>CM076575.1:368075166-370517207 GCA_034641835.2 Pinus albicaulis
GCGATCAGTAGTAAGAGAAAGAAAGAGGAGATCAAACCTGTTGCTAGTACTAGAAAAAGACATACCAAATACAGCAACAAGTTCAGGCTCAAGTATAAGGCTCTACACAATACAAGTTTATTGACATAGGTCATTGATGTAGAAGGAAAATCGGAAGGATTAAATACTAATGAGTCTAAGAAGAAAGATAAAAACAAACCCCTTCAGAGCAACAAACAGAACCCTAAAAAATAAGGATAATCCAAAAGGGTTCAAAGGAGGAAAAGGAAACTTTTAAAAAATCAGCCACAAGAACCACAAGATCAAGATCAGCTTTTGGCATCATATTAGACTTGGACAAGCTTACTAAAGCTGCAGCCCACATGGAATAAAGGTAAAAAGGTTTTATGATAAAACACCTTTTTGCTTATCAAGTAAAATTTTGAACAACAGTTCAGATTTTAAAGTGTATAAGTATGCACAGGTGTTTCAATGTTTTCTATGCATTTTCTAAAAATAAACAGAGTGCTATTGTTACAGTTTTTGTGTAGTTATAGGATTTTACTGGAATTTCCAGTAATGCCTGTTTTAAATGATTGTTGACACTTGTCAGCAAACTTTTTGATCCAGTTCAGGAAAGATAAGGACTCATAACCAAATGGATATAACAAGTGATGGTGATAAGTGTTTATGAGGTTGTTGGAGGCCATATTGAATGAAGATACATGGTTATTTAAGAACCAAATACATAAGGAGACAAATCAACAGAAAAAGGGGCAGCATGTCAGCATACTTAGCAATTCAGCCCAGAATCTCTTCTCTTCTTTCATCTACATCTGTTCTTTCAATTAGATTTCAATGGGATAAGATTTTAATGTCCTATGACACCTATGTAATGTTAGGAGTAGTGTTTCCTTCTTTTTATAAGAGATGGATTTGGTGCCTCTCTTTCTATATATACCATTTGTAAATACCATTTCCAGGTTGGATTTTGGTCTACCTGAAGACTTAATATAATAAAGAAAATCATGTTTTCACTTCTTGCTAGAGGATTTTGTGACTCGAGAACTATCTAATGTATGGTGTGTTTCTCTCTTTGTTAATTTCTTCTAATTTATGAGTCACAATAGCTAGTAAGGTGTGAGTAAGAAACTGTTAAAATATTTAATAGTAAATTATCTGCTTTCCAATTTCTTGCAAATCATATATATGTTGTAGAACATGTTATTTAAGATTTCATAAAGGATTTGTGAAATACTTTATGCATTTACTCTACTTTCTGAATGTTTTTTATTTTTCATAAAATGGAGTTTGTGTAAAGAGCTATCATTATAGTTGTGTGACTGATTTAGGATATGAATATTTCCTCGAGTAAGTACCAGCTATCCATCTCCTTTCATTTCTTACACTCTCCTCCCTATAATACCAATTTACCCATACAATTTATACTTTCCACAACTTGCAAAATGCATGAAAGTCTTAAATAATATAAAAATAATTTCAAACTCTTTGAGAAGCCACCCCACCACTCAAAACCCTTTAAAATTTGAAATGAACTATGATGTGTAAGGCTTACTCCTTTTGTAGTCAATGTGTGACTCCTTGCGCTAACATATTTGGCGTCATTTACAGGGAGGTGAATTGAAGTTTATCCCTAGGTGAATGACAAAGTTATAAGTTTGGTTCTGAGGTGTACAATCCCATCTATCTTCTTATACTGTTTTACACCTGGCGACTCCATTGTTGAATTTTTGGCTCCTAGAAGGACTAGAACCAGGGCTAACCCATATTCCCCTTTGAGAATCCCATCCCTGATCCTGAAAATCTAATCAACGAAAAGAGTAAAATAAATTTTTTTGCTTCTACTACAATTTTCTCAAAGTTTGTCCCTAAAGAAGTCCTGCAAACTCTATCCCTTGATTTTGCAGAAAATCTTGTACCTCCCTTGTTTTCCAACCAACAAATAGTCTATACATCACAATTTGGTGCTTCATCGTCTGTTTTTCATAATCCACCAATTGTTGTTCCACAAATCCCAACAACTCACACCATGGCAGGTCCAAACCCACCCCCTAACCGAATGAATGTAATTATTGTTGCAAGGTATGATCCTTTGGTTTTACCTCAACCTATGAATGCATTACCTGTAGGAGATTATCTCAAGTACATGCCTAAGCTTAGTGGTGAGGGAGAGGTAATAGCTAAAGAACACCTTGTTTATTTTTATGCCTATGCTGACAATTTGAATTTTGAGCATGAAGATTTCTGAATGAGAGTTTTTTTCAGAGCCTAGAGAGTGATGTTAGGAAATGGTTCAGATCTTTGACAGTTGGCAACATCACTGGAATTGAAACCCTAGATGATAAATTTTAAAGTAAATGGGGTGATAAGAAATATTTTATGTATTATATCATTGAATTTGGTGCAATAAAAAGAGAATAAGGAGAATCAATTTCTAGTTTTTCTAAGAGATTCAATAAGATGTATAACAAAATACCTACTGAAATCAAGCCTATTAAGTCTTCAGCCAAAATCACTTATGCTGGTGCCTTTGATCCTAATTTTTTTTTATTATTGAGAGAAAGAAGATCCACAACACTAACACAAATGCAGGACAATGCACTAGAGGTTGAATCTAATGTGTTAGCAACTGATAGGCTCAGAGGAGGGATTGCCAAAGAAAAAAAATAAAAAAGCTAAAGTTTCATCTTCAAGAAATTCGAACATAGATCCTAAGTTATATGAGATTACCAATATGGTTAAGTCATTTACCACTGAGATGTCGAAGCTCAAGATGGAAGCAAGACCACCTACTACTATAAATGTTTCATTTGATCAGCTTAATAGGCAACAATTTAGAAGACCTAATGTTCCTCAAATTTTGCAGCGAGAAAGAAGAGATGCTGATGATAAAAAAGTGCAGCCCTTTTGCAGAATGCTATATTTGAAGATGAAGAGAAAGATGAAAGGTTGGAGAAATGTGCTGATATCAATTTTCTAAGAGATAAAGAATGGTTGATTCACCTTACACAAGCACGGTATGAAGATTTCATGTCATATACTCAGAATAATGAAGTGATTTTTTATCATTCCATGATTGAAGTTGATCATCAAAGTAGATACAATATCAAATCAAAGAAGATTGATTATAATTCAAATTTTTTTGCACAACCCAAGAAGAATAAGGATGCAACTAAAATTCCAGCAGAAAAGCAAGTTATTGAACCAAGCAGACCAGAAATTTCGGTATCAGTTAACCCTCCTTCACTTGAGGTAAAAATTGCTCACAAATTTCCCCCTGTTTTCAATTTTGAGAATGAGATACAAAGGATAAATATTTGTGTTCCTCTTATAGAGCTCATGAAAAATGATGATTTCAAAAAGACCTTTATGAAATCTCTTCAGCCTCCACCTACCGAAGTAGCTTCTGATTTTGTTAACCTTCAAAATGACAAGCCCATTGTTATTTTAGGTCCATTGGTAGAAGACAGAGATGACTCTACTCCTCCCTTCTATCTATATCTGAATATTCATGATAATGTCTTGCATAATTTCCTAATGGACTCTGGAGCCTCACATTACTTAATGCCCAAGGTAGTCATGGATGAGCTAGGTCTTGAAGTAACTAGAGAGTACCAAGATCTCTACTCCTTTGATTCCTGGAAATTCCAATACCTTGGTGTCATTAAATACCTTGTAGTAAGCCTTTTTTAGTTACCCATGAGAGGGATGGTGATGGATATTTTTGTAGCTGACATTCCTCCAAGATTTGGCATGTTACTTTCTAGGTCATGGATTAGAAGGTTGGGAGGAACTTTGAAAATGGATTTCACTTATGCTATTGTCCTTGTTTTTGGAGGAGAACAAAGAAGCCTTTGTAAAGTAGCTCAGTTGGCATATATCATTAGTGAAAAAAAATACCACACTAATCATCTAATTTATGCTAGAACAATTGATGTTGGTTCAAGCATTTTTCATATGGATAATATTATCCTACCTGGAGAAAATTTTCATATTTTGAAGCCTTCTGAAAAAAATATCAATCATGAGGGTTCTAAGTTGTGGCAAAGGTATTTTGATGATTCATGTTCTAGAGAAGGATTTGGTTCAGGAATAGTTCTCATTTCTTCTTTGAAACAGAGCTCCACTTTTTCTTTCAAACTTGAATTTGAAGAAACTAGTAATGTGGATGAATATGAAGCTCTACTAATTGGTTTAAAAACAACAAATGATATGAATATTTCAAAAAATTCTGTTTTTGGAGATGTTGAACTTATTATTCAAAAACTCAGAAATTTTTATCAAACTAAGCATCCTAGACTCAGAGATTATCGAAATTCAGTATGGAGCATTATAGAAGACTCATTCCATGCCTTTAACATTTTTTTTGTTCCAAGAGAAAGTAATATTTTGGTTGATTCACTTTCTATTTTAGCAAGCTCATTCAAGATTCCAATACCTATAAAGCTGAAATATGAAGTGGAAGTTAGGTTTAGACATAACATTCCTGATAATGTCAAGCATTGGAAATTTTTTTAGGATGATCAAGAGATTAGAAGATTCATTGACGCTGCTGAAGAATTTGTCGTCTTAAACATTGATAAAGATGAAGATCTTATGAAGAATGATGTTGATTTTCAAGACACCAAAAATATGAAAAAATAGATTGTTGATCAACCTATCACTCAGCTGCCTACCAATCATATTCCCAAGGGGTTAATCCCACTTGAGTAACTCTTTGATCACAATGATGTCTCATTCAAACCACAGTTATCTGAAACAGAAGCAGAATTGGAAGATTTCAATTTGGGCATAGAAAAAGAACCGAGGTATGTTAAGTTGTAAAAATATTTATCAGAAGAAAGAAAGACTGAATACCATAAGTTGTTTGGTGAATTTGTTGATGTTTTTCCTATAAATATGAGTATCTTACGACATATGATACATCTATGATTAAGCATAGGATATCAGTGAAATATGGTACTAATCCATTCCGAAAAAAGTTAAGACAAATCAATCCATTATTGTTCCCAGTGATGGAGAAGTGAATAAACTTTTGCATGCCAAAATCATCATTCCATTGAGATACTCAGATACGGTTGCTAATCTATCTCTAGAAAGAAAGAAGAGTGGTGAAGTAGATTTTAGGAATCTTAACAAATTCTCCAAAAAATATAATTATCCATTGCCAAAGATGGAGCATATTCTTCAAAAGGTAAATGGTTTAGATAGAATTTCCATGTTATATGGGTTCTTCGGGTACAATCAAATTTATATTTGGATAGGAGATCGAGAGAAGATAACATTCACTACTCCTTGGGGAACATTCATGTATGCAAAGTTTCCATTTGAGCTTATGAATGTCGGAGCTACTTTTTAGCGTGTTATGGACTTTGCATTCATTGGATAAAAAAGATAAATTCTTAGTCATATTTTTGGATGATATTACTATTTTTTCAGCTTTAAATCAAGACCACCTTCAACACTTGAGACAATTATTTTTTAAATGCAAAAAATATGGTATATCATTGAATCCAAAGAAGTCTTATTTTCCTCTTAGGGAAGGTAAGATTTTGGGTCACATAGTTTCTAAATATGGAGTGAAAATTGATCCTAAAAGAGTGATTGTAATTCAGGACTTAACACTTCCAAGATCTAAGAAAGAGGTTCAATATTTCCTTGGTAAGATCAATTTTTTAAGAAGGTTCATTCCCAATTTTTCTGAAGTGGTGAAGCATATTACTTGCATGCTGAAGAAGGACAAGGAATTCAAGTGGACATTTGGATCCATAAATTCATTTGAGCTAATCAAAAAAGCTATCATTGAAGTACCTCAGTTGGTAAGTCCCGAATACTCAAAACCTTTCTTGACCTTCTCATTTTCCTTTCAAGATACTATTTTTGTTGTTTTGCTACAAAAATATTCAGAAAATAAGGAAGCCCCCATAGCATTTTTTAGCAGAGCCCTTAGAGATGGAGAGTTGAAGTATGAAATGTTGGAAAAGCATGCCTATGCATAAGTGAAAGATCTGAAAGCTTTTAGAGTTTATATTCTGCATGCTCAAGTTATTTCCTATGTACCTTCATTTGTTGTTAGAGAAATACTAGTTCAGCCTGATATTGATGGAAAAATAAGTAAGTGGGTAACTAAAGTTCTTGAGTTTGATTTAGAGATAAAGCCTACTAAACTAATCAAAGTTCAGGGATTAGTCAAACTACTAACTGAAGAAAATTGTAGAGTTTTGGGCTTGAATTTCATGGATGAAAATCTAAAAGGGAAAATTTATGAACCTATTGACAACATGGAATTGGATGTAAAGCTTTCTGAGTGCAGCTGGTATAAATATATCATTTATTTTCTGCAACATTTTAAACCTCCTCCAAATTTTGATAAAAGCGGAGTAAGATCTTTAAAGCTGAAAAATGTTAAATTTAGCATCAAAGATAATTGTTTATATTGGAAAGATCCTACAGGAATTTTGTTGAGATGCATTGACCCAGATGAGTCTAAGAAATTTATGTTTGATATGCATAGTAGTGTGTGTGGAGGTCATCATTATTGGAGAACTTCTGCATACAAAATATTGAGAGTTGGCTATTCTTGGCCTAGCTTATTTTCTGATGCATGTGTTGAGGTGAGAGCATGTGAAAAATGTCAGAATTTCACCGGTAATAAACATTTGAATTATTTGCCTCTCAAGCCCATAGTAGTTTATGCACCTTTTCAGTAATGGGGCTTAGATTTCATTGGAGAAATTCATCCACCATAAAGTGGACAACATCGTTGGATTCTTGTTGCAACTGATTACTTCACCAAATGGATTGAAGCAATACCTACCAGGAATGCTACTCATAAAGTCATCATTAATTTTCTGGAGGGAATCATAACCATATTTGGATGTCCATCCAGGCTAGTAGCAATTAATGCAGCTGCTTTCAAAGCTACTCCATTGGTAAATTTCTGTGAAGATTATGGTATTCATCTCACTCACTCTACAACTTACTATCCCCAAGGGAATGATTTAGCTTAATCATCAAACAAAATTTTGGTAAGAATCATCACCAAGCTATTGGAGAAAAACAAGAAAGTCTAGGACTCAAAACTAAAATTTACTTTATGGGCTGACAGGGTGACAATCAAAAAGTTTATTAAAACAACACCTTTTCAAATTTTTTATGGAACTAATGTTGTTTTTCCAGTGCAATTGGTCATTCTTGTAGCTAAATTTCTGCAAGATCATGAAGTTGAGCCAAATGACATGACCAGGAGAATTTATCAGACCATAGAAGTGTAGCAAAAGCGAGAACAACAATATGATTTGGTAAGAAAATATCAGCAAGCTATAAAGCAAGTTTTTTATAGAGGGACTAAAAAAGAAGATTTTCATATTGGAGATCTAGTGTTGAAATGAGATGCACAACATCAAGATCCAGGTAAGCATTCCAAATTTTATGCTTTATGGCTAGGTCCTTTCAAAATCTCCGATATTCTGCAGAACGTTTTTTTTTAGTTGCAACATCTTGATGGGACAGAACTGTTTGGAGGCCCATTCAATTGGCACTTTCTCAAGAAGTTCTTTTACTAAGACCGTTGGTGGCCTAATTTAACTATAAATACTAATGTGTTTCATAATAAGACTCCCTAGCCCAATGACAAGGCACTGAAACTACAAAATATTCTTAGAGCCTCGCAGGGAGAGCTATATCCCCTGTGGAGCCAATGTTAGCACAATTCTTTGCTAAGTCATGAGTCTATTTTAATTTTAATTTTTTAGGATTATACTTTGTAAATTTCAAAAAAAAAAAATCATTGCTACCGAAATTTCCGGTAGCGCTTGTTTTAGCCCTTTTCGGACATTCTGTTTTAATTATGTTTATGTTTGTTTTTCTTTAATCTGATGCTACCGGAAATTCCGGTAACTTCCCATGTTTTTTAAAAAATAAAAGAAAAAGTGCATCCACTTTGTGTCAAGCCACGTGTTTTTGTTTAAAATATGTTTTAAATATATTTATTAAGATTTAAATCACGTGATATGAGTGGTATGCGGTCAATCATGTTAAGTTTATGTCGTGGTATATGTGTAGTGTCAAGGTGTCAATCCGCAATAACAAAGCCAACCGTTGATCATGTCCTGTCTGTCAGCCGAGTTGGTTCAATTTCATATCAAGGTACATGATTATCGATTGGAAAGGATCATGGATCCGTAGGTTTACTACAATGACCGATTGGATGGTTACGCATAGCCACTGCCAGAAATTTAGGCGAATAAATTAGCATGCAGTGGAAGTGACTTCCAGTCACAGGTCCGCTTATCTCTAGCCACTTGTAGCATGCCATCTGAAGCTATGCAGCCAATAGAAGACCATGATTGATATCACATGTTGCATACTATGGTCAAGGATATTTTCCATAATTAAAATCTATCGCATGGGAGGGTGAACCAACGTTGTTGTTTTAAATCACTGAGAAAGAAGGAGGAGTATCAGTTGTGAGCTTAGTTGTTGAAGAACGAGTTTTATTGAGTGAATCTTGAGGAAGAAGTCTTAGATTTTAGACATGATCTCATAGGAAAACACAACAACACTTGTTAGGTGAGATCTTCTAGCTTTTCCACCTATCAGATTTCAGTAGGCAAAGTTATTAATTACTAAAGAAGACTAAAAGAGGAGGAAAGATAAAACAAATTGAACCACAAGGAGTTGACCTAGTAGATGCAAATTTGAATGTGAGAAGGTTTTTTGTCCAAGCACGGTGGTATTCTCTATGCTTAAGAATGGAAATCTCTCACTTAGGAGTAGCTCAGGAGTTTGAAAATTATTTCAATGGACAGGAAGCCACCATCTATGGTCCTTAATTACAGGTATCATCATATTCAATTGCTAAGGCATTCAACCTTCCACGGGAAGGAGAAATTTGGTTTAAAGGTCAAGTCAGCACTGGAGGAGACCTCAACAGTTTCCTCAAATATGGATACATATATCCAAACTGGGCCAAAGGAATTCCTAGTAGCTACCTCAAAAATGAATGGGCAGAAGTTATTAAACTCATCAATATTTACCTCACTTGTGAAAGGATTTATATAGTAGTGTTTCTTTATCATATGAGATTTCTATTTCATGTTTCAGGTATGAATACCCTCAACTTTCCTTACCTTTTGCTAAAGATTCTTGACAAAGATGTCAGCCAAGACTCAAACACATATTGTTGCTTCAAACTATAGCTTGTATCATCAAGCTCTCATCAAAGTGTTATTTGAAGAAGGGTTAAGGAAAATAAATCAAACATGGGACCATTTCTTGTTTTACAGGGCAGGCCAACCTACACCTACACCTCCATCCTCACAACAAAACCCTCAACCTACAAAAAGAACAAATAGGATGGATAAGAAGGAGAATATCCATAAGGCCAAGAGCAGAAAATAAAAGATTCATTCATCCAAGGTTGAGAGAAAGTTGGAGAAAGGAGAGAGCTCATCGGTCAATAATCCTAAATCCATGAAAATGGTGCCTCCCATTTCTCCTTTTCCTAATGTCTACACTAGAGCTCGAAGAGAAAGGTCTGCAACTACAGATAAATCTAAAACACAAGTGCTACCGTAAATTCTGGAATTAGACATTAAACAGAAGATGAAAAAATATTATCTGCCCACAAAGTCTAATGAAGAACTCCTCAAAGATTCAGGGTATTAGATCAGTAGTAAGAGAAAGAAAGATGATACCAAAATTGTTGATGGTACCAGAAAAATACATACCATAGACAAAAAGTTCAGGCTCAACTTTAAGGCTCTGCACAATCCAAGTTTATTGGCAGAGGACTTTGATGTAGAAGGCAAATCTAAAGGATTAAAGACTAATAAGTCCAAGAAGAAAGATTAAAACAAAACCCCTTCAGAGCACCAAAAAGAACCCTCAAAAATAAGAAAGATCCAAAAGGGTTCAAAGGAGGAAAAGGCCACTTTCAAATAAGAAAACACAAGAACCATAAGATAAACATTATCTTTTGGCAGCAAATCAGACTTGGAAAAGCTTGTTGAAGCTCCACCCCACATGGAATAAAGGTAAAAAGGTTTTCTGATAAAACACCTTTTTTCTTATCAAGTGTAATTTTGAACAACAACTCAGATTTCAAAGTGTATAAGTCTGCACAGGTTTTTCAATGTTTCTTTTGCATTTTTTTAAAAATAAGCAGAGTGTTACCGGAAATCCAGTAACGTTACAGTTTTTCCGCAGTTACAGGTTTTTACTAGAATTTCTGGTAGCACCTGTTTTAAATGATCATTGACACATGTCAGCAAAAATTTCGAGCCAGTTCAGGAAATATAAGGACTCATAAACAAATGGATATAAAAAGTGATGGTGATAAGTGTTTATGAGGTTACTGGAGGTCATATTGAATGAATACACATGGTTATTTAAGAACCAAAGACATAAGGAGAAAAATTAGTAGAAAAAGGGGCAGCATGTCAGCATACTCAGCAGTTCAACCCAAATTCCCTTCTCTTCTTTCATCTACATCTGTCCTTTCATTTAGATTTCGATGGGATGAGTTTTTAATGTACTATGACACCTATGTAATGTTAGGAGTAGTTTTTAGAAGAGATGGAGTTGGTGCCTCTCTTTCTATATATACCATTTGTAAATACCATTTCTAGGTTGGATGTTGGTCTACCTGAAAACTTAATATAATAAGGAAAATCCTTTTTACACTTCATGCTGGAGGATTTTGTTACTCAAGAACTATAAAATGTATGGTGTGTTTCTCTGTTTGTTAATTTCTTCTAATTTATGAGTTGCAACAACTATTAAGGTGTGAGTAAGAAACTATTAAAGGATTTAATAGTAAATTATCTACTTTCCAACTTCTTGCAAATCATATATATGTTTTAGAACATGTTAGTGAATATTTCATAAATTATTTGTGAAATACGTTATGAATGTACTCTAATTTCTGAATGTTGTTTGCTTTTCATAAAACAGTGTTTGTGTAAAGAGCCATCATTATAGTTGTGTGACTAATTTAGGATATGAATATTTCCTAGAGTAAGTACCATCTATTCCTTTCTTTTGTTACACCCTGCTCCCTATACTACCAATTTATCCATATAATTTATACTTTTCACAACTTTCCAAATGCATAAAAGTCTTAAAGAATATAAAAAACATTTCAAACTCTTTGAGAAGCCATCCCACTCAAAACCCTTTAAAATTTGAAATGAACTATGATGTGTAAGGCTTAATCCTTTTGTAGTCAAGGAGTGACTCCTTGTGCTAAAACTTGGCTTAATTGTGCTCATGTACTTAATCAAGAGTGAGAAAACATCAAGGGTGCAAGGCACACTGATGTAGCATGAAGGAGGCTCATATGGGCCTTTAAGGTGCACTCATGTGCTCAAGGATATTGAGAGGGTGCAAGGGCACACTCCAAAGAGAAGAAGGAGTGAAGCTTCAAGCATTTAGACATTCAAGGTGCACTCATGATCTCAAGAGGACAAGGAGGATGCACTAACTCATGTTGAAGGGACAAAGGGAAAACATTCAGGCCTTCGGGGTGCGCTCAAGGAGGGCGGAGTTCTTCGTGACGAAGGAGTGCACTCTTGAGGAGAATTTGTATTTTCTGGGGCATATTTTTTTGAGTTAGTCAAGGATTCAACTTCCAAAAGTGTGATCTATCATAGAATGGATCAAGGACAAGTCCAACAACAATATTGCATAATATAAATGCAGAGAAGAAAAATCTACAATTTTTTATGGGCATTATCACAATCATGATTAGAATGTGGAGAGTTAAGTAATATGAAAAGTCACAGACTACGGAAAAAAATTAACACTTGTAGAGGCAAGAATTAACTAAAATTCCAGTAAATAAACTTAAAAGAAAATAAACGCTAACAATAAAATCAAAATTGACAGCAAAAATATGAAAGGAAACCAATAGAATCGACATTCAAAACATACTTGGAATGAAGATCGATGAAGAGTTTCTTGATCCAAATATATGTGCCCAACCTAGATGAGAATGATTATGAGAAAGAGTGATTAACTGGGTTGATTTAAAATACATTACATGCAAATTTGTCTCATGCATGCTCACCATTTTTCGACAAGTGAATGAGTTAGTTAAGAGAAGCAAAGTGGGCTCCTATTTTCTAGGAGTGCGCCCACATGCAACAAGAAAGTGCATGCATGAGTTCTATAAGGGAACATGTCTTCGTGTTGAAGGAATGTGCTCAAGGAGGGTGCACTTGCTAAGCATGAAGGAATGCGCTCAAGGAGGGTGCACTTGCTAAGCATGAAGGAATGCGGTCAAGGAGGGCGCACTTGCTAAGCATGAAGGAATGTGCTCCACTAGGGTGCAATTGTTTAGCCCGAAGGAGTGCGCTCACAAAAGTGCAAGTCTTTGTCATCTTGAAGTGAGATTTTTCCTTAAAAGTGATTTTTCTTGCTTTTGTGTGGTGAATAAGGCTTTTTTCTACATCAATAAAATATATGAGTTCACCTAACGATGAAAAATATATCACAAATGCTTCTAAAGGTTAGGTGATGACACTTAGGAAACATTGACTTAGGAGGATGAAACACTTAGTAAAGACATAAGAATAAAAAATCAAACAACGTGATGACACTAAGGGGCTTGAAACAAAAATTCATGTAGGCTCCAAAATTGAGTTAGCAAAAAAAAATGGAGGGTCGTTGTCATAGCGACAACACATACCTAATAGTAAGACACTTCAATTTAAAAATTGATCAATATTGGAACAAAGATTATCTTTAGAAAAAAAACAAGAATGGGTTACAAAGATGTCAGGTTATGACTTTGAAATTATTTATAAAAAAAGAAAACAAAATATGGTGGAAGATTCACTCTCAAGGAAAGTGGAAGACACAGAGGGTTTACTATGCACTATTTCCATTCCACAATCTAACTAGATGAAAGAAGCAATAATAAAATGGAAGAAATATGGGAAGGTATGCAAGATCATTCAACAACTATAGGAGGACACAGATGCAGTAGAAAATTTTATGTGAAATAATTATTTGTGGTGGTATTAATATTACTTATGTAAGAATTCTCAACTTAAACAAAAGGTCCTTTTGAAATTCCACACTTCTCATGTATGGGGACATTTAGGGTTCTCAAAAAATTTCTGAGGGTTTTGGCATGAATTTAAGGCACAATATTGTGCATGATTTATAAATTTGGAGAAGAATGTATTGTGGCATCTCCTTAGACTATCCGAGGACTAGTGTTGTCTTTTGATTGATACCATTTCTGAGTTGTACGCATCACTTCAAGGTTAAAGGTTTTGCAAGTTTTATGAAGGGCTTCTTGTTTGTTAAAAATAAAATTTTTCTCTGCCTCTTGGTCTGAATTTCCTAAGATCACTATGAGTTATTTCATGAGTATTTTGGTTTCAGATTTTTTGGCCCTCCCTTGGTAAAGTTTTGTGGAAAATCTGTGGCAATTTTTTCGAGGTTTAAGAAGAAATTTTATGCACTAATTCAACCTAGAACCTGTAAGGCATCTTTCAAGGCTCTTTCTATAAATGATTATTGTCCTAGATTGTTGTATGGTTAGTCTAAAATGTTCAAAACACCTTCATAAAAAATATGTTGTATGATGTGGATCATGATTTTCAGTGACTCCTGAGATAATCCTTCTCTAAAGCCTGTGACGAATTTGTTATCTATTCTGAGGTAAGTATTAAATAAATTCCCTAATCTAAACTTATTTAAGGAATCCCATATCTAAGGTGTGTGTAAGAGGGCTATAAAGTCTCTAGGGCATTCAGTCTTGTAGTCTTGTGGTTCGCCTAAGCCCTTAATTGGATAAGAAAAACTTCATCATATACTATTAGATGCAAAACCCTTGTTTGGTATAGAAAATCCCTATTTCGTATATATATATATTTATTTATTTATTTGACAAACTTTCATGATTAGATTGTGAACTTGGATTTCAATATTCTCTGTAAGGACACATTAATATTTTGGTTGTAGTAACCTTATGAATAGTAATCAGTTTCAGACCTGACATCAAAAGCAACTAAAGGGGATCTCATCTATAGTAGTGGATAAAGGCATATTTGTGTGTGACAGAACAAGGTCAAATCAAAAGTAGACCTAAATAAAAATTATGATTGAGTTTTAACTTCCAGGAGATCAACCTATGGTTGACCTTGTTGATGGTATCTTTGTCCACAGAAGAAGTCTGCAAGAAGGTTGAGTGAAATGTTAATGCTTTGATACATAAATATATCTTTGAAGAATAGAACATCACAATAAACTTTTTCAAAGCTTATTGAAATTTGATATTGGAGGAAGGTCTTTGAACGGTAAGAAAAGGTTTTGAGATTTTTATATGAGTGCAAAACAATATTAGGGTTTACAATAGAAAGAGGCTTACATATTCCAGTTAAGTAGGGATCATGAGAAGAGCTAGCATGTACATGATGTTTTTTTAATATTATTGCAAGGGCTACTATATTGTCTCAACCGTGTTTTAAATTTGTAGCTTTCACATATGTAGGGATGAGCAATAATAGTGTTGTTGTATATTTTTTAGTTAGTATTGGACAAAGTGTTGTTTTTATAGCACAAATTTTTGGTGTTTCAACTTTTAGATGTTATGTATTTGATTGTTGAAGAGCAGAGGCTAGTCAGGGTAATGTACATATGCAGATACACCGTTACTGGGATTATTTCTATGCATATGTATTGAGGGTATTGGGGATTATTGCTCAATGTTAGGCTTCGTATGCTGCTACTATTGATGACACTGGGAACATTGTTGATGTGTGCATGCCAAGATGTGTTGAGGATATTTTTGTTGTGAGTAGTGTTATTGTTGCAATTAGGGTTTTCTAGAACAAATTTATTACTTAACTGTCAGAGTGAATTGGTATATTGTTGAGTACATTGAGTCAACAAGAGGGTTGTGAGAAGAAATGCACATATGTCTTGAGTAGAGCTGTTGAGAAAAGGTTTTTGACAAAGTTACTCATGCTACTAGGGTTTAAGGAAGTTGATGACCTTGTGATAGCGTTGTAGATCGACAAAGACAACAATTTGTTTTATTGAGCGCATTTGGAACCAATTTAAAAATTTTGAAACATGGTTTGCTTGTTGAATATGGTGGCATGGTGGTGCAAGGTAGGAGAGTAAAGTATCCTTCAGGTTGGAACCTGAGAATAATTAAGGGTGAAAGGGTGGTGTTAGGGTGGGTCAGATCCTGCGTGGGGCATTGGAGTGTCCTTCCAATTGGAACTGGTAAATCAGGGCATTAGAGCCTTCTAGTTGGAGCTGGTAAATCAGGGCATTGAAGCATCCTTCAGGTTGGAACCTGTAAAACAGGGGGTTGAAGCCTCCTTCAGTTGATGCTGAAAATATTGGAAGTTGGAGCTTCCTATTGATGTAAATTTTGAAGACCTATATTAATAAGCGTTCAATGGTTTTTCTCCCAGAAGGGTTTCCACCTAAAAATATCTTGTCTACTTTCTTGGATGTTGTGCATTGTTGAATGGTGTTATTATATGTTTATGTGAAGTGGTGTTAACTTATGTTTTAATATAATGCTAAATATAAGCAATGCTCTGTGAAGTTAAAATTAACTGATTGAAGTGAAATATTGATTCACCCACCTCTCAATATTTCTAACAAACCTTCATAGAATTTTCAACAAACTTTATAGTGTTTCAAATAAGGCCTTAGATAAGACAAGGGACTACAGCGGGAAGGCTATATCCATGGAACATATGGAACTTGAAACTTTAATGAAAGATAAAAGATAAAAAAATATAAAGTGAATAGTAGAAGTGCAATACAATATCAAAAAGCAAACACTTCACTTTCTTTTAGCAATATGTCCATAGTATATTCTCTTTTCTTTTACATTCCCTTCCCCACTTCGGGGTATGCTAACTTAGAGGTATGTTAATTTTATTGATTATGGATAGCTATATCTCCTTTTTAAAGAACTTTTGGCCATCATTTTTTTGAACAAATTTATAATATTATATTTCTTTTAGTTTTTAAAGATGATTTCATAGTTTAATGATAAAATCATTTTCAAAATTTTTATAATATTATATTATTTTAAGTTTTTAAGGATGATTTGAGGGTATATTGATAAAATCATTTTTAATGTTCAAGATAAGTGTCAAATTCAAATCTATTCCACAATATCAAAGTGATTTACATTATATTAATTGGTCTAGATTGGATCACTGTATATTTTTTCATCCATATTGATGCTTTGAGAGTGGAAAAATCAAACAAATTAACTTTCAGGAACAATTCTATCAATGGGAACCAAACCTTTTGGGGCTATTTTGAGGCCTTAAATGACATTTTTTGGGGGGCACAACTTTGCCACTTAATCTAAGAAAACACATCAATCAAATTTTGGATGCAAAAGTTATGGCTCCTAGAGGTTGAGATATGATGATTGAACACTATAATTCAAGAGGATGCTATGTCAACCATTATCACTCATGGAAAAGGGGTTAACCAGGTGAAGGATATGAAGAAGACTCTAGAAGGGTCGATTTGTAACTCATGTTGAGGATTTAATGGGTCAAATATAACCCTATTTTCCTATCAGATTATGTTATAATCAGGCCACTAGGAGGCAAATGGTTTTGATTATATTTGCTTGCATTTTGTTCCATATTAGAGCAAAGAAGTTGAGTGTGGATACAAGAAGAGAATAATAGAGGGGGTTTCTATTCTATAATTGCCTAAGAGCCACAAGTCTCAAACAACTCCATAGAGAGTGTGTTTTCTTTTTTACTTGCATAATTTCCACTCCAAACAATAAAGAGCAACGTAGCCTCACCTTATAGCTGGGTTTTCTCCCCAAATTGTTTCCCAAAGCATATCTTGGTGTTCATTGTGATTTGTGAGTGATTGTATTTAGTTGTTCACTATTTTCCAAATATTATGTATTGTATGCATAAACAACAAAACAATAATAACTAATATGGAATCTAAAGAGAATTAACCATTCATAGTATAAATTTCTATTTATTTCCACAGATATGTCGTCGAAAATTGTTTATAAAAATATCCACAATAGTTTACAGATCTCAATAACAAGTTTGTAGTCGGGGAGGGTTCAATAAAAAATGAAATTTATAAATGAAAAATTTCAACCATATTAAATTTCATTCTTTCTTACAGGGAACAAAAGCCATCCATTAGTCTCATTATATTGTTTATTTATTTGTTTTATAGTGTCACTTCTCGTAGATCATTTTTAACTTGTAAATATTATGTACACAATATGATATCATATCTTATTATATTGACATATTTTTATGTCAAGATATGATTTTATATCAATACTTTTTTTTCTTATGTAAAATAAATTTGCTTAATTAAGATATAGATTTAAATTAGAAAAAGATTCACTGTATTCAAAAGTATAGAGAACAAAATTTTACAAGCAATTCTTTTAATTTGATAAATTTATTTTATATGTGTAAGCACACATACTTACAAATTGATGACATATAAAAGTATATAAAACATACATTCACTATATATCCTCTTTATAAAGTATATATTTTCATGCTCTTAATTGAAGACATAGATAAGAAAGATGGTTTAAGAACTCAATGTCTTGTTTCTTTTGACTTCATTTTTCAAAACACTTTAGCTAGCATGTCAAGGATTGCACTTGGTGAACTTTTGAAGACAAATCTTGGCTAACTTGTTGTCATTGTGATCAATCTGTTTCACCAAAATTTGCAAGGAATCACCCTTGGTCCCATCCACATGAATTTTTTCATTATAGAGGCAATTTATGCATAAAGGGAAAGCAAGTCATTAGTGGAAATCGAACTTGAGTTTGAGGGACAACAACAACCTAGTTTAACCACCTAGGATAGTCCCCATTGACTTCTTTCCACTTCTTGTTATCTAAGATCCCTTTTAGATTTCCTTCCACTCATAAGAGGTGCTAAGAGAAAATGATGTGCTAGTCTTTTACTCATGGCCTCCATCGTGGGAGGGACTTTTACCGTAGATTCTGCAAAATTCATTGGAGTAAAACTATCTTGCTCCTGTTCTTAACTTATTGTATTTAATGTCTTTGGTTTTTGGTTTTTATTATTCTCTTCCATTAGATTGTCCATCCCAAGAATCTCATATCGAGTTGAGGATAGTTAATTAAGATCAAGGCTAGAAATGGAGGGTCTTGCCACATTACAATTGGACTTGAGGAGTAAAGGGTTAAGTTTTTTATCTTGATAGTGACGAGAGGGCTTTCACATGAGTCCTATTTCCCATGACGTTGTTTGTTTTCTTAGAAGGATTCTTATATGTGTTCCATTTCTCTTACTACATTATCCTTATTTGGAGGTGCAACTACTTATTCTACAATATCAAATGTTTTTATTGCAACTACTGTCGATGGCATGGTGGTTCATGGAGTAAAACTATCCCACTCCTTTTCTCAACCTTTGGTATTTGATGACATTTATTTTTATTATTCTCTTCCATTGGTTTTTTCCTACTGAGAATATTAGATCGATTCGAGGATACTCAATCAAGATCAATGATAGGAAGGAATGGATGAGTTCACTATCTTACTTGTGACGAGATGGTTCTCACTGGGTTCTTCTTGCTCGTGATGTTGTTTGTTTTCATACAAGGTTTCCTATAAATGTTTCGTTTCTCTTGCTATCTTATCCTTAATTGGAGCCGCAACTACTTATCCTAGGATCTCAAATGTGTTCTTTATAACTACTCTCAATGACATGGTGATTCATGGAGTAAAATTATTCAACTCCTTTTCTTAGACTTTGGTCTTTGATGTCATTTATTTTTATTATTCTCTTCCATCGGTTTGTCCCTACTAGGAATCTTAGATCGATTCGAGGATACTTAATCAAGGTCAAGGCTAGGAAGGAAGGGTTGATTTCACTAACTTACTAGTGATGAAAGGGTTCTCACATGAGTCTTCTTACCCATGACATTGTTTCTTTTATGACAAGGATTCTTATTTTTGTTGCCTTTCTCATAATATCTTATCCCTCTTTGGAGGTGCATCTGGGTAACATAAGATATGAATGTGTTCATTGTATCACTCTAGATGCTATAGTGACTCATTACCTTTACCTTTGTATCCTTTTTTTTGAAGTAAATGATCTCATCCACTCATACATTTAAGTGAAGAATAAATAATCTCACTCCACCCTGAGACATTTAAAAGAAAAATAAGATACTAATACCATACCAATGCTTATAAAATTCTCCTTTACTTTCTCATAATTTCTAAATTAAAAACAATTTGTAACAACTCTGGTGAAAATTCCATGTAAGAAAGTTAAAAATAATAACCACAGTTGATGGGACACTTATTCCAAGATGAATGGTGGGAAAAATATCGTAGAGGGTGCTTATTTCGGTTATTATGGCTAAAGGAATTTGGCTAAGGCATTAAAGAGGAAAAAGTTTTTTTGGCACATTTATTTATGAAAATAATGGAAATTAGGAGAAAAGGGAGATGAAAGGTCATAGGTTTAATGTGAGGAGGAAAATGAAGGAAAATAATGGAAAATGAAGAAAATAGAGGCCTCATTGATAAAAAGGCTTCTAAGGATCAGTTGGAAAGATTTGGCTCACATGTTGGAGCTCTCTCTCTCTCTCTCTCTCTCTCTCTCGGACACTTAGAGTTTTCTTGGAGCACTTTGGAATTGGACCAAGAAAGGCAAGAAATCGGGAAGACTAAGGAAGCAAACAAGGAGGAGCAGGAATCAAGCAGCTATAGCAGGATTCTTGGCATGTATCAATTTGCATGTGTACTTTCCTTGCTAGATATGGCATGCATGGTATTGCATGTGGTTATTTTCTATCTTCACATGGGTTTTTTCCAGGCGTGACAGTGTTTTCAGCCTAGCCTTTCCATTTCCTGATAGCCATGGTGTTGTGGATTTCTCATGTCTTGGTTTAGCTGGATTATTGGATGGATTCAAAGCTGAGTGAGGTGGATCTTTGAATATTATTATTATTATTATGACATGTAATCGGTTTATGTGTTGCCTCGGTTTAGGGCCTAGTGATCCGGGTTTGGATTTTGGTAAAGTCGTAGAGGTGTTGCCTCAGTTTAGGGCATAGTGATCCCAGATTGGATTGTTGTAAATCCTAAGAGGTGGTTGCCCTGGATTAGGCCTAGGAATCCTTACCGGTGAATGGTGGGATATATGCTAAAGCCTAGAGGGTGGTGTCTCAGTTTAGGGCCTAGTGACCACTTATTCAGACTGTGGGTTGTGCTAAATCCTGAGAGACTAGGAGACCGGAAAATTCCTCACATTGTAGGTAGAGAGAATTTGGTGATATCCATGATTTTGTTGGCCTAGTGATCGAGTGTAGATCACAATAAAGTTAATTATTACATGTTTATTGTAATGGCCTAGTGATCCTATATGGATCGCGGTAAGAAATTTGATTTCTATTGATGAGGGTGAGGTGGTTTAGCCTCGGCATTCCCTGGTTGGTTATTTCAGTTTGAGTCCCACATTCATGCTTGGAATATGGCATGGGGATGATTCGCTGAAGCGAGATTTGGCTCAGCCAATCTATGGTCTGGTGGAACATGGAAGTCCTATCTTCAGTTGGTTTTACACTCATTAATGAGAAGCTCATTCCTTTGTTATTTGGTATGAAAATGTATTGGTTATTCTGTGGGTTCTATTACTATTATATCGATGGTATTTCTATTTTTATTATGTTGGTTATAAGCATGTATTTTATCAGTGATGATGTATGGCTCTATCCATGTTGTTACTTGTAAATGAATGCACAATGTATCTATGGTCAAATATATTATAATTCAGCTTATAATGTAAGGGAGCAATGTTTCTTAACGATTCTCAGATAAGTATGAGACCCATATGTTTAAATCTGTTGTTTACACCTGCAATGTTTGTGACATGTTTGACAAAATTTCTATCATGATTGGGAGGGGTCCAGATGAGTTATTAATGATGTGATTGCTTCCATAGCTTTGCTTTGATTTTATTTATCTTGTCCTAAATTTTCATGAAGTTTTGGGCAGTGACCTGGGTTATGGGGCTAAAAATGTGGCACAAATACCAGAGTTGCAGGCAAAGAACTGATTTTTTGGGGCCATGTTCGCAGCCTTGCCTTGGCATGCTCGTAGCTATAGGCTTCTAGCCGCTCCCTTGCCCTTACATGTCCATGACTAAGGCTCTAAAGGGTCAAAAATCAGTCCCCCCTCAGGTTTTAGGGGTCTGAGAGGTCGAGTTACCTCCTGGAGGTGTTTTTGATGTTGTGTAAGGTATGTTCATCTTGTTTCCATCGGTTCCACTTCCTTAAGGTCATCTAGGAGGTTGAATCTCATATTGGTAGCCTCTCATCACATGTTTAACCCAGTTGGCCAATTACTTGAGTAGATGTGGGAAGGGGATGTTACAGATTGGTATCAGAGCATGGTTCAACCCTCAGACTGGATGGGCAGTGCATTGGTCATGTTTTTATGTTGGTTTCTTATGTGTTTATCATATCTAGAGTGTATGTGCCTGTGGAATCCGTGTTGTGTTGGCCATGGTGGAAGTGGTGTCATCATGGAAATGTTGATGGTGTTGTTGTCAACATGTTGTCATCAGTGTATGACTGGTTATGTGTTTCTCATGATTGTGTATTGTTTGTGCACATTTGCTTACATATTGTTACATATTATACATGCATTTCTTGCTTATGCTAGGGTTACATATTGGTCATTCTTCGATGCTATCCATGTATGCTCTCTTGTGTGATTTCATATGTTGAACATGCATTGGTCATTTATCATTGGTTATACATGTCAAGTGGGTGCATATGGTCAACTTTGCATTGGTATGGTCAAAGTTTGTTGTGCATAAGGTCATTGTAGGCAATTAGGTCATCATGATGATATTGGTATGTTATGATGCTAATGTGTTAGGTGAGATAGAGCTATATATGCATATCATCAAGTGAAGTTGCAGCATTAGACTTTAGATAAGAACAGACTGTCATACAAGTTTGTATGCTTGGTGTTATGGCCTAAATATACCTCAGGCTGAGGAAGGCAGAGTCTAGGGTAACATCAAACCACGCTTAACCTGGTAGCTAGCCCTACCAGATCGAGAGAGGGCTCTCTCCTGGTCAATCTCAGCAAAAAATGATCAGTGAAGCTTGAGATAACTTAAATAAAGGCTGATTTTAGGCTAGGTATATATGTAAGAGAGTTGGATTTGATTTTAAGGGTGTTTTTTGGATCAAAAGGAAAGGCAGATTTTGGGTCTGGGGAATAAGGCCTAGTTTTTGCAGAGATCTAAATGGGGAAATGTAGGCAATTGTTTTGACACTTCAATTTGGAATGAAATTGATAGCTCAGACCGGTGAGGAGTTGAAGAGGGCAAGAGACTTTTAGGAATCCTCTTCAAACAGTTGAAAACATAGAAAATTAAACAAAACTCAAGGTAGAGCACTGTAAATCTAATGAATTCCACCTTTATCCTTGTTTGTTTAACTTAAGAAGAAATAAGAGTGATCTGAAAATGGAATGTACTTGTTTGAGGGTGCAAGATATCCATTTCCCATAATTTCAAATTGAGCTATACACTCCAAGTGACCTCTGAAAATGTGAGAACAAACTATTTCCTATACAGAGATGGACTGTAGGGGCATTCACCGGATGTTTCACCTTTCTAGGAAAGGATGAACCCGGAGGCTACCTGGCCCTCTACAGACTTTGCCTAAGGAAATAATATGTAAACACTTAGAAGTCTTTGACATTCACATACTTGAAATTTGATGTCTTGCGGAATAAGACAAATAACTTTCTTCAGCTGAGTAGGTGATTATGTGTATATGAAAGTTATGTATATTTGCTGTTTAATAATTTATATCAGTTTTTTTTAGCATATCATCTTCAGCAAATAAAGACATCAAAATGATAAGCAGTTCACCCCCTCCTCTGGGCTACATCTGCTGGACCAAGCCTCTCAAACTAGGCTTGTCCTCTTGTATTAAAAATGCTACAAAGGCTAATAAAAGAATAAGAGTGTCTCGAAAGACAGATCTGACTGTAAATACAGAATCAGAAGATAGGAATTAGCTAAACATGCTCTTTCCCAAACACTAAACAGTGAAATTTGTACCTGCTACAGTACTTTTCCCCAATTGTCCTTGGTGGCCCTTTAGACTTGCAGGGAGAATTTCGAGGTGAAGATGACCTCAATTGGTTCTGAAACCTCTGCCATTCAACTAAGAAGGTCGAAAATATCAGAAATAGACTTCTGAATCACCAAAAATGGAAGAACATAGTCCCCAAACAGCTCCAACACTGAAATGGCCCTCTTGGCCCTGAAAGCTTCCCTGAAGCTAAACAGTGAGAAGAATTCCTCAAAAGGAAAAACGAGCTGTAGAAATGGATTCAGACTACTGAAAAACTTCAGGAATGACCTTCGTTCCACATAAACTGGCTGCACAATTCCCAATGCAGCTCCCAAACTGATTTGGCCATAATAGCTCCTGGAACTTCCCCGAAGCAAAATCACCTGCAAACGGCCTCAGATGGCTGTGAAACCTGTGCCAATGGCTTCAGAAGGTCGAAGAGACCCAAAATCAAAAAAAAATTTGTCTTCAAAGGCCCTCCCCATCAAACGTTATGGCCTCTTTAGTAAACTGCCTCTTTCCCCTTGAGAAACTCCACTAAATGTGGAAGACTGCAGTTAACGCAGACAAAATGGGGATAAGGCACCAAGAATGGCGGAACCACCAACTAGGCCGCCAAACGTGGCATAAAATTTAACGGTTCGATCAAACGTTCACATGGAATCGGGCGGTTATTGTAACCGTTTGCATTTAAAACAATGTTATATATTAAAACAACGTTTAATTATATAACAACCCACCATTTGACATTAACGAAAGTTTTGAAATGTCCGCCGAAATGATAGCGCGCCGAGCCTCTGGGATAAGGTTCCCTCCGCGTGGTTCTATGCATCGGGGGCTGGCCCTTCGGGGCTGGCCCCCTTCAGGCCCCGCCCAAACCTTCCATACACCATAAATAAACCTCGCCGCCAACACATAACAAGTCTCAAACGTGTGGTGCATTGGTAAAGTCGGATGGTTAATAAGCCGGTGGTCGCGGGTTCAAATCCTGCGAGCCCAAACAAATTTTTAACATGCGCCATTTCAATCCACGTCGGGGCCCACGTGGCGGCCTCTGGGCTAGCCACGTGGCGCCTCCTGATTGGCCGATACGGGAATATTCCCCAAAATATTCTGCAGAATATTCCACGGAATATTCCCAGAATATTCTGTGGAATATTCTTTTTTTAATAAAATTTTCCACAAGCCAAATTTGCCCTTTTTTAATGGAAATTGAGAAAACTTTGAAGCTGAATAACTTCTTCATACGGAGACCATTTTTCGAACCGTTCGCGGCGCCGGAATCAGGAAGACGAGCTCTATCCGGTCGTTCAGGTTCAAACCAGTTCTAAGCACTTTCATTTTTGACCATTTTACAACACTTGGTCCTGAGCTCCTGATCACACCTCCCAAATGAGAAGGCTTTTGGTCCCCAAAAGCTTACTGAATCTCTGCACTGAACTGTACAGCAATTGAGGAACAGAAATATCCTCTTCCAGTCAGCCAAAAGAGCATAACAATGCCCAAAAATGTCCTTCCTTGCTAAATGTCGTCATGGCGACTTTTTGCTGCAAACGCCAAGTACTTGTCGAATCCCGACCAAGTTCTTTCGCCAGAAAAATCTGAAATTGAAGAACCAGCAATGAAACTTGCTGAAATATGAGCTGAAATATTCCCCTGAATATGTGGACTTGCCAACTGTCACGATGCCCATCCAAGGCACCTCCATTCCAGAAGAAGAACTGCCTCCCAAATGAAAAGGCTTTTACAAAGATGAAACACTTCATCATTTCTCCTCTTTACAATATTGGAGATCAAATTAACTTTTTCCAAGTCAATAACATTACATGCATGGATAAAAACAAAGTAATCAACCCTTCAAGTTAATCACACATACATGTTTAAAATACAAGGAAATCATCATGATCCCTGTGCTCATGCATCTCATTCTCATGCATACAATTTATCCTTCAACTTTCTCTTAAGTACAATCATAAGTACAAGATCCTCAATCAAATGTACATGTACTTTCAAAGCTGAAATGAAAATAACTTTCACTAAGATAGAATGAGTCTCATACTCAATTTTTCCATCCTGCAACTTGCATTCCTTAACAAAGAAAATGCATACAATCAAAAGACATGCAACTTTAATTGGATAAGAATTCTAACCATTTCTTACCAATCCATTTCAAAGGTGATTCCTTTAACTGCACATCAATATCAACATGTGTATCATCCTGACACATATCAATGATGGAAATTTCCTTCCCATTCTTGCCATACTCTTTCTCCCACTTCTTCAACTTTTGTGGAAGACCTCTGAAAATGTGAGAACAAACTATTTCCTATACAGAGATGGACTGTAGGGGCATTCATCGGATGTTTCACCTTTCTAGGAAAGGATGAATCCGGAGGCTACCTGGCCCTCTACAGACTCTGCCTAAGGAAATAATATGTAAACACTTAGAAGTCTTTGACATTCATATACTTGAAATTTGATGTCTTGCGGAATAAGACAAATAACTTTCTGCAGCTGAGTAGGTGATTATGTGTATATGAAAGTTATGTATATTTGCTGTTTAAAAATTTATATCAGTTTTGTTTAGCATATCATCTTCAGCAAATAAAGACATCAAAATGATAAGCAGTTCACCCCCTTCTCTGGGCTACATCTGCTGGACCAAGCCTCTCAAACTAGGCTTGTCCTCTTGTATTAAAAATGCTACAAAGGCTAATACAAGAATAAGAATGTCTCGAAAGATAGATCTGACTGTAAATACAGAATCAGAAGATAGGAATTAGCTGAACATGCTCTTTCCCAAACACTAAACAGTGAAATTTGTACCTGCTACAGTACTTTTCCCCAATTGTCCTTGGTGGCTCTTTAGACTTGCATGGAGAATTTCGAGGTGAAGATGACCTCAATTGGTTCTGAAACCTCTGCCATTAGAATAATAAGGTAGAAAATATCAGAAATATACTTCTGAATCACCAAAAATGGATGAGCATAGCACCCAAACAGCTCCAACACTGAAATGGCCCTCTTGGCCCTGAAAGCTTCCCTGAAGCTAAACAGTGAGAAGAATTCCTCAAAAGGAAAAACGAGCTGTAGAAATGGATTCAGAATGCTGAAAGCCTTCAGGAATGACCTTCGTTCCACATAAACTGGCTGCACAATTCCCAATGCAGCTCCCAAACTGATTTGGCCATGGTGACTCCTGGAACTTCCACGGAGTAAAATCACCTGCAAACGGCCTCAGATGGCTGTGAAACCTGTGCCAATGGCTTCAGAAGGTCGAAGAGACCCAGAATCAAAAAAAAATTTGTCTCCAAAGGCCTTTCCAATCAAAATTTATGGCCTCTTTAGTAAACTGCCTGTTACTCCTTAGGAAACTCCACTAAATGTGGAGGAAGTACAGTTAAGGCCGCCACATGGGGAGGTGGCGCCAAAACTGGGCGGACTCCGCCAAATATGGCGTGCAGTTAGAACTTGGCATTAAATACAAATGTGTTGGCGTTCATATGCGACGGTTATCAAATTACGTGGTAACGGTTTTGGTATTAAATATAATACGTTTAACCATATCACAAATACCAAACCCACTTTTAATACATATCCAAAGTTTAAATGCCGTCGAGCGCGCCAATGAAATAACCTGTGGTTCCGGCCGGCGGGTCGTGTGGGAAGGGGGGCTGGCCCTCCGGGGCTGGCCCCCTTCGGGCCCCGCCATAAACACAACACACTTTAAATATGACTCATTCCGCACAATATTCAACGAACAACATATATCTCCGTTGGTTAAGACTTTGGGTTTGTATAAAGTTGGTCGGGGGTTCGAATCTGTTGAACCATAACCAAAAACTTTTAAACCATTTCCACTCGGCCTTGGGGCCACGTGGCGGCCTCCGGGCTAGCCACGTGGCGTCATATGATTGGCCAATACGGGAATATTCCTCAGAATATTCCACAGAATATTCCCAGAATATTCTGTGGAATATTTTTTTTTTAATAAAAATTTTCCAAAGCCAAATTTGCCCTTTTTTAATGGAAATTGAGAAAACTTTGAAGCTGAATAACTTCTTCATACGGAGACCATTTTTCGAACCGTTCGCGGCGCCGGAATCAGGAAGACGAGCACTATCCGGTCATTCAGGTTCCAACCAGTTTTGAGCACTTTCATTTTTTGACCATTTTACGACACTTGGTCCTGAGCTCCTGATCACACCTCCCAAATGAGAAGGCTTTTGGTCCCCAAAAGCTTACTGAATCTCTGCACTGAACTGTACAGCAATTGAGGAACAGAAATGTCCTCTTTCAGTCAGCCAAAAGAGCAAACTAATGCCAAAAATTTCCTGCCTTGCTAACTGTCATCATGGCGACTTTTTGCTGCATATGCCAAGTACTTGTCGAATCCCGACCAAGTTCTTTCGCCAGACAAATCTGAAATTGCAGGAACCAGCAATGAAACTTGCTGATATATGGGCTGAAATATTTCCCTGAATATGTGGACTTGCCAACTGTCACGATGCCCATCCAAGGCACCTCCATTCCAGAAGAAAAACTTTTACAAAGATGAAACACTTCATCATTTCTCCTCTTTACAAATCTTGGAGATCAAATTAACTTTTCCAAGTCAATAACATTACATGCATGGATAAAAACAAAGTAATCAACCCTTCAAGTTAATCACACATACATGTTTAAAATACAAGGAAATCATCATGATCCCTGTGCTCATGCATCTCATTCTCATGCATGCAGTTTATCCTTCAACTTTCTCTTAAGTACAATCATAAGTACAAGATCCTCAATCACATGTACATGTACTTTCAAAACTGAAATGAATATAACTTTCGCTAAGATAGAATGAGTCTCATACTCAGCTTTTCCATCCTGCAACTTGCATTCCTTAACAAAGAAAATGCATTCAATCAAAAGACATGCAACTTTAATTGGATAAGAATTCTAACCATTTCTTACCAATCCATTTCAAAGGTGATTCCTTTAACTGCACATCGATATCAACATGTGTATCATCTTGACACATATCAATGATGGAAACTTCCTTCCCATTCTTGCCATACTCTTTCTCCCACTTCTTCAACTTTTGTGGAAGCATTGCTGGATTCAAAGTCCAACACCTTTCAACAGTATGTCCTTGCTTATGGCAATAAGTGCAACACATGTTCATCTTCTTGACCGCATGATTTGCATTGTTCATTGGAACTTTGGCTTCTTGCCTTCTTTCCTTCAAAAGTTTCTTGTATGTTGCCATTCTTTTCCAACATCTAGAAACACTATGGTTAAACAAACCACAAAAAGAACATACAATTATTTTCCCATGCTTGTGTGGAAATTTTCCATGCTTTACATGATCAAAGGAAATATGATTAAAATCAGATTTATACCTTTCTCTTTCACCTTCATTACCTTCATGAGGAGGTGAATCAAAAGAAGAAGAAGCTCCCTTTGGAACACTAACAATCCCATCAATGGATTTAGGGCTTTCACCACTCCCTTGTTCAAGTGCATGCTGATGCACATCTTCTTCCTTCATGGCTGCTTTGGAACTTTCTCCATAAGATTGTCCATAACCAAGACCCAAATTTTTAGGCCTTACCTCAACCATTATTGGCTCAACTATACCCTGTGCATTTTTTCCCAGTCCTTTTCCTTCATATCCCATTTTGGACATCAGCTTGGACCCTATGCCTTTGGTATGTTTTTCAAAAGAACCAAGTTCATAAACATTCTTAAAAGAATTTGAAGACAAACTAGAATTGTTTACCTCTTCTTCAAGCTGATACTTGGCTAAGGCTTCTTTGGAAACCAGGAGTTGTGTCTCCAACTCAGACATCTTTTCCAGCTTCATGTTTGCCATACGAAGTTGGCCTTCCATTTCCTGCAAATGGTCAGAAAGCAACTGCTTCTCTTCCCTCATGGAATTCAACTGCTCTTGAAGTCTAGAGCTCTTTCTTTCATCCTCATACATTTCTTTCACCATATTCATCATGATGAATAATTCTTTCTTCATGCCTTCATCAAACAATCTTGTGAAAGAGGACAATTTTGATAGCTCACTTATGGAAGTTGTCATTATAAAATGAACAAAACAAAAGAGCTTCAGCCAACTCAAACAACAAGTAGTTTGCAGAATAATAAAGCAGTCAATCTTCAACACTGCTTAAGACACCTTTCAAGCTACACAATCAAGCTAGTGATGTCAGATAAGCAAACCAACTTTGCAACCTGCTCTTCAGTCAAGCAAACCTATGCTCTGATACCATCTGATCTGAAAATGGAATGTACTTGTTTAAGGGTGCAAGGTATCCATTTTCATTAAGAAAATGAGTGCAAATACTCATAATTTTAAAATTTCCCATACAGAGAATAAACTCCAAGTCACCTCTTGAAAATGTGAGAATAAATTATTTCCCATACAGAGATGGACTGTAGGGGCATTCACTGGACATGTCACCTCTAAAGAGAGGATGAGTTCCAGAGGCTACCTGGCCCTCTACAGACTCTGTCTAAGGAAATAAGTTATAAACACAAATAACAAGATCAATGAAAGTCTTTTGTTTCTGAATTCAAAGTGTTCAATGATCTATTTTAAGTGTGAACAAGCAAGAGCATATGTTCTGCAATTTGTGTGAAGAGGTTTGAAGT
Source organism: Pinus albicaulis (assembly GCA_034641835.2). Taxonomy (NCBI): domain Eukaryota; kingdom Viridiplantae; phylum Streptophyta; class Pinopsida; order Pinales; family Pinaceae; genus Pinus; species Pinus albicaulis. The sequence continues at coordinate 368,104,960 of CM076575.1, forward strand.
TAAAACAACAAGTTTTGCTTCCTGTATAAACTTGTTTTGGAAAAGCATGCTCATGAAATTTTACTGTTTAAACTATCAAAATCTGAAAATAAACAGCCATAATACACACATGAACAGCAGATATTTTTTTAAGCGGTTCACCCCTCTCTTGGGCTACCTCCGCTGGTCCTAAAGCCTCTAATTAGGCTTAGTCCTTTTTTGATTAAATGGTGAAAATGAGATTACATCTGTATAAACTCCTCTAATGAGAAAATAGACTGCTAAAACAGACTCAGAAGGTCCAAAACAGTAGAAATAGACTACAAATTCACCTCCATTGGAGGAAGGTAGCCCAATGCAGCAATCTTTCCCCTTAGCTCAAATGGAGTCACTGTCAAAAGCGCTGTAAAATTCGCAGATAAAATGCCCTGATGGCTCTGCAGACCCCTCCAACAGCTCCAGAATGCTCTCTACCCTCAAAATAAAATAAAAAATTCGTCTCCAAAGGCCTTTCCAATCAAAAGTTATGGCCTCTTTAGTAAACTGCCTGTTACTCCTTAGGAAACTCCACTAAATGTGGAGGAAGTACAGTTAAGGCCGCCACATGGGGAGGTGGCGCCAAAACTGGGCGGACTCCGCCAAATATGGCGCGCAGTTAGAACTTGGCATTAAATACAAATGTGTTGGCGTTCATATGCGACGGTTATCAAATTACGTGGTAACGGTTTTGGTATTAAATATAATATGTTTAACCATATCACAAATACCAAACCCACTTTTAATACATATCCAAAGTTTAAATGCCGTCGAGCGCGCCAATGAAATAACCTGTGGTTCCGGCCGGCGGGTCGTGTGGGAAGGGGGGCTGGCCCTCCGGGGCTGGCCCCCTTCGGGCCCCGCCATAAACACAACACACTTTAAATATGACTCATTCCGCACAATATTCAACGAACAACATATATCTCCGTTGGTTAAGACTTTGGGTTTGTATAAAGGTGGTCGGGGGTTCGAATCTGTTGAACCTTAACCAAAAAACTTTTAAACCATTTCCACTCGGCCTTGGGGCCACGTGGCGGCCTCCGGGCTAGCCACGTGGCGGCATATGATTGGCCAATACGAGAATATTCCCCAGAATATTCTGTAGAATATTCCACGGAATATTCCCAGAATATTCTGTGGAATATTTTTTTTTTAATAAAATTTTTCCAAAGCCAAATTTGCCCTTTTTTAATGGAAATTGAGAAAACTTTGAAGCTGAATAACTTCTTCATACGGAGACCATTTTTCGAACCGTTCGCGGTGCCGGAATCAGGAAGACGAGCACTATCCGGTCGTTCAGGTTCCAACCAGTTCTGAGCACTTTCATTTTTTGACCATTTTACGACACCTGGTCCTGAGCTCCTGATCACTAAGCGCCAATTCAGGGTTGGCTGCTATTGAACAAAATTTTTTGGCTCAGGATGCTTTTTCCAAGGGAGAATTTCCTAAAGCGCCACTACCTAACTTAGGGGATATTTTTGACAAATTTTGAGTATTCTCTTTGGTATGACCAGATCTTAAGATGACATATGATCAGAGGTAGGGTAGATGAATTTTTATCAACAGTTGGTTAATGAATGACCTGGGGATGAGGGTAAATGACAACAAATTACTTTAGCTTATGACAACTATTGGACAAGATTATATGACTGAAACTATATAGGACTTGACAACTAGGTTTTTTCTCATCATAGGCTGACTGAAAAACGTAGGAAGACAAAAAATGTTTAGGGGTGTTTGCTAGATGACAGATTTGAAAAATTGGAGATCAACTTCTAAAAAACTTGGCTTTAAAAACTAGTCATCATCAACAGGTGAAAAATAATGATGACTAACTGTGGTTCCATTTGGGGAGGGCAGCTCCTTTTCAGGAGGTGTCCAGAATTTCAGATCTCTGCCCTTTGAAGACCAGTTCCTTTATCCATTGGCACAAATTTATTTCTTCCTTGATTCTATTTTTGAATTTTGATAGCATGATTAGCATCAAAGTCATTTCTACCTACCCTGCTACATTTCCTAACATTTTTTTCTCTTTCAGGTGCATTTGGACTAGCAACCCTTTGACATAATATTCTTGAAAAATGACACTATCTAATTCTACACTTATATCTGCCAGGAGTTCAGATTAAGCTGATGAACTCCTTTGTTTCTCTACCTACACTAGATTGACTGTCAATTTTAAACTATTTGACAAGATTTTATTCTCTAATATAAAACATGAAATTGAAAAATGACCAAATCAGGATTAGGCAATCTGATTTTTCATGTACTTGTGGCATGAAAGACAGGCTGTACACAAATATTATTTTGCATAAAATGAAATCTATAAAATCGGGGCTAGGATACACAGTTTGTTTTTCATCCCTGCTTTCCTCTTTGGTTCTGTTTTGAGCATGTGGAACCAGTATCTTTCCTAATCTATCTTCTTTGACAAGTCAAGCTTACACAATATTGACTATCTCTCCTCTCACTAACTTATCAGCAAATAAATTTAAAACATATTCAGTTATGATTAGGCTAGATAACTGAACAAGACATTTTGAGCACTAGTAGTGGCATTTAGACTTGAGCGCTTTCAGAATGGCTATTTTTTGAACATGGGGCTTTCTTTCTATTTTTCAAACTGCCCTTTTTTTCTACTTTTCTATTGTTTTTGAGTTTTCTATTTTTTGTTTTATTTCTTCAAACAATGATATATACAATGATAAAAAAAATAAAAAATAAAAAAAATATGGAACTAGAAATCCTGAAAATGGTGAAACTTGAGCATCTTATCTTCATAAGGATCTCCTACCACTCTTGGTCCATTCAGCTCTTGAAAAGTAATGTTTGGAAAATTTTCTCTTTCAAGCATAACATAAGGATTCATGCATGAATCTCTAAAAAACCCTGTATCTTCCCGCTGTACTTCTTTATACCTTTGATCTCCACTTCTCCTTTTGATGTACATCTTTTTCAAATAATGCATATATTCTTTGTCATTTTTGAAGTATATGATGACATCATCAAGGTATATCAGAATGCAGAAATTTAGAATGGAAAACATTGCTTTTAGGAGCATGTTTTTGGTGTCTGGTGGTTTTGCAATTTTGGGCTTGAAGATGGAACTACTTCCAACATACTTGAAGAATTCTTTGAGCTGTTCACTTTGCAAAGGAATTATTTGGCGGTACCCTGAAACATCACTTTGTAAAGACATATGATTAGAAGCACCTATCATTTGTATAGCATGGTATTGAGAAGGAAGGATATAATTTCTATCCCAAGGGTGTGTATTTGTGTTTCTAAAATCGACACAGATCGTATGTCCAGTTGTCTTATCTTTGATTACTATTGTTTGGTCAAGATTTTTGTATTTTCTTTTGTCAAAGCTATTTCTTGGAGTGATGGCAGTGTCATAGTGCTCCTCACTATTTTCTCTACATGTAGTATTATCTTGAAAAATCTTGCAAATTCTAGCAGCTCTAAGTCTTTGGTGGAGTGGCAGAATGTTAGCTAGTTCAAACAACTCAGGTATATTTGGATTGCAGCCGTCATATCCTTTCATAAGAAGTTTATCAGACATTTTTTCTAGATTTTTCGCTGTTGTGGCTATAGTAAAGGTTTCATTTGAAGGGGTAGAGTTATGAGATGGTAAATCCTTAAGTTATCGTAAGAAAATTAAGCTTCCCTCCCCCTGATTTCCAAAGAGGTTTGTAATATGCAAGTCTTCTAATGTCTCTATTTTGAAAAAAATTTCCTGATATTAGTGCTAATGTTTGTCTATGGTTTGAGAAATTTTCTTGATGGTATATAATGCTTTGTTCTTCCTGCTCTATTTTTGTTTCAAGAGGAACAAACTCTCTTCCCTCAAGACATAACTGCTCATGGTCATGATAATTTTGAGTGTCCAGCTCATCATAGAGAACTTGGGGTAGCTGATGTGGTGGGTCTAAGTTTGTTTCAAATTCTCCTAACTGTTCCTCAATGTCTTCATCAATGTGTAAAATGAAATAATTCAGATTAGAATGCAAGGAGTACATCAGGATGTTATCTGGCCTTTCTTGGCTGCTGATCATATATTTCATGTGTGATTCCCGATAGAGTTTCCTAGTTTGGTTAAATACAGGAATAGAGGCGTAGGACATATCAAGTTGAATATTTCCCTCAAGCTTGGCTCCCTAAGATTTAGATAAATGCATTCCATACCAAGGAGGGATGTCTGCTACCATTATGTCCATGATAAGGTGTTTTGCAGGTACTTGGGCTAAACTGAAACAAAGATCTTTGATTAAGCCTAGACACTTGACTCTAGTTGAATCAAATGAATATAAGTCTTTATAAGGTCTTGTTATTTCTAGGCCTAATATTTCCATCAACACCTTTGGCATGAGATTATGCGAGGCCCCAGATTCTAGCATGGCATTGTGTACGATTTGGTCATGTATATTCAGACTGATGTAAAAGGGAAGAGTGGTTCCTTCTTGGAATTTCCCTTCTATTTTTGGACCAAAAAACACTTCAGGGGTGTCATCAGCTAGATTTAGGGTGTTTGCATCATTTCCTATATTCAGGACCTTTAGCACTTGGTATTTGTAAGAGTTTTTGGCGATAAGTTCAATGAGAGGCATGGTGATCTTTATTTTTGCGATTTCTCCTTCAAAACTGAAGGGTGCTTGTAGTTTAGATAGGTTTGCTTCAGTTTTTTCAGCCATGACCTTCTCTATGTTCTTAATTTGCTGACTCTGGTTTGGGATTTTTTTCAACACATTCATCTCGGGAATCTTGGTAGAGGTACTAGGACAATCTGAGCCAAGGTTTGTCTGAATAGCTTTATGTTTGTTTTGGTTAGTTTTCTTGACCATGATTTTGTTGCTATCCACTGCTCTTTTAAGGATGGTATCAGGGGTTTTAGTAACAACAGTGTATGCGCTACCTTTCTTGGAGTTGTCTTGGTTTTTTCTACTTCTAAGATCATACTACCTGTGGGCTTCTATTATAGCATTCTGAAAACCTATAGCAGGATATTCGAGGTCCTCATAGTTGGTTTCATTTTGATTCGGGGAGAAGAAAGCTTGTTCTTCTTCTATGAGGTAAACCTCACCCTCATTATCAGAACCTATTAGGTTTAAATGACTTTCATCTATGGGTTCTGTATCCCTCTCTTCTTCATCAACATAGTTTTCATTGAAGGGTGGCCTGATTTGTTGGTCATTTTCCCTTGGTTTATTTTGAGACTGGTCTCTCCTAAAGTTTTGGTTTCGGTTCCTGTTTTGAGGGTTTGGCTGGTTGTCCCTAAGTGGTGTTTTTTCACTCATTTTTTCCCACATTTTCGCCATGGATTTAACCAGGCCATCTATTCTAGGATATGAGGAAGATACTGAAGGGGCAACTTCGTCATGGTATGTGACTTTCTTCTCTGATCTCATCCTAGCTCTCTTTTCAGCTAAGTTGGCTTCTACATTTATGGCCACTTTTTTCATTTCCTCTAAGGTTGGGGGGTCCTTGTCTCTTAGTTGATAAGTCATGTCTGGGTTGAAACCCTTGAGAAACTTTGCTAAGGCCGAGCCAAGTGGAGGTTTGAAGTGAGGCAGGAAGGCGTTATAAACACTTTTGAACATAGTGCAGTATTCCCAGACACTTTCCCCATTATCCCTTTTTAAATTGTTATACTCAGACAGGATTTAAATGGGGTTTTTTCTGATTTCCCACTTATTTATGAAAGTTTGGTAGAGTTCTGGGAGATCGTGTATGATGTTTGGAGTTAAGCTCTTAAACCATTTTTTGGGTTCTCCACCCAGGCTTTGGGCGAACATCCTCATTATTATGGTCTCGTCTTCTATTTCCATGTATTCAAAGGCATTGCTAATTCTATCTACATGTTTTTGGGCGGTAGTAGCCTCAACTCTAGTAAAGTGTAGTATTTTGGATTGGTAGTCATTCTGTAAAGGAGCCAAAGGGTGTGGCAACACCAAGGGTGCATACCAAGCTGCCATGGCGGGAGCTAATGGATGATTTACAATATGAGGGCTTGTAGGATGAGCTAAGGTGATTTGAACAGTGGTGGTTTGGATGGGTGTGGCGGATGTACTTGGGCTAGTTAACCGATTTTTAGCAGATCTGGGGTGGTAGGAGCCAAAGTGGTGGAGAAGCTAAAAGTCAGGAGGTGTAGTAGGTGAGACTTCTCTGCTAGGAATTTGTTGCAAATATAGGGGCTCAAGATCGCCAAAGTTTATTTTACTTTGTGACTTGCTTCTAAAAAAGGTTTTTGCTGATTTTAAGTCAAATGGGGAATCCTTCAAGGATGTGAGTTGTTCAGGTACTGATCTTGCTTGATGGATGGACCTATTGGTAGTTAAGTTTCCAGTTTTAGAAGTCTGCCACAGAATCTTCTCTGGGTTATCAACTATGATAGGGGGATTTGGGTCTAGATGAGATCTGGTATTGATTCTTCGTGAAGCCAGATTTCGAATTTAGAGTTTAGAGAGGATGGTATTTGTGATTGTTTTGGATGGATGGCCTCTCTAGGGGTTTTGCTAATGTGAAGAATGGTAAAAAAAATGAAGGCTAGTGGAGTCGCCAGGTGGATTTCTTTGAGATCTATGGTCCACCACCAATACTATTAAAAATGCTTTCGGGAAAAAAATTTCTTAGCAAACTTTGAGGTGAAGACTTGCAAGGAAGACTCATCACTTTGTTTCAAAAGTTTGCTAGACTATTTGGACAAGCTAATGGTTCTATTTGCAAGTTTATTTCTGTCTATCTGCTATGTTTAGGTGAATTTTTCTAAATCTCTAAGTTATACTTAGTTTGTCACTTGATCACGGAGTTTGCACCATGAATTTTAAGTTTTGGAAAGGATGAGTCAATAGAAAGGTATAATTTATAATTTTTTTGGTTTTTATGGAGTTTTAATCCTACTGGAGGCTAGTGGAGTCGCCAGGTGGAATTTGGTTGTTTTTATAGCGATGTACCTATGGTCCACCACCGATAACTAGGAAAAGCCAATCTGGGGATGTTTTTGGGGTTTTCTGAGTTTTTATGTGCAGCCTATGATTTATTAGAGTATTCTAAACCTGATTCATCACTTTGCTAGGGTGGTGAAACAAAAAGAGTTTACTCTGAATGATTCTATGGACTGCTTGCCTATTTAAAATTTGAAAGACTAATGAATCTACAAGAGTTTTCTAGACTGTGATGTACTTAGTTAGTCCCACCGTGATCGCCATTATGTTAGGGTCCCGTGATTTGGCTGATTGGCAAGCCAAGTGATAGGGTAACATCAAACCAATCTTTGGAGCCCAAGGACCTAGCCTTCCTGGACTTAGAGAGGGATCTCTCTATTTGTGTAAGGGATATCTATGTTTTTGCTTCTTATGTTACTGATTTTAGGCTAGTTATGAAGTAGGTTTTTAGTTTTTCTTTTAGGTTTTTGAGGGAGGAACTGATAAAATACTAAGATAGATAAAAATATTGTTAGATCAACTGGGCTATGGGGTTGAAAAGGTCAAGAAAGCTTCAGATGGTGATACAAGGTATGTTGAAGGGCTGATTTGATCAAGGTAAAATGAATCTTAAGGTAAAATGAAGTGGGATGGACAATAAGTTTTTGAAGAAAAAATGCTTTCAAACATAAATAGTTCAATAGCTGACATAAACATGGTAGGGCTAACCATTAATCATGAGAAATGTAACTATAAACTAATAAATGCATAGAAATAAACATTCAAGAAATACATAGAGATATATGACTCTCTAACTTTAGAAAATTGCTATGAGACTTTGGGGAAAGATAATTAAGACAAACAAATAACTCAAAGCACTATGAGGAAACACCTAATATAGTATTTCAAGCTATCAGGCACTTTGAAGTGAGATTGTAGAGTTTTAGGAAAAGGGCAAGATAAGTACAAGACATCCTTGGTTCAAATAAGACAATCAAACAATCAAAGAAAGGTTTCAGAGGTGGAGCTATGACTAGCCATGAGTAAACAGGGCATACCGTGAATCATACTTAGCATGCATAAAACCATAAATGAAACAAGCAAACAAATTCTTCAGTTATCAAAGAGCAATCAAGGATTCTTTGATATGACTAATAAGGAAGAAAACATAGAAGCTATAAAGAAATAGGAAATCTGAGGTGCCTCCAAAGGCATGTCTCAAATCTATTCTCTACTGTCTTATAGCAAGCAAGAGCATGAAATATGAATGAAAACAAAGAAGCATAATAGAGAGGGACACTATACCATTTTACCAAGTTAAGGAATCCAACAACAGTCCTCTTTCATCATCCAAAAACATTCAAGAAACTATCCAATGCATGATTCAAGTGTTTCTTCCAAGCTTGTATAACCATATATTGCTCTATTCATTAAGTTCAGCCCTGTTTACAATGAAGTCTCTTGGAATATATAGGCCAAGATGAGGGAAAACCTCCTAATGCAACTTGCAAGCTTATTGGCCCATCAAAAATATCTGATTTTGTGCTTGAGGCTTTGCAAAGCCCATGGCACAAAATATATATAAAAACATCTTAAAAATACTAAAAAAGGAAATTATATTGACTTTTCCTAACTAACCATGGCCAAAAAAGACTAAACGGACATTAGTAAAAGCCACTTCAGAAAAGTGCATTTTTTCACAAAAATTCTTAAGAAATATATCAGCAGAAAGTCCCCTATCTTGTGGGCAACTTTTGGAGTCCTTCCCGATGTCGAAACGAGGCTGGTGATGGCTCGTTGGAAAGATTTGGATGTCTGGTTTCTGAAAATGCTTTTTTTTCTCCAAAATGATCACTAGAAGCCTATAAAAAACTGATCTGTGTGGGAAAACCCAAAAAGTAGACTTTGCTGATATGTGGGGTAGAGTGTTGAAAAAGTGACCTTTTTTGCCATTTTGGGGGACCAAATCATCTTCAATTGATCTGAAAATCACTGTGTATATGCCCCTGAAATTATGGCATCCAATGATACCATTTTCATCCTTTGAGGATGTCTCAAACAGAAATGGCGATGCCCATGATTTTTAGCAAAAATCCAAAAATGTCAAATGACCAAAAATTGTTGAATTTTGCCCAATTTTGGTGAGCATGACCCTCAAGGGTTTTCAGAAAGATGCTGAGAAGCTGAGGCAAAAATTTGAAGCTTTGATATGTCTTTCTTCATTTTTGGTGCCAGGCACCCCTTTTGAGCCTTCTTAAGCCTTTCTTGTGTGGCCTTCAATTTCCGTCGGGTGAACTAATTAAGCTTCTTATAGTGCCTGGTCATTCTTCTTTGAAGGTCCAAATCTCTATTGGCCTTTTCCAACTTCTTCTCCAAGTGGTTATTCACCCTTTCAAGCCATGCATCTCTATTTTTTTCTATCTCTTGGGTGAATAAGGTAGTAAGAGGAAAATATTGGAAAAGGGCAGCCTGATCTTCCTTTTTTTTCTTCTCCAAAGCTCTTCTGAGTCCCATGGTCCTTGACCTCTTTCTCCCCTGCTGATCTTCTTCTTCACTATCCTTGAACTCACCCATGAGTTCTTCTAACTTAATTTTCACTTTGGAGGCCTCTTTTTGATATTTGATATCCCGTGTCTCATACACTACCATGTGGACACTCATATGCTTGTTTTGTGGTTGCAGAAAGTAAATGAGGTTGTTAGACCTCTCTAGATCTGCTCTTAGATCATGAATTTGATCTTCTCTATTAATCAAGAGAGACTCTAGGATTCTAGCCTCATTGTTGCTATCATCACTGTTTATCTGAATTATGTCAAAGTCCCTCTCTTTCTCATGGCTACTTTCTTCTTTCTCCTTTCCCTTGCTTTGGGTGGCCTTCTTGGTCTTCCTCCTCTTTGGTAATTCCACAATGGAATTATTAGGAAATTTCCCTTTGCTTCAGAGGGCTCTAGTGACATTTGGAGTTACAATTCGAGGCACTCTCTTTCTTGATGTTCAGGGCTTTGTCACCTTTGGAGAAGAAAGCATGACCCCTTGCCTAGGAGAGGTAGCTAACACATGCTCTATTTTCTCTTTGCCCTTGCTACTCCCCTCATCGTCCTTGCCACTGTTTTGACCTTCTTCATGGTGCTCTTCTTCACCATTGTGCTGCCTTTCATCATTGTGTTTTTCTTCACTTTGTTGTTATTTATCACTATGTTGCCTTTCCTCACTATTTTCTTCTTCACTCTATTGTTCTTTATCACTATTCTGCCTTTACTCACTGTGTTCTTCTTCACTTTGCTATTCTTTATCACTATGCTACCTTTCCTCACTGTGTTCTTCTTCCTCATTATGCTACTCTTCCTCACTAGGCTGTTCTTCTTCATTATGCTCTTCTTCTTGTTCAATCACGAGAGATTTTAGCTTCTTAGGAATTGGCTTACTAGAAGAAGGAGAAATATGTTGAGTGTAAGGTGAAGGGGATGCATGGGATGAAGAAATAGTGGCGAAATTAGGACGTGCAATGAAAGCATCCCAAGAGATTCCCTTCTTCTCAAATAGATGAAGAATGACAATATTGATGAGGGAATGATGGAAAAGGCAAGTTGGCTGCTGAGAGGGAGGTATCTTTTGAACAGTGGAGGCCATCTTTTCAATACTTCTATGGAGGAAAAAGGGGAGGTTTAACAATTGGGTCCTCCTGAAGTGCATGAGTAACTGGACATGGTAAGCATAGACTCGGGAAAACCTTCCCTCGCATGTGAAATATTTCATGATTATCTTCATGAGGGGAGCATATCTAGTCAACAGGATATGAAAAAGGAAAAATGGATGGGCATGCATCCCGATGCTCTGGCTTCAAAAAGGGTTTGTATTGTTCTGAGTCTAGGTAGCTCTATCTAAACCATTTTTCTTCGACATATGGGATTTTGGTAGCTCTTGAAATGGATCTAGGAGAAAACTTGAAATCTAAGCTTGCCAGCTGAAAATGTTTCCCTTGCAATCTCAAAGCACATAGCTATGTCAAGGGGAGATAGCTTTTCACCTCCTGAACCCTTTGACAAAAATCTAGACATCCAAGTTCACGAAAATTAAACAAAACTAAAGGATGGGCATTTACTTTCTCAATTAAAAAAGGTTCATACCTCCTGTGAGGGCCACTTCTGCTGTCTTTCCTGGGAGGCATTTTGTTTTGGATACTCTTTGCTGGTTGACCAAGACAATGGCTATTTCAAATGGTTTCTGAAATAGTCTCCCAAGACCACACCTTGTCCTCTCTGCAAGTCCCTGTGCTTCTTTGATGTTATTAAACAAGTGTTTGTCAAAAGAGAAACAAAAACACTTTGATCACTGTGTTTGAGCAAAGATATTGAAAAATATATGTTTGGGGTCCTTTGTTGAAAAAGGATCTCCTGTGTTTTGGCACACAAAATCCTCCCCTCAAGCACTGTCATTGCCCTTTGCAAGGTAAACAAAAACACCTTTCAACTCACTTGAAGACCTTGAAAACAGACTCTGCCCTTTTTTGAATTCTAGGGTTGCACAAAGTTTACTATTTCATAATACAGAGAGGACCTCTTAAAATGACCAAGCCTTCAACCCCTTTACCACTGTCTATATGATCGTTTTTTAAAAATGTTTTGAGATCTCTGCAAACTCTGTTTATCTGTCTAGAAACTGTGGGCTATCATTGTTTTTTAATTACAGTTAGGGCTCTCTCAAAATTGATAACAACACCTTCCCCTATCACTGTATTAATTGTTTGACACCCATAGAAACAAAAAACTTCTTTGATTTGGCAGACAAGGTTTGTTTTTTCTTAACACTGTAAGGACACCCCTTCAGGAAAATTTGAGACCTCTTCTCAATAGAGGAAGAAAAACACCTCCTCTAACCTCAAAAAATTATCAAGGAGTTCAGAAATACCTTGAAAAATGTTTATGAATGTTGATGGTTGTTTGGAATAGCTCTCAAAGCATTTTTGGAAGCCCGGAGGATGAGTGGCACGTTTACAACCAAGAGCTCTGCGTAGATGGAAGGCTGTCGTGTCGGCCTCGGGCACTGGTGAAAGAACACACAAGCGTGCCGCGTACCACTATAGGCATGCCACGCATTAGTTAAACTCCTTTGATTGGGCACACACAGGCATGCCACGAACTTCTACAGGCGCGCCGCGCAGGCTTTTGAGACTCAAAACTCTAAAATTTTTCCTGGAATCACCTTCTTTCTATAGTGAGCAGCTAATGGGCACTTGTTTCATGGTTTGAATTTGCACAATGGGATTTTAAACAGTCTCTTTTGCTTTTAAAAGTCAAATGAGCTCAAATGCCTTGGTAGTTATTTTGTAAGGGTGTGGATTCCCTTTGAAAAGGCTTTTTGGTCATATCAAAACATAAAACACTGTCTTTATTATTTTATCACTTTTAAAATACCATGAGGCCTTCTATTTGAACAAGTCTCATAATAATAATGCTATGGCCAACTTCTTTTTGATGACCCTCATATTCATGGATTTTTTTGAAGTAAGGAGGCCTCCTTAAGAAACAAAACCCCTTTCACTGCCTTTTCATTTAGGAAATAACTCTGTCACTGTTTGTCTATTATGTCCTTCAAAAGGAAACCTTCCCAAGAAACAAATCCAAGACTGCTGATGCATCCTTTGCCTATCTCTTGGAAGGAGATGTTTGATAATTTTAGAAACTATTTTGTCAATTCAACTTTCTGGTGTTTGATGATTTGCTATGCCCTTTGTTGAAATTGGTCAAACACTGTTAGGCACCTTTTAACATCTTCATTTGATTATGGATGAACCTTTAATTGTACTCACCAAAGCTTGACTTACATCTGTTCACCAAGGCGATGGCCTTTAAAAACCCTTAATGTAATCATATACAACAGCAGAGTTTGTTCATATGTACATAAGGAGGTCTTGTCCATAACTGTGGTACGCCTTGTTTCTTTGAATGTTTTATTTGAATCTGAAACATTTTGTCATACCCTTTCTGTCATTTTTATGAGCTTGTTCCAATTTTTTTACATTTTAACCTCAGATTTCCTTTGAAGAAGATCTTTATGGATATGAAAAACAAAGCTTATTGAACATCATAGTATCACTACTTGTCCTATGTTTAAACGCCAGTTTTCTACTCATAATCCTTCAATTGTTTCCCACTGCATTTCAATTTGGCCCTTTAAATAGTGAACCCATCTAAAACACCCCTTGAAACACTACTGTTGTATCAGTGGTTTCATCCATTGGAGGAAATGGTGTAAACAAGTTTTTAGGCTATTTGAAGTATTGTTAGCCTTGTGCTCTTTGAATGAGGCCATACCTCTGCTCCTCACCCTCTGCTTGTTAAATGAAGGAGGCCCTTATCATATTTCCAAACCATCTACCTTTAAATGAAGGAGGTTTACAACAAGTGACCTAACCATCTGCTCATGTTTGGAGGAGGTTAACACAGTCATGCCATTTCATCTCTTTTTCAAACTGTGTCATCTTTCCTTGTAATGCATATCTCTGCTTGGTATATCACAATAAGTAATAAAGTGAAAATTTGGCAATATGCTATGAGGTGCATTTTCTGAGATATGTATCCTGTTCTTAGAATACCCTTGTGAATCTTTAGAAACCAGGAGAAACATGACTTGTATCTGTAGAGTATTTGATTGCTAGTCATTATTTACTAACCTTTCTTGACTGTGTTTGAAGAGGTTTATTTAATTTTCTCTCTGACCAGTACTCTTATCCCAGGCTCAAAACAACATGAGAAGCAGCTATTTTCTCTTGTTTTAGCTTGACAATGCCTTCTGGAATACTTATACATCTTTGCTTTTGAAATAGACACTGAAACACTGTAAATCAACCCAATATCAGTTTGGCTTTTGAAACATGTACTGCTGAGACATCAAGACCTTTTAGTGGTGCGACCTATCGGTGTATCAAGCTTTTTTTTTGCAGACTAAGCACCAATTCAGGGTTGGCAGGTATTGAACAAAATATTTTGGCTCAGGATGCTTTTTCCAAGGGAGGATTTCCTAAAGCGCGACTACCTAACTTAGGGGAGATTTTTGACAGATTTTGAGTATTCTCTATGGTATGACCAGATCTTAAGATGAAATATGAATAGAGGTAGGGTAGCTAACTTTTTATCAACAGTTGGTTAATGAATGACCTGGGGATGAGGGTAAATGATAGCAGATGACTTTAGCTTATGACAGCTGATGGACAAGATTATATGACTGAAACTAGATAGGACTTGACAACTAGGTTTTTTCTCATCATAGGCTGATTGAAAAAGGTAGGAAGACAAAAAATGTTTAGGGGTGTTTGCTAGATGACAGATTTGACAAATTGGAGATCGACTTCTAGAAAACTTGGCTTTAAAAACTAGTCATCATCAACAGGTGAAAAATACTGATGACTAACACCTTCGAGGGGTCAACATGAATGCCAGCCTTGGAAAAAATGAATCCCATTAATCTACCAGATTGCACACAAAAAACACATTTGTGGGGATTCAATCAAATCTTATAATGCCTACATCTCATAAAAATTGCTCCTAAATGTGTAGGATGATCTTCCCTGTGAAATGAATGAGCAGGTAAATCATCGAGATAAACTTGCACAATGTGTTTAATGTCATGAAAAGCATAAGACATTGCCCTTTGAAAAGTTGCACCAGCATTCTTTTATCCGAAGGGTAGTTTACAATAAGAAAAATTTCTCTAAGGACAAATGAATGTTATTTTTGGTTGATTAGCAGGGAGTATGTTTATTTGATTGTACCCAGAAAATCCATCCATAAATGAGTACATCTCATTTCCGGCACAATAATCAATTATTTAGTCGATATAGGGAGCTGGATAATTGTCTTTTGGACAGGCTTTGTTAATATTCCTATGGTCGACACATACTCATATAGTTCCTTGTTTTTTAGTAACAAGAACGATATTAGATACCCAATCCATTAACAGGATTGGATAAATAAAACCTGCCTTCAGTAATTTCTCAACTTCAGTTTTAATAGCAGTATCTTTTCGTGGATGTATTGGACGTAATATTTTCCTGATAGGTTTAGCATCCGGGTATGTTTTTATTTCATGAACGACAATCTTGGGAACAATTCTTAGCATTTTTTCATAAGACCAGGCAAATATGTCATGAAATTCTTGAAATAGGGCTTTAGATGTAGTAATTTCATATAACGTACAAGAAGCACCTATATGAATGTTTTCAAGAACTCCTGGTTTAACTAATATGTCAATGGGAACCGTTGCAAAAATATTTCCAAAATTAGTTTCAGAATTTGAATTTGTAATCGATATTGGAATCTGGGGTTCCTTGACATAGTGAATTATAAAAATAGATGAAAAAATATTTTCAAATCTATGAAGCTTAGGTAAAAATGATGACCTATGATGGAGATCATCCCATGTTAATTCATCTATAGACAAGAATTCACGAATTCTTTCATCAGTATAAAACACTTATTGAAAAGTATTAGGAATTGATGTTATATTTGAGCTTGATGGTGAAAATGATTTCTCATTGATCACATTCATTGGATCAGAATCAGTTGATGAAGGATTGGAAAATGACTGTAATGATTGATATGCTATCTCAAAAGGACTCAAAGGCATTTCACCATTGAAAGAATCCAGTTCTAACTCTAAAGGCACTATCCAAGGGTCATCAAATGGAATAGTGCTTGATGTAATCATATTGATATTAGCAATAGTATGCGGTAGGTTAGGTGGAGGCATAGAAAAATTTCCCATCAAAGCGAAATCTTTGATTAAACCTACTCCAACATCTTCATAAGGGATAGTCAATTTTCCAACATGTTGAATACTATCTGTAGAAGTTGGGTCAGACGAATAATATGAGAGCTGATCGATTTTCACAATCTTTCCTTGATGAGGAAACATGATTAATCAAAATATGGATGAAACGACAGAAATCATAGCATAAGACCAACTTTGACCCAAAAGAATGTTGTAATCCAGAGGGGCATCAACGACTTCCACATCTAAATTAACAGTTTTACCTTCGACCTCTATAGGTAGATCATGAAAAATTCCATATGGATGGAATCCTCTTTCATCAAAAGCTTTGATAATTATTGGAGATTTTTTAAGTGTCGAAGAACCAAGTGATTTCTAATATTTTAACGACATAATACACGTAGATTCTCCTTCATCAATTACAGTACGAAATCAACGTCTATTTTTTACTAGTACTGGAATCTGAAAATCCATTTGATGAGGGAGCCATGGTGTAAAATTTTCTAAATTGAAGACCATGAGGTTTGAATTCTGAAGATCTATAGCTCCAATAGCTAATAAGAGTAATTTCCTTTGTTCCGGACATGATTGCAACACTTCTAAGGCCGACATTGTTGAAGGAGATATTGTTAAATCCTCAACAATGTTGTAGTTTTGAGCAGCTCTCGCATGGGGATTGAAAGCTGATTTTTGAAGTACACCTTTAGTAGGCGGTTTAATTACTAGATCAGAATTGGGTTTCTTGATATGAAGTGGATTAGAAACCGAAGGAGATGTAGCTGGTACTGAATTAGAATTTTCTACTTCTTTACCAGTAACAGTATTTTTACTTGCACAGTCTTGCAATCGAGTCACAACCATTACTTGAGATATCATCAAAATATCTGTTGATGTATTAGAATAAGATCCAATCATTTTTCTATCTTGAATAGGAAAAGGATCCTTCAAGACAGTGGGCGTGGGCGAACCTTTGAAAAAATTAGATACCTCAGGCCTATGCGAACATTCCTTGGTGAAATGATCCTTGTCATAGATAACACAAGGATAACGAGGTTTTCGTTTATCATCCGATGGCTCATTTTTCTCAATTTTTTCTTTGGGAGATGAAGTTTGTTTACTTTTATTCTTTCCTTTCTTCTTATTGCTTGATTTATACTTAGTTGTAGACGAATGTACAATGTGAATGTCAAAAGAAGTTTCAAGGGAAGAATCTCCTTTTGGTGAATCAGGTAAAGTTATTATAGGAGAAGTAATCTTTGAAGATTTATTCTTTGTCTTATTAGTACTAACTGAATCGATTAAACCATCAACAGCATGAGACCCTAAGGGAGTTGTTGTTATCTAACCAGGACATGTTAAATCTAAAATTTTCTCGTATAAAGTACCTGACTGTGTATATACCAGCTCAAGGTACTAAGCTTGAGAAATGACTTGTTCTTCTGTAACAACTCCTCCTTTAGCTACATCTTTAGTGATTTTTGGGAGTAATGATTTTATAAACCATTCTGCCAAAATATAATCTGGAATAAAAACTTTCACCAAACGTCTTCTACGACTCCATTCATATATGTGATCTGATATGTACATAGACGTATATTTTTATAGTGAAGTTAATAACTCCGTGCCATTGTCGTATCTGAATGGAAACTGAAAATGAGTTGAGAAAGTTGTTGCTAAGGCATTGAAATCTTTAAATGAGCCACGTGGTAACTCAATGTACCATTTGGCTGCTAATCCTATTGACGTAGTCTAAAAAAGTCTTAATCAAATAGAACCGTCAATCAAAGAGCTGGATGCACACTAGAGGTGATAAGTCATGACATGGTTAGAAGGGTCCTCTCCTGATTTACCTTCAAACTTCGGGATATCACTGGGCAAATTATTTGGCATTGGCGGCCAATATGGAAGATAATAGATTGGATCTTTCGCAAGGTGCGATAAATCAAGTAAATCTAAAGTTGCTATGAATGGTGACCGACGGTTAGGGTCTTGTTGATTAAACTGATAACCTTATGGAACTATACCAGTTCCAGGAGGAGGATATCCAAGATATCCCGGAAGAGCCTGTGCATTTGGAATCAGAATGCCCCCTGGATAACCAGGATTAACTGGACCATACTGGGGTTGAGTAGGTATCTGATATGTGTACCTAGGGTACGGTTGATGCTGATACACTAGATTTTGTGCTACAGGTTCATATTGATACTGCCCTTGGTATGGTGGATAAACAAACTGAGGTTGGCTTGTTATAACTGTATCTGTACTAGGTTGACTTGTAGGCATCTGAACATTAGTATAGACTGTAGGTCCAGAATGTGGTGCAGAAACCCGAGGAATTGGTACTGAAACCTGAGGATTTGTAGAAATAGGAGTTGCAGATACTCCAGGAATAGGTGTGGTAGTTTGAATGGAAGTTGGTGCAGCAGTTTGCGTGGGAGTTCTAGGTGTACTTGGACCAAGTTGTTGAACTGTACCTGATGCAGGTACCTAAACAATAGGTTGAAAAGGTTGGACAAGTTTTTGGATTTGAGTATAACCAATCAGTTGTCCAGGTTGATAATAAGGTACTATATTAGGTTACAAATTCTGTTGAACTTGGGATGGGTCCCACATCGTATTAGCTCCGGGATATGAAGGTCCCATTGAAGGTTGTGGATAGGAAGGACCATAACCAGGTTGATAATTTGAAACATATGCTGGATAATTAGCTGGATAATTCCCACCTCCTTGAAACAATTGTTGTTCCGTGTAGAACTGCTGCCGTAAAAGAGGTTGTGGGCCCTGAGTTGTGTATTGACCTTGAGGTTGATATTGACCCTGAGGTATGTACTGTCCTTGAGGTATGTATTGTCCTTGAGGTTGATATTGACCTTGAGGTATGTACTGACCTTGAGGTTTCCCCCCAGGCTGTAAATTACTACCTTGAGGATCAGGGTTTGGAATGTTTCCAGACATCATATAAATTTGTTCCGTGTTTACAGTTTCGGTATTTGATTCATTTGGACCAAATGATGGTGTACATTTTTTGGGAGGAGCTACTCCTGATAAAGTACCAGAAAGTGACTGGTATCCCGCGGGGATAGATGGACCACCATATAGATATGTTTCTGGAGCTACAGAAAACATCGATGACTCACCATACATGATTAATGGAGGTCTGTAACCTCTTGGTATAACGTAAAAAGGAATTCGGGGTGGCGAATAGTTTAGACCAGTTTTGTGTAGAAAATCTGTCAACTGAGAATACCAAGGATCTTGTTTGAAAGGGCTATAATAAATCAATTCACTTGGCCTGCGATCTAGAGTTTCCTGAGTTGAAGGAAGAACAAATTCTTCTTCAGTGTCAGTAACTTCTTCAATACTAATGAGACCAGGAGGAAGATTTTCTGTGATCCAATACTTCACTCTGGGTGAATCAGGGCGATCAGGGGTTGGATCAAGCAATGGAGAAGTAATCTTAGATATAACTATTACATTCTCTGGTTCATAAACTTTAGGTTCTGAATTTGATGATTCACTAGTTGTAGAAACAAGTTCAGCGAGCTCGGAAATTGAAACTTTCTGTGGAGTAATTTCTGCAATACGAGGTTGATCTACTTCGTATTCAGGATGAAAAATTATAGATGTTTCTTCGTGTTCAGTGGATCTAGTCCATGATGTCTGTCCTTTTTCAGATTTAAGTCTTTCTAACTAGATTGGTGTGTACTCATGGGTTTCCCCCGCATTCTACATGATTGTCTAGGTAATTTAGCCACGATTAAAACTTTTTAACACACGAAATCAAAGAAAATATCAACAAAATATCCTAAAGTCTCTAAGGAAACAACCAAATTGATCACACACCTAGAAAATTTAAGAGATCAAACCACACACAAAGAGTAGATTCCCACACTAAAAACACTAGTTGGTGATGAAATCCAACATCGTAGAATTTTAATGCAGAAATGACAGTTGGAACAGTTACTCCGACAACCTGCTTAATGAAACAGACCGGTACAATTTTATCCACTTAAACCATCTCAAGTGAAGAGAACCCTCTGGAGAGTCCAAGTGAGTCTAGCCGACATCTGCTCCAAGTACAGTGGGACCTCCCCTCCACCGTCACCTTGGGAAAGAATCCTAAAGTTTATAGCCACTAAGGTCACCAATTGGAAAAAATATATCTAGGGGTACAATATACGATCCGATATACACACAAGGGCAGAGTAACTAGCTCAATACCCTTGAAGGCTCCTTGACATAATCCAAGGTTTACCGACAAGTGACCCCAGGCTCCTCAAAAATGGTCTATTCGAGGCTTACCATTTGTAATACGTGCACATTTTCTATCTTTTAAAATGATATAGGTATGATTACCTCAATGGTTCAGACATGATCTCGTGCTTGACTCTTTTAATAAGAGCTTCCTAGAGCATACATGCTATAATTGGATTTTCTTACCGCAAGATTTACTACTTGTTTGTTTGAACTGCCTTGGAATGTTAACTACAACCTATTCCAAGACACTAGCTTGAGCTATGTTGGTGGAAAAGTGCCCTAGAAAATATAAAATTTCTAGATTGATTTTAATTAAGCATTACTTTTAGTTTGGCTATTTCTTAGGTCAAAAGGTATGGAAGTGAAACTTCGATGATGTTTAATGACCCGACTCAAAATACGCTAAAATGCATCTATATGAAAAGCAACTCATTTATTTTTAATGAAAACTATTTAGAGGAAAGATTTGGGAGATTTCAATAACTTTCAAAACATTAATTCTTTCTTTGATAAACAAGAAACTTTGAAAATAAGACAATTTCTTGAGAACTCAATTTTGCAGAAAAAAATATCACTTGTTCAAAATGAAATTCCTTATATCATTCAAAACAGAAACTAGAATAAAACTTCTTCCAAAAGAAAACTAAAAAATCTTAAAATCACAAAATTCAAAACCAAAAGAAAACTCTAATTTGGAACTCTATCTAAATGGTTTTGAGGATTTTTATGCTTAGTTTGTAATCTAACCAAGAAATTTATGCTTAACTCAGCAAGCAATAAAAAACATCCAATAATGGTTTTAAAGTGAAATTCAGAGCTTATCAATCTAAAAGGTTTGCTAAATTTTCAAATGAAAATAAAATCTAATTTCCTTAAAAGCAAGATTTGCATCAAGTTCAATGGCTCAACAAGAAAATGATGACATACCAATTAGCTGAGGTATATAAAAGTTTCCGATTCAGAGTAACAAGAAGACAGGGCAAACACTTACTCCTAAAATGCAAAGCAACTGAAAATATCACTTCAAACTCAGAAATTGTTGAAAGAAATTCACACAGAAGACTTTGACAGTCAACACAAGTTGGGATAATTACAGAGAATCAAGTAATTGAACTCCTGAAAACAGAATTTTTATTTTTTCAAAATTTTCCAGAAGTCCGCAGTCTTTAATGCTGACAGGTGTGGTACCGCACTGTTTTTCACTAAAATCTGTGGAGTCTACCGCTCTGTTTTTAAACAAAAAGTATGAAAGCCGGGAAAAACACAGAAAAAATAAAAATAGAGATTTACAATCAAGGATTCTAATGAGTCATTTACCCAACCCAGTTTTGGACTAATCAAAATCAAATAATTTATTCAAATGTCAAACTAAAAATCAAAAAATAAAACTAATTTCATTTTTCCCCAGCAGAGTCACCATTTTGTTATGTGAATAAATCCTTCTTGCAAACAAAGAACGATCTTCCTAGTATCCTAAGGATATCTAGAAACAAACAACCAAATGCAAACCATTTTCTCTAGACCATTGTGATTCAGAATTATTAATTAATTAAGTAAGAGGAGATTCTCCTACCTAAAGTCCAACACTTGATGTAATCTTCAATCCATTCGCTCCAAAAGAGGTCAATTCAGCATGTAAGACCTGCAGTCAAAGACAATAAAAAGGATTAAAAGCACTTGAAAGATATAATAATCTAGAAAACACTAATATATCTCAGTGATCAAGGAATCCAAGAATTAAATTACTCAAATAGATACATTAACAACTTAATGAGAAAATAGAGTCCATTTTTATTAACTTGTATGATAAGAAGTAACCTTACAACCTTGTCGCCTTGATGTCATACAGGTTCTTCCGGGGTCTTGAACAGCCGTTTTCCTTCAGTTTGACAAGCCTTCTCCTCTCTGAAATAGCATGAAACTATGGATATGAGTATGTGATCGTTCTCATACCAATGATGCCAAGTATAGAGAGTATGATTTCTTCAGCAATTTTCTAATCCACCAAAGTCTACCCATAACCTTGAGACTGAAATATGAGTTCAATTTATAAGAGAATGAAGGAGATTTCAGTTCCATAAAGAGGGGGATAAAGTCATCTCATCAAGGGATTTTTTCTCCAAATACCAAGGGATAATCTCCATTAATGAAGGGATAGAGGTTCATGAATGAAGGGGCGAAGCTTGACTTGATTACGCTTCTGGAAGCTTCCAGCTAGGAGAATATTCAAACAGTTGGGCTTCTAGAACTTACTTTTTCTGTTATTTCACCTTTTAAGGGGGTCCACAGTTTTAGTAAGAAGAATGTGTGGGATGTATCGCAGGTTAGAGAGCAAGAAACTATGGTACCGCAAGTAAGAACTAGGAAAAGTGCGGAGTTAGGCTTTTAAAGTTTTTAATGAGCTTTTCTCCAATTCCAAGACTTGTTTTAGCAACTTTATGGTTTTGGACCCCTAAGGGAGCATAATATAGGTAATGATGAACCCATATAGACAACCAAATGTCATGGTGATAATTTTTAGTGTAACACTCGTTGGTTGTTGCTTTTACAGGAGTTTGACATAATTATGAAGGATCATCCAAGAAAGGAGTGTTGAGATTCAAAAAGGTGATGATCCTAGTGAAAATTAAGCACCTACACTAGGATGGAGCCTCGGGCTATTTTTAGGTGTAAGTATATTTTTAGAATGGATGAGAAAATTCTATTTATAGCGGAAGTCTATTTATAGATGATGAGAAAAGTATATTTATAGATCACATGTCAATTTATATATGCATGTTGACTATTATTATCCCTTAGTAATAGTTAGACAATAAATATTAATCTATTCTCATGGAGCACTTGGAATCAGTTAACTGAAGTGGCAAACCAGTTATCTGAAGGAATTTTGAGTTCAAAGATTGGTTGATGGGACATGCAAGTGGAATTAGTTGTAACTGAGTGATTTGAAGTTGTAACAAAGTTGGATGTGAAGTTATGTGAGTTGTAAAGTAGTTTAACTCAGTTAAGTGAGTTAAACTCAGTTGTGCTAGTTGTAACTGAAGATACACTAGTGAGAGATCAGTGAATTAAATATTAAATTAATTCACATGGAGTGATCTCACATGCAACTAAAGATTTACTACTGTTAACTACCTGCATTTCAGATCCAGTGGAGACCTAGTTGAGAGGTAGGTGAAAGGAACAGTTGACTATCATTTGTACTATATTGAATTGCACTCTTGCAAGCCAAACACACATTGGATATGCTCATGAGTATTGTGCAGTCAAGGAGGGTATGATTTCATTGAATTGGTCTTTGTAATCAACTTGGATTGCGCAGTGGAGGCAGGCTATTGTGAGGCAGAAATTTGGCTAAGGCACTTGACAATTTCTGCAAGATAGTGTGAGACGATTGTATATTGTACTGAGAGCTCTTGGATTAGAGTTTTTTATGACATTTTTTCATGATCCATGATATACACATAATATATGATAGTGGGGTTTTTAGCTTTATGATTTCCTGGTAAACACATGTGTTATGTGTGAATGATATTTATTCATGTGTTTGAAATTGGTGATCCTGTTTTAAATTTCCATAATAATTTTTGTAGAAGTGATTCTGTATTTTAACAATTGCATATAATTGTTAGATCAGGAGAATCTAGGCAATACATATTTTTATTAAAATTTATACATGGTATCAGAGCACATAAGATTGCAATTTTGAAGCAGGAGCTGAGTTTGTTGGTGGAAACAATTCGAATTTGCAGCAATAATTTCTTGGTGCAACAATTGAGTAAACATCGAAATGGATTTCAATGGCTTGCGACTAGAGTATGAACTCGAGGGAAGCTCGAACTACATTTATTGGAAGTACAGGATGGAGGTTGTGCTTGAAGATAATGGCTTGAAGGAATTCAGCAACAGTGATGTTCCTAAGCCCACTTCGATGGATGTTGCATTACTTGATGCATGGCAAAAGAAAGTAGCCAAAGCGAGAAGGATTCTGTTGGAAGGTGTGCGAGACCACACTGTATCAAGAATTCATGGGAAATCCACTCTATATGCTATGTGGAAGGCTTTGAAAAATATTTTCCAAAGCAGCAACAAACATAGGAAATTGGCGCTAAAGGTAAAACTCAGAAAGATCAAGATGGAAAAGGGCAACAATATTCTAAAGTATCTCACAAAGTTTGTCCAATGTCGGGATGAACTGGGGAGTGTGGGAATCACTGTTTTCAATGAAGATTTGGTGAGCTTGTCTCTCTTGGGACTTCCTAATAGTTGGCACAGTTATGAAGACTATGTCAATGAATGGGAAAAATTGTCGGATTAGGAACGACTGTGGTTGGATCTAGTGCAGGAGGAGTTCAAGAAGAACACTAGAGATGGATCTTCATCAAAGCATGATGATGAAGATGATTGTGCTTTGGCTACCAAGGAAAGGAAAGGGAAGGGGAAGAAATTCCATTCAAAATCTGAGTCTAAAGGCAAGAAGCTGGATTTGTCCAAGGTGAAGCATTTTCACTGTCACGAACATGGGCATCTCGCCACTAACTGCCCACAAAAGAAGAAGAACAAGAATGCTTCTATAGTTGTAGCTAGTGAGGCCCTTGCCTCACAATTTGAACTTGATTTCTCTTTGATTTCATGCATGGTGTCAAGTGCATTGGGATCGATGTGGTATCTTGATAGTGGTGCTTCCTTCCACATGATGGGAGATAAGGAGCTTTTCAATGACTTGGAGGAGAAATATCTCCAAATGCATATAGAAATGGGAGACAGTGGATGATACAATGCAACTAACATTGGTACCATTACCTTTGAGAGGGAGTCAGGTAAACCATTTCAATTGAAAGATTTTATGCATGTTCTATGTCTAAAGAAAAACTTGGTCTCAGTCACGATGTTGGAGGATAGAGGCTATGATGTTGTTTTCAGTGATGGAAAAGCTTTCCTGTGACATTAAAGAATGGTTCAAGCTAGGAGGATAGGGATTCAAGTTAAGTATATCTACAAGCTGGAGGTAAATGGCTATGCTGCCATGATGGGAAAGGCAGAAAAAGTGGTGAGCTGGGATGAGGGTGAATTATGGCACAGGCAATTGTGCCATCCTCATCAGGAAGCCTTGAAATTCATGTAGCAAATATCTACAGGACTTCCAATGGGAACACTTGCTCAGTTAGGTGAGTGCAAGGGTTGCACCATGGGGAAGTATGTAAAGTACACCTTTCATGAAAAGGAGTGGTGATCCTGGAGAGAGTTCACACATGCGTGTGTGGACCATTTTGGGTTGCTTCAACAACAAAACATAGGTATTATGTTATTTTTTATGACTTTTCTTGTAAATGCTAGATATTCTTCATGCAAAAGAAGGATCAAACATTCTCAAATTTATATGAGTTTAAGGAATTTGTGGAGAAAGAGTTGGGGAAGCAAGTGAAGGCTTTGAGGAGAGATAGTGGTGGAGAATATATCTCGAACAAATTCAAAGACTTGTGTAGCAAAGAAGTAATTCGAAGAGAACTCATAGTGCCTCATAATCCATAGCAAAATGGGGCTGCGGAGAGGAATAAAAGAACGATCATGGGTGCAGCACGATCAATGCTGCATGATTAGGGCCTACCAATACATTTGTGGGTGAAAGCATGCAACACTGCGGTTTATGTGAAAAACCATTTTCCTCATAGAGTACTTTGCATGAGTACACCTCAAGAAACCTTTACTGGTAAGAAACCAGATGTTTCTCACTTTAATATTTTTGGCTCATTTGTTTATGTGCATGTGACCAAGAACGCCAGGAAGAAGTTGGAGCCGACTGTTGAAGTTGGGATATTTGTTTGGTACACAGAAACACCCCATAATTATCGTGTGTATTTTCCTAACAATAAGATGACTGTTATGTGATGGGATATAATATTTGATGAGGGGAAAGCCATGTGGTTGTCGCTTGAGAGGGAGCTGGACTTGCATGCGGAGGAGGAACTGTTAGGTCCCAAAGATGAGTCTTTAGATGTGGATCAGCCATAGGAGGAGGTTCATGGAGTGGAGGAGTGCACTCACACAAAACCAAACATTAGAACTAGTAGAAGGCATACCACAGAAGCTGAGTGGCTGAGAGTTGATGCTGGCATAATGTAGGAGTCCCTAATTCATAGCGCAAAAAAAGATAATCTCCTGGCCGATTGATTGGATACATGGCTCTCATGAGAAAATGTATTGTGACTGAGCCATATTCCTTTCAGGAAGCAGTGTAGGAGCCCACATGGGTAGATGAAATGGTGGAGGGGTATGACTCCATTTTCAGAAACAGTGCTTGGGAAACTGTTCGAAGGCCATTTGATAAACTAGTGGTAGTTTCAAGATGGATCTTCAAGGTAAAGCAAGATTTTGATGGGAGTGTCGAGAAATAAAAGGCCAAATTTGTGGCCCAGGGCTTCTCATAGATCGAGGGGATTGATAATGAAGAAACCTTTGCACCTGTCGCATCGTATTCTTCCATAAGGACCATCCTTTCTCTCTCAGCACAGATGGGTTGGCACATTCATCAGATGGAAGTAAAGGTTGTGTTTCTCAATGGGATCATTGAGGAAGAAGTGTACATTAAGCAGCTTGAAGGATTTGAGATCTTCAGCAGCGAGTCGCATGTGTGTAGACTCAAAAGAGCATTGTATGGGATGAAGCAAGCACCCCATGCTTAGAAAACTCAAATAGAAATATATTTCACTGGACTTGGCTTCACCAAGAGTGAGGCAGATGCAAACATATACAAAATTGTGGTGGAGGGTAAGATTTTAATCGTTGTTATTTATGTTGATTATTTAATACTGACTGGTGATGAGAACTTGATACACTCATGTAAGGAGGACCTTGCAAAGGAGTTTGAGATGAAGGATATAAGCCTCCTTCATTATTTCCTTGGATTGAAAATATGGCACGGAGATGGTGAAATTTTTGTGTCTCAAGCCAAGTATGCAAGGGAAATACTAGGTAAGTTTCACATGGAGGGTTGCAACCCATGGATACTCCTCTTCCAAGAAACTGGAGGAAAGAGGACGCTACATTTGGAGAGGAAGTGAATGCTACTGTCTATTGACAGTTAGTGGGTTCACTAATGTATATAGTGAATACAAGACTAGACATATGCTATGCGATGAACTAGCTTAGTCAAGCGATGGTTAAGCCTAAAAATCTCTTTTGGAAGGTGGAAAAACATGTCCTGAGATACTTGAGGTGCACATCTAAGTATGGCTTGTGGTATAGACAGATGGATGAGGTGAAGTTGCATGGCTTCACGGATGCAGATTGGGCAGGCAGGCCAATGAATAGAAAGAGCACATTAGGAGGGATCTTCAATATCAGATCTACAGTTGTTTCTTGGTACAGCAGGAAACATAGATCCATGGCACTCAGTTTAGCGGAAGCAGAATACATGGTAGAAAGTCAAGCTACATGTGAGGCTATCCAGATGAGAAATATCATGGTTGGTTTGTTTGGTTGTCATTTAGATCTTACAGTGATTCATTGTGATAATCAAAGTAGCATTAAACTCTCAATTAATCATGTGTTTCATAATAGATCTAAGCATATAGATTTCTAGTATCATCATATCAGAGATTGTGTGCAACAAAAGTTCATGTTTCTTCAATACATTCCTATGAAGGATCAAGATGCAGATATTCTAACGAAGGTGCTCACAAGGAGAAAATTCGAATACCATAGAGTCAGGATCGAGGTGAAGGATAATCCTTTTCTTGTTGAGAGGGAGAGTTGAGATTCAACAAGATGATGATCCTAATGAAAATTAAGCACCTACACTAGGATGGAACCTCAGGTTATTTTTAGGTGTAAGTGTATTTTTAGAATGGATAAGAAAATTATTTTTATATTGGAAGTAGATTTATAGATGATGAGAAAAGTGTATTTATGGATCGCATGTCAATTTATAGATGCATGTTGACTATTATTATCCCTTAATAATAGTTGGACAATAAATATTAATCTATTCTCATGGAGCACTTGGAATCAGTTAACTGAAGTGGCAAACTAGTTAGCTGAAGGAATTTTGAGTTCAAAGGTTGGTTGGTGGGACATGCAAGTGGAATTAGTTGTAATTGAGTGATTCAAAGTTGTAACAGAGTTATATGTGTAGTTATGTGAGTTGTAAATTATTTTAACTCAGTTAAGTTAGTTAAACTCAGTTGTGCTAGTTTTAACTGAAGATACACTAGTAAGAGATTAGTGAATTAAATATTAAACTAATTCACATGGAGTGATCTCACATGAAACTGAATATTTGCTACTATTAACTATATCCATGTCATATCCAGTGGAGACCTAGATGAGAGGTAGGTGAAAGGGGCAGTTGACTATCAGTTGTACTATATTGGATTGCACTCTTGCAAGCCAAACACACATTGGATATGCTCAGGGGGATTATGCAGTCAAGGAGGGCATGATTGCATCGAATTGGTATTTTCAATCAACTTGGATTGCGTAGTGGAGGCAGGTTGTTGTGAGGCAAAAATTTGGCTAAGGCACTTGCCAATTTCTGCAAGACAGTGTGAGACGATTGTATATTGTACTGAGAGCTCTTGGATTAGGGTTTTGTATGAGATTGTTTCATGATCCATCATTTATACATAATATATGATAGTGGGATTTTAGCTTTATGATTTCCTGGTAAACATCTATGTTATGTGTGAATGATATTTCTTCATGTGTTTGCAATTGGTGATCATGTTTTAAATTTCTGCAATAATTTTTGTAGAAGCGATTATGTATTTAATAGTGGCATATAATTGTTAGATCAAGAGAATCTAGGCAATACATATTTGTATAAAAATTTCTACAAGGAGAACATAGTAGCAAATTTCATGTCTAGAGTTCCAAAGTCAAATGACCCACTAGCGGTGGATGATAAGTTCCCTGATGAGCATTTGTTGACTGTAGCAATAAAAGCACCATGGTACACAGATGTAGAGAATTATCTGGGAGTAGGAAAGCTGCCAAGACATTTGAAAACAAAGGAATGCAAGATGATTGTTCAGCGCAGTGCTAGATTCTCGTGGATCTTTTCCATACAGGAGTTGATATGCATAAACGCAGATGCATCCGAGAAGACAATATTTATGACATATTTAGGGCCTGCCATGACGAACCATGTGGCATCCATTTTGCAGATCGTAGGACGGGGCGCAAATTATTACAAATGGGCTACTGTTGGGCCAAAATTTTTAAATATGCCAAGAAATATGTCCAAGCCTATGATAGTTGCCAAAGAATGGGCCGCCCTGGTGACATTCCCACAATGGCCAACACACTAGGGTAGTGGCCTTCTCGATAGCTAAAACTACTTGAAGGACAGGAGGTCTCATCACGAGCCACCTTGATAAATCTGTTAAAATCCCCATGAATGGAACTATGACTATCTGGCCACCACGCCAGCATAGTGGTCTCTTCATAAAACAAGAAAAATTTCTACTTTTAAATAGAGGATTCTGGCTCACTTCCAGGTTAAAATAGCAACCTTGTCGAGGCTATGGATGCCTGATGGCAGTAGTGGCTCTGCTTGTGGTATCAGATTATTTTTATAACAACAACCAATTACTTTTATATGCCCTATTTCCTATTGATCCATTCTTGAAGATAAATGCACTGCTTGAATAAGTGTTATCATTATGCCCTACCCGCATAATCAACTATGAGTGAATTATCTTATCATGCTGAATTAAGTCATGACATCATCAATCATAATCTGTCACTTGTCATGCTTCCATCATACTATGTCATCAAAATATGAAATCTCTTTCATAATGATTGCTACTCCACTTTTCTCCCTTTTTGGTCATTTCCACCTGATGTACATTTGTGATGATTACCAACTTCTGACTTTTACTTCGTGTGCATTCATGTTTTCTACTGCCTTTCCTCTTTTCTTGACCTTAAAGGCCTTGGACGCCCTTCTCTCATTTGAGGGGGTACGAATATTCATAATGAATAAGCATGTGAATTAACAATGCGACTCCTTTCGTATATGATGATTGGACGATAGAATAACTACATTTACATCATGTAGTCACATTTTTAATAATATATTTTATAAAAGCTGCATGCAGTGTTTATGTTGTTTTAACTAACATAGCCGAAAGAAACACATGCAAAGGGTGAAGAAACCAATTCTAAAAACATAGTAACCATGGGTGGAAATTCTCTCTGCAATGAACCTACAATATTTCAAGCCTCAGAATTAACTCGCACCATTCTCTAGCAAGCTGGTTGGATCCCATATCTACATAGACTACAAAGGTTTAATACAGAGATAGCAGTTGAATTTTTGCAAAACCTGTGGGAAGGGCATACCATAGTCAAAGGAAGAATCATACCAGTCTCCGAAGAAATAATCGTTGAGGTCTCCATACTTCCAATAGAAGGATAAATATGGACTGATAAACATGTCCTTATACAAGAAGCAGTTTTAGTGTATCAGGACCCAGGCGAGCCACAGGAACGAAAAGGAAAAGGTATTGACCCTACATCCTTGTAGCAGCCTTGGCAAGAATTGGCAATCTTCATTCAAAAATATATCACATGTGATGGATGCCAAGATTTGGTAAAGTCCCGTAAACTTAAACTATTATTTGTCCTCAAGCGAAAAAATTCAGTTAATTTCCCCTTTTTCCTAAATTCCATATTGCATGATAATGTTGTTCAGATTAGAAGAGCTAAAAACCCTCAAGCAGTTGTCAGTCACCATGGCTTGATTAAATTGATTATTATTCATGAGTTAAAAAAACTTCAGTTAACATGGGATAGCTTTGTTAATCCTTCCCTACCTGCCCCTGAAGAAAACCCTGATAGAGAAGAAATTGAACTCCCTAGAATAGTCATACCCAAGAGAGCAAGAGGGAAGAGAACCCATGCTTCAACCACAGAACCAGAAAAATGGAGATGGTCTGAAAGGTTAAAACTACGGAAAAACACCTCTATATTTCCAAATGAGATGGGACCATCCCATACACCACCTCTGAGCCTTAAAAATATGTATTTACAAGAGTACAAGGAGGAAATGGCTCAAGTACTAGGGAAAATGAGAACATCTTGTAAAATTGGGAACCCATATGAACAATCCGAGGAATAGAGGGACCATTTGAACTAGTCTGCCTCTGCTAGTAGCTCTGGCCATATTGAAATCCTATATTCCCATGATGAATTTTAGGATTTGAGGGTTTTATCTCCCTTTGATAATGAATGGGTTAGTAGGGAAGATCAGATATAGATAATATTTGATTCTAGAAACCACTCAGAGGATATTTTTCTATTAGAATGGGACACAAGTATTCAAACAATACCCCTAATTCCTAAAGAAAATATTATTCCACCCATTCAGGACATCAATGTTGAAATAACCTCTTGGACGCTTGAAGAAAACATCATTTCTGATAACCCTAGAAATGGCACAACCGTTCTTGAACCCAAAGCCACTGCTATTCCTTCTCCTGCCAAAACCCTGCCAAAAGAAAAATTAGCTAAGATTAAGTTAAGTAAAATGAGCAGAAATTGAGAAAAAAGGTAAAATAGTTAAGGAAATGGTTGAAAGAAGCAGACAAGGCTTGGAAGCCTAAGAAGGAATTAGCTACCATGGGGATCTAAAAATATTTTGTTACCCAAACGGTAGATACTGTTGAAGTCTCTATACAGAATGATTTCATAGATACTGTTGATGTCTTTGTACAAACAGAGTTGATACACATTGTTGTAGGCTCTGTGCAGACTTATTTAATACTTACAAAGGACAAGGAGACTCAAACATCAGTAAAACCTACTTACACTCCTTTGATAGAAAAATATTCCAATCAAAAGCTTCACAATGAATTAACTCAAGTTCAACATGAATTAGCCCAATATAAGAAGGAAGTAGTGCCCTTACAAGAACATCAGGCACTACTAAAACGATTCAAAGATATTTCTGCAACTGAAGAAGAAACGTTTTCCCAGCTTAGGGAAGAAAGGGAAAAAGTGAAAAAGGCACATGATCAATTGTAACAGGCTAAGAAGCAAACTAGTGTTGTTTGTTCTCTTTACTTAGATGTGTTCAGTTGCAGGGCACTGTTATGCGAATTAATCCCTCTTGCGGACAAGAGCGATCTCCCTAGTACTTAGCGAGTAACTGGAAAAAAACATCCATTTGAAAACCTTTTTCTCTAGATTAATTGAATTTAAGAATTATTATAAGAAATTAGAGAGGACATGCCCCTACCTTGAAATCCAAATGTTCGATGTAGTCTTTTTTCCCGTCGCTCTAAAGTGGATTTTTCAATAAGTAAAACCTGCAATCAAAGACAAGACAAAAGAATCAAAGCATCTGCAACATATAATAATCAAGAAAAGCTAACCCAACTTAGTGATCAACGAGTCTAAGTATTGATGTTATTTCAATAAGCATAAGAAAAACTCAATGAGAAAAAGAGATCCATATGTATTATCTTGAATAAAAAGACTAATCTTACAACCTGATGCCTTAATGTCGTACAGATTTCTCTCGAGGTCCTAAACAATTGTTCCTCCTTCAATTTGATAAGCCTTCCTCTCTAAATACCAGCATCGAGTTATGGACACAAGGGTGTGATAATTCTCATGCCAAAAACAACTTACTAGTGTATAAAGTATGCACTCTTGGGAATTTTCTTCAACAACTCATTCACAATCTTGCATCTACAATATTCTACCCTTCAAACTAAAACTTGAGCTAAATTTATAGGGAAATGGAGGTAGTTTCAGTTCCATGAAGAGGGGGATGGATTTCTCACATGAAGGTAATTGAGCTCCATGGACCAAGGGATAAGCTCCATGAGTGGAGGGATAAAGCTTGAATTGATCACGACTATAGAAGCTTCCAATTAGGAGAATATTAGACCAGTTAGGCTTTTAGAAAGTAATTTCTCTTTTGTTTTTCCTTTCACGGGAGTGCGCAGGTAATTGTAGAAAAAAGTGTGGGGTTTGCCACAGTTTATTGACCAAACAACAACGCATGTGCAGGGAAAGGCAAGAAAAACTGCGCAGGTAGAATTTTAAGGGTTTTAAAGAGATTTTCTCCATTTCCAAGACTTGATTCAGGAACATTAAGGTTTTTGTATTCTAAGGGAACATGATATAAGTGGTGATAGACCCATATGAACAATCAAATATCATGGTAACAAAATGACGTGTAACAGATTGCCCCCTAAAGTGCGAAGTCTGAGGTTATTCTGAAGAGTGAAGTGCTTTATCATTCTGAAGATTGGATTGGAGACACTAGTAGAAAACCTATAAAAACATTCAATGAAAACATATATATATATATATCATCATTGAGGCAGGCATTCCCATACTCAGATCAAAACTAAATAAATGTTTTGGTACAGATATGATTTCAATATTACATCAAAAGTAGACATAGTATGGGCGCAACCATCTATCATGAGTAGTGTATTGTATCATGAATAATAAAACTCCTCATGGCCTGGATGGTGGAAACTAGATCCAGGGTCTTGATTTCCACTTCTTGAACTAGTATGAATCTATCCATGTGATTGATTGTGTCGAAGTTAAACATGGTATAAACCACTTGATTAGTGGTCAATGATGTGAACCGTTAAGAAAGTGTGAGAGAAACCACCAATAATGAAAAAGGCTCCCAAAGTACTCCAGTACAATCTATGAAGTGTTAGTGTCGCGTAATTTGGCAGATTGGTAAACCAAATGATAGAGTAACATCAGACCAAGCTTTGGAGTCCTAGGACCTAGCCTTCCTAAACTTAGAGAGGGCTCTCTCTCTTGTGTGAAGGATGTGAACTTGTTCATTTTGTGTTTTTGATTTTAGGCTAGTTGTTAAGTATGTTTTGGTTTTTTTTTGGTTTTTGAGGTAAACTGATCAAAAAGGACAAATAGAAAAAAATTTCATCAAATCAACAGGGCTATAGGGTCAGATAAATTCAAGGTTGTCTAAATGATGGACAAGGTGTACTGCAGGGCTGATTTAGTCAAGGTAAATGGACTCTTTGGGTGAAAACGAAGTGAAATGAACATTAAGTTTGTGAAATACAAAGAGATCTTAAGCATATATAGTTTTAAAGCAGGTATTCATGAGGTAGGGCAAACCATAAATCTATATGAATAAAACTCAAACTGATACATATGAAAGATAAACAATCTGGCGATACATAGAAGCATAAGAACCTCTAACTCTAGAAATCACCTTCAGCTATTAGGAAAGAAAATAATATAAACAAAAAACTCAATCTATGAAGAAGGAACTCCTAAACAACATATCTTGAGCTATCGGGAACTCTGAAATAAGTTTGCAAGCATGGACAAAGGGCAAGATCGAACGAGACCTCTTTGACTTAACTAAAACAACCAATATTTCATAGAAATATTTCAGAAATGGAGTTTTGAGAAACTATAAGTAAACAAGGCATATATTAAATCATACTAGATAGAAAAACATACTAACCATTAATGAAACAAATAACAATTTCTTGATGGACCTAGAGCGCAGTTAATAATCCTTTAGAAATGATCAAGAAGAGGAAAACATCAAAGCTGTAACATGCAAGATGTTTGAGGTGCTTTCATGAGCATGTCTCAACATATACTTTTCTGATCTATAGCAAATGAGAAGTATGGAACATTAATGAAAACAAGGAAACATATACAAATCAGAGAAATGTCAGCATTCACCAAGCCATGGAATCCTGCACACAATGCTCCTCCACCATCAAGCCAAGCAAGACATCATCCACTTCATAAAACAAGTATTTCTTCCAAGCTCATAATGCTATGTATTGCTCTCAATATATCAAGTTCTGCCTCTTTGTTAGAATGAATCCTCTTGGTTTATATAAGCCAAAGAGGAGGAAACACACCTAGAGAAATTAGAAGGCCATTGGCCAAAAACAAATATCTAAAACTGTCCTTGAGGCCTAACAAGGTCTAAGGCACAAAATATCCTTCAAAAGTATATTTTCTGACAAAAATAGCAAAAAAGAATCACTTTTAAGGCATGACACATAAGAAAAACTTGCTTAACGCACATTTGGCCCAGTCATCACTCAGAAAACTGCTTTTCAACAAAATCTACAGGAGCATAGCACCAGAAAAAACTCTGTTTTACAGTGTAGTTTTGGTGGACTTCCAGATGTCAAAATAAGTCCTGTCATGGCTCGTTGGAAAGCTACGGATGTATATTTTCCAAAAATACTTAATTTTTTCCAATATGATTCCTATAAGTCAATCAAAAAGTATAAATAGTGAAAAAACTAGGAGTGTAGAACCTGCTGATATTAGGGGCAGAAAGGTAAAAAATGGTTGTTTTTGGCCTTTTTGAGGGACCAAAACAACTTCATTTGATCTGAAAATTTCTGAGCATGTTCCTTTCATGTCAAGGAATCCAAAAATATAATTTTCTTCAGCTGAGGACGCTCCGATAAAAAGTTAAGGCACCCATGATTTTATGCTTTTAGGCCTAAAATTCACAAAAAACAAGAATGTGTCCAAAATTGCCCAATTTTGGTGAGTAAACCCCTTAAGGATTTTTAGAAACATGCAATGAAGCTTGAGAAATAATTCCAAGATGGGATAGGCCCCTTCCACGTTTTTCCGCTGGGCACCTCCTTTGTGCAGCTTTGAGTTTCCTACGAGCAAACTGATTCAACTTCTTGTAGTGCTCGGTCATTCTCCTTTGTAGGCCCAAATCCTTGTTAGCTTTTTCCAATTTGGTTTCCAAATGTTGATTTTCCATCTCAAGCCAAGACTCTTTATCATTCTCAATTTCTAAGGCAAGGAGCTCCGTAAGAGGGTACTGTTGTGCATGGGCTGATTCCTCTTCTTTTTTCTTTTCCAATGCTTTTCTAAGACCGATGGTCCTAGGCCTCTTTCTTGCTGGTTCTTTGTCTTCATCATTATCCGCATACACACCCATGTATTCTTATAGACTCACTTGTGACTTTTGAACTTCCCTTCTGTATTTGAGTGCTCGGGCCTCATATATTTCCATCTGTCCACTCATCTATCTGTTTTGTAGTTGCAAATAGTGGATAATGTCTTTTGACCTTTCTAGGCCATTTTCCAAGCCTTTAATTTGAGCCTTCTGTTGGCCACCTATTAATTTTTTTCTATAAAAATGTGGCTAAAAAATTGTTCAGTCTTCAAGAAACAATTTCATTGCCAAAATTTTATCTCTTGAAGCCTCTAGAAGATCCCATGCCCATGTCTAAAAATCTTCACTACTGTTTCCCTTCAGAACACAGAAATTCTGCTGAAAATTTCATGAGAAAGACTACTGCAAAATCCCTTTTCTCCCCTTACTTCACTCAGAAACTAACCTTCATCTTTTCCCATCATTTTCCTCTGATTTCCATTTTTCTTCATTTCCCCTTCATATATTCCACCTTCCATAGTTTAAAACTCCTTTTTAGACTATATCGAAACCCCTAAAACCTTTTGAAAACCATTGAAAATCTATGTAAAAACCCATTTTGTATTAAGGGTTTAAGCCCCTTTGGTCCAAGTCTCAACCACTTCCCCACCGTATTCCCATGGTGCTAAGACCAAGCGCTAAAACCTTTTAGCGTTAATCGCATCGCAAAAATCCAAAGTGCGCAAGTCTTTTGCCATGTTTTTAAAAGTTCCGATGCGATTAGCCCTCTAGTCATAACCTCTGATCATGTTGTTATTCCATGTAACCCGTGGGCCCACAATTGAGCACTAAACCATTGAAAAAATCCATCTCCGATTCGTTATTTCCTTTATAAATACAAAAAACCCCTTTTCCAAATTTTTGGTCTAATCGCGCCCGTAATGTGTTTTTTATATATAAAAAATGGTTAGATAAAAAAGACCCGATGCGTAATCACATCGGAGAAAATCCAAATGGGTTGATTGAAAGACCGCATCAAACTTCCGATGCGATTAGGTCCCCACCCCATTTTCTTTCATTCCATACAACCTACACCCCGGGACCAAGTGTTGAAGACTCGAAGCACATAATCGCATAGCAAGTTTCGAATGGGTTGATTGAAAGGCCGTGCCCGAAGCTCCGATTGCGATTGTCCCTTGTTATATAAAGCCCCAGGCCCATTGTATTCCATACATCCAGCAGCCCCGCAATCGGGCGCTAGCCACTCCATATATATATTATTTCGCCCCGATCCATCGAAACCTTTGTTTTATTAAAAATTTGGGTTTGTCATAAAGTATAAGGGTTTTCGCCGGTCCAAAGTTGAAATGATATTGACCATTGATCTAAGGCCGATCAAATGGCTCGTGATCAATCGCATAGTAAAGTTTCAATTGCATACATTTGTTTGTCCCTCCGATTCGCTCCCCGTCGTTGATCTGATCCTCAGATCAATGGTCATCGCTCAATCGCATTGGCCCTCTCGATCGCGCAATCGCATCCAAAATTTTTCATCGCACCCTTATTCTCCTCCCGCTGATTGCGATCCTCCGATTGGATCTAGACTGTCCACATGTCCATATCAGACAGTCCAGATCTAATCTCGCTTCATACCATCACCCTCCACCTTTCACCAGAGGGTTTTCAAAACCGATCTCCATCGTTGATCATCACGCGATCAACAGTTCTATTCAATTCTTCCTTCTACTCTTTTTAACCTCCTCTCAGCTAAATCTCCACCGTTGGATGATGCCATCCAACGGCTCTGCTCTCATCCCACGCCTCTGAAGCAGTGAACCCAACAACGTAGGATTTCTTAATATTTTGTGTGTTTTGCAGGGATTAATGGTTTTCCATAGTATCGAAAGAAAGGCCCATTAGGGGAATTTTGAGGTCTAAAATGGGCCTCCTAAGGAAATTGTAAAATAATAGTGGAAAAAATCAAATAAGATTTGATGACATCATCAAATTTTAGAGGGAAAAATGGAAAAACTACTTTTTCAACTCATATTTTCAACTTATCTCCCAAAGTTTTTACTCAAATTTTGAGCGGGAGTACTCGTTGGATGCGGAATCTAATTCCCCATCCAAGGAGTACCCATGTTGCATACTTTCGATGGGTCCTACTACACGAAAAATGAGAAATACATAAAAAAACGTGATTACAATCACATTTTTTATGTATTTCTCATTTTTCGTGTAGTAGAGTTCATCAAAAGTATGCAACATGGGTACTCCTTGGATGAGGAATTAAATTTCGCATCCAACAAGTACTCCCGCTCAAAATTTGAGTAAAAATTTTGGGAGATAAGTTGAAAATACGAGTTGAAAAAGTAGTTTTATTATTTTATTATTTTTTAATATTTTTACCCTTTTATTTAAAAAATGGTGAATCATCCCCCATGGTTGGCATCATCATCTTGAATCCTATTGGTTGTTATAAATTTTATTTTTGTTGTACATTTTTCTTATGAGGCTCATTTTAGACCTCAAAATTCCCCTAATGAAAGGCCAGGAAAGACGTTTCCCGTGCCATTGATTCATCAATGGAGACCATTCATGAGGTTCGGATTCGACGTTTCATCATTTTTTATAAGGCATTAAGGCCATATGAGCCCCGCGCGGCCTGCACATCAAGAAGACACAACAATGCATTAAAGAAACAAAGAGTATCAGTGTTTGAAGAT
Source organism: Pinus albicaulis (assembly GCA_034641835.2). Taxonomy (NCBI): domain Eukaryota; kingdom Viridiplantae; phylum Streptophyta; class Pinopsida; order Pinales; family Pinaceae; genus Pinus; species Pinus albicaulis. The sequence goes on from CM076575.1 coordinate 368,143,533, forward strand.
TCCCTAGCACAGTTTGAAGGATTAAGGCACGTATTCAGCGAATCAAAGCCTAAATCCATGGATAAAAGCATCATAAAAGACCAGAATACACAAGATAAGCTTGATCAGGCCTAAAACATAGATCTCAAGTAACTTAAAGGTGTTTTCAGGAAAAGACGAAGACAACTGTCGATTCAAGAAAGCTTCCACCGCCTTAAGCAGAGGCTAATTGAACCCTCTCCAGCTCCTAAAGGCACCTGTGGCCTCACAGAAATCAAAGATAGCCAAACAATTAATACAAATCAAAGATCTTATCTCTAATTGTCGGCAAAACTATTTTAAATATTAAGAACAACCCAGAAACAAGTCTTTCGATCATTAGGCATCGGGGAGCAGAAACAGAGTTACTTCAACATTGACACAGAGCCTCAAAAGTCAACAAAAGCTCCCACCAAGCTTAATCCTAAGTGTAAATCAATTAATGTAGATAAACACCTGTGAATTTCCTCATCAAGGCCCTCAAAGGCCGAGAAGTCATCAATCTGTATTAATTAACCCAGGAGATATTTTATTAAATCCCACCTCCTCATTCTTCTATAAATACTTCTGTAGAAGATGAGTAAAGGTTGGTCTCTGTACATCTGAATGTATGCAATAGTTATTTTGAAGTTACTGATGCAATTTTGCAACTTAAAGATACATAAGCTCATATGAGAAGTTTAAAGTTGTAGAGACCCATCGAGCTTGCTGATTGTAAATGGTTTGAACATCAAATACAAGATGCTAATTTATGGGATCCTGATTTGTGTCAATGGTGATGTGTTCCTCACTGTCAATTGTTATTTTCTTTAAATTCTTTCAGTCTGTCTACTTTCTCTGATATAGAGCAACAAACATAGAGCTATGATTTACTATCAACAGTACCCTACTCTTACTGAAAGCTTTACTTCTATGTTTTATTCATTCGAACATTCTCTTTGAAGAGTATATTAATGCAGGTCAGTTTAAAAGTACTTGCCTGATCTAGATTTCTCTTTAAACGAGTATTTTTTGTGTTTTCCTTGAAGAGTGGATTAAAACAGGTCGGTTTAAAAGTACTTGCCCGATCTAGATTGCTCTTTGTGATTATCATATGTGTTTTCCTTTAGAATATGCTGAAACCAGGGTAGTTTGAAATCACTTACCTGATCTTAAGCTATTCCAACCATTTTCAGAATGTTTTCTGACTGAAAGTACTTCAATGCAGGCTAGTTTAAAAGCACTTCCCTGATGTCAGAATACTTTTATGTTTTCCCTTAAGTACATGTTGAAGCAAGATAGTTTGAAAGCACTTACTTGATCTTAGGCTGTTCACTATTTCTTCATTTGTTTTGCTCTCCATTTCCTATCTGTTTCATTCCATAAAATCACTTTAAGAGATCCTTTGACATAAGTAACTTGCCCCATGGATCCTTCTTGAACCTTGCTGTCCAATTAAAATCCTCCTATGACTCCATAGCCCAATGGGTTAAAACTGTCTTTTCCTGTTCTGTCAGCCGAATCATTCCTTCACTCGTAGACATATTCACCCTTTATTTTGAACTTCCTTCACCTTCATCATGTCTTTTCCCAACCAAAAACAAACAAACAAAACCTATGCTCTTCATAACTAGCCTAATATCACAATTTCAACTATTAAAGATTACATCTTTAAACTAATTCATAGAGAGATCTCTCTCTGGATTCGAGAGGGCTAGATCCTTGAATCCCAAAGCGGTTTGATGTTGTCTTATCTTTTGGTTTTTCCAATCTAGCCAAAACATAGGAACCCCAACATAATGGCGACTCTGCTGGGGATCGAACCCAGAATCTCTAGTTCCCCTTAAAACTTCATAAAAACTTGAGAGTAAAAGCAGCCTTTCCAAGAACTACCAAGTAATGGTAATCATGGTAAAACTTGTGTTGAATCAATGAAAAACTAGGCAAACCCTAGGATTCTCCTAAGTCTTTATCTAACCTTGATAGATCAGCTGACTTTTCCATAAGAGTAGACTATCTTTGTCTCATAACCGTAGCTAATTTGTGAAACAGATTTAGGATATTATTAGAAACCACACAACTGAAAAATAACTCAGAAAACCCAAAAAATATCCCGGATTGGTATTTAATAAAAATGGTAGTGGACCATAAAACCTTTTACCTCTAAAATAGCTAAAAACTTCCACTTGGCGACTCCACAATCCTGAACAGACCTTAAGACTCCACTGGGAAGAACTCTTATCATTTTAATTTCTTTCAAACTTAGTTAGAGAACTTCCGGATTAAAATTTGTGTAAACAGACTAATTAACCTTTTAAAGACTTTCATACCTAGTCGAAATTTTTCTGTTTATTTGGGTCTGAAAAACAAAACATACTGGCTCCTAGAAAGATTCACACTAGAGCCTATCTTGACCCTGATCCACCTGAGATAGTTGATAACCGAGAAAGTATTCTTAGGAAGTCTCCTAGGATTAAACTATCAACTGTTTTCAGATCACCCTTGAGAGCTAATTCAGTCCCTGAAAATCTTTCAGCTCTACAACAATCACAAGCTGAATTACTAAATCAATTTAGAACTAGGTCATGTGATGATATAATTTAGATAGACTCTAAGTCTTCACTTTCATCCCCGGAAACAAGTGAACATCTTGGTAGTAGAGAAACAACACCACCTAATTTACACTTCCTTCACAGTTTAGGTGTCTCTCATCCAAGATCAGCTCAGCAATCTACTCCTGGTCCATCCACTTCTGCTCACCCTACATCCACTGTTCAAACCACTCCACTTCAGCCCACTCTTCCTTTTGTAAATCCACCCCCACCACATATCATGGCTACATGGTATGCTCCCTTAGTTCTTCCTGTACCATTAGTCAATCTTCCACAGGACTATCAGTCCAAAATTCCATTATATGATGATAGTAATGCTACTACTGCATCACAACATGTGGATAAGATGAATGATTACTTTGAAAGAAATGAGATTGATGATGATTCTGTCAAAGTGAGATTATTTTCTCAGAGCTTAGGGGGAGAAGTAAGAAAATGGTTTAAAGCTTTAACCCCCCATAGTATAAATGATCTCCAAGCCTTCCATCAAACTTTTTAAAAAAAATGGGAAGTAAAGAAGAATCCTCTCCAAATCCCCTCTGATTACAAGAACCTCCATAGAAACACTGGGGAAAGTGTGCAAGATTATTGTACTAGATTTAATAGTGTGTATAATGCACTCCCTCCAGAACTAAAGCCTCCACAAGACTCAGCACTAAACAAGTTTTCGGAAGGGTTTCACCCAGAGATGGCCTATCAGTTGAGAGAGAGAGATCCTACAACTCTCGAAGAAATGAAAAAGGGTTCTCTTGTTGTGGAAGTCAACTTAATGGAGAAGAGAGCAAGAATGAAAAATGAAAGGAGAGTGTCTTTTAGAGAGGAAAACACACCTTCTACTGCCAACTCAAAGATGGAGAGAATGATGGAGGAGATGATGAAGAAAATGAGCATCCTTGAGAGAGTACAAGCCAGTCAAAGCCAAATTGCTCCTCCAAACAGAAACCAAAATCATAATTTTAGAAGGAACCAACCACCAAATAGACCTAGGGAAGATGATCAACAAATCACTCCTCCCTTTCATCAAAACTATGTGAGTGAGGATGAATAAATAGATGAGAAAGTAGAGGACAAGGATATAAATAGGTTGGGAGTAGATAATGACGATTTTGAAGTCCATTATGATAGAAAATGAGGTCTATCCACACCTTATGATGACAAACGAGATGATGATGAAAATTATTATCAAGACATGGAAAATGTCATCATAGAGTCTCAAAAGGAATATGACCTTAGAAGAAAAACTAGTCAACAAACTCCCAACACCAAAACCTCTGACAAATCTTCACAAAACAGCAGTGCAACCAAACCTAAAGTTGTCAAACAAAAGGACAAAACAGTAGCTGTGAGTTCTGATTATGGTAGAGAGAAATGTACTCAAAAAAGTGAAAAACAGAATGAAGACCTTAGTAGTACTAACACTTCAGCTAGTACTCCTGTTAAAACCATTCTATCAAATGTAAATAGATAAAATCAGCAAGTTGATGTTGTTGATAGACTAGCAGCTAGTAAGGCTAAGGCAAGTTCTTCAAAAAACCAAATTCCTTTCAACCTAGAGCAGGAAATTTCAAAGATCAAAATCTCTGTTCCCTTGACTAAGTTAGCTGCCTAGCATGTATATAGAGCCCAGATTTTGAAGGCTTTAAATATTGAGTACAATAATGACACAATCAATCTTAATGATGACCAGCCAGAGCTCATTTTTGGTCCTAAAATTGAAGTAAAATTTTAAGAATGGATAGTACCTCCGTTCTACGTCAGCCTTAATATCCATGAAAAAATCCTGCATAATGCTATGCATGACTCTGGAGCCTCACACAATATTATTCCAAAGGTGGTAATGGAAAGGCTAGGACTAGAAATAACCAGACCTTACAAGGGTTTATATTCTTTTGACTCTAGCAGAGTGAAATGCCTTGGCCTAATCAAAGACCTTTGTGTGAGTTTGACTCAAATCCCAGCCAAGTACATGGTTATGGATGTTGTGGTGGTTGATGTGCCTCCTAAGTATGGCATGTTGTTATCAAGATCATGGGGTGCCAAGCTACAAGCTACAATGCATATGGATGGGACATATGCCACTATCCCTCTCTTTAGCCAGCTTAGAATACTATACAGAGAGGCACACATGAAATTTATGGTCAGTAGCCCAGAAAAGCCTAAAAATTCCCCCATTTATTCTATCCATACAGAATTGGATTCGTTTATCCTTCACAATAGTGAATCCACAAAGAAGCCAGAGTTAGAATACAATGACTCAGCCAAACAGTTAGAGACCCCAAATCTAGAAATAATGGCAGTTCTAGATATGGAATAAAACAGGAGAGAAAATTTTGAACATTGCACTGAAACAATAAACTAGAGTGAGAAAAGCCAAGATGGTAAAAAACAGGCTACCCCTCCCACTGAGCTCCATGGAAATCCTAAGGAACTAGACCTATCACAACATGTTGCTGATCTCACAACAGAACATAAGGATGAACAAGGCAATAGGAATGAGAACGATGTTAACCCTACAAACAATTCCTTATGGTGCATGAACTTTGACGGGTCTTGCACTAAAAAGAGTGTGGGAGCTGGGGTATGGTTAGTCGACACTAAAAACGGTTACTCCGAGAGCCATGCTTTCAGGCTAGATTTCAAATGCACTAACAACATCGCTGAGTATGTGGCTCTCATCCTAGGATTGCGTCTATTGAAAGAACTAGGATCCAAGAAGATAATTGTTCAGGGAGATTCAGAATTAGTCATCAAATGGCTAAATGGAGAGTATGTCGTTAAGCATCCTAGACTAAGGGTATACTGAAATAATGCCATAGATTTCCTGAAAACATTTAGAAAATATGAACTCGTGTTTGTCCCAAGGAGTCAAAACATAATCGCAAACGGATTGGCCTATGCTGCTAGTTCATGCCAGGAATCACCTAGTGATAAATGGATCATTATTCAAACAAAATACAGACCTGCAGTGCCAGATAATGAGAGATATTGGAAGGTATTTGAGGGTGAAAAATAGATAGAGGATTTCCTGCTTGGCAGAAACGAGTTTGAATTACCTGATTCCGATTCCAAATCCGATGAAAATTGCCTAAACAAAAGGCCCCCTGAAGAAGAAAAACCATCTGGTCCTGTAAAAATCAACATGTTAACTAAATTTAAAACTCATACTAAAGAGTACGAGGACACAAAAAATGAAGAAATTGAGGTATTGTCATCAAAGGACAAGAACATACCTAGGGGGCTAGCCCCATTAGAAGACCTGTTTGATTTTAACGACGTGGCAAAGAAACCCACAGTAGAATATACAGATTCCTAGGTCGAAGAATGCAACATAGGCACCAAGGATCAGCCTAAAATGATTAAATTAGCTAGGTCCTTGCCACCAGACATGAAAAAGAAATACATTGACTTGTTTAAAGAGTTTGTTGACATGTTTTCCTGGAGATATGAAGACTTAAAAGCCTATGATACAGAGATCATCCAGCACAAGATCCCTTTGAAATAAAACCAAAAACCCTTTAAGAAAAAACTGCGTCAAATTAATCCAAGACAACTGCCTCTAGTGGAAAATGAAATCAAGAAAATGTATGAGGCAGGAATTATTGTGCCTGCGAGGTTTTTAGATTGGGTTTCTAACCTTGTAGCCGTGAGGAAAAATACAGGAGAAATCATATTGTGCATTGATTTCAGAAACCTTAACAGAGCCTCCTTAAAGGAAAATTACCCTTTACCCAAAATGGAACACATTCTACAAAGGGTAGTTGGTTCAAAGAGGATTTCTCTGTTAGATGGTTTTTCAGGATATAACCAAGTTTCAGTACTCCCAAAAGACCAACTCAAGACAACTTTCACCACTCCTTGGGGAAATTTCTTGTACATGAAAATTCCTTTTGGACTAATGAATGCTGGGGCCACTTTTCAAAGGGCCATGGACATTTCATTTTCAGAGGAAATAGGGCACTTCATTTTAATTTACCTTGATGACATAACAGTTTATTCCAAATCTGATGAAGAACGCCTTAAACATCTAAGGAAGGTCTTTGAAAAATGCAGGAGAGTTGGGCTATCTTTAAATCCCAAAAAAAAAGTATTTGGCCTACAAGAGGGTAAACTTCTTGGCCATATTATATCATAAAAGGGGATTAAAATAGATCCAAAAAGAGTTGAGGGAATACTACATATTAGCCACCCAAGGAACATAAAGGAATTGTAGTCCTTTATTGGAAAAATTAACTTCTGAAGGAGATTTATTCCCAACTTAGCAGAGCTCCTTAAAAACATGACTAATATGCTCAAAAAGGAAGTAGGAGTGAAATGGACTGTAGAAGCCAAAAAATCCTTCGAATTGGTAAAAGATTCACTCACCCAGGTACCAGTCTTGATCAGCCCATAATTTTCAAAATATTTCCTTATTTTTTCCTTTGCCTCAGAACATACAGTGGCTATAGTCCTATTGCAAAAAAACTTAGAGGGACAGGAAAAGCCTATTGCTTTTTTTAGCAAGGCTTTAAGGGATGCACCCTTGAAATATAACATAATGGAAAAACAATCCTACGCTTTGGTAAAGGCCTTAAAAGACTTCAGGGTGTATATTCTGCATTTCCACATCATTGCTTATGTGCCTAATATAGTGGTAAAGGAAATTTTGTCACAAGACCCAGATGGAAAGAGGGGCAAATGGCTTGCTATAATATTAGAGTATGATTTGGAAATCAAACCCACAAAACTCATTAAAGGTCAGGGCTTAGCTCAATTAATGGTTGAATCTAATCTACAAGCCCTTGGCATTAACATGGTAGATGCCTTGGATGAACAGGAAGAATTACCTACTCCCACTGTGGAATATCAGTTCCAAAACTCACCTTGGTATGCCGACATTTTATATGTACTTACAAATCTTAATGCTCCTCCTAATTTATCAAAAACAAAAGCAAGGTTTTTAAAGTTGAAAGCTAGGAACTATTGCATTTTAAATGAATGTTTATATTGGAAAAATGCTAATGGTTTATTGCTTAAGTGTTTGCCTGAAGTTGATGCAGAAAGGATCAAGCATGAATTCCATGAGGGATAGTGTGGAGGACATCTCTACTGAAAACCACAGCCAACAAAATCCTTAGAGCTAGCTATTACTGGACCACCCTCTTCCAAGATGTCCATAAAATGATAGTTGCCTATCACAAATGCCAAATTTTTGAGGGCAAAAGAAAAATTCTTCCTTTACCATTACAACCTATCACTATTGAAGCTCCTTTTCAATAGTGGGGCCTAGATTTCTTAGGAGAAATCCATCCTGCTTCATCTGCCCAAAAAAAATGGATTCTCACAGCCACTGACTACTTTACAAAGTGGATAGAGGCCATCCATTCTAGGAATGCCACAGATTCTGTCATTATAAAATTTCTTGAAGACCATATCCTATCTAGATTCGGCTGCCCTAGAAAGATTATTACTGATAATGCTGTTGTTTTTGGTTACAAAAAGATGATTGAATTTTGTCATAGGTATCAGATTACACTTGGTCATTCCACTGCTTATTACCCTCAGGGTAATGGGCTAGTATAATCATCAAATAAAAGTTTGGTGACCATGATCAAGAAGCTGCTTGAAGAGAATAAAAAATCATGGCATAACAAGTTGGTGCATGCTTTGTGGGCAGATAGATTTGCCACAAAGAAGTCCATTGGAATGTCCCCTTACCAACTTGTTTCTAGAGAAGATGCAGTGTTTCCTACCAACCTAGGTGTACCAGTGATAAAATTATTCCAAGAAATACAGTTAGAAGAGGACAAGATGATAAGGAGGATCAATCAGACAATACATCTTCAGCAGACAAGGGAAGAGGTCTAAAACAGAGCTCAGAAGGTGTAAGAAAACATAAAGAAGTTGTTTGACAAGAGAGCAAAGGCTTGTGATTTCAATATTGGAGACAAGGTTCTCAAGTGGGATTCCAGAAGAGAAGATAAGGGTAAACATGGTAAATTTGATAGTTTGTGGCAAGGTCCTTATATAATTTAGTCCACCATTGGTCCAAATGCCTTCTTTCTGCAAGAGTTAGATGGCACAGATCTGTTTGGGGGTCCTGTTAATGGCAGGGTCCTTAAGAATTACTACTGTTGAGTTCAATTTTAAAGCTTTCATTTCCACTGTAAATACCATTTTCTTTGTTCAGTTCCACAAGAATAAAAATATAAAAAACAATAGAAAAATAAAAGAGGGCAGATTGTTAAAAACAATAAAGGTATAGCCCCATACCAAAAAAGAGAGAAATAAATCTAAAAGTGTGCAAGCTCAAATGCCACTCCTGAAAACACAGCTCTAGTTAGTCAAACAGTCTAATCTTGACTAATTAGTTTTAAATTTACTACTGATAGGATAGTGAATTCGATTTGCCAAACTGTTTAAACTTGGCTTATCAGTAGTTAGATTAGGATAGAAATTAAAGGTTCAAACATGCTCAAAACCTGAACCTAAGTTTCCAAGAAAAAATTGACTCCAATATATCATTAATTCTGAGTCAAAACAAAGGTAAATCTGGTTCTAATCAGCTCAAAATCTGAACCAGTTGACAAAGGAAAGACAGTTCAAAAAAGAGGAAAAAACAGAGCTATAAAAAGATGAAGGAAGTGCTTTGAAATTTCAGATCTTAGGCCTCCCATTTTTGTTTTAAAATTTTCTGCAAAATAAATATATATGTGCAGCTTTTTTTCCATGCCATAGATCACAGCAAGTCAAATAGTTTAATCTTGACTTGACTGTTTTTTAATTTCTGTTTTAGAATTTAGAGAATAAAATCTGATTGGACAGTTTAATCCCAACAGATAGTAGTTTAGGTAGAGAAACATATGGGCTCAACTGTTTAATCTGAGTCCATGGAGAAATAAGGAGTAGAATTAGATTAGATTTTCTGTTTTCAAAAAATAATAATAAATGTTGTAAAAGAGTTTTCCAATCCAAGTGCACTCTAAAGAAGAAAAAATGTTAGATCAGCAGGATTGGGTAGGTAGAAAGCTTGTGTTGATGAAGATCCATTGTTTTTCCTGGCTGCTAATATGTTTTCGGAAAAAAGAAGATTGTCCCAGCAAAGAAGGTAGCCCAATGGATGAGGCATTGATCAGCCTCCCAGAGAAATGCAAGTCTAAAGTTTTTGATGCCTTCAAGAAGGCACCATCCCCAAATGGAGCCACTATTGGCCACCTATTAAATTTGTTCTATCAAAAGGTTGCCAAAACATTTTTTAGTCTTCAAGAAACAATTTCATTACCAAAATTTTATCTCTTGAAGCCTCTGGAAGATCCCATGCCCTTGTCTAAAAATCTTCACTGCTGTTTCCCTTCAAAACTCAGAAATTCTGCTGAAAATTTCATGAGAAAGACTGCTGCAAAATTTCTTTTCTCCCCTTCCTTCACTCAGAAACTAACCTTCATATTTTCCCATCATTTTCCTCTGATTTCCATTTTTCCTCATTTCCCCTTCATATATTCCACCTTGCATAGTTTAAAACTCCTTTTTAGACTATATCGAAACCCTTAAAACCCTTTGAAAACCATTGAAAATCTATGTAAAAACCCATTTTGTATTAAGGGTTTAAGCCCCTTTGGGCCAAGTCTCAACCACTTCCCCACCGTATGCCCATGGTGCTAAGGCCAAGCTCTAAAACCTTTCGGCGCTAATCACATCACAAAAATCCAAAGGACGCAAGTCTTTTTCCATGTTTTAAAAAGTTCTGATGTGATTATCCCTCTGGTCATAACCTCCGATCATGTTGTTATTCCATGTAACCCGTGGGCCCGCAATCGGGCGCTAAACCATTGAAAAAATCCATCTCCGATTCGTTATTTCCTTTATAAATACAAAAAACCCCTTTTTCCAAAGTTTTGGTCTAATCGCGCCTGTAATGTGTTAGATCAAAAAGACTCGACGCGCAATCGCATCGGAGAAAATCCAAATGGGTTGATTGAAAGACCGCATCAAACTTCCGATGTGATTAGGTCCCTTATATATAAACCCCACCCCATTTTCTTTCATTCCATACAACCTACACCCCGGGACCAAGTGTTGATGACCCGAAGTGCTTAATCGCATCGCAAGTTTCAAATGGGTTGATTGAAAGACCGGGCCCGAAGCTCCGATTGCGATTGGCCCTTGTTATATAAAGCCCCAGGCCCATTATAGTCCATACATCTAGTGGCCCCACAATCGAGCGCCAACCACTCCATATATATATTATTTCGCCCCGATCCATCGAAACCTTTTTTTTATTAAAAATTTGGGTTTGTCATAAAGTATAAGGGTTTCCGCCGATCCAAAGTTGAAATGATATTGATCGTTGATCTAAGGTCGATCAAACAGCCCGTGAACAATCGCATCGCAAAGTTTCAATCGCATACATTTGTTTGTCCTCTCGATCAGCCATCCCTCTGATTCGCTCCCCGCCGTTGATCTGATCCTCAGATCAACGGTCATCGCTCAATCACATTGGCCCTCCCGATCGCGCAATCATATCGGAAATTTTTCATCGCACCCTTATTCTCCTCCCGCTGATTTCGATCCTCCGATTGGATCTAGATTTTCCACGTGTCCAGATTGGACAGCCCGGATCTAATCTCGCTTCATACCATCACCCTCCACCTTTCACCAAAGGGTTTTCAAAACCGATCTGCACCGTCGATCATCGCGCGATCAACGGTTCTGTTCAATTCTTCCTTCTTCTCTTTTTAACCTCCTCTCAGCTAAATCTCCACCATTGGATGATGCCATCCAATGGCTCTGCTCTCATCCCATGCCTCTAAAGCAGTGAACCCAACAACATAGGATTTCTTAATATTTTTTGTATTTTGCAGGGATTAATGGTTTTCCATAGTATCGAAAGAAAGGCCAAAGGCCGGGAAAGACGTTTCCCGTGCCATTGATTCATCAATGGAGACCATTCACGAGGTTTAGATTCGACGTTTCATCATTTTTTCATAAGGCATTAAGGCCATATGAGCCCCGTGCGGCCTGCACATCAAGAAGACACAACAATGCATTAAAGAAACAAAGAGTATCAGTGTTTGAAGATTCCCTAGCAGAGTTTGAAGGATTAAGGCACATATTCAGCGAATCAAAGCCTAAATCCACGGATAAAAGCTTCATAAAAGACTGGAAGACACAAGATAAGCTTGATCAGACCTAAAACACAGATCTCAAGTAAGTTAAAGGTGTTTTAAGGAAAGGACGAAGACAACTGTTGATTCGAGAAAGCTTCCACCGCCTTAAGCAAAGACTATTCGAACCCTCTCCAGCTCCTAAAGGCACCTGCGGCCTCACAGAAATCAAAGACAGCTGAACAATTAATACAAATAAAAGATCTTATCTCTAATTGTTGGAAAAACTATTTTAAAGATTAAGAACAACCCAGAAACAAGTCTTTCGATAATTAGGCCTCGGGGAGCAGAAACAGAGTTACTTCAACATTGACACAGAGCCTCAAAAGTCAACAAAAGCTCCCACCGAGCTTAATCCTAAGTGTAAATCAATTAATGTAGATAAACACCTGTGAATTTCCTCATCGAGGCCCTCAAAGGCCGAGAAGTCATCAATATCTATTAATTAACCCAGGAGATCTTTTATTAAATCCAACCTCCTCATTCTTCTATAAATACTTCTGTAGAAGATGAGCAAAGGTTGGTCTCTGGACATCTGAATTTATGTAATAGTTATTATGAAGTTACTGATGCACTTTTTTCAACTTAAAGATACATAAGCTAATATGAGAAGTTTAAAGTTGTAGAGACCCACCGGGCTTGCTGATTGTAAATGGTTTTAACATCAAATACAAGCTGCTGATTTATGGGATCCTGATTTGTGTCAACGGTGATGTGTTCCTCACTGTCAATTGTTTTTTTATTTAAATGCTTTCACCCTGTCCACTTTCTCTGATATAGAGCAACAAACATAGAGCTATGATTTACTATCAAAAGTACCCTACTCTTACTGAAAGCTTTACTTCTATGTTTTCTTCATTCGAACGTTCTCTTTGAAGAGTATATTAATGCAGGTCGGTTTAAAAGTACTTACCTGATCTAGATTGCTCTTTAAACGAGTATTTTATATGTTTTCCTTAAAGAGTGGATTAAAGCAGGTCAGTTTAAAAGTACTTGCCTGATCTAGATTGTTATTTGTGATTATCATATGTGTTTTCCTTTAGAATATGCTGAAAGCAGGGTAGTTTGAAAGCACTTACCTGATCTTAAGCTATTCCAACCGTTTTCAAAATGTTTTCTGACTGAAAGTACTTCAATACAGGCTAGTTTAAAAGCACTTCCCTGATCTCAGAATACTTTTATGTTTTCCCTTAAGTACATGCCGAATAAAGATAGTTTGAAAGCACTTACTTGATATTAGGCTGCTCACTATTTATTCATTTGTTTTGCTCTCCATTTCCTATCTGTTTCATTCCATAAAATCACTTTAAGAGATCCTTTGACATAAGTAGCTTGCCCCATGGATCCTTCTTGAACCTTGCTGTCCAATTAAAATCCTCCTATGACTCCATAGCCCAATGGGTTAAAACTGTCTTTGCCTGTTCTGTCAGCCGAATCATTCCTTCACTCGCAGACATCTTCACCCTTTATTTTGAACTACCTTCACCTTAATCATGTCTTTGCCCTACCAAAAACAAACAAACAAAACCTATGCTCTTCATAACTAGCCTAATATCACAATTTCAGCTATTAAAGATTACATATTTAAACTCATTCATAGAGAGATCCCTCTCTGGATTCAGGAGGGCTAGATCCTTGAATCCCAAAGCGGTTTGATGTTGTCTTATCTTTTGGTTTTTCCAATCTGTCCAAAACATAGGAACCCCAACACCTTCCAGTTTTGTAAAAGATATCTAAGAATTCTGGCCTCATCATCTTCAGCATCACTGTCTATTTGTATTATGTCAAATTCCTTCTCATGCTCATGGCTACTCTCTTGCTGTTCAATATTTTCTTTGCCCTTGCCTTTAATGATTTTATTTCCTCTAGTTTTCTTGGACAATTCTACATTGCTCTGCTTTGGAAATTTTCCTCTACTCCTTAGTGCCCTAGTGATATTGCTAGTCACTATCTGAGTGGTTTTCTTCTTTGTTGTTTTAGTGTTTTTAGCCTTTGCCACTTTTGATGAAGGAAGCATGGCCCCTTGCCTTGGAGAGGCAGTAAGCACAGGTTCTTGACTGTGTTGAGGAGAAGTGAAAGGAGGGGTTAACACTAGTACCTATTTAGTTTGATAATTTATATTGCTGCCTCCTTCATTACCAAATTTGTTGCCTTTTTTACTGTCATTGTTTTCATTCCTTTGTGGGCTGCTTTCATCATTTCTGTTTTTGTCCTCCTCTTGTGGGTTGCCTTCATCACTGTTTTGAGTTTCTTGTGGACTGCCTTCATGATCACTGTTTTCACTTTCCCCTTGTGGACTACCTTCATGATCACTGTTTTCACTTTCCCCTTGTGGACTGCCTTCATGATTACTACTTTCACTTTCCCCTTGTGGACTACATCTCCTACTAATACTGTTTTGCTGATAGCTGCCTTCTTCACTAATATTTTTATTTTCTTCTTGATGGGTGCCTCTTTTGCTATCACTGTTTTGCTGATAGCTTCCTCTTTTTCTACTGTCCTTACTGTCTCTCTATGGGCTGCCACTACCTTGACTGTTTTTTTGTGGGTTGCCACTTTCACCATCTGTGATTTTGTCATCCCTTTGTGAGCTGTCTTTGTCATCATTGATGTTTTCACCTTCCTCTTGAGGGCTACTTTCATGATCAATGTATTGCTGACTAGCGCCTCCTTTACTGTCCTTACTGTCTTTACTATCTTCTTGAGGACTGTCTTGTTCTTTATCAATTTTGCTGCTTCCACTAAGCTGTGGAATGTTTGTCTCATCATTCTTGATTTTCCCTCTACTGCTGCTTTCATCACTTTCTTGTTCTTTTTGACCATCACTTCCATGTTCTTCGTCACCAACACTTCCTTGTTTTCTTTTACTGCATTCTTCTTTCTCTCTTTCAGCCATGGAGGATGCTTTTTGTTCGGGAGTAGATTCATGAGAAGAAGGGGAAACATAAGGTGTAGATGGTGAGGAAAGAGCATGAGGAGGGTCTCGGGATGAAGATGGCCTGATTTGTAGTGGCATAGAAGATGCAGAAGTGAAATAAGGGTGAGAGATGAAAGTTTCCCAAGAGATGCCCTTTTGTTCCAACTGTTGAATGATAATGATCTTAATGAGAGAGTGATGGAATAAACTTGCTTTCTGCTGAGCTAGACGCTTATTTTTAACAAAGGAAGACATCTTATCTATACTTTTGCATAGGAAAAAGGGTAGGTTTAGCAACTTAGCTTGTGTGAAATGCATAAGGAGTCTGATGTGATAGGAATATACTCGGGAAAATCTACCTTCACAAGTGAAATACTTCATGATGACTTTCATGAGGGTGGCATTGTTGCTCAGTAAGTGTGAGAAAGGAAATATGGCTTGGCAGTCATCTTGATGATATGGTTTTAGAAAAGGCTTATAGTGACTGAGATCAAGGTGTGACTGCTTGAACCACTCCTCTCCTATGCAAGGGATTTTGGTTTCTTTAGAAACAGATTTAGGAGTGAGTTCACAATATAGACCTGCTATGTTAACTTGTTTTCCTTTCAATCTTAGGGAAAAAATTTCAGTCAGCTGGGGGTGGTTAGTAACCTCTTGTACTTTTTTGCAAAAGTCAAAGCATCCAAGCTCTTGAAAACAAGACAAAGCAAAAGGAGAGGCAGTGAGCTCTTGAACATTTTCAGGCTCAAATCTAATATGTTGGCCTCCCTTTTTTACCTTTCTCTTTGGAGGCATTTTGATTTTTCTGTCTCTCCCCAAACTTCAAATAAACAACCTTTCAAATGTAATAGACACTTTTTATCCAAACTTCTTTCTCCTTCAATTTAGTTTTCAAAACATCTTTTATGATTTAAGAGAAACTGAGGGGTAAAAGACAGTGAGAAATACCTTGAAGCTTTCTTGCAAATCAATTCTGGGCAAAAACTTCAATTCTGACCCCTTTTTTGCGGTGGTTGATTGGTGCTATGCCCTTACACATAGGCACGTAGCGTCTACACACTGGGCTGTTGTGGGCGTCAGGCATAACTCTGCACAAAGGGGCAGGTGTTGAAATGCGTTGCAGCAGTATACAGGCGCGTCGCACCCTTTGTAATTTTCTATGGTAAGCTACTATAGGCGCGTCGCATCCACAAAATTTGCACGGGATTTTTTCCTGGGATAAAACCAACTTCTGTCTCTCTTCCAAACACTGAAATAAATGTAGATATTCCCGTTGAGGGTTTTTATATGCCCTTTGGGGAGTTTGCAAATGACTTTCTAGAAGACACCCTTTTCCTTTTGAATGAAAACGAATACATTTCAGACTTTGGTTTTTTGTCAAAAATTTCTTGTATGCAACTTTTAGCCCTTGAAACATAATTTGATTATGATTCTTTTGACTTTGCCATGTAGTTTTTATGAGCAACTTCCTCCCTGCTTAAAATAAAAAAAAATGTTGACTGTTCTCTACACAACAGTTTTTATTAAACAATCAAATGTTTATCCTCTTTCTTTTTTGCAATGGGATTCTTTTTTTGTATTCCCTAAAAACTATATTATGCGACCTTTACCCATACTTTGTAGATGAACCAGTTAACCTTTTGCACCCTCTACTTATCATTGAAGGAGGTGCCCGCTTTGCTCTTTGATGCCCTTTTTTCACATTCATCCCATTTTGATGAAAAGCTTGAAACATCTCCCACAGTGGTTCATTTAAACAATGTCTTGCAAACATCAAAACTAATTTTCACTCTTTAGTATAAGGAAAATTTCCCTTTTTGAAAACTATAAAATGTGCCCTCTAATTATCTTTTAAGGATGTATTTCAAACAAAAATTTCGCCTACCTCTGTTTATAAAATGTAGGAGGCCCTTTAAACTTAAGTCTTTGCCCTCTACTTGTTATTGAAGGAGGATTTTATAAGAAACTGTGCCCTCTACTTGTTATTGAAGGAGGCTTTTATAACTGTGTCTTTACCCTCCACTTATGATACATGTTCTTAGAGAGTCTCACTGTGAAACCCATGGGCAGGTAATGTATTTCCAAATGATAAATATCTGCTATGTCTGTCTTAGGAATGATTCTTCTTTGCAGCAACTGTAGCTTCATTGGGGATAGTAGTTCTTTTGATGATTTTGAATCTAGGCTATAGGTGTATAAAAAGACAGTTGTTTCTTTTTATGCTTCTCATTTTGATGCCTAGACTGCTGGAAGTCTTTTTGCCAGAAGAATGCCACACCTTTGTACTCATTTTTATAGGATGAATAATTCTTTGACCTTCTTGGTGTTTTTGATTTTGCAGGGATGAATCTTGTTGGCTTTCTTCTTCTTAAACCTGTATTTTCTTTAGTCTTCAAACAGTCAACTGCTCTTGCTTTGAAGCTTTTCCTTGAAGTGTTTTCTTGCCCAAAACTGATTAATGCCATCCATCCTAGCACCCCTGCAGAGATGCACTAATAAGATGACTTTGATCATTGAAGGCCTTCTTTGATGTATCATGATGATAATGCTTGAAAATTTCACTTGATCACTTTTCTTCGGACATAGGACCTTCTTACTCTGTTTCTTCCTGAATTGACTTTCTGAGTTTTGCTAAAACAAGACATATGACAACTTGATGGTGCATGACCTAGGGATAACAAAAGGATTTGTTTTTCCAGATAGAAGGACGTGATACTTTGACTGATAGTAAAAATAGAGTTTGTAACAAGACACAGGTCTTTTAAGATACTCATCCTAAGCACCATCACCTAAACTGGACACTTTTTTATGACCTTTTAAAAGGGTTTCCTAGACATACTCAGGTCATCAAACAATAGCTTCAGTTAGTGAGAAGGTAACAAGGACAACTTGACTTATGTTTGGACAGACTGTTTTGTGAAATAGGAGGATTTTGGATATCAGAGATAAGAGGTTTGTGACAGTTGTGGATAGGGTAAGGCCTATTGATCTAGGATAGGATTTTAAGCTGGATGACCACTTCAATCATAGTATGCAAGAGAGAGGGGGGGAAAAGATAAAAAATTTCTTTGATGGGTTTTCTAGAGGACAAATTGACTATTCTAAATTGGGTTCGAGAAAACCTAGGTAAGACATATAGTCATCACAACAGGAAAAAATACTGATGACTAACAATGGCTCCATTTGGGGAGGGCAACTCCTTTTTGGGAGGTGTCTAGAATTGCAGATCTATGGCTTATGAAGACCAGTGCCTCATTTATTGGTGCAGATTTATTTTTTTCTTGATGCTTTTCCTGTAAATGATTCTTTCTGAAAAACTAACAGCATGATTAGCATCGACCTCATCTCTACTTACCTAGCTATTTTTCCTAACATTTTTTCTTCTTTGGGTGCACTTGGACTGGCAAACCCTTGACATGATATTTTTGAAAGAGAAAACACTATCTACTTCTACACTTATATCTTTCGGGAGTTTGGATTAAACTGATGAACTCCTTTGATTCTCTACCTATACTAGATCGATTTTCAAGATTAAGTTGTTTGACAGGATTTCATTCGCTAGACTAAAACATGGAATTGAAAAATGATCAAATTAGGATTAGACAGTCTGAGTTGTCATGTGTTTGTGGCATAAAGACAAGCTGCACACAAATGTTATTTTCTTACAAAATGAGATTTAGAAAAATGAGGGCTAGGATATATAGTTTTCTTTTCATCTCTATTTTTTCTCTTTGGTTCTGTTTTGAGTGTGTGGAACCAGCATCTTTGTTTCCTAATCTACTTTCTTTGGTAAGTCAAGCTTGCATATTTTGACTATCATTCCTTTTCACTAACTTTTCAGCAATCAATTTAAAACATGCTCAGTTATGATTAGGCTAGATAACTGAACAAGACATCTTTTGACCACTCGCAGTGGCATTTAAACTTGCGTACTTTCAACATGACTATTTTTTGGGTATGGGGCTTTTACTGTTGTTTTAAGACTGCCCTCTTTTTCTATTTTTCTATTGTTTTTGTATTTTCTGTTTTTTTTTTTAATTCATTTCTTCAAAAAAAAATATGTACAATGGAAAAAAAACTTCACCACTAGAACCCTTGATAACGGTGGTATTTGAGCATCTTATCTTCAAAAGGATCCCCTGATGCTCTTGGTCCACTTAGTTTTTGAAAAGAAAAATCAGGAAAATTTTCTCTTGTAAGCATAACATAAGGTTCTTGCAAGAATCTCTAAAAAACTCTGTATCTGCTTGTTGTTTTTCTTTATACTTTTGATCTCCACTCCAGCCTTTGTTGTAGATCTTATTTAGGTAATACATATATTCTTTGTCATTCTTAAAATAGATGATGACATCATCAAGGTACACCATAACAAAGAAGTTCAACATTGGAAACATAGTCCTCTGAAAAATGTCTCCGGTGTCTTTCAGATTTGAAAAACTTGTTCTGAACTTGAAACTGCTTCCAGTGTATTTGAAAAAATCTTTGAGCTATTTGTCTTGAAGAGGAATTAGTTGGTGATATCCTGAAATATTATCATGCCAGGACACATGGTTAGAAATTCCTAGCTTCTGTATGGTATGACCTATTTTTGGAAGGATATGAGTGTTGTTTAGGGAGTGTTTATTTGTGTTTCTAAAATCTACACATATCCTATATCCAGTTGTTTTCTTTTTAAGTGTTAATGCCTGATCAAGATTTTTTTGTTCCCTTTTGTAAGGGTGACTTTTTGAAATGATGGCTATGTCATGGTGTTTTGAGCTATTCTCTCGACATGTACTAGTATCCTGAAGAATTTTGCGTATCTTAGCACTTCTCAATTTCTGGTGTAATGACAAAATTTTAGCTAGTTCAATTAGCTCAAGTTTTTCAAGATTGCTTTTATCACATTCCCCCATATTAACTTTATTAGACATTTTTCCCAGATATACAAAAGTACTTACAATAGTGAAAGTTTTATTCAGAGGGGTAAAGTTTTGGGATGGTGAGGTATTTAGATATGGCAAGAACATAAAGCTTTCTTGGCCCTGATTTCCAAAGATCTTTGTTCTATGCAAATTTTTTACCATTTCTGTATTGGAAAAAGGTTCTAATTGCATTTTTTAGGCTTGTCCTTGGTTTGAGAAACTTGCTTGAGAGTGTAGAATGTTTCTGTTTTTTAGGTTTTATTTTCTATTTCTAGAACATCAAAATCTTTTTTATCAGGACACAACTGTTCCGGGTCGTGATAGTTGTGAGTATCCAGGTCATCATAGAGAAACTGGTGTGCTTGATGCAGTGTGCCTAGATTTGTTTCAATGTTACTTATCTATTTATCAATGTCCTCATCAATATGTAAAATGAAAGAATTAAGGTCTGAATGTACAAAATAAAGAGGTACGTTGTCTGGTATTTCTTGATTTCTAACCATATACTTCATGTGTGATTCTCGGTACAATCTTCTTGTCTGGTTAAAACAGGAATGGTGGCGTAAGACATATCTAGTTGAATATTTCCTTGGAGCTTGGCCCCCCAAGATCTGGATAAAAGAATTCCGTACTTGGGAGGAATTTCTGCTACCACTATTTCCATGACCAGGTGTTTAGCAGGTACTTGCACCAAATTGACACAAAGATATTTTATTAGGCCTAAACACTTGACTTTTCTTGAATCGAATGAATATAAGTCTTTATAAGGTTTCGTTATTTCTAGGCCTAATCTTTCCATTACCACTTTTGGCATGAGATTGTGAGAGGCCCCAGAATCTAGCATGGCATTATGTAGGATTTGGTCATGTATATTCAGACTAATGTAAAAAGGAGGAATGGTTCCTTCTTGATATTCTCCTTCTATTTTTGGTCCAAACAACAACTCAGGGGTGTCATCAGCTAGGTGTAAGGTATCTGCATCATTTCCTATGTTTAGGACCTTTAGCACTTGAGATTTGTATGAGTTTTGGGAAATTAGTTTAGTGAGAGGCATGGTGATCTTAATTTTGGAAATTTCCCCTTCAAAACTGAAAGGTACTTGTATTTTAGATATATTTGCTTCAGTTTTCTCAGCCATGAATTTTTCTATAAGTTTATCTTGCTGAATTTAATTAGGGGCTTTGTTCAACAAAGTTTTTTCGGGGATCTTAGTAGAGGTACTAGGATAGCTTGGATCAAGATTTGTCTAGCTAGTTTTGTCTTTGTTCTGATCAGTTTTCTTAGCCATGATTTTGTTACTATCTGCTATTCTTTTAAGAATGGTATCAGGGGCTTTTGTAACAGCAGTGTCTGAGCTACTTTTCCCAGAGTTGTCTTGGTTTTTCTTACTCCTAAGATCATATTGCCTATGGACTTCCATTATGGCGTTTTGTAATCCTTTTTCGGGATCTTCAGGGTCCTCATAATTTGTTTCACTTTGGTTTGAGGAGAAGAAAACTTGTTCCTCTTCTGTGAGAAAAACCTCACCCTCGCTATCAGAACCTATCAAGTTTAAGTGATTTTCATCGGGTGGTTCAATATCTCTTTCTACCTCATCGACATATTTTTCTTGGAAAGGTGGCCTGATCTGTTGATCATTTTCCCTTGGTTTGATTTGAGGTGGGTCCCTTCTAAAGATCTAATTTTGGTTTCTGTTTTGAGGATTTGGCTGGTTGTCCCTTGGATGTGCCCTTTCACTTAGATTTATTCTTTCCATCATTCTCTCCATAGTTCTAACTAGGTTGTCTATTTTGGAATCTGAAGAGGAATTGGAAGGTATGGTCTCATCTCGGTAAGTGACTTTCTTTTCCGATCTCATCTTAGCTCTCTTCTCGGCTAGGTTGGCTTTGGCACTAATAGCTACCTTTTGCATTTCTTCTAGAGTTATGGGGTATCTTTCTCTTAATTGGTATTTCATATCTTGATCGAAACCTTCAGGAAATTTTGCTAGTGTTAGGCTAAGTGGAGGTTTCATGTGAGGTGGAAGGGCATTATAGACACTATTGAACCTAGTGCAATAGTCCTGAACACTTTCCCCCATATTCCTTTTAAGATTGTTGTATTCGGAAAGGATTTGGATGGGGTTTTTCCTGACTTCCCATCTGTTTATAAAAGTTTGGTAGAGTGATGGGAGATCATGTATACTGTTAGGATCCAAGTTTTTAAACCATTTCTTGGCTTCTCTGCCTAGGCTTTGGGAAAAAATTCTCATCTTTATGGTTTCATCTTCTAATTCCATGTAGTCGAAAGCATAATTGATTTTATCTACATGTTGTTGGGCAGTAGTAGACTCAGCCCCAGTGAAGTGTGGGATTCTGGGTAATCATTTTGCAAAGGTACCAAAGGCTGTGGTAGCACTAAGGGCACATACCAGGCTACCATGATGGGAGCTGATGGTATATTTATAGTATGAGGATTTGTATTATGGGATGAGGTGATTTGCACAGTGGTGTTTTGAATGGGTGTGACGGAGGTATTTGGACTTGTAGACTAATTTTGAGAAGATTTGGGGTGAAAAGAGCCGAAGTGGTGGAGAAGCTGAAAATTGGGTGGTGTAGTGGGTGAGGATTCTGTGCTAGGACTCTGCTGCAAATCTAAGGGCTCAAGATCGGCAAGGTTGATTCTACTTTGCGATTTGTTTCTAAAAAGGCTCTTTGTTGAACACAAGTCAAACTGGGAATCTTGCAAGGACGTAAGATGTTCGGGTATAGAGCTTGCTTTGTGAATGGTCCTATCGGTAGCTAGGTTACCAGTTTCAGAAGTTTTCCATAAAATATTTTCTGGGTCATCAACTATGATAGGAGGATTTGGTTCTGGATGAGATTTGGTATTAATTCTTCGTGAAGCCAGATTTCAAATTCAAAATTTAGAGAGGATGACAGTTGTGATTGTTTTTGGATGATTGTCCTCTCTAAGAGTCTTACGGATGCTAGTAAATTTTTAAAACTAAATGAAGGCTAGTGGAGTCACCAGGTGGATGCTTTGAAGTTTATGGTTCACCATCAATACTGACAAAGGTGTTTTTTTTTTTTGAGGGAAATTTTTTTTTAGAAAAAATTTATGCAAAAACTTGTAAGAGTGTTCTAAAACTTAGATCAACAGTTTGCTAGGCTGTTGAGAAATCTATAGTTATGTTTTTAGGCTATTTTGTTGATTTTTATGTTTTGATGAAATTTTCTGAATTCCTAAGTAGTACTTAGTTTGTCACTGATTTCAGAGGCCGCATCATGATCTTTGTGATTGGAAAGGTAAGTCAACAGGATAGCATGCCTATGGAAATTTTTTGGTTTTTTAAGTGGAGTATTAGGCCTACTGGAGGCTAGTGGAGTCGCCAGGTGAATACTAATGTCTTGTAAAGACAAATTTTTATGGTCCACTGCCAATGACTGATAGAACCAATCTAGGGATGTTTTTGTGAGGTTTTTTAAAGAGTTTTATATGCATCCTAGTTTGTAAAAGTGTCCTATATTTGATTCATCACTTAGCTAAGGTGCTGAAACAAAGAGAGTCTACTCTAAATGAATTTATAGGATGTTTTTCTGATTTTAATATAGAAGGACTAATGAGTCTACCAAGGTTTGTTAGGTTGTTTATGTACTTAGTGTTTCCACCGCAATCGCCAGTATGTCAGTGTGGCAATGAGGAGGTAGATTCACCGGTATTTCTAAGTCTAACTAAGCTTGTATGAGGTATTCAAGAAACTATGTACTTAGAAGTCCCACCGTGATCGCCATTATGTTAGTGTCCCATAATTTGGCAGATTGGTAAACCAAATGATAGGGTAACATCAGACCAAGCTTTGGAGTCCTAGGACCTACCCTTCCTGAACCCAGAGAGGGATCTCTCTATTGTGCGAGGGATGTGAACTTGTTCGCTTTGTGTGTTTGATTTTAGGCTAGTTGTTAAGTATGTTTTGGTTTGTTTTGGGTTTTTGAGGTAAAATGATAAAAAAGGACAAATAGAAAGAGAGTTCATCAAATCAACAGGGCTATGGGGTCAGATAAAGTCAAGGCCATCTAAATGATGGACAAGGTGTACTGCAGGGCCGATTCAGTCAAGGTAAATGGATTCCTTGGGTGAAAGTGAAGTGAAATGAACATTAAGTTTGTGAAAGACAAAGAGATATTAAACATATATATTTTTAAAGTAGGTATTCATGAGGTAGGGAAAACCATAAATCTCTATGAATAAAACTCAAACTGATACATATGAAAGATAAAAAATCCAACGATACATAGAAGCATAAGAACCTCTAACTCTAGAAAATAACCTTCAGCTGTTGGGAAAACAAATAAGATAAAAAAACAACTCAATCTATGAAGAGGGAACTCCTAAATAGCATATCTTGAGCTATCAGGAACTCTGAAATAAGTTTGCAAGCATGGACAAAGGGCAAGATCGAACGAGACCTCTTTGACTTAACTAAAACAACCAATATTTCATAGAAAGATTTCAGAAATGGAGTTTTGAGAAACTATAAGTAAGTAGGACATACCTTAAATCATACTAGATAGCAAAACATACTGATCATTAATGAAACAAATAAAAATTTCTTGATGGACCTAAAGGGAAGTTAAGAATCCTTTAGAAATGATCAAGAAGAGGAAAACATCAAAGATGTAACATGTAGGATGTTTGAGGCGCTTCCATGAGCATGTCTCAACATATACTTTTCTGATCTACAACAAATGAGAAGTATGGAACATTAATGAAAACAAGGAAACATAAAAAAATCAGAGAAACACCACCATTCACCAAGCCATGGAATCCTGCACACAATGCTCCTCCACCATCAAGTCAAGCAAGACATCATCGACTTCATAAAACAAGTATTTCTTCCAAGCTCATAATGCTATGTATTTCTCTCAATATATCAAGTTCTGCCTCTTTGTTACAATGAATCCTCTTAGTTTATATAAGCCAAAGAGGAGGAAACCCACCTACAGAAACTAGAAGGCCATTGGCCAAAAACAAATATCTAAAACTGTCCTTGAGGCCTAACAAGGTCCAAGGCACAATATATCCTTCAAAAATATATTTTCTGACCAAAATAGCAAAAAAGAATCACTTTTAAGGTCTGACACATAAGAAAAACTTGCTTAACACACATTTTTCCCAGTCATCACTCAGAAAAATGCTTTTCAACAAAATCTACAGGAGTGTAGCACCAAGAAAAAATTTCTGTTTTGCAGTGTAGTTTTGGCAGACTTCTCGATGTCAAAATGAGTCTTGTGATGGCTCATTGGGAAGCTATGGATGTATATCTTCCAAATATACTTGATTTTTTCCAATATGATGCCTAAAAGTTAGTCAAAAAGTAGAAACAGTGAAAAAACCGAAGACTGTAGCACCTACTGATATTAGGGGCAGAAAGGTAAAAAATGGTTGTTTTATGCCTTTTTGAGGGACCAAAACAACTTCATTTGATCTAAAATTTTCTTAGAATGTTCCTTTCATGTCAAGGAATCCAAAAATGTAATTTTCTTCAGCTAAGGATGCTTCGAGAAAAAATTAAGGCACCCATGATTTTATGCTTTTAGGCCTAAAATTCACAAAAAACAAGAATGTGTCCAAAATTGCCCAATTTTGGTGAGTAAACCCCTCAAGGATTTTTAGAAACATGAAATGAAGCTTTAGAAAGAATTCCAAGATGGGATAGGCCCTTTCCACATATTTCTGCTTGGCACCTCCTTTGTGCAGCTTTGAGTTTCCTTCGGGCAAACTGATTCAAATTCTTGTAGTGCTTGGTCATTCCCCTTTGTAGGCCCAAATCCTTGTTAGATTTTTCCAATTTGTTTTCCAAATGTTGATTTTCCCTCTCAAACCAAGACTCTTTATCATTCTCAATTTCTAATGCAAGGAGCTTTGTAAGAGGGTACTGCTGTGCACGGGCTGATTCCTCTTATTTTCGCTTTTCCAATGCTTTTCCAAGACCAATGGTCCTAGGCCTCTTTCTTGCTGGTTCTTTGTCTTCATCATTATCCGCATACTCACCCATGTATTCTTCTAGCCTCACTTGTGACTTTTGAGCTTCCCTTCTGTATTTGAGTGCCCGAGCCTCATAGATTGCCATCTGTCCATTCATATGTTTGTTTTGTAGTTGCAAATAGTGGATAATGTCTTTTGACCTTTCTAGGCCATTTTCCAAGTCTTTAATCTGCGCCTCCCAATTTTGTAAAAGAGATCTAAGAATTTTGGCCTCATATACTTTAGCATTACTATCTATTTGTATTATTTCAAATTCCTTCTCATGCTCATGGCTGCTCTCTTTTTGTTCAATCTTTTCTTTTCCCTTGCCTTTAATGATTTTCTTTCCTCTGGTTTTCTTGGACAATTCTACATTAATCTACTTTAGCAATTTGCCTCTACTCCTTAGTGCCCTAGTGATATTGCTAGTCACTGTCTGAGTGGTTTTCTTCTTTGTTGTTTTAGTGTTTTTAGCCTTTGCCACTTTTGATGAAGGAAGCATGGCCCCTTGCCTTGGAGAGGCAGTAAGCACATGTTCTTGACTGTGTTGAGGAGAAGTGAAAGGAGGGGTTAAAACTAGTACTCGTTTATTTTAATCCTTTATATTGTTGCTTCCTTCATTACCAAATTTGTTTCCTTTTTTACTGTCACTGTTTTCATTCCTTTGTGGGCTGCTTTCATCATTTCTGTTTTTGTTCTCCTCTTGTGGGTTGCCTTCATCACTATTTTGAGTTTCTTGTGGACTGCCTTCATGATCACTGTTTTCACTTTCCCCTTGTGGACTGCCTTCATGATCACTGTTTTCACTTTCCCCTCATGGACTGCCTTCATGATTACTGTTTTCACTTTCCCCTTATGGACTACCTCTCTCACTAATATTGTTTTGCTGATAGCTGCCTTCTTCACTACTATTTTTATTTTCTTCTTGATGGGTGCCTCTTTTGCTATCATTGTTTTGCTGATAGCTGCCTCTTTTGCTACTGTCCTTACTGTCTCTCTATGGGCTGCCACTACCTTGACTGTTTTTATGTGGGTTGCCACTTTCACCATCTGTGCTTTTGTCATCCCTTTGTGAGCCGTCTTTATCATCATTGGTGTTTTCACCTTCCTCTTGAGGGCTGCTTTCATGATCACTGTATTGCTAACCAACACCTCCTTTATTGTCCTTACTGTCTTTGCTATCTTCTTGAGGAATGTCTTGTTCTTTATCAAGTTTTCTGCTTCCACTGAGTTGTGGATTGTTTGCCTCATCATTCTTAATTTTCCCTCTACTGCTGCTTTCATCACTTTCTTGTTCTTTGTCACCATCACTTCCTTGTTCTTCGTCACCAACACTTCCTTGTTTGCTTTTACTGCATTCTTCTTTCGCACTATCATCCATGGAGGATGCTTTTTGTTGGGGAGTAGACTCATGAGAAGAAGGGGAAACATAAGGTGTGAGTGGTCTCAGGATGAAGATGGCTTGATTTGTAGTGGCATAGAAGATGCAGAAGTGAAATCAGGGTGAGAGATGAAAGTTTCCCAAGAGATGCCCTTTTGTTCCAGCTAGTGAATGATAATGATCTTAATGAGAGTGGTGGAATAAAATTGCTTTCTGCTGAGCTGGAGGCTTCTTTTTAACAAAGGAAGACATCTTATCTATAATTTTGCATAGTAAAAAGGGTAGGTTTAGCAACTTAGCTGGTGTGAAATGCATAAGGAGTCTGATGTGATACGAATATACTTGGGAAAATATACCTTCACAAGTGAAATACTTCATGATGACCTTCATGAGGGTGGAATTGTTGCTCAGTAAGTGTGAGAAAGTAAATATGGCTTGGAATTCATCTTGATGATATGGTTTTAGAAAAGGCTTATAGTGACTGAGATCAAGGTATGATTGCTTGAACCACTCCTCTCCTATGCAAAGGATTTTGGTTGCTTTAGAAATGTACTTTAGGAGTCGAGCTCAAAATCTAGACTCGCTATGTGAAGTGGTTTTGTAGTAGCAAATCTGTACTTGCTTTAAATGGATGAGATAATGCACAAAAGTGTGCATACTTGGTAAGTATATCAACTACCACCATGATGACACTCTTTCCTTCGGACTTAGGTAAACTCGTGATAAAATCCATTGAAATCTCCTCCCAACGTTGACTCGGAATGGATAAAGGTTGTAGAAGTCCTCGGGGTCTTAATTGTTTCCACTTTATTCCCCGTTGGCAAACCAAACATTCCGCCACAAACTTTCGAATATCAGATTTAAGGCCATCCCAAAAAAATTCTTTCTTCACCCCGTGGTAAGTTTTTTTAAAAATCCCGAGTGTCCTCCTAAAGGAGAAGTGTGCAATTCGAGAAGAATCTTTTGTTTTAGTTGGGAATTCTTACAAAGATATAAGCGATCTTTGTACCATAAGGAATCATTTTTCCAACTAAATGTATCGGATGTACTAGGATCTTGCTGCAACTTTTGAATGAGTGTCCATACATCTTTGTCCTTCTTCCATTCATCTCTTGCTTCAGTTATCCAATCTGGTTGGATAATAGAAATAGCACAAAGAAATGCTTCCACCTCTTCATTCTTTCTTGAGAGTGCATCTGCAACAACATTAAGCTTTCCTTTTTTGTAGATTATTTCAAAGTCATAACCCAACATCTTTGTGACCCATTTTTGCTGCTCTTCTGGCGATAGTCTTTGTTCCAAAAAGTGTTTAAGACTATCATGATCAGTTTTTACCTTGAAGTGTCTTCCCATTAGGTAAGTTCGCCATTTCTTTAGTGCATGCAGTATTGCTAACATTTCCTTCTCATAAATAGGTTTTTGTAAATACTTTCCTTTGATTGGACGGCTTTCAAAAGAAATGGGTCTTCCTTCCTGCATTAAAACTGCACCAATTCCATTTCCTGAGGCATCACATTCCACAATAAAGGTTTTTGTGAAGTCTGGCGTAGCTAAGACCGGTGCTAGGCACATTGCCTCTTTAAGATGTTCAAAGGCCTTAGTTGCTTCAGGAGTCCATGAAAATGCATCTTTCTTCAAAAATGTTGTTAGAGGTGCTGCTATTCTCCCATAATTCTTAACAAACTTGCGATAATACCCTGTTAACCCGAGAAATCCTCGCAACTACTTTATGGTTGTGGGAACTTTCCATTCCTTAATGGCTTTAATTTTGTTAGGGTCCACTTTAACCCCCTCATGAGATACAATATGACCCAGATATTCCACCTCTTGTACTCCAAAGAAACATTTGGACTTTTTTGCATATAATTGTTTCTCCTGCAATAGTTTGAGCACCCTGTCAACATGTTCAACATGATCCTTCCAAGACCTGCTGTAGATTAGTATATCATCAAAAATACTAGCACAAATTTTCTAAGGAAGGGTTTGAAAATGGAATTCATCAACCCTTGAAATGTAGAAGGTGCATTGGTAAGGCCAAAAGGCATGAGAAAAAATTCATAATGACCCTCATGAGTTCGAAATGCTGTTTTTGGAATATCTTGAGTCTTCATTCTAATTTGATGATATCCTGAACGAAGATCCAACTTGGTAAAATAAATTGCTCCATGTAATTCATCCAATAATTCATCAATCACAGGAATGGAAATTTGTCTTTAATGGTGAGCTTATTGAGCTCCCTATAATCCGGACACATTCGCCATGATCCATCCTTCTTGTGTACCAATACTACAGGAGCAGAGAAAGAACTTTGACTAGGTTGAATTATACCCGCCTCTAACATTTCCGCAATCATACGTTCAATTTCGCTCTTTTGGAAGTAAGGATATCTATAAGGCCTGATGTTTGGAGGAACACTTCCTGGAATCAAATGAATAGCATGATCATGATCACGAATAGGTGGGAGTCCTTTGGGAGTTTCAAACACCTTGGAATGATTGTCCAAGACTTGTTGGAGATCTGCAGGAATAGATGATTTTGATGTTGGAACTTCTAGTGAGCATAATTATGCAATT
Organism: Pinus albicaulis; assembly: GCA_034641835.2. Classification (NCBI taxonomy): domain Eukaryota; kingdom Viridiplantae; phylum Streptophyta; class Pinopsida; order Pinales; family Pinaceae; genus Pinus; species Pinus albicaulis. The sequence continues at coordinate 368,173,063 of CM076575.1, forward strand.
ACGCCTCGTTGTTCTTTATTTAGAAGTTTTTTCATGACATTAGAGCTTATTATCCTTCATGGCTTCCCTGCTATACCTCGTAATTCAACTTCCTTTCCTTCTGAAAAAAATTTCAAGAAAAGTTCTTGAAAATTAAAAGCTACCGTCCCCAAAGATTGTAACCATTGTACTCCTAGTACAACATCAGCACCTCCCATAGGAATGGAAAGCATTGGACTAGTCAATACATATTCCCCCATGGTTAGCTTGATATTATGGCATTTTCAAGAGCAATTTATAGTTCCTCCATTTGCAACCATCACTTGACATTCTGGTGCTGGGTATAGGAAACAATTTAATTCCTTGGCTACCTTATAATGAATAAGATTATGGGTGCTACCTGAATCAATCAACACTATTACCCTTTTCTTCTTTATATGTCCTTCTATCTTGAGAGTTTGAGGAGTGGTAATTCCTGCCAGTGCATTATACGATATGGTCGGATTCATTTCTTCCTCTTCTAGGGGTGGTTCCTGGTGTATATCCTCTTCTTGTTCATTTTCTTCTTCTTCTTCACAATCTATGTAAAATAATTTCTTCTCAGCACACTTATAACCTTTAGTGTATTTGCTATCACAACTGTAGCAAAGCCCTTTTGCTCTTTTTTCTTCCAATTGTTGTGGTGTCAACCTTGTAGGTTGTGGAAATCTAGGAGTAGCAACACTTCCCTCTTTATAGAAGTGAGTGGTAGGCTTCCTTATCGCCATAATTTTACATTCAATTTTTCTTGCCAACCTGAATGCCTTCTCCAATGAATCAGGTTCCAAAACGCGAACTTCATGTTGGATGTTATCCTTTAAAGTGCCTATGAAGAGATCAATCCTGTGTTCCTCTGGAATATCAGTTACCCTTATATTTAATTTTTGGAAGTCCTCAATGTGCTGCCCCACTAAACCCTTTTGTTTGAGATTTATCAATTGGGTAAAGAAGGTGTTGCTCTTTGTATCCTCATAATGTGCTATCATTTCCTCCGTAAAAATTGACCAAGTGACAATTTTTTTACGGGAGCAAAGTCATTGATACCATACAAATGTATTTTGTTCTAAATGTAAAGTTGCAATGCGTACCTTTTGTGTGTTTTGTACGTTATGGAGATCAAAATATTGCTCCATCTGTAGTATCCATGTTACAGGATCCTTTCCATCAAACTTCCTCATATCCATTTTGGGAATATGGTGGTTCTTCCCGCCAACATTCGAGTTTATGGAATCATGATTAACATTTATTTTGTTCTCATCAGGAGGTTCTTCTCCTATATTTCCGCCATTAGGAATCATTTCTGGTTTTAAGCTTGTCATCAAGCCTTCCATGTATGTTTTTAGATCATTCTTCATGTTTTCCATGTTGTCTTTCATGTCATCCATCTTAGCTTCCATGCCCACTTCCATGCCATCCATCTTAGCTTCCAAACCATTCATCTTAGCTTCCACGCCTTTCTTCAAACCATCCATCTTAGTTTCCATGCCTTTCTTCAAAACTTCCATTTCATTTTTTGTTGTTCTTTGCGAGAACGAAATTTGTTGCACTTGCTCTTGTAATTTTGATATGTCATGTTGCCATTCTTCGTCTTCATGAGTCATAGTAGAGCCTTCTAAAGGCTTAATGGGTGTTGAATTCTTTTTAGGGGCCATTTCAGACTCCAATATTGATATCTATTCTACAATAGGCCCTTGCGATCAATTCAACTTGATTCTTCAAACAAGACTTATGCAATTCGGAAAAAAAAATACACACCTTTTACTAGCTTTGAGGAGCTCGATATTGAAATTGTATTATCTCTGTGCTTGAAAATCTTTGATATCTGAAATTCAGCCCTTTAGTAGCCCTCTGAAGCTTCTTTCAAATTCCACATGTCTGACTTGATTTTGATGCTCCAAGACAAAGTTGTGTCCAATCTCCCACAATGACCTAATTCTGGACTGGTTCAGTAGAGCGAACTTGTACGACTTGCCACGTGTCACTGTTTTGTCCTTTGTCTCTGAAATTGATAGCGAAGAAACTACAGGCTGTGTACTTGTGACCACTTTTGACGGCACTCCAATAAAATCTTCAGAGAGAGAGTTATTGAACTTTTCCCACGATCACCTCTTTGAGATGAAATTCAGGAGCCTGAAAAAGCACTACCTTCCACAGATCATATCTCCAAAAATATTGCGAACCAAGTTCTGAAATTTTTTGACGAATTTCCTCAGGATTTAAGCTTCGCACCATATGAATTTCAGACTCTGACCCTTCGCAAAACAAAATTTATAGCGCAAATGCCACGATGACATGTTTATGAGCCTGAAAAAATACCTAACTTCCACAGATGATATCTCCTCAAATATTGCGAACCAAGATCTGAAATTTTTAGACAACCTTCCTCAAGATTTCAGCTTCGCACCCTAAAAATTTCAGCTTCTGAAGCTTCGTAGAAAAACAGTTATAGCGAAAATGCCACGATGACTTGTTTGGAGCAGCGAAACCCTAGAATCCCAAAGCTCTGATACCAAATGTTGTGTAACCAGCTTCAAAAGTAGAAGAAAAGAGATATAAACGCCTTAGAAATAAGCCACTTCGAGGGGGCAACCTCCAATACATTACATAAATGCACAATTCTTGGATGATACAATTTACAAAACCTCCTTTCTATATGTAGGAGTCCATGGGGCCATAATGTAATCCTAGTGGGCCACAATGTAATCCTAGCTGACCTAACAATAATAATTTAAGGGCACAATAATAACAAAATGGGGGTTACAAGGGTACAATAATAACAATAAGGGGTTTAAACTAACAATAATAAGGGCTATACTAGTGATATAGGGACCTAACACTTAGGGAAAAAATTTCAATCAGCTAGGGGTGGCTAGTAACCTCTTGTATTTTTTTGCAAAATTCAAAGCATCCAAGCTCTTGAAAATGGGACAAAGCAAAAGGAGAGGCAGTGAGCTCTTGACCATTTTCAGGCTCAAATCTGTTATGTTGGCCTCCATTTTTTACCTTTCCCTTTTGAGGCATTTTGATTTTGTTGTCTCTCCCCAAAATTCAAATAAACAACCTTTCAAATGTAATAGACACTTTTTCTCCAAACTTATTTCTCCTTCAATTTAGTTTTCAAAACATCTTTTATGATTTAAGAGAAACTAAGGGGTAAAAGACAGTGAGAAATACCTTGAAGCTTTCTTGCAAATCAATTCTGGGCAAAAACTTCAATTCTGGCCCCTTTTTTGTTGTGGTTGATTGGTTCTATGCCCTTGCACACAGGCGCGTAGCGTCTGCACACTAGGTTGTTGTGGGGACCGGGAAAAACTCTACACGAAGGGCCGGGCATTGAAACACATTGCGCCAGTATATAGACGCGTCACGTCCACAAAATTTGCACAAGGTTTTTTCCTGGGATAAAACTACCTTTTGTCTCTCTGCCAAACACTGAAATAAATGTAGATATTCCCATTGAGGGTTTTTATATGCCCTTTGGGGAGTTTTCAAATGACTTTCTAGAAGACACCCTTTCCTTTTGAATGAAAACGAATACATTTCATACTTTAGTTTTTTTGTCAAAAATTTCTTGTATGCAGCTTTTAGCCCTTTAAACATAATTTGATTATGATGCTTTTGAATTTGCCATGTAGTTTTTATGAGAAACTTCCTCCCTACTTAAAATCAAAAAAAAATTTAACTGTTCTCTACACAACAATTTTTTTTAAACAATCAAATGTTTATCCTCTTTCTTTTTTGCAGTGGGAAGCTTTTTTCTGTATTCACTGAAAACCATACTATGTGACCTTTACTCATCCTTTGTAGACAAACCAGTTAACCTTTTGCACCCTCTACTTATCATTGAAGGAGCTGCTCGCTTTTCTCTTTGATGCCCTTTTTGCACATTCATCCCATTTTGATGAAAATCTTGAAACATCTCCCACAGTGGTTCATTTAAACAATGTTTTGCAAACATCAAAACTAATTTTCACTCTTTAGTATAAGGCAAATTTCCCTTTTTGAAAACTATAAAATGTGTCCTCTACTTATCTTTTAAGGATGTATTTCAAACAAAAACTTGGCCTATCTCTGTTTATAAAATGAAGGAGGCCATTTAAACTTAAGTCTTTGCCCTCTACTTGTTATTGAAGGAGGCTTTTATAAGAAATTGTGCCCTCTACTTGTTATTGAAGGAGGCTTTTATAATTGTGTCCTTGCCCTCTGCTTATGATACATGTTATTAGAGAGTCTCACTGTGAAACCCATGGACAGGTAATGTATTTCCAAATGATAAATGTCTACTGTGTTTGTCTTAGGAATGATTCTTCTTTGCAGCAATTGTAGCTTCATTTGGGATAGTAGTTCTTTTGATTATTTTGAATCTAGGCTATAGGTGTATAAAAATACAGCTGTTTCTTTTTATGCTTCTCATTTTGATGCCTAGACAGTTGGAAGTCTTTTTTCCATAAAACTGCCACACGTTTATACTCATTTTTCCAGGATGAATAATTCTTTGACCTTCTTGGTGTTTTTGATTTTGCAGGGATGAATCTTTTTGGATTTCTTCTTCTTAAACCTGTATTTTCTTTAGTCTTCAAACAGTCAACTGCTCTTGCTTTTAAGCTTTCCCTTGAAATGTCTTCTTTCCCAAAACTGATTAATGCCATCGATCGTAACACCCCTATAGAGATGCACTGATAAAATGACTTTGATCATTGGAGGCATTTTCTGATGTATCATGATGATAATGCTTGAAAATTTCACTTGATCACTTTTCTTCGGACATAGGACCTTCTTACTCTATTTCTTCCTGAATTGACTTTCTGCGTTTTGCTGAAACAAGACATATGACAACTTGATGGTGCACGACCTAGGGATAACAAAAGGATTTGTTTTTCTAGATAGAAGGACATGATACTTTGACTAATAGTAAAAACAAAGTTCTTAACAAGACAAGGGTCTTTTAAGATACTCATCCGAAGCACCATCACCTAACCTGGACACTTTTTAATGACATTTTAAAAGGGTTTCCTAGACATACTCAGGTCATCAAACAATATCTTTAGTCAATGAGAAGGTAACAAGGACAACTTGACTTATGTTTGGACAGACTGTTTTGTGAAATAGGAGGATTTTGGATATCATAGATAAGAGGTTTGTGACAGTTGTGGATAGGTAAGGCCTATTGATCTAGGATAGGATTTTAAGCTTGATGACCACTTCAATCATAGTATGCAAGAGAGAGGGGGGGAAAAGATAAAAAATTTCTTTGATGGGTTTTCTAGAGGACAAGTTGATTGTTCTAAATTGGTTTCTAGAAAACCTAGGCAAGGCATATAGTCATCACAATAGGCAAAAATATTGATGACTAACATTAAGTATGAATGAATGATTTGCATTCGAACACTCATAGAATCGTTCAATCAAAGGTCAGTGATGAAACCTGTCGTCGAAGGCGAGAAACCTGCCATTAGGGCATGTAGATCCCAAGGTACTGATAGGATTCTAGATCAACTTTCTAGATGATGAGTTGACATCGATAGAAAGTGATTCATCATAGGAAAGCCCACGACACGAAACCATTATATCAATTTTTGAAGAAATATTTGCAAGGACTGACTCAGGGACGGTCAACGTGAATGGAGACAAATGTTTGTAATGAATGGTAACGACACTACAGAAGGCTTGGCAACATTTGACCTAAAGCTAATACCCAAAAACTGGCTGAAGTCTTTAAATGTGGTTTGATTAAATTTTAGACAAAGGATTTCACAAACCAGGTACAAGTATGACAAAGTGTCATGTTCAAGAGTGGCATGATGCTTTTTAAACAAGGGTGAAAATTGGATTCTTTTTCTCTCTTTTTCCCCCACCATTACTGGAAAGTACCTCTTTATTTTTGACAAGCTTGAGGTGGATAAAATTTTCTTGTTTTTTTAAGATCATCATTTGGATGATTCCATCTTAGTATTAAAATTGAACCCTAAGAAGGAGTGGTTCAGTCATGTTTGTAATCGACAGGTCCTTTACTGTTAAATTTTAATGAGTCCAGTATAGGAGAAACTTAACGTTTTTTAGTTTTAAGGAGTCAGAAGAAAAACATAAGTAAACTCCACGGCTTTTATTTTCCATAAATTTAGTCTCTGAGGCCCGAAAAAGGATAAAATAATGCAGGAGAGAACTCTATTAACCATGATTAGTCAATGTATACCTTTTTCATAATTAATCCATTTCAGTCCGGAAAAGGGGTAAACTTATACTGAAGGGACGACTATTTATTTACTTTAATGAGTTTGAATAGTGAAGTACTCAGAGATATTTTCATATTTCAAGAGTCTAAAAATGGCTTACAAGAGAACTCGAGGGTTTTGCTTTTTTTAAAATTTTACAGAGCCCGAAAAAGTGATAAAAGTATACTTAATGTAAAAATAATTTTTTTCACCAAAAAATCCTGTATCCTGCACAAAAACTCAAAAGATTACACATACCTATTTCCAAAAGGTAAAAATATTTAAAAATGAGATTTTAAAGTGAAAAATAAATAAAATAATAGTATTTAATTCATTTAAAAATTGTAAAAAAGGGTTAAAACAAATTATTTTCACCTTTTGTGTTTAGAGCAGTGTAGAGAGAGATTTTGGCTAAAACGTTTCGGAGCAAATATCGGGAGAAATGACCGTCCATTCCCTGAATTGTCTGAACCAGGTAATCCACATCATCTTTGTCTTCATTTCTATCCATTTCATTTTTCATTTTAAGCCTTAATTTCATTTTTTAGGAGGATTTTATGTTTTAAAATGCGCCCTCGGGGGTCTGCGGGTAATGTAAGTGATAACTGCAGACCCTGATAATTTTTAAAAGAAAAAATTATCGAGTTGCTACGTGTTTTGTGTGGAGCACGTGCGGACGTCTGCACTGTCTACATACAGAACCTGCAGAGGCACCGTAAACGTTTTAAAAATCCAAATTTCTCTTAAAAAAATGGTTCAAATTCTCTTCCAAATGGTTTTAACTGTTAAATGTATTGATTTGTAGGTTGTTCCACCATGTTTGAGTGGCAAGAACATGAACACGAGCTCATAGACAATGAAGCCATGGATGATAATACAACTATGTCTGTGTTGAAGAATTGTGGCTTATAAAAATTCTGGGCTATCCAAGGGATGGTGGAACAAGTGGAGTTAATGGTTTGGCTTGTACACATGTGGGATGTTCAAGACCAATGCTTCATAATTGGTGACCACTTGCTCGAAATTGAGCTAGAGGAAATTTATTTCCTTACAGGATTGTCCCAGAGAGGAAGAAGCATATCCTTTTTTGGGGCCACATAGGGAGGTCTACCCACTATCAGTTACAAAGAACAATATTGTAGCAATCAGGCAGATCTAAAGGATGGTTGCATAGATATTAAAACTATCTTGCGATTGGATCTCAAAGTGATATCATTTACAGTAACCAGATTGTGCAGGAGTGCAACTCCGCAGTGACTACTAAGTCATAGATGCAAACAACAGTCAAGTGTCTTGGAGGAACCATATTTAACTGGTGCGAAGGAGTATTGGCCAACATGAAAGGCTAATTAACAAGAGTAAAGAATGCGATGTTGAAAAACTTCGGATATGGCGCCATTCTCATTCCATTTTCTTTAGAGAAAATTTAGTTTATTGCTCCATAGTTGATTCCAATAGATAGTGGGGCTCCTCAGGAACCTTAGATGGTGCAATGGGTGGCACTAATGGCTCGCCATGGTGGCAAGTGTGGCTTGGTAGTTCGGTTTACTCTCACATACTTCATGTGGCTTAGGAACCAAGTCTTCACCATCAAAGACTTTCCTTACGCAGGAATGGATTACAGAGGTGATCCTAAAACATTTTTACCTCCAGGGGCATAGTGGGACGAGACAGGTAAGAGAATAATTTTGATGTTTTTAATCTAATTTTTATTTTATTTTTATCTTCCAATACTGACAAAAATATTTAAATGCAGATGTCGGGCCACAACAACCAGCAATACTTTTTCGCATTAATAGGCAGGAAACACAACCTGTATCACCTCCACAGGAATAGGAAGTAGATATCCTAGCAGACATGGAGCACAACCTTGAGAGGTTGACCATAGAAATTCCAGAGACAGGAATAGATGATATCCCTCTCAGGCTTCAGAGACACGTGACAGGTGTTCTAGGTCCGTTTAGGAGATTTCTGCGCAAGGTGGTGCTTGTTATAATCTATTACCATGATCATCACCACAGATACTTGACGATCATTGTAGATTGAATTTTTTTTTTTGTATCAGTATCTATTAGATCATAAGGTGTTTGAACCTATGATCACAAACGATGTAATATTTTTTGAAAAAAAACTAATCTATCCTAATGAAATTACTACTTTCGTTATCTGAGTATCTTGTTCAACATGGATTGAATTTTGTTTTGTTTTACTCCACTAACGTTGCAAATGTCTATTTAGAACACGATTAGCTAATGCATCAGCCAATGTGTTTAAATTTCTTGAAATATGTTGATATTCAATATAATCAAATTGTGTTTCCAAGAGCCCAACCTTCAAAAATAATCTCAATAACACTGGATTTCTAATTGCATATATTATGTTTAAATGCAATACAATGAGTTTTGAATTCAACCTAATGATCAAACGTCGAATACCAAATGAAATGGCATCAGATAATAACTCAATGGCTGCACTATATTCTATAATATTGTCTGTTGTTTGACCAAGGCATATCCCATGAATAGAAACTAACTCATTGGTGGGTGAATAGATAACCCAAGCCGTGGAAGAGATATTCCATGTACCACAATAGGCACCATCAACAAAACCAATGTATGTTTGAAGGGATGTCAACATCTGCAATATCAAGAGTAATAAAGATAAGCAACGATAGTAGTAACAACAAAACTAATCTAGGCACACTTATCTAATCTAAGGCACACTATTCTAGAAAGTAATTATTGTACAAGAGAGATATTCACACGAAAGTCAAGCATAATATCTCTTAAGATAAAGACCATTTCTGGGCTTATCTAAAGAGACCCCGTCATAATCAATTAATTCATAGGCTCCTTTTGCAAGCACACACTTGACAATATAGGGACCGTGCCACATCGGTTCAAATTTTCCAATGCCTAGCTTATCGTTATCTTGATCATATACTAAAAATAGGTCATCTTCTGAAAAAACACGATGATTAACACTTTCATCATACTGAGCTTTCACACGTTTCTTATGAGCTTCAGTAACCAATGCAGTGGTGCGTCGAGTCTCATCTAATTATGCTAAGAACAGAAAGTGTTTTTCCTCTTCAGAGGTAGCTGGTAACAACTCAATGGCTAATTTGAGTGACGATATTTCACATTCAATGGGTAACACAACTTCTAAATCATAGAAAAGTTGAAAAGGAGTGAATCCTGTAGCAGTTTTTGTAGATTTTCGATATGCCCATACTGTCGAAAAAATCATGGTATGCCAATTCGATTTGTGAGTTCCAATAATTTGTTTAATCATGGCGGTTAAAACCTTGTTGAAGGCTTAAAATTGACCATTAGCCTGTAGGTAATACAGAGTATAATTATCATGGCATAGAACAAATTGATCGGAAAGTTCAGTCATCATAATATTTCGAAAATGACTCCCATGGTATGTGATAATAGCTTGAGGCACACCGAAACAAGAAATCACATGATTGAATACAAAATTAGCTGTAGTTTTTCTGTCAGCTATGAATGTAGGCAATGCCTTAGCCCATTTGATAGTTGTGGCATTTTCAAACCGCAATGATACAATCTTTGAATAATGACGGCTGAAAATAACTAGCGTGCAATATCTTTTAGGCTATGGAAAACCCAAACATATCACCACCACATGCTCCATAGTGGTAATCATTCAAAACTCTTTCAGTCTCTTCGTGAGTTATAAAACGTTGAAACGCACCACGATGATAAAGAGTGTCCCTGATAATATTGTATTGTTAGGATTGATATCGGATTCTTCATCGATTTGAACATGAAATATCTGGGTGAAAGGTTTGAGTTTGAAGATATATAATGATATCATCGTACCATGGATCTAACGTATTGATGAGAAACAAATATTCATTTGCGATGGGACTCTCTTCCATGGTTTTTATTTCAGTATTGGGAAAGTCACACATAAGCTCAACAAACACTAGTGATTTCTTTGATTTAGATTTCTCGAATTCCAAATCAAACTCTTGTAGGATGACAATCCATTTTGAGTATTTTCCCCCAAGTAATTTTTTTGTCAAGATATACATCATCAGGTTGCAATTAGATATCACAGTTTTTTCACGTAACAGTATGTAGTGACGGAATCGTTGTACAACTTGGACTGTTGCCAAGGCCAATTTATCCACATGTGAATATTTGATTTCCGTCGAGTTGAGATTCTGACTTAGATAATAGATCACATGTTCATTTTGAGATTCATCCTCCTGAACCAAAACCATTCCAATGGTGGAATCAGAGGCACCTAAGTATAAAAAGTAAATGTGGTGGTAATTGTGTGGATTTAATAACGGTGCATGGTTCAATGCATGTTTTAATGAATCAAAATATTTATCAGCAATCTCATCCCAAATAAAATTAACACTTTGTTTCAAAAACCAGGTAAAATATTTTGTTAACTCAACATAGTTTGGGATAAAGCTACGTAAAAAATTTGCTTTCCCTTGCAAAATTTGGAGTTGGCGAAGTTTGGAAGGAGGAGGTAAGTTGATGATGGCCTCAACCTTCGATGGATCGACACGAATACCATCTTTTGAAACAATGAATCCAATTAATCATCCTAATTGCACACAGAAAACACATTTTTGACGGTTCAAATGAATCTTGTAATGCCTACATCTCATGAAAATAGCTTGTAAGTGTGTCAAATGATTGTCTCTGCTTAAAGAATGAGTAGGTAAATAATCTAGATAAGGTTTTATAATATGTTTTATATCATGAAAAGCATAATACATGGCTCTTTGAAAAGTTGCACCAACATTTTTTAGTCTGAAAGGTAATTTGAAATAAGAAAATGTCCCCCAAGGACATATAAACGTTTCTTTCATTACAAGGAAAAGATCCTCTAGCGGATGTTTTTGAGGAACCCCTTATAAAAATACCCCAGAGATCCGTTTCTAGCGGAAGTTCCTAGAGGAGGTTGGCAGGAGGAGGTTTTTGCAGATGTATTTCTTCTAGTGCTTTTATCACCGTAAAACATACCGATGCGTTCAACACAAGAAAGCACCGGTGCGGTTAAAAAATTGGCACACTGGACACTATGCGCTCTATACACACATGCTCGATGCATTATATTTTCATAGAGCACTGGTACTTCGCATAACTTGTGCACCGGCGCCTCATAAAAAAAAGCGTGAAAACTAAAATCGCTCGGGTCGCCCTTAAATGCACTGGGTCGCCAATGCAGTGGACCACCTTGAAATCCCCGCGAACCAGAACATGGTTAAATAAATAAAAAATTATGGCAAAAAAACCGCACAAAACATAGGCACACCGGGAACTGTGCACTCCTAACACACTCACCCGGTGCATCATATTCCTGTATAGCACTGGTTCCTTACATCTCTACCGCACCGGTGCTTCCGAAAACGTGCACGAAAAAAATACCACCCGGTGGGGAATAAATCAACCACACTGAGGTGCCCATAAACCCGCAAATGGTTAAATAAAAAAATTTACGGCCAAAAAACCACACTAAATGTTGGCACACCATAAACCGTGTGCTCTGTACACACAACACCGGTGCGTGTCAACTCGTCAGCCCCGTGTCTCATAAAAAGCGCACGGTGTTCGCCACCTATAAAAATTTTCATATCAAATGGTGGCTAAATAATTTTTGCAGCCTTCAAGAAATAAATTTTATTGCAAAATTTTTTCTCTTGAAGTCTTATGAAGACATCTTGCCCTTTGTTTAAACCTTCACTGTTGTTTCCCTTTTGAAATGTTGAAAATCTGCTATTTTCATAGAGAAAAGTCTGCTGCAAAACTCCATTTTTCCCCTCCCTCCACTCAAAACTATCCTTCATTTTATTTCCCTTTTCCCCCATGAAGTTCTTCTATTTTTCATGTATTCCTCCTTCCCCTTCACAAAATCCCTTTTATAAGGTTTGAAACTCACTTTTGAACCTTACCAAAACCCCCAAATCCATCAAAAACTTTGAAAATTTTCATAAAAGGTAAGTTTTTTTACTATAGGCTTAAGCCCCTTTGGGCTAAGTCTTAAAACAACTTCCCCACATGTGCCCTAGTGCTAGAACCAAGTGCTAATAGTTCTGAGTGCTTATCACATCGGAACAAATCAAAGAGCGCAAGTCTTTTATTTTTTATGAGACCTCCGATCCAATGAGCCCCTTTGTTTTTAACCCCCGATCCCTTGTCTCATTCATATAACCCTGGGCCTGCAATCGGGCGCTTAAAACTTATAAATAAACCTTCCCGATCACATTTTTCCCTTTGTATATTCATAAAACCCATTTTTTCCTAATTTTTGTCTAAACCCACCGGTGCAATGAGTTTAAAAGAAAAATACCGTTGATCTTTTCCCGATCAAACGGTCAAAATAATCTCGCATCGGAGATTTGTTAAATGGGTAGATTGAAAGACCCACACCAAAATTCTGATGCGATTGGCCTCTATTTATAAGCCCCTGGCCTTTTCTATTTTATAAAACCAACGACCCCGCATTCAGGCGCTAACCTCATATATACCTCCTCCCTAACCCAATAAAAACTTTGTATTTCACCAAATTCCGATTTTTTATATGATGCAAAGGTTTCCGCCGGTTCATGTTTTAAAGAAATCTCCACCATTGAACTGAAATAATCAAACGGTCTGCACAATCTTGCATTGGATATTTCCATTGGCGCGTTATATATTTTTATTCATGACCTTCATTTGGTTGCCTTCTGATCCATCCTGCACCATCGATATGATCTACAGATCGACGGTCCAAAGCCAATCGCATCGACACCATTCAGTTTTGTTCCCCTGCCGATCGCAAAGCCTCGATTGCATCTGGGCTGTCCACGTGTCAACATCCAACGGTCCAGATATTTACTCCTGACCTTGGCTAAAATCATATACCCCTCTCTGTAATGTTTTTCCGACAAATCATAGCCATTGATCTCTGCAGATCAACGACCCATATTAATCCTTTTCTCCGCCTTGTAAATTTGTTTATTATACCTAGATCAAATCTCCACCGTTGATCCTCTACATCTAACAGTTCATAAAAATCCCGACACACCCACCTCCTGTGGGTCCTGCCTTCCTCAGATTTAATCTCAGCTGTCCAATCCTTGATCCAACGGCTCAGATTGAAACCGCCCCACCTCCTTCCGCCCGCGCATCTATCCAATATCACACTCGCTCTCCACCATCAGATCTGAGACCCCAGATCCAATGGTTGACGCATGTTTTCACGTAACTTCAAGCGCGAAGGTTAATTTCCAAAGGGTTGCGCGATATGGGCGGTATTCAATTTCCACGTGTCACCTTCTAATGCATATCGCATTCGAAAATGTGAAACCACCTTCCTCCCCTTCCTCCACGCAATACTGCTGGTTTTCTCCTCTGAAACTGCTTTCCCTTGGTTCTATTATGTTTTATAGCGTGCGCTCCCTGCAGTTGATCTCTGCAGATCAACGGTTCAGATCTAATTTGGCCATACACTATCACCCTCCGCCTTCACCAAAGGATTTCAACGAGCAATCTCTGCCGTTGATCTCGGGGTCCAATATGATCTGACGGTCTACGATCGTTCAAAAACCCCATTTTCCATTTTAACACAGATTTATTCCACCAAAGGTTTTAAACCCCTTTTTCTTTGTAATTTCTTCACAATTGTGCCTATATTATTATAAAGCGACTCATTGGTTTTGTATGTCCACAACCATCTCGACCGTTGATTCGACATGGATCAATGGTTCTGACTTAATTCTTCATCGCTTTCCTCTTTGACCTTCTACGCACGATCTCCACCGTTGGATGCCCTCATCCAATGGCCATGCTCCTAACCACAGCCTCCTAAGCAGTCTTACCCAAATAAACGCAGGATTTATTAATTTTTATTGTTTTATGGAGGTTTTAATGATTTTCCATTAAATTGAAGAAAAACCAAAGGCCAGGGATGACGATCCCCATGCCTTTGTTCATAAAAGAAAAGCCATCTACAGGGTTCAACGCCACGATTTTCCAATGTCTCATGAACGCCGACAGCTCCATAAGAAGCTTTGTAAGCACCTGCACATCAACAAGACATAGAGAAATAAAACAAATCAAAGAGTATCAGTGTCAAAGACCTAACCACAGCAGAAACTGAAGATTGAATATTGTTTTCATAGTCTGGTGGATTACGGCTAAGATTGAAAATCAAAATCCTAATCCATTAAATTAACCATGTTTAAAGAAAATCGATAATATCTATCAGACAGAGGATGCCTCCACTGCCACATCAGAGGCTAATTGATTCCTCTCAGCTACCAGATTGCCACCTGTGACCTCACAGCATTCAACAGAGGTCGAGTGATGACCAGAACAGAGGAAATTTTCCTCACAACAGCCGAACAATTAATTCAAGCCAAAGGATTTATTGCATAAAATATGAGCAGAGTTATTACAGGATGACACAGAGCCTAAAAGTCAACAAAATCATTCCACCAAGCTGAATTCTTAATATAAAACAATTAATACAGAGGAAATATCTATAATCTTCTCCATAGAGCCCCTCAAAGGCCGAGAAGCATTTATCTATATTAATTGAACCTAGGAGATCTTTTATCCCATCCCACCTCCTCATTTCTTCTATAAATACTTCTATAGGAGATGAAACAATGGTGGTTGTTGCACTTTGAGATATACTTATGCTCGAAACTTTATACATGTAAATAGTGTTCAGAGGCTTTTGAAGCTCTGTTTGTGATCAAATAAGTTAGGATGAGAAGAGAAGATGATTGCTGAACTGAAACATTGGACTTGAAGAATGTAACTGGATTGACATCAATATACAAGCTGATTCTTGGGATCCTAGTCTATATCACTGGTGAATTTCTTCTTTCTGTGTTATTGTTTTCCTTTCATGTATGCCATTTTGTCCATTATTCTTTGATAAAGAACAACAAGCATAGAGTTAGGATTTACTGTTTAAAGTACCCTTCTCTCACTGATAAGCTTTATATCTATGTTTTCCTCCAAATTATGTGTTTAAGAATGACTTAAGTTAAGTGTAAACATTGTCAAGGAATGTTGTTTTTCCCCTGTCTTGATGTGAAAAGCTTGAAAGGAAGTTCTTGAATGTTATTTTCATTATCTGTTAAGTAGAGTTAGACTAAAAAAGTTTATGGTTTTCCCTATCTTCTAGTTCTTTCTTCAAAGGTTGTTCCAAAGGTTTCCCTAAGAGTATGCTGAAAGCAGTTTAGATTTAAAAGTATCTCATCTGATCTTAGGCTGCACTTTGTTTTCTTATCTGTTTTCATCCCTTCTAAAAGTAATTATGTGGATTACTGGATTGTTTGTCTTTTAAGTTGGCTTTAATACAAACTTTTTCAAAGAATTCTATGGTGAGCCTTGTCCTTTGGTTGGTTTTAAACAATTACTTAAAAGGCTTTTCTTGTTTGGACAAACTGATAAATCCTAGTTGAAATTATTGTCTGTTTCCACCCCTTCAATACTTTTATTGTTCCATTCCATCATTTAATCTCAAAAATATTGTGATGTAGATGACTTGCCCCTTGGATCACTCTTGAAATTGTTGCACAATTAAACCCTTTTATGACTCCATAGCCCAATGGACTAAAAACCAGCGTTATATCTATCCTATCAGCCAAAGTTTGTTCTAATTGCTTGCAACTTCACACCTTTGAAACTATTTCATTTTAGGACTTTCCACTCAACTAATAATCATGCTCAACCATCCAAAACCAAAAAAAAACTCTTGCTCTTAATAACTAGCCTAATATCACACATAAAAGCCTTAAAGATAAATCCAATCTATGCACTTATTGGAGAGATCCCTCTCCGGATTCAGGAGGGCTAGATCCTAGAATCCCAAAGTGGTTGAAACAATGTTGTCTCTGCAGTTTTAGTCTCACCAATCTGCTAAAATTACATATTCATAACACGTGGAACAGAAATCGCCCGAGGTAGAATGACGGAAATGCACCGGGATCCCCATAAACATCGTGCACCTGAAAAGGATTAAATAAATAAAAAATTGCGGCCAAAAAACTGCACAAATCATTGGCTCACTGGACACTGTTCCTGGTGCGTCATATTACTGTAGAGCACCGGTGCATTACAAATACGCCTCCCCGGTGCTTCATAAAAGCGCACGAAAATAGAAACATCCTGGGGCAGCATACAGTGAATGCACCAATACGCTAGTAAAAAACCCGCGCACCGGAACAAGGTTAAATAAAAAAGAAATTATGTAATATTCCCAATTAGCCCAAGCTAATGGGAATATACAATTTTTTTTCATTTTTCTTGTTGCATGAATAAATGTGTAAAGTAGGACAATAAAACCTCATGAAAATAGTGAATAAATCAATTCCCAATGTGAACAAGGTTAAATCTGGGCTATTCTAATAAAACACCCTCATGTGTGGAAGGGATTGAGCTATTTGATTGGGTCAACCATGACCAAATCAAAAATGATGTCTAGATGCAGTGAACCTCCTAGATGCACAACGCAGTTTTAGATGGAGGCTACACATGTGAAAGGAGCTAAATCATTGAGATGGTTTAGGGTTTTGCAAGACTTTTATCCTATAAAAGGAAGAGGAGAACAACAAAAGAAGGTTTTTGAACATATTGTTTTGGAAGAACATGTCTGTTTAGACATTTCTCATTCTCTTGTTTTTTTAGCAGAGAATAGTGTTGTTTAGCACTGGGTGTTCCTGATCGGGAATCCCACCTCATTATTTGAGTAGCTCTTGAGGGATTCTTGCATTTCTTGTCCACTATCAGGCATTTGGCCAAGCTATTTTTCCAAATACAACGTAGATCCTATTGAGGGCTGGTTTTCTTTGTAAGCTGCAGCAAGTGGAGGCTATATCTGTTCAGATCTAAGCCACTCTAGTGCCTCTTTTTAGTGGGAAAGCCTTCTATCCCCTTGGAAAGAGAGTATTGGATGAGGAGAGCTCATTTTCAAATATTGGCTTGAGGCCACATCATTTTCTAGAGCCTAAAATGCAGTCCATCTTCCATAACTGCGTTATTTGCAAGGAGAAATTTGTAGGGTCTTTTGGCACTTCAAGGAGGAGAGATCTCTAGTGTTGGGAATCTGCCCTTCACTATGGTGATCTATGGATTACATATCTAATCCATGTTTCATTCAGATCTGATTTGAATACTGATGTATTTGCTTCAGAAACTCTGAATCATTCTACATATCTACTGCATTAGATCTCAGATCTACTCCATGTACTTCACTTTTTGCTAAAAACCCCAAGGGGAATTTGAAGAGGAGACTCTATAGTGTATAGATATGATATGGATCTATATTTTTGTAGAAATATATACTCTATATCTGAAGTGTAATATATAGCTCTTTTTAGCTAATAAAATAATTCTATCAAGCTTGTACAGTCATATCATCTGGTTGCAGCCTCTTATTTTTAGCATGTATTCATGTAATGTCCTCTTCTTTCTGTTCTATAATGAAAGGGCTTCAATATAACTCTATTTTGTGTTATAAATGATCATATTGAGCCTCCATATTGGCCTCCTACTACTACTTAACCAAACTATGTTATTTCTGAAGCAGTATTGTTGCATATTGCTGCAGTCCCTTCCTTGAGCAATTTTCAAGCCATACTAGGTGTGGGAGGCCTGTTTACCTCACCTAGTTTGATTTGCTTTTGATATCCTCTTGGAATTGGGTCTTATATTATCATATATAAGGGATCCAAGGGCTTATTTAAAATTATGTAGCATCCATTTCTGAAAAATGCGTTTTTCAGACATGCCTTGCTGATAGTCCCAATTTCGGGATATTACAAATTACGGCCAAAAAACTGCATTTTTCAATTTTTTCAGTGCTACAGATCTCTCAAGCACCTATGCAACTTATCCTTGTTTGAGCCACCCTGACATCTATGCTCCCATTGCACTTATTGCACGCACTGCTGCTGTGCATTGCCACCAATCTCCAACTTGAATTTTATAAAACAATGGACAAATTTTATTTTGCAAATTCTACAGCCAATATGCCTCCTTAATAGGTAAATGTACAGGTATTTTTATTTTTTTCCATAATTAAACCTTTTAGTGGATTATAATTTCAAAAAACCATAAAATTAACCATTAAAAAAAAAAAAAAATTGTCCCGCGGTGCTCTCAAGCCGTTTGGCTCGCACTGGTTTGCGATGTTGCCTGTAAATTTATAGGATGCACTGCAACCGGTGCTAACGATATCCACACCAGCTCTAGGGCGGTACCACCAGGCGCACTGTGTTATCTAAAAAAATTTTAAACAGTACGGTGTGGTCGTTTACCAGGCCGCACCATTGACAATGTGGTATCAGGGCAACACGGTGCATTGACGGACATATCCAACCTGGGGCGCGTAATGTGGTCAGCGCACCGCATACCAAAATTCAACATTGTCAACGGTTCGGCCTGATAAACTAGTGCTAAGGGTATCCACACTAGTTCCGGGGCGGTACCAAAGGCGCACCATGTTATGTTAAATTTCCTCATAAAGAGTGGTGCAGTCGGTTACTTGGCTGCACAGTTGACCTAGTCGAATAGTGGTGATGTAGTGCATTAATTGATATAACCGCCCCAGGACAACTATTTTTGTCAGTGCACGGATTACCATATTTGGCTGCATCAGCCGTGCAACCTTTTACAATATTGCACCGACGACTATGTATGGTGGCGGGATGGGGGTGCGCTGACTTAGATATACACCCCAGGGCATATAGTGTAGTCAGCGCACCGCTCTCCTGACACCGCATATAGTGAACGGTGTGCTAAAAATGTTTTCTGGAGCACCACTCCCAGTGCGCTGAATATCATTAGGAGCACCATATCCGGTGTGCTCTGTTGAAAGACGCACCAGGACCGATGCGTGACTGTGTCTTTGGTGCACCAAATTTTGTTTTATTTATTTTTCAAAAAATATTTATATACATATATTTCTAAATACATGTGTCATTTAATAAAAAAATTGTGTTTATTATTTCAATCACTCAAAGACATGAAAGGAGAGAAGAGGGGCAACCACAAAAACAACAGGCGAAAGAGTATAACATGGTTCGCCTGTGGGAGGCAAGAGAGAGGGAGAGAGATGTGTATCCTTTCCCTATTACAGCAGCAACATAGGGGCTCCTAAGGGAGGTAGGCTTCCTCAAGTTCTATGAGGGGGCTACTTCCCTAAAGTCCCATAGTTTGTTTTTGAGACATCTTATCTGAAGGTGGAATGCCCAGCGACAGGCTTTCTGGGTTGGTATCAACCAGTGGTACACACCCACTGAGGAGGATGTATATTTTATTATAGGCCTATCAAGGAGAGGGGTGTATTTTCCCTCATTCCTCGAGGTTCCAGTTGGTTGTGTGCCATGGATTCAGTTAGTTTACTCCCAGAGATACATTGGAGGACATTTAGTATCTCCTGCAGATTTTCAGGCCGCTGGAGGGCAGTTATGTATTGGTGTGTTTATGTTTTGAAACCAGCTCCAAAAATAGAAGAAAAGAGATATCAACGCCTAAGAAATAAGCCACTTTGAGGTGACAACCTCCAATACATTACATGAATGAAATTTTTTTGGATGATACAAATGATAAAACCTCCTTTCTATATATAGGAGTCCATGGGGCCACAATGTAATCCTAGTGGGGCCTCAATGCAATCCTACCCGACCTAACAATAATAATTGAAGGGCACAAAAATAACAATATGGGGGTTACATGGGTACAACAATAACAATAAGGGGGTTACACTAACAACAATAAGGGACTATACTAGTAATATAGGGACCTAACATGCTCTTCTCCTTAAAAAAAATGTTGTCCTCAACGCTTGAGTAGCTCCGAGTGCTTTTGTATGAAATTCTCATCCTCCCATGTAGAACCTTCAGTGGGTAAGTTCTTACATTTGATGAGATACTCTAAAATTGATCGATTTGGTAGTTGTCGAGTTTTTGTTTCCATGACTGTTTCAGGTTCCAATATGGTTTTTCCTTCCTCATCAAGTTTTGAAAATATTGTTTGAACTGGAAGTTTGTCCCCTATAACCTTTTTTAAGCATGAAACATGGAAAACTGGATGCACTCGCAAAGAAGCAAGAAGCTCCAATTTGTATGCCATAGTGCCAATCTTTTGCAAAACCTTGTAAGGACCATAGTACTTTGGCGATAATTTATTATCCTTGTTAGCTTGCTTGAGGGACATTTGTTTGTATGGTTGTAGTCGTAAAAATACCCAGTCTCCCACATCAAAAATTCTCTCACTGCGATGTTGATATGCCTATTGTTTCATTCGATTTTGTGCCAAATTTAGGTTATCCTTTAAGAGTTGGAGAAATTCTTGTTGATGCTCGATGTGATCCTCCACTGCTTGAACCCTAGCATTTTTCCTTAAAGAAGATGTGATGGATGGTGGATGATATCCATAAAGTGCCATAAATGGGGTCATTTTTGTTGTAGTATGGAAGGAAGTGTTATACCACCATTCATTGAGAGGTAACCACTTGACCCATTGTGCTTGCTTATCAAATACAAAAAAATGAAGATATGCTTCCAAAAATTTATTCACTATCTCTTTTTAACCATCGGATTCAGGATGATAAGATGAGCTATGAGTTAGTTCAATACCCAAACAAGAAAATAATTCCGTCCAAAAATTTCCTGTAAAAATGGGATCTCTGTAACTTACAATAATCTTCGGGTTTCCATATAGCTTTTGTATTGTTTCCATAAATGCAGTAGAAACTGTACTCGCTTTAAATGGATGAGATAATGCACAAAAGTGTGCATACTTAGTAAGTCTATCAACTACCACCATGATGACACTCCTTCCTTCAGACTTAGGTAAACCTATGATAAAATCCATTGAAATATCCTCCCAACGTTGACTTGGAATGGATAAAGGTTGTAGAAGACCCGGGGTCTTAATTGTCTCAAATTTATTTTGCTGGCAAACCAAAAATTCTGCCACAAAATTTTGAACATCAGATTTAAGGCCATCCCAAAAAAATTCTTTCTTTACCCTGTGGTAAGTTTTTAAAAATCCCGAGTGTCCTCCTAAAGGAGAAGTGTGCAATTCCAAAAGAATATTTTTTTTTAGTTGGGAATTATTGCAAATATATAAGTGATATTTGTACCATAAGGAATCATTTTTCCAACTAAATGTATCAGATGTACTAGGATCTTGCTGAAAATTTTGAATGAGTGTCCACACTTCTTCGTCCTTCTTCCATTCATCCCTTGCTTCGGTTATCCAATCTGGTTGGACAATTGAAATGGAACAAAGCAATGCTTCCACCTCTTCACCCTTTATTGAGAGTGCATCTGCAACAACATTTAGCTTCCCTTTTTTGTAGACGATTTAAAAGTCATAACCCAACATCTTTGTGACCCATTTTTGCTTCTCTTCTGAAGATAGTCTTTGTTCCAAAAAGTGTTTAAGACTATCATGATTAGTTTTTACCTTGAAGTGTCTTCCCATTAGGTATGTTCTCCATTTCTTTAGTGCATGTAGTATTGCCAACATTTCCTTCTCATAAATAGCCTTTTTTAAATACTTTCCTTTGATTGAACAACTTTCAAAAGTAATGGGTCTTCCTTCTTGCATTAAAACAATACCAATTCCATTTCCTGAGGCATCACATTCCACAATAAAGGTTTTTTTGAATTCTGGCGTAGCTAAGACTGGTGCTAGGCACATTGCCTCTTTAAGATGTTCAAAGGCCTTAGTTTCTTCAAGAGTCCAAGAAAATGCATCTTTCTTCAATAATTTTGTTAGAGGTGCTTCTATTCTCCCATAATTCTTAAAAAACTTGTGATAATACCCAGTTAACCCAAGAAATCCGCGCAACTGCTTTATGGTTGTGGGAACGTTCCATTCCTTAATGGATTTAATTTTGTTAGGGTCTGCCTTAAAACCCTCATGAGATACAATATGACCCAAATATTCCACCTCTTGTACTCCAAAGAAACAATTGGATGTTTTTGCATATAATTATTTCTCCTCCAATAGTTTGAGCACCCTGTCAACATGTTGAACATGATCCTTCCAAGACCTGTTGTAGATTAGTATATCATTAAAAATTACTAGCACAAATTTTCTGAGGGTTTGAAAATGGAATTCATCAACCCTTGAAATGTAGAAGGTGCATTGGTAAGGCCAAAAGGCATGACCAAAAATTCATAATGACCCTCATGAGTTCGAAATGTTGTTTTTGAAATATCTTTAGTCTTCATTCTAATTTGATGATATCCTCAACTAAGATCCAACTTGGTAAAATAAATTGCTCCATGTAATTCATCCAATAATTCATCAATCACATGAATGGGAAATTTATCTTTAATAGTGAGCTTATTGAGCTCCCTATAATTCGGACACATGTGCCATGATCCATATTTCTTGTGCACCAATACTACTGGAGCAGAGAAAGAATTTTGACTAGGTTGAATTATACCAACCTCTAACATTTCTGCAATCATACGTTCAATTTCACTCTTTTGGACATAAGGATATCTGTAAGACCTGAAGTTTGGAGGAAAACTTCGTGGAATCAAATCAATAGCATGATCATGATCACGAATAGGTGGGAGTCCTTTGGGAGTATCAAACACCTTAGAATGATTGTCCAAGACTTTTTGGAGATATGGAGAAATATATGATTTTTATGTTGGAACTTCCAGTGAGCATAATTGTGCAATTACGCCCTGTTGTTATTTCTTCAAAATCTTTGTCATGAAAATAGAGCTTATTATATTTCCTTGCTTCCTTGCGATACCCCGTAATTCGATTTCCTTTCCTTTCGAAAATAAATTCAAGAAAGGTTCTTGAAAATCAAAAACTATCATCCCCAAATATTGTAACCATTGTACTCCTAGTACAACATCAACACCTCCCATTGGGATGGAAAGCATTGGACTATTCAATACATATTCCCCCATGGCTAGCTTGATATTATGGCATTTTTCAGAAAAAATTATATTTCCTCCATTCACAACCATCACTTGACATTCTGGTACTGGTTATAGGAAACAACTCAATTCCTTGTCTACCTTACAATGAATAAAATTATGGGTACTACCCGAATCAATCAAAACTATTACCTTTTTCTTCTTGATATGTCCTTCTATCTTGAGAGTTTGAGGAGTGGTAATTCCTGCCAATGCATTACATGATATGGTCGGACTCATTTCTTCTTCTTCTAGGGTTTCTTCCTAGTGTATATCCTCTACTTTCGAAGTTTCTTCTTCATTTTATTCCTTCTCTTCATAATCTATGTAAATTAATTTCTTCTCAGTGCACTTATGACCTTTAGTGTATTTTCTATCACAATTGTAGGAAAACCCTTTTGCTCTTTTTTCTTTCAATTGTTGTGGTGTCAACCTTGTAGATTGTGGAAGTCTAGGAGTAGCAACACTTCCATCTTTATGGATGTGAGTGGTAGGCTTCCTTGTCGCCATAATTTTACATTCAATTTTTCTTGCCAACCTGAATGCCTTCTCTAATGAATCAGGTTCCCAAACGCGGACTTCATGTTGGATGTTATCCTTTAAAGTCCCTATGAAGACATCAATCCTATGTTCCTCTAGAATATCAGTTACCCTTATATTCAATTTTTGGAAGTCCTCAAAGTGCTCTGGCACTGAACCTTTTTGTTTGAGATTTATCAATTAGTTAAAGAAGGTGTTTATCTTTGTATCCTCATAATGTGCTATCATTTCCTCCGTAAAAATTGACCAACTGAAAAAAAATTTACGAGAGAAAAGCTGTCGATACCATACAAATGTATTTTGTTCTAAATGTAAAGTTGCAATGCATACCTTTTGTGCGTTTTGCACATTATTGAGATCAAAATATCACTCCATCTATAGTATCCATGTTACGGGATCCTTGCCATCAAACTACCTCATATCCATCTTTGGAATATGGTGGTTCTTCCATCCAACATTAGAGTTTATGAAATCATGATTAAAATTTATTTTTTTATCATCATAAGTTTCCTCTACTATATTTTTTCCATTAGGAAACATTTCTTGCATCAACTTTGTTAAATCTTCCATGTCTTCTTTTAGATCATTCTTCATGTTTTCCATGTTGTCTTTCATTTTTTCTTCCATGTCATCCATCTTAGCTTCCATGCCAGCTTCCATGCCATCCATCTTAGCTTCCACGCATTTCTTCAACCCATCCATATTATTCTTCAAACCATCCATCTTCGCTTCCACGCCTTTCTTCAAAAATTTCGTTTCATTTTTTGTTACTCTTTGTGAGAGCGATATTTAGTGCACTTTCTCTTGTAATTTTGATAGATCATGTTACAATTCTTCATCTTCATGAGTCATAGTAGAGTACTTTGAGGGCTTAATGGGTGTTGAATTCTTTTTAGGAGGCATTTCGGAAACCAATACTGAAATATATGCTCAATAGGCCCTTGGAATCACTTTAAACTATTTTTTTTTTTTTTTACACAAGACGTATGCAATTCGAAAAAAAATACACACCTTTTTCTTGCTTTTGAGGAGATCAATATTGAAACTAAATTATATCTGTGATTTTAGATCTTCAATATCTAAAATTTGGCACTACGGTAGCCCTTTGAATTCTCTTTCCAATTCCACAGGTTTGACCTGATTTGGATTCTTTATGACAAATTTGTGCCCAATCTCCTATGATGACCTAATTATGGACTGGTTCAGTAGAGCGAAATTGTACGACTTTCCACGTGTCACTGTTTCCTCCTTCGGTTCTGAAATTGATAGAAAGGAAACTACGGTCTGTTTACTTGCAGCCACTTTTTACAGAATTCGAATCCTATGCTCAGAGAGAGAATTATGAAGATTTTCCCACGATCACCTCTTTGATATGAAATTCGGGAGCCTGCAAAAGACCTAACTTCCATAGACCATATCTCCGCAAATATTGTGAACCATGATTTGAAATTTTGCGACAATGTTCCTCAGGATTTCGGCTTCACACTCTAAAAATTTCAGCTTTTGCACCTTCGTAGGAAAAACGTTATAGTGAAAATTCCACAATGACCTGTTTGGAGGAGTGAAACCCTAATATACAAGCTCTTATACCAAATGTTGTTAAACTAGCTCCAAAAATAGAAGAAAAGAGATATCAATGCCTTAGAAATAAGCCACTTTGAGGGGGAAACCTCCAGTATATTACATGAATGAACAATTTTTGGATGATACAAATGATAAAACCTTATTTCTATATATAGGAGTCCATGGGGCCACAATGTAATTCTAGTGGGAACACAATGTAATCCTAACATACCTAACAATAATAATTGAAGGGCACAAAAATAACAATATGGGGGTTATAGGGGTACAAAAATAACAATAAGGGGGTTACACTAACAACAATAAGGGACTATACTAGTAATATAGGTGCCTAATAGTTTGGTTGTGAGGAGGTCCAGTTTCTCTCACTTATCATTTCAACCATTTGGCACAACACCAGTGACGGGCAACGCGTTGGTTGCTCACTTTTATATTATGTCGATTCTTTACTACAACAGCCACAACTTGTCAGGTGGTCTGCCATTTTTTTGCGGAAGTTCTGTACAACATTAGATAGATGTCGTGCTCATGCACAAGGGAGGGTCAACTTCCCTTTTTCTTCAGAGCTTTTTTGTTTATTTTTTGAGAGGTTTCCAGAGACGAGGCCTAGTTTTATTCAGCAGCCTCGTAGGTTGGTTACTGAGGCACGTATGCACATGTGCGGGCAGATAATTCCCAAGAGGGAGGAGAGTCTTTTTCCAGCGAGGATATTAGATGATTACCATCATTGTCCCGAGATTGTGGCTAGAAGATGCAATATTGTTACAATTGGCAGGGTGAAGCGATTGTCCATTTTAATCTACTAAATGCGCCTTGCGGTATGCAGCTCCTGATAATAACTTCCGATGTTTCAGAGCAGTTTGAATATTTTGTGCATTTGAACTCGATGCTGAATTTTCATGAACCTGCAAATTTGTATACATTATAAATTTAATTAAGTTGTGCATGATTAACTACATGGATAAAAAACATAAATTCAATTAGATAGTGAAAAAATAAAACAAATCTGAAGAAATATTACGTCTCCAAATGGATAGGGAGAACTCCACGATGGACTTTGAGAAGTATTATGGAATGAGCTAGATTTTTAAAAATTGTCCATTCCATATAATATATGATATTTTCTCCCTGCTTTTGAGAAAAACAACAATAAATTTTAATGCACAAACCTAAATGTAATTTTGGTGCGTAATGTCCATATAACCGCACTGGTGCATTTTTGGTATTACGCACCGGTGTCATCTTATAACCCGACGCCCTAGTGCATTTCGATTAAAGGACGCATCGATAAACGAATAACCAAAAATAAAAAAGCGCAACCCTATTTTCTTTAAGTGAAAAAAAAAGTGATAAATTGAAAAATGGGCGGCAAAATATTTTTGAAAATCTAATTTCATAAAAAAATTCTTTAAATACTAAACACTTTTCATTATTTCACTATTTTTGCAAACATTTCAGCAAGATATTTGCAGGATACATACCTAGAGAAAACAGAGCACAAGAGCACTATGGAGCAGGGAAACACGTTCGAACAGAAGTATTTAGACAATCAGAATTCCAAACCTCTGGTGATTCAAACCTTGTACCATAGAATTTCAAACGATGTGAGTAAAGTTTATTGTTTTTTTGTACTTTTTTCTGCAATAAAAGAAAAAATCAAAGTCTATTGTTTTTTTTTTTACTTTTTCTATAGTTTTTTTATGAAGTAAAATAACAAAATCAAATTTTATTGTTTTTTTTACTTTTTTTCTGCAATTTTTTTTTACCTTTTTTGTAGTTTTCAGAAACAAAATAAAAAAAATAAATCCATTTTTAGAAACAAAACCCTAGATTCTTTTTGTTTATGAATTAGGGCTTTTCAATTTAGATTTATAGGGTTTGTATAGTCATAAGACATCCAACCCATGGGATGACTTGCTTAGTCAGATCCCAATCCATGTTGGACCTTGTGTCAATCTAAAAAAAAAAAAAAAAAAATTCGTCGGTGCACCCTATGTAACATAGTGCATCGGTGCACTCTGTTATACTAGCGCACCGCAAAAGTACAGTGATAAAAAATTAAAAAAATATATTTTTTTATCAGTGCGCCATATGTAACATACGGAATCGGTGCCCTATTTCATTATGGCGCAGCACAAATGTGTTGTTTTACCAAAAAAACCATTTTAGAAACAAACCCTAATTTTTTTTTTGTTTCTGCCCTTTCTTCTCCCTCTTTCTCTGATTTCATAATTAGGGCTTTTCAATTTATACTTATAGGGTTTGTATTGCTAAATATAAGCCTAATACATCCAACCCATGGGAGGACTTGCATAGTTGGATCCCAATCCATGTCGGCGCTTGCATAAATTTAAAAAATAAAAAATAATATTTGTCGGTGTGCCCTGTGTACCTAAGTGCACCGGTGCGCTCTATTATCCCAGCGCACCATGCAAGTACTGATCAAAAAAATATGTCAATGCACCATTTGTAAAATATTCAGCCAGTGTGCTATTTCATTATGGCACACCGCGAATGTTCTGTTTTGAAAAAAAAAAAAAACTTTCAGAAAAATACAAACCTTACATTCTTTTTGTTTCTGCCCTTTCTTCTCCCTCTTTCTATGATTTCATAATTAGGTTTTTTCAATTTAGATTTATAGGGTTTGTATTGCTAAATATAGAACTAAGACATCCAACCGACGGGACGATTAGCATAGTCAGATCCCAATCCATGTGGGCCCTTGCATGAATTTAAAAAAACAGATTTTTTTTATCGGTGCACCTTGCGTAAAATAGTGCAACGGTGCTCTATATTTTTCATGTGCACTGCATAAGTAATGTGATAAAAAATTAATAAACAATTTTTTTTTATCAATGCACCATATGTAAAATATGGCACCGGTTTATGCTAGACAAAAATTAACACTCGACGATTTTTATTATTTTATCATGGTTATCTGGTGCGGTGATTAACACGTAACACACCAGTGCTCTGTATTGGCATAGAGCATAGTATGGTCTATTATACTATTTGTGTGGTGCGTTTGGAAGACAACCACACACCGACGTCGGTGCGTACACCATGAATGGCGCACCGGTGTCTTGAGCTTTTTTTTTTAATTGAAAAGTTGACAATTTATTTATAAATATATTAATGAATGATATGGTACAGGTTTGAGATTGATAAAGAAATGACTGACAAGAGATCAAGTAACAAAAATACTGATAACACATCAAAAAAAGAAAAAAGGCAAGTTATTTGTAAATTTTTTACAAAAAATATTATTTTTGAACTATATGTAAGTTTAACTAATATGTATTTTTTACTGTGTATCATGCAGAGCCACAACATGACAAAGCTCCATAAGATTATTTCTGATCTAGGACTAGAACAACATAAAATCTTGATGGAAAAATTGCAAAAGGATTAATCAGGTGAATGAAAAAAATACTATCAATCCAATATGAGTTTGTTTTTTTAGTTTTCTTCAATAATATTACTAAAATTATTAGATAACATGTGTGAAACAGTCTATTAATTCACATTTGTTTAATGTTCTATAGTGTAATATTCCAAAATTAGCATGTAGCTAATTGGAATATTGATTTTTGTTGTTTACACATAGGAGATGAATAAATGGGTAATGAGGCCCATAAATTTCAGAAATATGAATAAAATCCCTCATAGTGTGAAAATGGATCATCATAGGAGCTGGATTTCACACCCTCATGTATGAAAAGGGGCATTTGCATGTGGACAAGGTCAAGTTTGACCAAGTCAATAGCGTTGGGATAGGAGGTGGAGATCATCTTTAGAGACAACACAGAGATAGTGGGAGGAAGATTCCTTGGTGGAGGAAACCCTAATGAGTGGAACCCAAGGTGAAAGGGATTCGATTTGTATAAAAGGAGGGCAAGGCAGCCATAGCGGGACACGTTATGGATTATTTAATTTGTGGTCTGAATGACTAGTGTGCTTTCTTCAACTGTTTAGTTGAGATTGCTGTGCTGCTTAGCACAAGGCATTCCTATTTAGTAATTCCTTATCCTTTCAAGAGAGGCCTCTTGAGGGAGATTTCTCTTAATTTCTCCACATTGAGGCTTTAGGCCAAGCCACCTCCTTCAGCTACAACGTTATTTCTGCTGAATTATAATGTTGTGTTGCAGGGTGTTGCAGTGGAGGTTTCACAACACCACTTTGAGAGCTTATTTTTCAGAGGAGGAAGTTGTATTTCCTTTGGGAGATTAGTGAGGAAGCCCTTGGAGCATATTGTAGATCTTTGCACTTGGCCAACCCATTTTCTTGCACCTACAACACAGTATCCCTCAGTGACTGTGTTATTTTCATTGAGCATTTGCAGTGAGGGTTTGCAGTGTTGTTTAGAGGGTGAGATCTTCAATGTTAGGATCAGCCTTTCACTTGGAAGATCCATTGGAGGAGGTTTATTCAACATATGCATAATATTCAGCCATATCCATCTAGTTCTTGAGTTGCAGCTGCTATTCAGTCTTAGGACTACAACTTCGGCATTTTGTACTTTTTTCATATTTCAGGAAATCCTTTCCTAATTGTCTTGCAATTGGGATTGGGAGTCTAGATATTCACTCCCAACATTGTGTGGGTCCTATATTTGAATATTTTTTTATTGAAACTTCTCAGCAGCAATTATCTCTAATAAAATTGTGGTGTCATAACATAGGGCATTATGGGTGTAGTAGTGGTCTTCATATTTTTGTACATTTTTTCTTAAGGCTGATTTTGCCTATCTTGAGTGACTCTTTCCTCAAGATCTTGTATAATTTTGATGCTATAATGAAAATATGATGGCTATATGTTCTTCTCACCTTTCATGAGTTGATTTATCACTGCTATCTCCATTATTGTGTTCATGTATTGTTGCATAGATCCCATTTTGGATATTACAGTGGGATCAGAGAAAGATCTTTGGCTTAGCCTGTGGAATTCAAGCCAAAATGCTATAAGAAGAAGGGAAGATCAGAAGGATGGAGAAAATGAGCTTTGTCTCATCATTTTTCAGATATATGAAGAGCCTTTCCAAGGAGGTTAAACAGAAAGAAGAAAAAAGAAGCAGTGAAACTTCTAGAGGGTTTCAAGTAGAGGAAGGGCCATGTACTTTGTATTCTCAAAGGAAAGAACCAATGCTGCAGAAAGCTCTAAAAAATTACACCCTTCCTTTTCCTTTTGAGGAAGGAAAAAAAGGCATGGAGATGGAGGGCACTTGGAACATGAGATCCTAAGTGGATACCTTGCAGAATACAAGTCACAATCTAAAGCTTTTAACGAGACTCTAGCTCTCCCTCAGTTTATTCAACTGGAAGAAGAAAGGAGGCCCTACAACAATAGGAGGATGAGAGGAAATATATTTCTATTGTCTACTTTTGATGGATCACCCACATGTTCAGCAAAGGATTGGATGATGAAGCTTGATGAATTCTTCCTACTACATCCAGTGGTAGAAAGAGAGGTTGTTGAGATCTCAGCGCTGCACCTTGAGGGCAAGGCAAACATCTGGTGGTTCAACCATGTGAGTCATGCAAGAGTGTCTACTTTTACAGATTTCACTCAAAGGGTGATCAAAATATTTGATAAGAAGAAATCAGAAGGGAAGGAGCCTTCATGACCACTTGAGGAGATTTGTACTAGCACTAGTACAACTATGGAGGAACAGCCATCATCCTCAGTAGATGGGGAAACAAAAACATTGGAAGGAGGAACCTTTGCAACCATACAAGATGTTCCCAAGCTTCACCAAGGTATGCATGAATTTCCACTTTCTATTATTGCAACAATATTTTAGAGGGTTATGGAAATTTACCTTTGCATGACCAAGGGTCAACACATATTGCTAATTTCGAGCAGCAGGATTGCATTATGCTATGCAACCTTGAATGGATCAAGGAAGGGATGAACCATCATCCTAATGTGCCACTATTGAGGTGCACACTACACTTCGGGTTGGGGTGTGAATTCTTGGAGGATAGGATGAAATTTGTCCCAAACAAACTTATGCAACACCATATGTTCATCCTTGAGTTGGGACATGAGACAACCAAAACACCATGGAGGAGATTAACAACGCTGTCAATCAATAGCACTGTGGAGTTTTTTCTTTAATCACACTTGGATCCTTATGGATTCAAGATGATCATTGGTGTGAGATATTTTCTAGGATATCTCCAAGGAGTTGCATTTCAACATCCCATGAAATTGAAAAGGAGAAATCTGATTTGTAAGGATGGTAGTCTTCATTGGAAGAGTACCAAGGTAGAGAATGATGGGAGGAACCCACATTTGGATGAATGGGTGTGGATGGTGAGCAAGAGGCTGGAAGGATACTTGAAAATATATGACACTGGGCAGCAGGAGGCTTGGCTGTGTTGGCTACTCTTAAAGGAGTTTGGCCATCATGTGACATATCCTCTTTCTAAGGGTATGTGGGTGGAGGAAGTTTGGCATGATACTTGCATCATAGGGAAGCAATGAGTATGGATGCATTATGATGATATGACATTATTCATATCAATCATTATGTTTTCATCACATGATTTGTATGAGGGAGGTATGAGGAGGCAGCAAAAACTTGTGTTGCTTGGGTTGTTCTTGATAAATCAGGGGCAAATTTTCTCTCACACTTTGCATGAAGTTGCAGGAGTAGGAGATGGCACTATAATGGTGCAAAGGGGCTACTCCTTAGCCTTGGATGATCAGGAGGTAGTTCCACTTTGGAAGTAATTTCCTATATGTAGCAACATTGTGAGAGATGTCTTTGACAAGAACATGCCATAGAATGGAGCTATGAATTGGCAATGTAGGTTTTAACCCTGAACAAAAATTATCTACACATGAATCTTATAACAGAAAATAAACAATAGCTAGAGCATAAAACATAAAATAGACAAACACAGAGATTTTCCCCTGGATCCCAAATCGGGACGACCAGCTTGATTTGTCATTATATTCCTTTTAGTGTTACAACACATATATATACATGCCAAATCATACATAAACCCCAATCCATTAACCCTAGATTAGAACATAACCGTAGTTCCCTTGACCAGATCTACAAAATAATAGGGGTCGAAAACCATCGTACCCCAAAAATCATGTGCAAACTCATGCACAAAACATGGGTGGGTCCGCCTATGAGTGGGATTGCATACCAAAAATTTTTTTGTCGGGGCGCTGCCTCGAACCCCGACAAGGTGGCTACCACCCCCCCTGTGACCCCCCTGCTGCGTCCGGCGCAACGTACAGCACATGGGGCTTATCGTGGAAAGAATATAACACATACCCAACATTCTCCCATTTTTTGTTTTCTTTCCACAGGGGGCCACAGGAGAGCTTAGTCATTGGGCCAATTCTTCAACACCCATTGTTTCTCTACACCAAGAGAAATTTTGAGTGCTCACAAACTTTGTCAATGCATCTGCAACATTCTTCAAAGTGTCCACCTTTACCAGCAACACCCTTTTAGCTTCAACCATATCTCTAACAAAGTGATATTGAACATCAATGTTCTTTGTCTTTGAATGATAAGCAAGGTTCTTAGCCAAGAAAATTGCACTTTGGTTATCACAGTCTATCCTTATAGCTTGTTGTACCAACCCCATACTTGAACACAATATCTGCAACCAAACTGATTCCTTGATTGCATGAGTGGCTGCTATATATTCTGCCTCTGTAGTTGAAAGCACCACTACAGACTGTCTTTTACTCATCCAACTGATTGCACCTCCAAATAGGCTAAACACATACCCACTTGTAGATATTCTTTGGTCCAGATCTACAGACCAGTCTACATCAACAAAACCACGAATGTCCAACATTATTTCTAATCTTAGTCTTCCTTGGTAGCACAAGCCATAATCACTAGTGCCATGTAAATCCAATGCTCCTTCCTTAGGTTTGACATAAACCTGCTCAATACTCCCACTGCATGTGCAATGTTTGGTCTAGTATAGACCATTGCATACATCAGGCTACCCACTGCACTTGCATATGGAACACGGGACATATCCTCCTCTTCTTCGTGTGTCTTGGGACACTATTCAGCAGAAATCTTTACACCTAAAGGAATAGGAACATTTACCAGTTTACTATCCTACATATTGAATCTCTACAAGATAGTCTCGACATACTTCCTCCGGTTTAACTAGAGCTTCCTCTTTGCCCGATCTCTCTTAATTTCCATGCCCAAAATATAGTTTGCAGCACCAAGATCCTTCATGTCGAATTTGGAGAACAACTGGGTCTTCAAATCTTGGATAATTTCTTTGTCATTTCCAATCAACAACATATCATCCACATACAAGACCAAATAAATAACACTGTCACCAATTAATTTAAAATAAACACAGTGATCCTCCTTGCTTCTGGTGAAGCCAAGTCCCCGTATATAGGTATCAAATTTCTGATACCACATCCTTGGTGACTGTTTTAACCCATACAGAGACTTCTTCAACCTGCACACCAATTATTTCTTACCCTTCACCATAAAGCCTTCAGGTTGCTTCATGTAGATCTCCTCTTCTAGATCCCCGTGAAGAAATGTTATCTTCACATCCATCTGTTCTATCTCAAAATAAAATGCAGCAGCAACAGATAAAAGTAATCTAATAGAAGTAACTTTGGCAACAGGAGAAAAAATATCACCAAAATCAATTCTCGGCACCTGGGAATAACCTTTTGCTACCAACCGAGCTTTGTATTTCTCCACCTTGCCTTCTACATTCCTCCTCTTCTTAAACACCCATTCGCTCCCGATGGGCTTCCTTCTAGCTGGAAACTCCACCAAATCCCAT
Organism: Pinus albicaulis; assembly: GCA_034641835.2. Lineage (NCBI taxonomy): Eukaryota > Viridiplantae > Streptophyta > Pinopsida > Pinales > Pinaceae > Pinus > Pinus albicaulis. Next base: position 368,207,166 of record CM076575.1, read on the forward strand.
GCCTCATTTTTATGCAAGGATGTCATGTCATCAACCATGGACTCCTTCTAGAGTTTTCCATCCTCTGAATCTATTGCCTCCCTGACAGTTTTGGGATCATCATCAGTTATAGTTAAGGCAAAAACTGAACAGAAAGCAAATGGACTATACCTTTTTGGTTTCCTTCTTTCCTGAACTGATCTTCTCACAGCTGGAGTTTGTGGCTCTTCCTCTTCTGAGTCTTCTTCTGTTGTAGAGTTTGATTCATCCTCATTTAGCTCAAACTCTATCTTCTCAGGTTACTTTGGTAGGACTTCATGTGTAACAAAATATTTCACCTCTCTAAACACCACATCTCGGTTGTACACAACCTTCCTTGTTTCTGGGTTCCAAAGCTCGTAACCCTTTAAACCATCCTTATACCCAATAAATATGCACCTTTCATATTTATTATCCAACTTGGTCCTTTTCTCCTTTGGAACATGTACATATGCATCACATCCAAATACCATTATATGTGAAAGAGAGGGTTTCTTACCAATACATACCTCATGTGGAGTCTTATCCTTCAACGTTGATGAAGGTGATCTGTTAAGTAAGTAACATGCAATCTCCACTACCTCTGCCCAGAATTCTTGTCCTAACCCGATACCACTGAGCATGCTTCTTGCCTTTTCCATCAGTGTTCTGTTCATTCTTTATGCAACTCCATTTTGCTGAGGTGTGTATGGAGTAGTCTTCTATCGTGCTATGCCACACTTCTTACAGAACTCTTCAAATTCCTTCTTGCAGAACTCCCCACCATTATCTGTCCTCAGCGCCTTTATCTTCTTCTCTGTCTAGTTTTCCACCAGAGCCTTAAATTCTTTAAATTTGTCAAAGACTTTAGATTTATTCCTCAAGAAATATATCCATGTATTCCTTGAGAATTCATCTATGAATGAAACATAGTACACAGACTTTCCCAGTGATGGAACTGACACAGGTCCAAACACATCACTGTGCACAAGTTCTAATATCTTGTTCGCCCTCTTAGCACCGGAAGGAAAACTCACCCGATTCTGCTTCCCATATACACAATGTTCACAGAAATTGAAATCCAGAGAGTAATTAGACATACCTTCTACCATACCATTTCTATGTAGTATCCGAAGGCCCTTCTCTCTAATATGTCCAAGCCTTTGATGCCATAGCATGGTCTTTTCTCCAGAGACAGCTAGGCTTTCCGCTCCACTTTCAAGAACCACATAACTATTACACCCATCAATAACAATGCTACCTTGTAGCTTGTACAGAGTTCCAGTCCGAACTCCCCGCATTAATACCAGTGCTCCCCGAACCATCTTGCAGGCATCTTTCTCGAACATTGTTTTTACACCTGCATCATCCATCTTGCTTACAGAAATCAGATTTCTGGCCAATGCAGGAATATGCAGAACACCAGGAAGTGTTCTAATCCTTCCACCTTGTAGCTTCAGCTTGACCTTTCCACATCCGACGATTCTAGCCTTCCTATCATCCCCTAGGAAGACATCACCACCATCATATTTCTCATACTCGCAGAACCACTCCCTATGGGGAGTGAAGTGAAAGGATGCACCTGAGTCAATCAACCATGACTCATGATCTACATGTGTATTTGAAGAAGAAGCCAAATACACATCCCCACCTTCAGCCGAGGTGGTTTTTTCCTCTGCAGAAGGAGCTTCATCAGATCCCTTTCATTTCTTAGGAGCTTTAGATCTGCATTCCTTTTTGTAGTGTCCTTCCTTTCCGCATTTCCAGCACACCTTTACAAAATTTCCAGGAGATTTAGATATCCCACTTGAAACCTTATTCTTGTTTCTATTTTGGGACATTCCTCGTACAGATAAGGCATCTCCATTTTGACCCTCCATATTTCTCTATCTCATTTCCTCCGACAGCAAGGCTGAGACAATGTCATCAAAATTCAAGGTAGTTGTATTTCTACCTATTGCAATAACCAGACTATCCCACGAGTCTGGTAGAGAACACAACAAACTGATGCACTTATCTTCATCTAAGATTTTAATTTCAACAGATGACAGTTGAATTACCACAGTATTGAAGGCGTTCATATGCTCTGTCACTAAGTCTCCATCCTTCATCCTTAGGTTGTACAGCTTTTTTCGCAGGAACAACTTATTCACCAGAGACTTAGATTGGTACAAAGTCCCAAGTTTTTCCCAAAAATTCTTCGCCGTAACTTCCCCAGATACATTCAACAACACTGAATCTGATACACACAACTGTATTGTGCTCTTAGCCTTCCGATCCAGTTTCTTCCAGTCTTCATCTGACATTGCCGTAGGTTTAGTACCTGGATCTACCATGATCCACTGATCTTTATCCACCAGCAGATCCTCCATCTTGAGCTTCCACAACTCAAAACTCTGACCATTAAATTTCTCGATCTCTATCTTTCCACCGCTCGCCATCTTCTTTCACCGCAAGAATCGATCCCGCAAATCTCCCACTGAACAGGGTCTACCTTAGGCCCCAGAAAAAAACCATCAGCAACAAAGGCGTCCTCTTGAAGCCAAAACAACTCTGATACCAAATGTAGGTTTTAACCCTGAACAGAAATTATCTACACACGAATATTATAACAGAAAATAAACAATAGCGAGAGCATAAAACATAAAACAGAAAAATACAGAGATTTTCCTCTGGATCCCAAATCGGGACGACCAACTTGATTTTTCATTATATTCCTTTTAGTGTTACAACACATATATATACATGCCAAAGCATACATAAACCCCAATCCATTAACCCTGGATTAGAACATAACCGTAGTTCCCTTGACCGGATCTACAAAATACCAGGGGCCGAAAACCATCGTACCCCAAAACCACGTGCAAACTCACACACAAAACATGGGTGGGTCCGCCTATGAGTGGGACCTCATACCAAAAAAAAAAATTCTAGGGCACTGCCCTGGGCCCTGACAAGGGGGGCTGCCGCCCCCCTTGTCACCCCCCTGCTATGCCCAACGCAACGTACAGCGCATGGGGCTAGTAGTGGAAAGAATATAACACATACCCAATAGGCAGGAGCCTATTTGCATGGGCCAACAACGCTGTCACTTTGGGGCTTGGACTTATTGATGAATTTTCCCCAGGATCACTTCACTTTTGATGCAATTGGTGGAAAAGGAGGAGGTGAGAGTGATGGATTAGTGGATGGAAGAATCTATTACTATGATATGTTCTTCCTGACTTGGATTTCCAAGCATAAGAAGGAGGATCCTCTTGCAGTATATGATTCATTTCTCTTCATGAGAGTATGTCATACTACTATGGAGGGCTTATTCATGGATCCTATCATCATCTTACTTTCAGCGCATGGTAAGAATATTGATTTTGCATTTATTGATTGTATGACATAGTATTTGCATACTCTCACCATTCTTATTCAGAGCATTTCTCCACAAGAGGGCAAGATTTTCATTGGGCTCCATGGGAAAATTTTGGCCAACTATTGTGATGGAGACAACCATATTTTGTGTGGCCTTGGTCAAGTGTTTTATCATTTCATGTATGTTCAATTAATGTACCCAACCATTTTCTATTCATTAGTATATGTGATGACATACATAATTAGCCATGTATCAAGAAACAACTTTCCATGTTATTTTCTAAAACAATAGTTAGGAAAACTGCCCTGTGACCACTTGGGAAATTGTTGGTACCTTAGAGCACCACATGAAACCTTAAATATTTCCCCCATTTTTAAGCTAATCATGATTTAATTTGCTGATGTTTTTCTTATTTATATTGGGAGCATGATTGGGGGAGAGACACATTGGCTGGATGTGTCCTTGGGGGAAGAGATTTCCCACACTTTTTGTATGTTCCAAGGCGAGCATGGGAGGTCATATGGCCACTACAGTAAAAAACTTGCTTCTTTATGAGGTGGGCCATGGGATTGATTGGATGCCATATGGTGGTGATTTCCTATCCATCACATATGGGATGGTTTGGGCCAGCATGATTTAGAACTTTGGAGGGAAGATCTTTGGAGATCTAGTCTTCTTCTTGCCACTTAAGGGCAACATTATTGCATCCCAATATCATCAGCTACTCTACAATTATCATAAGTGGAGAGAGGGACAGCATAGGGTAGGCTATTTTTTCTACCATGTTCAGTTATTCAACCCACCTACATTGCAGGAGCCAAAGGTGGAGGAGAATTTTTAGGAGTTGCCATGTTGGGAGGTAACTCATCTTGTATGGATGATAGCTTGGGGATGGAAGATTCATAAGCGGATGAAAGATACCAATGTATATCAGAACTCATCCCTCAACAAGGCCTTTAGACAGCCCATTGTTGCCTCCATGGATGTTTTACATGATGATAGCTATTTGGGATGCACACCAAAAGCTAGCTTGCATACTTGGGAGGGGCAACTTGGAGATGTATTGATGAGACAACATCTTGATACTTGGAGGATTTTATCATATGAGGATGCTACAGGGGAAGGATAGGAGGCTCTTCAGTCCTATCCTTGCATTTTCTTGAGGACAAGAAACATTTGGGAGGGGAGGACTATAATATTCCAAAATTAGCATCCAGCTAATTGGAATATTGATTTTTGTTGTTTACACATAGGAGATGAATAAATGGGTAAGGAAGCCAATAAATTTCATAAATATGAATAAAATCCCTCATAGTATGAAAAGGGATCATCATAGGACCTAGATTTCACACCCTCATGTGTGAAAAGGAGCATTTGCATGTGGACAATGTCAAGTTTGACCAAGTCGATAGCGCTGGGATAGGAGGTGGAGATCATCTTTAGAGACAACGCAGAGATAGTGGGAGGAATATTCCTTGGTGGAGGAACCCCTAATGAGTGGGACCCAAGGTGAAAGGGCTTCCATTTGTATAAAAGGAGGGCAAGGCATCCACAGCTGGACATGTTATGGATTATTGAATTTGTGGTCTAAATGACTTTTGTGCTTTCTTCAACAGTTTAGTTGAGATTGTTTGCTACTTAGCACAAGGCATTCATGTTTAGGAATTCCTTCTTCTTCAAGAGAGGCCTCTTGAGGGAGCTTTCTCTTCTTTTCTCCACATTTAGGCTTCAGGCCAATCCACCTCCTTCAGCTACAGTGTTATTTCTGCTGAAGTATAACGTTGTGTTGTAGGGTGTTGCAGTGGAGGTTTCACAACACCACTTCTGAAGCTTTCTTTCCTTTGGGAGATCAGCGAGGAATCCCTTGGAGAACATTGTAGATATTGGCACTTGGCCAACCCATTTTCTTTCACCTACAACACAGTATCCCTCAGTGACTGTGTTATTTTCATTGAGCATTTGCAGTGAGGGTTTGCAGTCTTGTTTGGAGGGTAAGATATTTAGTGTTAGGATCAACCTTTCACTTGGAAGATCCACTGGAGGAGGTTTATTCAACATATGCATCATCTTCAGCCATATCCATCCAGTTCTTGAGTTGCAGCTGCTATTCATTCATAGGACTGCAACTCTGGAATTTTGTACTTTTTCCATATTTCAGGAAATCCTTTCCGAATTGTCGTGAAATTGAGATTAGGAGTCTAGATATTCACTCCCAACATTGTGTGGATCCTATATTTGAATATTTTTCTATTGACACTTCTTAGTAGTAGTTATCTCTAATAAAATTGCGTTGTCATAGCCTTAGGCATTATGGGTGTAGCAGTGGTCTTCATATTTTTGTACATGTTTTCTTGAGGCTGATTTTGACTATCTTGAGTGACTCCTTCCTCAAGATCTTGTATACTTTTGCTGCTATAATACTAATATGATGGCTATATGTTCTTTGCACCTTTCATGAGTTTATTTATAACTGCTATCTCCATTATTGTGTTCATGTATTGTTGCATCCCCATTTTGGGATATTACATACAGGGACCAACAACTCAGAAAAGGAATTTTGTTCTAAGAAAAGAAAAAAAATAGAACATGCAAATGAAAACGAATTTCTCCTTAGCTCATCTGGAGTGGTGCTGGAAGTTAATGAAAGGGGGAAAAACTTTTACAAAATTTTGAGGGATCTAGTGGAACAAATTTATAGACGTTCTTTCCACTTACAATACAAAAACCAATCCAATGATTCCAAGAACCAAATTTTATATAAACTACAGGAAGAGTTTCCAAAGAATTCGTCAATGAGACATGTCAGAACTTTAATAGAAAAAACGTACAAAAAAAAAAGAATGAAAAAGTAATATTCCTTTAGATGTTTGTCTAGAATTATTTATAAATATCAGTTTTGTTATACTTACTTTCATATATCAATATAAAAATTAAATAGTTTATTGTCATGTTACATTTTCAGGAAGATTATGAAAATATCAAAATATGAACGAGCTGATATCAAAAATATGCTAGTAGGAATGTCCAAAAAGGTGTACAAGGAGATGGTCAAAGAAATGGAGAAAATTGCATCACGGGATGAGCCATCTCAACAACAACGTGCTTCAAATGTAATATTTATTCATTGAAGTTTTCGATCATTAGGTACAATAAATAAACAATTTAGCATTAAATATTAATTTTCAAATATTTTCTTGCAGAAAAGAAAAGAAAATGGAACCCATTCAACACATAAAATAGGACGAAAAGGAAGAAAAGGATTAATATCTAAGTTTGTGAGTAATTGTTACTTCCTTATAACAAATTAACTAGATTTCATTTTTGTATTTTTTAAGTTGTTTTACAAAATTCATCATTGAATGTCTTTAAACAAGTGCTAACATATAAAGAAGAACCATCAGAGGAATTGATTGAAATTGGGTTAAGTATGGGTTGTGAGTATATGCTGTCATATCATAACTTAATTGTGGAATTTGTAAGCATCTATTGATCTTGTTTTACTTAGCTCTGTCTATAATTAATAGTAAAAATAAATATTTTATATTAAATATATGATTTGTTATGGGGTATAAAACTTGCAGGAAACAAAGTATGGCACTGCGCCAATAGATCAAATCTTGCAAGATGGCATGTTACATGGTTTTGAAATAATGTGTATAGTTTATGAGTCAATTGTTGCATTGGTACGTCATTTATTTTCGATTTACATTGATGTATATTATTTAATACTGCAATTTTCATTATTCTCACCAATGTATATGCACTCATTACAGTTTATTTTTATGTTTGTAAATGGAAGGTGAAGAATAAGAAAACAATCAACACCATGAACAAAACATTCCTGAAAATAACCCAAGTCATGGAAGTAGCTATAGCAATGACAATAGTTCAAGTGAAGAATGATGATCACTATGTTTAGATATCAAAGCAAGGCATTGTATTTTTTGAAAAATGTCTGTGAAATCGGACATAGTGTCCCAATATATATATATATATATATATATATATATATATATATATGTTTTAATTTATTCTATTGCATTCTCTATTGTCGCTATTGCGTTCTCCATTGTCGTTCTCAAATTCAATAATAAAAATTTAATTCATATGAATATTTTTATAAGATATATATGTGTCGACTTTTGATGAATAATGAATTTTAAAAAACCACAATAGTAATGATATGATATAACAAATTAATCCAAACATCACATTCAAATGCATTATTAAAAATTTAATTAATATGAATATTGTTATAAGATGTGTCGACTTTTGATGAATAATGAATTTTTAAAAATCACAATAATTGCACTGTCACAAGTTGATGTTTCTAAAAAATACAAAATGAAAACCAGTGCGTGTATTCTTATACCAGTGCGCTTGTATTCTTCAGCGCATCGGTGCGTTTTTACGACCTATGGGCACCACACAAATACCAAAACCAATTAAAAATATCGAGGCGTTTGTGTGGTACAGCACTCTGGTGCCGTTTTACAACCTATTAGCACTGCACGAATACAGATACCAATTGTAAATCTTGGTGCGTTTGTGTGATACTATGCACCGGGGTGTTTTTGTGTATATATGCACCGGTGCATTTAGACGACCTATGGGCACCACAAGAATACCGATACCAATTATAAATCTCGGTGCATTTGTGTTATACTATGCACTGGGGCGTTTAAGTGTCTATATGCACCAGTGTATTTGTATAACATATTTTCATCGCACGAATACCGATACCAATTATAAACCTCGGCGCATTTGTGTGAAAGGGCGCACCGGTGAGTTTCTATAAGTCTATGCACCGGCACGTTGATACGACCTATGGGCACTACTCAAATCCCAAGACCAATTATAACGGCCCCGATCATTGTATCACCAACACTATGCCCGGTGTTGTTTTATACCTTAACGGCCCAGTGCATTATTCTTCAACCGCCTCGAGGCACCATCTACAGGTACGCACCAGTGCGTTAAAGCCTAATTAGCGCACCGAGGAAAAAAACATCTGTAATAAACTCCGGCCACCCATTTTTTTTTTAGTTGTGTTGAATTCCGTTAAAATCTCCACAAAAGCCTCCTTAACGATAAATGGATGTGGTAACATATGTTTTTTTTTAAATTTTGGCCAGTTTTATAACACTAAAAACCTCCTATATAACCTTCTCTAGAGGGTCTTTTCCTTGTAGTGTTTTAGTTGATCGATAGGGAGTATGTTAATTTGATTATAGCCAGAAAATCCATCCATAAATGAGAAAATTTCATTTCCGGCACAATCATCGATAATTTGGTCGACATAAGGTGTAGGATAATTACCTTTTGGACATGCTTTATTAATATCCATATAATCGACGCATACTCTTATAGTCCCTTGTTTCTTTGTAACGGGAACTATATTAGATACCCAATCGGTCAATGGAATTATATAAATAAATCCTGCTCGTAAGAGCTTCTCAACTTCGACTTTGATAGCTGCAAATTTTCACGAATGTATTGGACATAATATTTGTCTAATATGCTTGGCATCTGGGTATGTCTTAATTTCATGAATGACAATATTAGGATCGATTCCTGGCATCTCTTCGTAAGACCATGAAAAAATATCTCAGAGATCTTGAAATAGGGCTTTGTAAGTGTTAATCTCTTCCATTGTACAAGAAGAACCTATATAAATGTTTTCAATAATTCCAGGTTTGACTGATATGTCAATAGGAACTATGGTATAGATATTTCCCAAATTAGTCTCAGAATTTGAATGTGTAATCGATATGGGATTCTATGGTTTTTCGACATAATAAATCGTAAAAATAAACGAAAAATCGTTTTCGAACTTATAAAGATTAGGTAAAAATGAAGATCTATGATGTAGATCATCTTAGGGTAATTCATCCGATGACAAAATTTCTCAAATACTTTCATCAATGTGAAATACATGTTGAAAGGGGTCGGAAAATGATGTCAGGGTTGATCTTGATAGAGAAGAGGATTCTTCGGTTATAACAACCATTTGATCAGGAGTAGTTGAAATTGTGTCAGAATACGACTGCATTTCTAGATATGTCATTTCAAAAGGACTCAAGGGCATCTCGCCATTGAAAGATTCCAATTCTGATTCTAAAGGCACTACCCAGGTGTCATCGAATGGTATAGTACTTGATGAGATCATATTGATGGTGGAAATGGTGCGGAGTACGTTAGGTGAAGGTAGGGAGAAATTTCCCATGACAACGGAATCCTTCACTAATCTTACACCAACATCTTCGTATGGGATAGTTGTTTTTCCAACATCTTGGATACAGTCTGTAGAAGCAGGGTCTGATGAATAATATGACAACTGATCGATTTTCAAAATATTTCCTTTATGAGGAAACATGATTAGCCAAAAGATAGATGAAACGACATAAATCATGGCATAAGACCAACTATGACCCAAAATAAGTTTGTAATCAAGAGGGGTATCAACAACTTCCACATCTAGATTAACTGTTTTTCCTTCTACTTCTATAGGTAGATCCTGGAGAATTCTGTATGGATGAAATCTTCTTCCAATAAAGGCTTTAAGGATAGTTTTTGATTGGTTGGGTGTCGGGGAACTGAGATTTTTCCAACAGTTTAATGACATTATACACGTAGATGCACCCTCATCAATAGAAATATGAAAAACTCATCTAGATTTGAGTAATACTGGAATATGAAAATCCATTTGATGAGGGAGTTGCAGTGTAAAATTTTCGAGATCAAAGACTATGAGGTTTGAATACAGAGGATCAATAGCTTTGATAGCTGATAATAGTAATTTCCTTTATGTTGGACATGATTGTAGCATTTCTAAGGCCAACATTACTAAAGGGGGTATCACCAAATATTCAACAATGTTGTTATTCTGAGCAGCTCTTGCATGTGGATTGAAAGCTTACTTTCGAAGTACACCTTTAACGGGCATTTTAATCACTAAATCAGGATTTGGTTTCTCAATTTGAAGTGGTTCAGAAACTGAAGGAGGTATAGCTGGTGTTTGACTGGAATTTTCTGTCTCTTTACCAGTTACAGGATTTTTAGTTCCATAGTCTTGAGATCGCATCGCAACCATAACTTGAGACATCATTAAAATATATGCCAATGAATTTGAAGAAGATCCTATCATTTTACTATCTTGAGTGGGAAAAGGATCCTTCAAGACAACGGGTGTGGATGAACCTTTGACAAACTTGGATACCTCGGACCGATGTGGACACTCTTTGGTATAGTGATCCTTGTCATAGATAAGACAAGGGTAACAAGGTTTCTGTTTTTCATCAGTTGGTTCATTCTTTCCATTTTTCTCTTTGGGAGATGTAGTCTATTTTCATTATTCTTTCCTTTCTTCTTATTACTGGTTTTATATTTAGCTGTGGATGAATCTACAACATGAATGTTGGTAGAAGTTTCAAGGCAAGAATATTGTTTTGGTGAATATGGTAAAGTTATAATGGGAGAATTAGTTTTGGATGACTTATTCTTACTCTTGTTAATGCTAAATAAACCAGTTACATCATTTGCAGCATGAGAACCAGAAGGAGTTGCAGTTATTTGACCTAGACAGGGTAAGTCATGAATTTTTTCATATAAAGTACCAGACTGTGTGTATACAAGGTCTAATTACTATGCTTGAGCTATGACTTGTTCTTCCATAATGACACCTCCCTTAGCCACATCTTCAGTGATATTTGGATGTAATGATTTGATAAACAATTCTGCCAAGATTTGATCCAGAATGAAAACTTTCACTAAACGTCGTCTACGTCTCCATTTATGTATGTGATCTGAAATTTATGTGGATGTAGATTGTTTTGATGAAGTTAAAAGTTTCATGCCATTGTCATAACAGAATGGCAACTGAAAGTGTGTTAAGAATGTTGTTGTTAAAGCATTGAAATTGTTGAATGAGCCACGTGGTAGTTAAATATACCACTTTGCAGCTAAGCCTATCAATTTTCTTTGAAATAATATCAGTCGAATGGAATCATCGATTACAGAGTTGGATGCACACCAAAGGTGGTAAGTCATAACATGGATTGTGGGGTCTTCTCCTTATTTACCTTCAAACTTGGGAATATCACTGGGAAACTTATTAGGCATTGGAAGCTAAAACAGAAGATAATAAATCGGATCGTTCATGAGGCACGAAAAATCTAGCAAATCCAAATTTGTAATGAATGGTAATCGACGGTTAGGGTCCTATTGAGCAAAATGATAACCTTGAGGAACAATACTAATCCTAGGAGGAGGATATCCAGGGTAGCCTGGGATAGCTTGTGCAGTTGGGATTGGAATACCTCTAGGATAACCAGGGTTATCCATACCGTACTAAGGTTGAGCTGGTATCTGATATGTGTAACCAGGGTACAGTTGATGCTGGTATACTGGATTTTTTCCTACAGGTCCATATTGATACTACCCTTGATACGGTTGATAAAAAAACTGACCTATATAAGGTTGGCTTGTCATAATTGTATTTGTACCAGGTTTCCCTGTAGATGTATGAATAGTAGTATGAACTATAGGTCCAGGTTGATGAGCAGTCATTTGAGAGATTGGCTATGATACAAGTGTCATCATTACTTGAGGGGCTGTAGAAATAGGGGTTGTAGAAACTCCAGGAATAAGTGTACTAGGATGTTGAATAGAAGTTGATGCAGTAGTTTGGACAGGAGTTCTAGGTGTACTCGAACCAGGTTGCTGAACACTACTAGGTGCAGATACCTAAGGTATAATTTGAAGCGTAGGTTAGACAGGTTGCTGGATTTGGGTATAACCAGTTGGATGACCAAAATTATTATAAGGTACTTGCATGATAGGTTTAAAATTCTATTGATTCAACAACAGATTACACACGGTGTTTACTCCAGGATAAGGAGCTCCAATTGAAGGTTGTGATGCATAAGTTGGACCATAACTAGATTGATAAATTGGAACGTAAGTTTGATAATTGGCTGGATAATTTCCACTAAAAGTTTGACCTCCTTTAAACAATTTGTTGTTATTGATGAAAATGTGGCCCCAAATGAGGTTGTTCTCCTTGGAAAGTTTGTTTCCCTGGCATAGGGTACTGCCCTTGAAGAGGTTGTGGCCCTAGAATAGAGTACTACCCTTGAGGTTGATATTTTCCTTGAGGTATTTACTACCCTTGTGGTATATACTGCCTTTGAGGTTCCCCGTGGCAGTAAATTGCTACCTTGAGGTTTCCCCCTAGGTGGTAAATTTCTACCTTGAGGGTTAGGGTCAGGAATGTTTCTAGACATTATGTAGACTTTTTCTGTTGTCAACGGTTCGGTATGAGATTCATTGGGACCAGATGATTGTACAAGTTTTTCAGGAGATGGATATGCTCCTGAGAAAGTACCAAAAATCAACTGGTATCCTAAGGGAACAGATGGACCACCATACAAAAAAAATTTTGGCAATGAAGAAAACATGGATTACTCACCAGACATGTTTAATGGAGGTCTATAATTACCTCTAGGTATAACGTAAAAAGGAATACAGGGTGGCAAATAATTGAGACCAGTATTGTGTAGAAATTTGGTTAACTGAGAATACCAAGGATATTGTTTGAAAGGGCTATAATAGTAAATCGATTCACTTTGCCTTAGATCTAAAGATTCCTGACGTGAAGGAAGTATAACCTCTTCTTCTGCGTCAATAATCTCTTCATACTAATTAGGTCAGGAAGAAGGTTCTCAATGATCTGAATCTTCACTCGAGGTGAATGAGGATGACCAGGGGTTTGGGTTATGAACTCCGAAGCAGGCTCAGCTGTTGCAGATTCAGTTTCAGGTTCAGTAGCTAATAATTCACTAGTTGTAGATGCAACTTCAACTAGTTCATAAATTTCTGGTTGTCTTTGGTAACTTTTTGCTATTTGAGGTTGATATAATTAATAATAGGATGTATTATAATATATGTTCCCTCTTATTCAGTTGATCCAGTTCCTTATGGTTGGCCTCTTTCAGATTTAATATTTTCTAACTTACTTGGTGTGTACTCAGGGGGTTTCCCCTGCATTCCACCGGAGTGTCTCGGTAATTCAGCCACGGTTAAATGCTTAACACATGAAAATCAATAATAATGTCAACAAAATAGACCTTAAGTCGCTATGGAAACAATCAAATGGAACACACGCCTACAAAATTTGAGAGACAATCCAAACACAAACATTATGTTTCCACACTAAAAACACTAGTTGGTGATGAAATCCAGTGTTGTAGAATTCTAATGTGGAAAACTTGGCGATTGGAACAGTTACCCCGATAACCTACTTAATGAAACAATCTGGTGCAAGTCCCTCCACTTATGCCATCTCGAAGTGAAGAGTACCCTCCGGAAAGTCCAAGTGATTCTAATCGATGTCTGTTTTAGGTACAGTGGGACCTTCCCTCCATCGTCACCTTGGGAAAAATCCTAAATATTATGGTCACTAAGGTCACCAATAGAAAGAAATGTACCCAGGGGAATAGTCTACAATCTGATATAAACCAAAGGGAAGAGTATCAAGCTCAATCCCCTTGAAGGCTCCTTGATATGGTAAATCCGAGGTTTTCCAACAAGTGACCCTAGGCTCCTCGACAATGGTCAATCTGTGGTTTACCATTTGTATTACATGCACATATTCAATCTTTCCCAATGAGATAGGTATGATTACCTCATTGGTTCCGACATGATCTCGTGCTTGACTCTTTTAAGAAGAGCTTCCCAGAGCACAAATGCTACAATTTGATTTTCCTATTGCAAGATTATACTTGTTTGTTTAAACTATTTTGGAATGTTAATTACAACTTGTTCCAAAACACTAGCCTAAACTATGTTGGTGGAATGAGCCCTAGAAAATGTAAAATATCTAGATTGATTTTATTAATTCGTTGCTTTTAATTTGGCTATTGCTTAAGACAAAAGGTATGGAGTTGAAGCTTTAATGATGTTCGTGACCCGAATCAAAAATATGCTAAATGCATCTAAATGAGAAGTGAAATTATTTCTTTTCAATGAATCTTATTTAAGGGAAATATTGAGATATTTAACAATTTTCAAAGCACCAATTCTTTCATTCATAAAAAAAAATCCTTGAAAAGAAGACATTTTCGTGAAGAACTCAATTTGTAGAAATGATCAATTACTCTTTTGAAATGAAATTCCTTGAACAATTAGATCAAAAACTATAATTCAATAAACAAACCCTTTCCAAAATAAAACAATCTCTAAAAACTCTAAAAACATAAATTTCAAAATCAAAGAAAAGATCTAATTTTGAAGTCTATCTAGAATGTTTGAGGACATTTTCTCCTAGTTTGTGATCAAACTAAGAAAAATTTCTACTTATATCAGCAGAAATGAAAACATCCAAAAATGATTTGTTGTGATATCGGGCTTTAGTAAGCTAAAAGCTCTTCCAGATTTGCAAATGAAAATGGAACCAATTTTCATAAAAGTAAGGTTTGCAATGATCTTAATGGCTCAAAAAGAAAATATCATCATACCAGTAAGCTGAGGTAAATGAAAGTATCTTGTATGGAGAAAAAATAAAGTATGGCAAACTCTCACTTATGAAATGAAAATAAGATGATAAATCACACAAATGATAAAGTTGCTGAAAAGAAATTCTCACACAAGATTTGACAGCTAAGATAGATTGGGGAAAACATAAAGAATCAGGTAATTTGGCTCTAAAAAAGAGAATTTTATTATTTTCAAAAATTTTCCAGGGGTGTGCAGTTTATAGTGGAAGACAGAGCGCATGCGCACTGTTTTGAACTAAAACTTGCGCAGGTTGTCGCACTGTTTTCTGCTGAAAACCACGGAGGCAAGGGAAAAATTGGAAAAGTAAATAATCAGCTTTATTTTTTAGAGATTCTTAAAATTTATCTACCCAACCCATTCTCAGATAAGTCAAAATCAGAAAACTCTAAAATTCAAACTAAAAATAAAATTAAGAAAACTAAGTTCTAGATCCCCATTATGGTCGCCATTTTGTTATGCAGATTAATCCCTCTTACGGACAAGAGAGATCTCCCTAGTACTCAGCGAGTAGCTAGAAACAAACATCCATTTGTAAACCTTTTTCTCTAGATTAATTGCATTTCATAATTATTATAAGAAAGTAGAGAGGACATGCCCCTACCTTGAAATCCAAACGTTCGATGTAGTCTTTTATCCCGTCGCTCCAAAGTGGCTTATTCAATAAGTAGAACCTACAATAAAAGACAAGACAAAAGAATCAAAGAATCTGCAACATATAATAATCAAGAAAATATAACCCAACTTAGTGATCAAGGAGTCTAAGTATTGATTTTATTATAATAAGAATAAGAACAACTCAATTAGAAAAAGAGATCCATGTGTATTATCTTCAATAAAAAGAGTAATCTTACAACCTGATGCCTTGATGTTGTACAGATTTCTCTCGGGGTCCTGAATAATCATTCCTCCTTAAATTTGATAATCCTTCCTCTCTGAATACCAGCATGGAGTTAGGGACACAAGGGTGTGATCATTATCATGCCAACAACAACTTACTACTGTAGAAAGTATGCACTCTTGGGAATTTTCTTCAGCAACTCATTCACAATCTTGCATCTACAATCTACCCTTCAAATTTAAACTTAAGCTCAATTTATAGGTAAATGGAGGTAGTTTTAGTTCCATGAAGAGGGGGATGGATTCCTCACATGAAGGGATTTGAGCTCCATGGACCAAGGGATAAGCTCCATGAGTGGAGAGATAAAGCTCAAACTGATCGTGACTCTAGAAGCTTTCAGTTGGGAGAATATTTGACCCGGTAGGCTTCTAGAACTTACTTTTTCTTTTATTTTTCCTTTCATGGGGGTGTGCAGGTAATAGTAGAAAAAAGTGTAGGGGTTGTCGTATTTTATTGACCAAACAACAATGCATGCAGAGGGAAAGGATTAAAAAACTGCGCAGGTAGAATTTTAAGGGTTTTAAAGAGATTTTCTCCAATTCCAAGACTTGATTCAGGAACATTAAGGCTTTTGACTTCTAAGGGAAAATGATATAGGTGGTGATAGACCCATATGAACAATCAAATGTCATGGTAACAAAATGACGTGTAATGGGCACTGGCCACTACTTATGTCTTATTCTTAGTAGAAATATATATGTTTTTAATCATAAATCTTCCGGGAAATCACATAAGAAATTTAGGAACCGACGTGTTTCGAACTACCAACTGTAGTTCATCATCAGGATAATGAAGACTGGCTAATCTGACATCCATATTTATACTAAGAAGAGAGAAGCAACGGTCAAAACCCAAGAAAAATTAAAAATTAAAAACGGCCAAAAAAAAGTTTAAAAATATAAAAATATATAAAATAAACCAGAATTAAAATTAGCCCAACCTTAAAATTTCAAAAGTTAAAAATGGTTAATAATAAAAATAAACGTAAATATAAAAACCAAAAATAAAACTAACCCATCTTTAAAAACACGAGTCAAAACTAAAAATAGTATAAAATCAAAACCAAAAACTAAAATGACATAAGTTTTAACCATAAATCAAGTTAAAAGTCAAAAATTAAAGTCAAAGTCAAAAAATAAATAAATAAAATAATAGAATAAAAATAAAGGATTTAAGAAATAAATTAATAAATGCATTAATAAATAAAAATGAGAATTAAAATACAAATAAGAATAAAATAAAAATAACAAAGGACCTAATCAATAAATAAATGCATTAAAAATAAAATAAAAGCTAAAAATAAAAATAAAAATAAATTACTATTAATCTATATAAATCTAAAAATATAAATAAATAAAATTAAATAATAATAAAAAATAAAATTAAATAAAAACATTAATAAATAAATAAAAATAAAAACTAGAATTAAATAAAAATAGAGGGTTTTAAAAAATAAAAAATAAAAAATAAAAATAAAATAAAATTATTAATTTTATTTTTATTATAAATAAATAAAAATTAATGATTAAATCAAAAAATTCAAAAAATACCAAAGAATAAAAGAAGGACCCTTACAGGGAGTGAAGAGATGGAATCCAACAACTGCTAACTTTCCATCCATCATCCCTGTTCAACGTACAGGGTCTCTTCTCAATTTCAATCGCCTCTCTAAATTTCTGGTGATGGAAATGGTCAACCCTGGCAAGGACTCTAGCATCTTCAATATAGATATGATGCTTCATCTTCTCAGCATGCTCAGCTAGTGCTGACGACTTGGTTTTTCCATGCCTAATATCCGCAGAATGCTCCTAGATCCTTTTATTAATCGATCGACCAATTTCACCAATGTAGGGAGTCCCACAAGAGCACGGGATCAAATAAACACCTTTTACGCTTTTTGGGTCCAACTAGTCCTTAACCGATTTAAGAGAACCTCGAATAGTGTCTAAAGGTTTAAAAGAAGACGAGATCTTATGCTTCCTTAAAATCCGAGTGATCTTGTCAGTAGTACCTTGAATAAAAGGTAAATGAACTTTGCCAATAGCATCATCAATTATATTTTTCTGTCTAGGACCTTTGCTTGCATTCATGAAAGCCATCAAACCCTGACTTCTACTATAACCATTTTCTCCAAATACCTTAGGGAGATGGGCTTTCTCTTCATCTAGATGATCCTCATCAGAAATTCTAAGAGCTCTCATGGCTAAAGTGTTCAAAACCCCAATTTTCTAAGCAGGAAAATGATGAGAACCAGAATGCAGATATTGCTCCGTGTGCGTCTTTTTCCAAAAAACCCGATGCGAGAACGAGCCATTATTATTTCTCGAGATGAGAACATCAAAGAAAGGAAGGCTCCCATCATTCTCCATTTCCATTGTGAACTTGATGGAGTCAGATTGATTATTCAAGTGCTGATGAAAAGCCTCTAATTCTTGACTTCCATGAGACCAATTGATGAAAGTTTCATCTACAAACCGCTTCCAAAACTTGGGTTTTAAAGGAGCAGACGCAAAAGCTATAGATTAAAAATCTTCCATAAATAGGTTGGCCACCACTGGCGAGAGCGGGGAACCCATGGCGACACCACAGGTTTGCTAATAAAATTCTCCTTCAAAACTAAAAAAGGTAGAAGTGAGGCAAATTTCCACCAAATTAGCAGTATCAGGGTCCGTGATACGCCTGATAACTTCTACTGCCTCCATGATATGAATGTTCGTGTAGAGAGAAAAAACATCAAAACTAACCATAGAGTCATTAGGTTAACAAACCCATCTTTTTAAATCAGAAAAAAAAGAGGCAGAATCTTTCACGGAAGAATCGGTCTAACCAACAAGAGGGTTTAGCTTGCGGGCTAAATACTTAGCTAGGAGATAATGCCCACCAATAGTATTAACAATGGGTCTAAGAGGAACACCCTCTTTATGAATCTTAGGGAGCCCATAAATCCTAGGGGAGACAGGATTGCTTTCAATAAGCTTCGAGCTCATAAAACCCACAGTGCAACTAGATTTAATAGCATTGGCTACAATCTTCGAGACTTTATTAATAGGGTTCTTAGAGAGATTCTTATAACTCCCGCTATTATAGAGATGGTAAAGCATCTTTTCTTTATAATCTTCCTTATTCAAGATTACAATAGCACCACCCTCATTAGCCTTGAGGATAACAATATTAGGATTTTGATTAAGGGTCTTAAGAGCCAAAAATTCAGCTTTGCTAATATTTCTCCTTGGTGGTTTAGCTTTCCTAAGGGCTACGACGCAATCTTGCCTAATGACATCTTGCAAGCTTTCAAATAAAACTTTAATACCATATTCTATACTACAAATAATATCATCACGAGGAATCTTCTTTGGAGCAAGAGAAAAATTAAGGCCCGCCCTTAATAAAGAAAAAACAAAAAAATCAAAAGAGAACCTAGAGAGATTAATAACTCTCTTATTATTCTTATTACTATTAATATTATTATTGTTATTACTAATGTTGTTATTGTTAATGCTACTATTATTGTTATGATTATTATTACCAAAATCATTATTCTTGCTATAATTATTAAAATCACTAATGCTAATATTATTATTACAAATATTGCTAATATTATTATTAAAAATATTATTATCTTTGTTAATATCTATATTAATAATATTATTACTGTTATTAATACTATTATTATCATTGTTAATATCACTATTACAAATATTGCTAATATTATTATTAAAAATATTATTATCTTTGTTAATATCCTTATTACAAATATTGCTATTAATAATATTATTATCATTGTTAATATCCATATTAATATTACCAATAACCCTCTTATTATTCTTATTACTATTATTATTATTATTGTTATTACTACTAATAATATTACTAATGTTATTATTGTTAATGTTACTATTATTGTTATAATTATTATTACCAGAATCATTATTCTTGCTATAATTATTAAAATCACTAATGCTAATATTATTATTACAAATATTGCCAATATTATTATTAAAAATATTATTATATTTGTTAATATATATATTAATAATATTATTACTGTTATTAATACTATTATTATCATTGTTAATATCCATATTAATAATATTATTCTTATTATTAATATTATTATTATCATGGTTAATATCCATATTAATATTACCAATATTGCCATCAATAACATTATTATTATTGTTAATATCCATACAAATATTGCTATTAATAAAATTATTATCATTGCTAAAATCCAAATTAATATTACAAATATTGTTATTGTTAATATTCTTATTACAAATATTATTATCGTTAATATCCCTATTAATATTAATCTCATTGATATAATTAAAATCAATATTATTTTCATAATAATCACTTGTAAAATCATTATCATTAATTTCATTATAATTATCAATTCCGATTGCAAAATTATTATCGTTAACATTAACTTTATTATTACTATCGTGAATATTAATGGTGTTAAAACTACTACCATTGTTAATAAAAGAATTAAAACTATTAACCTTATTATAATCTCCTACGTCCACCTGCGAAATCACTGGATTAGACAGATTAGAAAACTCCATACCTATGTCAACACCAACATGCTCAGCCGTGGAGGAAACCTAGGAAGATCAAAGCTGTCAAAGCAGGGAAACCCACTACCTTCAAAACCATTGAAGAGTTTGTCCAATGTTGTAACGATTAGTATGAACAAACCCAACGCCCTTTGTGCGAATTGTATTTGCATAATTTCTTTCTAGAAAAGGATAGAGATAATAACCCCAGTCCCTTCATAAGGGACATTTAGTTCCAATATTTTATGTCCTTTGCCAAAAATAAAACTAGATGGGCTAAAGCTTACAATGTTTTTTCAAAAAAGAGAACATGGCTTAGATCTATCGGTTATAGGGGAACCTACCAAACCCCCATATTTGTTTACTCAACATAAGAATTTTATCCAAAGGAAAGGGTGCTAGCCAAATTGGGACCTATTCACAAGGATATTGTGCAGAATGGACTGGCATACTTCTAGGATATTCAGGAAGAAACTTTATCAGTAGCCAAATAGAGATTACAAGCCTCTACAAATAATGTTAAGAACATAGAACCATTTGTCTATAGGAACTTTAAAGTTGTTGCTTCCCGTTTTCTTCTGTACAGTAATCTAATTTTGAATATGGGTCCTACATGGATAGGGTGCAGATACCGATGTCCCATCATATGGTACCCTCCTGAAGACTATCATCATGATTATGAGTTACCAGAGAGGCACACAAACTCAAAATTTGCAAAGGTAAAACCGAAACATGGTTTTAGACTTTATAAGGAAGAAATATATCCTGCATATCCTTTAATCCAACTACACCTCAATATTTTTTTTGCACAAGGACATGCAAGAAGGTAAGTAGGGGAGTATGTTGGGCCGAGGAAAAGGTAAATTTTACCCCTATCTTGAGTATGATTAGTAATTTACTTTTATATTTTCTTCCTTCATCTTAGCAATAAATTAAAGGAAAATAATGCAAAAGTAGTATAGAATGAATTATTGATAAAAGGTGTGTTTAATAGTATAAAAAATTATTTTTTGTTGTCTTTATTGAGAGGGAATCAAAACAACCAAACTGCTGACTAAAATGACCAAATAATGGTATACAAGAAAAGTAAACGGAATCATGTCGATTCCTACAAATCAGTGGAAGATATAGAAGCACACATATTCTTGAAGTATTCAGTTTATAGCTACAAAGCCTAAGGATCTCAATATCCTGAGGATTCGTTACTCTGTTTTATTTCGCCTTTAGGTTATAAAAGGCTGTAGGTGAGAGAGACAGAGAGGTTGTTCATGTATTATAATTTTCCTGTAATAAACTTATTCCTACAAAATCGTCGAATTCGTGCTAATGTATTGCTCCATTTATTAATGAAGGAATTATCGTTTTCAATATAAACAGCTTCTGAGTATTTCTTGGCATAATACTTCTAGAGGCTTCAGGCTCAATCCTTGGGAGTTCTCCTGTTGTTCTGTGCTATACGTTTATTTACGAATCTTGGATTTTTAGTTCCTTTTTGTTTTATAGCATTATCATTCAATTTGTTAATCGCAAGTGTGATATGTTACAATTCCCTTTTCCATAGATTGAATTTATCATTAATGTTTTTTTATCATGAAGTGACGCTTTTACATTCATTAGAATAGTTTCAGCATATTTGTTGTTCGATTCGGCATACAGTTATTTCTTAAGTCCTTCCATCACAAGTGTGAATGTGTGGTTTGCTATTTGATTCTGAATGATGCTATTAGCTGAGTTATAGAAAATTCATTGCAAAATCTTAAATAATTGATTGTTGTTCAATTCATCGGGATTGTTGTTCAATTCATTAAGGTAGTTGTTTAGTTCATTCAAGCATGTTGTTCAATTACAATATATTTTTTATTTCAATATTGAGTGGTTATTCCTACATAATCTTAGAGCAAGAGTTGATTCCTTTGATTGGCTTGAAGTATTTCATATTTTACTTTTGAGTTGATTTGATTGAACTTCAAGAATTAGATAACATTTCTCACAATGATTTAGAATAGTTAGCTTTTGACCTCACTCGCATATATTTTTCTTGCACTCTTGAAATAAAAATACTTGCCCTGGGTTGATGATTAATGTGAAACATTGAGGCTACCTTTAAGAGTCACCTTTTTGACCCAAAAAAGGCCATGAAACACTACCACACCTAGAAAAACCATCTCTCACTTATTAAAGTGAATGGGTCATCTCTCTGTGGCACATTCATTTTTCGAACAATTGTTTCAACTGGTTCATGCACGAACACTTTGTCCTTGAGACGTTGCTATGGATGGAGCCTCCAACACATGGCTCTTTGAAGACCACTTTTGTCGCAATGACTATAATGAGTCTTCTTCATCCAGACCTATTTTACCTTCTTCTTTTCCTGCAGTGGAGAAGGCCTTTCACGCCTCATATTATTTCGTGTTGCCATTATTTTCCCACACTTAGCAAAGACATAGTTATGCAATCCATAAAACCTACATGTTTTTTGACGCCATGATTTATGTTCATTATTAGGAACATGCTTTTAATCAAAATAAACATTAGAATACTGAGACTTTTTATACATTTCTTTTTGGTCTCTACTGCAATCATGGTGACAAGAGCTTTCCTCAACTCTTTCTTTGCAATGTGCATTGTCATAGAATGATGGTGAAGTGTTCCCATCATTCTCTTTCCCCAATGGTTTCACCCATGTATTGGAAGCTTCTGACACCTTTCAGAACTATCCTTCAGTGTATCCCAAACCTCTAAATCGAGGTGTCTACACAACCTCCAAGGCTGAGTTATGCCCTGGCCATTAACACCAAGTCCTCCTCCTTTATACCCCATTTTGGTAAGGAGTATCATGCCAGTTCTTGTAATGGGTATCTCCACATTTCCAACAGAAATAATAGAAAGTGAAGATGAAAGTGAAGAGTAATCAACATTGTTTAACTTAATTCTTGATTCATACACATGTGATAATGGCTTCTTTAAGCCTTCATTGCATTTAAACTTCTCCAAGGCCTCTTTCATGACTCACAACTAAATTTTCAATCTTTGCTTCTCCTCTTTCTCTTCTCATAGTAGCCTCCTTAATTCAGCATTCTCTTCCTGAATATTTTGGTTGATATCCTCATTCGAATGATGAGAAGATGATGAAGGTGACAAAGAAGATGCAGAAGCACTAGAAGATGTGGATGAAGCATTGTTCTCTGATCTTTATTTCTTCTCTTCCTCTATTCTCTTCTCATAAGTGTCATACATTATGTCCACCTTTTTGGACATCCTCAGCATGGCCTAGTACATGTATTTGTATTCCTCCATTGCTGCACTTTCAATCATTGTTCACGCTCGCAATTCACATCAGCGAGAAGACAACTCGGATACCATCTTGATCTGGGTCCGTTAGCTACTAGATTTACCCATGATATTTTACTTTTGTGATGTGGTTATAATTGCATTGAAAATAGCATTAAAAGAACACATACAGATGCTTTAAGCAAGAGGAAATAAGACAATAATCAACAACATAAGAACACGAGAGGTTGATAACGGAGTTCACCCAGTGTGGGCTACGTCTCTAGGCCCGGTGTCAATATGCGGTAGGCCACTTCATATAATGCTAGAAATGGCGATGATGTACATGGACTATGTTTTTTTCCATTGATTAGATTTGGATCAAGGACCTAAGTGATAGCTCAAATTTCCAAGTGTTAGAAAGTGTGTTGAACCTAAGCGACTAGATAGATCTCGTATTTTTTATTTCTGCATCGTGATGGTTCAAAAAACTGACACCGTACGAAGAAGTTATCGCGTTTTGAAAATTCCAGTAAACTACAAATTTCTACAGTTGACCAGGGTTGATTGGGAATTTGTACAGTTAAGAAAAATTAATATTCCAGGGAATATTCCTTAGAATATTCCCTAGAATATTCCTTCTGGACCAGTCATAGGATGACAAGTGGCAGAATTTCATTTGTTGAATGGTTGTACGTTTTTTGTTGGACCAATGAGAAGGTGCCACGTGGCCAGCCCTGAGGCCGCCACGTGGCCCTTGAACTATGTTGTAAAATTTTGGTGGAGCAAACAAGAGTCGAGCCCACGATCTATCGTTGAGAGCACGCATAGGTTTACCGTCTCCGCTATGTTGTTTCTTAACCATATCGGTGGACAGGTTTAGTTTAAATTTTGTTTCATTTTGTATTAGGGGTTGGGAGCCACCAGCAGTCCCAACCCACTAGAATTCCTCGTGATCACATTCACATGGAAAAAATTGAAACTATATTCCACGCGGTTTATGTTAACTCCAACAGCTAACTGCCACGGCTCTGACGGTTTTCACATGGCTACGTTGTAAAACGTTATCTCCGCAATGGATAAATTGCTAACTTTTATTGCGACAGTTATGTGTTCTCACGTGGCATGGTTGTTGCCAACGTCTCCATGTGGTTAGCGCTAAATTTGACTTCAACCCAGAGTTCCACCCTTGCAACCGGAGTTTAAGCCAAGTTCCGCCAACTGTAAGCAGTAACTGCAGGTTGGGGGTTGACATGTGTCCAACTGCCCAACCGTAACATTTAATTTTTAGTTAGCCACTGGCAGAAATATAGCAGCACACTATTTTTGTGGAGTTGGCCAATTTTGACTTTAGTTAAACTGAATTCCTCCACATTTAGTGGAGTTGTTTTATGTGTTGCTAGACAAATGAGTTGGAGGCTTAATTTTCGTACATTCTAAGACTGCGAATAGTAAATTTAAACTTTATTGGACATTACAGAGCCATTTTTGAGGGTTTCAGAGCCATCAAAGAACTTATGAGCGTGATTTTCCTTTAGAGAAGTTTTAAGGGCCACTAGGGCCATCAGGGGCCAACAGGAGAATGAGGCCTAGCCAGGGCAGTCATTGACCATTCTCATCAACCCAATAGTCAATTTTGATTATCTTCAGCATTGTATATCTAATGGTGAGGTTTTCATAGCCAGTAGAGGACTTCTAAAGGCCGAGATACTTTAGAGAAGTTCCAAGGGCCATTAGGGGCCAGCAGGAGAATGAGGCCTAGCCAGGGCAGCCAGAGCGCATTCTCAGCAAACCAATAGTCTATTCTAACTATCTTGAACCTTATGAATCCAATGGAAGGATTTGAAGAATATTTTTAATACTTCTGAAGGCTGAGATGCTTCAGAGAACTTTTCAGTGAGCCTAGAGCCATATGGTGCCACCAGGTGTTGGGGGCTTAACTAGAGCAGCCAGAGCCCTTTTTCAACAAGTGAATAGTATATTATGACTATTTTGGACATTATGAATCCATTGAAAGGATTTTCAGAGCCATTTGGAGACTTTTAGAGCCGAATAATCCACATGGAAATTTCAGGCAGCCTAGGGCCACCAGGGGTTGGAGGCCTAGATTGGGGAGACAGAGCTCATTTGGAGCAAATGAACAGTATATTTTGGAGGAACGATATATGATGGAGATAGTAGAAAAGGTTTCAGGGACATAAAAGGACTTCTAAGGGATTTTTTTCCACAGAGAAGCTGAGGGAATATTTAGGGCACCGATAGTAGAGGTCAAGTCAAAGGGAGCCTAGGTCCATCTTCAGAGATACATCAGCCATTCCAGGGGTATGATGGTATTATAAACCCATTGGTTTAGTTCAAATAACCATTGGATTTGAGTAGGATACTTGTAAAATAAATTTTCCATCATAATCCCAAAGAGCCAAGTCAATTGACAAAGGCTCAAGGAGACGTAGCCCACGACATTCGGGTGAACTCCTTTATTAAATTTGTTGTTATGTGTTGATGATTATTTGCTACACTTTATGGTTGCTATAAATTATTATTATCATCAAAAACAAATTTTTAACTCCTCACACTTAAAGAATTAAAACAGTTTAAAACACATACACCTGAATCAAGATTTCAATTCTACACAGTCAAATATAAGAAAGATCTTAATTTGTTTAACTAAGTGGGAGGTTATTGCATAGCATAACAAGTCAGCCACCCATTTCAGATCATGTGGTACCATAGCACTAGGTTTCTTTCTTGAAATATCACTAGGTTTCTTGCTTGACAGAGCACTATGTTGCTTGATTGACAGAGCACTAGGTTGCTTGCTTGACAGAGAACAAGGTTGCTTGCTTGCTTGTTTGACTTGAAGGTTTTTAACAGTGCAAAGAAATTAACTATTTGCAAATTTACTAATTCTTACAAGTTTGAGTTTGCTAGAGGTGAAGGGGAGCTATTTTAAGCTAAATATAGAAGAGGAAAAGAAGGAAGAAGGCTGAAAGTAATCTCCTTACCCAAAGGACATCAAGGAAACCCTTGAAGCATAAGAGGGATTTTTTGTAAAATAGGCTGCTTGAAGAAGAGATACAAGCTGGAGAAAAGAGCTTGAATTTATAGCCAAATTGTTAAGAAGCTTTTTTTTTTTAAAATTGAAGCTCTGTGAATTATTTTTGAAGTTCTTTAATTCATTTACATAATGATGGCAACTTCTTCAAGTGAGGTTTCTAAATCCCCCCCCTTCATAAAACTCTTTGATAAAGAGATGAAGTGGGATTTCTACATCCTAAAGGATATGGTGCAAATTCTGTATGAAGATGGAAGGGAAAGCACTAGACTTCAGGAGTATGAAGAAAGAGAAAGAATGACTTCTTCAAAGAATGCATGAGATGGAGATGCAGCTCCATCATGCCCAAGAGGCCTTAACCAAGCACATGCTTGAAGCAGAGGTAATTCACTCAAATTTTTCTTCAAATTCCTCTTCAGATAGATGTGTAGGTTCATTTGAAAAATACACTAGAGGTATAGGGTCCAAGTTGATGTTAAAAATGGGTTATGAAGGCAAGTTTCTAGCTAAACATGCATAAGGCATGGTTGAGCCTATTATGGTTGAGAAAAGGTCTAAGAATTTTGGTCTAGGTTATGTTCAATCTTATGGAGAAAACTCTATAGCCATGAAGGCATTTGAGGCATTTCCAAAAAGAACTTTTGTTGCAAGTTCAAACCCACAAACTTGTCAAGTTTGTTTTCAAGTTGAATGCCATTGTTTGAAACCTATGTTGTAGCAAGATGTTTGTAGACATGCAGCTTACGGCAAGCAAGAGAGTTCTGATAGCTATCAAGACATGAACATTGATGTTGGTCCTCAAAAAAATGTTGGAACCTCTACAAACTCATCTCCTCAAGAAGGTAAAAAATATCGACATGCAAAGAAAAGTTTGAGGTATAATTCTTCCCATGGTCAAGTTGATTATGTTTATATTAAGCATGGAAAATCTACATGCATGAATGGAAGAAAGAGTTGTTTTTTCTATTGTGGTTTGTGTAACCATGAAGTTTCAAAATGCCAGAAGAGGATGAAGGTGTACAGGAAATAGTCGAAGTGAAGGAAACTTGAGCAAAAGATGCAAAATAATTGCACACATTGCCAGAAAAAGGGACATTTTATTGCCCAATGTTGGACATTGCATCTAACCAATCATCCTAAGAATTGGAAGCAAGAGGATAAAATGACTGGAAAAAATGGAAACAAATATTCCATCATCGATGTGAAACTAGATGTTTCACAAGAAGAAGATTTTCAACAGAAAAAATCTCCATGGAAGTGGCTTGGTAAGAAGTGGTTTGACTTTTTAACCCAGTAAGACATGCATTCATTTGTACATATGAAAATTTCATTCATGTATGCATGTATTTTTATTGTAAACTTACGTTTTTTGAGCCACCTTGGATCGATGATCAAGGAAATGATGTTCAACTACCTTCAATTGAATATTTCTCGCCAGAATTTCTGGATGAGCTCAAAGAGGATACAATTATTGACAGGATGATAAGAGCATCCAAGAGGGGAAGTGTTGACTACCTTCTAGTTTGGGCTCAAAGGCACTAAGCCAAGAAAGGAAAAGTGGATGGAGGCTAGAAAGATGTGGGAGTTTTGCTCTCATCTACTTAACAGGTAATCAAGTCTTTTGGGGTCCGAAATATTCCCAATGGGGAGGAGTGATCAGATTTGGATCAAGGACCTAAGTGATAACTCAAATTTCAATGTGTTCAAAAGTGTTCCGAACCTAAACGAATAGAGAGATCTCGTATTCCTAATTCCAACGCCATGAACGGTTCAAAAAACCGACACCGTATGACGAAGTTATTGCGTTTTGAAAAGTCCAGTAAACTGCAAATTTCAATAGTTGTCCAAGGTTTACTGGGAATTTGTACAGTCAGCAAAAAACAATATTCCAGGGAATATTCCTTAGAATATTCCCCAAAATATTCCTTCTAGGCCAATCACAGGATGACAAGTGGCAGAATTTCATTTGCTGAATGGTTGCACATTTTTTGTTGGGCCAATGAGAAGGTGCCATGTGGCCAACCCTGAGGCCACCACGTGGCCCTTGAAATATGTTGTAAAATTTTGGTGGAGCGGAGAGAAGTCGACCTCACGACCTACCGTCGAGTGCACACACAGGTTCACCATCTCCGCTATGTTGTTTCATAACCATATTGGTGGATAGGTTTAATTTAAAGTTTGTTGCATTTTGTATTGGGGGTTGGGAACCATCGGGGTGGTCCCAACCCACCAGCGGTCCCCGCGATCATGTTCACATGGAAAATGTTTAAACTGTATTCTAATGGTTTATGTTAACTCCAACAGCTAAATTCCATGAATATGACAGTTGTCACATGGCCAAGTTGTAAAACATTATCTCCACAGCAGATAAACTGCTAAATTTTATTGCGACAGTTATGTGTTGTCATATGGCACGATTGTTTCCAACGTCTCCGCACAATTAGTGCTAACTCTGACTTCAACCCAGAGTTCTGCCCTTGCAATCGGAGTTTAAGCCAAGTTCTGCCAACCGTAAGCAGTAACCGCGGGTTGAGGGTTGACATGTGTCCAACTGCCCAACTGCAACATGTAATTTTCAGTTAGCCACTGGAAGAAATATATAAATGCACTATTTTTGTGTGGAGTTTTCCAAATTCGACTCCAGTTAAACTGAAGTTCTCCACATTTAGCAAAGTTGTTTTAGGTGTTACTGGACAAATGAGTTGAAGGCTCATTTTTCATCCATTCTGAGAGTGTGAATAGTCAATGTCGACTTTGTTGGAAATTATAGAGCCATTGGTGAGGGTTGCAGAGCCATCAGAGAAATTCTGAGTGTTATTTTGCTTCAGAGAAGTTCTAAGGGCCACTAGGGCCATCAGGGCCCCACAGGAGAATGAGGCCTAGCCAGGGCATTCAATGACCATTATCACCAACCTAATAGTCAATTTTGAATATATTGAGCATTGTGGATCTAATGGTGAGGTTTTTAGAGCTAGTAGAAGACTTTTGAAGGCCGATATGCTTTAGAGAAGTTCCAAGGGCCACTAGGGCCACCAGGAGAATGAGGCCTAGCAAGGGCATCCATAGGGAATTTTCAGCAAACCAATAGTCTATTATGACTATCTTGAACCTTATGAATCCAATGGAAGGAGTTTTAGAAGCATTTTAATACTTCTGAAGCTTGAGATTCTTCAGAGAAGTTTTCAGTGAGCCTAGAGCCACAGGGTGCTACCGGGTGTTGGGGGTTTAACCAGAGCAGCCAGAGGCCTTTTTCAGCAAGTGAGTAGTCTATTCTAACTATTTTGGACATTATGAATCTATTGAAGGTATTTTCAAGACAATTTGGAGATGTATAGACCTGCAGAAGCCACAGGGAAGTTTCAGGCAACCTAGGGCCACCAGGGGTTGGAGGCCTAGATTGGGGAGACAGAGCTTATTTGGAGAAAATGAATAGTCTATTTTGGAGGATTGATATATGTTGGATGCAGTAGAAAATGTTTCAGATATAGAAAAGGAATTCTAAGGGAGCTTGTGCCATTAATAATCTCAGGTAAGCTTAAGGGCACCGTAAGTAGAGGTCAAGTCAGAGCACTCCATCTTCAGAGAGATAGCAGCCATTCTACGGGTATGATGGTATTCTAAACCCATTGGTTCAGTTCAAATAACCATTTTAGTTGATTAGGAGACTTGTAAAATAAATTTTCCATCATAATCCCAAAGAGCCTAGTCAATTGGCAAAGGCTCAAGGAGATGTAGCCCACGACATTCAAGTGAACTCCTTTATTAAATTTGATGTTATGTGTTGATGATTATTTGCTGCACTTTATGGATGTTGTACATGCTTATTATCAAAAAATAAAAATAAATAAAAATAAAAAAATAAAAAATAAAATAAAATAAAATAAAATAAAAATAAATAAATAAAATAATTCCTCACACTTAAAGCATTAAAATAATTTAAAATACATACATCTGAATCACGATTTCAATTCCAGACAGTCAAGTATAAGCAAGATCTTAATTTGTTTAACTGAGTGGGAGGTGCTTGCATAGCATAAAAATTCATCCACCCATTTCAGAACATTCATCCAAGGATATATGCCCTCAATATGAGTGGCTTTTCTCTCCACGAGACGTTCTGTTATAGGAAATATCACTCACAATAGGCCTCCTATCAACATGACATAACCTCACACAAGGTGACGATGAGGATCCCTTCAACAAGTGTACATAGGGATCATAAAAATCCATGGCGAATACATCTCACGTGAAGTAGAAACATAGATCCTGCAACATACATCAAGCAAGGATTTAAACAAAATATTACATCTCACAACGAATGATAAAAGAGGAACATGACATCAATACTACATATAAATAAACGCATGAAGTTGGTTGAAGAAGTGGATGCTCAGATGTTGAATCTGGCTACACCATCAAAGTCGTGGCGTCGAGAGGCATAAAATCGAATGTCCACACTTGGGAATCTGACATTGTCACTCCAATTTGTAAAATGGCCAAAAAATGGGAAGCTTTACTACTGAAACAGACATCGCTAACAGATTCATATCGCCGAGAGGTGTAAAATCAACATAAAATTTGTCAAATTCTGTCTCCGGCAAGTTCGGGACCTCAAGGAATTTTTTTGATGCCCCTCAAGATTTCTTAAGATTATGTTCTGTCTAGATTATGCAAATTTGCTGCTCATATGGCCATTCAAACCTTACCATCATGTTTCCTGCGAAATTTTGGTTAAAATTACTGTAAGCTTCATATCATTCTGACAAAATGAAAGTTTACCTCCCCATGGAATCTTTCAAGAATCAAGGAAATTTTCTGCAAAAGATTATCTTCCTTGAAAAACATGCCCACACATGGTTTTTCCTTGGCCTAGCTTCCAGTTCCACTATCTACTCGGTGCATCTTTGTTCAGTGCTTCATTTGGTGCGCTCTTCTTGGGCACATCTGAGACTGTCTTTCAAATACCACTGCGATGGTGGATTCTTCGAAATGAGCCCATTTGGTTTGTTCGTTAGGGCAGAGGCCTTAAGGAAGACCTCCCGCCCGTTAACCAAGGTTCGAATCCTGCATATCCTTATTTTTGGAGCATTATTTTACGTTTCTTTTTGGCACATATTATTTTAAACATGGTTCGTTGGAGTTTTTAATTCCCTTAACCATAGGCTTATATGGTTATAACCTTATTTAACCACTTTACCATATATGTAATAACAAATTTTCATTTTGAAAATTCATTGGGTTTATATGGTTCTATTTTTCAAAATATTTTTATCATATATATTTTTGTTTAAATGTATGAATTGTAAACTATATTTTATATATTTTTGTTTTCCGATGTTTTTTTTAATGATTTTTTTATATAGTTATTTTTTAATGATTTTTTTTTTCCTTTTCTTCATGGGCAAGGAGATTAATGAAAGTGCCATGTGTCATGGTCTATAAGGTTTCCATGTATTTTGTGGTTCCCACTTGCTAACTGGGATGCCATGTGGCACCATGTGGGCCCCACCTTTTCCCTGTCTTGTCAAACTTTGAAGAGCCATATCTCTCTCATACGATCTCGAATTCAAGTTTCGTTCACCCGTTGGAATCAGGGTGACAAGCACTTAAATCTAAACCTGGTTTGAGAGCAATCTGAACACTTTGAATTTTGACAATATTTTAGTCGTCTTGGTCCCCTAAGGTGGAGCCACCTAGATCATTGGGGTGTCTAATGACAAATATACATCCTCATCTTTCCATTTCATATTTCAGAGTTGGATTTGGAGTAGTGGAAGGCCTTCAAAAGTCCCTTACAAGTTTGGCGATGCGCTTTCATCTAGAGGCACTGCGCTTTTACCTATTGGCGCAAATTACGAATTTTTCTTCAGTAAATATTAGTTTAATGATGTAATTTATCTACTTTCAAGTTTATGTGATGTAATATAAGGTTAATCGACTTGTTAGATTCATTTTGGTGTAATTTTGGAGCTCGTTGATGAGGAGTGAGTCATTCAAACTCTATATGGAGGGATTTTTTAACCTCCCTAGTCATTAGGGTTTTGTTGAGAGATTCTTGTAAGTTGTTCCTACACTGAGGGATTCAACCCCTCAGAGAGGGGAAGTTGTTTTTATTCTATATGTATGTTTTTTTCAGTCATTTTGATGGTTGGGCATCAGAGGGTGAAAGTCTTGTAGCTTGTACTTCATCACTTTTTACAAGAAATCAAAGGACAGTTGCAGCTATTATTCAAGAATTCTTGTGTTGTGAGTTTGTGATAATGTTTTCTCTCTGCTATAGATTTATATGAAATATAATTTAGTATTATTACCATATCTTTAACCTTTAGTGATTTTCCTAAGAGGTTTTACGCATAATTCTCTTAATTAAGCTTTGTTTTGTTAGGAATCTCATTTTTTGTATTTTATCTCCTTGATTAATGAATTCATGGCATACATTCTCATTATGATATTCTTTCTAAATCAACTGTACACTACACTGACCAATCTGTAATCCATCACAAAAGCATAGCTACCTTACTCCTCTATATCTCTTGCAACTGAAAGCTTTGATCTTTTGACCCTGTTCCCTGAATTTCACTCCCCATTCAACAAAAAATCCTAAATATTTCAAACCCTAGAGTTGAGTTATCTAGCATAAAATCCATTCTCACACCAGTCAAATCCTTAGTTGAGATTTTTGTAGAGGGATACCTCTCTGGTTGTGTAGGGATAGCTACCAAACTAAAAAATTGGTTTGAGGTTACCTACATTGATATCCTTTCAGCCTTGGGACATTGTGGAGGCTTACATTTCTGGCATCGTTGCTGGGGAGTGAAAGTGACAGATCTTCCCTCGGTGTATCATTACATTTTAATTGAATTCTCGGCCTGTGGGTGATAGGACCTAGTTTTCGAGAAGGTTGATTCAAGTTGTGGAGAGCCAAAGTGCAGAAAAAAAACAACATTGGCTCCTCAAAGGTATACACGATGAAATCTAGATCCAAATCCACCATCTCCTATTGAAGATCCAGAAAGAATCATAAGAAAGTAAAGACTTCAGCATTTTGAGTTTCATTCAAGTTCATATAACCTGGTAAGGTCTACATCTCTACCTTCAGAACTAGTTTCACTTGAAGATATTCCATTTGATCTTAAGTTCGAGTTTTTGTTGTTTAAATCCAAATATGAAACATCTTTGTTTCAAATTCTCTTCGATCCTTCAAATTTTGAAACAAATTTCTCATCTATAGAATCCAATTCAAAAGTAAATTCAGAAGCATATTTTGATAGGAAGGTTTGGAGTCAATTTGAAAAAATTCAAAAACTAGCAAACCATCTTCAATATACCTCTGATAAGGCATATATACAATATCAGTAGGAACTCTTGTCTGATGACCCTGTTTCAGCTTTATCTATTCATACTATTGTTACATCCCCTCATATTTTTGTTTCTTCATCATCCACACTTTCTCTCGCACAACCACCACTCATACCATCACTTCCTATTGTGACTACAAGCCTGCCTCCTAGAACAAATATGGCCATATTTTCTCCTTTAGCTCTGTCGTGACAACTCACTGATTTACCACAGAACTATGGAAAATGGCTACCTCTTTTTGATGGAACCATCGA
Organism: Pinus albicaulis; assembly: GCA_034641835.2. NCBI lineage: Eukaryota > Viridiplantae > Streptophyta > Pinopsida > Pinales > Pinaceae > Pinus > Pinus albicaulis. Next base: position 368,241,478 of record CM076575.1, read on the forward strand.
GATTATAGCTAGGAAACATATTGAAAAAATCACAGATTTCGTAGATTTATAAGAGGTAGATAATGATGATGCGAAAATGAGAATAATTTATTAGAGTTTCTTAGGAGAAGTGAAAAATTGGTTTCGAGCTATGGGACCTCGTTTAGTGCCAAATTCACAGCAGTTAATTTATCTTTTCCTTGCTAAGTGGGAGGAAAATAAAAATCATCTTCATATATTGGTTGAATACAACTCATTGAAAATTCATCCTAATGAATCAATTCAAGACTATAATACTCATTTCAATAAGGTGTATAATTCCATTCCTGGCAATATCAAACCTCCACCTGACTTGGCCTTGCTGCACTATCAAGATGCCTTTGACCTTCATATGGCATATCAGCTTAGAGAGATAAATCCCACTCCATTGGAGGAAATGCAGAGAAATGATGTAAGTGTTGAATCCAATCTATTGATTAAGAAATCAAAAAGAAAAATTGAAAAGAGAGTTACAAATAAGAAAGAGCCATCAACCTCATCCGAAGAAAAGTTGGATAGTTTGATTACAAATGTGGAAAATATGGTAGATAGGATTTCCATTTCTAAAAGGAAATCAGAAAATTAAGTTCGGAATCCCAATTTTTTAGGATAGTAGCAACAACCTCAGCTCATAATTAAGGAGAGAGAGTAGAAATGTTGGGGCCTTTGTTTAAAAAAAAAACAGTTTTGAGTTGTAGAGAATAGGTGGAGGAGCGCAATCACAATAAACAAGGAGTTGTCATAGTTGTGGATAACCGGAAGATATGTGGCACGGATGTTGTGGAGAACAATGTAGATGGAAATAATGGGAGATAAATACAATTAGAAGAACTCCCAGTAATCAAGAAGAAGTAGCAAACAATAGAGCAGGAAAAGAGGAAAGACTGACAGTCACATTGGCAGAATAATAAATAGGTAATCAACCAGCATAGACGGGAGAGTCAGTCCAACGAAGGACTGAGGGAGAGAGCCATAGGAGAGCTCTCATATATCTATGTTGTACTGAATCACCTTGTCATATACTATCCAGAGTGATGTATGTCATTTTATAATGATAATGGAATAATTTTGTTGTTGTATTTGAAGTTCTGAGTTGAGTGTTAATCAATTGCTTATTATGAATGTGTGCCCCATTTTAAATTTTAATTCAGCATTCTGAATGTGCTCCATGAGTAATAGCTTATACATAGTAGCGAGATCTGTTTTTTGTTTCAAGTTCCTTTAGTTTCTCTTTATGGTTGTGACTATTTGGTACTTGATATTTCTCCTAACCTTTATAAGGTCACGGCACGCCTCGGGTGAGACTCTTTTCTCCTTGGAGTAGGGTGAAAATGTCGGCATTGTGCTAAACTACTGCTGAAACCTTGGCCTCTATCCTAAACCTAGGTCTTACTCAGAGACCTCCTTTTTCACCAACAAATGGCTCCATTGTTGGGACCTAAAAATTCATTTAGGAGTTAGATCATGGTATCGTGGTTCTACAAGAGAGAACCACAAAGCTGGTGGGATAACCACTTAGACCATCTTATATCACAACAAGCAGAGCTGCGACAGTACAGGGAGAAGACTGTCAAGGATCGAGTCCTATTTTCTGAATCTGCAAGCAACCTGTACGAGATCTTCTAGGGAAAGTTTCCTGAATAACTTTACAATTGGTTGTCGAGACTACAAGTCAAGTCACTTCCAGGAGGGTTGCGTAGAGTCTGTTGCAAGTGGATGCACACGGATCTAGTAGCACTTCTTTGGTTAGAAACCGATTTGACCCGAGCTATAGATTTTTGGGTACAATATACCTTGGAAGGATACATTGTGTAATTCGCAGCTGAGTGTTACCACTCCTTTTCAAAAGCTGAGGACATATTCAGATTGGGATTACAGGGAGAATTGTTGAAGGAAATCCCATTGTGGATCAAATCTTTAATGGTGGATGAAGGCTTGATAGAATTTCAAAAGTCTGAGATGGAGACTTAAACCTCTAGTATTGGGGGAAGGAGTTAAGGGAAATATGCTACAAGTAAGTTAGAAGGGGGAATAGGGATATGGGTTTTGGAACCTCTAGTAGATTGAGAGAGAGAAAAGCACATTGGAGGGTGCAGATTGTTGAGAAGTGGCGGGAAAGAGTGATGAAGGAGTTTGAGAAGCAGGATAGTAGTAGACAAGACAAGGAGAAGGCGCCATAGATGACGAAGGAAATGGAAGGTCAGACGGGATCCCAAGGAATAGGAGGGACTATCAAGGAAGTTAGGCAAGTGTATAGGAGCCCATCCCAAAGAGAAAAGGGAGAAAAGTCCAATGTGGAGGATGCGCACCTCGAGGAGATATCTGATGTGGAGTTGCATGTTGCGATGGAGCAACTATTACGAGAGAGGCCGACACCCATAATTCAAGGTAACTCTATTCCCCAAAGTTCAAGTATCTCTAGTCCCAACCTTCCCCTAGTACTCTATCAGCCACCAGATAAATTTTTTGTTAAGTTACGAGAATTTATCAAGTTGAATAGTGTTAAGAAGACATTACAAATATCTACTAGCTATAGTGCTAGTAATACAACTTCACAACTAGGAAGTAGAGGTTTTATTTTAGTACCACCCATACAAAGAAACATGGTGGGATAATTTACCCGATATCAAGACTTATCTGGGAGGGGAAACGATGATGTGGAGTAACACTGGTATCTCTTCGAAGCCATATGGAGGGCTCGAAAAACACCAGATGTGGTTAAGTTGATCGATTTCCAGACTACTCTAAAAGAGAGAGAGATTTTCGCTGGTTCATTAAATGGTCTGAAGCTCATCAGAACCCAATGATAGATGATGTAAAGAAATAATTTGTCAAAGAATTTAAATTACCTCAGATAGATCAACAAGGATTATTTGAGCTGTGGGAGATTAAACAACGAGAAGGTGAAATGACATGGGACCTGATGAAGAGGTTCAAGGATACGATTGGGAAATTAAGTTACCTGATTGATTCAAATCATCAACAAGATTGGTTTATTAAAGCACTTCTTTCGCTGACAAGAAATCCATTAACACAATAGAAGATTGATACCTTACAAGATGCCTTGGAGCAAGCTGTGAAGATAGAGGCTATGGCGGGGTATCTGCAAGAGTTCAGGGGAGGAGAAGCGGTACAAGACCCTTCCATACTAGGGCTACAACACCAGATAGCCAGTTTAACAGAAAAACTGTAGGACATTCAGCTGATATGACCTGCAAGGCCCAATGTGTGGTGTACCCATTGTCTGATGGAGGGACAAGTGGCCATAGAATGTCCGAGGTTGCGGGGGGGAAATGCAAGAACTTTAGCAACGACAGAAAGGGCTCCACTAGTTGGGGGAGTTGTGTAGATAAAAACTTAGGGATTATACCAACCACAACACCACATTTGAGGTTTCCCCTCTCAATAGATTCAGACCGCAACTGAATACTGTGAGATATGCAAAGGCACTAGTCATCCTCCACGACTATGCTCGATTCTGCAGAAATATTTCAATGTTCCAAACAATACATATTGTGAATTTTTCACTTCTACAACGCATAATACAGAGCACTGTAGATCCCTTGATGCATTGGTAGAATGGTTGGACATACCATATTATAGAGTGAATGAGGCTCCAAGGGGACGAGGAGGAGGAATGAGAGGAGGCAGATCTGGAGGAAGGGGACAAGTAAGGTGCTACAACTGTGACCAAGAAAGGCACTTACCAAGGGAATTTCTGCTACCCAGAATACCATGGTGCTCTTAGTGTAGATTCAATACACACGCAACTGAAGACTGTCTATAATTAATTAAGAGGTGGGAAGAAAGAGCCAGACAGAGAGGAGCGAATATGGTGAATGTGGAACCAAGAATAGTATAAGTTTATCCCATGCAAAGTGTATCCATAGTAACCTGGGGAGGAAAGAAAATAGGGGAGGATGCACAGAATGTGGACCCGATAAAATTGATCAAGCCAACATCTCTAAGAACCGCCTTCAAACTAGATAGACAGAAGAAATATTTCAAGGAAGCCATGGAAACAATTTCTCAAATAGGGTGGAGTAAAGGCATTGAGCTTCCATAGCTGGCCATATAAAAAGAGAAGCATGCCCATACAAGTACAATGATTGAGGAATGGTTCCGATTATTTTTTAAAATTATAATGAATGAACTAATGCTGGAGAAACTAAAGAAAAATATAGAATTGGTGCTGCAAGAAAAATCAAAATCGGGTGAGTCAAGGGATTCAACCGAAAAATACATAAGAAGGATAAAAATAAACAAGAGAAGAACAGGAAAGTAATTATGTGTAAACACTCAAGCTGCGGAATTTCAAATCAAAGACACCATGCTCGACCTAGGATCAGATGTCAACATTCTACCAAGAAAAACATGGGAAGTGCTAGGAAGGAAAAAGTTGACATATTCACCAATACAACCCCGCATGGAAAATTAGTACTATATTGTGCCCATATTAAGGCTAGAGTAGGTCGAGGTTGATGTTGTGGGGGTGAAAAAATACACAGACTTTGAGGTGATAGACATCATGGGGGACAAGGATCCCTATCCTTCTTTGTTGGGGATATATTGGGCCTTTGAAAACTATGCAGTGATTGAATTGAAAAAGTAATTGATGATATTTGAAGATGGGGAAGTCAGGGTCATTCAGCCACTTAACCCATATCAGCGACCCCGATATACAGAAACTATTGAAAATAGATAGGATGCTCAAATTCTCGATCACCTTTACCAGATCACGACAGGGAAGAGAAAAGACTGTATCAATCCCACATCAGGAGGGACTGTGAGCTATAGAAGTGTTCAGAGTTCAGACTTGGGCTTGGAAATAGATTGGGATGATTGAAAATAGGGAGGATATGAGACTAATACAAGAAGATGTGCTAATATCAGAGGACTCAACTGGGTTGGAGCTGAGGTAAGGGGATATCTGACTCTATCAAATATGAATGTTGTAAATACATTTATTGCAAAAGTAGAAGAAAAGGTACCAATAGAACATAGAGTCCCTCTTATGGATGTAGCACTGCAATCCATCTTAGCAAGATGGTGGGTCAACCATCGCAACTCACTCCTGAGGTGGGAAGATGTTGCAATCACACTAAGGGAAATATTCAAGGAAGATGCAGGACCACAACTCCTTGAGAAGTACCAAGGGTATTCTGACCCCACAAAGAATTTAGGAAATTATGAGTACAACTAGAAGAAAGCAGGGTATCTAGAATCTGTACATTCACTAGACACAATTCCACAAGCCTAGTATTTGACCGAAGAAAAGAAGAGGGGAACCAGCACCTGGCAAGTAGTTGCCGAAAAGTTTATGCAATATTTTTATTTTGAAGGAGAAAAAAAACTGGTTACAAAGGCACTACGATCCATCAAGAGAGTACTGATTTTTCCAGAAATTGAAGAAGATGAAGAGCAACCGCTCTCAGAGCAGGTTATCAAATAATAAGTAACATACAAATGAATAGATAGTGAGATGGATGATGAAGATTTAGAGAATATCCGACATTTATACTTTGAAGAGAGAGAAGGGGAATGGGATATACAAGAAGAACCAACAACATAAGGATTTCACCTGTTACCCTCGAAGACTAATAAGATGAACATTGGAACCACGAAGAAACCCAAAATAGCGTCTATTGGAGACTACTGGGATACAAAAACGACCAAGGAGATCTTTGAACTTTTGCAGGAATATGAAGACCTATTCCCATCCTCGGTAGCAGAGCTAAAAGGGATCAAATGGGACATGGGGGAAATGCGCATAGTTTTGAAGCCCGACACAAGACCAGTGAAGCATAGACCTTAATGTATAAATCCAAGGGTAATGGAGAAATTCAAAGCCGAAATAGATAAAATGTTGAAACCAGGGTTGATTTTTCCAGTAGAGGAAGCAGAGTGGGTCAATCCCATAGTCATACAAAACAAAAAGGAAAAATCTGAGATTAGAGTATATGTTGATTACAAAAGCCTCAACAACACATGCATACATGATCCATTTCCCACTTCGTTTAGTGATGAGGTGCTCGACAATGTGGTAAGAAATGAATCCTATTCATTCACAAATGGTTTCTCACGGTATCACCAAGTGAGGATAACCGAAGAAGAAAAGAAGAAGACCACTTTTACAACTGAATGGTGATTGTTCGCATACCATGTCATGCCCTTTTTCCTGAAGAATGTGCCAGTGGTGTTTTCACGAATAGTTATAACAACATTTTGGAATATATCCACAAATTCCTTGAGGTGTAAATGGATGATTGGATAGTTTGCAACTTACTAAAAAATCATGCAAACTTGCTGAGAATAATGTTCGACAGATGCATACAACTCCATATTTCCCTCAATCTCAAGAAATGCATATTTGTAGTACCTTTTGGGACACTGCTAGGACATGTTGTTTGTAAACAGGGTGTCCGTGTGGATCCAGCAAAATTAACAGTCATTATTAACATAGAAGCACCAAAGACTATGAAGCAGTTAAGATCACTACTCGGGCACACCAGGTACTACATAATATTCATCTGCAACTACACAAAGATAACAACACCATTGGAAAAGTTGTTGTAGAAGTCAGAGCAATTCAGTTGGACCGACGAATGCACTAGTGCCCTCAATGGATTGAAAGAAAAGCTAGCAAGTGCACCCATCTTGGTTCATCCTAACTGGGACAAAAATTTCCACGTCCATATTGATGCCTCCAGCATTGTATTAGGAGCAGTGTTAGCTTAGCCAGGAGAAACTTATGTTGATCATCCAGTCTATTTTGCAAGAAGGAAGTTGTCGACTGCTGAAAGGAACTATACAACAACAGAACGAGAAGCTCTTGCGATGGTGTATTCCCTTTAGAATTTTTGCCATTACCTACTGGGAGGTACGTTCAAATTCTTCATGGACCACTCAGCATTGAAGTACTTGGTTAATAAGCCTGTGCTTGAAGGAAGGATTTGTAGATGGCTCCTACTATTCCAAGAGTTCACCTTCGAAGTGATAGTGAAACCAGGAAGGTTAAACATGGGTCCTGACCATTTATCAAGGTTGGAAAATGGAGAGAATGTGGGATCCCTGGATGACCAGTTTCCAAACGTTGATCTCTTCAGAGTAGAAGCCATTCTAGATTATTTGGAACAGATAGCAGTATATTTGGCAACAGGACAGTGCCCAACTGAATACACGGCGACTCAGAAAATACATCTGGTAGTGAAAGCGGATGAGTATCAAGTGATAGCAGGACAACTGTATAAGATGGGGTTGGACCAGGTTCTACAAATATGTATCATGTGTTAGATTCAGTCCTTACAGCCCTCTGTCAGAGATCATTTCTCTTATTGCATTTCATGGTTTAGGTGTCTCATTCCGCTCATTCGTCTGCATTCCGTTAGGGGCATGCCATCGACTGATGGAAGGGTTTTGTTTTTCTTTTTTCCCTCATGTTTGTACCTGCTGGGTTGATCACAAGTTTTCCAAAATCATCAAATTTCAGTTCATGTCATTTACAGTCATTGATGCCATTTTGGTCAAAATAGTCATTTTAGTTTCTAAGTATAGGGTTTGGTCTTCTGAAATGTCAAATCATGCCCGCAGGCCATGAGGATGGTTTCTAATAAGTTCTCAGTTCAAAATCTTTATAATCAAACATATTCAAGGACATTTCTTGTTCAAAACTCTGTTTTGAATAATAAATTGTCGAATTCATTTTTGTAACAAGATGTATCTTTCTTCCATGAATTTCTTCACTTGCAGATTCTGGTCCTCCTTTGCCAAATTTCAACGCCAACATCCCTGCAAAACATCAACCAATTTCATCATTTCAAGTCCAGCAAGTCATGAGGAAACAAAAGAAAAAATTTGAATTAAATGAAAAGTGTCAAAGGTAAAAAAAAAAAAACATTACAAAATGGGTTGTGAGAAAAAAAATCAAAACCATCTCTTTTCAAGATATTTCTCAAAGCTATTTATTCATTTGCAACAAGTTTCATTTAGAAAATCCGAGTGAGAAGTCGAAGTTTGAAGTGGAGGAGCAAATCTGCGTTTTGAGGAAGGTTACCTGTGTGCTAAGTTGAGTGCGGCGCATTGGGCAGAGGGAGACAAATTTCTCAGTGTGCTTTTCCAAGGGCGCAGCGCACCCAAGGGCCGCGGCACATAGAGCCCAAAGGCCAAAATTTATCCTCCTTCGTCAAAACTCATTTCAAATCGGTGCATTTGCCTCCAAGTAAGTGTGACAAAGGCCTGTTCACTATTTTCATTCATGTATGGCGTGTTTAGAAGCGAATATATCAAAGAATTAGTGGTGAAACATAAACCCTATACTCATATTGTAATCTGCTCTCAAGGGTTTGCAAAGTGGTGGTTAAAAACTTGGATTTTGGTGTTTAAACTCTCATTCCATAGATATTTGTGCTCTTGTTATCATTATCATTCTTTGTCACTGCTATCATTGTCATATTATTATATCACAGTCCCTTCCCCATTTCCACTGTCCCATATCCCTTTTTACCCTTTGTTCCCATGTTAATGAAATCCCAAACCCTATCACTTGTTACCCCTTCCTTTCATTGATAAAATTCCAAGTCTCCATAAAATTTAAGGGCTGCTTTGTGTCTGTGATTTCATTTATATATTCCCATTTCATAGACCCTTGTTTCTAAAATACCCCCCATCACTATCACTCATTCCCATTGCTTATAAATATCCATATTCCTAAGTCCCTCAAACAGTGGTTGTCTTCACACTTGAAACTCATTTGACAGTCCTTTTCCCACTATGATGTTTCTTATAGCACCTTGATATATATGTGACACATTGGGCATTAAAACAAATACACCAATTGCTCATTTTCTAACCAACCAAACATATAGTTGACAAAAAAATTTCAGCACCATGTCAGAGACAGATTCACCATATGAGCAGGGATATGAGCAAGACAGCGATTCATCTACCGAGCTTAATGAGCCGAGGAGATCTCATAAAAGTGGCAGGCATGTCAGGGAGGAGCCCACATCTTTGACCCAATTGCACGCCTGCCCGCTTGCAATGGATTGTTTTCAGCGTCAGTCATGCTTCCAGTATTGTGAGATGATTTCCCGAACTCAGCATCATCATGAGTTAGCTTGCCTATTTGTCCTACATTTGCATAATGGTCACATAAATATTGTTGGAATAAACTTCACTTTGACACCAGGGACCATTTCTGAGGTGACTGGGATACCGAACATTGGTGAGGAGTGGAAAAAGAGACAGCAGCTGAATAGAGCATATTACGAGCCTTACATCAAACCTGGATATTTGAGGCAGTTGAGCAGGGTATTTCCATTCCGATTTATGCAGGAGTTTTATGCACCATTGATGAAACTCATCATCTGATATTTCAGCTGCGAGGGTAGATTCTCTCGCCTTTATGCATACCATATCAGACTTTTGATGCATTTCACGAGAGTGCGACTGATGAATATTCCATACTTCATGTGTCGGAATATAGAGCGGATGACTACCCTTGTGCAGAATAAAACTCCGAAGCAGCAGCATAACAACATCTATCATTATGTGCTCATCAAAATCATTGTGGTACATCAGCTTGGTTTGCAGGGCATCACATGGGATGAGTTCATTTCTCGTGACTTCTTCACAGCCCCCGAGCCTCCTCCCGAGATTGTTCATGATGAGGCAAAGCCTTCGCATCAGTTTGAGATTCCTAAGACTGAGCCTATCAGTGCTCCAATGTGTGTGACATATCAGAGAGGCCACAGAGCCTTATTTGCAGCAGCACGATGAGTACTATCTCCACCAGGGGTGGAAGGGGTCTCGTTATCTTCATCAGCAGCGTGAGTACTATCTCCACATGGCGTGGAAGGGGTCTCGCCTTCTACATCAGCATAGGTACAGGACAGAGGCAAGAAGCCTATGCATGATGAGGGCCCTTCAGGAGGCCAAGATACTGATTTTATTTTGATCGATGTTGATGCGAGCTCTCCTAGCTCAAATCTGAAAGAGATCATCCAGGAACAAAAGGATGAGATTGATACTTTGACCGTGAATTTGCAAATATCTCAGTGGGTGATAGATTACTTGGAGTAGCGCAATAAACAACTAGAGGATCAGCACACACTTATAGAGTTGCAGAAAATCCGTGAAGACCATGCATTGGCTCGGAAGAGACCATGTGACATGAAACCATTTGAGCAAGATACTTGCCTTACACATGTCAAAATTCATCTGGAGAAGCTCTTGGCAAAGGAAAATAGGGACAAGGACATTCTCAGACATATGAAAAACCACTATTGGGCCCGCACACACGTTTGCAAAGCGAAAATGAAGATCCTGAAGGCGAGGCCGAGAAAGGCACTGAAACGTCGTAAAAGGCCGGATCCACTCTGAATCTTGGCCGAAGCTTCCTTGGCTGAGCATGAGACATGATGGGAGACCTTCACTCCAAATTTCAGCAAATTTGGAGAAGTTTTTGTCATTTTGAAAATTTTGGTTGCAAAACAAGTTTTTTCGCCCGACGGGTCATGCCACCCGATGTGTGCTTACGTTTGGGACATCTTCTGGAGGAAAACTTTACATTTTTGAGTTTGTCATGATGAATTATGTATGTTCAAAAATGGCCGAATAATTTCATCAGATTATGGGCTGCCTAAAGGGCTAAAAACACTCCAAAAATGGCCTTTCTGCCACTTTTTGCACCAGCAGGAACCAGTCTGGGGAGATTGCAGTTTTGGAGGGGAAAATGACATCCAAATTGAAAACTTCCACTTGGGTTGGATAGCAGACATCCAGGAATTTCCAACAAGCTATCATGAGATCAATTTTGACTTCAGGAAGTGCCTCAAAATCAGCTCCAAAGTGGCGCAACTCATAGAGAAACTAAGCGCGGCGCATAAAGAAATTTTGCCTCATTTTCACTCTTCAGCTCAGAAATTCGCCCAGTTTTGACTAGTTTTGCTTTTCCATGTAATGTTTGATCTACCATGATGTAATTTGGTAATGTTGATTTAATTTTGGCATGTTTTTACTTTTTCTAGAGGATTCATTCACCAAAAAGTAAAAATTGAGTGAATGGATCAGTTTCCTAGCATATAGAGGCAAGTTGTTTGGCTGCCTAGATATTAGCTCCATGTTTAGAATTGGTTGAAACAGCTCCTAGAAGGATGAGCTCGAACCCTAGAGGCATGGGAAGGGGTTAGGATGGTCTATATATTTTATTTTCTAAGACCTTTTCAGGGTTGGACTCTTGGGAAAATTTTGGCACCTCATTGTACATCCATTTTTCAGTTTTTGGCAAAGGAAAGACCAGAGTTTTGCAGCACTTGTTGGGATCCTTGTGGCTTCTGAGTTTTGATGATGTTCTTCTCATGTTATTGTAAGTTACATTAATGTTATATGTATGCCATTTCCTTCCTCTATGCTTCTGAATTAAACAAATGAGTAATTGAGGTAGAATTCATTGATTTATCGGTGCTTTGCCTTAGACTTTTGTTTAGTTTTATATGTTTTCGTCAGTTTGAAGAGGATCCTTGCACTCTCTTGCCCTCTTCAGCTCCTCAGTATTCTTTCAATCCATTCATTTGATCTAAGACATCAAATTCGTTGCCTACCCTGCCCCAACTTGAACTCTGCAAGAATTTGGCCTCATCCCCAAGCCCAAAATTGTTTTTCCCTTTTTTCAACAAAATCCCCTAAAAATCAAAATCAAACCCTCCTATTTGTTTATCTAGCCTAAGATCAATTGTTTTTTTAGTAATCTCAAGCCCCTTTGAATATTTTTATTGAGATTGACCCAGAGAGAGCCCTCTCCTGTCCTCGTAGGGCTAGCTATGAGGCTGAGCGTGGTTTGGTGTTGTCCTTCTTTCTTCTTATTTCAGCCTAAGGTGGATTTAGGAACTAACATAGTGGCGACCATACTGGGGATGAAAATGGTTTGCTTGTTGATGTTATTTGTTTCATAAGTTACAGATGGAGTCTGAAGTCACGCCAGGTAGCTTTCGAAACGCTTTTGCCTTGCATTAGCGGAAGTAGATAAACGTTGCTTCAGTCGATCTCCAGTTTAGCTTGTGAACGTGACATTTGCCTTGTGAGTTACCCCAATATATTACATCGTTCTGGACTTTTGGATGATTGAGTCTAGAATTTGATAGGCTGAATAGATCGTTTTGTCCTTTGATTTTTGAAGAGATCAATACATTGGCTTCTAGAAGACATACTATATCAAATCCCGATCCTAATCCGCCTCCAGTGTATGAGAATCCCAATCTAATTTCAATAATCCTCCGTCATGAAAGTCCCGTGACCCCTTTGTTGAAATCTCATTCATGCCCGACTGTATTTGAGTTCCTTGAAGATATTGAGTTTGATGATCAGTTCGAGTTGTCCTTGTTTGAAACTAAATCTGAAAGCGCTACTGGTTCTATCGTTATAATCCCGAGTTCATCAAGTACCTTGAGGTTGAACAAGCTAATAGATCTATTGATAATTACATTCTGAATTTTCAAAACTCTATTGTGGCAACGAATATTCCTGATTTTATTGAATCCACTTCTAAAACTCTTGGTCCATCAGTAGTAACATCTGATACACAAGTTCACGCTGAGCCTTCTTTTATTTCTACCATTCCAGTACAACTGTCGATATCTGATCAAAAATCAGCAGTATTTCCTCCTCCATCTCCACCACATACACCTCGAACACCTACTATTCCTACTCCACCCGTTTCTCCAAGACATATCATAAATCCACCAAGAGCCATGGCGACTAGATTCGCACCTCTTGTTTTGCCAGCAAATTTGGATCCTATGCCCGTTGATTATCAGAGTAAGATTCCTTTGTTTGATGGTACTCGTCAAAGTGTGCCCGCTCAGTAGCATATTGATAGAATGACAGAATTTTTGGACTTGCATGAAATTGATGAAGAGAATGTCTCCATGAGATTGTTTGTCCAAAATTTTAGAGGTGAGGTTCATAAATGGTTCAGAGCTTTACAGCCCAGAAGTATCAATACATTAGAAGAGCTTCAGACACAGTTTCAAGATCGGTGGGAGATGAAGAAATATCCGCTGCAAATCATTTTTGAGTATACTAAGCTCAAGCGCAATCCTGGTGAGTCCGTCCAAGACTATATTATCAGATTTAATACGGTTTATAATGCAATTCCTGATGACTTGAGGCCTTCTAGGAAGTCATCTTTGTTAAAATTCCTGGATGGTTTTGATCCGGAGATGGCCTATTCATTACGAGATAGAGATCCACCTACTTTAGAGGATATGCAGAAGATTGATGTGAGTGTTGAGGCAAACTTGAACGATAAAAGAGCTAGACTGAAAGCTGAGAAGAAAGTTGTGATAAAAGAAGAAGATTTTACATCTACAGATTAGATACTTCATGAAATGGGAAAGATGTTCGAAAGGCTCACTCTTGATAAGCCCGAACCACAAATTCGGAATCCTAACTTCTGTGGTCAACAACAACCCCAATTCAGAATTAAGCAACGAGAACAGCGAGCACAAGAAACAATAGTCCAGCAGCAAGTAAAGACACCTCTTCAACATAATTTTGTTGGTCAGGATTCAGATGATGAAGATGATGTAGTGGGGGAACAAAATCATTTCTTTAATCCTGAAGATTTGCCCATTTATATCACCGAAGATTAAGAGTATGCAGAAAGTTCAGCGGTACAAAGAGATGAGGAGTCGGATGAGTATCAGAGAGGATATATGAATGCATTATCAGCTTAGCAAAAGCAATATTCTCTTATAAATAGAGATGTACCATTCAATCCAATTCAGAAGAGTAAGGAAGTTTCAGTGCCTAAAAATGATTCACCTGTTGCACCAAAGAAAGCAAAAGAGGTAGTTGATCCCGCTGCCACTAAGTCATCATCAGCAGAAAAATCAAATCAGCCAACTACATCGAGAGAGAAGGTTGAAAAGAAAGAGGTTCCAGCCAAAGAGATCGAGAAGACTTCAGTTTTTAGTTTGGAGAATGAAATTTCAAAATTGAAGGTATCCATCCCCTTGACTGAATTAATGAGGAACAACACTTATAAAGGTCAAGTCTCTAGAATTTTGAATTTCAATCCCATGTATGATATGGTGAATATTGAAGATGATCAACCGGAACTGATATTTGGACCAGCTTTAGAGGGTGAGTCCCCGGACAACGAAGTACCCCCATTTTATATTAGTCTTCGATTGCATGAGTTTGTATTGCATAATGCCATGTTCGATTCCGGTGCTTCCCATAACCTTATGCCGAAAGAAATCATGGAGAAGTTGGGTTTAGACATTACCAGGAAGTACCATGATCTTTATTCATTTGATTCTAGCAGAGTGAGATGTATTGGGCTCATTAAAGACTTGGTTGTAAGTTTGGATCAGATTCCTACAAAGAATGTTTTGATGGACGTTGTTGTAGCAGACATTCCTCCGAGATTTGGTATGTTGCTTTCCAGATCTTGGGGAGCAAATTTGAAAGGGACACTACAATTAGATTTCTCCTATGCGACGATTCCCGTGTTTGGCCAAATGAGAAAGTTGTACCGAGAACAAAAAATGAAGTATATGATTACAACCAAGGAGAAACCAATGAATCATCTGATTAATTATGTACATACAGACCTAGAGTCTTTTGTTTTGTTTGCCAATAGTTTTAATGATGTAGATAGCCAGTTGGTTCAAGCAGAAGACATCCCAGAGATTACCGAGAATTTCATAGAAGTTTTGAAAAAATAAAGGCAGCTACCGGAAAGCACAGTTGAGCAATCAGCTAAAGATAGTGGACAGCAAGCAGAAAAAACAGAGCTAGCACAATTTCATCACTTAGAGGATGATGAAGAGGGTCTATGGACCATGGATTTCGATGGTGCAGTGGGAAATGATGGTGCTGGGATTGTTATTTGGGTACGTAGTCCGTTTTCCGCTCCTAACAAGGTACCGAGCAATGTACAGGTATGTTCTTACAAGTTGGCATTTGATTGTTCGAACAATGAGGCTGAGTATGAAGCTCTGATTGCTGGCCTAAAGATTCTTAGAAAGCTGAATGCCAAGAGAATTGCAGTCTGTGGCGACTCTGAATTGGTGATTAAGCAGGTAAAGGGTGAATATCAAACGAAACATCCCCGGATGCGGGCTTACCGGAACGTTGTCCTTGATATTTTGAAGCATTTTTCAGATTATACCTTAACTTGTATTCCTCGCATTCAAAATGGAATTGCTGATACGCTTGCCAAAGCAGCAAGTAACTTGAAGATCCCAATAAATTCAAGTAATAAATTAGAGATACATGTGAAGCACCGTCCTACCGTCCCGGATAATCAGAGATGTTGGCAAGTTTTCCAAGATGATGATGAGATTAATGATTTTCTGCAAAGTAAAGGTAAGTTCAAGGATACATCAATTGATGTAGAATTTGATGATGGTGATGATGTTCAAGTTAATTAAATGGAAGTGTTACAGCTAAAAGATAACATTATTCCTAAAGGTTTGATACCTTTAGAAGAGCTCTTTGATTAGGATGATGTGGCCAAGAAACCAACTTTACGACCTACTGAAAAAGGAGTAGAGGATGTAAATATTGGGACAGTTGAAAACCCCAAAATGGTAAAGTTATCCAAATCGTTGTCACCAGAGGTAAGAGCTGAATATGTGAGTTTTTTGTCCTCAGTTGTTGATGCTTTCTCTTGGGATTACTCAGATTTAAAGACATATGACACCAATATAATCCAGCATACAATCCCAATTAAGCCTAATCAGAAACCTTTCAGACAAAAGCTAAGAAGAATCAATCTGAAATTACTGCCATCGATTGAGAAGGAGGTAAACAGGTTGTACAAAGCAGGAATCATTGTTCCTATCAGATTTTCTGATTGGATTTCCAATTTAGTGCCAGTGCGGAAAAAGACAGGTGAAATCCGGTTGTGTATTGATTTCCGAAATTTGAACAAGGTGTCATTGAAGGACAATTATCCATTGCCTAAGATGGATCATATATTGCAGTGAGTAGTGGGTGCATCTCGAATGTCACTACTCGACGGTTATTCTGGATATAACCAAATCTTGGTGCATGAGGACGACCGCGACAAAATAGCCTTCACCACTCCGTGGGGGACATTTCACTATGCCAAGATGCCATTTGGTTTGAAGACTGCTGGTGCAACTTTCCAGCGGGCGATGGACATGACTTTTGCGAATGAAAAATATGTTTTCCTTGTTATATACCTTGATGATTTGACGGTTTTCTCCAATTCTGATGAAGAGCATATGCATCACTTGAAATTTGTTTTTCAGAAGTGCAGAAAATATGGTGTCTCACTTAATCCTAAAAAGAGCTTATTCGCCATGGATGAAGGTAAGTTACTTGGTCACATTATTTCCAAAGACGGCATTCGTATTGATCCGGCACGTTTTGAAGCAATCCAGCAAATTGACCCTCCTAGGAACAAGAAAGAAATTGTCCCTAACCTTGCTGAGCATTTGAGAGATATAACAAATATGCTGAAAAAGGACAGCCAAGTGAAGTGGATGGAAGATGCGGTAAAGTCCTTTGATTTGGTGAAGTTGGCACTATCTTCAGCTCCGGTGTTAATCAGCCCGGATTACACCCAAGATTTCATTTTGTTTTCCTTTGCTTCAAAGCACACCATGGCAGTTGTGTTAATGCATAAAAGAGATGGACATGAGAAGCCCATAGCATTTTTCATCCGAACTATTAGAGACGCAACCCTGAAATACAACATCATTGAGAAACAAGCTCTGGCACTGGTAAAGGCATTGAAGGATTTCCGGGTATACATTTTGCATTCCCATATTTTAGCTTATGTTCCTAACGCTGCCGTGAAAGATATTTTAGTTCAGACTGATCCGAAAGGAAGACGTGGTAAGTGGATCACAGCTTTGCTGGAATATGATGTGGAAATAAGGCCCATGAAACTTATCAAGGGACAGGGGCTGGCAAAACTTATGGCTGAATCCAATTTGCACGCATTAGACATAAATCTGATTGTTGCTATGTCTAATGAAGATGAGGCGAATTCGCCACTTCAGGTATCGGAAATGTTTGTTTATTCCCCATGGTATTCAGATATCATCTATGTTCTTCAAAATTTGTCATCACCACCCGGCATGACTAGAAACAAAGGTAGGAATTTGAAACTGAAGGCTGCAAAATTTTGTATTTTGAATTCTGCACTTTATTGGAAAGACCCAGGTGGTGTGTTATTGAATTGTTTGGTGGAGGAAGAAGGGAAGAAGGTAATGGAGGATTTCCACAATGGTGATTGCGGCGGTCATCATATTTGGAAGACAACTGCTAATAGGATTTTCAGAACTGGGTACTATTGGCCCACATTGTTCGTTGATGTCTATAAAACAGTCAAAGGCTGCCATGAGTGCCAGATTTTCGAAGGAAGACAGAAATTACATCCATTTCCACTCAAGCCTATTGAGGTAAGCGCTCCCTTCCAGCAGTGGGGTTTGGATTTCATTGGGGAAATCCATCCTCCTTCCTCAGGACAGCATAGATGGATTCTAACAGCCACCGATTACTTTATGAAATGGATCGAAGCAGTGCCCACAAGACAAGCCACCGATTCGGTAATTATTTCTTTCCTTGAAAACAACATTTTGTCCCATTTTGGTTGCCCGAGTAAATTGATTATAGATAATGCAACGGCTTTTAAATCAAGAAAGATGATTGAATTTTTTGTTAAGTATAAAATCATTTTGGGGCATTCAACCGCCTATCATCCGCAAGGTAATGGTTTAGCGGAATCTTCTAATAAGTCTCTAGTCAATATCATTAAAAAGTTGTTGGACATCAATAAAAAGAGTTGGCATAAGAAGCTGGTGAATGCACTATGGGTTGATCGGGTAAGTCAGAAGAAGTCAATTGGTATGTCTTCTTTCGAGTTGGTTTATGGAGTAGATACAGTCTTTCCTACTTCACTTGCTGTTCCAGTGGTCAAGCTTCTTCAGGAGGCTGGTAGTGAAGAAAGCCATATGCAAAGAAGGATTAATCAGATGATTCATTTACAACAAACGAGAGAAGAGGTCTTCCAGAGCACATTTAAGTTGCAGGAGAGAATAAAAAAGATCTATGACAAGAAATCGAAGGCAAATAAATTCCAGTTGGAGGAAGTGGTACTGAAGTGGGACGCTAGGAATGAGGACAAACGTAAACACGGTAAGTTTGAAAACCTTTGGAAAGGTCCATTCAATATTGCAGCATATCAAGGTCACAACGCCTTTCTGTTGAAGGAGATGAATGATGAAGAATGTCCAGGTGGGCCGGTAAATGGCCGGCTGCTCAAGCGGTACCATTTTTAAGTTGTTTTCTACTGATCATTGTCATTGTACATATCAGGTATTTCAATTTCATTGTAAGTGTGCACTGTAGTCTTTTCTTCAGTCTGGGGCCCGAAGTGAAGGCTATAATTCTGGAGAAGGATTTCAGTTTTCATTTGAGTTTGTTTAGTCAGTTTGGTTCAGTCATTTCTGTTTTAAAGGTTGAGTCAGTTTAAGTTAAAGTTTCAGTCAAATAAATTTAGTCAATAAAGTGAGCTATCAGTCTTTTGTCGATTTGTCAAGATAATGGATTCCATGCCCCAATGGATGAGGCACTGGTCTACTCTCCCAAAGATCTGCCGCTCTTGGCACCTCCAAGGAGCTACCATCCCCATTGGAGCCAATGTTAGAGTCGGTCCTTACATCCCTCCGTCAGAGATCATTTCTCTTATTACATTTCATGGTTTAGGTGTCTCATTCTGCTCATTCGTATGCATTCTGTTAGGGGCATGCCATCGACTGACGGAAGGTTTTGGTTTTTCTTGTTTCCCTCATGTTTGTACCTGCTGGGTTGATCACAAGTTTTCCAAAATCATCAAAGTTCAGTTCATGTCATTTACAGTCATTGATGCCATTTTGGTCAAAAGAGTCATTTTAGTTTCTGAGTCTAGGGTTCGTTCTTCTGAAATGTCAAATCATGCCCTCATGCCATGAGGATGGTTTCTAATAAGTTCTCAGTTCAAAATCTTTATCATCAAACATATTCGAGGACATTTCTTGTTCAAAACTCTGTTTTGAATAAGAAATTGTCGAATTCGTTTTTGTAACAAGATGTATCTTTCTTCCATGAAGTTCTTCACTTGCAGATTCTGGTCCTCCTTTTCCAAAGTTCAACGCCAACATCCCTGCAAAACATCAACCAATTTCATCATTTCAAGTCCAGCAAGTCATGAGGAAACAAAAGACAAAAGTTGAATTAAATGAAAAGTGCCAAAGGTAAAAAAAAAAACATTACAAAATGGGTTGTGAGAAAAAAAATCAAAACCATCTCTTTTCAAGATATTTCTCAAGGCTATTTATTCATTTGCAACAAGTTTCATTCAGAAAATCCGAGTGAGAAATCGAAGTTTGAAGTGGAGGAACAAATCTGCGTTTTGAGGAAGGCTGACTGTGTGCTAAGTTGCACGCGACGCATTGGGCAGAGGCGCGGCGCATAGGTGCGACGCGGCGCATAGAGCTGAATTTATCAGTGTGTTTTTTCAATGGCGCAGCGCACCTAAGGGCCATGGCACATTGGGTCTGCGCGCGGCGCAAAGAGCCCAAAGGCCGAAATTTATCCTCCTTCATCAAAACTCATTTCAAATTGGTGCATTTGCCTCCAAGTAAGTGTGACAAAGGCCTGTTCACTGTTTTCATTCATGTATGGCGTGTTTAGAAGCGAAGATATCAAAGAATGAGTGGTGAAACATAAACCCTATACTCATATTGTAATCTGCTCCCAAGGGTTTGCAAAGTGGTGGTTAAAAACTTGGATTTTGGTGTTTGAACTCTCATTCCATAGATATTTGTGCTCTTGTTATCATTAACATTTTTTTTCACTGCTATCACTGTCATATTATTATATCACAATCCCTTCCCCATTTCCAATATCCCATATCCCTTTTTACCCTTTGTTCCCATGTTAATGAATTCCCAAACCCTATCACTTGTTACCCCTTCCTTTCATTGATAAAAATACAAGTCTCCATAAAATTTAAGGGTTGCTTTGTGTCTGTGATTTCATTTATATATTCCCATTTCATAGACCCTTGTTTCTAAAATACCCCCCATCACTATCACTCATTCCCATTGCTTATAAATCCCCATATTCCTAAGTCCCTCAAACAGTGGTTGTCTTCACACTTGAAACTCATTTGACAGTCCTTTTCCCACTGTGATGTTTCTTATAGCACCTTGATATATATGTGACACATTGGGCATTAAAAAAAATACACCAATTGCTCATTTTCTAACCAACCAAACATACAGTTGACAAAAACATTTCAGCACCATGTCAGAGACAAATTCACCATATGAGCAGGGATATGAGCAAGACAGTGATTCATCTACCGAGCTTAATGTGCCGAGGAGATCTCATAAAAGTGGCAGGCATGTCAGGGAGGAGCCCACGTCTTTGACCCAATTGCAGGCCTGCCCGCTTGCAATGGATTTTTTTCAGCGTCAGTCATGCTTCCAGTATTGTGAGATGATTTCCCGAACTCAGCATCATCATGAGTTAGCTTGCCTATTTTTCCTACATTTTCATAATGGTCACGTAAATCTTGCTGGAATAAACTTCACTTTGACACCAGGGACCATTTCTGAGGCGACTGGGATACCGAACATTGGTGAGGAGTGGAACAAGAGACAGTAGCTGGATAGAGCATATTACGAGCCTTACATCAGACCTAGATATTTGAGGCAGTTTAGCAGGGTATTTCCATTCTGATTTCTGCAGGAGTTTTATGCACCATTGATGAAACTCATCATCCGATATTTCAGCTGCAAGGGTAGATTCTCTTGCCTTTATGCATACCATATCAGACTTTTGATGCATTTCACGAGAGTGTGACTGATGAATATTACATACTTCATGTGTCGGAATATAGAGCGGATGACTACCCTTGTGCAGAAGAAAACTTCGGAGCAGCAGCATAACAGCATCAATCATTATGCGCTCATCAAAATCATTGTGGTACATCAGCTTGGTTTGCAGGGCATCACATGGGATGAGTTCATTTCTCGTGACTTCTTCGCAGCCCCCGAGCCTCCTCCCGAGATTGTTCATGATGAGGCAGAGCCTTCACATCAGTTTGAGATTCCTAAGACTGAGCCTATCAGTGCCCCAGTGTGTGTGGCATATCAGAGAGGCCACAGAGCCTTATTTGCAACAGCACGACGAGTACTATCTCCACCAGGGGTGGAGGGTCTCGTTATCTTCATCAGCAGCACGAGTACTATCTCCACATGGCGTGGAAAGGGTCTCGCCTTCTACATCAGCACAGGTACAGGACAGAGGCAAGAAGTCTATGCACAATGAGGGCCCTTCGAGAGGCCAAGATACTGATTTTATTTTGATCGATGTTGATGCAAGCTCTCCTAGCTCAAAGCTGAAAGAGATCATCCAGGAACAAAAGGCTGAGATTGATACTTTGACCGTGAAGTTGCAGAGATCTCAGTGGGTGATAGATTACTTGGAGCATCACAATAAACAACTGGAGGATCATCACACACTTATAGAGCTGCGACAAATCCGTGAAGACCGTGCATTGGCCCGGAAGAGACCAGGTGACATGACACCATTTGAGCAAGAGACTTGCCTTACACATGTCAACATTCATCTGGAGAAGCTCTTGGTGAAGGCCAATAGGGACAAGGACATGCTCATACATATTAAAAACCACTATTGGGCTTGCACACACGTTTGCAAAGCGAAAATGAAGATCCTGAAGGCGAGGCTGAGAAAAGCACTGAAACGTCGGAAAAGGCCGGATCCACTCCGAATCTTGGTCGAAGCTTCCTTGGCTGAGCATGAGACATGATGGGAGACCTTCACTCCAAATTTCAGCAAATTTGGAGAATTTTTTGTCATTTTGAAAATTTTGGTTGCAAAACAGTTTTTTCCACCCAACGCGTTGCGCCACCCGACGCGCGCTTACGTTTGGGACATCTTCTGGAGGAAAAATTTGCATTTTTGAGTTTTTCATGATGAATTATGTATGTTTAGAAATTTCCAAATAATTTCATCAGATTCTGGGCTGCCTAAAGGGCTAAAAACACTCCAAAAATGGCCTTTCTACCACTTTTTGCACCAGCAGGAACCAGTCTGGGGAGATTGCAGTTTTGGAGGGGCAAATGACATCCAAATTGAAAACTTCTGCTTGGGTTGGATAGAAGACATCCAGGGATTTCCAACGAGCTATCATGAGCTCAATTTGGACTTCAAGAAGTGCCTCAAAATCAGCTCCATAGTAGCGCGACGCATAGAGAAACTGAGCGTGGCGCATAGAGAAATTTTGCCTCATTTTCACTCTTCAGCTCAGAAATTCGCCCAGTTTTGACTAGTTTTGCTTTTCCATGTAATGTTTGATCTACCATGATGTAATTTGGTAATATTGATGTAATTTTGGCATTTTTTTACTTGTTCTAGAGGATTCATTCACCAAAAAGTAAAAATTGAGTGAATGGATCAGTTTCCTAGCATATAGAGGCAAGTTGTTTAGATGCCTAGATTTTAGCTCCATGTTTAGAATTGGTTGAAACAACTCCTAGAAGGATGAGCTCGAACCCTAGAGGCATGGGAAGGGGTTAGGATGGTCTATATATTGTATTTTCTGATACCTTTTCAGGGTTGGACTCTTGGGAAAAGTTTGGCACCTCATTGTACATCCATTTTTCAGTTTTTGGCAAAGGAAAGACCAGAGTTTTGCAGCACTTGTTGGGATCCTTGTGGCTTCTGAGTTTTGATGATGTTCTTCTCATGTTATTGTAAGTTAAATTAATGTTATATGTATGCCATTTCCTTCCTCTATGCTTCTGAATTAAACAAATGAGTAATTGAGTTAGAATTCATTGATTTGCCGGCTCTCTTCCTTAGACTTTTGTTTAGTTTTATATGTTTTCGTCAGTTTGAAGAGGATCCTTGAAATATCTTGCCCTCTTCAGCTCCTCAGTAGTCTTTCAATCCATTCATTCGATCTAAGACATCAAAGTCGTTGCCTACCCTACCCCAACTTGAACTCTGCAAGAATTTGGCCTCATCCCCAAGCCCAAAATTGTTTTTCCCTTTTTTCAACAAAATCCCCTAAAAATCAAAATCAAACCCTCCTATTTTTTTATCTAGCCTAATATCAGTTTTTGTTTTAGTCATCTCAAGCCCCTTTGAATATTTTTATTGAGATTGACCCGGAGAGAGCCCTCTCCTGTCCTCATAGGGCTAGCTACGAGGCTGAGCGTGGTTTGGTGTTGTCCTTCTTTCGCCTTATTTCAGCCTAAGGTGGATTTAGGAACTAACATCATGGACCATGAAAGAGAGGATATCTTGTGGGAGTGTCACTAAAGATTTGTGGGGGGGCATGTCGGCGCGAAACCCACCACAAGAAAAATCTTACAAGCAGGGTTATGGTGGCCCACAGTACATAAAGATAGTAAAGCATATGTAAAAAAATGTGATGTCTTCCAAAGAACGAGATGTCTATCACACTGAGACAAGTTGCCACCTAAACCTGTAAGAGCACTACAACCATTTAAAAAATGGGCCGTTGATTTCATAGGGCCAATTGCACTAGTGGCAAGACATTCATAGGAAAGGTACATAATTACCACACTAGCTTATCTCACAATATGGGAAGAGGTAGCACCAGTGAAGGATTGCATAGTAGACACAACATCCAGGTTAATTTTTGAAAATATAATTAGCAGATTTGGCTGCCCCAAAAGCCTAACCAGTGATCAAGGCACACACTTCAATCAATACAAAAATCAAGTCTCTTTTAGATTATTTTATGGTACAACATCATAAGATCAGTCTGTTCCACCCTCAAGCAAATGGAACCATTGAAGCATTTAACAAGATCTTAGAAAAAGGACTAACCAAGATATGCAATTCCAATCGGGATGAATGGGGTGAGAGAATACCAGCAACATTATGGGCATACAGGACAACTGTAAAAAGGTTGCACAATCAAACTCCATTCCAGCTGGTGTACGAGAGAGAAGCAATGGTACTTGCTGAATTTATCATACTGAGTCTATTAATCGATTCAAAAATACATATGATAGAGGAAGATTGAATAAAAATAAATCAAAATAATGTAGAGATTAAAAACCAACTGTTGTGATGCAAAGACCACATCGCAATCGATTGTGGTCGGGGGGGTAGTATCTATCGCGTCATCTAAGTAGTATCTATCATGTCATCTGTGTCAGAAAGAGAATGTGTCAAACATCTTTCCATCATAATAGCCCATCATACCAATGTCAGTCAGTAGGATCACCTGGATTTGAAAATTAACTGCCATAATTAGTAACAACCACAACGTAATAAATTTTCCATATTAAGACATAATCATTACCCATCACGTCTACCCAAACCCCAAAGACATAGTCAGCAATGTCAGAATACACCTCACCGCGGTAACTAATCACACGATTATAGCCACGGGAAATATAGAAAAATTAATTAGTTATGGGGTCTTATCAACCTAATTCGTTCCGATTACATTACTTAACCCGCATGAAAGAAGACAGAATGAGAATGCCAGAGAATTTTGTGTTAGAACAAGAAACAGCTGCAGTAACAAGCGAAATTTCATCAGAGGAAGCTCAAAAAGATAGTCCAGTAGCAGGAGTTCATATAAAGAGATCAGGAACAGTACTCTAGGTATACAAATGAAGGACGAATATGACAAAGGTAGCAACAACAGTTATCGAGCCCGAGCTTGATGAGAGAATTCAGAGGATGGAATTGTTAGTGGGAAAGTATGACAACGCATCACTGATTGACACAGATTTCACATATTTATATCAATTTATGGCTATGAAGAGACAGGTATACATAGAGATTTTTTCTACAGAAGGAGGAGGGGAAGCAACAAGAATGAATCTGGAGTTCAGAGGTATCCAAAAATCAACAATACTGAACCTCAGGAACGTCCCAATTTTTGAAACAATGGGAGCAGCTATGTAGTGTATGAAATTCATACTGAGCAGACTCCAGAATGGATCACTGTGGCTAGGGTGAGAAATACCGATACATGCAGAGGATATCAATAGGCTCACGAGATTATCAGCAGAAGGGAAGGATGTCTCAATGGCATTCCAGAACATGTCAAAGAGAGCCAAGAAGGTAGGAGACCGTGATTAATATAAGAAATATGAGACAAGAAGAGGAGGGAAGGGGGCAAAGATAGACCTCATCAATGATCCAGTAGTCAAATTTTCCTGCTACCTAATAGAGGGTAAGACGATGAGGCACTACACCAAAAGAAAATGCACCCTTGACACCATTTTAGTTGTGGAACACTACCTCCAAGGAACCCAGCTGAACTGGTGTACATTTCTACTGAAAAAACTATTCGAAGCCTGCGAAGATAACTACATAAGAGCCACAGGGTTCATTTATGGCTACCTCATAATAGAATTTGAGATGTGGAAATGGACTCACTCAGGGGTAAGACAACTCATGGAAATCAGAAATGACTAGCTAATGGTGATGAAGTTTACACCTTGGAGAATCCTGAGAGATCCCAGCACCAAGGAGGTAAACGAGAAGGCTTTCTCATTCTGGTACAGGAAGATGGTGGATGTGGTGGTGAAACAACAAAGGGTTCCGAGGAACCTGTTGGATATATATTCCAAGTAGATATAGTTTGGAGTCACCCACAAGTAGACATATATCAGACCCAGTTGCGTGGATGAAACCACATTCAAAATGAGATCGTTAAAGTTTCAGGTTGAAGGAAAGGTGTTCCACACTGAAGTCTATTCTTGGACGGGAGTTGGAATGGCAATCAGAAGTGGAATGCATCATTATTCGTTCGAGGGCATGCTTCCGAGAGCACTACCAGGGGAGACACCAGAGGAAATAAGGAGTAGAATCTCTCGACTGTAGCTAACACCTTTATTGGAACAGATGGACATGAGGGTTAAGGGCTTCAATTGGGTAATACAAACTCTCACAAGTGCTTCTCTTGTGTTTCCTTCTTTTTCAGAATTTCAATCTTCAAATTCTGCATCACCATCCATGATTTCACATATCGTCACTTCCCTACATTCCACCATGTTCAATTCACCCTGAAAAACCATAATAATTTCAATCCGTAAGAGTAAGGCACCTAAATCACCAGTAGCTACCCCTAAAGCCAAGAAAGCAAGAATTATGGTGTTGAGGCAAACAATTGACCGCATCGAGGAAGATCAAACCCAACCCATGGATACAGGAGTACCAATTCGAGAAGAGCCAGAGGTTGCCACCCAGGTCACCTCCGCGCTACCTGCGTTTGATCCGTTCTTGGTTTTTAATATTCAAATATCATCTCCACCCCACACTCACACCTCTTCACCTCACACTCACCATTCATCACCCCATACGTCATTTACTTCCAAAGACCAATCCACCTGTACTCCATCCACCTCAACAACTATCTCAAACCCAGTAAAGTTAAGAAGAAAAAAAAATGGGGACACCGAGGTAGAAGTTAACTTGAGTACGTCTATGGTACCCAAGGTTAACCAACCTCTGGTGGGGCAGGGAACTTTCCTGGAACTATTAGTTCAAGGAGGATCTTCTACTGTAGATACAACACCCTCGCCAAAATAGCTGAACACATTTCAGCAAGCCAATCTGATACTACATCAGATTCAGCCAACCACTAGTATGAACAACCCAGAACATCAGCTGCCACAATAGAACTAGCCCATATCACCACATGAGCATTCAAAGAGATCAATAGCCAGCGGGCAACCCCTCAGAGAAAGACCTCCAGCCCATGACATTTCAGGCACTAAGAGTATGCATACCTATGGTAGAGAACAACTATACAACTTCATCTAGCGAGCAGCACAACAAGTAGAAAGGCTGCATAAAGACCTCCAACAGAGGTTCGATCAACAGCAACAACAAGTCCTTGCGCTTACTGAAGAGCACAATCAGCTAAAAGGGGAGAAGGAAAGTCTATAGGAACAACTCGAAAAGGTAACGAATATCTTCAACAATCTCTAGCTGTAATATTCCAAATCTGTAACAGCTACACTATTGGGAATATCTCAAGATATTAGAAATGTGGAGATCAGCAATTCATAAACATGAGCTGGAAATAGAAATGAATACATTAATACCAAGAATGTCGGAAGATCCACATAACCATTTATATTGTATTATAGCAGCAGCAATGTATACAAGATCTTGAGGAAATGATCTCTCAAGCTAGGCAATGCAGCCTCAATGAAACATATACATGAAAGATGAAGTAATACTGCTATACAAGAGAAGCCTTGGCTATGACTGCGCTATCCATGAAGAGGAGCTGCTGAAAATAATGTCAATACATGGATATAGCAATATATATCTCAAATAAAGAAGGGGGAGCAAGATCTCAACCCCTGGAAACATACAATACACTATCCTTAAAAGGATTGGCTAAAATACATACAAAATGGAAAATCTGCAGAAATGTTGCTGGGTAGCAGCAGCAACTCAAGAACTGGAAACAAGTGGAGAAGGCTGAAGTTTCTACATCCAATGAAAATACCTCCTCCAATGGATCTTTATAATGAAAGGCTAATCCTCTCACCTAAGATCTCACCCTCCAAAGATATCTACAAAGCCCCACTACAAATGCTCCACTAAAATAATGCAGTTACTGGACGAAAATGCGCTGTAGAGCTAGGGAATGAGTTGGCCTTGATGACAAAGTCTACAATAAGCTCTGGATGCCTCCAAAATGATCTCTCAAAGGAAAGAGAGACTCCTCCTCTGAAAAATAGCTGATGGAGATGGTGTAGTGAACCCTCACTGCAACACCCAGCAACACAACATTATTCTGTTGTAGAAATAATACTGTCTCGATGGAGGATGCTTGGCCTAAAGCCTAGATGTGAGGAAAATCAGTGCAATCCCTCAAGAGGCCTCTGAAGAAGGAGAATGAATCCTAAACAGGAATTCCTCCCGGCAACTCTTGCTAAATAGCAAAGAATGCACAATTTTCTGAATAGACAATGAGGTGAATAATACAAGCATGAGAAACAATGGTTGCCTTTCCCTCCTTTTAACCAAGTGAAAGCCCCTCTCCATCGGTCCCACTCCTTTTAGGGTTTCCTCCACCAAATAACCCTCTTCCCATTTATACTGCGTTGTTTCTCTAAGTGTTCTCCACCTCTTGGCCCAGCGTTGTTGACTTGGTCAAACTTGACCTTGTCCACTTGCAAATAACCCTGTTAACACAAGAGGGTGTGAAAACCAGCTCCAATGATGATCCCCTTTCATACTATGAGGTATTGTATTGATATTATCACTATGCATGGGCCTCCTTACCCATTTATTCTCCTCCTAGGTGAAACCAGTGAAAATTAATATTCCAAATTATTGTTGGAAAATTTTGGAATATTACAGTCCTCCCCTCCAAATTGTTGCTTGTCCTCAAGAAACTGCAAGGACAGAACTGGAAAGCCTCCCCTCAAGGCATGGAGTCTAATATGTGTTGAGGGACATCTTCCTCATGTGGATCCTCCATCCCCCAAGCAATCATCCATGCAAAATGAGTTACCTTCCAACTAGGCAAATATTGGAAACTGTCCTCCACCTGTGGCTCTGGCAAAGTAGGTGGTATGAAAATATGCTCATGGTAGACAATGTAGCCTACCCCACGTTGTCCTCCTCTCCAATCATGATAAGTGTAGAGAGAGTGCTGATCCTGGGCTGCAAAATACTTGCCCTCAAGTGGCAAGATGAAGACTATATCCCCAAGGATATCTCCTCCAACGCTGCAAATCATGTTGGCCCAAGTATCTCCATATATGATGATTTGGAAGTCATCATCATATGGAATCTCCTCCATCATATGGCTCACCTCACAAAGTGACAATTGTGCTGTTAAGGTAACCATATCATGTCCCATGTTCCCCTTAGAACATGTAGTGTAAAAAGTGTGAGGAATTTCTCCCTCAAAGGACACATCCACCCAATGTGTCTCTCCTCTAATCTTGCTCCCTAGAAAAGCTCTAGCAATATCAATCAAGGGAACCATAAGGAGAATCATGCTGGCTACCATGTGTAGTAAAGGAGAAGGACAATGGTCCTTCAAATGTAGCCAACGCAGTTTGACTCTCCACTGCCATAGAAAATAAAATGATGGGTGGCCTCCCCACCATTTGCTTGTTGCCCCATTCTCTTCACAAATCTAGTGAAAGTGAATGATGTAATGTGCAACGTGAGTACATTATCCATGAGAAATATCCTCCTCATATCCACTTAGGGAGTGATCACCCATAATGGCCTTATGTAGATCACCAAATCTAGAAGGAATAATATCCTCCTTTTGAGCAAATCCCTGCACATATATGGTTAACAGATGCATATATATAGAAAAATCACTATGAAATCCAAAAATAATCTTACCATATGTTTTGCTCATATAAATGGAGTGGCTCATAGATGATTCTTCCCTCATCCTCAAAGGGAAAAGAGTTGACTGTGCTAACTCCTCCATCTCCTCATGATCCATGGAATGCCTCCTCAAGTTCTTCAAGTGGTTCCTCCCACAAGAAGAGAAGAAATGTAATGTGGCAGTCATGGTTGACCCATGGTCCCTCCTGATATGTAAAACATGTATAGTAAGGAGAATCATGCTCCCAATGGGCATGCTCAATCTCAAGCCCACTCTCCAAATAAAGCTCCCCATAAACATATCAGCAATACATGGAAGCATAGTACAATAAGAACAAGTTGCCAATTGACAACTAGAGAGTGAATCATAGTTCCACTCATGGAACCAGCGTAGTGCATCCCTTGCCTGCATCAAGTCAAACAAAAACAAGTGTTCTCCCAGCCACTTGTTTGCTGCCACAATCATTTTACAAGATAGAAATATGAAAGTACAATTTGGTGCCAATGGTGCACACCAAGAATCATGTGGCCTCTCCCACAAACCACCAATGAGATAGCCAATATAAATGCTACAAATGGCTTCAAGTACATTATCATATAATATACAAGAAGAAATAATCCTCCTTGGGACAATATGTTGCTCATAAGAAAACAGGAAGTACAAAACATAAAGTGAAATTGTACATTCTCCATTATGTACTCGAAGACTTGAGCTGAATTGGCTCAACTGAAGAAGCTCCCTTACTCTCAATGAGTAGGAAGGTGGTTGTGACATCTTTTCCATCATCATCTAGGCTCTACATCTCTCCATATGCTGGTGTATGTCCTGTTGGATGCCCTCCCAAATGAACTCTTCTGCCAAGGCAAGATATGCATCAAAATGCATGGAAAAGAATTCCTCATATGCCGCATGCAACAACTTCTCCTTGAGACTAGAATCTCTAGTCAAGAAGACTCTGCCATGTGAATATATGACCATATCATCCACCATATACTCATCATCTCTATCCAAGTCATCGAACATCATGCATGCACCAAGATCCTTGGAGTACTCTACCAAGAGCTGAGATCTCTAGTAAGGATCAATTCTCCTCAGAGACAGCGCTGGTGATCTGGCATGTGAAGCTATCCTCCTGTTGTTGTCTGCTACTTTGACATCCCCCATGCCAAATTTCTCCTCCAAAATATTCACCTCTCCAAAATCCAAGAGCGGTGAATCTAAAGACAAAATTTCTCTCATCAATGATAGATCTGGTGGCCTCCCTGGTGGAATGCCTTTATGCAGTGAGACATCAATGTCAAGAGTGGAATGTATATATGGTTGGGAAACCTTGCCCTTGCTCTCACAGCGCAATATAGTCTACCTCCTCTTTGCACTAGCTCTCTGAAATGGAGAAGGGTGTGTGCCTCTCATCACTTGATGCTGCTCTTCCTCCCTTCCTTCTCCTTCCAATTGTAATGCTGCACAATCATGCTGCTCGCTGATTGTGCTTAGACCTCCATGTATGAGATCCTGGGAACTTCTTTGCAAATATGCAATAATCCTTCTAATTATATCAAGAGCTCCTCCTCCCTATGCGTGAGGTGCTAGATCAGCTCTAGAAATGACAACGTTGTTGCCCTCAGCCTCCTCGACATGAGTGGGCAACCCTCCAATGATTGGATCCTCTTTTGGAAAAGGGATCTCTTTGCCTCCTTGTGCCAAAATACAAGATGAAGATATTTCCTCCAATAAATATTCATGCAATATATCAGCTTCCTTCATGGTTCTCTAAAGTGATTTTGAGTCTATGGTTTCCTCCATCACATGCAAGGGTTTTGTTTGTTTGAATGTTTTTGTTTCCTCCACATGTGTTTCAGAATTCCTCCTACCAAATATCTTCACAAAAGTTCTAATGAACATTGCATAGGAAGAGTTATTTGCATTTTTCAAAGTAAATGACTCAAATAACCACCATGCATAGACCTTACCTCCCAAGTGTAGTGCTACTACTCTGATGGCTTCATCTTCGGAAATCTGATGCTGCTGCAAAAAAGATGTCTAGCTCTTCTATCCAAGCCCTGGATGAACAAGTAGGGGAACCATCAAATATAGATAGAAGAAATCTATCCTCATTATACTGCTTTCTCCTCCTCACCACGATCTTGCAAAACTCCAGAAAAGTAATATGATCTCTAAACTTCTGAGTTTGAGATCCATACTCATGCAAGAAACCACCAAGAGTTCCTTTCTTCAGCATCTCTCCTTCTTCTTTCTTCCTTATGGAAAAAATAGCCATGTGACTGCACTGTACATCATAGGGTGTGGCTGCATGCTCACACTCCCTATAGGAAAATCTAGAGTTTGTCTCAGTTTCAAACCCTCTTGGAGATCCTGTACATATCTCCCTTCTTATCTTCTCGAATTCTTCATGAGTGCTCTGTACAGATTTTGGAAGAATATTTGTAATATTATCTTCCTTCTTCTCTCCATATAATGGAGTCTTCATCTTCTCTCTCCTTGATAGCATGATGGCTGAGATCCACCGGCTGAGCCATAGATCATGCTTTGATACCACTGTAAAATTCCAAATCTGGAACAGCTACACTATTGGGAATATCTCAAGATATTACCAGTGTGGAGATCAACAATTCATAAACATGAGCTGGAAATAGCAGTGAATACATTAATACCAAGAATGTCGGAAGATCCACATAACCATTTATATTAGATTATAGCAGCATCAATGTATACAATATCTTGAGGAAATGATCTCTCAAGCTAGGCAATGCAACCTCAATGAAACATATACATGAAAAATGAAGTAATACTTCTATACAAGAGAAGCCCTGGCTATGACTACGCAATCCATGAAGAGGAGCTGCTGCAAATAATGTCAATACATGGATACAACAATATATACCTCAAATAAAGAAAGGTGAGCAAGATCTCAACCCCTAGAAACATACAATCCACAGTCCTTAAAAGGATTAGCTGAAATACATACAAAATGGAAAATCTACAGAAATGCCAGAGTTGTTGGGTAGCAACAACAACTCAAGAACTAGAAACAAGTGGAGAAGGTTGAAGATGTTGCATCCAATGAAAACACCTCCTCCAATGGATCTATAGAATGAAAGGCTGATCCTCTCACCTAAGATCTCACCCTCCAAAGATATCTGCAAAGCCCCACTACAAATGCTCCACTAAAATAATGCAGTTACTGGATGAAACTGCACGGTAGGGCTAGGGAATGAGTTGGCCTTGATGCCAAAGTCTACAATAAGCTCTGGATGCCTCCAAATTGATCTCTCAAAGGAAAGAGAGACTCCTCCTCTGAAAAATAGCTGATGGAGATGGTGTAGTGAACCCTCACTGCAACACCCAACAACAAAACATTATTCTGCTGTAGAAATAACATTGTCTTGACAGAGGATGCTTGGCCTGAAGCCTGGATGCGAGGAAAATTAGTGCAATCCCTCAAGAGGCCTCTCAATAAGGAGAAGTAATCCTAAACAGGAGTTCCTCCCGGCAACTCTTGCTAAACAACAAAGAATGCACAATTGTCTGAATAGACAATGAGATGAATAATACAAGCATGAGAAACAATGGTTGCCTTTCCCTCCTTTTAAACAAGTGAAGGCCCCTCTCCATGGGTCCCACTCATTTTAGGGTTTCCTCCACCAAATAACCCTCTTCCCATTCATACTGTGTTGTTTCTCTAAGTGTTCTCCACCTCTTGGCCCAACGTTGTTGACTTGGTCAAACTTGACCTTGTCCACTTGTAAATAACCCTGTTCACACATGAGGGTGTGAAAAGAATCTCCAATGATGATCCCCTTTCACAATATGAGGGATTTTGTTGAGGTTATCACTATGCATGGGCCTCCTTACCCATTTATTCTCCTCCTAGGTGAAATCAGTGAAAATTAATATTCCAAATTATTGTCGGAAAATTTTGGAATATTACACTAGCCAACAATAATTTCCCAGGATAACAAGACACCAGAGGACATATCGGCTTGATCCATGGTCGAAAGGTCTATCTGAGTGAAAATGACATTTTAAAATCTTAGCAAGGAAATCTAATATCTCAAACAAACGCTAGCAGCAAGACCAACATTACCAGATCCTGCCATAATATATGCTGAGACGGTTACCGAGAAACAGAAGCAGGTAACCGAAATGAAGGAAACCCTGGAAACGAAAATCAAAGAGGCTTACAACCTACTGAAACACCTACATGAATACTCTAATTCGTTAACCATGAAAGCCCAACCTATCTCTGTACAACTTCAGAAAATTTCGCAAGAGATCAAAGAGGCCACAGATCTCATCAACATAACACAACTCTACAACCAAGCGGAGGTACTAGAAACCAGAACATAGAACATAGAGGAGCATTCTGCTGCCACAAAGTAGGTCCTCAGAGAGTTGAGGCAACTAATCAAGAAAAAATAAGAGGCAATACAATAGATGTCAGCCGAAACCGGGCCAAATATTAAGAAGTATTCAGCAAGCTACCTCCAGTAGCAAGGCAAACTGATGCTGAAAAATTCGCCACAGAAACCGAATAGCTAATTAGGGAATGGCAACAGGAAATTAATAAGTTCATGGAAATCAAGTCTGTATCATTGAGCAAGGTTCCATAGTTTGGGCCTTTTTTTGGACAGAGTGAAGAAACAGAGAAAACAGAGTCAGCCTCATAAGCAAACATGTCGATGGAAGCTGCAGCAGCAGGAAAAGATTGACTCAGGATGAGTCAATAGCATGTGGTCGGGGCCTGTTGGGCCTTTTTTTTTTTAAAGGAATAGTTTTGAGTTGCAGAGAACAGGTGGCAAAGTGCAATCATGGTAGACAGGGAGTTGTCATGGTTGCACATAGCCAGAAGATAGGTGGCGCAGAAGTTTCGAGGAACAACACAGGTGGCAAGAATGGGAGACAAAGACAATCAACAGAACTCCAAGTAATCAAGAAGAAGCAACAAACAGTGGAGCAGGATAAGAGAAAATATTGACAGTCACGTTGGTGGAAGAACAAATATGAAATCAACTAGCATAGATAGGAGAGTCATTCCGACATAGGACTGAGGGAGAGAGTTGTAGGAGAGCTCTGTTAGATCTTTGTTGTACTGAATCACCTTGTAATAGACTCTGTGGAGTGATGTATGTAATTTTATAATGATAATGGAATATGGTTGTTTCCATGTTTGTTGTTCTAAGTTGAGTGTTAATCAGTTTCTTACTGTGAATGTGTGCCCCGTTTTAAATTTTAATTCAGCATCCTAAATTTTCTCCATGAGTAATAGCTTATACATAGTAGCGAGATCTATTTGTTGTTTCAATTTCCTTTAGTTTCTCTTTATGGTTGTGACTTTTTGTTACTTGATCTGTCTCCTAACCTTACTAAGGTCACAACACTCCTCGGGTGAGACTCTCTACTCCTTGGAGTAGGGTGAAAATGTCGGTGTTGTGCTAGACTACTGTGGAAACCTTTTTGGCCTCTATCCTGAACCCGGGTCTTGCTTATAGACCTCCTTTTTCTCCAACAAGAGAGCTCCAAATCAGCAAGCACAAAAATTATTCTGCACTCCATTGTGGCAAAACTATGCCCAAGGACCTGAAGATAAAGATGACATCGTTGAAGAGAACCATTTCTTTGATAAATATCATGGACCTAACTTCCTTACGGAGGATGATGAATATACCAAGGAAACATATGTGAAGAATGACCAAGAATGTGTACCTGTAAATGATGATGGGTTGGCAGTCCAATCTGAAGACTATCAAAGGAAGGACATAAATGCTCTCATATCAACATAGAGACAATATAGTTTGAGAAACTGAGATGTTCCTATTAATTCTACTCAAAAGAGGCCAACTCCACAAAATATACTCAGTCCAAACAAACTTCCCAAGCTAGTTAAAATAAGAAGAAGGAGCCTGCTACCACAAATCAGAGCAAGAAAAATTGGCCATATACAAGTACATCAAATAGAGACAAGGAAGGATAAAGGAAGGAATCTTCATCAAAAGAGCAGCCTGAAAAGCAGGATACCATTGCCAAAGAGGTAGAGAATTAGTCTAAATAGTCTAGCTTAAAGAGTAAAATTTCCAGGTTAAAAATTTATATTCCCCTCATTGAGCTTGTAAATAATGATAAATATAAATTATGTTGCGAAGATGTTGAAAGCAGATCAGATGTTAGACATGGTCAATGTGAGTGATGACCATCCCGAACTTGTATTTGGCCTAGTGGTAGATGAAAATCTTGAAGATAGTGAAGTCCCTCCCTTTTATCTCATTTTGAGGATTCATGATTATATTCTCCATAATTCCATGTTGGATTCTGTCGAAGGCCATCATGGATAATTTGGGTTTGGACATAACCCGACCCTATCATGACCTATATTCTTTTGATTCGAGTAGAGTTAGATGCCTTGGTCTTATCAAGGACTTAGTGATATCTCTTGATCAAATTCCTGCCAAAAATGTGTTGATGGATGTTGTAGTTGTTGACATACTTCCAAGGTATGGCATGATGCTTTCATGGTCTTGGGGAGCCAAATTAAGGGGTACTCTACAACTTGATTTTTCATATGCCACAATTCTGGTATTTGGTCAACTTAGGAAGCTATATTGGGAGGTTAAAATGAAATACATGATCAATAGCAAAGACAAACCCAAAAATCACCCCATTCACTCTATACATACTGATTTAGAGTCCTTCATTTTATATAATGATTATGGTACTGATGATTTAGAGAGTCAAATGATAGAAGGTGAAGAAATTTCAAAATTTTCAAATAATGTCCAAGCGGTCTTGAATGCAGAACAAAGAAATCAGAATTCCAATGGCTTGCAACCACACACTTCAGAGCAAAGGTCAGTAGAGTCAGAGAAAGGAAAGAAAAAGTTGTGACAACGGGTCAAAAATAAGAAACGGTTACGCCCACATAATTTCAGCTTCCCAATGAAGAGGCGAGTCTTTGGACCATGGATTTCGATGGTGCTTTGGGAAAATATGGAGCTGGTATCCGAATATGGATCCATAGCCCTATACATCAGTCATATAAAGTCCCAAAAAATGAAATATTGTGTTCTTATAAGTTATCTTTTGAATTTTCGAACAATGACGCAGAATATGAGGCCTTAATCACCAGTCTGAGAGTTTTGAAAATACTAGGTGCGAAAAGAATTATAGTATATGGTGACTCTGAGTTGGTGATTAAACAGGTAAAATGGTAGTATCATGCCAAAAATTCTAGGATGAGAGCTTATCGTAATTTTTTTCTTGATATTCTTAAAAAATTTTGAGAATATACATTGTTTATGATTCCTAGAATTCAGAATTGTATGGCTTATTTTCTTGCCATAGCGGCCAGCAATTTTAAGATTCCTATTCATGCTACTACATTTTTTGAAATTCATGTGAAGAATCACCTAGTTGTTCCTAAAAATCTTAGATACTGACAAGTATTTTGGGATGATAAACAAATAAACAACTTTCTGTAGATGGAGGGGGAGTTTTCTAATTCCCATATTGATTATGTCTATAATGAAGATGATATGGTAATTGAAGCTACTGAAGTTGAGGTGTTGCAGCTAAAGGCTAATAACATTCCACAAGGTATTGAACCTTTGGAAGAGTTATTTGATCAAGATGATGTTGCTAAAAAGCCGATAATGGTCCCCACAGAAGTAGGTGTTGAAGATGTAAACCTTGGTACAATTGATAACCCCAAGATGGTTAAGTTATCAAGGTCTTTATCTCCTAAATTGAAAGGTAAATACATAAATTTGTTGAGTTATTTTTCCAATGTATTCGCTTGGGATTATTCAAGTTTAAAATTTTACGATAAAAAAATCATCTAGCACACCATCCCAATCAAGCCGGATCAAAATCTATTCTGCCAAAAGCTGAGGAGAATCAATCCTAAACTAATTCCATCAATGAAAAAGGAGATAAAAATACTTTACAACGCTGGTATTATAGTTCCTATTCTATTTTTAGATTGGATGTCCAACCTTGTGCCAGTAAGGAATAAGACAGGGGAGATTCATATTTGCATAGATTTTAGAAATCTAAACAAGTTGTCCTTGAATGAAAATTATCCTCTCTCGAATATGGACCGCATATTGCAGAGGGTAGTTGGGGCTTCTAGAATTTCACTCCTTGACAAATACTCAAGATACAACCAGATCTTGGTGCATGAATATGACCAAGAGAAAACAATGTTTACAATGCCATGGGGTACTTTCATGTACGCAAAAATTCCAGTTGGGCTAAAGAATGCAGGGGCTAAATTTCAACGGGCTATGGACAATGCTTTCTCAAATGAAAAGGTTTTATTTCTTTTGTTTTACCTTGATGATGTTATTATCTTCTCATAGTAATATAATGAGCACCTACATCACTTGATAATTGTGTTTCAAAAATTCATGAAATCCGACATTTTGTTGAATCCTAAAAAAATCCCATTTTCCATGGAAGAGGGAAAACTAATTGGGCACATCATCTCAAAATATGGCATCCGAATTGATCCCTCTAGGATCAAAGCAATTCAACAGTTGGAATTCCCAAGGAACAAAAAAGAGATCCAGTCATTCAACAGTAAGATAATTTTTTTGAGGAGATTCATCCCAATCTCAGTGAACACCTTAGAGATATCACAAACATGTTGAAGAATGAAAATGAGGTAATATGGTCAAAGGGTGAAAATAAATCATTCAATTTAGTCAAATTTGGTTTAACATGTTCTCCCACACTAATCAACCCTAATTATACTATAGACTTCATTATCTTTTCATTCGCTTTTGAGCACTCCTTGGCCGTCGTCCTAATGAAAAAAAAGGACTCAAAGATGGAGTAGCCAATTTCCTTCTTTAGTCCAACCATAAGAGATGTGGCAATTACATACAAAATTATTGAAAAACAATCTTTGGCCTTGGTTAAAGCATTGAAATTCTTTCGAGTATACATCCTTCACTCTCACATCATTGCCTATGTTCTGAATGCAGTGGTGAAAGATGTTTTCATGCAAAATGATCCCAAAGGTAGGCAAGGGAAATGGATTGCAATCATGCTTTAATATGACCTAGAGATCAAGCCCACAAAGTTGATCAAGGAACAGGGTTGGGAAAATTTTATGGCCGAATCTAATTTTC
This sequence comes from Pinus albicaulis, assembly GCA_034641835.2. Taxonomy (NCBI): domain Eukaryota; kingdom Viridiplantae; phylum Streptophyta; class Pinopsida; order Pinales; family Pinaceae; genus Pinus; species Pinus albicaulis. The sequence goes on from CM076575.1 coordinate 368,280,064, forward strand.
ATGTGTTGGATATTAATTTGATTTATGCACTTTCCGAAGAGGAGGCTAATGACTCATTGAGACAGGAACCTCAAATTTTCATTTCATCCACTTGGTATGTTAATATTTTTTATGTACTTAAACACTTAAATCCTCTTCCTTCTGTTTCTAAATGAAAGAGTATATCACTGAAATTAAATGATTCAAAATTTTGTAATTTAGACAGTGTTTTGAATTGGAAAGACCCTAGAGGTGTCTTGTTGAAAGCGAAGCGAAGGAGGTGATGAATGAATTTCACAAGAGTGATTGTGGCGGTCATTTATTCTGGAAGAACACAACGAACAAATTTTTGAGGTCTGGTTTTTATTGTCTCACTATTTTTCCTAATATGTATAAGACCGTGATGAGTTGTCACAAATGTCAGATTTTTCAAGGGAAGAAGAAGTTTCTTCGGTCGCCTTTGAAACCTATTTCATTTCAGGCACCATTTTAGCAATGGGGTCTCAATTTGATAGGTGAGATCCATCCTTCATATTCTGCTCAGTACAAGTGGATTTTTATGGCCATTGACTACTTTACGAAGTGGAATGAGGCAATCTCAACCATGCAAGCTATTTATTTGGTAATCATTCAATTCATGGAATCTAATATCTTGTCTAGATTTGGTTGTCTGCAAAAGATAATCATGGATAATGCAGTTGCATTTAAGTCCAAAAAGATGGTGGGATTTTTTGAGAAGTACAATATAAAATTGGGTCATTCAACTGCATACTATCTGCAAGGAAATGGACTAGCCAAGTCTTTAAATAATTCTTTTTTCAATATTATCAAGAAGATGTTGGAGGTAATTAATAAACTCAAAAATTATTTGTGGGTAGACAGACTAAGTGATAATAAGTCCATAGGTGTGTCACCTTTTGAGTTAGTGTATGAATTTGATACGATATTTCCTACTTCTCTTGTTATTCTAGTCATGAATATTTTGCAAGAATTTGGTAGCAATCCGAATGATGTTCAACGATGGATAAACCAAACGATTCATTTGATACAAACAAAGGAGAAAGTTTTTCAAAACACTTCTAAGTTGCAAGAAAGAATAAAAAAAGTGTATGACCGGAAAACAAAAGCAGATGACTTCAATATGGGAGATCCAATTCTCCATCAGGATTCTCAGAATGAAGATAAAGGAAATAACGACAAGTTTGAAAACTTGTGGAAGGGACCGTACAAAATTTCAGCCTCAAGAGGAAATAATGCCTATTTTTTGGAATAAATGGATGGAAAATACTATGCAGGAGGACTATTCAATGGTAGGCTCCTCAAGCACTACCTCTTTTGATCAAATTTCTAAAGTTTCTCATCATCATTGTACATATTATTTTACTTTTTTTCGAAGTGTGAAGGAGTTAATCATGGAAGCTTGAAGCCTGAGGTGAAGGCCTTAATATTTCTTTGATTGGTTGTTGGTTTGTAAGTACAGTAAGTTTTGTTTTAGTCAAAGTCAATTCAATTTTCTATTCAGTTTTCAATATTGAGTTTGGCCTCTTGATTTTTGACTCCATGCCCAATGGATATCACTACTTGGTCTACAGTGTTCTTGACACCTCCTAAGAAGCTTCCATCCCAAGTTGGAGCCAATGTTAGTGTATGTCAGTCCTCCTAGTCACTAGTGATCAAATATGCTCTTACAAGGTTTTTGATAGGGTCCTACTGTAAATTGTTATGGTTTCAATAGGTTTTCAAATAAAAATTTTGTCACTAGCTAGTGTGTCTAGGTGTGTTACTACTCCTTTCAATCCATGTTTTGGTCTTGCCATCATTCATTTTGATGAGTCGTCACTAAAATACCTTCATTAGCATCTCAGTCACATCACCATGGTCATCATTCATCTCATTTATTATAGTTCCATTATTAGGTCTTAGGGTCAAAATCATAAAATTAGTCAATTCACCATTGAAGGAGTAGTAATAGTAAAAAATGTTCAGTAAAGATTAAAAAAGTGTAATTTAATTTTAATAATGCTGTAATATGTTTCAAAAGGTTATAAAAGTTGTAGTTCCAAATCAAAAAGTGAAAATACTTGGTGGGGTCACTTAACCACCAAAGAAGAAAATCGATTTCCAAAGCTATAAAAGACAAAAAGAGATTCTCATTTTCTCAATTTATCTCCAAGAGAGATCTCTCCAACTTCAAAGAGATCTTGCACCCTCAGAAAAATAATTTCTTGCTACCAAAGTGTCTTGTCATTCGATGCGCTGCATTTGTGTTGCACTATGCTTTTGTTGCACTTTTTCAAGGGTTGTTACACTTTATTCAAGGGAGACAAATCATCATTTTAGAGGAATTATTCATCAACCATAGGTTCCAGTGTATCAAATACAAGTAAGTGGGCCCTCAAATTTCCTCCTTCGTCTTAATTTTTTCTTGGAAGGGTCAATTCCCTCTTTTAGGGTTTTGGTTGCATCTGCTTGGTTTCATAATCTCATTTACAAATTACTGAGTAAAACCCTAATTTTAAATCTCTAATACAGTCCCTTGTATTACATAGACCTTCATAGACATTTTTCCTCATTGATATCCCTCATTTTCCTTATTTTCCCACAAACCCTAGCCTAGACTACACTTTCCTAGGCTAGGACTCTGTTTTCCCCTTCTGGACCTCTTCCCCTCACTCATTCCCTGAAATTTCACCTCTCCCTACTCCCTAACATCTATCCCTACTGCCCTAAATTTTCCCAAGGATTTAGGAGACCCCTAACCCCTTCATCTCCCTTCATTCTTAAAAACTTCCCAAATCCCTTGTTTTTTCCCTAAAACAAACCCTAATTCCCATTCCCATTGAGCTAGGGTTTGCAATGGATTCTGAAACCACTGAGAAGAAGAGACACAAGGGAGGCCATACTAGCAGGTATGAGCCCACTTCAGCACATGAGATCATATCTTCACACTTCCTTAATAAATAATTTCAGGATATTGGTTTCCTTGCCTTTTGTCGAAAGGTTGACGAACTAGGTTTTCATGACAAACTTACTAGAAATTTTGGCACCAGATTGAGGAGGGATAAGGTGACTATTGTAGGGGTGGTGTTCAATCTCAACAGATACCATTGTCATAGCCACATGGATTCCAAACAAATGATAAAATTGGTTCAAGAGGAGGTACCTTGACCTTGAAAGCTACAAAATGTATTTGAGGCTAGCATAAAAAGAAAATCCAACACACATATTTCCATTTATACAGTTTTCGGACAAGTATGCCCCTCTCAAGAAATTGATCATGATATATTTTACATGTGGGGGCAGGTACTCAAGGTTATACCAGTATCATATGAGACTCTTGATGTATTTCACCAGTGTAAAAGCCCTAAATTTTCCTAATTACCTTTACAAAAGCATCGCAAAAATGGCAGAGAAGGTACAAAGATTGGGAGAAAATAATCATGCTACTTTGTTTCACCATGGCTTGGTGAAAATCCTAGTTTTCCATCAGTTAGCACAAATCATTTTTTCATGGAATAAGTTTATATATTCAACTTCTCTTTTGTCTTCTTTAGCTCAATCTAATAGTCATTATACACCTTTTTCATCACTAGCACAGCAAGAGGTAGCATCCACAAGTAGACCTATCAAAAGAACTCCTAGGGAAGAGGTGACTCAAACCTATACTAGAGGTAAGAGGCTTGTGTTTTCTCTAGACATTGTTTAAAGGCCAAATCCTACATTAGGTGAGAAAGAAACATCATCACATCATGAGGCACCATTGCAGGATGAGGAAAAATTCCATCATGACACTGATATGGCATATTTGGGGCATGAAAAGGAAAAAACATCAAAGCGGATCATCATGCAGAAGGAGGCTGAGATTAGAGATCTCAAAGGTAGCTTGTCAAAGGCAAATTTCCTGGTCTCATTCTTGCAACAGGAGAACATGTAGCTAAAGGTAAACCAATTGATCTTAAAAAATCCCAAAGTAGATTTGAGCAAGGATGATGCCAAAGGTAAGGTATTGGTTGATATTGATGATTCAGGGGATCAAGAAGAGTAGGTTAGAAAAAGGATACTAAGAACTAGAGGTCTTAAGAGAGCACTTGAGCAGCAAAAAGGTCAAATGACTGTTGATAAACTCATTTTGGAAGAAATTGTGAAAGTCAAAGTAGGTTGGATGGATAGGGTGAATTTCCACTTGGAAAATATTCTTAAGAGGAAAAAATAGAATAAAAACCTACAAAGACACATGGCTACACATTATTATACAAGGAACCAGGTCTCCCAAGTCAGAATCAATCAGTTGAAGAAGAAGCTCAAGCAAATCCTAATGAGATAGAAAGAGAAGGATAAGCTTGATTTTCTTGTTGAATACTCCCTCATAGTATGACACATCATAACATGGTTTCATGGAGAAATTTTGGGCAATTTTTGAAGAAATTTTGTGAAATTTTGTATTTTTGGTGACTGTTGGCCAAATTGGAAATCTCAATACAGCCAAAAGCGTAGTGCCTTGGCACTGTACTTTTTCCTTAGACCTCCAAATGCTAAAAATTTTACATTTATATATATATAATCACTCATACATGCCATCAATCAAATTTTTGAGCCTTGTCAATAAACTGGTTGAGATAAAATTCCCAAAAATAGGTCAAAAAGGCACCTTACTGCCACCTTTTTGGACTAGGCGTTGCGTGTAATATCCCAAATGGGGAATGCAGCAATACATGAACACAAAATTGAAAGTAGCAGTGTAAATCAACACATAATCATTGGAGACCAATATGGATACATAAAATTATGTATTATATCAGCAAATCACTACATAATAGTGAGGCATGAATAATATACAATGAAGGAACAAGCCTCCCATAAGAAATCACTCCACAAATGAGTTGTTGTCACAATACAAGAATGCTGGAGACTACTAAAATGAAGTTATGAACACAATTCTATAGAAAAATAATGTAAAAAATATGTAGGGCTATTATATGCCTCAAAATATATGCCCAATACAGATCTAGGGACAATACAAACTCCTACAAAGAACCCAGAAAGGGTTTTCAGAAATACACTTTATACAAGATGGGATCTAAAGCCCAATGGATGAAGATTCACTGCAAACTGAAGAAAAAGAGTGTATAAGGCTGAAATATAACATATCTGATGTATATTCCCTGAAAGGTCTCCTCCCATGAAAGGATGAACCCCTAAATCACAAGGAAACACTGCAAAGGAACCACAAGATCTTCCACTAAAGTTGCCTTAAAAAATAATGCATTCCCTAGCTGGAACAGCGCTGGAAATGATGGGAAATGTATGGCCTAATTCCAAGGATCTAAAATGTTCCCAATAACTCTCCAAACATATCTCCCAAGAGAAGGAAACCTTCCTCCTATGAGAAAATAGTTTAGAAAGTGGGGTTCTAACCCCTCCACTGCTGCACCTTGCAACACAGCGCAATAGCCTGCAGAAACTGTGTTGATGAAGAAAGATGTAGCTTGGCTTGAAAGCTTAAATGTGGAAATGAATACAATACTCTTCCAATATTCCCCTCAAGGGAAGAGGTGGGATTCCCGCTCGGGAGCACCCAGTGCTAAACAACACAGCAACCCTGCTAAACAACAAGAGGAAGCAATAGTCTAAGAAGACCAATATCAAAAAAATAATCTAAAAAATGAGCTTAAATGGCTGCCATCATATTCCTTAAATATAATATGAGATTTCTTGCCCTTGGCCCCACTCAATTAGTTAATTTCCTTCATGAGATCCATCTCCCTCCAAAACTACATTATTCCTCAATTAATCTCCACTCCTTCTTAACAACGTTGTTGACTTGGTAAAAGTTGACTGAATCAACATGATATAATCCCTGTTCATACTTGGAGGTGCTTTATTAAGCTGATAAAAGGTTCTCCTTTCACATTTAAAATATTTTTATTGCTTCTTAGGAGACTTATGGGCCTTCCTACCCATTTATTCACCTACCTAGTGATAAATCCAACTATAATATTCCATTTAGTTTAAGGCTTAATTTTTGGAATATTACAGTCCTCCCCTCCAAAATGTTGCTTGTCCTCAAGAAAATATATAGGGAGACAAAAATTCCTCCCCTCCTTCTCTTGTGGCCTCCTCATCAATAGTCCCCACCACTGCTCAAAATAATCTGCAATAAATCTACCCTCCAATGTTTCCTCCCATGTATGCAAAACCAAATGGCTCACATCATAAAAGTGGAAGGTGTAAGTGGAAAACTTCTTGATGTCCAATGGTCTCCTCAAGGTAGGAGTTATGACAAGCATTGGGGATCTCATTCCCAATGAGAAACTCCCAAACCCATGCTATCATCCAAATGAAATGAGCCATTCTAGATAGCTCATCAAAAGAATCCTCAACCCCCCGTTCATGCAATGTATTGGGGTTGTATGGTGAGATAAAATTCTTACACCCAAGTTGTTTCTATCTCCATTTATGGTATGTATGGGGTTGTTTCTAATATTGGACTGAAATTTCATGGCCTCCAAGAATGGCCCAAGTTTCCCCACAAAATAAATCATCCATGAAGTGCCTCCTCCAAGAACTCAAGTTCTTCAAATGGCTCCTCCCGTATGAAGACAACAGGTGTGATGTGGCAATCATGGTTTCCCATTGTTTCTCCTGAAAAATACAACATGTAAATTAGGGACAATAATGCTCCCAATGGGAATATCCAACTCATCTAGCACTCTCCAAACAAAGTTCCCCATGAACATAAGAATATCAGCAATACATGCAAGAAAAAACCAATGAAAACAAGTTGCCATATGACAACCAGAGAGTGGATCACAGTTCCACACATGGAACCAGCACAGGGCATCCCTTGCCTACCTAAAAATAAGGAATAAAAAGTGCTTCCTCAGCCAATTTTTTTCTTCCATAGTCATTCCATAAGATGGAATCATGAATATACAATGTGGTGTCAATGGTGCACACCAAGAATCATGTGGCTTCCCCCACAAGCCACCAATAGGAAAGCCAATCTCAATGTTGCACTTGGCCTCAAGTACATCATAATATAATGTATAAGAAGGAAATACCCTCCTTAATACCACATGTTTCTCAAAGAAATGCAAATCATGATGAAGAGTTGTACCTTCTCTACCATGTACTTTGGTCCTTGAGTTGAAATGGTTCAACTGAAAATTTTCTCTTGCTCTCAATGAGTAGGGAAGTGGCTATGACACCCTCTCTATCACCATCCGGGCTATGCATCTCTCCATATGCTAAAATATATCATGTTGGATGCCCTCCCAAATGAACTCCTCTGCCAAAGAAAGATATGCATCAAAGTGCATGGAAAGGAAGTCCTCACGTGCTGCATGTAGCAACTTCTCCTTAAGCTCAAAAGCTCTAGTCAAGAAGACTCTGCCATAAGAATAGATGAAAACATCATCCACCACATATATATCATCTCCATCCTGGTCATCAAGAATCATGGAAGCACCAAGATCCTTGGAGTAACCTACCAGGAGTTGAGACCTCCAATATGGATCAATCCTCCCAAGGGATAGCGTTGATGATCTGAAATGTGATGCTCTCCACATGCTTCTGTCTTCTCCTTTGACATCCTCGATGCCAAATTAATCCTCCAAAATGTTGCCATTCCCATCATGCAGCTGATCATGCTCAAATAGAAGTAGTGATAATTGGAAGTTGGCCTCCCATGAGAAGCTCCCATCCAAAAATATTCTCATGATCTTGGCCAATGTAAGCATGAGTGACCTCCATCTACTCCAATGTATGGAGGATTACTTCCTCAAAGGAAGTACCCTCTATTTCTCCAAATCCATGGAGCAACTCTCTCTCACCATGAAGGTGCCATCCTCCATCACTGCAACAACTTCTGTCAGCGCAGTATATGTAGTGAGAGTGGGTAATGCTGAAAATGGGAGAATGTCTCCCTCCTCCTTGGGTCTATCCCAAACTCTTGACACTGTACTAGACTCCTCCAAAGTCTTCACCTCTCTAGAATCTTAGAGTGGTGAACCAAATGGCAAGATGTCTCTTACCAACTCCAGATCTGGTGGCCTCCCAGGTGGAATGCCTCCTTGTAATGAGACATCAATGTTAAGAGTAGACTGTACATATGGATGGGAACATTAGGGGAATTTTGAGGTCTAAAATGGGCCTCCTAAGAAAAATGTACAACAAAAATGAACTTTATAACAACCAATAGGATTCAAGATGATGATGTCAACCATGGGGGATGATTTACCATTTTTTAAATAGAAGGGTAAAAATATTAAAAAATAATAAATAATAAAACTACTTTTTCAACTCGTATTTTCAACTTATCTCCCAAAATTTTTACTCAAACTCAAGTGGAGAACCTGATGCAAAATGCATCCCTCATCCAAGTACCTATGTTGCATACTTTTGATGAACTTACTACATGAAACATAAATATAAAAACATGATTACAATCATGTTTTTTTTATTTATTTCTATTTTTTTGTAGTAGGACCTATTTTAAAGTATCAAGAATATGGGTACTCCTTGGATGAGAAATTAGCCCCACCAACGCAGTATTTCCGCTCAAATTCTGAGCACAAAATTTGGGAGATGTTTTGTTATGAGCTGAAAAGTAGTTTTTTCTATTTTTCCCTCTAAAATTAAGGATGTCATCAAATTCATTTGATTTTTTCCTCACTATTATTGAAAATTTCTTTAGAGCAATGATTTAGACCTTTAAATTTCTAATGAATTTTCCTTTCCTTTCACAAAGAAATTGCCTGCTTTCTTTGCATTAGCTCTCTGAAATAGATAGGGGTGTGTGCTCCTCATCAAGTGATGCTAAACTTCCTCCCTACCTTCTCCTTCCATCTGTAATGTCTCACAATCATGCTGCTCATTGATTGTGCTTTGTCCTCCATATGTGATATCCTGGGAAATTTATTGCAATGATACAATAATTCCTCCTGTTGGAGCATGTGCTCCTCCTTCCTCTGCATGAGGGACTAGATATGCTCTAGATGTGACAGCGTTGTTGCCCCCATCCTTCTCTTCCTCTTCAATATGAATGGGAGTCACCTGCTCAATAAGAGGATCCTCTTTGTAAAAAGGAACCTTCATGCCCTCTTGTCCAAAGATATGATACAGAGATCTTGCCTCTAGCAAGGTGTTATGCAAGATGTGAGTTTTTACAATAGTTTTCTGAAGTGGATTTGAGTTTATAGGTTCTTCCAACACATGCAAAGGGTTTGTTGGTTTTGGTTTGTTTAGTTCCACGAATGATGTTTCAGAATGTTTTCCATCAAACCTTTCCACTAATCTCTTACTAAACCTTGTATAAGAAGAAGTATTTGTGTTTCTTAATGAAAATGACTCAAATATCCACCAAACATAGGCCTTACCTTCAAAATGCAGCGCTGCAACTTTGATGGCTTCATCTTCAGAAAATTGGTGCTGCTACAAATAGGTTTGTAGCTCCTCCACCCAAGCTTTGGCTGAACATGTTGGTGATCCATCAAAAGTAGATAGAGAAAACCTATCCATGTCATGCTGCTTGATCCTCTCCACCTTGATCTTGCAAAACTCTTGGAAAGTGATGTGATCTCTAAACTTCTCAGTTTGGGATTCATGCTCTTGCAGAATATTACTAGGAGTTTCCCTCCTTGGCATTTCCTCTTCTTTCAACTCTCTCATGGTATATATGGTCATTTGACTACATTGTGCATAATATGGTGTAGCTCAATGCTCACACCTATCATGTGCAAATCTAGATTTGGCTCTAGATCCAAACTCCCCTGGAGATTCCATCTCCCTTCTCATTTTCTTGAGATCTCCTTTAATTCTATGTATAGATTTAGAAAGAAGCTTTGAGAGCTTCTCTTCCCTTCTTCCTCCAAATAATGGGGTATTCTCTTTGTCCTTTTTGTACATCTCTTCTTCTCTTAATAGCATAATGGCTGAGATCCACAGGCTGAGCCAAGATTATGCTTTGATACCACTGTAATATCCCAAATGGGGAATGCAACAATACATGAACACAAAATTGGAAGTAGCAGTGTAAATCAACTCATAGTCATTGGAGACCAATATGGAAACATAAAATTATGTATTATATCAGAAAATCAATACATAATAGTGAGGCATGAATCATATGCAATGAAGGAACAAGCCTGCCATGAGAAATCATTCCACAATGTTGTCACAATACAAGAATGTCGAAGACTGCTACAACGCAGTTATAAACACAATGCTACAACAAAATAATGTAAAAAATATGTAGGGCTATTATATGCCTGAAAAGATATGCCCAATATAGATCTAGGCACAATACAAACTCCTACAAAGAACCCGGAAAGGGTTTTCAGAAATACACTCTATACAAGATGGGATCTAAAGCCCAATGGATGAAGATTCACTACAAACTAAAGAAAAAGAGTGTAGAAGGATGAAATATAAAAGATCTTATTTTGATCCCCTCAAAGGTCTCCTCCCATGAAAGGATGAACCCCTCAATCACAAGGAAACACTGCAATGGAACCACAAGATCTTCCACTGAAGCTTCCTTCCAAAATAACGCATTCCCTAGCTGGAACAATGCTGGAAATGATGGAAAATGTATGACCTGATGCCAAGGATCTAAAATGTGCCCAATAACTCTCCAAACAGATCTCCCAAGAGAGGGAAACCTTCCTCCTATGAGAAAATAGTTGAGAAAGTGGGGTTCTAACCCCTCCACTACTGCACCCTGCAACACAGCACAATAACCTACGTAAACTACGCTGATGAAGAAAGTTGTAGCTTGGCCTGAAAGCCTAAATGTGGAAATGAATACAAGACTCTTCCAAGAGGCCCCTCAAGGGAAGAGGTGAGATTCCCGCTCAGGAACACCCGGTGCTAAACAGCACAGCGACCTTGCTAAACAACAAGAGGAAGCAATAGTCTAAGCAGACCAATATCAAAATAATAATCTAAAACATGAGCTCAAATGGCTGCCATCCTCTTCCTTAAATAGAATATGAGCTTTCTTTCCCTTGGCCCCACTCAATTAGGTCATTTCCTTAATGAGATCCATCTCCCTCCAAAACTGCATTATTCCTCAATTAAACTCCACTCCTTCTTAACAATGTTATTGACTTGGTCAAAGTTGACTGAATCAACATGATATAATCCCTGTTCATACTTGGAGGTGCTTTATTAAGTTGCTAAAATGGTCTCCTTTCACATTTAAAGTGTTTTAATTGCTGCTTAGGAGACTTATGGGCCTTCCTACACATTTATTGACCTACCTAGTGATAAATCCAACTATAATATTCCATTTAGTTTAAGGCTAAATTTTTGGAATATTACACTGCGATTTTGGGATTACCTTTGGGAGAATGCATTTTTCTCTATTATGGAGTGTCCATTTTTCCTTCTTGAGGTGTCTAATGACAACTAGACATCCTCAACTTTCCGTTGCATTTTTTAGAGCTAGATTTGGAGCAATTGAATGCCTTTAAAAGTCTGTTACAAGTTTGGCGATGCGCTTTTGTCTGGATGTGCTTCACTTTTGCCTATTAGTGAAAATTTTGAGGTTTTATTCAAGAAATATTAGTTTTATGATGTAATTTATTTACTTTCAAGTTGATCTGATGTAATAGAAGGTTAGCGCACTTTTTATAGTCATTTTGGTATAATTTTGGACCTCATTGATGAGGAGAAGGTCAGTCCTCTATATGGAGAATTTGTTTTAACCTCCCTAGTCATTAGATTTTTGTTGAGAGATTATTGTAAGTTGTTCCTACACTGATCGATTTGACCGCTAATAGAGGGGAAGTTTTTTTTAGTCTATATGTATGTTTTTTTAAGTCATTTTGATGTTTTAACATCAAAAGGTGAGAGTCTTGTAGCTTGTGCTTCATCACTTTTTACAGGAAATCAAAATACAATTGCAGCTCTTATTCAGGAATTCTTGTGTTGTGAGTTTGTGATTATTTTTTCTCTCTGTTATATATTTATATGCAAGATAATTTAGTATCCTTACCATATCTTTTAGCTTTAGTGATTTTCCTAAGAGGTTTTAAGCAGAATTATTTTAATTAAGCTATGTTTTGTTAGGAATCTCATTTTGTGTATTTTATCTCCTTGATTAATGAATTCATGGCTTACATTCTCATTATGATCTTCTTGCTCATTAAACACTACACTACACTGACCAATCCTTAAGCCATCACAAAAGCATATTTACCTTGCTCCCCTATATCTCTTGCAATTGAAACCTTTGATCTTTAGACCTAGTTCCCTTATTTTCACTCCTGATCCAGAAAAAACCCTAAATATTTCAAACCCTAGAGTTGAGTTATCTATCCTAAAATCCAATCTTGCACCAGTCAAATCCTTGGCTGAGATTTTCATAGAGAGAGCCCTCTCTAGTTTGGTAGGTCTATATACCAAACTAAAAGCTTGGTTTGAGGTTACCTCCGTCGATATCTTTTCAGCCTTGGGACATTATGGAGGCTAAAATTTCTGGTGTCGTTGTTGGGGAGCGAAAGTGGTAGATCTTCCCTAGGTGTATTATTAAATTTTCATTGAATTATAGGTATATGGGTGACGGGACCTATTTTTTGAGAAGGTTGATTCAAGTTGCAGAGAGAAAAGGTGCAGAAACAAAACAACACTGGATCCTAAAAGGTATACACGATCAAATCCAGATCCAAATGCACCATCTCCTGTTGAAGATATGGAAAGACTCATAAGAAAGAAGAGACTTCAAGATTTTGAGTTTCAGTCAAGTTCATTAAACTTGGTAAGGTCTACATATCTACCTTTAGAATTTCTTTCACTTGAATATATTTCATTTGATCTTAAGTTCAAGTTTTCGTTGTTTAAATCCAAATTTGAAACATCTCTCTCTGAAATTGTATTCAATCCTTCAAATTTTGAAACAAGTTTCTCATCCATAGAATCCAATTCAGAAGTAAATTCAAAAGCAGATTTTGATAGTAAGGTTTGGAGTCAATTTTAAAAACTTCAAAACTTAGCAAACCATCTTCAATATACCTCTGAGAAGGAATATATACAATATAAGCAGGAAATCTTGTCTAATGACCCTGTTTTAGCTTCATCTATTCATACTACTGTTACATCCCCTCATAATACTGTTGTTTATTCATCATCCACACTTCCACTCATACCATCACTTCCTGTTGTGACTACAAGCTTGCCTTCTAGAACGACTATGGCCAAATTTTCTCCTTTAGCTCTATCAGGACAAATCACTGATTTACCTCAGAACTATGGACAAAGGATACCTCTTTTTGATGGACCACTGAGATTATAGCTAGGAAACATATTGAAAAAATCACAAATTTCATAGATTTACAAGAGGTAGATAATGATGATGTGAAAATGAGAATAATTGCTCAACGTATCTTAGGAGAAGTGAAAAATTGGTTCCAAGCTATGGGACCTCGTTCAGTGCCAGATTCATAGCAGTTAACTGGTGCTTTCCTTGCTAAGTAGGAGGAAATAAAAATCATTTTCAGATATTGGTTGCATAAAACTTATTGAAAATGCATCCTAATGAATCAATTCAAGACTATTCTACTCGTTTCAATAAGGTGTACAATTCCATTCTTGCCAATATCAAACCTCAACCTGATTTGGCCTTGTTGCACTATCTAGATGCCTTTGACCTTGATATGGCATATCAGCTTAGAGAGATAAATTCCACCTCATTGGATGAAACGGAGAGAAATTCTATCAGCGTTGAAGCCAATCTTTTGATCAAGAAATAAAAAAGCAAAGTTGAAAAGAGAGTTATAATTATGGAAGATCCATCAACCTCCATCGAAGCAAAGTTGGATAGTTTGATTAGAGCTGTGGAAAATATGTTAGATAGGATGTCCATTTCTGAAAGGAAATCATAAAATCAAGTCGAGAATCCCAATTTCCGAGGACAGTAGCAACAACCTCAGTTCAAAATTAATCAGAGAAAGAAGAGAGCTCTATATCAACAAGTAAAACTATCCCTAAGGACCTAAAGACGAAGATGAAATTTTTGAAGAGAACCATTTTTTGAAAAATATCATGGACCTATCTTCCATACAGAGGATGATGAATATACCAAGGAAACATATGTGTCAGATGACCAATAATATGTACTTGCAAATGATGATGGGTTGGAAGTCCAATCTAAAGACTATCAAAGGGGGTACCTAAATTATCTCAGCTCAGTGCTGAGATAATACAATTTAAGAAACCAAGATGTGCCTATTACTTCTATTCAAAATAGGCCATCTCCTCAAAATGATATTTAGTCCAAACAAACTTCCCAAGCTAGTCCAAATAAGGAGAAGGAGCATGCTGCCACAAATCAGAGTAAGAACAGTGATCCATCTACAAGTACATCAAAGAGATACAAGGAAGCACAAAGGAAGGAATCTTCAGCAAAATAGCAACCTGAAAAGCGAGATACCATTGCTAAAGAGGTAGAGAAAAAATCTAACTTGTTTAGCTTAGAGAGTGAAATTTCCAAGCTAAAAGTTTTTATTCCACTCACATAGATTATAAAGAATGATAAATATAAATTTCATGTTGCCAAGATGTTGAAAGTAGATCAGATGTCAGACAAGGTCAATGTTAGTGATGACCATCCTGAACTTCTATTTGGCCCAGCTGTAGATGGAAATCTTGAAGATAGTGAAGTCCCTCCCTTTTATCTCTGTTTGAGGATTCATGATTATATTCTCCATAATGCCATGTTGGATTCTGGGGCCTCACAAAATTTAATGATGAAGGCCATCATGGATAAGTTAGGGCTGGACACAACCCGACCCTATCACGACCTCTATTCTTTTGATTCTAGTAGAGTCAGATGCATTGGTTTTATCAAGGAATTAGTCATCTCTCTTGATAAAATTCCTACCAAAAACGTGTTGATGGATGTTTTAGTTGCTAACATACTTCCAAGGTATGGCATGCTTCTTTCACGGTCTTCGGGAGTGAAATGTAGGGGTACCGTACAAATTTATTTTTCATATGCTACAATTCTAGTATTTGGTCAACTTAGGAAGCTATACTGGGAAGTTATAATGAAATATATGGTCACTAGCAAATAAAAACCCAAAAATCACCCCATTCACTCTGTGCATATTGATTTAGAGTCCATCATTTTGTATAATGATCATAGTACTAATGATTTAGAGAGTTAAATTGTAGAAGGTGAAGAAATTTTAGAATTGTCAAATAGTGTCCAAGCGATCTTGAATGATAAACAAAGAAATTAGAACTTTGATGGCTTGCAGCTAAGCATTTCAGAGAAAATGTTAGTGGAGTTAGAGAAAGGAAAGGAACAGGTTGAGACAACGGGTCAAAAATAAGAAACAGTTCAGCCCACAGAATTTCAGCTTCTCGATGATGAGGAGGGTCTTTGGACCATGGATTTAGTTGGTGCTCTGGAAAAAGATGGAGCTAGTATAGAAATATAGATCCGTAGCCCTATACATAAGTCATCTAAAGTCCCACAAAATGTAATGTTATGTTCTTATAAGATAGTTTTGATTTTTCTAACAATGAGGCAGAATATGAGGCCTTAATAATCAGTCTCAGAATTTTGAAAAGGTTAGGTGCAAAATTAATTATATTATATGGACACTTTGATTTGGTGATTAAACATGTAAAAATGGAGTACCACGGCAAAGATCCTAGGATGAGAGCTTGTCGTAATGGCGTTCTTGATATTCTTAAAACTTTTCCAAAATATACATTGTCTATGATTCCTAGAAGTAAAAATTTTATGGTTGATTCTCTTGTCACAACAACTAGAAAATTTAAGATTCCTATTCATGCTACTAAAAATTTTGAAATTCATGTGAAGCATTGCATAGCTGTTCCTAAAAATTTGAGATACTGGCAAGTATTTTTGGATGATAAACATATAAACAACTTTCTGCAGATGGAGGGGGAGTTTTCTAATTCCCATATTGATTATGTGTATTATGAAGACGATTAGGTAATTGAAGCTACTGAAGTTGAGGTGCTATAGCTAAAGGAAAATAACATTCCACAAGATCTTGTAACTTTGGAAGAGTTATTTGATCACGATGACGTTTCTAAAAATTCGATAATGGTCCCCACAGAAGTAGGTGTTGAAGATGTAAACATTGGTACAACTGATAACGCCAATATGGTTAAGTTATTGAGGTCTTTATGTCCTGAGTTTAAATGTAAATACGTAGCTATTTTGAATGATTTTTTTGATGTATTCGCTTGGGATTATTTATATTTAAAAGTGTATGATAAACACAACATCCAGCACATCATCCCCATCAAGCCAGATCAAAATCCATTCCACCAGAAGCTGAGGAGAATCAATCCTAAATTGTTTCCATCAATCTAAAAAGAGGTAAATAGACTTTACAAAGATGGTATTATATTTCCTATTCGATTTTCAGATTGGAAAAATATAGGGGAGATTGGAATAAGACAGGGGAAATCTGAACAAGGTGGGCCTTGAAGGACAATTATCCTCTCCCGAAGATGGACCACATCTTGCAGAGGGTAGTTGGGGCTTGTAGAATTTCACTCCCCAATGGATACTCAGGATACAACTAGATCTTGGTGCATGAATATGACCAATAGAAAATAGTGTTTACAACGCCATGGGGTACTTTCATGTATGCCAAAATACCATTTGTACTAAATAATGTAGGGGCTACATTTCAACAGGATATGGACATCGCTTTCTCGAATGAAAAGGATGTATTTCTTGTGTTTTACCTTGATGATGTTACTATCTTCTCATAGTCAGATGACAAGCACCAACATCACTTGAGAATAATGTTTCAAAAATCCATGAAATTTGACATTTCACTAAATCCTAAGAAAGGCCTATTTTCCATGGAAGAGGGAAAACTACTTGGGAAAATCATCTCAAAAGATGGAATCTGCATTGATCCCTCCAATATCAGTGAAATTCAACAGTTAGACTTCCCAAGGAACAAAAAAGAGATCCATTCATTCAATGGTAAGATAAATTTTTTGAAGAGATTCATCCCCAATCTCACTAAACAACTTAGAGATATGGCAGACACATTAAAGAGGGACAACGAGGTAAGATAGTCAGAAGATGCAAAGAAATCATTCAATTGAGTTAAATTTTCTTTAACATGTGCTCCCACACTGGTCAACCCTGATTATACTATATACTTCATTATATTTCCATTCGCTTTCGAGCACTCCTTGGTTGTTGTCCTAATGCAGAAAAAGGACTCAAAGAAGGAGCATCCAATTTCCTTTTTCAATCTGACCATAAGAGATGTGGTGCTGAGATACAACATTATTGAAAAGCAAGATTTGACCTTGGTTAAAGCATTGAAAGACTTTCGGGTATACATCCTTAACTCTCACATAATTTCCTATGTGATGAATGCAGCGGTGAAAGATGTTTTAATGAAAACCGATCCTGAAGGTAGGTGAGGAAAATGGATTGCAGCCATGCTTGAATATGACCTAGAGATCAAGCCCAAAAAGCTGATCAAGAGATAGGGTTTGGAAAAGCTGATGGCAGAATCTAATTTACATGTGTTGGATATTAATATTATTTATGCACTTTCCGAAGAGGAGGTTGATGACTCATTGACACAGGTATATCAAATTTTCATTTCATCCCCTTGGTATGTTGATATTGTTTATGTACTTCAACACTTAAATCCTTCACCTTGTGTGTCTAAAATCAAGAGTAGATCATTGAAATTAAAGGCTTAAAAATATTGTATTTTAGACAATGTTTTGTATTGGAAAGATCCAAGAGGTGTCTTGTTGAAAGAGAAGTGAAGGAGGTGATGAATGAATTTCACAAGAGTGATTATGGCCGTCATTTGTTCTGGAATACCACAACGAAAAAAGTTTTGAGGGATGTTTTTTATTGGCCCACTCTTTTTTCTGATATATACAAGATAGTGATGAGGTGTCACGAATGTCAGATTTTTCAAGGGAAGAGGAAGTTGCTCCTGTTGCCTTTGCAGCCTATTTCAGTTCATGCACCATTTCATAAATGGGGTCTCGATTTTATAGGTGAGATCCATCTTTCACTCAACACAAGTGGATTTTGGCCCCACTAACTATTTTACAAAGTGGATTGAGGCAATCCCGACAAAGAAAGCTATTGGTTTGGTAATCATTCAATATTTGGAATCTAATATATTGTCTAGATTTGGTTGTCCACAGAAGATAATCATAGCTAATGCAGCTGCATTTAAGTCCAAAAATATGGTGGAATTTTGTGAGAATTACAATATAAAATTGGGTCATTCAACTGCATACTATCTGCAAGGCAATGGGTTGGTCGAGTCTTCGAATAAGTCTTTCGTCAATATTATCAAGAAGATGTTGGAGGTAAATAAGAAAAATGGGCATAAGAAAGTCATCAATGCTTTATGGGAGAACATAGTAAGTAATAAAAATTCCATAGGCATGTCATATTTTGAGTTAGTGTATGGAGTTGATACAGTCTTTCCTACTTCTCTTGTTGTTCCAGTCATGAAGTTTTTGCAGGAAGTTGGCAGCGAGCTAAATGATGTTCAGCGAAGTATAAACCAAATGATTCATTTGCAACAAACCAGGGAGTAAGTCTTTCAAAATACTTCTAAGCTTCAAGAAAGAATAAAAAAAGTGTATGACTGGAAAACAAATCAGATGAATTCAATATGGGAGATTTATTTCTTCGTTGTGATGCTCAGAATTAAGACAAAGGAAAGCATGACAAGTTAGAAAACTTTTGGAAGGGATCGTACAAAATTTCAGCTTCAAGAGTGAAGAATGCCTATTTTTTGGAATAAATGGATGGATAAGACTATGTAGGAGGACTGGGCTCCTCAAGCACTACCTCTTTTGATAAAATTTCTGAAGTGTCTCATCATCATTGTAAATATTATTTTACTTTTATGTTTAAGTGTGAACGATTTAATCATGGAAGCTTGAAGCCTGAGGTGAAGGCCATAAGGTTTCTTTGATTAGATGCTAGTTTTTAAGTACAGTAAGTTTTGTTTTAGTCAAATTCAGTTCAGTTTTTTTGTCATTTTTCAATATTGAGTTTGGTCTCTTGATTTTTTACTCCATGCCCAATGGATATGGCTACTTGGTCTATGGTTTTCTTGACACCTCCTAGGAGCTTCCATCCCAAGCTGGAGCCAAATATGATCAGTACTACCAATCACCAGTGATCAAATATGATCTTACAAGGTTTTTGATAGGGTCCTACTATAAATTTCTATGGTTTCAATAGGTTTTCAAATAAAAATTTGGTCACTGGCTAGTGTGTCTAGGTGTGTTACTACTCCTTTCAATCCATGTTTTGGTCTTGCCATCATTAATTTGATGAGTCATCACTGAAATGTCTTCATTACCATCACATTCATATCACCATGGTCATCATTCAACTCATTTCATGCAATGTCATTGTTAGGTCTTAGGGTCAAAATCATAAAATCAGTCATTTCTCCATCGAATTCATCATTGAGGGAGTAATAATAGTAAAAAATGATCTATAAAGGTTAAAAAATTGTAATTTCATTTTAATCATGAAGTAATATGTATCACAGGGTTCTAAAAGTTTTATTTCCAAATCAAAAAGTGAAAAGACTTAGTGGGTCCACATAACCACCAAAGAAGAAAATCGATTTCCAAAGCTATAAAAGATCAAAAGAGCTTCTCATTTTATCATTTCATCTCCAAGAGATATATAACCACTTTCAAAGAGATTTTAAACCCTCAGAACATAAACATCAGAAAATTCAGAAATTAATTTAACATATTGTTCCTTTACCTTAGGGGACGATGCCTTTGATAACTTCACAAGCTTAGGCTTGTCAGCTGTTCCAAGATTAACATCTTCAACTCCTTTATCAGTAGGCACCAAGCTTGGTTTCTTTGTGACATCATCTTGATCAAAAATCTCCTCTAAAGGTATGATACCTCTAGGGATTACATTATCTTTCAGCTGCAATATGTCCATCTGATTTGCCTCGATTTCTTGATCATCGACCTCATAATCACCTTCCATGGGAGTATCTTTGAATTTTCCTTCACTCTGCAAGAAAGCATTGATTTCATTGTCATCCCAGAACACTTGCCAATACCTTAAATTATCCAGAATAGCAGGCCGATGTTTGACATAAATTTCAAATTTGTTGTTGGAATTCATTGGAATCTTCAAATTGCTTGCAGTAGTGGCAAGGGAATCAGCAATAATATTCTGCATTCGGGGAACTACTGTCAAAGTATACTTAGAAAATGTCCTCAAAATGTCTAGGACTGCGTTTCTATAGGCCCTCAGTCGCGGATGCTTTGCTTGGTACTCTCCTTTAACCTTTTTGATTATCAGCTCTGAATCTCCATAGACAAAAATCCTCTTTGCATTCAGCTTCTTCAAAATTTTCAAACCTGCAATCAAAGCTTCATACTTTGCTTCATTTTTAGAGCAGTCAAAAGCCAACTTGTAAGCACATACTCTAAAATTACTAGGAACTTTTTCAGGCTGGAAAACAGGGCTCTGAATCCATATTCCTATACCAGCACCGTCCTTACCAACAGCTCCATCAAATTCCATGCTCCAAAGGCCTTCTTCTTCTTCTTCGAGATGCTAAAATTTTGCTTCTGTCTCCACTTTGTCTCGACTAATTTCTGCCCTTTTCTATTGTTCACTGTCTTTTTGTTGCTGGCAGGTAGGAAGCTCGAAAATGCTTGCTACTTTATCTTTTTCTTGTCTAAGGACTTCCCTAAAATTTTCTGAAATTTCAGGTGTCTCATCTACTTCTACCAACTAAACATTTTCATTATTCAAACCACCATCTGAATATAATACAAATGAATCTAAATCTGTATGGACTGCATTAATGGGATGATTAACTGGCTTCTCTTTGCTAGTGATCATGTATTTCATTTTCTTCTCCCTATATAGTTTTCTCAACTGACCAAACACGGGAATGGTGGCATAAGAGAAGTCAAGTTGCATGGTTCCTTTAAGTCTTGCACCCCAAGACCTGGATAGAAGCATTCCAAACCGTGTTGGAACATCGGCAACAACTACATCCATCAAAACATTCTTAGCTGGGATTTGATCTAAAGATACTACCAAGTCTTTGATAAGACCAATACAATGGACCCTACCAGAGTCAAAGGAATACAAGTCATGGTATTTACGGGCAATATCAAGTCCCAACTTCTCCATAATGGCTTTGGCCATCAAATTGTGAGAGGCTTTAGAGTCCAACATAGCATTATGTAAAATGAACTCATGTAATATAAGACTCAGGTAGAAGGGAGGGACTTCACTTTCTTCAGATTTATCTTCTATGGCTAGACCAAAGATGAGTTCAGGATAATCATCTTCAACATTTACCATATCTGATACAAAGTCTATTTGTAAAATTCTTGACACCTGATGTTTATAAGTGCTATTTTTCACCAACTCCGTCAAGGGCATGGACACTTTCAGTTTAGAAATTTCATTTTCTAGATTAAAAGATGGGACTTTTTCTACCTCTTTAACTGGAGGATATTTTTTCTTGACATGCTCCTTTGTTGTGCTCGGTTGATTATTTGCAACGTTAATTGCTGAAGATGCCTTGCTGGGAGAAGGATCGACAGGCTCTTTCCATTTTCTTTAAGTATTTGAGGAGTCATTTTTCAATTGCAACTCTTTTCTCTTCTAAATGGGACTGATTGGCACATCTCTGCTCCTCAAGTAATATTGCTTCTGTTGCACTAACAAAGTGTTCATGTATCCTCTTTGATAATCATCGGACTCTTCCTCTAACACTACATCATTGGCCAATATGAAATCTTCATCCTTTCGAAGGTCTGTAGTCGCTGTATATTCCTCATCTTCTGTGAGAAAGATTGGCGCACCATCGGCAGTGAAGAAATGATTGGCTTCGACTACAGGATCGTCATCATCATCTGTTTCCGTTCCCTAGACGTAATTTTGCTGCAAAGGGGTCTTCATCTGCTGTTGTGGCATCGCTTGGTCCTGCGTTCTTTGTTCTCTCTGCTTAATTCTGAATTGCAGCTGTTGATGTCCTCTAAAGTTTGGATTCCTGATTTGTGCTTCAGGTCTCTCTGAAATAGTCAATCGATCAACCATTTTCTCCACTATTCGGATCAAAGTGTCCATCTTACTTTCTGAAGGAGAGGCTTCTTCTTTCACATTTACTCTCGTTTCAGCCCTTGTTTGCGCTCTTCTGGCCAGCAAATTCACTTCTACACTCACAGCTATCTTCTGCATGTCTTCAAGTGTGGTAGGATCTCTTTCTCGTAGTTGATATGCCATATCAGCATCGAAACCATCTATAAACTTGAGCAAATCTAATCCCATAGGGGGTTTTAGGTTAGCCATAATAGCATTATATACAGCATTAAATCTCACACAATAATCCTGTACAATTTCACCTACATTCCTTTTAATATTTTCATATTCAGACAAGATTTGGAGTGGGTTCTTCTTTACCTCCCACCGATCTAAGAATTGCCTATGTAGCTCTTGCAAAGTATGGATAGATCCTGCTGGTAGGGCTCTGAACCACTTTATGACTTCACCTCCAAAGCTTTGGACAAACAATCTTGTGGTTACATTCTCTGCCTCTACCTCATGAAGATCAAAAATTCATTCATCTTATCAACATGCTACTGGGCTGTGATTCTTTGAGTGGCATCAAAAATAGGTATTTTAATTTGGTAATCAGCAGGCATATCATTCAAATTTTGAGGTAAAACCAGGGGTGCATACCAGGTAGCCATGACTCGAGGTGGATTTACAACAGTGTTCGTGATACTAGGATGCAAGGGAGGTGTTGATGGAGGAGTTGAAAGCTGAGAATTGACTTCTGAAACTAATGGAAATGCTGATGAATTAGGGGGAGGAAATTTTGTTGCTGGTGACTCTAAAGGCTCAGGGATATTAGTTACAGTGATAGATGTCTGAGGGGAATTCATAACATAATCATCAATTGATGTATTTTCTCTTTGAACTTCGATATCTACAAGAAATTTTGGATCTAAAACTGTATCATCAAGTGCAGTTTTAGATTTTCTTCTTAACAAAGAAAGCTCAAAACACTCATCAAAATAAAGATCTTCTACAAACAACCACTCACTGGGCCAAGTATGGGATCTGAAAATAGGTCTAGGACTTAGTGATCCTTCTTGTCTTCTGACTATCCTTGGAATGAGATTAGGATTTTCAAACACAGGGGGAGGATTTGGATCAGGGTTGGCCCTTGTGTATCTTCTTGAAGCCAGTGTGGTCAAATTTCTACTATACAATGTTTTATTTCAGCCTAGCAAACTCTAAATATCATTATCCAGAGTGCAAGAATTTATAGTGAAGATTTTACTGGGGTGATCAGTCCTTTATGCTAAATGTTCCCCAGTATGTTTGCCATAAATGTTAGCACCTAATTTTGACCTTAGGCTGAAGGAAGGAAAATCGGGGTAACCTCAAACCACGCGTAGCCTTGTAGCTAGCCCTATAAGGTCAGGAGAGGGCTCTCTCTGGGAAAATATATTCAATGAAGTATAACTGTAAATTGATATTAGGCTAGGTATAATGATGGGAAATGTTTTTATAAATGCAAGGTTGTATGGAACAGATGGGGCAGTTTGAATCTGGGGAATTAAATCATAGATACAGGGTATTTCATGGGGCAAGGTAGGCAGGGAATTTTAACAATTCAGTTTAAATAATAATGGAATGGTAAGACTGGTGAGGAGTTGAAAAGGGCATAAGAGATGAATCATTTTCAAACAGTAGAAAACATAGAGCATTGAATGATTTCCCAAGGCAGAGCATTAATAATGGATTCTACCTTTCTATCTTGAAATCATTCAACCAGAAAGTGTGAATGAATGAATGGTAAACATAACATTTAACATATGAACACAAAGGAAAGAACAATGCTAAAATCCATACCACATGGATCCCATAAATCATAGCTGCATATATTTATTAATTCCCTGTCAAACTATTACAATTGGATCGTAGAGCATCCTCAGTGATTTCCAAACTAATTCCACATTGTTCCCCTACTTACTCTTACAAATGATTGAAAATTACATTAAATAGACAGAAATTGAGGGAAGTAGATCCACAGAAAAAGGGAGTTGTTTGATTGAAATCCGAACATAGGAAGAAAACCAACGATCTGCCCCTGAAAAAAAGGAGCAACAATACTTTTTGAAAATGCTGAGGATTTGTTGTTACATCCAACAAATGAGAAGAAGAAACTTGTAGAACCAATCCCTTTTAAATCGTTGTTGAAGAAACCGTGATGATTCTATGTTTGTATTTAGCTCTCGGCCTTTGACTATTTCTCTTCTTTTTTTATCCTTTGAAGCATAACCAAATTTTGAATAAAACGTCCTTTGGAACCAATTAAAATGAAATTATGCCTTTTACTGAAGGAAAGACTCATTTTGAATGAGAAAGAATGAAGGGAAAAGGAGGTAGGCCTGAATCGCAATCGCAATCGGAAGAGGGGAGGGAGTATCACATAAGGGAGAGACTGCGATTTGGATTTTGCGATTGCAATTAGTGTAAAGGGAAAGGAAGAGTTTATGAGGAAAGCGCAATCACAATCGGGGCAAAAAGGGGGTATCATATAATAGGGCAATGGAAGACTTGTGATGCGATTAGGAAAGCCGTTTCAAAACAAAAATAAAAAATTGTTTTAACATAGGGGAAAACCCCCTTTTCTTTGAAAAGGGCGGAAGACCTTAAGTGGGACCCCAAGAGGAATCGCAATCGCAATCGGGGAAGGGGAGCGGAGTAGTGGACACATCGAAATAAAAAATTTGCCATGCGATGGATTAAAGGTTGATGCAATGAGAAATGGGAGGAAACCCTTTGAAAATTCATATAAATCAAAAACTCCACTTTACACAGGAAAAGACCCTTTTTTATTAAAAAAAAGTGGAAGGGCTTTAGGTGGGACTGGGGACTAAATCGCAATCGCAAATCGGTGTTTGGGAGCGGACGTAACACATAGCGGAACAATGAAAAATGCAATGCGATAGTGTATAGGGAAAAGGGGTAATCGCAATCGGGAATCGAAGGGTGAGCAAGGCGGAGGGTTAAGGACTGTGGAAACGCTGATTGTGATTGGCGATATGCGATCAATTGCATCGGCGGGGGAAGCGCAGAGTTTTTCAACACTTAAGAAATATTTAAAGTCGACTTATCATAGTTACAAAGGAAATAGCACTTTTTTGTTGGAGCAGGGCGAAAAACTTTATGGTGGGACCCAGCTGATCGCAATCGGAAGATCGGAAGGGGAATGGAGAGGAGGAAAAGGGCTTTGGAAACACCAATTTCTATTGGCAATTTATTTTATTGGAGAAATGTAATCGGGGGTAGGTCAATCGGAATATGTGATTGAAATTTTGCAGTTGGATCGCAAGGAGGGGTGCAATCGAATCGAAGGGGATTATTTAATTGCATCGGGGGTTTTAGGGGTCTAAAGAACTTTTGCAATGCAATTATGTAATCGGATAGGGGAAAAGGGGTTTATAAAGAAAAACTTTAAACTTATGTTATAAATTTGAAGGGAAAAATGAGGAAAAAGGATAGGGTTAGGCTATAGGGGAATTTTGTTCACTTAGGCATAATTTTCAATCCAGGAGTCAGTTTTGAGAGTATAATATACCGTTGGAAATCTCTTTCTGGGCTCTTGATGATGGACATAATTAGAACATGATTTTAACTGAAAATTTTGTGGAAAACACCTTTGAAGGGCAGAGAGGTGGCTTGGTGGAGATAGCAGCTTCTGAAGTGCAACTTATTACATATGAAGACATAAAATTACGTAAAATATGATAATAAAAATAAAGTACCATGTTTTCACCTCAAAACATGGTTTTGAGGTGAAAATTACATCAAGCTTAACAGAAAAATTCCTTTATCTTCCCAGATATTGTGCCTCTAAGTTTATTTTACCTCCTCATGACCTTGCTGATATTTATTGACACTTGACTCATAAATTTGACCATGATGAGACCCTAGAACCTAATGAGACCAACCCTATGACCTAAAAATATGAATTGGGGGTGAAAGTGAATCATGACTGAAGACCATAGAGAGGAAAATCAACAAGTTTTACATGAGGGAAAACTGATGAAAGACCACTACCATCAATGACTTAATGACCTAATGGAATGATGAAAATTTATGGTATGGGACTCCTAATATGCAAATGTGAAACAATAATTTTTATCACTGATGACAGTGTGACAAGACTGACACTAATATACTCAATTGTTGCACCAAGAAAATTCTTGCAGCAATTTCGAATTGTTTCCACCAACAAAAGACTCATCACTGCTTCACTATTGCAATCTCTTCAGCTCTGATACCATGTAGAAATTATACAATATGCATATATATTACCGGACTCTCTTGATATAACAATTTAATCCTTATGTTAAATACAGAATCCTTCTACTTAATTCTTTGCGGAAATTAAATCGCCAATTGCAAACACATGAAGAAAAATCAATCACACATAACAAGATATTTTACCAAGAAAGCTCAAAGCTAAAAACCCCAACTATAATATATTATGTATATCGATGGATCATGAAAAAATATCATATATCTCATACAAAGCTCAGCTCATAGAGCTCTCAGTACAATATACACTCGTCTCACACTATCTTGCAGAAATTTGCACCTCCATGCACCAATTTCTTGCCTCTTGACAGCCTGCCTCCACTGCAAAATCCCTACTGAAGAAGAACCCTGAATGAGTTTGAACTTAACTTATCTTGACTGCGCAATACTCATAGGCATCTCCAATGTGTGTGTGGATGCATTTAATTCTCCACTATAGTCACAACAGATACTCCATCTCACCCTTTCACCTATCTCTCCACTGGATCGCCACTGGATCTAACATGCAAGTAGTTAACTATTGTATTTCTTCAGTTGCAAGTAAGACGCTATTTGTGAATTAATTAAATAATTAATTCACTCATCTATCACTAGTGTATGTTCAGTTACAACTAGCACAATTGAGTTTAACTCGTTGAACTGAGTTAAACTAAATAACAACTCACATAGCTACTCTTCCAACTCTGTTACAACTTGCCACTGTCAGTTATAACGAAGTCCTTCATGCATGAGTCACCAACCAACCTTAGAATTCGAAATTCCTTCAATCAACTAGTTTTCCACATCAGTTAACTGAAATCAAGTGCTCGAAGAGAATAAGCTATTGTTTATTATCTGATTATTATTAAGGGCTAATAATAATCGACATGCATTCTAATTTTAGACAGGTGATCTATAAATAGACTTTGCCCATACATGTAAAAATAGAAACTCATCTAAAAATAGATTTTTCTCAACCATCTAGAATCAACCTCCTACTAATTTTAGATTTTTATTAACATGTTTAAAAATAGACATACACCTAAAAATAGCCTATGTGGGCCCCACCTAGCTTAGGTGATTATTTTTCACTAGGATCAAGGAATGATGTTTCCAGATGCCACTTTCATTGTTTCTTGTTGCAATCTTCAACAGTCAATTGAAATAGTTGTAACTGTTTGTTGCACTAGTGAGAGATTAAGTGAATTAAATCATGTTTAATTCACAATCAGTGATCTTCCATGCAACTGATGATTTACTATTCATAGTTGCATGCATGTCAGTTCCAGTGGAGACCCAGTTGAGACAAAGGTTAAAGGGATGTTAACTATCAGTTGTATCATTATTAGGTTGCCCGCATGCAAATATAAATCCATTGGATTTCCCATGATTCTTGCGCAGTTTTGGAAGGTTGAAAATCCTAAAGAATAGGGATTGCATTCCACATGAATTGCACAAGAAAGGTAGGTTGATTAGAGGAAATTGGCTAAGTGTTGGTCGATTTTGTTCGTGTCAGTGTGAGATAGTTGTGAGAGTGTAGGAGACACTTGTGAGAAGAGTGCATTGTAACTGTTTCATGATTCCATGGTGAATACACAATAGAAGATAGAGGGGTTTTGAGCAGTGAGCTTTCCCTGGGAAAATATCTATGTTGTGGTTTGATTTTCTTCTTTCTTTACTTGTTGTGATTGGCGATCGTGTTTATTTTCTACAATTGATTTGTAGAAGGATTCAGTATCTAGCTTTAGTACATTGCTCTATTGGATTAAATCCATTGATATACATATGTTTGTATAATTTCTATAATAACCAGCAAAGAGAAGCCTAATAATCATCCAATTAATGTTGTACATACATATTTAGAATATTTTATTTTTTTCAATGATAGCGGCTTGAATGATGTAGATAGTCATCTAGTAGAAGTAGAAGATGTTCCAGAGATTTATAATTGTATCAGAATAGTTTTAGAGAAGGGAAATGAGAATCTTCCAAGTGCTTCAAAACAAACATCAGATAAGGCAAAGGAAAGTTCATATTAGAATCAAGAAGTAGCCCAGAAAGTTGAGATAGAACAGAAATCAGAATTCCAACACTTGGATGATGAAAATGGTTTATGGACCATGGATTTTGATGGTGCCTTTGGGAAAGACAGGGCAGGAATTGGAATTTGGATCTGCAACCCTTTTCATCAGCTTGGTAAGGTTCCTAAGAATTTTATATTATGTTCAGACAAATTGTATTTTGATTGTTGTAACAATGAGGCAGAATATGAAGCATTGATCATTGGTCTCAAGATCTTGAAAAAGTTGGGCGCAAGAAGAATTTCATTATATGGCAACTCTGAACTTGTGATAAAACAGGTAAAAGGGGAATACCAGTCCAAGCATCCATGAATGAGAACGTACAAGAATGTTGTATTGGATATCCTGAAGATGTTTCCCAAACATACATTGTTAGTAGTGTCGAGAAGTCATAATCTCATGGCAGATTCACTTGCTACAACAACAAGTAATTTTAAAATCCCTATATATTCCAATAGAAAATTTGAAATACATGTTAAACATTGGCCCATTTTTCCTGACAACTTGTGGTATTGGCAAGTATTTTGGGATGATAAGCAGGTGAACAATTTTCTGAAGAATGAAGGAGAATTCGAGAATTCTTTCATTGAAGAAGTTTATGAAAAATAATATCAGGTAATTGAAGCTACCCAGGTTGATATTTTACAGTTGAATGACAACAATATTCCAAGAGGTCTCATACCCTTGGAATAATTTTTTGATCGAGATAATGTGACTCAGAATCCAACATTGGTTCCTACGGAAAAGGGTGTGGAGGATGTAAACATCGGAACAACGGACAAGCCTAAGATGGTAAAATTTTCCAAGTATTTGTCTCCTGAGGTAAAGGACAAGTACATTGATTTAATTTCTAAATTTTTTGATGTTTTCTCTTGGGATTATGCAGAATTAAAGGTCTATAATAAAGATATCATACAACACACCCTTCCAATTAAGCCTGGTCAAATCCCTTTCGGAAAAAGCTAAGAAGGATCAACCCGAGGTTGCTTCCATCCATATAAAAAGAAGTGAACAGGATCTACAAATCAGGTATCATTGTTCCTATCAGGTTTTTTTTATTGGATATCTAATCTAGTCCCGCTAAGAAAGAATACAGGTGAACATAGATTTCAGAAATTTAAATAAGGTGTCTCTTAAAGATAATTATCCCCTTCCCAAAATGGATCACATATTACAAAGAGTGTTTGGGGCTTCCTGAATGTATTTTCTTGATGGATATTTGGGATACAATCAGATTTTAGTGCATGAGGAAGATCAGGAAAAAATTTCCTTTACTACACCTTGGGGTACATTCAAATATGCAAAGATGCCATTTGGACTAAAGAATGCAAGGCCTACCTTTTAGCGGGTGATGGATAGAGCCTTTTCAAATGAGAAAGATGTTTTCCTAGTGGTATATTTAGATGATTTGACAGTTTTCTCCCATTCTGATGATGAACACTTTTATCACTTAAGGGTTTTTTTTCAAAAATGCAGGAAATTCGTAATCTCTCTTAATCTGAAAAAGAGCCTTTTTTCCATGGAGGAGGGAAAAATTCTCAGTCACATCATCTCTAAGGATGGAATCAGGATTGACCCTTCTTGGGTTGAGGTAATTCAGCAAATTTACTTTCCACGGAGCAAGAAATAAATTTAGTCTTTCAATGGTAAGATGAATTTCTTACGCAGATTTATTCCAAATTTGGCTAAGCACCTTCGGGAAATGACCAATATGTTGAAAAAAGAGAATGAGGTAAAGTGGTTCGAGGATGCCAAGAAGTCCTTTAACTCAGTGAAGTTTTCCTTAACCACAGCCCCTGTTTTAATTAGCCCAGATTATTCAATTGATTTATCATTCTCATTTTCCTCCGAGCATACATCGGTTGCAGTCTTGATGCAGAAAAAGGATAAGATTGAGCAGCCCATAGAATTTTTCAGCTGAACCATCATGGATGCAGCTCTTCAGTACAATATCATAGAGAAATAGGATTTGGCTTTGGTAAAAGCGTTGAAGGATTTCCGTGTTTATATTTTACATTCGCATATTTTGGCTTATGTCCCAAGTGCAGTAGTAAAATATGTTCTCATGCAAACAGATCCAGAAGTTAGAAGAGGGAAATGGATAGTATTAATGTTGTAATATGACTTATAGATCAAGCCCACAAAGTTGATCAGAGGTCAAGTTCTATCAAAGTGAATGACTTATTCAAATTTTCATGTTTTAGACATCAATCTTATTACAGCATTGTCCGATGAAGAAGAGGATGTCACTCTGATACGCGTATCTGCTATGTTTCTTTTGTCTCCTTGGTATTCTAATACAATATATGTTATTTAGCATTTGAAACCTCCTCCAGACATGACTAAGAGTAAGGGTAGGTCTTTAAAGTTGAAAGCTTTCAAATACTGCATTTTGGACATCACCCTTTGTTGGAAAGATCCAGGAGGTATTTTGCTGAATTTTTTAGTTGAAAATGAAGCCCAAGAAGTTATGAATGATTTTCATAAAGGAGACTGTGGGGGGCATATTTTCTGGAATACCATGGCTAATAAATTGTTGAGAGCAAGATACTACTAGCCAACTCTTTTTGCAGACTTGTACAAAAAAGTGATGAGTTCCCATGAGTGTCAAGTGTTTCAAGGTAAAAAAACTTCTTCCTTTACCTTTGCAACCTATTTCAGTACATGCACCTTTTCAGTAGTGGGGACTTGACTTCATCAGAGGGATTCACCCTAAATCATGTGCACAACACAAATTGATATTAACATCCATCGACTACTTCACCAAATGGATCGAGGTGATCCCAACAAGGCAAGCAACAAACTAGTAATTATTCAGCTTTTGAGACTAACATATTGTCTCGTTTTGGTTGTCCTCATAAGATTATTACCGACAATGCAACAGCATTCAATTCAAAAAGGATGGTTGAGTTTTGTGACAAATATAACAACAAGTTGGGGCACTTAATCACCTATTGTCTGCAAGGTAATGGCTTAGCATAGTCCTCTAATAAATCCCTAAGTAATATCATAAAGAAGATGCTAGAGACCAACAAAAAGAACTGGCATAAAAATATTGTGAATGCCTTGTGGGAAGACAGGGTGAGTAGTAAGAAATCTATATGGATGTCACCTTTCAGTTATTTTATGGTTTAGGCATTGTTTTTCCTACATCACTTGCAGTCCCAGTCATGAAATTGTTGCAAGAAGAAGGAAGTGAGCAGAATGATGTACAACATCGAATAAATCATATGATCCATCTTTAGCAAATGAGAGATGAGTTCTTTCAAAACACCCAAAAGATTCATGAGAAGATAAAGAAGGTGTATGACAACAAAACCAAGGCAGGTGATTTTAAGCTTGAAGATGTATTCCTCTGGTGGGATGCAAAGAACAAGGAAAAATAAAATCACGGAAAATTTGTAAACTTATGGAAAGGGCCATACAAGATCTCAACATTCCATGCTAGCATGCTTTTATACTGAAGGAAATGAATGGAGAAGAATTCTTAGGAGGACCAGTCAATGGTAGGATCCTTAAGCATTATCTTTTCTTATGCAAATTGAAAATTTCTCAAATTCATTGTAAATATCAATTTAACTTTCCACAAAGTGTGAAGTGGAGAATCACCGAATCTTGGAGCCCAAGGTGAAGGCCATAAAGTTTCATTGGTTTTCTGTTATTTTCAAAATTAATTCAGTCAAAGTCAAGTCAGTTGTCAGTCAGTTTGAATTTGTTTCAAATCAGTTTAAAATTTAAGTTTTCATTTAGTCTTTTAGCTTTTAACTCCATGCCCAATGGATAGGCACTTGTTCTACGATGTTCTTAGCACCTCCAAGGAGCTACCATCCCCAGCTGGAGAAAATGTTAGTGTCAGTATTTTCATCCTTCCACCAGTGATCAAATAAACTCTTTAATGTCATGTTAAGGGTCCCATTTTGAAATTTTTTTCATTCCATTAGGTCATCATGCAAAAATTTGGTCACTTGGTGCAAATTTAGGTCAAGCTTCACTCTTTTCAGAAATTTCACTATGTGTTGGCTCATTTCATCACTTTGTTGAGTGTACATCAGTCATGAGTTCTTATCATCATTTCAGTCTTTTCATCATGAATTTCATTCAGTCAGAGTCTCCATTAGGTCTTAGGGTTTTCAAGGTCCATCAAATCATCATCTGCATACATAAAATTCCAGCAAGTAAGAGAGTGACAATAAAATCATTTCATTATGAAAGCTTGATTTGTAAATTTCAATTCAATATATAATTTTACGTTTCCTAATATGTAATAATTTTTCATGGTTCCAAGAAGTTGCATAGTCAAAGTTCCAATCAACCAATAAATCAATGTTCTAAAAATCTATAGTGTTCAAATCCATAAAATGAGATCAAATCCAAAGATCAGGTTCAAAGGTAAAGTGCAATGTCTAAAGTTCAATTTCAAAGGAAATGTGGGTCCCAAAGCCAAATTGTGAAGATTAACCAAGTATTAAAGGCCATCAAAGACCAAAAAGACTCTCATTTTCATCCTTGTGCATTGATCTCTCAAACTCCCAAGTCAAAAAATCGAATTTGAGCGAGAAAATCAATTTTTTTGTAGGCTTTGCACTTTCCATTAAGGCGATACACTTTTGACAGACAGGGCGCTATGATTTCCCTTAAGGTGTTGTGATTTTACTAAGAAGGCATTGCACTTATCCTCAAGGCGCTGTGATTTTGGAAGTTTTCTTCCACAACTCCAAAAATTTAGTGCAATTTCTCCAGCCATCAAACAAGGGTTTCTTCAATCTAATACAATTAGGTTACACTTCTTTTTAATCCTCCCTTCAGTTTGTAATTTGAATTCATGGTGTAAACCCTCCTCTTTTGACATTTAATTTTCTGAGCCAATAAACCCTAGTATTTACCATTTCAAGCTAAAGTGGTTTCCCCTAGACCATATTTCCCTTTACCATACTCTAAAAACACTCCCCTTATCCCTACATTATCTTATCCCTTATCCCCAAGTCCTATTTCCTAAAACCCTAATCCTAGGTTACATTTTCCTAGGAAACCATATCATATCCCTGTAATTAAATTCCCTACCCTGTCTCCCTAAGTTTTTCTATCCCCCACCACTTCCCTAATCTCCCTAACTCCCTTCCCCAATTCCCTAAATTTTCCTACACTAATCCCATTTCCCTAAACCTACTATCCTACCCCTTTTCCTTCCCCTTCCCTAGGGTTTCAAAACAAAAAAATTACTATGGAGGAGGAAATACACATTAGAGAGGAGGAGATGAACATAGAAGAGGAGAGGAGGCAACAAAACGGAGGCATGATTTTGATGCTTGAACCATCCAACACCAGAGAACTGTTGGCCTCACCAATGACAGTCAATTTCTTCAAACATGTGGGTTTTTTTTACTTCTGTGAAATGGTCCAAAGAGTACAATATCACCATGCTTTGACTAGAGTTTTTATCTCAAACCTCAAAGACAATCAAGTGACCATTGTAGGAGTAACCTTCACCATATCCACAGATACCATTATTGCAGCCACAGGGATACCTAATGTGGGTGAGAAGTGGTTTAAGTCCAAAGATATATATACTCAGCATTATGAACCATTTCTCAAGCCAAGGTACAAAAATGATAAGAAGAAAGTCTTTCCCTTCGGCCACCTACTTGACAGATTTTCTCCCATGATGAATATCATCATGAAGTATTTCACCTGTGACGGAAAATTCTCTAGACTATATGCCTATCATATCAGACTGCTCATGCATTTCACACTGGTGAAATTGCTCAACATCCCTCACTATTTGTATAGGAGTATCGATAAAATGTCATACATAGTGCAGAATAGAGAGTATGAATATCATATGAATAGCCTATTTCATCACTCTCTGATCAAAATAATTGTCCTACATCATCTCAATCAGTTAAATATTACTTGGGAGACCTTTATTGAGAATGATGCCTTCAATACTCCACCACCTCAGCCTGCTAGACCAATTCCACCACTAGCTTCAGTATCTCAAAAAAAAACAAGGTCATCTAGCAAGGTCACAGTCAAAGAGGTCAAAAACTATCAAATGGGACATAGGAAAGTGTTTTTTCCTCATATTGTGGAAGGGGCCTTGCCTTCTTCATCAGTAAAGTAGGTACACCAGGACGAGTAGCAGAAAGAGACAGTTGTACATGAAGAGGAAGACCTTCATAAGGAAGAAAGAGACTTTGAGTTGATGTATTTGAATGATCAAGATGATCTGGAGGCCTCAAAGCTGATCATAAAAGAGAAGGATGCCATGATCAAATAATTATAGGACAACATGGCAAGTTCTCAATTTTTCATATTATTCCTTGAACGGGAGAACAAGCAATTGAAAGACAAATAGGTACTCGTGGAGCTAGAGCTACTCAAAGAAAAAATACAAGACACTAAGGGTATGAAAATTATATCACTTGATGACTCGGACCATGATGACAGTCAAACCAGTAGGACAATACCAAAAACAAGAGGTCTTAAGAGAGCTTTACAGTAGCAAAAAAATGAGGCATATAAAATTAGTTTTGAAGAAAGGATTGCCAAGCAGGTTGAAGATGATAGAGAAGTATGGCTAGATAGGGTAAACCTCCACCTTGAAAAGATCCTCCACAAGGAAAACAAATATAATAATATTCTCATAAACATGTCCAACAGGTACATCACTAGAAACAATATCTACAACATCAAACTCAATTAGTTGGAGGAAAA
This sequence comes from Pinus albicaulis, assembly GCA_034641835.2. Taxonomy (NCBI): domain Eukaryota; kingdom Viridiplantae; phylum Streptophyta; class Pinopsida; order Pinales; family Pinaceae; genus Pinus; species Pinus albicaulis. The sequence goes on from CM076575.1 coordinate 368,315,215, forward strand.
ACACAAGAAAAACCTAATCAAGAAAAAGGAGGAAGATAAATTTGAGATCCTTGTTGATGACTCACTAATTTCTTGAGGCACATCATCAACACTCTATCCACCAATTTTGAAGTGTTTTGGGTGAGTTTTTGAAATTTTTGGCATTTTGACAAATTTTGACTAGTTTTCAGCATAGTCCACTTGTCAAAAGTGCAGCGCCTAGGGCGTTGCGCTTCTTCTAGTGTAATATTCCCAATTAGCCTTAGCTAATGGGAATATCTTATTTTGCCTTATTTTATCTTTCATTTCATGTTTATGAATAAAATATGAAGGAGGACATGTAAAACTCCTAGAAACCATGAATAAATCAATACCTATGTAAACAGAGACATATTTGGGCCATGTAAATAATCTCTTGCAGGTGTGAATGGGCTAAAATCACAAGACTGGGTCAACCTTGACCAAATCAACAGCGCAGTCTAGGTGCAATTAACCTCATGGATACACAGCGCAATTCTAGATGGAGGATCCAAATGTGAAAAGGGCTAACTCATTGAGGTGGTTTAGGGTTTGAGAAGGCTTTCATCCTATAAAAGAAGGAGGAGGACAACAAGAGAAGGTTGTTGATGTTATTATCTTCTGAAGGTTTTGTCTGTTGAGACACACCTCTATTGGGGTTTCCTGTTTAGGAACTCCCACCTCCTTCCTTGAGCAGCTCTTGGAGGAGCCTTGTTTGTCTATTCCACTATCCAACATTTCGCCAAGCCTCATCTTGCATCTACAGCACAGTTCTGCTTAGGATTGGGTTGTATATGTGAGCTACAGCAAGTGGAACTCTACATCTGCAAAGATCTAGCCTGTATTGGATCCTCTTCTCAGTGAGTGTGGCTTTTAATCTCCTGGAAGAGTGCATCCATTGTTGAGCTTCATTTTTTCATCTTGGCATCAGGCCAACTCATTTAATCAAGCTGCAACACAATCTCCCTTGAGGGACTACGTTATTTTCATGGAGATCAGATCTTCTCAGATCTAAGTCATTTCAGTGCTCTCTATCAGTGGAGGAGGCCTATACTCTATTGGAGGAAGTGTATTGGATTGCATGAGCCTCATTTTCTGATCTTGGCATGGGGCCAACAACTTTCTAATTCCCACGGTGCAATTTCTACTCTAGATCTGCATTATTCCTGTAGGAGGTGTTGCAAGGGGTTTGGATGCATCAATTGAAGAGTTGATTTTGGAGTGATGAGGATCCACTCCTCATTTTTAGATCTTGTGGAGGAGATCTATAAATTCTATTTTCATATCTGATCTGCATAATATGAATGCTTCAGCATTTCTGAATATTTATGCAGATCTGATTTCTTAGATCTCAGATCTACTGCTCATGCTTGGTGCAAACCCTGAAATTCCAAGGGGATCTGAAAGAGGAGCTTTTCTAGTGCATAGATCTGAAATTTTATGCATAGATCTGCTCTAGATCTAACATGTAACATACAATAGTGTAGCTCAATAAGAATAACGCTATCAAGGTAGCTTCTTGTCAAACATATGGTTGTAGCCCTCTTTTGAGGAGATTTCTTCTATCTTTGCCTTGTATTTTTAGCTATGTACTTGATGGATTGAATTGCAAACTTATTTGTTGTTGTAAATACTATTGAGACATCTTTTATGAGCCTCCTATCACTTCTCTACATAAACTGTGTTATTTCCTAAGCAGCATTATTTGTTATTACTGGAGTCTCTCTTTGAGGCATTTCTGAAGACAACTAGGTGTGGGAGATCTGTTTAACCCACCTAGGAGGATTTATTTCTGATGTCCTCTTGGATTTAGGACTTATATACTCGGATCTAAGGGATCCAATTGTTGTTTTTCATTACTGTAGCATCCATTACTAGAAAATGTGTTTTCCATTCATGCCTTGCTAGCAGTTCCCAATTTGGGATATTACAGTGGTATCGGAGCTGCCATCTTGGCTCAGCCTGTGGATCTCAGATCCAATCAGAGCAAGATCTTTAGCATAGTATGCACATTCTTGGAGCCAATATTTCTTCAGTGGGAGGAGAACCTCTCAATGACAGAGAGCAAAGGTATCATGGGAGAAGATAGAAGAAAAATGGTTACACCATTGAAAGAATAAAAGGAGTAGAGTTCTCTAACATTCTTTCTCAAGCTTTGCATGAGTTGGAGGGAGAAATCAGGGGAGTGAGGAATGGAAGATCAGTAGATCCCTTGAGGAGGTTTGCACATGAGGGAAGCCCTTGTTGGCTTGAGGGGTCCTGACCCAGTTTCGATGTGCAAGGTTTGCCAACAAACCCCTATACTACTGGCCCTTTCGGCAATGACCTGATTTCGCAAGTCACAGTCTCACCCAAAGTAGTATGGGTGAGTGCTGGAACCAGGTTTTCGCACCCTGAGAAAGGAAGGGTAAGGCAAGCAGAGTTGCATTCTATTCAGATTACCTTGTTTCTTCGCAAGGTTAAGTATGCATCTATTTTCATCCACGTGTAATAGATCTACAATTATACACTTTTCATAACATCAACACAGCATTATATAAACAGAGCGAAATAGATCTAGATCCAAGCATTCATTACACATATTTTCGCAATAGAAAGACAAAGAATACATAACACAATAATTATCAGCAATTCATATAACAGTACTCACGAATTCAGATCTCTAATAATCCTTCACATTCATTCATTCATCAACCTTTCCTTACAATTCCCTTCCCAACCTGTGCACACAGCAGTAGGGTACACACACAACTAGACTAGGATCTCCGCGCACACAGCCAGCAGGAGTCCGTTCCCCCAAAACCCAAACAGATAGCTTAAACAACAAATCGCATCAATAGCTCATCCAATCCTATCCTTTTCGATACAAAATACATCTCTATTTATAAAAATCTAGCTCCGACTTTCCTATGGTCCACAACCCATGGTTTTAGAACCCCTAGTTTACCCTTTGACCCATTACAATGCGTTCAGGGCTTTGACCCGCCCCAAAACCCCTACACTATACTAAACCTAATCAAAATTAATCAAAATGGACCAGTTTTGCAGCTTGCTAGGAGACCCCATTCCAATAGTCCCCAACACAATCTTGTGACTCATCCCGAGTCAATGTACTAGTGTGGCTTCCATTTGCACGTGCAATGTGTCCAGAGTGCGGATAAGCGGAGGGAGTCCGTCCAGACTTTGGGTTGTAGCTTTCTACGCAATGTTGACCAACGTCAGGGAGGCAGACCCATCTATATTCGTAGTGATCCATTCTAACAGCCTGTGGAGATGTGCGATGGAAGACTGAGCATTGTGTGTGAGCTGGAGTGCAGTATCAGACCATGGCTTCAACCGTTTTCGAACAACTTTCTTGGAGTGTCGAAGGTCCTCAATCCTGTCTATGACGGCTAGGCACTACGCGGAATTGGGGGAAGGTGTGGAGGCTTGGACTTGCTCCAGAACATCTTCTTCCTGCTGTAATTCCTACTGGATATTCTGAATCGTGGAATGGTGTTGTAGTGTCATCCATAGCTCTGTAGCTGTTGTGACCAATTTTTCTCCCTGCGTCATCTGCTCCTCAATGATACGCATTGCATCTATGACCATGGCAATCCACTGGGCCCGAACTTCTAGAGGTATGGCATACTGCTGTTTGTCCTGGGCACGGTGGTGAACCTCCCACATCACCCTGGAGGATAGTATTTGTAACTCTGAACCAGATAGTTTTGCTAAATCTAGTTGGACGTCCTCAGTAGTTAGTTCAGGAGTGCAAATTATGGTGGTGTGAGGGAGGAAATATACATTACTTTAGGTAGGTGGCACTTGGGAGCCACAGAGACATCGTAGCATGTCTCTGTATCTTAGCGTTCCTCGTGGCCCGCAGATAATCCTCGCTGTCGGAAGCTCGAGCTCCGTCCTATAACTGCACTTAGTAGTCCCAAGTCCTTGCACAAGTGCTTTCGGCAGGTCTGGGTCCATAGTTTTAACAGAATGGCGAATGTTACAGAGAATATGGATGAACATAAAAACCCGGAACGTGGATAGCTAGAGCCTGCCAAATTGTGAATAAGTAGCCCGGTGCGAAGCTTTCCAACCATCCGCACCCCCTCTGGAGCTATTAATTGGCAAGGGAGATCATTCTTGGCACGTACCCTTAATCCTGCGGACTGTTTTTCGTACTTGCGAGGGTCTTGTCTTATGAAATCGGGACCTACCTACGATTATCCTTCGCGAACTAGGTCATGTCCATGAATTGTCAGACCATAGATGATGCTTTTATGTCATGTGCGTATCTGGAGTGAGGGTCAAGGTGAGGTGACCCTGCCAGTTGGATAGCAGTCTTGTCGAAGCCTTTATTTCACTTGCGGGTAGGACGTTCCTGGATACGTCATACGTCCTAGTGTCATTTATTACTTGAGATGTTTGCTGATGTTCAGATAGGTCTGTAATCCTACGTGTGCTGAGGGCTGTGGTACCCCAGTAATTCTATTCGGGCAAGGTTCTATTGCACTCAGGAGCGTTGCTCCACAGTAGGTATCCGCGTAGGTCAAATAACCTCGGAACCCATCTGGCTACAGGGGTCCCTATGCGCAGAATCACCTTACTCCAGTATTTCCTTTGAGTAAAGAATATTGGCCCTTACGTAGGTGTTTTGCATAGCGTTAGTGGTAATGCTTCTGGCCTATGGTCCGTGGGACTCTTTGGTTCATCAGATGGCTGATCTTCACCTGCGTCCTCTCGGCAAGGCGAGGTTCTTTCTGTGGTAGAGATGCGACGGAGATTCCTGATGGTTTGAAGGCTTCGCAGCATGGAAACTTCATGCAACCGACCCTGTCTGTTCTCCAGCTCTTCATCGGAGTCAGAAAAACATTCACTTTCCTTTTCCCAACAGAGCATTCCTTCATCCGAGGGGTTAACCCGAACTTCGTCCTGCACAGTTATTTTATAAATGTGATCCAATTCCTCCTTCTCATAGGCTGGCTCTATGTACCGCGCACCTTCTGCTAGGTATAGTGGTATTATGACACACGTACCTTTGTTTTCGAATACCATGCTATGTTTCTTGAGATTTATGACACCTCCCATGTCTATTGCCCAGTCCAGTCCAAGGAGCGCAGGGTAGGGGTCTGCATCTTCGACTATTTCTATTACTTCAAAATCAGCTAGGGCCCATACCCCTGCAATGTTCACCATGACTTTTGGTAACCTACCCAGAGGGATAATCTTTTGTTTATTCGCCATTTGCAACTGGATAGTAGACCATTCCAACTTAGGCTCTCCCATTTGTTGCCATGTTTGTTTTGGTAAGACGTTGGCAGTCAATCCAAGATCTAAGATAACCTAATCCATTTCATAGTCTTCGATCTGCGCAGTTAACCGCATTTCTCTCCCGGTGTGTTTCTTATAGCTGTACAATTTGTGTACATCCTTGGTATCAAGGATCAAGGTGGGTCGAGCTGCGTAGGTATTTAGTAATTCTAGGATATTTTCTATGGCCTGTGGATTCCTTAGCAACTTCAGACATGCCTTTAAAAAGGGCTCAACTCCTTCTTTGATCTGGGCCTGTGCGAGGGCTGCCAATGGTGTTTGTTCGTTAAAATACACTCCCTTCCGGGAGACAAGCCCTTCTTTGTTTCCCTGGGTGTCCAACCCACTATGTTTCATGAATTTTATACTTGGGTCCATCTCACGTAGCTCATTTTTAACCCTCTGTACGTTCTGCGTAGGGGTAGGTTGCTTTTCCTGCATCTTGGCTATTAAAATTGGGCAGTCTTCTACCTCATGGTCTAGCTGCCTACAATATTTACACGATGTCCTGGTGGGATTAGAGCATTCTCTGGAAAAGTGCCCTATTTCTCCACAGTTATAACAAATTAGCCAACCTCGTCCCCAGCCTGCGCTGCCTCCTTGACCTCCTTTGCCTCAGGCCAGTGGTCCTCCAAAGTGCACAGCAAGTCTTGGCGACGTAGGGTCCGATTGCACCCAATAAATTTTCCCGTGATCCATCATTAGGTCATATGTTCGATAGTTCTGCTCATCATGTCCCACCGATCGGCAGAATCGGCACCATTGTTTCTTTAGTTCTGGGACGTACGCACCCAGCCAAGGGCAATTGTTTATATCATGTAGGCCTGCTACTCGATAATCATCACACTATAGCGCAGCTCTGCTTGGGCGTATCAGACTAGGCCCTCCTGATTGCATATAATCAGTCAGCAGAGGGCATTGATCCTTCGTATGGCCAGACACCCGGCAACGTATGCACCAAAGATCTGCGCAGATGTCCTTTCCTCTTTCTTTTCACAGGTTTTGTATCTCCATATGCATAGCCCCAAGTTGTTCTTGTATTTTTTGTACTCCTACTGACGTATCCTCCCGGGTTGCAGCTTCCAATTTCATAGCAACCTCCACAGCTTTCTCTTGTGATTCAAAGGTCTAATGACTCATCGGAGTGCGCAGGTGGGGTAACAACATAGCAATGAACCACTCTGTATGTTGTCTATCATCATAGTCGAACCCTCCTTCCCTAATTTCCTTCTTCAGTCGCTGATCAGCCTCCCATACTAACTCAGACGCACCTTGTTTGAAGTCCTTTACTTTCGCTACCAACTGGGAATAAGATCTTGTGTTCCAGAATTGTTGCTTCAAAGCATCTTTGATATCTTGAATGGAGGCAGTCCCATTCTGCGCAACGTATCGCATTTACCAGTCCAAAGCTTTGTCTTCGAATGCTAAAGATAGTTGCGCCCTCTTTATCGTGTCGCTTGCCACATTCTGCGCAGTCCAAACAGAGTCTGCCACAAACCAAAATCGTTCCATATCTTATTCTCCTACCCCTTTGAAGGTAGGCAATTTCAGGTGCGCAGCCATGTCACTGTCTAGGGGGGGTGGTGGTATAGGCGAATTCTTACCTTTACACGTCCGAGGTGGCGATACGACCGAGGGGTTGTGCGCAGCAGGTTCCTGGAACGGATTGTAGGTATATCTCCCTCCGTCAAGGTTGGTTATATAGTACTTACCACTGTGAGTCACGCTCCTATCTAAATTCGAGGTCATTCAGTTTGTATGAATACACAGAATGTTCTTTTCGCACAGTAATTTCTTGATCAGCAATGGTAATGTCCTCGTGAATTTGCCTTGGAATCCTTTGAAAAATCGTCGTTCAGCTTCAGAGTATGATACAAACTGATCAATAGCAAATTCTGTTACAAATCCTCCTAGCACACTATCCACCCAGTGATCCATCGTGTGTGTGATAGTATTATTATTTTTTTCAAGCTGTTCGAGCAACTCCAGGGTCCACAAAGTGACCCGCTCATCCTTCCAGCACTTCTGAAATTCCACCAGTCTGGCCAGCCACTCTTGGAGTTCAATTTCAAAAGTCACAAAGAATATTTCGTAGCTTTCAGTAAGGACGTACCTATTTTTCCACCTTTCTGTCGTTAACTTCTCACTGCGATTTTCTTTTACTGTGAACTCATGGATCTGCCTTTCAAAGCAGTCCTTGATCTCTTTTCTTTCAGGCTTCCAGTATTCTCTTTTCATTACCCAATTCCTCTCTCAGACCTCTTCTGGTCCCAGCAACGGAACCATTTGTTGGCTTGAGGGGTCCTAACCCAGGTTCGATGTGCAAGGTTTTCCAAAAAACCCCTATACTACTGGCCCTTTCGGCAGTGACCTGCTTTCGCAGGTCACAGTCTCACCTGAAGTAGTATGGGTGGGTGCTAGAACCAGGTTTTTGCACCCTGAGAAAGGAAGGGTAAGGCAAGAAGAGCTGCATTCTGTTCAGATTACCTTGTTTCTTCGCAGGGTTAAGTATGTATCTATTTGCATCCACATGCACTAGATCTACAATTATACGCTTTTCATAACATCAACACAGCATTATATAAATAGAGTGGAATATATCTAGATCCAAGCATTCATTACACAGACTTTTGCAATAGAAAGACAGAAAATACATAACACAGTAATTATCAGCAGTTCATATAGCAGTACTCACGGATTCAGATCTCTAATAATCCTTCGCATTCATTCATTCATCAACCTTTCCTTACAATTCCCTTCCCAACCTGCGCACACAGCAGCAGGGTCCGCACACACAGCCAGCAGGAGTTCGTTCCCCCAAAACCCAAACAAATAGCTTAAACAATAGATCACATCAATAGCTCATCCAATCCTATCCTTTTCAATACAAAATACATCTCTATTTATAACAATCTAGCTCCGAATTTCCTATGGTCCGCAACCCATGGTTTTCGGACCCCTAGTTTACCCTTTGACCCATTAAAATGCATTCAGGGCTTTGACCTGCCCCAAAAACCCTATGCTATACTAAATCTAATCAAAAGTAATCAAAATGGACCAGTTTCGCAGCTTGTTAGGATACCTCATTCCAACACCCCACTACTTCAGATGATGTGTGTGAGCATTCATCTACACAATCTATTCCACAAAGTGGTAGCATGCCTACTTTCTTGTCAAAGGAAGGAGGGAGAGGAGAAACACCAAAGGAAGGATCTCTTGGTGCATATCTCCAAGAATATGGATCTCAATCAGATAGATTCAGAGAGCATATCAGTTTCCCATAGTTCTGTCAATTCGAAGAAGAAAGGTCCTATAGCTACAGTAGGAGGGAAGGGTGCATGCAGCACACTTTGGGTAGATTCTCTCTACCTACATTTGATGGATCACCTAGAGACTCAGCCAAGTCTTGGGTAAAGAATCTTGACACATAATTTTAGCTGCATCAAGTATCAGAAGAGGAAGCCTTGAGAGTAGCAGTGATGCATCTTCAAGGGAAGGCTTATGCTTGGTGGTTGTTTCAGTCCTCTTCCTTGAAGGGGAGGAACATCTCTTCCTATGCAGGGTTCACTAGGAGCTTAGTGATAATATTTGATGAGAGACATTTTGAGACTTTGTTATGAATCTAATTCATAACTAAAGTAATAAATATATTTATTAATAGAATAAAATAGAATAAATGTAATTACTAAATAATCAGTTAGGATTATGTTAAGTAGTGATTAGTTAACTAAACAGGCATGTCTAAAAAATGTTATGAATCTAATTCATAACTAAAGTAATAAATATAGTTATTAATAGAATAAAATAGAATAAATGTAATTACTAAATAATCAGTTAGGATTATGTTAAGTAGTGATTAGTTAACTAAAAAGGCATGTCTAAAAGGCATGCCTGTTCATGAAAAGGTACCTGCATAGGTATAAAAGCGGGACCTCATTGTAATCATTCAATCATGTTATATCTTATCAATAAAATATTATTATTATAAATACCTCTCGTGTATTTTTATAATTAAAGCTATTTCCGCTATCAATTCAACAAGCGCACAAGTCTTACTGCTACAGTATTCAAATCTACAGCTTCTGTTGCTACAGTGGTATCAGAGCCATCTTGAAGCCAAGTTAAGGACAAGTTGAAGCAATGGCACATAACATTGTTGTACAAGTCTACGAACGTAGTTTACAAGCCTATGGACATAAATTACCACACTATGTGTCATTACGTGAAATTCCCAAAATAATTGAGCAGATTAAAAAAGTTCAAGAAAAGATTTAGCACTTAGATAAGTTATCTGCAGAATTTTCTACAGGTCTTAAAAAACTTTCTGCAGATTTTAAAAAAATTTCTCATAATAGAAAAAAAAATCATGAGAAACAGAAAGATGAAAAATGCGGTAATAATGAGAAAGCAGTCAGTTATGCAAAGGGGAAATCAAGTAAAACATCCATGGAAAATTCAACCAAATATATTCCCTCGCCAATGCGTAAAAAAGGAAAACAACCAACTAGTATTGAAAGTAAAAAGGTAGAGAATTGTTGGAAGTGTGGAGATAAATATTTCCTAAAACATAAATGTGCCTTTTATACTGCCAGCAACAATAAAAAAACACAAAAAGATGAAGAGAATGTTGATGCAAATAAAAATAATTTGCAAGATAAAAATGAACTAGAACAATTGCAAGTAAGCATGCCCATGTCACCAGTGAAATCCCTTGATGCTTCAAAATAATTTAGAAATTGGATCAGAAGCACCGTGCCTGAAATTCAGGATTTCAAAATTGAGTGCCCCTATAATCCACTCCAGTCTCGTAGCAAGATGGCAGAGCTTCTTTTTGAGACATATGGCTTTACCACGAGCCATGTTATTCCTGTTCTAAAGGGTGAGCCTGTTAGGGAAGCATGTTCCAGAACTAACATTGGTGGATACCACATAACTGACTACATGAAACGACTTCTTTCTCTTGAATATCCTCCTCATGTTGGGAGCATTACTTGGGAGAAGGTTGAGGAACTGAAAACAAGCCATTGCTATATAGCACCAGATTACCGTTCAGAGTTGGATATCTTTCAGAAAGGTTCAAAGGAGGCTGAAGAGAAAACTAGACATTGGCAACTACCTTGGGTTCCATCTCTTCCAGAGGAGGAGCCATCAGAAGAAGAGCTCGCAAGGAAGGTTGCTATCAAGGAAACGCAAGGACAACGCTTACGTGAAATGGCTGCAGCAAAACGATCTTCCAGAATTGCAGATTTAGAAAATGAATTGCAGGGATATGAACATGTCCTGCAACAGTTGGATAGCCTGGACGAATCTAAGCAAGCTTCATTTTTTATGGAGACTGGTTATAGTTCAAGGCAGGAAATTGAAAATTCTTCTGCAAAAGCCACAGCAGCATTGCGGAAGGCCAAGGGTGAACCCATTGAAGTGAAGCAATAGATGAGGCAATACGTCATTGAAAACAACAGAAAAGACCTTGAGGTCATTCTTGCGGATTACACTGAAGCCTTAAGCTCAACAGATATGCAATGTATTTTGAATGGATTGGTAATAGTTGTTGAGCAGTGTTTGTTGCACAGCGGTAGAAGCTATGACATGGAAACAGAGGCCAGTTGGAAGGTGCTGTGGCAGAAATTAAATCTGGTTCGTCTTTATTTCCAATACAATGTAGAAAACAGGGAGACCTTTTTGTCGGTCAAGGGATACGAATACTTGTTGAAAGTAACAAATCCTAGGTTAGAGTTCTTTCCCTCAATTTTATTTGAAAATAACAGAGAGGCATGCAAAGAAATTGCCAAAGATCATAGATATTGTCGGCTTGAAAGATATCGATTTGCAGAGGATCCCTCCACAGAATATATCAGTTCTTCTAGGCATTCTGTCTGACCTTGTGTACACGAACGAGTTAAAAATCCACAGTATGGTTTTAAGAATTTACGTTGCAATGTACGACGGTTGTTTCGAATATGTTGTTATAGGCTGCGGCGAGACTTTTGATATCCTTAGCTTTTATTTTTTGACACATCTGTTACTTGGGCATTGCGATATTAACTGGGATATAACAAATGAAGACCTCCTTAACGTAACCGCACTTCTGAATCCTGCCTGGATCAGACTTGATAGCATCAATATGCAGGATTATGTTGAAGTCGTCGTGATGGTTGTAATTATTTGCATTTCCCGTTTTCGTGACCTGCAGGTAGCTTCCACGGATGAGGCCACCTTGAGCAATAGCAGCCATGAATATCAGATATATGAAGAAGAGATTATGGGTTTAAGAGATTATGGAACGGTGTATCGTGTAACGGTTTTAAAAAAAAAACGGACGGATGTTTTTGATCGATATATGTATTATATATATGTTATATAGTTACAACTATTTTTTTTTTCTTGTTTAGACTAATCCTAATTTTTTTCCATTTTTTCTCCTCCCATGCCACCCACGGGTTTCGAACCGGTGACCTTACAGAACGGAGTGCCTTAACAGTGCACCCCATCACCGACTGTTCTACACCACGTGGGCATATAGTTACAACTATTATAACATAACATATATATAGTTTATATTTATAATAATTCATTATAAATAAATAAAAAGGAATATTAATTTAATTAATTAAAATTACTATTTAATTAATTAAATTAGTGATTAAAAAAAAAAAAAACCAATTTGACCATCCGGCACAATTATTAAATTATATATATATATATATATATATATATGTAGAAGTAGAATTTCAAATAAAAGGAAAAGATTCCTTATCAAAAAGAGAAGGAAGTTAAATTCTACATATAAGGAGTTAAATACTATATATTCTAGTTCCATTTTAAAGAAGGCAAAAAGTTTATAGCTTAAATGGAATTTAAAATATAAGTGGCCAATGTATAAGGATTAAAATTTGGAAGGTCAACGAAGTTCTCAGGGTTTAGGATCAGAAAAGTCGTGAAGTCTTAAAAAAAAGCAAAAGTATCAATAAGGACTTCTAGTGGATAATCTGAAGTAAAGGAAATTGTCGAAAAGTTAAGCTTTGAGGACAAAGCTTTTCGAAGAAGGAGGCAATGTTATGAATCTAATTCATAACTAAAGTAATAAATATAGTTATTAATAGAATAAAATAGAACAAATGTAAGTACTAACTAATCAGTTAGGATTATGTTAAATAGTCATTAGGTTAATGAAAAGGCATGTCTAAAAGACATGCCCATTCGTGAAAAGGTACCTGCATAGGTATAAAAGCGGGACCTCATTGTAATCATTCAATCATGTTATATCTTATCAATAAAATATTATTATTATAAATACCTCTCGTGTATTTTTATAATTAAAGCTATTTCTGCTATCAAGTCAACAAGCGCACAAGTCTTACTGCTACAGTATTCAAATCTACAGCTTCCGTTGCTACAGACTTCTTGGGGGAAGTAAAGAAATCCCAAGAAGTATAAATCTCTGCATAAAGTGGAATATTTCATGGAGCCAACTCCAGTCCTAAACATTGTTGAAGGGGTTGAAGATCTACTACACTTCTTACTAGAAGCAAAGGCCCCAATTCAGCAAGATCTCTTTCCACAAGGAGAAGATTTGAGGATTCCTTCCTCACTAAGAGATCAAGACAAAGGACCTCCTGATGATGAAGCATTCTCCACTGATGAGGAGAAGGAAGGAAGAAAGCAAATAGCGTTGTGCAAGCAAGAGGAAATATATTTTCATTTGGAGATGGAAATGAAGCAATGGCTTCCATTAGAGGGATTCTTGCACCTTTGCAAGGGATTCCAGGGAGTCTTCCATATGGAGGACATGAGCAGCATGTGTCTTTTCAAAAATTCAATGAAACAGAACAAAGGAGGGGTCACACAGCTAATCCACTATCTGAAAATGAGGCAAGGGCTCCAATCAGAGGCACTCTTACACCATTAAGAGGGGTCTCTAAGTTTCATGGTACTTCCACACAGCAGTCAAAGATGGATTTGCACAGTGGAAGTAGTAATGATATGTTCCCATATTTTTTTTACATGGGGATGAACCATGAGACATCATTATCCTATGGTGTACCATCTGGAAGACCACCTAAATCATATTTGATGGAAGATGTCTCATACATTGATGCTCCTTTCAGAGATCCAAGGAAGGAGGGAGCACTAGTAGACCATGCTACAGTGCTGAGAGTGTGGGGGAAGTACAGAGGAAGGAAAAATATTTTTTCTTTGACATCATAAGCCATTCTCACCTCTCAAATTTCATTGAGGAGGTATGCTGCAAGGAGAGAAAATGACACCATCATGAAGTATGGGAGGCTGGATTTGAATCCGAAGGAAAACTTGTTTGAAGAACACTCTTCCCTGCTGGAAGAGAGATGGTGGTCTCACATGCATGCTTTGGCCAAAACAGAGAGGCTTTAGGTAGATGATAGCCTTCCATGGAAGACTAACTCCCAAGAGCTTCCTTCTTCTCTAAAGCATGTGCATGAGCAAGGAGGGCAGCAAGGAAGGAATATTAACCTTTCATCTCATACCTTTGGCATGGGAAATGGCAGAAAGGAGAAGAGTGGGAGGTATAGCCTTCCAACATTCACCTTGGACATGGAGGATGTCAAGGAGAAGAGCAGCAACATGGTAGCCATTTCAGTTGGCATATTATCAGCACTGTCATTATGGGGCACACTAGATCCCTATTGGGAATTCCAACAGCTGGTGGAATATTCCAAGGATCTCCATACATGCATGGATTCTGTAGAGTTGGAGAAGAAATATGGCTCTAAGGGGGAATTAAATCAGCCCTCTCTTTCCCCTCTTGAGAGAGAGAGTATATCTATGCACCACTCCATTGATGGGAGGAGAATTGTTGGTGGAGAGCATGCTCTTAATACATGTACTTTCTATTCTAATTATATGCATCCTTCCACCTTGTTTATGCAGGCCATGACTCCAAGGAGGAGAGTTTTATCTTGTCAATCTCATGGAAAATATGGGGCCACAACCATTGTTGTACTTGGCCACTCCCTTGGTGGACAAAGGGATAACTTGTTTCATGATGGGTGCTTTCCTAAGGCACCAAACATATCTCACACATTCAACTACAGTGAGATGGCATGGGATTCAAGTAAGTGGTGGGAGAACCACTTACCACAACTTGATCTGATGCAGGCAGGAGATGCCCTGCACTGGTACCATATATGGGATTATGATCCACCTCCTCATGTCCCAATTTCTATTTATGTATTTGTAGTTTTTCTTCCATACATGGATGATGTACTTGTCTTATTTTTGGGATTGTATGGAGGGAGGATAGGAGGCATGTGTGTACCACATGGGATGGAGGCTCTCTTTGTATGCTTTGCTACATATTTTATGGAGAGTAGGGGTTCAGCCATGTTTGTTTCAATGGCATTCTTGACACCTTATGGGATGGATCATGAACATCTCATAATGATCTTGGAGAGACAACTCATGGGAGGATGGATTGGTGAACACTCAGCTTATTCAAGAAACTTGATCTTTGATGATGTCACCAATGGAGGAGAAGTCTTGCAACACTCACCTTATCATTTCCTTGAGGACAAGCGAAATTTTGGAGGGGAGGACTGTAATATTCCCAATTAGCCTTAGCTAATGGGAATATCTTATTTTGCCTTATTTTATCTTGCATTTCATGTTTATGAATAAAATATGAAGGAGGACATGTAAAGCTCCTAGAAACCATGAATAAATCAATGCCTATGTAAACAGAGACATATATAGGCCATGTAAATAATCTCTTATAGGTGTGAATGGGATAAAAGCACAAGACTGGGTCAACCTTGACCAAATTAACAGCACAGTCTAGGTGCAATGAACCTCATGAATACACAGCGCAGTTCTAGATCGAGGATCCACATGTGAAAACGGTTAACTCATTAAGGTGGTTTATGGTTTGAGAAGGCTTTCATCCTATAAAAGAAGGAGGAGGACATCAAGAGAAGGTTGTTGATGTCATTATCTTCTAAAGGTTTTGTCTGTTGAGACACACCTCTATTGGGGTTTCCCGTTTAGGAACTCCCACCTCCTTCCTTGAGCAGCTCTTGGAGGAGCCTTGTTTGTCTAGTCCACTATGCGTAATTTGGCCAAACCTAATCTTGCATCTACAGTGCAGTTCTGCTTAGGATTGGGTTTTCTATGTGAGCTGCAGCAAGTGG
This sequence comes from Pinus albicaulis, assembly GCA_034641835.2. NCBI lineage: Eukaryota > Viridiplantae > Streptophyta > Pinopsida > Pinales > Pinaceae > Pinus > Pinus albicaulis. The sequence continues at coordinate 368,330,667 of CM076575.1, forward strand.
AACTCTAGATCTTTTAACCTGTATTGGATCCTCTTCTCGGTGAGTGTTTCTTTTAACCTCCTGGAAGAGTGCATCCATTGTTGAGCTTCATTTTTGCACCTTGGCATCAGGCCAACTCAGTTAATCAAGCTGCAGCACAGTCTCCCTTGAGGGACTGCGTTATTTTCATGGAGATCAGATCTTCTCAGATCTAAGTCATTTCATTGCTCTCTATCAGTGGAGGAGGCCTCTACTCTATTAGAGGAAGTGTATTGGAGTGCATGAGCCTTAGTTTCTAATCTTGGCATGGGCCAACAGCTGTCTAACTCCCACAGCGTAGTTTCTACTCTAGATCTGCGTTATTCCTGTAGGATGTGTTGCAAGGGGTTTGGGTGCATCAATTGAAGAGCTGATTTTGGAGTGATGAGGATCCACTCCTCATTTTGAGATCTTGTGGAGGAGATCTATACATTATATTTTTAGATCTAATCTGCATAATATGAATGCTTCAGCATTTCTGAATATTTCTACAGATCTGCTTTCTTAAATCTCAGATCTATTGCTCATGCTTGGTGCAAACCCCGAAATTCCAAGGGGATCTGAAAGAGGAGCTTTTCTAGTGCATGGATCTTATATAGATCTAAAATTTTATGCAAATATCTGCTCTAGATCTTACATGTAACATACAGCAGTGTAGCTCAATAAGAATAACGCTGTCAAGGCAGCTTCTTGTCAAACATATGGTTGTATCCCTCTTTTGAGGATATTTCTTCTATCTTTGCCTTGTATTTTCAGCTATGTACTTGATGGATTGAATTGTAAACTTATTTGCTACTATAAATACTATTGAGACATCTTTTATGAGCCTCCTATCACTGCTCTACAGAAACTGCGTTATTTCCTAAGCAGAATTATTTGTTATTGTTGGAGTCTCTCTTTGAGGCATTTCTGAAGACAACTAGGTGTGGGAGATCTGTTTAACCCACCTAGGAGGATTTCTTTATGATTCCCTCTTGGATTTAGGACTTAGATACTCGGATATAAGGGATCCAAGTGCTGGATTTCATTACTATAGTAGCCATTACTAGAAAATACGTTTTCCAGTCATGCCTTGCTAGAAGTTCCCAAATTGGGATATTACATCTAGGAGCCTCAAAATGAAAAATGGCCACCACCATTGGATTTATAAGGCCTTATACATCAACCTTTTTACTATTGGAACACCAAAATTGGACATTCTGGCAAGGATAAATGGTCAAAAACACCTAAAAAATCACCTTTATGCCTCATTTTTCAGGTTGGCGCTGCGCTTTTGACCAGTCTTGGGAGATTTGAATTTTGAGTGCCTTAGATTCATCATTTTCAAAAACCAAGGGCAGTTTTGGAAACCAGACAGGAGAATATTTCCAATGAGCTATCATGAGCTCAATTTTGACTTCAGGAAGGCCTCCAAAAGTATCCTTGAAGTTGGCGCTGCACTTCTGCTTCAAGCGCTGCGCTTTTGCCAGATTCTCAGATATTTTCCAGTTTTTTAAATTTTTATCAGTTTTTGATAGAATATTTGAGTTTTTACTGATGTAATTTATCGTTGTAAATATAATATAACCTAAATAGTTACTACAGGGTAGATACATTGGGTAAAAGTGGATTTTTGATTAAAATGAATCAGTTTCACCAAAGTTAGGGATGAGTTCGTTGACCTCCCTAGTCTTTGGGTTTCCCGTTGATCACATTGTGGATCAGCTCCACAAGTCAAGGATTTGAACCCTGAGCTGGGGAGAATCATTTTTTGTCTATATTATTCACTTATTTTCTCATAGCAAGGGTTGGATGTTGTTGGATAGATCTTGGAACACTTTTTGTAATCAAACTTTTGGCTAATAAAAACAGACAAAGTTGTAGCTATATTGATGAAATTCATGTGGTAAATGATTTATCATTGTTTACTCTCTTGTTATGAAAATGTGTGAAATTATTCTAACTCATATTCATTCCATTTCTAAATGTAAATGTTTCCTAACTCAGAAAGACAGAAATCATTAAGTTTATGCTTTTTTTGGTGGGATATTTTTTGTTTGTCTCACTTTCTTCTTAGTAGAAAAGAATTCATAGCTATTATGCTCTTTTCTCAAAACCATATCAGTCTAAACCATCGCATCAGATACCCTCTTGTGTTGATTTGTTTGCCTACCTTTCTCCATCAGATCCCTGCAATTTTGATCCTTGTTTGCCCTGACCTAATTTCTTCCTTGACCTTTTCACTATCAAACACCTCAAATTTCAATCAATCAAAACCCCTATGCTACTATACCTAGCCTACTATCTTGTTGATCCAGTAATCTTGGCTAAGATCCATTAGAGAGAGCCCTCTCCTGCCTAGTAGTTCTAGCTACTTGGAAAAATATCGATTCGTCGTTACCTTTGCTGGTCTCTTATCAACCTCAAAGATCCGATGGAGTGATAACACCAAGGATCTAGAGGAGGGGGAGTTCCTCTTCCATTCGCATATTGGGTGAAGGTTTCTCCACTGTAATTCCTTATCGATAGCGGAAGCCAAAAGAACCTCATTTCAGTAGAGGCCATGAAGTGGCTCGGCCTTTTTACCATAGCACACCTACAGTCATATACTATTGGGTGGCTTCACCAAGGAAGAGATCTTCGCATCTGCCAGCAAAGTCACCTTCCATACAGCATCAAGCCATTCATAGATGAGGTACTATGTGATGTTGCTCCTCTTGATGTGTTTGATGTATTATTAGGCCAACCATACTTGTGGAAGCAACATGTTGTGTATGATTCTAGGCCTCATGTTGTTGTTATTACTTTGGGAAATAAATTGTACAGGATATCGGAGGTAGTATCGCCTCTTGCCATCTCTTTAACTATTGAAAAACTACGCAGTAAGATTGTTTCCCAAACTAGAACATTTATTTTCATTGCAATTCTCCCACAAGGCAAGAAGAATATTGTGGCCACGACCTCAAAATAGAGCTCCCCTACATGACAGTAGCAGATGAAAAAAATCATGGAGGAATACGAGAACATTTTCTCCTCACCCACCGAGGTTCCTCTACACGGTTAGGTAAAGCACTCCATTGATCTGACCCCAGGCGTGCCGCCACCTGATGTTGTATTTCCTCATGCAACCACACAGATGGAATCCACACATGTACTATTTGAGGCTGATAAAGCAACCAAATTTATTGAGCGCATCCATCACGTCCACCAGAATTTCCATGTCATCAAATCCAATACCAAGTTCAGCAGAATTTGGCTCATCTCATGGAGAAAATCAATGCAATGGGAACCATTGCTTCCTAAGGAGAGAGGAATGATCCAGGTGTATATTGGTGGCCACCCACCTATTCCATTTGGACCCATACCATCAGTTCTTTCAGTTTTTCAGTTTCAACACAACTTACTATTTTTAGCAATTTTTCAGGTCATGAACTTCCAGAGCCACTTTGAGGCCCTTATGATCCAGGTGGATATTGGTGGCCACCCACCTATTCCATTTTCACCCCATTGGTTCTTTTAGTTTTTCAGTTTCAACACAACTTACTATTTTTAGCATTTTTTTGGCTCCTGAACTTTCAAAGCCATTTTGAGGCCCTAAATGATGTTTTTTGTGAAAAATGGGAGCAACATGGAAATTTCTGAGATGTTTCTCACATAAAAAGTTGTAGTCCTTGGATAGATCTTTCTAACGAGGTATTTAGCATGTAAAACAGAGATCATATGCCAAAGTTATGTCCCCGGGAATATTGATGTACCAATTCACCCAAATGGGGCCCATAGTTTTGGCACTTCATCACCTAGGGTTAGGTTTTTGGATGTTTAGGGTTTTCCATTATTTTTCAACAATAAATAGGCCTTCAAGCCTCATTGTAACACAGTTCAGAGGCTTGTAGCCTCCACGTCTCTTCTCAGAGATAAGCTACCAACGCCCTAGCTAGTTTATTTCCATTATGTCTATAAGCATATTTTTGTTTTTTGATATTAATGAAATGAAGTTTTATTTCCACTGCATCTCTATATTTATGTTTATTTTTGTATATTATTTTTTCCCTGCATAAATTTGGATCAAAATTCCACCAAAATGGTCAATTCAACCCTCCTTGAAACAAGTTAGCATGGGCATCCAAGGTCCGCCTATTTGGCCTCCTATATATATATATATATATCATGCAATCATAAATTTGAACCACACGAAGGAAAATAAGGAGCATAAGTCAAAGGAGAGAGAAAGCATTTTGTTGAGTGAAATTTTTTATGTGGACAGAATTCTATACAAGCCGAATTTTCTATGATGTTGCAGGCCTGAAATTTTAATAGTTGACCAGATTTGGGACAGTTTGACCATCTTTTACTTTGACAATAGAGGTGACTTGGAGGAGGGTTTGATTTGGCATTTTGGTGGTAGTTTTGTCTTGGTCATGGGTCTTGAGTCTTGAATATCTCATTTTGATCTGATTCTATAAGAAAAGGATTGTTGGGTTTTCCCCCTCGTGGGGGTTTTCCTTGGCTTGGAGCCTCATTTTAGTGTCTCTTATCTCCTATTTTCCTCAAAGATTGAAAATTATTTATAATTTCTTGATGAAGAAGACATAACAAATGATAAATAAGAAATTTAAATATTTACGAGTAACTATCAAGTAGAGAAATCAAGTCTAATTTCACTAAACTTGGTTTCTCAACATGGAATCGAAGCTATGGTGACGGTAGGAGCATTATTGAAGAAACCCTAAAGAAGACCGAAGATAATAATACCATTGAAGATGTTGTGATCAAAGAATACTCTTGCTTGACATGAGAAACATCAATTACATATCTATGGAAACCCAAAGGAGTGATCCCTGTGGAATCAAGGTAACAAATCTGAAATTATACCTCTATAGCAGATTCAAGGCGTCTATAATAACACTATGGTGATCCAATATTTTTGGAGGAATTACATTGAAATTCTAGTTTGTGGCATGGTAATATATCCAATGATCTAATGTCTTGAAAGAGAAAACTATTTTCTATGATCTTTCTTTTGTTCTAGAATACTGAAACCTCTATAATTTGTACCCAGTGCAAAGAGTTGATTATGTGATCAATATTTTTTGAAGATTGTGGTTAAATTTTGATAACCTAAGTAAGAATACCGAAGACTATAATTTAATCCTATGACTAGAAATCTAAAGTTTTGAAGCTTATCATTTCTTAATGATTTGAGATTCTTTGCACTCTTATATGTTGTATCAATCTTCTCACTGAAGATATATGAACCCCTATGGAAAACAATATATGAACTACATGTATGTATTTCTTTGAGGTAAGTAACAATTTTATCCATCTCTTTGAGGCAAGACAAAATAATGCAAAGAATTTGATAAGTGTATAAACAATTTGAGGACGGCTATTATCTTTGCAAAGATGTGAACTATAGGAAGGGTATGGTCTATGTGAAATACGAGCTACAAAAGAAAAATTATATAGGCACTCAAGCTTAATATGACAGCCAGGCTTAATGTGCCAACATACCTCTAAAATACAAGGCATCCAATTTTTTTCTTAGTCAAGAAGATACAATTTCTCTACATCTGATCAGATTTGGATCAAGGACCTAAGTGATAGCTCAAATTTCAAAGTGTTTGAAAGTGTGTCGAAACTTAGCGACCGGATACATATCATCTTCCTTATTTTGGCATCGCAAACAGTTTGAAAAATTGACACTGTATGAAGAATTTATCGCGATTTGAAAAGTCCAGTATAGTGTAATTTATTGCTTTTGGCCAAGTTTGACTGCGTATTTGCAAAGTCAAAAAAAGAGAATATTCCTTTTGGGTGAACTGGATGTTGACAAGTGTCATGATACAATTGGTCAATGGTTTGTACATGGATTTTTTGGCAAATCAAAGTTCGGGCCGCCACGTGGTCCAGGATATGTTGTGTAAAAGTTTGGTTGGACTCCACTGGGTTCGATCGCGTGACCACCACCCGGGCACGCAAGCGCTTTACCGTTTTTGCTAGGCCGTGGTTCTTAACCTATAGCGGTTGTGGCTTATATTTAATTTTGAACACATTTGCATTCAGGGGAGCGGAGGGGCCAGCCCCTCCCTATATGACCAACGCCCATGGACCAAGGGCCAAAACCATCGATCAACAAACATTAACCCACAAGACCACCAGTTGTTTTAGAGACTGTTCACATGGCACGGTGTATTAAAACTCCACGCGGTTTATATGCCTTGGTCACCACAGCATTTTTCATTAATCCTGTCACATGGTGGAGTTATCACAATAGTTTCTCCGATGGTTACAGGGATTTAACTCCAGTTCAACCCACTCCTACCGCGGTTTGTGCCGGAGTTCTGCCAACCACAACAAGACCACGGGGTTTATGGGTTGCATGTGCCCAACGCTAACCACCCGACATTAAACTTTACATTAAACTAGAGGGATATTTGGCCAGTGTCAATTTTTGGTGCGGGAATTTCTATTTTGGTGGGTTTACCTGCATTTGCTCCATTTTTAGTGGAGCCAATTTAGGGGTTACTGGACAAAAATTGATTAGGCTCTATCTTGAGATAGATTGGACCATTATGAGAGTGTAATTAGTCCATTTCGAATATATCAGACATTCTAGACTCATTAGTGAGGGTTGTAGAGCCATCAGAGGACTTATGAGTGATATTTTGTATCATAGAATTTCTAGGGACCACAAGGGCCACCAGGGGCCAGCAACAGAAAGAGGCCTAGCCAGTGCAGCTAGAGGCCTTTCTTAGGAATCCAATAGTCAATTTTGGATGTTACAGACATTCTAGAACTAATGGTGACGTTTTCAAAGCCAATAGAGGACTTATAAAGGCTTATATTCTTCATAGAAGTTCCAAGGGTCACTAGGGCCACCTAGTGCCAGCAGGAGAATGAGGCCTATCCAAAGCAGCCAGTATCCATTCTCGGAAAATATATATATATTCATTTATGACTGTACTGATAATTATGAATCCATTGATGGAGTTTTCAGAATCTTTTGAAGACTTTTGAAGGCCGAGATGCTTCAAAGAAGTTTTCAGTGAACCCAGAGCCAAGGGATGCCACCAGGTGTTGGAGGCGAAAATGGAGCAGCAGGAGGCCATTTTATGCAAGTGAATAGTTTATTCTGACTATTTCAAACATTATGAATCCAATGAAATTATTTTAAGAGTCATTGGGGTACTTTTGGAGGTCGAAAATCCAGAGGGAATTTTCGGGCAACCTAGGGCAAACAGTGGATGGAGACCTAGATTGGGAAGCCAGAGCTCATTTTGAGCAAAATATCAGTCTATTTTGGAGGTCTGATATATGCTGGAGATAGTAGGTTAGGTTTAAGGGATAGAAAAATATTTCTTTAAGGGTTACTGCCACAAATAAGCTCAGGGAAGCTTAGGGCACCGACAACATAAATCAAGTCTAAGGAAGCCAAGGTTCTTTCTTTAGAGTGATGACAACCATTCCATGGGTATGATGATATTATAAACCCAATGGTACAGCCAAAATAACCATTGGATTTAATTATTTACTTGTAAAAGAATTTATTCATCATAATCCCAAAGAGCCAAGTCAGTTGACAAAGGCTCAAGGAGACGTAGCCCACAATATTTGGGTGAACTCCTTTATTAAATTTTTTGTTATGTGTTGATGCTTATTTTCTGCACTTTATGGTTGTTTCACATGCTTAATATCAGCAAAAACAAATGTTCTTAAATCACTTAAACAGTTAAAAAAAACTACACCTATTTCAAGTATAAAAATTTTGCACAGCCATGTATAAGCTAGATCTTATTTGTTTAACTGAGTGGGAGGTGCTTGCACATTAGAATTTCAAGTTATCCACCCATTTTCAGATTAGGTTCTATCAGAGCACAAGGTTTCTTGCTTGCTTGACATAGCATTATGTTGCTTGTTTGACTTGAAAGGTGTTTAACAGTGCAAATAATTTAACTATTTGCAAATTGGTTGTTTCTTACAAGTTTGAGTTTGCTAGAGGTGAAGGGGAGCTATTTTTAGCTAATTCTAGAAGAGGACAAGAAGGAAGAAGGAATTCTACTTACCCAAAGGACCTCAAGGAAACCCTTGAATCACAAGAGGGTTTGTTTTCAAAATCCTTCTTGAAGAAGAGCTTGACACTACAACCATTTTGTTCAAAAGCTTTGTCAATTGTTTTTGAAATATTTACAAAATTTTGTTGAATTTTTTTAGTTCATTCACATAAGATGACAACTTCTTCAAGTGAGGTTTCAAAATCCTCCTCCTTCACAATATTCTTCAATGAATACATGAAGCGAGACATCTACATCCTGAAGGATAGGGTCCAAATTATGTTTGAAGATAGAAAGGAAAGCACTAGATTTCATGAGAAATTGGTTGCTATGAAGAAAGAGAAGGAAGGAATTCTTCAAAGAATTCATGAGATGGAGATGCAGCTCCATAAATCCCAAGAGGCCTTAACCAAGAACATGCTTGAAGCAGAGGTAAAACACTCTAATTTGTCTTCAAATTCCTCTTCAGAAAGATGCGTAGGTTCATTTGAAAAGCACTCTGTTAGTCATCATTATTTTCATTATTAGTAGATGACTATAGATTGCTTCTAGATTTATAAAAACAAAATTCTTTGAACATTGTGAGTTTTAGAAATCTCACTACCTTCATTATCCTTATAGGAAATGTTTTACTATTCTATCAACCTTGCCATTTCATGGTCACCCTGCCACTCCTAAAAGACTCCTTATGGGCTTGTGCCACTCATCTCCGTCCTTTTTTCCTACCTATGACCTCATTACTCTATTTTTCGCTTGCCCATAACTCCACTTTACATCTAGGGTTACCTATAGCCTAACTCATTCCCATGATCCCCAAATTCCTCAAGCATTGATGGTATCAAAACTATCTCTATAGGCTCTTTAGATAAATCAAGTACATTGGATTTTGGATCTTCAATGTAACACTTTGACAAATACTTTGTTTTCCACTTGAAGCCTCCAAGCCAATTCTTAGTCCAAAATCATGGTCAAAATACCCTCCCACTAAGTCATTTGGGTTTCATAGGTTGTAAGGTCATCATTGGTGTTTCAAACGTTGTTTCTCCTTTTCCAGAAGTTGTCTCAGATGTAATAGAAGATTAGCACATGGTTATCCAAGAAAAACCTAAATATTTTCCCAAGAATACTATCCAATCAATTTTAGAGTTTGCACAGAAGGAAAATGGACAAACTTGGCACTTCTGTAGGAGTGTTAAGAGGTCCATCAGCAGAAGAAATTGATAAGGTAGATGGCCTACTCCTAAAGTGAGGACAACTTACATCAGGAAGACAGGAAACACTTGTTCTTGTGAAGAATTAGGGTTTTTGAGCTTGATGGTCCAGCAGTGTGCCAAGCAGTGATCAAACGCAGAAATGACCATGGAGGATGTACACCAAAAAACCAAACATGAAGAGAAGTCTATTAAAGATTATTGATGAGATAGGGAAAAAGGTGAGGTGAACTGGATAGAAATGAATGAACTTGAAAGGGCTATAGAGAACTTAGAAGACAACACTGATGATTGTCTTAAAACACTCCAAACATCTAAGGTTTTTTTAAAATATCCATACAAGGTAAAATGATGAGTTGAACTCCATGATGACAACAAAGGAAGGATTTTGAAGGTGTTGTTGTGTGAAATCATCCCAAAGTTTGCCAAGGTGAATGTGTCATTTCCTCAAAGATAAAAGGTATAAATAATATCAATAAGAGAGGTAAATTCAAGGTTTTCAGTCACCTGCCAAGCAAAAGATGACTTGAGCTCCAAAGGTAGGAACAAAAGGGGCGTTGAAGATGCTACTACTGTGTAAAGAATCCTAAGATTGTCAAAAGTTAATTTATCATGCTCCAAGGGGTAAGAGAAAGCTAAGTCAGTGTTTTCAGGCACTTGCAAATCAAAAGTTTCCAAAGAAGGTAAAAAGCATGGTTTGAATTTCATGGTGCAAGCAAAGGAGAGTTTTGAAGGTGTTACTTTGTATTTGAATCCCAAAGGGCCAAAATGAACATGTCAACTCTCAAGGAGAAAAAGGAATATCCACTTCAAAAATTTTATGTCACCTACAAAGTAAAAGGGTTAGAAGACATCAATAAGACAAGAGAAGTCAACTTTATCACTTAAGTAAACCTGAAAATAGAAATGTAAAGAATATCAATAAGAAAGGAAAAAGTGACTTTGAAAACATTAGAGAGTGGTTTGCAAATATTAAATCAAATTCCCTAGTCTATAAAGGCTCATTTCCCATCTCATATCAATCATTGTTTCCTTGCCAAAGAAATAGAAATTTCGAAAGGAGGAGAAACTGTGAGTTTTTTATTCGAATTTCGGCTAAGTGTTGTGGCGTTGCGCGCTCAGCTTGGAGTTGCGTGCCTGGAATGGAGCACTGCGCGTTCAGCATTTTCTCCCCATACAAATTGCAAAGGCGTTGCGCGCCTGGAATGGAGCATTGCGCGTTAGGGAAGGCACTACGCCCTTGCCCAACTCAACCACAGCAAGTTTCTTAGGGCACTACATTCTTGGTTCTGAGCATTGTGCACTTGGACTGAGCACTGCACACCTGGCATAGGTGTTGTACCCTTGGCCAGGAGGGCCCTCCAAGCAATTTGACCATCCAAATCAAGTCAAAACACCTCCAAATCTCTGCCCAGGGTATTACAAGAATTTCTAAGGGTAAGTACCATCAAACACACCCATTTACAAACATTTTTGATGATTTAATTGCAAGAAAAGAAAACCTTGAAAACACTTTCTGAACCTCACTCCATCTGCCTATGAAGAATATTAGTTAAAACAAAGGGTAGTTGCACATTTGGGGTTGTCATCAAGTTTTTTAGCCTCTCATTCAACCTAATATACCTATACACTCACTCATCTCATTCAAAATCAGACTTCCATTCCATTACCCTCTTTCATATCAGTTTCACATCAGTGCTAGGGTTTCAAAGGCAGGGCGGTCAAAATGTCAGAAAGAGAGGGCAGTGGTAGTGAAGGAGAAGGCCAAATGCCAAGGAGGCAAGGGCACAAAAGGTCAAAAAATCAATAGGTTTGAACCCCCTAACACAAGGGAGATAATGGCATCTCCCCTTACTGCTCAATGTTTCAAGCATGTAGGATGCTTTTATTTTTGTGAGAAGGTACAGCAGGTACAAAACCACCCTGGGATAACTAGGCTATTCATCATTAACTTGCATGAAAAACAAGTTAACCTTGCAAGGGTCAATTTTGAGCTATCTACCGATGCTATTTCCAATGCCACAGGCATACCTAGTGTCGGGGAGAAATGGTTCAAGCAAGCCAATCTTGACATGAGATACTATGAGCCATATTTAAAACCTAGGTACAAAGACCACAATAAATCCATATTTCCTTTCTCTCACTTGCTTTATAGATATGCACCTATGATGAGAATCATTATGAATTATTTTACATGTGAGGGAAGGTTCTCCTGGCTTTACTCCTATCACATTAGGTTGCTTATGCACTTCACTAGGGTAAGGATGTTGCACCTACCCTATTACCTCTACATAAGCATTGAAAAAATGGCCTATATAGTGCAGAAGAGAGTTTTCCCACAAAATATGCAAAGCCTCTTCCATCACTCACTAATCGAAATGGTTGTTATGCATCAGTTGCAGCATAAGGGGATTCCATGGGAGACCTTCATTTCCAATGAGGTTTTCACCAATCCACAAGGCCAATAGCAGCAAGATGTACCTTCATCTTCTCAGCCTCCCAATCCTCCTTCACCATCACACCCCACTACACATCCATCACCATCTACTCACATTCCCTCACCTCATGATGACTCTTCCACCTCACCATCTACTCACATTCCTTCACCTAAGGATAATGACCCTACTTCACCACTTTCTCAAAATCCCTCACCTTCATCTCATGATACTAGTGCATATAAAAAAGAGGGTTATAACAATGAAGAGTCAAGCAAGGAGGAAGAAAACAATGATTCAAATGCAAATGAAGTAGATATCAATGAGGGAGGTAACAATGAGAAATCAAGTAGTGAATAAGATACCAATGAGTCTGAAAACAGTGAGGCACATAGCAGTGGTGATGAGAGAAATGAAGAAAGCAGTAAGAATGATGGCAGTAAGGATGCAGAAGGCAGTAAGGAAAATAAGGGTAATGTCAGTGAAGAATAAAGAAGCAAGGAAAATAACAATGATGACAGTAAGGAGGATGTCAGTGATAAAATAGAGAGCAATGAGGCAGATATCAGCAGTGATGATGTTGGCAGTAATAAAGCAGAGAGCAGAAATGATGATGGCAATAGGTCAGAAAGCCAAGATATCTGTGAGGAAAATGTAAATGAAGAAGAAATAAGTGATTATGTGGGTAGTGATGGTAGCATTCATAAGATCAGTGAGGGTAGTGAGGAAAATAATGATAAAGCACATAGCAGTGAGGATGATGACAATGGGTCAAAAAGCCATGATAGAAGTAATGATACCATTCATGATGGAAACAATAGTGAAGGCACTGAAATGATCAAAATTGAACATTTTTCTTTGACCTACCAAATGGGAAATAGGCATGTGTTTGCTGCCTCTAAAAGGCAAGGGGCCATGCCTTCTACATCAACCAAGCAGCTTGACAAAGGTAAGGAAAATGTCATTGATGAAGAGGAAGAAGACAAACATGAGACTGAACGAGAATTTCAACTCATTCATGTTGACAGTGATGATGAAATTGAGGCAAGGATCTCAAACATACTGCTCCAAAGAAAAGATGCTAAAATCAGGGATTTGCAAGCCAACCTAGGTAGGGCCAAGAATGTGATTCACTTTTTTGAGGTTGAAAACAAGCAGCTAGAGGCACATAAGTCCATCTATGAGATCAAGGAAATCGGAGCCTGGAAAGAGGATGAAAGGACCAAGGTTAGGCTAGATGAGGTCTTGGGTGCTTTTGATGAGAGTGAAGATGAAGAAGGACAATTTTCTAGGAGAATTCCAAGAACAATTGGCTTGAAAAAGGCTCTAGCCAAGGAAAAAGAGCAAGAGACAGCCTTGGTAGAGCAGCTCACTCCAAGTGAGCTACTTTCCATGGAAATAGAATATGAACGGGAACCTTGGCTAGAGAGGACAAATATACACTTGTAGGGTCAATTGGAGAAGACCAAGAGGGACCTTGACCTCCAAAAGAAGATGGAAAGGCATTATGCCTTAAGAAACAAGATTACAAGGGCCAAGCTCAAAAGAGCCCTTGCAAATATTCAAGCCCTCAAGGAGGCAAAAGGTAAAGAAAATCTTTACATCCTTACTGATGCATCCCTACAGGCATCCCAAACATAATTAGCAAGGAAAATTCAAATTTTGGCATCTTTTTGTAAATTTTGGAATTTTGACTTTTTTGAAGGGCCAAACGCGCAACACCACTAGCGTTGTGCTCTTTTTTGGGGCACCTTATGGAGGAAAAATTTACATTTTTTTGTTCTTCTTGCCAATAACATCACTCACAGAAAATTTCATCTCATTTGGAGCAAAACTGGTCCTTCAAAAGTGCCAAAAACACCCAAAAGATCACCTTTCTGCCCTATTTTCAGAGTTGGCGCTGCGCCCTGAGCAGTCTTGGGAGATTGAGTTTTTGAGAAATTAAATTAAGTCTAATCAAAAAAATAAAGTCATTTTTGGAAATTAGACAGGACAATATTTCCAATGATCTATCATGGAGCTCATTTGGACACCAGGAAGGCCTCCAAATCTTGGTTACAAAATAGGCAATTTTTCCTAGTGATGGCACTGCACCCTTGGCCTGGCATTGCACCCTTAAACCTTAGTGTTGTGCTCTTGCAAAAAATTCAACAAAACCCACTTGGAGATATTTTGTAAGTTATTGAGGAGCCTCAAAGTCATTTTTTTGCCAAATTTGGTTGAGGAGTTATTTTTGAATTTAATGAATTAGGATATTTGTGCCTTGGCCTTGCATGGTCTCATAGGACAAAAATGACATTTATGAGTAATTAATGGTTTCTAAAACCCAATTTAGGGTTTTTACCCTCGTTTTAAAGTTAAATACTACATGGAGGCCTCATTTTACATGTTGGTTGATTGTTAGACTTAATACATAGACTTGGAGTTGAGGAGAAATTGGCTTTGGAGTGCTATAAATGCTTTGATTTGGATGACAATGGAGCCAAGCACACTTGTAGGATTCATGAGCATTGCTAATGCAGATGTCCTTCTAAATTAGAGATTTTTTTCTTATGTTTTTCAGTTTGTTTCATCTTTCTCATGCAGTAGGACAAAAAGTTTAGGCTAAGAAATGTTGTTTATAGGCACCTTAGCTTTGTCTGCTTTCTATCGCTTGTATGTTTTCCTTTGCTAGGTCAATTTAGAGAATTCTTAATTGCTTTCTAATCCCACTCAGCTTGTTTATCTCAAAAATGATTTGATAGAGCCTATGTCAAATTATTTTATGGTTAGCCCTGCCTATGGTTGACTTAAACATGGTTTTTGAGGTCTTTCTTCAAAGTATTGCTAAATAGGGTTTGACTGAAGAGGTTTATGGTTTTCCCCGCCCTTTTGTCCATCTTGAATGGTTTCTTTGAAGTTATTTGTAGTATGATTAAGGAATTTTAGGAGTTCCCTTCTCTTTGATCATTACTATATGTCATCTTGAATGTTTTCTTTGCCTGAAGGTGAAATCACTAGAGAATTTACAAGTTTGTTGCTCTCTATGGTTTGTTGGATTGTTCTCTTGATGTTTACTTGCTAGGGTTTAGTCAAAGAAGCTAATGGTATGCCCTGTCTTTGGTTATTTCTTTATGCATAGTGTTCCTATATACTTTTCTTTTTATAGTACATGTTAGAGGATTCTTAACTACCCTTTAAACCTACTTATTTCACAAATTAATGTTCACTTCACTCACATAAGCCTTGAAAATCCATTTGGCTTTTTTATACTTGCCCTTTGAGACACCCTTGACCTATTGTTATACTTATCAAGATGATGTAGGGGCATTAGGCCTAATACAGTATTTTGTATATAGATAGACATAGGGGGTCTTATACTTTACTTGCTCATGTAAATATTGAAAAACTTGAGTGATTTTTAGTTAATTGTGGAGAAAAATGTAACTGCCTGAATGATTAGTGGGCATAAGAAGATATAGTCTGTTTCAGTATATCAGAGGGTTAGGCTAAAATTAGGACTGTAGGAATTGCAGAGTTTTTTGAACGTTAAGGGAAGATGAAACAATTACTGTTAATGATATAAATAAGCCTCTGTGGCATAGACCTGAACAGTCTTGCAAAGAGAACTACATAGAACTGCATAGGGTTAGAAGGCCGAAGAGGCAGAGTAGGGGTGTAGAAGGGCCAATTGATCGAAGATCTAGCCAAAGCTTTGTAAGTAACTTCACTGTATAATGAAGAAACTTTTCTAGCATTATCTGTGCATTCATTGATTTGTTCCTGTGTGAAACTGCCTTAATTACCTGGTATGAGTAGGACTCTGTAAAATGTGTTTAGGAGTCCGATTGTATATTCATGTATGAGAATCAGTGCGATTGAACTTAGTGCAATGTAGAAATCTCTGTGTATAAGGATGAAGTTTTAATCCTAAAACCTGGAGGGTTAATTGATGCGCAATTCTAAGTAAGAACTTATGTTAATTCGTGTTGAAATGCATACACTGTGTAGAATCGGTCAATCTCTTCTCATGTATAACTTCGATAGAGGTTGAAGGGATTGATCTTGTTCCTTTACACATATTGAAACCTTGGTTAAAGCCTGGTTGTGTAGTAATTTGTTCCCCAATTGAGATAGGGTCGAATCGATCCAAATCTTTTAGTTACAATAGAAAAGGCTATCTGTATTGTGCATGCTTTCCTTAAGGTCAAGTGTAACTCTCTGCACAAAGGGTCCGCTGCAAGATTTTGACAGAGTTTAAACTTTTCTTACAAAGGGAGAAGGGAATGATGTGTTGAAGCTTTGGTGGAACCTTGAAGAACTGTGGAACCGTGCGGGAACAGTGTAACCCGTTTTGGAGGTGAAAGGTGGTTTTCACGCAAGTTAAAAGGTCGTAAGTGGAATCAAGGAAATTAACGCGATTCCAAAAATTGAAGGACACGAGGCCTTTGGCAGTATTCAAAAACCATCCTCATCACGCAAAATTGGAGAATTAACCCATGTGCATTTAATCTACGTGTTACACAGTAATTTGTCACCGTCCCTACCATTCCCCGTCCCACACAATGGAGGACCCATTTTGTGACCTGTGAACATTGTCATGCCTTGAAATCATCATCAATGCATTCCTCTAAAAATGAGCTTCAATTGCCCTAAAGACATCTCCTTGCAAAAAACCATGAAAACATCTCCTTTTGCATTGGCGCGGGAAGACAGTTCATCACTCGCGCCAATGGGGAAAATCCTACAAAGAGGTCGCGCCAACTGGCGCTCTGTCCCAGAGCAACAGTTGCACCAGCCAATTTAAGGAGTGTTTTTTAAATAAAGATGGCGGAAGTTGTGTTTCAACCAACTCAGAAACCATTTCCTATCTTGAGTTGGGAGGTTTGGCTGCGGGAGTTCCATGGAAGGGAAGTGGTTTGCCACCTCCCATGGAACCTTCCTTGATGATAGGGCCAATCCCATAATAATAGGGATCCCAACTCCCTCCTTCCCCATCTATAAAAGCTTGCCTATTGCCATTGCAAGCTAGTCTTGAAGTGCCTAAGCTTTGAATCTCCAAATTCCCAAGAGCCTTTGTGCTGTAAGAGTCCTCTTTCTTCCCTTAAGGCCGACTCAAGTAAGGAGACTATCGTCGAGAGACTCTAGAGAGGTTTGCCCTTTCCCTGGCAAGATTTGCGAGACGTGAACGACCGGGGACCCTTCCGAAGGAGACCGTGGCGTCAGAACATTGGTTGTACTCTCTTTCGATTGTTTATTAACAACATCACGGCAGGTTCCACTGTTTTCTGCTTAGTAATAATGAGTTATATCCTTTCGATTGATATATTGTATGGTATTCTGATTTCGGTGCTTGTATTCGTGTTGTTTCGGCGTGGTGTGTCCATTCATGAGATCGTGGGGATCGTGATTCGCCGAGGCTTAAGGAACGGGAATGCCATCCCCACGGACCCATAGCACCGACTCGGTGGCCTCCAGGTTTATTTATTGACTGCGAATTCGGAAATCCCAAGGCTTCGAGCACGGATGGTTTTGTTGCTAGACCCCTGCTGGGCTAGTAGGGATCGCCTCTGTCCGCAGAGGGGATTTACCTCCTCAATAATTTGGCGACTCCACTGGGGATCATCTAGACTTCATTGTCTCGTTTGATTGTTTCGAGATTCTCCCATGGTTAGCCTTCCATGGCCGTCGTTGCTTCTTGGTTTGCTTAGTTTACATTGATCTGCTTCTGGAGTAGTTCTTTTTGTTTTTGGCTGAGAAACTCAACTGGCGTGCTTTTTAGCCCGACAGTCGTGCCAATTGGCGCATGTTTCTTTTGTATAGCCCGCGCCAATTGCTTTCTGGCACCAGTTGTAGCCTTACAGTCGGCGCCACTCCTGTAGGGTATTTGAGTTTGCTCAGTTTTGAGCTCTCTAGGTCTGGTCAGTGTTTTTCTTCTTGATTTTTCGACTACCTGAGTGTGTTGGAGTCCTGTTTGACTGGGAATTTGCCTTCGTCCTTTGGTTGTTTGCTTTTATCTATCAATTTCACGTTTTAAGCCCTAGGGCATCTAGTGGCTTTGTGTATCGAGCCCTCCTTGGGAGTTTTGGTGTTTCGTTTATCCAGTTAACTCTCTGATTGCTCTGTCGCATTCTCTTAGTAGTTGTTTACTGTTTTGTTGCAATTTTTGGGTGATTACTCGTTTCTTCATTCAAATTTTGTTTGGTCTTGTTTTGGGCCTAGATCACCCAGTCCATTGGAGCCTTTGAGTCTTTTTCTTGGTTTTGAGAGACTTTGGTCAGTTTGAGATCTGATTGTTTGTGTCATTGAGTGAAATTTGTTCGTTTTTCTCTCTCAATATCGTTTCTCAAGTTGTTCCATTTGTTTTCGGTTTGATTAGTGCTTCTAGCTATCAAACATTGAAAATTACAAAAAAAAATCTCTTTTTCTTTTGGTTGATTAGTGCAGATTGAAATTTTTCGATTTTACTAGTAATTAGTGATTTGAATGAAAAGTTTTCAATTTCATTAGTTGCATTAGAGATATCATTGTTTGTCTTCCGATCGTTTTGTTTGTGTAAAAGCTCTCAACTCTTCTGTAGCTAGTATTCATCAAACAAAATGATGTACTGTGGCATGTAGTTTTGCATTTAGGATTTTTTGAAACAACGCATTCGTTAGGGCCTAAAAACTGAAATGTAATTGAAGATCAACTTTAAAATCTACTCAATTTACACTAAGGCAGCATTGAAATCTAACGAAACACATTTAGAGGTCTAGGCTAGAGACGTGTTCCGGCGTCTTTAAACCTAGCAGCTGTCATTCGCCTTTTGGCTTTAGACAGCGCTAGTACGGACTTCTGCTCCCCGTACCGTCGCGTATATAAAGGGAGACCCCTCTAGGTTTTCAATCCTTTATCCATAGGAAGCCGAGTCTGCTGCCTATACCCGTGATACACCGAACACAGCATTCGGGGAGATTGTCTGCACGTACGGAAAGTCCTTGGTTGATTTCTTTTTCATTATTAAAACCAAGGTGTATATTGCAGTTCATGGTTATTTGGTACACCCTTTGTGCCTAGTATTCCTGAGTAGTCATTTGGTCTTTTCTGACTCCCTAAATTTGAAAAGACCGTCAAGCGCTTGTCCTTTCACACTTGTGTCAAATATGAAAGAGATAGAGTCATATTTTATCGTTTCTCGACTCTTAAAACATGAAACAGTGAAGTTTCTTATTTTCAATGTGGTAAAAAATTAATCACCCACGATTATATGCCCTGATAGATATTGCTTGTTGACCGTTTGATCGTGTGTCTTGACTCTTTTTCAGCCCGTGTGTGTGTTTGCTTCTTTTTCTCTGATCGTTTTCCACAGTGGCGGAACCTTCGGTTTCATCTACTGGTATTCCTTACATGGATGATTCTTCAGAGGCTTCCCAATCCTCTGCTGAACCGCAGCAACCTATTGTTTTCGAGTTTCCTGATGGGGGACCGGTTCTTGCTGAGCAACCCTTTAGAGGAACATTTGAGTTCAATTGGCCCTTTTCGGACCCTGTGTCTGAATTGAGATTAGGAGCTGATTTCCTTTCTCTTACATCGGGTTCGCCTTTTGTGGCTACTGTATTTCCTCCTAGTCCTCGCCGTCTCTTGCGAGATTTAACGGCAAGATCAACCATGAGTGATTCTGGTGAGGAAATCCCAACGTCTGGTGAATACTATCAGCTCTTCCCATGAATATTGTTTCAGGGAGACAACTCTGAGCTGGCTGACATGTCAACAGCCAGTCCCTCTTTACCACAGGGATAAAAATCTTTGGGTCAGATCATTTCCGCCGCAGCCTCTATGGGAGTGTCAGCTCCTTCTCCGAGGCCAGCCGCTACTACGCCCAGGGTGTCTCCTCAGACGCTCGTTACTTCTGTTCCCGTCCGGCCCACTATCTGTGTGGCCGCCTCTTCTCCTGTTGTCACAGCATCCGCTGCAAGGGCTGTGCCAACTCCTAAAGATGTTTATCTAGTGACTGCTATACCGGAGAACATCTCTCCGGAGGAGTATCAGTTGTCTTTGCAACAGCCGAACGTCGAGGTTGGACCATCCTCCCAAGATCCCAACCGCTCTTACTTTTCGCACTATGCACAGGATGGTACACCCGTGTATGCTTTCCCAGGTCAGTATGATGAGCACGGGGAGATTTTACGTCTACCCGCTCCTGAGGCTTACCTCTATGCTCAAGGTTTACCTTATAACCAGGCTTATAACCCGCAAGGATAGCCTTTCCAAGGCCAACCTGCGGGCCAACCTAGCTATCTTTATGATCCACAGGGGCAGCCCATGCAAGGCTATCCTGTCGGCCAACAAGGGCCATCGTACGGTCCGCAAGGACAGTATTATAGCCCTTCCGGTCAACCTGTTCAGCCTCAGCCGGGGTATCAACCGGGACCGGTCTATGCTCCTGGGGGGCAAATCCAGCCTTCTTTACCTATGCAACCTCAGTATCATGTTGTTTCTAACGTTGCATATCAGCCGGGACCATCCTATGGTTCCGCTTCGGGTCAAACTGGTTTTCAGCAAGCACCTGGCCCTGTTCCACCACCAGGCCAACTGGCCCATCCGGTGCAACCTGGTGTTCCGCCTCCAGGCCAACAGGCCCATCCGGTACAACCTGGGGCTCATTCACAACCAAGTCAGCCTGCTCAACCGGCGCCACCTGTTTATCCGGGTCAACCTGTTCATTCAGGGCAGCCCTCTCAGTCGGGTCAACCTGTTCATTCAGGGCAGCCCGCTCATTCTATTAACCCTGCTCAGCAGCCGACTCATTCAATGTCGCAGCTAAATCAACAGCTGCGCCCTACTTATCAGGCTCCGCAGGGTTCCACTTTTCAGCAGCCTACTCGTCCTCAGGGTGGTTATTATCCTCATGGTCAATCTCAACCGAATTATAACCACCACAGAGGCTCTCAGTATTATCCTCCTCCGCCTGGTTTTACCTATACTCAGCAGCCAAATCCAAACGCTGCTTACACCAGGCCGACGTATAATCAGGGTCCCTAGCCTGGTTATCAGGCCCCACACTCTGGTTACCAGCATCCAAATCAATCTGGTTATACGACCTACACCCCCTATGGTCAGGATCCTACGGGACAGAACCCATGGGGGCAAGGATATTCACAACCATTGTGGAGTACAGGTAACGGTCCTCATCCTGGGTCTGGCATGCCGGTCAATCCGCCATTGCCGTTCATGGCCACCTTGGAGTTGCCAGATGTTTAAAAGTTGACCAATGATCCGATTTTACATAATCCATATTGGCCTCTAGTTCCCACCAAGATACCAGGTGATTTCCCCAAGTTTGAGGGAAAAGCTGGAGAGGACCCCCAGGTGCATGTGATGATGTATCATCTTTGGTGTTCGTCTAACTCTTGG
This sequence comes from Pinus albicaulis, assembly GCA_034641835.2. Classification (NCBI taxonomy): domain Eukaryota; kingdom Viridiplantae; phylum Streptophyta; class Pinopsida; order Pinales; family Pinaceae; genus Pinus; species Pinus albicaulis. Next base: position 368,351,736 of record CM076575.1, read on the forward strand.
GTCGATGATTCGATTCGCCTACGCCTCTTCCAGCGTAATTTAACTGGAGCTGCTGCTAAGTGGTACATAGAGTTATCTCACGGCATTTTCCAAGATTTCAATTCTTTAGCCATGGCTTTCCTCACACACTTTCAGTTACCGGTCCGTTACGAAGCCGGGACGCACCTCCTAACTTCTATGAAGCAGGATAAAGCCACTCACATCTCTAACCACATTCATGAGTGGCGGCGCTATCGTAGACTGATAAAGTTTCACATACCTGATCAGATACTGACTCACTGGTTCACCACCTCCTTTGTGAATAAAATCGCTCAGGATATTGCGATGGGAGTGTGTGTGACGAAGGAACAATCCATTACGTGTGCCCAATATCTGGATCTTGTATATTCTCAGTCCAGCACGTTTTATGATATCTTGCCTGATGCCCCGCGGTCCGAAACCTCTAAGGCTCCGCCTACCCCTGCGGTGGATGGTGTCATTCGTTCTGTCTCTCAGAATTCGAAGAAATCTTTGAATGGGAAGCAGAAGTCTAATTCTTCCAACAATGCTCCTGCTAATCCCACCCCCTCCGATTCTGGTAAAACCACGGAAGTGAATGCCGTTCAGGCCAATCCTACGGAGAAAACTTCCAAGGGGAAAAAGAAGGGCAAAGGCAAATCTAAATCTGATGCCCCAAAGCCAGAATCTAAATCATGCACTGAGGATGGCTCTCAGCGTAAACCGAAGTACTCTTGCCTCATTTGTGAAGGGGACCATTATACTAAGGATTGTCCATGACGGTCCGAGGTGAGTCAACTTCTTAAGGGCCCTAAAGGGACTCCGGCTGTTGTAAAAGAGCCATTTCCATCTCAGCAGACCCAGATGGTCAAACAGCCATCACCATCTGCACCGTTTGGGTCTCAGGTTTTCATGATGAAGAGTGTTGCACCTATCTCTGTCGCTACGCGGTCGAAGGATTACAACAAATCGCGGCAGGCACCTAGGAAGGCAGTTGCGGATGGACCGACTCCCCTACCTGCCTCCGGTTCATTGGAAATCGAGAAGCCTACTCCTGAACCCGTTGTGAAACCACCTTCTAAAGGTGTCCTTCGAAGATCTTCTTATAATCCGAATGCTCGTGCCGCTCAAAATTACAGCATTGTTGAGGATTTGGCACAGGCGCCATCTGCTATGTCTGCGCTAGAAGTTCTTCAAAGTTTTCCTTCGCAACGGAAGGCTTTACTGTCTGCGATCGGGGGCATTGATCCCGCCGACTCGAGTCTTCTCACCTTCAATTTAGAGAATTTCACTCTCCGGCTTCCACATCAAATCGCTCTTATTATTCAAGTCAGGATTAACAGTCTGAACATTCATAGGGCCGTTGTGGATGAAGGTGCATCTACCTGCGTTATGTCCTCCGCTTGCTGGAAGGCCATCGGCTCTCCAGCCCTTTCGTCATCCCCCAATGCCCTTGAGGCATTTGATGGTCGGGAATCCAAACCCCTGGGTGTTCTCGAGAGTCTAGCGATCAAATTACAGGGGAAAACTGTCAACGTCGAAGTGGAAGTGGTTGACGCTAAACTCAACTACAATATACTTCTTGGCCGCAGCTGGACTCATGCCATGCTCTGTGTGCCGTCCACCGTCTTTCGATTTCTTAAGTTCCCTCACGAGGGAAAAATTGTCACGGTGGATCAGTTGTCATTTTTCACCTCTACCTCTGAGAACAACGTGCCATACGTGGATCAGATTCCAAATCCCCCCGACAGTGTGGGACCTGGTCTCTTCAAAGACCCGGTCCTCATGGGTATTTTTCCCGCACCGCCATTGCACACCGCTCAAGTCAACATGATGTCCAGGTCCGATGACCCCTGGCTTATTCCTACGCCTGAGCAGGTGTTTGAGTTTGGAGAATCAATGCCCTTGACTCCAGTAGAGATCAGCTACTGTGAAATTGTTGCCGCATCTGATCCTCCACCTCCTCAACATGTTCCTTTGAGCATGGCTCTCGACGTCTACTCTCAATCCCCCTGGCTTGGTCAGGCCGATTCACCTGATCCTCTCAAAGAGACTTTTCCTTCCGATGAGGCTATCATTGAAACTATGTCTCTTGAGGAGCTGCCTTGGGGCGATGGACATCATCGCTCCTCTTTTATGCCTAGCTTGGGGGCAATGTCTGACTGTCTGGAGCGTTGTGCTACTCAGGTTCCTACCCCTCCTCTTCAAATGATCATTTTGACGCACGAGGTTTTTTCGGAGGGTAACCTGAGTAACATTACTCAAACCATCCTGATCAACATCTCCGTTAAACCGGGGATCATTGAGAATATTCATGTGGGTGTGACTTGTTCTCCAGATGAGATTCAAGTCTATACTGAGCTTTTTAAGGAATTCAGAGATGTTTTTGCATGGTCCTACGAGGAAATGCCGAGGATTGATCCTAGTATCGTAGTGCATGAGATTCCAACCTATCCAGGTGCGAAGCCCGTGCGCCAACGCTTACGCCCCATGCATCCTCGGAAAGCCGCCGCCATTAAGGCAGAAGTTGAAAAACTTCTGAACACGGGTTTTATTTATCCTATCCCCCTCACAGAATGGGTGTCTAACATTGTCCCTGTCGGTAAAAAGCAGGGTACGATTAGAGTCTGTGTTTATTATCGCGACATCAATCGCGCCTGTCCAAAGGATAATTATCCCACTCCGTTCATAGATCAGATTATCGACGAATAAGCCGGAAGTGAGATCTATTCCTTGATGGACAGTTTCTCAGGATATAATCAGATCAATATTGCACCTGAGGATCAACACAAGACCACATTCATCTGTCCGTGGGGTACTTTCACGTATAAGAAGCTCCCGTTCGGCTTGAAGAACGTTGGAGCCACTTTTCAGCGTGCGATGTCCTACGCTTTTCATGACATTCGCCATATCGTTCAACCTTATCTGGACGACTTGCCAGCCCATTCGGCTAAGCGAGAGGACCATCCTGAGCATCTCCGCCAGATTTTTCTTCGTTGCAGGCGCTACAATATTAGGCTTAATCTTCATAAATGCGTCTTCTGCGTTGATTCTGGCCGTCTTTTAGGATTCATAGTCTCAAAGGACGGAATTCGCCTTGACCCTTTAAAGGTCAAGGCCATCATAAATCTCCCATCACCCTCCTCCCTATATCAGTTACAGAGTCTGCAAGGGAAAGCGAACTTTCTTCGGCGTTTTATCCCGAATTATGCCAAGGTGGCCAAAGGATTCACTCGTTTACTAAAGCAAAACGTTCCTTTCCATTGGGACGAAATCGCTCAGCAATCCTTTGAGAAGCTGAAGACGTTGCTTGTCAATGCTCCGTTGCTTCGTCCTCCGGACTACCACCGCGACTTCACTTTATATCTTGCCGCCGCATTTAGCACCATAGCCATGGTCTTGGTGCAGGATGACGATGACGGTGATGAACATGTTGTTTATTATCTGTCACGGAACCTTCTCGACCTAGAAACGCGTTATGCTCATGTCGAGAAGTTGGCATTAGCAACAGTACACGCTGTACAGCGCTTTCGCCATTACATCCTTTTGCGTACGATAACAGTGGTTTCAGACTGCAACCCTATGATGTATATTCTTTCTAGAAAATTACTGGGGGGCAAGTACTCCAAATGGATTGTTATCTTGCAGAAGTTTGACTTAGAGTTCACTACCACTAAGTCAACTAAATCACTGGTCTTCGTGGATCTGATATGATCTCTCCCTACAGACTCTGCTCCCTCACACTCTGAAGACCATATACCGGACGAAACGCTTTTCCTCATCAGTACTCATGACCCTTGGTACGGTGACATAATAGTGTATCTTCAAACCTTGACATTTCGGTCTGAGTTGGATAAAGCTTCCCGCCGTCGGATTCGGCACCAGTCCCAGCCCTACCGTATAGTAGGAGATACCTTATACTGCATTGGAGTAGATTTGGTGCTCCGGCGATGCCTAACCTTGGAAGAGGCTGAAAAGGTCCTAAATGACTGCCATAGTGGCGCCTGTGGTGGACATATGTCTGGGTATGCTACTGCCTAGAAGATTCTGCGAGCAAGTTATTTCTGGCCTTCCATATTCAAAGACTGTATCACTGCAGTCCGTAAATGTCATGCGTGCCAGATATTTCAGCGCAAGATGCGCGCTCCGCCTTTACCCTTGCATCACATTATTACCATCGGCCCTTTGCGAAATGGGGCATGGATTTTATGACGTGTAACCCTCACTCGGCCGGGGGGCATGCGTATATAATTGTCGTCGTCGACTACTTCACCAAGTGGGCCGAGGTGATGCCTACACTAGCTGCTGACAGGAAAATGGATGCTCAATTTATATTCAACCACGTTATTGCACGGTTCGGGGTTCCTCAAGCCATCGTCACTGATCATGGTACTCATTTCCGAGATTATATGATGGCGGAGCTGACTTCAAAATTGGGCTTGCGTCACGACAGCTCAACACCATATTACCCTCAGGCGAATGGTCAGGTTGAAGTAGTGAACAAGGTTTTGGTCACTATTCTTCAACGAACAGTTGGTATTCACAAATCCAATTGGCATCTCCAACTGTTCTCAGCTCTATGGGCATACCGAACATCTGCAAAGAGTGCAACTGGATTCACACCATTTCACCGTGATGGTCCTAAGAACCTCTTCCGTTGAATGTGGGCACTTTCTGAATAGGTTTCATAAACTTCTACTCTAATACTGCTTGAGGAAGAACGCTTCGCATCTAGAACGTCGATGAAACTGTCACATCTGATGCTTTGGTTATCGCAAGACAAAAAGAGAGTCAAACTCATTGATCACCGAGCCTCGTCTCTTTATCGAAGGAGACCTCATCCTCCTGTATGATCAAGCACATGACAAGCTTGGAGCCGGTAAGTTCCAGCCTATGTGGCATGGGCCCTATATAGTAAAATGCGTTTTGAAAAACGGGGCTTATGAGCTTATAGATTATGAAGGAGTTCCGCTGGCGCAGCCCAGAAATGGGTTGTACCTCAAAAAGTACTATGCCTGAAGTGATTTCTTGGTATGGTGTGTGTACATAGGTGTGTGTTTTTCATTTGTGTGCATGTATGGTGTGGTGTGCCTTGTAAAATTCTTTCTGCTGATCGGGTCTTCCTGGTTGTGCAGATGTCTATTCATCCATTTGTTGGTTTCGCGGATGGTGCCTCCCGCAGTACCACGAATCTGTCTTCAGCAGCCTGGGTAATCTATGATCATGCTGGTGAGTTGGTCAACCTGCAAGGAGTATGTCTAGGACGTACTACGAACAACATCGCAGAATATAGTGCTGTGTTAGAATTATTAACCGAGGCAGTAAACCTTGGTATGCGTGAATTGCTCGTGTATATAGATTCGCAACTTGTAGTGTTACAGCTAAACTGACACTATTCGATAAGAAACCCGTCCATTTTACGTCTGTATCTACGTATTCGGTTACTGGAAAGGAATTTTGACTACATTACATATCATCATATACCTAGGCATTTGAATACATTAATAGATGCAGTAGCAAATTTGGTATTAGACAGACATTTGCGCAATTTGTAAATCATCATCACATGTAAAGAAAGATGCATCCAGAAATAGATATGCATATATAATATATATAGATATTGAAATGTTTACATAGAGTGTGTCACATAAAGTCAAAATATACATAATCTTCTTAAGTATATCCGGAGATGATATGTCTCTCAAAAAATAGGTGTGGTATAATACCTAAGAGCTAACCCGCATGGTGCTCATGATAGCATGTAACTGCACGCACTAAGCGTCTCAGGATTCGGTGGATCCGACTTGGAAATCCCACCGTATGACGCTGGTACGCCATCAGTACATCCGCCAGTCGAGCATAGTCTGAGATCCCTCGGGCAATGCCCTTGAGATTCTGGATCAACTCCTCTCCTCCTGTGCCCTCTCCCTGAGGATCAGGGGCGAGATGGGTCCTCCGCGAGATTGGAGACATCCCAGCTGGTCTCTCAGGGCCCACATCTGCATACATGTATAAAATGTGTTAGGACGAATGTGTATTAACAAAAAAAACATAAAACATAAAAAATCAAAAAAACATGAGGTCTTACCCAACTCCTTGTCCCAGTCATCTCCTTCTGGCAGTGGGAGATCTGGGTCTCCAGTGAAGTCAGTTCCTGCATATGGCCAATCCTCCACTACAATCAACTAGCGTCGTAACCACCTAAAAAAATCCAGCCTCCAGGACATCTGTTGGCCGCCTCCAGCTCTGGGCATTAGTGCTGCCCAGCGAGCCATTCTTGGCTCTTGTGGTATCGTATCCGCTACTATGGCCCCTTGGCCCTGGAATATTGGTAAGCGTTCCAAAATGAACGATACCAGGATGGAACCATAGCCAAACTGTTTTAGTTTAGCTTGCTTGCATTTTGTGAGTTGTCTCTTCATGTTTATTGTTACTGTTGTTGCCCAGTCAAACAATAAGGGACTCATGCATTCTGAGGCTAGCAGGAGTTGGGCCTTTGTGGCCTCGTGCGGTGCCTGCGATCCTGCAGCCCGCGTGATGGTATGTAGGACAACTCTCAATGCCAGATCGGGGATAGTGTGGATATCCACCTTTTTTCTCCCTGATCCCATTTGTGCTCCTTGGCACACTCGTGCCATCACTTCTTCCATCTTCTCACCAGATGGTCTGCTCCCAATCAAGATGGGTACCGGACCTCTGTGAGAAAATCCAGTGATGAAATACACATCAGAAACCTCCAGCTCCAATACCTGATCTCGCAACTTGAACACTTGTTCATGTTCGTCCCAAATACTGATCAAATACTGGAGGAGCTTGGGCTGAGCTCGTAGACAGGGTGTAAGGAAGAACTTCTTTAGCCCACAGTTTCTGAGGGCGTTCATGCAAGCCTCACTTTCTATGGCCTGTTCATCCTCTTCTCCATGCTCTCGTTCTTTCCACTCAATCACCATTTTGCTTGATTTCCTACATCCACATGGTCATTAACCCTTGATTAGATCTCTGGTAGGCTTCAAATTTCATTTAAAATGATTAAAATCTCGAATTTTTAGGCGAAATTTTGGGTTCGACCGCTGGCGCGGCTATTTTGTGAACAGTCGTGCCACGTGGCGCAATCCCTTTGCATAAAAAATCCCATTGGCGTGAGTCTGTGCTCGATACCCGCGCTAATGAGCGCGGCCCAAAAAATTCAAAAAGTGGCCACAGAGGGTTGATACATAAGGGAAAACTATTAAAAAATGGATTGAAATGAAGTACAGGGAAGCGCCTCTTACCTATAGCAGACGAGAATCTGAATGGTCAACCAAATTTGTCGCAATCACCGTCAGAAGTTTGCACTCCAAATGGACCACTACTGCTTTTTACCAAGGTAAATAGTAAATGTAATTTTGTTTTTACCATTTTGGCGTATTTATAACTTTTTTGACATAAGATGAGTTTTAAAAGTTATTTTTATTAAATATTTTAATATGTTATGTCGAAAATGGGTTTTACGCTTGCTTGGTATGTGCAGCAGCAGGGTTTTGCGACTTTAACGATGGAAACGAGTTGTATTTTATACTTTTTCGGACTCGGTAAATACACGAAAAAGTCACTTTGGAGTCATCTTTCAGCTCTTTTCTGACTCTCTAAATATGAAAAGATTGCCGAGGCCCTTGTCGTTTTGATCTCGTTAAAATGGACACGAATCGACATTCACCCAGTATAAGTTTAACCCTTTTTCGGGCTGGGATGGATTGATTACGAAAAAGGAATACCCTAGCCTATCGCGACTAGGAGGTTTTCCCGGACATTGTTTTCTACCTTTTCGGATCTGGGGAACTATTTACGAAAAGGGACCTGTGGAGTTTCCTTTTCCGCTGTCTTTTCAAACTCTCTAAACATGAAAAGACGCCGAGTTCTTCCTTTGTCAGACTCGTTAAACCCTGATGACATTGGATTTCGTCGAAATGACGTTCTCCGAGTTTCTCCTTCCTAGGACTCGTTAAATGCACTAGGATGGATTCACCCGAAGGGTGGACTTATATCACAAGCATATGCTATCCCCTTCAAGCTTGTTATCAAAAATAATAAGTATCACTCGTAAAATCTCAATGGTGGGGGGTAAATGGAACGTCGTTGTCATCAGAAAAAAAAAAAAAATGCTTAAATATTTTGGGCACTTGTTGTAAAAAGATCTCTTCAGAGCCAGTTGTGGGGGACATCTCATCTGCTTTTCACTTTGCCTCCGTGGGTTTGGATAATCCCTTTTGACTTCCCCATCTACTCATTCCTCGTCACCATGACCTCTGTCTGTTGATGTCACAAATACCTGTCCATTGTTCTGTCGTTTATATGTCCAAGAGAAGGACTACGAATAACCTTCCTCTCTGATTCTCTACAATGACCCCGATCCACAACAAAACATTATGTTCGTCTCGGTCGATGATGGGAAAAATTATGGCCCACTCTTTCAACAATACTTCCTATTGATCTCAAAATTTCCTCATTATCCAGGCTGATCCAGAGACTCTTTAGTGGTACTCTTGAGCTCAGACAACTGGCACTTGGAAGGTGCTCCGTCGCATTCGACGTGGGGTTTTCATCATTGGCCTCCGATCGAGTGATTCTGTGGGTGTTCGACACCAACTCGTTTATTCACATGCCGTAGATTGTACCTATAGTACCTTGAGGACCATTGTCATTATTGGTGGTTTCTCTCGCGTCTGATAACATCTTTCATCATTGGTTGGTAATCAGACGATGTTCCTGCATGTTCGACTTCAGCTCACGTATTCGCATGCTTGAACTTGTACTTTGTTTGGGTCGAGATGGAGCACAAGACCCTGGATTGTGTCTGTTGTAATCCAGGCTGCGACTGTGGATTATTATCATTATGTATATGACTCATTTATTGGATGGCTGCGACCATACCCGAGTCTATTTATTTGATCCTCGCTGGATGGCTGCGCCGATACCGCATATACATCAATATTTCGAGATATCACGATGACAAGGGGCTCACCGTTGGTTTTCGCTGAACATGTTCGTAAAGAATTTGCCCTCTCCGGAATTTCATACTTTAGTGCATCTACACAAGACTTGCTCACCGTCCCTACCATTCCCCGTCCCGCACAATGGAGGACCCATTTTGTGACCTGTGAACATTGTCATACCTTGAAATCATCATCAATGCATTCCTCTAAACATGAGCTTCAATTTCCCTAAAGACATCTCCTTGAAAAAAACCATGAAAACATCTCCTTTTGCATTGGCGTGGGCAGACAGTTCATCACTCGCCCCAATGGGGAAAATCCTACAAAGAGGCTGCGCCAACTAGCACTCTGTCCCAGAGCAGCAGTCGCGCCAGCCAATTTAAGGAGTGTTTTTTAAATAAAGATGGCGGAAGTTGTGTTTCAACCAACTCAGAAACCATTGCCTATCTTGAGTTGGGAGGTTTGGCTACGGGAGTTCCATGGAAGGGAAGTGGTTTGCCACCTCCCATGGAACCTTCCTTGATGATAGGGCCAATCCCATAATAATAGGGATCCCAACTCCCTCCTTCCCCATCTATAAAAGCTTTCCTATTGCCATTGAAAGCTAGTCTTGAAGTGCCTAAGCTTTGAATCTCCAAATTCCCAAGAGCCTTTTTGCTGTAAGAGCCCTCTTTCTTCCCTTAAGGCCAACTCAAGTAAGGAGACTATCGTCGAGAGACTCTAGAGAGGTTTGCCCTTTCCCTGGCGAGCTTTGCGAGATGTGAATGACTGGGGACCCTTCCGAAGGAGACCGCGGCATCAGAACATTGGTTGTACTCTCTTTCGATTGTTTATTAATGAATGACTACCGGTTATGGTTCCACTCTGTTTTCCGTTTATGTTAAGAATGAGTTATATCCTTTCTGACTGATATATAGTTGCGTATTCTGGATTTTATGCTTGTATTCGTGTTTTTTCTTGCATGTGCAGGTGTCCATTCACGGAGATCGTGGGGATCGTGATCTGCCGAGGTTGAGGAACGGGAACGCCATCCCTTCTACGAATCATAGCACTAGACTCCAGTTTGGCCTCCATCGTTGGCTTATTTATTCGCAATTAGGAACTTGCGTTGTAGCATTTGATGATTTTTGCTAGACCCCTGCTGGGCTAGTAGGGATCGCCTCTGTCCGCAGAGGGGATTTACCTCCTCAACACTACGCGATATTCGTTGACTGCCGTCGGATCAGTTGGATGGGCGCGACGGGATTGTGACCATCGGATGAAAATGGTATGTATGTTGTGGGTCCAATATTGTTTTATTGTTCACAATTTATTTGTTATAAAGTCGGGGCTATGTAAGAATGAATGTAAAATGAGTGAAGGATCATACGATATAGTTGATTTATATCCAGATGCCTTGGTATTAACTCAACTAATCTGAACTTAGGAGATGTGCTATATTAAGGGGTTCGGTTTTAATTAAAGTCTGGCTCTATTAAAATATGGACCGAAAGTATGAGCGCAGCCATATATGTGGGGTGAGTAAGGTTTGAACCGAAAGTATGAGCACAGCCATAAATGTGGGTTGAGTAAGGTTTGAACCATAGAAGCGTAGATCTTGCGAATGCACAAAATCTTGTGACCCAATACATATATATTTTTAAAGTGTGCTAAGGGTTTTGGATACAATACAGGGTCTTTTTGTGGGGTTATTATTAAATTAGTATTTTGTATGCTTTGAGGATCCCATAATATTTGAAGAAAAAGCTTCTGCCTTATTAATTATGAGAAGAGGTGTGGTTTCATAACCAAGGGAGGAAATTAAATTAATATCTCAATCTCAGACTGAGATATTAAGCACACAGATTTAATTAAATTTCCTGACCAAGAAATTAGAAAATGTTGAGTTTTCCCAGATTGTGGAGTTGATTGGGAAAGGAATCTTGAATGCATCTTGAGGTTGAAATTTTAAGCAAATATGGACTGTGGGTTTTACCCGGCACCATAGTGGTATCAGAGCTAGAATTGAATTAGCTCTTTGAAATTTTATTTTGAAATGCACATGTACTAAACAGTGAGGAAATTTTGATTTTTAATCTGTTTAACAGAGTTGCAGATTTGATTTGACATGCAGTGAAGGTCTCCAGATGTGCAGAATCTAGATTTGAAGACAAAAAGTCTTGAAGATTGCAGAAGATAGAAATGCAGTGCAGGTGAAAGAAGAAGCAAGATCATTCAAGGATCTTGGGAGGTGAGTTGATGAGCCTTATTTAACTCTAGTTTGAAGGATTTGTTTGCAAAATGCAGAGTGCAAGAAATTGAGAAATCTCAGCAAAGAGAAGATCATGGCTTTAAGAGCAGTGATAAAAGAGTCCAGCAAGGGATTCTGAGTGGAGAAGAAGTGTGGCAGAATCTAGAGGATTCCCAACTGAGGTGGGATGAAGGAAGAACAAAGGTTTTCTTGAAGGAAGTTGCAGAGTGAATCCTAGAAGAGTAGAAGAGAGTGCTCAGAGGGTTCCAGTAGATAGGGGACCAATACTTGCCAAAAGCCGGATCCGGAGGAAGGGATTGGTGAGGTAAGTTGCAGCAAGAGAGCTTTTTGTTGCAGAGGCTTAGTGCAGCTTGTGAGTGAAGAAATCCTGGAGGATAAAATGGCTACTGATAGCCATAGAAGAGATTGCAGAGGTTCTGAGAGAGGCCACAACAGAAGAGTGAGGGAAGATGCCAAAGAAAATGGCATGAGGAAGAGACTCACTGATGAAGGGTATTGGAAAGAGATAGCTGAGATCAGTAAGAAGCTTTATGAACTGGAGAGGATGATAGAGGAAAACCAGAGAGTTGGTTGGCTCATGAAGAAGAAGGTAAAGTGGCAGAGGCTACAAATGAAGAGAGAGCAGATGGTAAATTCTCAGCTGAAAGAGGAAATACTCAGAATGATTGAGTATCTAGAGAAGGACTTGAAGACAAAAGCTTCAAGTGGGACCAAGGGGTCCAAGAGCCTTACATCTGACAAATTTTGTATGTTTGCTGGAAAAACATGTGAAATTGTTGATGTTGTCACTGAGAAGGAAAATGGAACAGCGAGATGTTTTGAAGAGGTCCATGCACAGTTGGAGAAAGGTTCTGCTTTCCAACATATTGGAAGTAGAGGAGATTTAGTTTATGATGATGGCCAGAAGCTGGAAGTTGAACAGCTTGAGGAATTTTAAGAGAATACCATTGAAGAATCTCTAAAGTGTGTAGAAGACTTGGAGCAGCAGGAAGATTTGATGATGAAATAATCAAATAAGACCATGAGGTATTATGGTTTTGCAACTGACAAATTGTGTGTAAATGCAGGTATTGATGAAGACAACTCATGTGATGAAGCTGTGTTGAATGAAGTTGGTTGTTGCCAAGTAAAATATGATGAGTATCTTTCTGATGAAGATCAGATTGAATTATTGCAGCAGAAGGAATTCATAAATTCCTTGTTTTATAAAAGGGATTTCTTCAATGAGGACATGACAGTTGTGTTTGATGGTGATGAATTTTTCATTAATGATGATAATGACAAACTGATTTTGTTAAATGACCAAGTGAAGAATGATGGACAGATGACTAAATTTATTTCAGGGATGGAAGATCAGAATTTTGTTCTGATGAAGGCTGAGGAGATAGTGACAGCAGAAGATAGTGAATATTGTGAAGATGTTTTCTCAGATGAGATGCCAGGACTATGGCATGAATTAAGTGTTTTGGAGAAGAGGACAAAAACACAGAGAAAAAGTGTTCAGATGATAAAGGCAGAGATGACTAAGAATAAGAGAGTTCATTTTTATGAGCTAGAGCAGAGAGACATCCTTGAAGAGGATGATACAGAGGAGAGACTAACTGACAGTCTCAAAAATTGGGTGCAGGATTGGAATCAGCATACTGATGTGCTGATAGAGGAGAAAAGAAATTTAGGACAGCATACTGATATGCTGGCGGAGGAGAGAAAGGCATTGAGGCCTTATGAAAATTGTTTTAACAACTGTTTTGTGAACGCAGATCCTGTTGATGTTGAAGGAAAATTGACACCATTAGGTAGTCAATTAAAGGAAGAAAAGAATTATGTGGGAGATTTTAATCCATGGAATGGAGAATTTGAGTTGTTGGAGAGCATGCTGAATCATCAGGATTCTATGCCAAAGAGGGAACCTCAATTTCTGAATTGGGGATTGCAGAATGTGAAGACATAATGGGATGAAGATAGAGAATAATTGGTGATTGAATCATAAATTGAGACCATTGGGTCTTGTGGTCTTGAGATTGATGAATTGGCTATGTTTACAGGAATGATAGAAGACAATCCATCACTTGGAGTTGTCTTAGAATAAGAAGAGTTGTTGCAGAATGGAGATGAGCAGCTGAAAGAAGATGAGACAGTCATGTCTCATGTGCAGAAATTTGTTGTTGTTGGTGGCAGAGAAGAATTGACTTGCCTAAAAATCCAAGAGAATACTGGAAGGCATACTTTTGGGGCTGCTACAGCTGTGGAGAATCAAAGTTTTACTCTGATAGAAAATGAAAATGCAGCACTTGGAGAACTTTAGGAAGAAGGAAGGAAATTGCTGAAAATTGCCAAGGCAGAGGAAGAAGAACATGCTGAATTCAAATTACAGCATGCTAATGATGTGAAACAAGTGAAAAATGAATGGTTGAATTGTTTGCAGAAACCATTCAGAGAAGAGAGTGAAATGGCAGAGCAGCAGCTGATTGAAGTGTTGCTGGAAGAAATGCTAGAGCAACAAATTGAAGTGGTCCCAGAAGAGGAGAAAGAAACACAAGGATTTTATAATTTTGATGTTTCTCTTATGATTGTAGGCACTGGTGGAGGGACTAAGTCGTTTTTAGTCCAAAAGAATAGGAGAGATGGGGATGATGACTGGAAATTTAAATACCAGTCTGCAGAATTGCTGAAGCCAGAAAATAAAGAAATTGTCATGAGTGACAATCAAGAAAAATTTTACTGTTGCAGAGAGCAAGAGGGTATGGATGATTGGGTGGTGAATAGGGCAGTATTAAAAACTGAACAAATAAAATTTCAGCAAGCAAGAGCTCAGCAAATAAAAGCTAGAGCTACAGCAGGAAATCAGTAATTGACAGCAAGAGCAAGGATTGAGCAAGCTAGGGTAGCAGTAAGAACTGAAGAAATAAGAACTCAGAAAACAGAGGTATAAGTTCAGAAATCAAGGAGAAGCAGTGTCCAGCAATCAAAGGAAATATTAGACAGACAAATTGAATTTATAAGAAAACTGATGCAAAAGATGTCTCAGAAAATGATAGCAGCAATGAAACAAAGAAGTAGCAGCAAAGGAGGGACAGAAAGAGGATATAAAAGTGCAGCGACTGGAAAGAGATATAACAAGATATGGAAGCCAAGAGGAATGCAAAGGAAGGACACTGCAACAGATGACCAATTTCAGAACAAGGTGTGGGATCCAGGCAGACCAAGATGAAAGCACATGATCAGGAGATCATGAACCATTTTAACCTGGGGATTCTGATGCAGGGGCATTACGCCCAAGACAATATTTTGTATATAGATAGACATAAGGGGTCTTATACTTTACTTGCTCATGTAAATATTGAATAACTTGAGTGATTTTTAGTTAATTGTGGAGAAAAATGTAACTGCTCGAATGATTAGTGGGCATAGGAAAAGATAGTCCGTTTCAGTCTATCAGAGGTTTAGGCTAAAATTAGGACTGTAGGAATTGCAGAGTTTGTTGAACATTAAGGGAAGATGAAACAATTACTGTTAATGATATAAATAAGCCTCTGTGGCATAGACTTGAACAGTCCTGCAAAGAGAACTGCATAGAACTGCATAGGGTTAGAAGGTCCATTAGGGGAATTTTGAGGTCTAAAATGGGCCTCCTAAGGAAAATGTACAATCAAAATTCACTTTATGAGAACAAATCACATTTTAGTGGATGACATCATCCCTAATGGTTGAGGTGGCATTGCTTGAGTTAAATGTACCTACTTGTCACATTCTCAATGGTAAACAAAAACTCATGGTTAACCATGATAATGCTCTAAGTACTTTTAAAGTCAAAGCAAAGTACTCATAATAAATGTCATTTCACACTTTTTGAATAAAAATATATTATTTTCATTTCATATTTCTTGAAAGAAACAATGCATATCCCTATACATTTATTATATTAGATTAGATTATTTTTATAAAGTATATTAATTACATGTTATTATACAATTTAAATAATATAAATTTTAATTAATAACATACAATATAATTAAGAATTTGTAAATTTATATTTATATTTTATTTTAAGTTATTTAAGTACAAAGGACAAATGCATTAGTTGTTCATTGATAATGAATTTTTCTTGAAAAGCTCATTCTTATTTATAATCACATCAATACAATTTTTTTATTAATTTTATTTTGGTACAAATTTTGAATTGAATTTAACTATGGTTACATGGATTGTGGTGCAAAAAGTGAATTGAAAATCCATAAATATTATTTTATTGGTTTAGCTATTATTTTATTATTTCCTTAGGAGGCCCATTTTAGACCTCAAAATTCTCCTAATGGAAGAGGCAAAGTAGGGGTGCAGAAGGGCCAATTGATCGAAGATCTGGCCAAAGCTTTGTAAGTAACTTAACTGTATAATGGAGAAACTTTTCTAGCATTATCTGTGCATTCGTTGATTTTTTCCTGTGTGAAACTGCCTTAAGTACCTGGTATGAGTAAGACTTTGTAAAATGTGTTTAGGAGTCTGGTTGTATATTCATGTATGAGAATCAATGCGATTGAAC
Source organism: Pinus albicaulis (assembly GCA_034641835.2). Lineage (NCBI taxonomy): Eukaryota > Viridiplantae > Streptophyta > Pinopsida > Pinales > Pinaceae > Pinus > Pinus albicaulis. The sequence continues at coordinate 368,367,496 of CM076575.1, forward strand.
TCGGTGCAATGTAGAAATCTCTGTGTAGAAGGATGAAGTTGTAATCCTAAAACCTGGAGGGTTAATTGATGCGCAGTTCTAAGTAAGAACTGATGTTAATTTGTGTTGAAATGCATACGCTGTGTAGAATCGTTCAATCGCTTCTCGTGTAGAACTTCGACAGAGGTTGAAGGGATTGATCTTGTTCCTTTACGCATATTGAAACCTTGGTTAAAGCCTGGATGTGTAGTAATATGTTCCCCGATTGAGATTGGGTCAAATCGATCCAAATCTGTTAGTTACAACAGAAAAGGCTATTTGTATTGTGTGTGCTTTCCTTAAGGTCAAGTGTAACTCTCTGCACAAAGGGTCTGCTGCAAGAGTTTGACGGATTTTAACCTTTTCTTATGAGGGGAGAATGGAATGATGTGTTGAAGTGTTGGCGGAACCTTGAAGAACTATGGAACCATGCAGGAACAGTGTAACCCGTTTTGGAGTTGAAAGGTGGTTTTCGCGCAAGTTAAAACATGGTAAGTGGAATCAAGGAAATTAACGCAATTCCACAAAGTGAAGGATGCGTGGCCTTTGGCAGTATTCGAAAACCATCCTCGTCACTCAAAATTGGAGAATTAACCCCCGTGAATTTAATCTACGCGATATTCGTTGACTGTCGTCGGATCAGTTGGATGGGCGCGACAGGATTGTGACCGTCAGATGAAAATGTTATGTATGTTGTGGGTCCAATATTGTTTTATTGTTCGTGGTTGATTTGTTATCAAGCCGGGGCTATGTAAGAATGAATGTAAAATGTGCGAAGGATCATACGATATAGTTAATTTACATCCGGATGCCTTGGTATTAACTCAACTAATCCGAACTTAGGAGATGTGCTATATTACGGGGTTCAGTTTTAATTAAAGTCTGGCTCTATTAAATTATGGACCGAAAGTATGAGCGCAGTCATATTTGTGGGGTGAGTAAGGTTTGAATCGAAAGTATGAGCGTAGCCATATATGTGGGTTGAGTAAGGTTTGAACCATAGAAGCATAGATCTTGCGAATGCACAAAATATTGTGGCCCGATACATATATATTTGTAAAGTGTGATAAGGGTTTTGGATACAAGACAAGGTCTTTTGTGGGGTTATTATTAAAGTAGTATTTTGTATGCTTTGAGGATCCCATAATCTTTGAAGAAAAAGCTTCCGCCTTATTAATTATGAGAAGAGGTGTGGTTTCATAACCAAGGGAGGAAATTAAATTAATATCTCAATCTCAGATTGATATATTAAGCACACAGATTTAATTAAATTTCCTGACCAAGAAATTAGAACATGTTGAGTTTGCCCAGATTGTGGAGTTGATTGGGCAAGGAATCTTGAATGCATCTGGAGGTTGAAATTTTGAGCAAATAGGGACTGTGGGTTTTACCCGGCACCACAAGACCTTTTATAGACTCCATAGCCTAATGGTCTAAACCTCTCTTACTCTATCTATTCTACTTGAAAACCTACCCAACCAAACAAACAAACAAACCCTAATCCTTATAATTAGCCTAAAATCAAAACCCTAAAATCAATCAAGTTCACATATTTCATAAAAATATAAAGAGATCCCTCTCTGAGTCGAGGAAGGCTAGGTCCTAGGAATCCAAAGACTAGTTTGATGTTACCCTTTTACATTTGGTCTTGCCAATCTGACAAATTACGAGGACCTAACATAATGGTGACTCCACTGGGGATCTAAGTCAGTAACATCCTAGGTACTCCTTAAAACCTCATAAAACCCCTGTCAATAATATCATTTGACTCACCACCTAACGTAATGGTGATCATACTGGGGTATCTAAGTAACAAGCTTATACATCCTTAAGAACTCAGAAAACCCAAAAAAATCCTTAGATTAGTATTCAGATGTTGATGGTGGACAACAAGTACATCCTTAAAACAGTAAACATCATCCACCTGGTGACTCCACTGGTCTTCAATAGCCCTGTTGACCCCACTATTTCCCACAGACTTCCCTGGGAGTGCACTAATCAGTCATAACAGTCTAAAACCCAGTCACTCATTGTGTGAACTTAGTACCCTTGCACAAAGGTCTGTTTTCAAGACACTCCTAAATTTTCCAGCCTCTATGCATTTTGGGTCTAAAATATAGCTTCACAAAGGATAAGCACCAGATCTCACCCTGACCCTAACCCTCCTACCATAGTTTATGATCCAAAAAGCATATTGTGGAAAAATTCTAGTACTGAAGATTCAAATACTGTTAAGACCATTCAAAAAGAAAGTTATGTCCCTGAAAACCTCACAGCCTTGCAAGATCCCCAATTTGACTGACACCATAGAAGAAACCTTTTTAGAATTAAGTCTCAAAGTGGGATAGACTAGACAGACCTTGAGCCCATAAATTTGCAGCAGAGTCCTAGTAGAGAAGCCTCTCCTTCCACTCCTCCCGATTTTCAGCTTCTCCAAAACTTTGGCTCCTTTCATTCCAAATCTGCTCAATCTCAACTTGCTGGTCCAAGTACTTCTGCCACCCCCATTCACATATCCATTGTGCAAACTACTCCATTTCATCCTCCACCTCCTCTCACAAACCCCCCTCTCACAAACCCTCCTTGGGTTCCTTTACCTCCAATCATGGTAACATGGTTTTCCCCATTGGTACTACCCCAACCTCTACTTCCTATGTCTCAATACTACCAATCTAAAATCCCTCACTTTACTGGAGCTGACTCTACAACTTACCAACAACGTGTAGAAAAAATGAATGATGTTTTTGATTACCAAGAAATAGAAGAGGAGACCATAAAAATGAGAATTTTTGCCCAAATTCTAGGAGGAGAAGCAAATAAATGGTTCAAAAACTTAACTCCTAACAGCATACATGACCTCCCTTCCCTTTATCAAACATTCATAAACAAGTGGGAGATTAATAAAAATCCTCTTCAAATCATCTCAGAGTATAATAACCGTAAGAGAAATGTTGGGGAAAGTGTCCAAGACCACTGCACTAGGTTCAATAGTGTATACAATGCATTCCCACCTCACATGAAACCCCCACAAGGCCTAGCCTTGGTAAAATTTCTAAAGGGCTTTGATCCATACATGGCCTACCAATTGAGAGAAAGAGATCCCCTAACCTTAGAATACATGCAAAGGGGATTTGTGAGTGTAGAATCCAATCTAATTGAGAAGAGGGCTAGGATGAGGACAAAAAATAAAGTCACATACAAAGAGGAAACTATTGCCTCCACATCTGATGCTAAAATTGACAGCCTAGTTAGGACAATGGAAAGGATGATGGAGAGAATCAATTTGAATGAGAGAGAACCCCCCAGGGAAAACCAAGAAAATCCCCAAAACAAAAATAGAAACTAAAACTTCTGAAGAGACCCTCCTCAAAACAGACAAAGAGACAATGACCAGCAAATCAGGCATCCTTTCCAAGACAACTATGTAGATGAAGAGGAAAAAGAGACCGAAGAGCCGAAAGAAAACCATGTAAATGTGATAGGTTCTGATAATGAGGGTGATGTTTTTCTCACAGAAGAGGAACAAGGTCTATTTTCCTCAAACCATGCTGATAAAACATATGAGGATTCTGAAGTGTACAAATTAGGATTTGAAAATGCTATGATGGAGGTTCATAGGCAGTATGACCTCTGGAGTAAGAAAACCCAAGATGCCTCCATGAAAAACAAACTAGAAATTGTTGTTAGGAAAACCCATGAAAAAATCCTTAAAAAGACAACAGAAACACCAACATGATGGCTAAGACTCCTAATCAAAACAAAGACAAAACCAGTCAATCAAATGGTGACCAAAGCTACCCTAGTGCATCAACTAATGGCCCTGGAAAAACTGCTCCAGCTGAGATTCCTAATAAAAATCAGCAAACTAAAGTAGCTGAAAAGACTATGTGTGATAAAAATGATGTTAATATGCTAAAAACACCAGCACCTTTCAGTTTTGAGAGTGAGATTGCCAAGTTCAAAATATTTGTACCCCTCACTAAATTGTGACTCAAGATGTATATAGGTCCCAAGTTTTGAAAGCTTTGAACATAGGGAATGACACCGACACTCTGAATCTAACTGATGAGAATCCAGAGCTATTTTTTGGACCTAAGGTAGAGGGAAAATATCAAGGAGGATTTGTCCCTCCATTCTATGTCAGTTTGAACATTCATGAAAAAATCTTGCACAATGCTATGCTAGACTTTGGTGCCTCACACAATCTCATGCCAAAGGTAGTGATGGAGAGATTAGGCCTTGAAATAACCAAACCTTACAAATACTTGTACTCTTTCAATTCAAGCAGAGTCAAATGTTTGGGTATAATTAAGGATCGGTGTGTCAATCTAGCACAAATACCTGCCAAAAGCCTAGTCATGGACATTGTAGTGGCTGAAATTCCCCCAAAGTATGGCATGCTTTTATCTAGATCATGGGGAGCCAAACTCCAAGGAAACCTCCAAATGGAAATGACATACCATTCCAGTCTTTAACCAAACAAGAAGACTGTATAAAGAATCTCACATGAAATACATGGTAAGCAACCAAGATAGGCCAAACAACACTCCTCTCTATTCTATCCATTCAGACCTTGACTCATTTATCTTGTACAATGAAGATGACATTAATGAAAAAGCAAATGAAAATGAGAAAGAGATAGGCCTACCAGGATAGTCAAACCAAACACAAAATGAAGAACATGACAGCCAAAACTCTAGCAGCCCTGAACAACAACATAATGGAAAATCTGAACTTGAAACACTTTGGAACATGAGATTTGGTGGCTCTTGTGGCAAATCTGGTTCAGGAGCTGGTGTTTGGATACACAACACAAATGAAGGTCATTCTTACAAACTATATTTTCAATGTACAAATAATATTGCAGAGTATGAGGCTCTTCTCCTTGGTTTACATTTGCTAAAAAACATAGGAGCTAAGAATATTTCTGTTCATGGAGATTCCAAGCTGATCATTAGGAAAATCAAAGGAGAGTATTCAGACAAAAATCCTAGGCTAAGAGAATATAGGAATGCTACCTACCTCCTGAAGACATTTGAGAAATATGAACTTACCTCCATCCCAAGAGCTCAAAACAACCTTGCCAATGAACTAGCTTTTGCTGCTAGCACTTGCCAAATACCTCATGCCAACGAACAATACATGGTAAAAGTCAAAAATAGACCTACAGTACCTAGATTATTGGCAAGTATTTGAAGGTGACAAACAAATTGAGGACGTTCTACAATCTAAGAATGAATTTAAAGTGCCAAAACTAAGCTTAGATCATGAACGAGACTGCCATAATGAAGAGCAAACACACCAAACAGAGCTGCCTCGTACTACTGATATAAATCTTCTAGAACACCCTCTTGAGGCAGAATTGTGTGAAGATTTAGATCAAAAAGCCCTTGAGGTATTGCATTGCAAAGATAACTCATTTCCAAGGGGTCTTGCCCCATTAGAAGCGTTGTTTGATTTCAATGATGTTGCTAGGAAGCCAAAAATGGAATCTGTTGAGACTGATGTAGAAGAATACAACATAGGCAGTTTAGGAGAACCCAGTTGTCCAAAAATCTACCACCTCTAATAAAACATAAATATATTGAGTTTCTCAAATAATTTAAAGATGTGTTTGCATGGGGTTATGAGGACTTGAAGTCCTATGACACAAACATTATTCAACATAAGATTCCTCTCAAGGAAAACCATAAACCATTCAAGCAGAAATTGAGAAGAATAAACCCTATCCTAGTGCCTCTATTTGAAAAAGAAATAAAGAATATGTATGATTTTGGTATCATAGTCCCTCTCAAGTACTTAGAATGGGTTTCAAACCTTGTGTCGGTAAGAAAGAAAACAAGGGAGATTAGGCTATGCATAGACTTTAGAAACTTAAACAAAGCCCTCCTGAAAGACAACTACCCTTTACCTAAGATGGATCATATACCTAAAAGGGTGGTAGGTTCTAAAATAATATCATTTCTTGATGGCTTTTCAGGGTATAATCAGGTACTAGTACTTCCAAGTGATCAACACAAAACCACTTTCACAACACCTTGGGGCACCTTCATGTATGTCAAAATGCCTTTTGGGCTAATGAATGTGGGGGCCACTTTCCAAAGATCCATGGACATAGATTTTTCCGAATACATAAGTTAATTCATAGTGATATACCTTTATGACATCACTATCTATTCTAAAACTGATGAAGAACACCTAGTTCACTTGAGAAAGGTCTTTGAGAAATGTAGGAAGTATGGTCTATCTTTGAATCCTAAGAAAACTCTATTGGGTCTTCAAGAAGGAAAAATCTTGGGCCAAATCATATCTGAATAAGGGATTAAGATAGACCCAAAAAGGATTGAAGGTATATTACAGAACAGCCACCCTAGGAACACTAAAGAGCTATAATCTTTCATTGGAAAGATCAACTTCCTAAGAAGGTTCATACCAAACCTTGTTGAACTCCTAAGAAAAATCACAAACATGCTGAAAAGAGAAATAGGAGTCAAGTGGACCATAGAATCCAAACAATCATTTGAACTAGTAAAACAAGCTCTTACCCAAACACCAGTTCTAATCAGCCCCTACTTTACCAAGGATTTCTTCATTTTCTCATTTGCATGAGAACACACTATTGCTGCAGTGTTGCTACAAAATAACATGATGGGACAAGAAAAACCCGTAGCTTTCTTCAGCAAGGCATTAAGAGATGCACCTCTGAAATATAATATCATGGAAAAACAAGCCTTTGCCTTAATCAAAGCCTTAAAATATTTCAGAGTTTACATCTTATATTCACATATCATTTCTTTTGTTCCACACACAGTTTTCAAGGACATACTGAATCAAGATCCTTATGGTAAAAGGGGTAAGTGGATTTTTGTCATCTTAGAATATGATTTAGAAATCAGACCCACTAAACTGATTAAAGGACAAGGACTTGCCAAACTCATGGTTGAAGCAAATTCTCAAGCACTAGACATAAACATGATACATTCGTTGGATGAACAAGAGAAATTGGCGACTCCACCCATTGAAGAAGAATTCCTGAACTCAGTCTGGTATGCTGATATATTGTATGTGCTTTTTAATCTTAATTCTCCTCCTACTTTGTCCAAAACAAAAGCCTAATTTTTTTAAACTAAAGGTTGTAAATTTCTGCATTCTAGATAGAGCTTTGTATTGGAAAAATGTTGTTGGTATCTTGCTTAAATGTTTACTTGAAGATGATGCAGATAGAATCATGCATGAGTTTCATGAAGGAGAGTGTGGAGGTCATCTCTACTGGAAAACCACTGCCAAAAAAATTCTTATAGATAGTTACTATTAGCCTACTCTTTTCCCTGATATCCACAAGCTAGTTGCAACTTGCCATAAATGCCAAATCTTTGACAAGAAGAGAAAGCTTATGCCTTTACCTTTGCATCCTATCAGTGTGGAAACTCCTTTTCAATGGTGGGGTTTAGATTTCATTGGAAAAATCCACCCTACCTCATCTGCCCAACACAAGTGGATCCTTGTTATAGGTCAATTTGGGCACCATTCCCAATGACCTAGTTAACTAGACATCATCTCCAGAACCAATTAATAGGGTCTATAATCCCCTATCATTTCAGTTGTTACATGCCCTAAGACAAAGAACAAGACAAATCATCCATGTCTTTCATTTGCAAAGTTTTCCAAGATTTGAAGTTTATAATATATCATATGAGAGCTCACCAACACTGCGTCTAAAGGGACTAAGTGCATTACATATGCAGGTAACCCCACTCAAGGGTGCTTTGCAAAGCACTTCTCGACACTCATGGGTGTGTTGGTCACATTGGGAGCGAAATTCTCATTGTTCCAGAATCTCCACTTGGCCAGTGCCTTCTAGAAGAGTTCACATGTGTCAAACTTCAAATCCATGTGTCCATTTGATACCTCTGAGACTGGGAACATGTCTTGCCTATTATTAGAAAGTCATTGATTTTAAAACTACCTTCAAATCCTCTATAAATTGAGCACAGATTCTAGTGCTTGGAAAGGAATAATTTGAGTAGAGAAATGCTGGTGGAATTTCAATTGAGGAATTGATTTGAGTGACAAGCTTCTGGAAATATGTGTATTGTGATGATGCTGGGATGCTGCTAGATATGGTGACACTAAATAAATCACTAGGTTGTAACCTCCCCTTCTATCTGTTAATCAATATTGCTACTTACTTTCCCACATATTTATCTGTATAAGCTCATGTATTTCATATTATGAATTCTTATCTGATGTATATGGTTTATGTTTTATTGATTTAACTAAACAACTTGAATAGACATATGTGTTATTGCTATCTCTTGTTGTTTAGTGTTCATTCTTGCAGGAAATATTTTCGGACATCCAGCTTAGATTTGAAGCTACAGCAAGAGCGACAGAAGGAGAATAGGAAGCACTTGGACTCCAAGTAAGTTCTTTGATCTGTTTTGTGTGTCTATTTACAATTAGGACAAGTAGTTGCAAAGTCTTTAACATGTTTTTCTAGATGAGCACTACATCTAGGGAAGAATGTTTTATCTGTAATCCATAATTCTGCATAACAAACTGGCGACTCCGCTGGCGAGTTTACCCTTCATCCTTAGTGTATTTTCCTCTGATTTTCTTTGTTTAATCACCCAGTAGAATTTACTCATAAATATTAGGCTTTTTTAAATCCAAATTTTCATTAGAAGTGTGTTAAACAATTGTATTTTTCCTTATACACTATGCCCAATGCACTATTGGACAGGACACAGTGCTTTTCATATAATTGTCTCCCATTCAAGCCTACGTTGCAATGCACTGTCTCTCCTTAGAGACTTTGTTGCAACGCACTGTCTCTCCTTAGAGACTGTGTTGCCCCCTGAAGCCATCCAAATTCCAATGAATTTGTCATTGCATTTTTTTTTCAGTTTTTTTTCTACTGTGTTTTGAAGATCCTGATACCTCAGATTGACCAGTGACCTTACTTACTCCTTCCTCCTTTGAAAGAAAATTTTGTTCAATGTTTATTTAAAGCGCTTTTCTTTATCATTGATGAATTTATTTAAAAGTATTTTTATTGCTGCATTAGATCCATTTTATTTTGAAAAAATAAATCGTCGTTAAATTCTTCGTTTCTTGATAGGAGAAATTGTTGTTAAATTCCTCATTTTTCCTTCAAAAGAGAAATTGTTGTTTACATTCTTCATTTCTCTAAAGTAAAAGGCATTTGTTTTTATTGATTTGGTGCACTTAGTTACTTTTCTGCATTCATAACATTAAAGGAACTGAAAATAAAAACCTGCATTTGCATGTAGTGGATTTTGTGTTTTGCAAAAGGAACAATTAGGAAAGTTGCATTTTAGTTTGTGCTCTTGGATTTGTTTACTCTCAAATTGATTGCTCTTTCCCTCTTGTAGCCAGGATTTTCATTGAAAAACTAAAAGTGAAAGACTACTTATCATTTTAGTTTTCATTTTAGGAATTTCCAATACATCATCACGGTGAACCTTGAAAGGAAAATTGATAAGCAAGATCAACTTAAAATTTATCTCAATTTACCTAATAAAGCATTGGAACCATAACGATAATGTTTAGAAGGTCTAGGCTAGAGACGTGTTCCGGCATCGTAAAACATAACATTTGTCGTTAACTTTTCTACGATACATTCTGAGTGTGATACCTCACTCCACATATGTAAGTATATCGTAGCTCGTCCACATACTTTCGAGTATATCAGGCAGTGTTACAATACAAAAAGTATAAATGGGTGCTCTCATTGTGTGGTTTCGTATCAGACAGTGTTAATAGGGACTTGGGCCTCCACGTACCTTTGGTTATATTTGGGAGGACAACTTTAGGTTGCTATCCATCCATAATGAACCGATTTGGCCGCCTTTTAAATTGTGATACACCGAATGCAGCACTCGGGGAGATTGCCTACCCGTACTTCTTGGTTCGCCAGGAGGTATTCTGCAATTCACAGTTTCTTGCTAAACCTTTTGTCTAGCATTACCCTTTTATTTTGTTTTTTTTTTTTTTGGTTAAAATAAATCAGTAATCGTGGAAGAACAAAATCCTTTCCCCCGTCGCTCACGTAGATTATCATTGAAACCACCTTTACCACCAGAAGTTACTCCTGGTCAGCAAAGGCGACAACACTCTACCGAATCAAGTACTACAAGTACCTTTGGTGAAACATCATCTTCCCATATACCAGAGTTAGCTCAAGTTGTTTCTACACATCCTGGTTTGTCTAATGTTGTCGAGACGGAGTCCTCACAGCTACCCGTGGTCACAATCCATTCAATCAGTGAGACCATACCTCCTAGACCCGACGTTGTTCAACTAGAAGTTGATCCAGATCTTATCTCCTTTTTCCAGAACATCTGAATCCCGAATTCGAACAACCATAAGTTGTTCCTACATTGGTCATCCCACAAATTTTTGTAGCCATTGAATCTCCCATATCACACAATCAACCTCCTGAAATATACTTTGGGCCTGATGGTGAAATACTTCCACCTAGTTTAATTGCAATTGAATAAATCCCTCAAGGTGAAACACCTTTAACTCCAACCCATTTTGGGGAGGATATTTACTTGTACAATTATTTTCCTAAATCACCACCATCTTCTTTTGTTGATCTTGTTCCTATTAAAATTCCTATCTATTCAAAAGGGTATACATTTGGTCAAGTATCCATGCCTGAACCAACATCTTCGGTTGGGCCATCTGTTCCAATTACGTCAGTACCTACCCCTGCTACCCCATCGATGTTTACAACTTCACCAGAGTCATATTTTCATGGTTTCCCTATGGTCCCATTAGGTTATAAATCTTTATCTAGAATTTCTCTAGTGCATCTTCAAAACCATGGACTTTACTAATTTCATCATCTGGTATTCTAACTGATAAAATTATAGTGAGTACTGAACGACTTGATTCTTTATACACATCATTAAGGAAATATCAAGCTAGTCCTTCTGGGTCTATTCCATCAAGCTCCATATCAACTGGACTCCCAGCATTTGGAGAGAAATATTTTCCATCTTATTATCCTCCTCATGCTGGGGGGAAACCTTTGGTCACCCACTATGACAGTACTCCGTCACTTTTTGGTCAACCTAATGTTGAAATGAATGTTTGTCAATGGCAACCCACTCTACCTATCCAAACACAAACGGTTGTACACTCATATCAACCAGTTCAACCTGTTACAGCCACATCGTTTCCACTTGTTAATGCATATTTACCCTTGTTAAAGAATCAAAATGTTGTACAATAACCTTTTCAGGCGGGTCTTTCAACTCAATACCCTCAAGTATTGGGTCCACAGACTCCAAATCCTTTGGTTAATTTACAACAACATGTATCTGGAATCATTTATTCACAAGTTGGTTTGCCATTTTATGGGATGTCATAGCCACAACCTAGTTATACATATCCTCAACCGAATCCAAGTTATTCTAATTTGGGTTATAACATTGGTGGACAGACCCCTTGGCAGCCTCAGGCACAAATACCTCAGACTTCATTTCAACAAGTACCATATCCAGGTTTTGGTCAACATAATCCTCAAGCGTTTTCTTTTCAAAACAACCCCTATATAGGTTACTAGCAGAAGATTCCTTATGTTGGTGCTCAAAGGTCTGTTGCTCAAGCAATTCCATCATACCCTGGCTATGATCAACCTGACCTTAATAGACAGTTGCCCTTTGTTGCAACTTTAGAGTTACCAGATTTAAATCAGCTAACCAATGATCCAATCAACTATGCTCCTTGGTGGCTGGTGATACCTCACAAATTACCCTCGAATATTCCTAAGTTCAATGGAAACCCTAGGGAAGACCCGTCGACTCATGTCATGACTTATCATTTATGGTGTTCATCAAATTTCCTAAATGATGATTCTGTTCGACTACGTCTTTTCCAGCGTATGCTCACTGGCCTGGCTGCAAAATGGTATATTAAGTTACCTAGAGCTTCTTTTGATAATTTCACTGCCCTAGCTACTGCCTTTCTGACTCACTTCCAGTTACCCATATGATATGAAACTGGAACAAAACTCTTGACTAATTTCAAACAGACTAATGCTACTCACATTTATGATCTTATTCATGAGTGGCGTCGTTGACGTAGAATGGTTAAGACATTTGTTCTAGATTAGCTCCTTGCTGAGTGGTTCATTAAGTCCCTGTTACCATCTATAACTAAAGATGTGGCTAAGGGTGGCATCGTCACAGAAGAGAAAGTTATCGCTCATGCCCAATATTTATACTTAATTTATACTCAGTCTGGCACGCTCTATGAAAAAATTCCTAATGCACCGAGATCTAATTTTATTGTTCCTCCTCAATTAAAAGACTCTCATGTCGGAGATGGCTTGATTGGTACTGCAAGCACACATCATACTAATGCATCTGATCCTGCACCTTCTTCCAAAATTAATGTCATGTTTTTTGACAAGGGAAAAAGTGACAAGCAACTCGGAAGTAAGAAAAAAGGGAAATCTAAGAAAAAGAAAACTTCTAACCCGCAGGAAAGATCATCTGATCAATCGTCTGGACCTAGGAAACCTCTTTATCCATGCATAATCTGTAATGAGGAACACTTTGTTCAGGATTGTCCTCACCACACTAAAGTCTCAAAAATCATTAATACTTCCAATGCGTCAGCTGTGTTGACATATATGTTTCTGAATCCGGACACAAATTTGGTTGCCACGGATCCAGCTTCTAGTTCCCAAGTACTTACGTTATCTGTCATAAAACCTTCAACAGATATTTTGGTGTCAACGTAAAAAATATTATGGTATTCAGGCCACTGATCAACCTACTACCTCAACTACGAATCTGTCTACGGAATCAGTACCACCTACTATTATTCCTGAATTAGAAATTAAGCCTCCAAAGGGATTAATTCACAAATCGACATATAATCCTCAAGCAAGAACTGCAGAAAAATTATAATATAGTTGAAGATTTGGCTCAATCCCCTTTAGTTATGTCTGCTCTTGAGGTATTACAAAATTTTCCCTCCCAAAAACAAGCTTTATTATCAGTTATTGGTGGAATTGATCCGACTGATTCTAATCTTGTTGTCTTTAATCATTCGGGCTATGTGCCGCAACTACTAGTAGAATTGCCATTCTCCATACAAGTAAATGTTCTCAGTCACCTTGTTCATCGTACTACTATTGATGAGGGAGAATCTACATGCATTATGTCTCTAAATTGTTGGAATTCACTTGGCTCACCGCGCTTATCACAATCATCAATGATGTTGAAGGCTTTCGATGGACGTACATATAAACCTTGTGGTATTATTAATAACCTGCATGTTGAAATTGGGGGAAAAACAGTGAATTGTGATGTCGAGGTTGTTGACGGACCCCTTGAATATAGTATTCTACTTGGAAGGCCATGGGTATATTCCATGACTGCAATTGTTTCTATATATTTTAGAATGATTTCCTTTCCATATAAAGGTACTATCACAGTCATTAATCAGCTATCCTTCTTTTCCTCCACTTCGCAAGTAACTGGAAGTGTTCCGTTCATTCACGCACCCCAACTAGCACTTCAGAACATTGGTGCAGGACTCTTAAAGGATTCCACTCTCATGGGAACCTTTGCATTACCGTCGCCTGCAATGTCGACAGAAATTGCAAGTATAGAGACCTGCTACATGATCTCTTCCACTCCATCTAGCTTAAGGAAGAGTATGGGTGATCCTGAAATTGTTATGTTATATGAGTTTTTTCCACCCAACCCTATTGAGTTGGCATAACAATCAATCTATCTGGCTTGGGCGGCGAATCCGAAATCAACATCATCGGTTTTTTGGATTGATCGTTCCTTATATTTTGGTACTCCATCTGATCCATTTTCCTCAATTTTCTTGACAGATGAGAATATTTTGGAAGCCATGATGTTAGAAGGAGAACCATGAGAAGATTATCATCACCGTTCCCATTTTCCTGATTATGAAGAAAATTATCTTAGTGAACTATATCACCCATCAATCAAAAATTTCTTTTCAAATTCTTTACCTATTAATGTGATCGTTTCCGAGTGAAATCTGTCAAATATTGAAGAAACCATTTCTATCGATATTTCGACCAAACCTGGCATTGTAGAAAATATTCATGTCGGTGTATCTTGTTCTCCATCAGAACTCAAATCATATCACTCTCTATTTGGTGAATTACGTGATGTGTTTTCTTGGTATTACGAGGAAATGCCAGGCATAGATACTAGTATTGTTGAACACACTATTAATATGTATCCTGATGTCAAACAGGTGCATCAATGGCTTCGTCCTGTTCATCCAAAGAAAGCCTCTTCCATCAAAGCAGAAGTTGAAAAAAAATTGTGTGTTGGTTTCATTTACCTTGTTCTGCTAACTGAGTAGGTTTCCAACATTGTTCCTGTCATGAAAAAATAAGGAACCATTAGAGTGTGCGTCGATTATCGGGACGTCAACATTGCTTGTCCAAAAGACAACTATCCTACTCCCTTTATCGACCAAATAATTGATGATTGTGCTGGATGTGAAATATTTTCGTTCATGGATGGATTTTTTGGCTACAATCAAATCAATATCCACCTAGAATATCAACATAAGACGACATTTATTTGTTCCTGGGGCACATTCGCTTATAGTAAACTATCGTTTGGTTTAAAAAAAATTGGAGCAACTTTTCAGAGAGAAATGGACTATGCTTTCAATGACATCAAGCACATTGTTCAACCTTATCTAGATGATTTACTAGTGCATTCACGAAATCAGACTAATCACCCGATGCATTTGAGAGCCATATTCTTACAATGTTGACACTGCAAAATATGCCTCAATCCACATCAATGTGTGTTTTGTGTTGGTTTTGGTCATTTTCTTGGATTCATCGTCTCAAAAGAAGGAATTCAAATCAACCCATTGAAGATCCAGGCTATTCTTGATTTGCCTACACCATCCAATTTATTTCAGATATAGAAACTTCAAGGAAAGGCTAACTTCCTAAGAAGTTTCATTCCAAACTACGTCAAAATGGCTAAAGGATTTACTCAACTCTTGAAAAAGGGGTTTCCCTTCCATTGGGACCAAGTTGTGCAAGCTTCTTTTGATGTTGTCAAGGATACTCTTGTCCGAGCGTCATTAATGTATCCCCCTAATTATCAAAACGATTATTTCCTATATATCGTCGCAGCTGAAATGACCATTGCTATGGTTTTGGTCCAAGTAGAATATGGAATTGAACATCCGATCTATTATTTGAGTCATAATCTCAATGATACGAAAGTTAAGTATACATACGTAGAAAATATTTCCTTGGCAGCTGTTCAAGCTGTCCAAAGATTCACCACTATATCCTGCTTCGAAAAAACACTGTCATTTCAGATTGCAACCCCATGACTTATATTTTATCATGTCAATTGCTGGGGGGAAATATTCAAAATGGATTGTCATTTTGCAGGAATTTGATTTGGAATTCATCAAATCCAAGTCAAATAATTCTTTAGTTTTGGTTGAGCTTCTTTGTGACCTTCCTTTTGATAGTACTGCTACTACGTCGAAACCATCAATTCCCGACGAGTCTCTGTTTCTGATCGGATCATCTGATCCTTGGTATGAATATTTCATCATTTATCTCCAAAATCAAACTTTTCGACCTGATACCTCTCACTCTGAATAGCGACGTAATTGATACCAAGCCAAAGATTATCTGATCATCGGCGATACACTTTATCATCGTGGTGTCAATATAATTTTAAGGAGGTGCCTCCCTCATGAGGAGGCTGAAAAGGTTTTAAATGATTGTCATGTTGGGGCTTGTGGTGGAAATTTATCTTGATACGCTACCGCGCAGAAGATACTCCGCACTGGTTACTTTTGGCCTACCATATTTCGTGACTGCATCCTCGCGGTCAGAAGTTCTCATGTGTGCCATATTTTTTATTGTAAAATCCACAAACTGTCAGCGCCAATGCATCATGTTGTCTCTGTGGGACCATTTTCGAAATGGGGTATTGACTTCATGACCTATAACCCTCTTTCGTCTGGGGGCATGGTTATATTATTATCGTAGTCGACTACTTTACCAAATGGGCCGAAGCGATGCCTACATTCAACAACACACGATAGATAGCTACATTTTTTTTCTTTAATCATGTTATTACAAAATTTGGGGTCCCGTAGGCTATAGTTACAGATCATGGGAATCATTTTCACAATCACATGATGACTGAATTGACTGCCAAGTTAGGATTGTCACATGATAATTCTACTCCTTATTATCCACAATCAAATGGACAAGTTGAGGCTATCAACAAGATTCTTAAACGTATTCTTCAACGAATGATAGGAGTTCGTAAAAGAAACTAGCATTTTATCATGTGCTCCGCCTTGTGGGTGTATCGAACCTCGGTGAGAAACGCAACTAGATTTACTCCCTTTCAATTGGTGTATGGTCTAGAAGCTATCTTACCAATATAATGTGAAATGTCGTCATTAAAACTCGCAATCGACTTGTTACCTGACACCTCAAAAAAATAAGCACGTCTTTTTAACCTCATCCATCTTGATGAAACACGTTGTGAAGCCCAATTGGCCAACGAAGCACATAAGAGACATATAAAGGCGCAATATGACAAAAATTTCTAGCCTCGCATTTTCTCAGAGGGCGACTTGGTCCTTCTTTATGATCAAGAAGCTGATGTAATAGGTACAAGGAAATTTGAACCATTATGGCATGGCCCATATATTGTCAAAAGAGTTCTTTCTAAGGGTGCCTATGAGTTAGTTGATTATGATGGAATTCCATTGGTGCAGCCCAAAAATGGGTTGTATTTAAAATGTTACTATGCTTAATCATGAGTGTAGTGATTTTTTGTATTATATTGTATATATGATGTTGATTTGCATTCACTACCTTAGTTTGTTTTAGAGTTTTCTTGACATTAGTAATCCACTTTACATTTAATCGCAGATGCCTGAATCTTCGAAACCATTTGTTGGATATGCTGATGGTTCTAGTCGTAGTACGCAGAATCTATCGTCTACAGCATGGGCAGTTTTCGCTCTGAACAGTGAGTTAGTGAGTTTTCAAGGGATTTATATTGGTAGATCGATGAACAATATCGCTGAGTATAGCGCGTTGATCAAACTTCTCTCTGATGCCATTTCATTTGGTATTAACCGCATCATCATAAGTTTAGACTCACAACTTATGGTATTACAACTTACTAGTGTTTATACTGTTAGAAATCCAACACTTCATCATTTTTTCCTAAGATTTCTACTTTTGGAGAGACACTTTGATTTTATTCAATATCAACACATTTAGAAATTTGAACACATTGACTGATTCTTTAGCTAATCAAGTTCTAGACAGACATTTGCAACATATGTAAAGAAAACATTCACATCATTGAATAGGATTGGAAAATAAACATAGGAAAACACTAAAATTGAATAGATAGATAGTTATATATTTTTACAAAAATTTGTGCCCAAGACACATTGGTCATCTGACCTCAAAATGTATGCAAAATTTCAAAAATAAACTAGTGGTGCTCATGGTAACATGCTATAGATTTAGTTATCCTACGTAGTAACCGCATCCAATGGTTAGGAACACCTATAATGTGACGTTGCAGTCACATGGGTAACTCTTCGGTCCAGTAATCCAGAATCCCGAAGGTCAACCCCTTTATGTGCTATCGAAGCTCAGTGAGAGTCTCAGCCATATCAAGATCCTGAAGGACTACTCTCCCGATAGCCCTCTCTGCTGGCACATCTGCTACACGCTCTGGTTCCTCGACCGGTTGAACTTGACCAAAATCTGCATTACATCAAACATTTATTTTAGTCTTGGGAAAACATCAAAAAAACAAAAAAATTGTATAAACCTTAAGAAAAAAAACATGGTCAAAAAATTCTTACCTATTGCACCCCACTGAGCACCTTCTGGTAAATCTAAATCTGGATCTCCCCGGAAATCAACGTCTATGTATGCATACTCATCGATAGCAACGATCTCTCACCGGAACCAGGTGAAGAATGCAGTCGAGAGTACAATGGTCGATTGGCCTACATGCCTACCCGTTAGTTCTACCCATCTCTACATCCACGGATCTCTAGGATTAGACACATCCAGCATCATATGTTGTGGTTGCATCAGTGGAATCCGTTCTAAGGAAAAATATATTAGGATCAAACCATAACTGAAGTTCTTCTTCCTTCCTCCCTTTTCTTTGTTCAGTTGTTCTTTTATCTGAGAAAGTACAGCTTCGGACCAGTTGAATATTCTTGGCTCCATGCACTCCAATGCGTACTGCATATACGATCTATTCGCTACATGTAGTGTAACGGTGCTAGCAAGTTTTGCAATCGTGAAAAGGATATTTCTCAAAGGAAACTCTCTAACATCTCGGATGTTTATTTTTCCATATTTTCTTGGCTCTTCCCCTAGATAACAATGTTGTAAAACATAATCTCTCACAGTCTCTCCTCCAAGAATAGACCCTGAGAGCGAAATAGGAAAGCCTCTCCTCGAAAAACCTATGAGAAAGTATACATCCTCTACTGTTATAGGAACCACTTTGTTCTTAATATGAAATACCTTGATTGTTGGATCGCATGCTCGAACTAATAACTCCAAGAGTTCTATTTGTTGCCTCATCCCTAACAACCGGAAGTACTTTAACAATCCACAATCTCTTAGGGCTCTTACTGTGCCCGGATCATTTAGGGAAATCATATCCTGTTCTTCATGTTCTCTTTCCCTCCATGTAATCATCATTATAATCCGATGAAAACCTGAAATGAAACCATAAGAACCATTAAATTCCATTCAATGCAAAAAATTGGGCAGATTTTGGGCATAATTGATGCAGGGGCATTAGGCCCAAGACAATACTTTGTACGTAGATAGACATAGGGGGGCCTCATGGTTTTGAATTCATATGTAATTATTCATATTTGATTTTTGGTTAAATGTAGAGAGAAAAATTGTAACTGCCCTTGCTTGATTAGAGGACAGGAGAAGTCGATTAGAATGTGAAGAGTCAGTTCAGAGCAGTTAGGGAGTAAGGCTAATTTTAGAATTGTAGAAGTTCAAGAGTTTTGTTAAGTCACTGAAGAATCTGAATCGATTCTTTAGTATTTTTTGTCTAAAAATAAGCCTAAAAGGCAAAATAAGTAGTTTTGCAGACCTACATCGAGCTGCATATAATTAGAGAGCCGGAGAGGCAGAGTAGGAGAAAAGGAGGCCATCAGATTGAAGATCTGGCCTGAATAGGTGGTTTTTTTAATTAAACTCATGTATATGTTATGGAAGGATTTGTTTCAGTATTGTCTGTGCATTTTTTGATTTAGTTATGTGTGAGAATGCCTTAACTTTCCATGAGTGGTGTATGAATAACTCTGTAAATGGGGTTTGTAGCGTGATTCTAGATATGGTTGGGTAAACTGATGTTATTTATAGCATATGAGACTTTATGTATGTTTCCAAGAGATCATCTGAGGAATGTGTGGTAAAACCCTGTTTCAAGGACTTGAGATATGAAATGCATGTATGAAGACTATTTTAAGTCTCTATGTGTGAGCTAATGTTCCTGAATGCATTGAATCCACACTTTCAGTGGTTAGCCTAAGTGCGCATTTGGCTATGCGAAAGGGGCTCTAATATACTAGAATTCCACTCTGTTATTGTTATAAATATCATGTGAGAATCGTTGGATTCGATTCACATAATCGATTTTATATTTAACCCACAATCCTGCATTTTGTTGGAGACCGAGTATTGGACGTGTCTGTCCTATGAGAAGATTTGAACAGGATTCGATAGCACAACCAAAACAATGGAGCTGTGAGTACAGAGTAAGTCGAACTTGATGAAATGAGAACTACAGATGAAGTAATGTGAATGCGAAGACAAAGGCGGAGACAAAGTTAAACAAATAAAGGAATGGAACTGTGAGCGAAGGCGGAACCCTGAGTGAACAGTGGAAGTGGTTTTGAGGGGGGTAACCTGGCAATATCGCGTAAGTCCCAGGGTGGTAATTTGTTTTTGAAAAAAAAACCTGATTCCATAAAGTGAAGGACGCGTGTCCATAAGTGGTTTCCAAAAACCGCTTACGTCGCGTAAATTTTGAGAATTAACGCTTGCGCATCTAACTTGTGCGATATTCCATTTTGGTCGTTGGATCTCCGAAGTGGATGTGACGGCGTCTCAGCCGTCGGATGTGAAGGGAGATTAAGCACTGGGGCCAGTTTCATCGCATGACTTTGAAAGGTTAAGAAGTTCGCAGTTAGGAGCGTGATATCTGTTGGATAATCTGATCCAAGGATCGGAGGGTGTTCGCATTACGAAGAAGCACGAAGGATACAGCAAGGTATGTTATGTGGGCCCAAATGTTTCTCATTTTTTGCGTTTGATTTTTAATTGAAGTCAGAGCATTATATGGGTGAAATTTCATATAGGTTGGTGACTAACTAAGGCGAGGGCTCCATATGATAAATGTTGATTTATATGCATTGGTATTAAGTAAACCAATTCGAAAGTGAATGCCACATGAAGTAAATGTTATGATAGGCCTTGGTTTTAATATGTAAGGTAGGTTGATGAGTGCTTAACCAAGGGCTGTTGTGGGGCTTTCGAAAAGGGTTCTAATTTTTGAAAGAAACCTATTAGGAGTTTTACTTGGGTTTAAGTGTGAAGATCAACTTGGGTGCATTATGGGTTTTATCATGTGGTTTGACCTTGATTGAACAGCGAGCTTCCGAAAGAGAAGAATGACCTAGGTTACCTTTTTGATGTGTCTTATAACTGTAAGAACTTAGAGTTAATATCTAAAATCTCATATTTGAGATATTAAGGCTTCTGCATTGATTTATTAAGATTTCCAGTTCAAGAAAGTAGAACATTGTGAGGTTGCCCGGATTGGGTGAGAATTATTGGGCATGAAACTTGGGATTCATTTATATAAACATTCAAGTGGGGAATGTGGGTTTTTACCCAGCATCAATAATGAAAAAAACAAAAATGAATATTGTGCCCAATGCAACCTAGGACAAGAGACAGTGCATTGTATATGCAGATAGGCTTCATTTTAGCTGCTATGCAACACACTTTTAGATGTCCAAGGGTGCGTTGCCCTCTTTGGGAGAATAATTTACCCTAGGGGCCCCAAAACCCTAAAAATTTACACTGAAAGGAAATTAAATGATTACTAAAGGAAAGAGAGGGTTCATATCACTAACCTAGATCAAACGGCAACGAAATTTGTCCACACAAACGATTGCAATCAGCAATTGAAGTTCAGGGGAAAAATCAGGTTCAGAGCCCCAAAATGCAAATGGTAATTATGGAATTGTAAAAATGAATAGTAAAACTCTTTTTAATAGTCATTTAATTGTTTGCAAATCATATTTATTTCTATGACTATAGTTTTATTATGTTTTTATCATGAAACGGGTATTTTTAATCCATTTGGTATTGTTCTGAACAGATCTTACAACTGATGAATAGATTAGTCATGCAGATTTATTCCAGGAATGATTTGACCACAAAGCATACTTTTTCTCCTTATTTTTCGAGCTTTGTTAAAAATGAAAAAGGATTGGAAGCACACTTTTATCTCTTTTTCGAGCTTCGATAACAACGAAAAAGGAACCCCTGGAGTCTTCTTTCAACTGTTTTCAAACTCTGATAATGTGAAAATATTGCCAAGCACTTGTATTTTCAAGCTCATAAAAGTAAATGAATTGATATCTACTCAGTATAAGTTTAACCCTTTTCTGGACTGAGATAGATTATTTACAAAAAAGGAATACCTTGGTCAAACATGACTAAAGAGGTTCTCTCATATATTATTTTACACTTTTTCGGATCTGAACGACAACTTTACAAAAAATTACTTATGGATTTTTCTTTTGTCCTCTTTTTCAAACTCTCTAAATATGAAAAAAGACTGGGTTTTCACTGTCGTTAAGCTCGTTAAAACATAAAATAGCGATGGGCTTGTCGATCATGGTAAGAATCGAGTTTCATTCATCTCTAGACTCGTTAAATTATTAAATAGTGATACTTTATTCGCCCGAAGGGTTGAATTATAGATCAATCAAATGTTATCCTCCTCAAGCCTGTTAAAAAAAAAAAGAGGTACTGGTCGAAAAATGACTAGGGAAAATTTGGGAAAGTGAACAAAACTTATTATGGTAGCAGGTCACTCTTGAACATGACACTTCACTCCATCACTGTGACTGTTTGGGTTGGGTAATATTCTTGACGGTTCATTCATACTTATGGTTCATCGTACCTTCACTTAGGTTTTGGGTCAATGTTGCCAACTCATCTCAGTGTCTCTGATATGTTCAATAGAAGTCATCCAGTGAATACTCATCCTTCTGCAATACTCATAAACCTTCATCTCATGACAGTCATCCCTGAACATTGCTATATCAATTCATACCTTTGTCTCCGAAATTAGTAACTCCCATTTCGCAACAAGGTGGTTTCTTGTCGACAAAAAATCATTATCTAGGAATTTCACTTAGAAACACCATATTCCAGTACCATGAGGCTTGTTACAGCATCGAAAAGATCCTCGCTTCCGGACTTTTGACCGAAATATTTTTTTTGGAGTTCAACATCAAATCATCTATTCATGCCTTACTAAATGTACTGCAGTACCTTGAGAGCCATTGACATCAATGGTGGTTCTCTCGTGTTTGTTAACAACTCACATCATTGGCTGGTAATCAAACAATGTCTTTCCATGTTCGACTACAAATCATATATTCGCATGACTAGACTTGTACCCGAATGGTCGAGTGAATGAGATAAGAAGACCCTGGATCTAGTTTCATCCATCCGGGTTGCGATTTCAGGATTGTTGTACACATCATCTATATGGTGACCTTACATACAGATCGTCATCCGAACATGGGCCTATATTTGTAGGCATGTCTGCATTGGGGAATATTCCAATGAAGACGACTTTCTGCACTATGTACACGTTATTATATAGTTTATGTGCTGAGCATGGGAATGCCTTCCCTCAGCAATTTATGATCAAGAGGATATATCATGATGTAAGGTTCTATAATATTGATGAGGTTGCCACTCCGCTTCATCTCCAGCCCATCACAGTGTAAAGCATCTCAATCAAAATATTGTTATTATTATTCTGAATTCATGATTTAGGGGGCAATTGTTATAGGTCAGTTTGGGCACCATTCCCAATGACCTGGTTAACTGGACATCATCTCTAGAACCAATGAATAAGGTCTATCATCCCCTATCATTTTAGTTGTTACATACCCTAAGACAAAGAACAAGACAAATCATCCATGACTTTCATTTGCAAAGGTTTCCAAGATTTAAAGTTTATAATATATCATATGAGAGCTCACCAACACTTCCTCTAAAGGGACTAAGTGCATTACATATGCAGGTAACCCCACTCAAGGGTGCTTTGCAAAGCACTTCCCAACACTCATGGGTGTGTTGGTCACATTGGGAGCGAAATTCTCATTGTTCCAGAATCTCCACTTGGCCAATGCCTTCTAGAAGAGTTCACATGTGTCAAACTTCGAATCCATGTGTCCATTTAATACCTCTAAGACTGAGAACATGTCTTGCCTATTATTAGAAATTCATTGATTGTAAAACTACCTTCAACTCCTCTATAAATTGAGCACAAATCCTAGTGCTTGGAAAGGAAGAATTTGAGTAGAGAAATGCTGGTGGAATTTCAATTAAGGAATTTATTTGAGTGACATGCTACTGGAGAGATGTGTATTGTGATGAGGCTAGGATGCTGCTGGAGATGGTGACACTAAATCAATCACTGGCTTGTAACCTCCCCTTCTATCCATTAATAAAGATTGTTGCTTACTTTCCCACATATGTATCTGTATAAGCTCATGTATTTCATATTATGAATTCTTATCTGATGTATATGGTTTAAGTTTTATTGATTTAACTAAATAACTTGAATAGAAATCTGTATTATTGCTATCTCTTGTTGTTTAGTGTTCATTATCGCAGGAAATATTTTCCGACATATAGCTTGGATTTGAAGCTACAACAAGAGTGACATAAGGACAATAGGAAGCGCTTGGACTCCAAGTAAGTTCTTTGATCTGTTCTGTGTGTCTATTTACAGTTAGGAAAATTAGTTGCAAAGTCTTTAACCTATTGTTCTAGATGAGCACTACATCTAGGGAAGAATGTTTTATCCGTAATCCATAATTCCACATAACAATCCTCACTGCCATGGACTATTTCACCAAATGGATAGAATCCATCCCTTCAAGGAATGCCACTAACTTAGTCATCATCAAATTCCTTGAAACCAACATCTTGTCCAGATTTGGTTGTCCTAAAAAGATCATCACCAATAATATCGTTTCATTTAAGTCCAAGCGAATGGTGGACTTTTGCTACAAGTATCACATCACACTAGGGCATTCTACAGCTTATTACCCTCAAGGTAATGGGCTGGTTGAGTCTTCTAAAAAAAATTTGTTGAACATCATCAAGAAGTTGTTGGAAGATAACAAAAAATCATGGCATAGAAAACTGGTGCATGCACTATGGGCTGACAGATTAACAAGCAAGAAATCTATTAACAGGTCTTCTTATCAACTAGTGTATGGCATGGATGCAGTTTTCCCAACATCCTTGGGAGTTCTGGTAATGAAGCTTCTCCAAGAGGTACAATCAAAGGAGAATGACATATAAAGGAGGCTGAACCAAACCATTCATTTGCAACAGTCAAGGGAAGAATTTACGAAAGAACACAAGTAGTGCAAGAAAACATCAAGAGTATCTTTGACAGAAGGACCAAGGTAAATTATTTCCATATTGGAGACAAGGTGCTGAAGTGGGATTCAAGGAGAGAGGACAAAGGCAAGCATGTCAAGTTTGAAAATCTATGGAAGGGTCCTTATATCATCCATTCAGTTAGAGGTAACAATGCATTCTTCCTACAAGAACTGGATGGCATAGAGTTATTTGGAGGTCCTATCAATGGCAGGATGCTCAAGCACTATTTTTGTTGAAATTCCTAGTTTGAAGGTTTCATTCATTGTACATAACATTTCTTGATGAAAGGTCAAAAAAAAAAAACACAAAAACAAAGAAAACAAGAAAAAGAGGGCAAGAAAAAGAAGAGGTACAACCCCATACCAAAAAAGAGTATTGTTGAAAGTGTGCAAGCCTAAATTCCATTGTTTTTGAAGAAAAGAGTCTTGTTCAGTCATTTAGCCTAATCACGATGGAACATGTTTTAAATTTCTGCTAATAGGCTAGTGAAAGAGGATTTTCCAAACCATGTAAACTTGGCTTGTCATTAGATTAGATTAGGAAAAGATATGTAGTCTCAATGCTCAAAATCTGAACTAAAAGAGAAAGAGAGGGATGCATAACCAATTCTGATTCACAGCCCTCAAATTTCTTGTTTCACTTGTACAAAAACAAATTATGTGTGCAGCTTGTCCAAAATGCCATAGCCCATGACAAATCAAATTGCTTAACCTTGGTTTGATCATGTTTTGAATTTCATGTTAGTAGGTTAGAGAATGAATATATTTCAAACAGCTTAACCTTGACAGATAAGTAGAGTAGGTAGAGAATAAGAGAGTTCATTAGCCTAATCTGAAGTCTTGGATGACATAAGGGTACAAGTAGATAGTTTTTTATGCTTTCAAAAGAAATAATTTCAAGGGTTTCCCAATCCAAGTGCACCCAAAAGAAGAAAAAATGTTAGGCAAAATAAGATGGGTAGGTAGAACTGATATTGAAGCAATCATGTCTTTTCAGATTTTTGAGATCATAGCTTCAAGAGAACATTAGCAAATGAAGGAAGAGAGATCTGCCAAGTACAAGTAAGGTATTGATATTCAAAACTGAGAGATATGAACTCTAAGGTCCTGGACACCTCTTGAAAAGGAGCTTCCCTCCCCAAGTGGAGCCACTATTAGTCATCAGTATTTTCACTATTGGTAGATGACTATAGATTGGTTCTAGATTTCTAAAAGCAACATTCTTTGAACATTGTGAGTTTTAGAAATCTCACTGCCTTCATTATCCTTATAGGAAAATTTTCATTATTCTATCAACCTTGCCATTTCATGGTCACCCTACCACTTGGAAAAGTCTCCTTATGGGCTTGTGCCACTCATCTCCATCCTTTTTTCCTACATATGACCTCATTACTCTATTTTTCCCTTGTCCATAACTCCACTTTACATCTAGGGTTACCTATAATCTAACTCATTCCCATGATCCCCAAATTCCTCAAGCATTGATGGTCTCAAAACTATCTCTATAGACTCTTTAGATAAATCAAGTACATTTGATTTTGGATCTTCAATACAACACTTTGACAAATACTCTATTTTTCACTTGAAGCCTCCAAGCCAATTCTTAGTCCAAGATCATGGTCAAAAGACCCTCCCACTAAGTCATTAGGGTTTCACAGGTTTTAAGGTCATCATTGGTGTTTCAAACACTGTTTCTCCTTTGCTAGAAGCTGGCTCAGATGTAATAGAAGATCAGCACATGGTTATCCAAGAAAAAACTAAAGAGTTTCCCAAGAAGACTATCCATTCAGTTTCAGAGTTTTCACAGGAGGAAAATGGACAAACTTGGCACTTCTGCAGGAGTGTTAAGAGGTCCATCAGTAGAAGAAATTGATAAGGTAGATGGCTTGCTCCTAAAATGAGGAAAACTTATAGCAGGAAGACAAGAAACACTTGTTCTTGTGAACAATTAGGTTTTTTGATCTTGATGGTCCAGCAATGTGCCAAGTAGTGATCAAATGCAGAAATGACCATGGAGGAGGTACACCAAAAAACCAAACATGAAGAGAAGTCTATCAGAGATTATTGATGAGATAGGGAAAAAGGTGAGGTGAACTGGACAGAAATGAATGAACTTGAAAGGGCTATAGAGAACTTAGAATATAGCGTTGATTATTGTCTTAAAACACTCCAAACATCTAAGGTTTTTGAAAAATAGCCATACAAGGTAAAATGATGAGTTGAACTCCATGATGACAACAAAGGAAGGATTGTGAAGGTGCTGTTGTGTGCAATCATCCCAAAGTTTTCCAAGGTGAATGTGCCATCACCTCAAAGAGCAAAGGTATAAATAATATCATTAAGAGAGGTAAACTCAAGGTTTTCAGTCACCTGCCAAGCAAAAGATGATTTGAGCTCCAAAGGTAGGAACAAAAGGGGTGTTGAAGCTGCTGCTACTGTGTAAAGCATCCTAATATTGTCAAAAGTTAATTTATCATGCTCCAAGGAGTAAGAGAAAGCTAAGTCAGTTTTTTTAGGCACCTGCAAATTAGAAGTGGCCAAAGAAGGTAAAAAGCATGGTTTGAATTTCACGGTGCGAGCAAAGGAGAGTTTTGAAGGTGTTACTTTGTGTTTGAATCCCAAAGGGCCAAAATGAACATGTCAACTCTCAAGGAGCAAAAGGAAAATCCACTTCAATTTTTTTATGTCACCTACAAAGTAAAAGTGTTAGAAGACATCAATAAGACAAGAGAATTCAACTTTATGACTTAAGCCAACCTGCAAACAGAAATGTAAATAATATCAGTAAGAAAGGCAAAAGTGATTTTGAAAACATTAGAGAGTGGGTCACAAAGATTAAATCAAATTCCCTGGTCTATAAAGGCTCATTTCCCATCTCATATCAATCATTTTTTCCTTGCCAAAGAATTATAAATTTCGAAAGGAGAAGAAACTGTGAATTTTTTAGTCAAATTTTGGCTAAGTGTTGTGGCGCTACGCACTCATCTTGCCACTGTGCGCCTGGAATGGAGCGTTGTGCGTTCAGAATTTTCTCCCCAAACAAATTCCAAAGGCATTGCATGCTGGGGAAGGCGTTTCGCCCTTGCCCGACTCACCCACAGCACGTTTCTTAAGGCATTGCACACCTAGGTCTAAGTGCTGCGCCCTTGGCCAAGAGGGCCCTCCAAGAAAGTTGACCATCCAAATCAAGTCAAAACGCCTCCAAATCTCTGCCCAACGTGTTACAAGCATTGCTAAGGGTAAGTACCATTAAACACACCCATTTGCAATCATTTTCGATGATTTAATTGCAATAAAATCAAACCATAAGGTCAAACCCTGATTTTTCAAACCTTGAAAACTTTGTCTGAACCTCACTCCATCTGCTTATGAAGAATATCAGTTAAAACAAAGCGTAGTTACACAACTAGGGTTTTCATCAAGTTATTTAACCTCTCATTCAGCCTAAGATACCTATACACTCACTCATCTCATTCAAAAGCAGACTGTCATTCCATTACCCTCTTTCATTTCAGTTTCATATCAATGCTAGGGTTTCAAAGGTAGGGTGGTCAAAATTTTAGAAAGAGAGGGCAGTGGTAGTGAAGGAGAAGTCCAAATTCCAAGGAGGTGGGGGCATAAAGGTGGAAAAATCAATAGGTTTGAACCCCCTAAATCAGTGATTATGTGGGCAGTGATGATAGCAGTCATAAGAGCAATGAGGGCAGTGAGTCAAATAATGATGATGCACATAGCAGTGAGGATGATGACAGTGGGTCAAAAAGCCATGATAGCAATGATGATACCAGTCATGACGAAATAAATAGTGAAGGCACTGAAATGATCAAAATTGAACCTTTTTCTTTGACCTACCAAATGGGAAATAGGCATGTGTTTTCTTCCTCTAAAAGGAAAGGGGCCATGCCTTCTACATCAACCAAGCAGCTTGACAAAGGTAAGGAAAAGGTCATTGATGAAGAAGAAGAAGACAAACATGAGACTGAATAAGAATTTCAACTCATTCATGTTGACAGTGATGATGAAAATGAGGCAAGGATCTCAAACATACTGCTCCAAAGCAAATATGCTTAGATCAGGAATTTGCAAGCAACCTAGGTAGGGCCAAGAATGCAATTCACTTTTTTGAGGTTGAAAACAAGCAGCTAGAGGCACAAAATGCCATCTATGAGATCAGGGCAATCAGAGCCCGAAAAGAGGTTGAAATGACCAAGGTTAGGCTAGATGAGGTCTTGGGTGTTTTTTATGAGAGTGAAGATGAAGAAATACAACTTTCTAGGAGAAGGCCAAGAACTATTGGCTTGAAAAAGGCTCTAGCCAAGGAAAAAGAGCAAGAGACGGCCTTGGCAGAGCAGATCACTCCAAGTGAGCTGCTTGCCATGGAAATATAATATTATTGGGAATCTTGGCTAGTGATGTAAAATATACACTTGGAGGGTCAATTGGAGAAGACCAAGAGAGACCTTGACCTCCAAAAGAAGTTGGAAAGGCATTATGCCTTAAGAAACAAGATTGCAAGGGCCAAGCTCAAAAGAGCACTTGAAAATATTCAAGCCCTCAAGGAGGAAAAAGGAAAATAAAATCTTGAAATCTTTTCTTATGCATCCCTACAGGCATCCCAAACATAATTAGCAAGGAAAATTCAAATTTTGCCATCTTTTTTGTAAATTTTGGAATTTTGACTGTTTTGAAGGGCCAAAGGCGCCGCTGTGATATTTTTTTGGGCATCATATGGAGGAAAAATTTACCTTTTTGTGTTAATATTTCCAATTATATCACTCACATAAAATTTCAGCTCATTTGGAGCAAAATTGGTCCTCCAAAAGTGCCAAAAACACCCAAAACATTACCTTTCTGCCCTATTTTCAGAGCTGGCGCTGCGCCTTGAGAAGTCTTGGGAGTTTGCGTTTTTTGAGAAGGTAAATGAATTCCAATAAAAAAAATAAAGGCATTTTTGGAAATTAGACACGACAAGCTTCCCAATGAGCTATCATGGAGCTCATTTGGACACCTGGAAGGCCTCCAAATATTGGTTGCAAAATAGGCAATTTTCCCAGTGCTAGCGCTATGCCCTTGGCCTGGCGCTACGCCCTTGAACCTCAGTGCTGCGCCCTTGCAAAAAATTCAACAAAACACATTTGGATATATTTTGGAATTCATTGAGGAGCCTCAAAGTCAATTTTTTGCCAAAGTTGGTTGAGGAGTTATTTTTGCATTTAATGAATTAGGATATTGTGCCTTGGGTCTTGCATGGTCTCATAGGACAAAAATGAAATTTATGAGTAATTAATGGTTTCTAAAACTTTAGTTATGGTTTTTAAACTCTTTTGCAAGTTAAACACTGCATGGAGGCCTCATTGTATATGCTGGTTGATTGTTAGACTTAATACATAGACTTGGAGTTGAGGAGAAATTAGCTTTAGAGTGTTATGAATGCTTTGATTTGGATGACAATGGAGCCAAGCACAATTTCAGGATTCATGAGCATGGATAATGGTGATGTCCTTCTAAATTAGTGCTTGTTTTCTTATGTTTTTCATTTTGTTTCATCTTTCTCATGCAGTAAGACAGATAGTTTAGACTAAGAAATGTTGTTTAGAGGCACCTTAGCTTTGCCTGCTTTCTATATCTTGTATTTTTTCCTCTGCTAGGTCAGTTTAGAGAATTCTTAGTTTCTCTCTAATCCCACTCAGCTTTTTTATCTCAAAAATTATTTGATAGAGCCTATGTCAAAGTAGTTTATGGTTAGCCCTGCCTTTGGTATGACTTAAACATGGTTTTTGAGGTCTTTCTTCAAAGTATTGCTAAATAGGGTTTGACTGAAGAGGTTTATGGTTTTCCCTTCCCTTTTGTCCATCTTGAATGGTTGATTTGAAGTTCTTTGTAGTATGATTAAGGAATTTTAGGAGTTCCCTTCTCTTTGATCATTACTATATGTTATCTTGAATGTTTTCTTTGCCTAAAGGTGAAATCACTAGATAATTTACAAGCTTGTTGCTCTCTATGGTTTGCTGGACTTTTGTCTTGATGTTTACTTGCTAGGGTTTATTCAAAGAAGCTAATGGTATGCCCTATATCTAGTTATTTCTTTATGCATAGTGTTCTTAAAGAATTTTCTTATTATAGTACATGTTAGAGGATTCTTAACTGCCCTTTAAACCTACTTATTTCACAAATTAATGTTCACTTCACTCACATAAGCCTTGAAGATACATTTAGCTTTGTTATACTTGCCCTCCGAGACACCCTTGACCTATTGTTATACTTATCAAGACCTTTTGCAGACTTCATAGCCCAATGGTCTAAACCTCTCTTACTCTATATATTATGCTTGACAACCTACCCAACCAAACAAACAAACAAACCCTAATCCTTATAACTAGCCTAAAATAAAAACCCTAAATCAATAAAGTTCACATATTTCATACAAATATAGAGAGAGCCCTCTCTGATTCCATGAAGGCTAGGTCCTAGGACTCCAAACACTGGTTTTATGTTACCCTTGTACATTTGATCTTGCCAATCTGACAAATTATGGGGACCTAACACACACTAGAGGTATAGGGTCCAAGTTAATGTTTAAAATGGGCTATGAAGGCAAGGGTTTATGAAAACATGCACAAGGAATGATTGATCCTATTTTTGTTGAGGAAAGGCCTAAGAAATTTTTTCTAGGCTATGTTCAATCTTATGGCGAAAACTCTACAGCCATGAAGGCATTTGAGACAACTTCAAAAAGAGATTTTGTTCCAAGTTATAAACCACAAACATGTCAAGTTTGTTTTCAAGTTGATTGCCATTGTTTGAAGCCTATGTTGCAGCAAGGTGTTTGTACACATGAAGCTTATGGAAAAGCTGGAACCTCTATAAGTTCATCTCCTCAAGAAGGTAAAAAGGATGGACATGCAAAGCAGAATTTGAGGTATAATTATTCCCATAGTCAAGTTGATTATGTTTATGATAAGCATGGAAATTTTGCATGCTTGAATGGAAGAAAGAGTTGTTGTTCCTATTGTGGTTTGTGTAACCATGATGTTTCAAAATGTTGGAAGAGGTTGAAGGCATACAGGAAACAGTTGAAGCAAAGGAAACTTGCAAAGAAGGTGCAAAATACTTGCACATATTGCCAGAGAAAGGGACATTTTGTTTCCCAATGTTGGACATTGCATCCAACTAATCATCCCAAGCATTTGAAGCAAGAGGATAAAAATATTGGCGAAAATTGAACCAAAGATTCCATCATTGATATGAGAACATATGTTTCACATGAAGAAGATTTTCAGCAGCAAAAATCGCCATGGAAGTGGCTTGGTAAGAAGTGGTTTGACTTCTTAACTAAGTAAGACATACATTCATTTATACATATGCAAATTTCAGTTATGTATGCATTTCTGTTGGAAACTTATGTTTGTTTGAGCCACCTTGGATCGATGATCAAGGTAGTGATGTTCAACTACCTTCAATTGAATAATTCTCACTAGAAAATTTATGGGCAAGTTCAAGGAAGACAATTCTTGACAGGAGGACAAGAGCATCTAAGAGGGGAAGTGTTGACTACCTTCGAGTTTGGGCTCAAAGGCACTAAGCCATGGTAGGAAAAGTGTATGGAGGCTAGAAATGTGAGGGTTTTGTACTCTCTTCTACTAAACAAATCAGGTAATCAGTCTTTTGGGGTCCAAAATATTCCTAATGGGGAGGTGTGATCAGATTTGGATCAAGGACCTAAGTGATAGCTCAAATTTCAAAGTGTTCGAAAGTGTGTCGAACCTAAGCGACTGGATAGATCTCATCTTCCTGATTCCAGCAGCGCGAACGGTTCGAACAACCAACACTGTATGAACTTAACGTGATTTGAAAATTTCAGTAAACTACAATTTTTGGCTTTTCGCCAAGTTTGACTGGGTATTTGCAAAGTCAAAAAAAGAGAATATTCCAGGGAATATTCCTCATAATATTCCCTGGAATATACCTTCTGGGTGAACTGGATGTTGACAAGTGTTATGATACAATCGGTAAATGGTTTTTACATGGATATTTAGGCCAATCAGATACTACCACGTGGCAGGCCCAGAGGCCGCCACATGGCCAAGGATTTGTTGTGTAAAATTTTGGTTGGACTCCGTCGGGTTCAATCACGTGACCACCACCTGGGCACGCAAGAACTTTACCGTCTCCGCCAAGCCGTGGTTCTTAACCTATAGCAATTGCGGCTTATATTTAATGTTAAACACATTTGCATTCAGGGGAGTGGAGGGGCCAGCCCCTCCCCATATGGCCAACGCCCACTGACCAAGGGCCAAAACCACTAGTCAACAAACGTTAACCCGCGAGACCGCCAGTTGTTTTGGAGACCGTTCACATGGCACTGTGTATTAAAAATTTGTGTGGTTTATATGCCTTGGTCACTCAGCATTTTTCCTTAATCTTGTCACATGGTGGAGTTATCACAATGGTTGCTCTAACGGTTACGGGTATTTAATTTCGGTTCAACCCACTCCTACCGTAGTTTGTGTCGGAGTTCCACCAACCACAACGAGACCGTGGGGTTTATGGGTTGCATGTGCCCAACGCTAACCACCTGACATTAAAATTTACAGTTAAACTGGTAGGATATTTGGCCAGTGCCAATTTTTGGTGCGGAAATCGCTATTTTGGTGGGTTTAACTACAGTTGCTCCATTTTTAGTGGAGCTAATTTAGGGGTCACTAGACAAAAATGGATTAGGCTCTATCTTGAGCTAGATTGGACCATTCTGAGATTTTGATTAGTCAATTTTGACTATCTCAGACATTCCTGACTCATTGTTTAGGGTTTTAGAGCCATTAAAGGACTTCTGAGCGATATTTTGCATCAGATAAGTTCTAGGGGCCACAAGGGCCACGAAGGGCCAGCAACAAAAAGAGGCCTAGCCAGTGCAGCTAAAGGCCTGTCTCAGGAATCCAATAGTCAATTTTGGATGTTTCATAAATTATTGAACTAATGGTGAGGTTTTAAGATCCATTAGAGGACTTCTAAATGTCGATATGCAGATAAGTTCCAAGGGTCATGAGGGCCACCAAGTGCCAGCAGGAGAATGAGGCCTATCCAGAGCAACCAGTATCCATTCTGAGCAAACCAATAGTCATTTCTAACTGTATTGATACTTATGAATCCATTTATGGATTTTTTAGAATTTTTTCAAGAATTTTGAAGGCCGAGATGCTTCAGAGAAGTTTTCAGTGAACCTAGATCTAGGGGGTGCCACCAGGTGTTAGAGGCAAAACCGGAGCAACCATAAGCCATTTTATGCAAGTGAATAGTCTATTCTGACTATTTCAGACATTTTGAATCAAATTAAAGGATTTTTAGAGTCATTTGGAGACTTTTGAAGGTCAATAAGCCACAGGGAAGTTTCGGGCAGCCCAGGGCAAATACTGGATGGAGGCCTAGATTAGGGAGCTAGAGCTCATTTTGAGAAAAATATCGGTCTTTTTTGGAGGTATGATATATTATGGATATATTAAGTGAGGTTTCAGGGATATAAAATGATTTCTTAAAGGGTTAGTTCCATAGAGAAGCTCAGGGAAGATTAAGGCACCGACAACATAAATCAAGTCTAAGGAATCCTAGTTCTTTCTTCAGAGTGATGACAGCCATTCCAGGGGTATGATGATATTATAAACCCAATGGTACATCCCAAATAACCATTGGAGTTAATTATTTACTTGTAAAATAATTTATTCATCATAATCCCAAAGAGCCAAGTCAATTGACAAAGGCTCAAGGAGACGTAGCCCACGATATTCAGGTGAACTCCTTTCTTAAATTTTATGCTATGTGTCGATGCTTATTTTCTGCACTTTATGGCTGTTTCACATGCTTAATATCAACAAAAAAAATGTTCTTAAAGCACTTAAACAGTTTTAAAAATTACACTTGTTTCAAGTATAAAAATTTCGCACAGTTGTGTATAAGCTAGATCTTATTTGTTTAACTGAGTGAGAGGTGCTTTCGCATTAGTATTTCAATTTATCCACCCATTTTTAGATAAATATCAAAGATTTGTGGCACTATATGAGGACCTAAGGAACAAGGGATAGAATTTATGTGTAAAGATCAAAAGTTTGAAGTTGTGACGTGCATTATTATTTGAAGTTAAGGACAGACCCGTGACATTAGAAAATCATCTTGTTGAAAATATGTGGTATATATAGTTTATGAAAGGAGCCAAAAAAAAATGGATCATCTATGAACTTTGTGGAAGGAATTTGATCATATAAATATGAAACATCATCATTGTTACAATACAATTTTTTGAAGTATGATCTCCTTGTAAGCAGTGATAAATCTATTATATATCTTAATTTTGTGATAGAATACCATACCTATGGTGATATAGATATTTTTGGTGATCCAAACCCATGATGACTGTGGAGGTTGTTGATTCGAACTTGTAGTAACCATGGTAACTTGTGGTCCAAACCTGCGATTGGTGCGACAAATATCCAAACCTAGTATCGTGTTGTTATAAAGAGATTTGACATGTACACTTGGTAGAACTGTCTTGTGGCATTGCAAGGAGAGTTTCTTAAAGTAGCTTGTAGAAATTGTGACTTAACTTCAAGACAATAAATCTGAAGTACTTATGCTGGAGTAATTTGATATACATGTCAACTAAAGAAAATTCAAAGGATCAAATCTCTACAAGTTGGGATAAGGTAAGATTGAAAGAGGTATGTATAATTTTTACTCGCTTGCAACCAATAAACTATGTCAATTATATTTTGGATGTAATGCTAGATCATGATGAAATTACATATAGGAATTGATACAAAGAGTAAGTTAATCATTTCTGAATTCAAGCTTTTGTGATCTATATTTTTTATATTAGAAAAAAATTGGTATAAATCACATTATATTTATTGAGTCTACATGTTCCGAACCACCCAGTTTGGTTCATCGTTAGGACTAAGATGGAGAGTTTGATTCAAGCATGAGAATAAATACTAAAATGATGAAGAAAAATAATTAAAAAGGTTAGAATATAATGTTTATATATTGACTAAAAATTAGCTAATGATGTTTTGAAAGAGAGTGAAGTACTACAAAATTTTATGCATAAATACATTAGAGATCATGACTTAATCGATATTTGAAGACTAGGTTTCTATGATCAATTAATGAAATGATCCCCGTCACATAGAAATCTTATCAATAACATCTCTAGGGTTTTAAATGGAGGGTCTTGAAGACTTTGGATAATCTAGGGTTTGTAAATGCTAGCAAAGGTTTGAATTAGAAAACCCTAGTAACAAAACCCTAACTAATTGTTTTTGTTATAAAAATAAAACCTAGCACTTGATAATGATGGGAATTCCATCATGTTTATGTAAGGACAAGGTTGATGGAAAGGTATGAGATTAAGAGGGAGATGACTCTCCTCAAAGAGATAAGTATTCCACGTATTTTTCTCTGATTACTAACCATTGTTATTTTTTTTATGCACTTTTTATTTTTGTTCTTTCATAACCTCCTAATAAAGTTTGCAGGATAAGTACTATTCAAGACTTGACAATAGATGAAAGGTTGGAAAGAACATAGCAAAGCATGAAGAACGTGATTGAAAAAAGAGATAGAAGTTTGAAGGCTCTATCAAGAGGAAGAGGATCAAGCGAAGACATTTTCCTCAGTTAGAAGATTCACTCCAAATTTTTAATAAGCGTCATCATTAAAGAAGATCTCAAAATTTGAAAAAGGGAGGAATCATGAAGAAATATTGACTTTAGAAGGAGTTGGAAGCAAATTTGACATGAAGGATATTACAACTAGGGAACTAATGTTACATCAATTGAATTAGCAATGTTGATGATGAGGAGAGATACTACTGATGGTTGGGAAGTTGTATGATTTCTTGGAAGAGCATGATGTCGAATTCTATTGCAATGTGAAGTGTTAGCCACCTATAAATTTTTGACATAGAAAACAGGTGGCTAAATATGCTTCTGAGTCTTCAAGAGAAACATTTCCCTTGAAAATCTTTCATTATTGAAGCCTCTATGTGTCTTTTGTCCCTGAAGAAATATTCACTATTGCTTTCATTAAAAACCTGTTGTTTTTCTATGAATAAAACCGCTTCAAAAAGGCCTCCATTTTCCCTATTTTATTCCCACAAAGCCTCCATTTTCACCTCATTTTTCCCTTTCAAAACCTCCAAAAATCCCTTCATTAACCCTCTAAATCATCAAAATCCCCTTTTAAACCTTGTGGCTCCCTTCATTTGGTTTAAAAATCCCATTTTCTAGCTACCGGAACCCACCATTTGGCCTTAAAAAGTGCTATTTTTGGCCTAAAAACCCTCTTTTTACACTATATCAGGCCTTAAGCCCCCGAGGGCTTATATTTCGTGGCCCCTTTCTTCACAGAACCCCCAGCCTGCAACCAGGCGCTTAAATTCCCAAAAATCCCTTTAAAAAAACACAAAAAATTCATTCTCCACTCTTTTGAAATATTAAGCCCCCAAGGGCTTAAACTCACTGCTAGCCCCAGTCCTTTCTATCCATGGGACCACGTATGGGCGCTTAGCACTAGCCCCAATCGCAAATCGCAATCGGAGCTTTCCTATTCTAAATTTCCTTTGTTTCTTCTATTTTTTCGATGCGATGAACCTTTGCTCCAGAGACCTCCACTTCAATATTGACCGTCGATCTTTCAAGATCCAATGGTCAGCGCTAATATCGCATCGCGCCCATAACCTATTTTCATTATCCCTCTGATTGTGTATCCACCGTTGATCTCTTTCATAATCTGACGGCCCTCACATGATTTCCAATCGCAAAAGTCTTAAGCACCATCCCATTATATCCTCCGATTTGTGATCCCCGATCTAATCCCGACCGTCCATCCTTACAGATCCGACGGCTGAGAAACCATCGCACTCCACTCCTGAGCCTAACATCATCACTCTATCGATTTTATCTAGACTGTTGAATCCATAAGAACCAACGGCCTAGATTCAAATGCGCCCTGCTCATGTGCCCTCCATCATTTCCCCTATGATCAAATCTCGACCATTAATCTCCCCTATGATCCAACGGTCCGTGCTAAATCGCAAATCGCAAAATCAAAAACTTCAGAGTTTTGGCCCACTACCTTTTTCTCCGATGAGATTAAATCATAGCCTTCCATTCCACTAGATCTGATGGTTCAGATTTCATCACACTCCGCCTTCCCCTTCCTCCGTTCCACTGTTCCGCCGATCCCCGATTAGATCTCCGTCGTCCATTTTGTAGATCCAACGGTCAGCATTTAAATCGTCGTTGACTCTTCCCACCTTACCGCCTATGCATCTTTCCACATTGTGCTCTCATTCCCACCGTCGGATCTCTCTACCTTTCATCCAATGGCTGAAAATGCATATCGCGTAATTTTTGCGTGTGAGGTTTAATGTTTCAAAATTATGCGATAAAAGCGGTTTTTGGAGGACATGTGTCAGGCAGCGAGGCATATCGCATTTTTTTTGAAGAATTTTCAAAACCACTTTGAAGCTACGCGAAACCAGCAGTTTTCCGCTAAAACCACTCCTCCCCAATACAATCCTTCATTTAATCTTGACCGTTGATTATTTTAATCGGACGGCCCTGAATTAACGTGATCATCGTTCATTTCCCTCCTCCCCTTTCCTCCCGAAAGCTCTATATGAAGATCTCGACCATTCATTTGATCTAGATCAATGACTCATATTGTATCGCGTTCCCATCCATTTTCGTTCATCAAACCTTCCGAAGGACTTCATCGGAAGATCTCCACCATTAATCTATTCAAATGATCTGACGATCCACGTTCAATCCTCCTCTGTACTTCCGGTCCCACCACCAAATGCCCCTGTTTCCTCTCTTTTCACCTGTTTCCCTTTGTATTTGCCCCGGCGTTAAACTTTTATGTTTTAACACTAAAGGTTATTTTTTCCGCCTAATGCAGTCTAACCTCCTAAAAAAAATTCACCAGTGAGTCTTGACCATAGATCGCCACTGTCTGATCTAATCCAACGGTCCAGAATCCTCCTCGCACCAAAGCTCCATCAGACCAATTTTCACCATTCCACCATGATTTTCACCCGTTTCTTTGCTACTACCACTATTTTCATCATTTCTACCCATCCTCCACAGGCTTCTGAAATAGTTCCCCTCACTCCCTCAGGCTGGTTTTTGAATGAGTTTGTTGGTTTTGCAGGTTTTAAAGGACTGCGAATGCGCTCTGTCTCACAGTCACAGACAGGGTTATTTAGAACGCAGAAATGCCATGTTTCAGAGCCAAAAGTAGTAGAGGAAAATGTCAGTGAGGGTTTTAAATAGGTTTTCCATTTAATATTAGCTTAAAAACCCTCATTCAAACCCTCCTACGCCATTAAACCTGCACATGCACCAGAAACATTCAGCAGAAGCAGAAAAGAGTATCAGTAACACAGTGAACATTAATCAGAGCCAAATCAGTGAAAAACACAAAGGACACATCAGCAGAGCAGCCTCTACACGCCAAATCAGAGAGGCTGGTCACGTTCCATTGGCCCATACTGCCCCTACAGTCCTATTTTCATTAACACAGGTCACATTCAAGGCGGTCAGATATTTATTAGCATACATGCAGCTCAGAAGCAATTGCCCACCTACCAGAGCTTCTGGAAGTCAAAGACAAACTACCATGAGTACAAATACAAGTGAAGGTCCATTTAATGAGGTATGGAACATGTCATTTCTCATCCATCAAGCCTCCTAGAGGCCGAGAAACATTAATTCCTTCATTTAATTGGGCCAACAATCCCCTATGTTCACCTATAAGTATTCATCGAAAATTTATTGTAAAGGTTGTTGTTGGTTGATAGGGATTTTATCAACTGTTAGAACTGTTATTGGGGGAAGTAGCTGAGTAGTTTGTAAATAGTAGGCTGGGAAGAGAATCCTGGATTGTAAAATCCATTGAGCTTAAAGTATGTGACTAGTTTTGCACATCAATTGAACAAGCAGATTCACAGGATCCTGGTCTATATTATTGGTGATGTTTTCCTCACTATAAATGTCTCCTTTCATGTATTTTCATACTATCCATTATTCTCTGATAAAGAATAACAAGCATAGATTAGGATATACTGATGGAAGTACCCTAAGTCTCACTGTAATCTTTATCTTTGATGTTTTCTGCTGATTTTGTATCTAAGAACAAATTCACATAATTTAACCAGTCAAAGATGTTGGTTTTCCCATGCTTACTGATGTATGAATTTAGAGTTTGTTTCTTAGATTTTCTTGCTTGGTTTCAGCTGAAATAATTGGGATACTGGGGATTTAGAGTTAGCCCTGTCCACTAGGGTCCTTTTCCAACAACTAGCCTCTCTAAGATCCCTTTGAGCTAGTGTCAAAAGCATTGAAGGTTAAAAGTCCTTCTCTGATCTTAGGCCTTGCTCTGTGTTTAACCTTTAATGTTTTCTACTATTCTAAAAGTGGTTATGAGGACTGCTAGATTGTTTTCCTTGAGAGTATGTTGAAAGCAGGCTTGGATTTAAATGACATCTTACCTGATCTTAAGCTACCCTTTTTGTCTTTATTGAGAGTTTCCTTTAAGGTATGTCAAAAGCAGGATAGGTTCAAATTTCTTACCTAATCTTAGACTGCACTTTGGTTTCTTTCTTTCACCCACTCTTAATGTTCCATCCCACCATCTAGCTAAAAATATCCTTTGGTATAGATGACTTGCCCTATGGAAACCCTTTGATAGTTTTTATGCAAGTAATCCCCTTTCATGAATCCATAGCCTAATGGATTGGCACTTTCTTTGGCTTATCTTCACATGTTGAAACATCCTACTACTCTGTTCCTTTTTCCTTCCATATAACCTTCTCATTTAAATGATCTCAAACCAAACAAACCAACCAAATCAAAAAACCCTTGTGCTTCATACCTAGCCTAATACCTCATTTTGAGCCTTAAAGATATATCATCCTTTACATCTATAGAGAGATCCCTCTCTGGATCCAGGAGGGCTAGATCCTAGGATCCCAAAGTGGTTTGATGTTGTCTTGTCTTTTGGTCTTGCCAATCTGGCCAAAACACAGGAACCCCAACATGAAGAAAGAAGATGTAAAGATTTTCACAATCAACTGTGAAGAAGTTTTGGTTCCATAAGGTGTTTGATGAACTACTTCATGACATGTTGGATTCTATTGATCAAGGCTACATAAATATTATTAGAGAACCTGCAAGGTGGAAGCACTTTATGATTTAAGAGTATTATTTAGATAGGATTCGAGAAGCTACAACATATCTCCATGGAAGAAAAAATAGATAATATAAGGGAAGTATGAGTAATTCTAACACAAGATCCAACTTGTAGTTATCTCCCTGTTTAGAGGGAGTGAGGATCTCCTCCCTGGTTGAGAGGGAATGAGGGTGGACATCGCATCTCCATGTGTCACAAAATCCTAGTGCATAACATTGGTAGGGAGGATGGTCAATTGGATAAGCATCGGGGACATATCATTTCTTGTTTCATGTATTTGGGTTGACTAGGAATAACATCCTATGTTGGATACATAGACTTGGTAAATAATGTTCAGGAGGATGTACTTTTCCTTGGATTAGGGAATGGTCCTATGAGGTCATACCTTGGTAATTCTGAATTGGGATATGTGCCTTAAGAGGCAGTGGTGTCCAAATTTATGCCTCCCAACATTATGCTCTAATCTAGTGGAGAGATAGAGCGTACTTTTCAATGCCTTGGTATTTTGGAAATTTTTCCTATGAGGATGTAAATAATCATTTATTCTTATCAATATGCATCCTTTCTTGTATGAATATTTCAACTTGAGATTTTCCTATTCAATCATTATGAATACCTCCCTAGTTGAGAGGGAGTGTTGAAAAATGTAACTAGTCTCGGTCTTAATAATGTAATGTAAATCTATCATTAATGTATTATTATATTAATTTTTATATTTTTATTTTAGTCAAATCATGTTCTTCATGCTTATAGATTCAAAAAGGAATTATTTTGAGTCAAATAAAATATAATTGATTCATGTCCCATTTGGACATTTGTAAGAAAAAAGAAATTGATTTTTTGTTTGAGTCAAAGGCCACCAAAATGATCAACTCGACCCTCCTAGGAACAAGTCAACTTGAGCCTCCAAGAGCCACCTATCAGTTTGACTCATTGGGCAGCTAATCCAATCACACAACAAGAAGTGCATTTGAACCATACGAAGAAAAACAAAGAGTATAATTCAAAGGAGAGAGAAATTATTTTGTCGGCCGAAATTTCTAATGTGGACAGAATTTTCTACAACCCGAATTTTTTGTGATGTTGCAGGCCCGAAATATTAGGGGCCGAAATTTCAAGATTTCATTATATTTGAGATAGTTTGACCATGTTTGATTTTGACATTGGAGGTGACTTAGAGGAGGGTGTGACCTAGAATTTTGGTGGCAATTTTTTCCTGATCTTAGGTCTTGGATATATCGTTTTAATCTAATTCTATAAGAGAAGGATTGTTGGGTTTTACCCTTGCGGGGTTTTTCCCTGCCTTGGAGCCTAATTTTTGTGTCTCTTATCTCTTTATTTTCCTGGAAGGCTGAACATTTTGTATAATTGCTTGATGACGAAGACATCAAAAATTATAAAGAAGAAACATAAATATTCACAAGTACTTCTCAAGTAGAGAAATCAAGCCTAATTTCACTACACTTGGTTTCTTAACATCAAGGACTGATTTTGGAATCAACAACAATGGATAACCAATCAAGAATGTGTTAGAATGGCAGGAGGTCTAGAGGTAATTAGAATGTGAAAAATGAATGGCATTGCTCAAATTGGAAACTAAGGACATGGAAAATGTTGTTGATATGAAATTGGACTATCCCTTCTATTGCACAGAATGGTTCTACATATAGCAGAACACTAATGATGGTGTTCCTCAAATGGGGAGGGAATTGTGAAACCTCTTTCATTACCCAGAAAATTGTAATTTAATTAAGAACATATAGGTTTTTGGTGCTAGCATTGATTTCATGATGACAAACTCTATAGTATGATCTAATGTTTCTTTTAATTAATAAATATGTTAGAGCTAAAGAAAATGGAAAACCAAAATATTATGATGCCTTAGCAAGGGTGAAAACTTGACTCAAGAGGAAAATTATGACTTAGGTATATATTTCCTTTTGATGTGATGGTTATTCTTCCCAAGAAGATTAAATTTGGGAAGATGAAGGGTCAAGGTGTGATTATAAAAATAAGAGAGAGGAGATATCAAGGGGTTCTTATTCTTAGTTCTTAAGCTTCTAGTTTTTATCTCTTTTATTACTCTCTCTCTCTCTCTCTCTCTCTCTTAGAAAATTAAAATTGGCATGAGAATTGGTGACAACTTGTGTAACATGAATTGAGTGTGTTGTAGTGCTTTTTCCATGGACTCACTAGCTCTGAGGAATGGGATTTGCCTTGTTTCTGTGTGGCACAGAGAGAATCAAATAAGGGAGGGAAAAGGGGTTGAAAATATCATAGAAGAACTCCATTGTGCTATGCGGACCTTCATTGTCATTTATGAATGTCCATGGGCCTAGTAAAGGAATGGAAAGGCTAAACACTAAGATTTTTTCCTGTGTATGGAGGAGAGTGGCCTTCACTTTTTGTATTGAATATTTTCTAAGAAATTAGTGTTAAATCCCTTGTTTTAGTTTTTCCCTCAAGGCATCAAGATCTACCTTGGGGATTTCCAACTATGAGAAACACTTCAACATAGTTGAGCCTAAGGTTGGCTGGAGATTGGCTCGCCCTTATTTGGTTCCAGGATGCAAAAGGTTTGGCATAAGAAGAGTATCTCTCATGCACGATTATTTAATTGCACTTTTTCATAAGTTTATATGTGAATGCATTTACCCTTTAGAAAATTTAGCATGGTTGTATATGTTATACTATTTTGTTGTAGCTTTTTGTATGTATTAAATTTTGTACAACATTGGATAAGGAAGATAGGCTTCCTAAATTCTTCTTTAAATAGGCCATGTTGGCAATTCTGCTATAAGTTTTCTTTTAGGATATTCTAGAAGTCAAAACTTGAACCATAGTGAGGGAAAATCATTTTAATGCTTTGGTCCAATTTTTAGATCCTAGGTTGCAAATTTTAGGAAATATAATCAAAGGATATTGGGCTTCATAAATGCCTCTTTAAACATGACATCTTAGAATTTGTGTTATAAAATTTTCTTATAGGAGGTTCCAGAAGCTAAAACTTGGATCCTAGTGAAGGGAAATTTGTTGATATTCTAATCAAACTTGTAGATCTCAGGCTATGATATTTTAGGAGATATGATCAAAGGGAGTCAAGCTTATTGGATGCTCCTAAAATCATTAATCAAACAAGTCATATTGGCATTTATGCTATATCTTTTCTTCTGGGAGGTTCCAAAAGTTGTTATCTGGACCATAGTGAGGGAAAATCATGTTGGTCATTTGTTCCAACTTTCAGATATTGGGTCATGATATTTTAGGATATATGATCAGAAGAATTCAAGT
Source organism: Pinus albicaulis (assembly GCA_034641835.2). Taxonomy (NCBI): domain Eukaryota; kingdom Viridiplantae; phylum Streptophyta; class Pinopsida; order Pinales; family Pinaceae; genus Pinus; species Pinus albicaulis. The sequence continues at coordinate 368,411,863 of CM076575.1, forward strand.
TTACTAGATTCTCCTAAAATCATGCATCAAACATTTCCTGTTGGAATTTCTACTATAACTTTTCATTTGGGAGGTTCCAGAGGCTGAAACCTGGACCAAGTGAAGGGAACTCCCACTAATCATCCAAATTAATTTTCAAAACTTGGACTGTTATAATTTAGGAGATATGCCATGAGGAATTTTCCATATTAGTTTGCATGCAAAGTGTTTGAAGAAGTGCCTAAATGGTTTAATGATTCATTACATACAAATTGTTTGATAAAAATGCCCCAATGAAAATGTTGTTTTGTGCATGGGGATATCATTGTTTCATGTTAGCATTATTGCGTGATAGTACTATTGTATTTGATCTATGCCTATTTTCATGCAGAGCATTTGAGTAAATGTGTTAGGTGTTTTATTACAATTTGCATTGAAACTGTTTTATAAAATACCTCAAAGACATAAATCAAAATTTGCATGATCAAGAGGTATATTTCAGTTAGTATGTTAAAAGTGGAATCAGAGTAATGTTCTTATTTGATTTCATACAAATGTTTTACAAAATGTGTACAAGAAAAATATTACTTAATTACATGTATACAAATAATTTGAATAAAGGTTTAAATGTAAAGTGCTTGACAAAATGTATGAGAGACGAAAATAAAGTTTTTGCGAGTGTGGTTTGGATAATTTAGTAGAGATTTGTGACAAAGTGGTATCAAAGCTTATTGTCAAGCTAGTAAAAGAAAATTTTGGGTATTCGGTAATCTTTGTAAGTCATTGAGGGAACTGGGGATGTGGCCTATATATGTCATTGAGGGAATTGCGTATGTGACAAAGTGGTAGAAAAGATAATTGTTAATCTCATGAAGAAGAAAATAAAATTACACTTTGTATCCTTAATTAAGCATTAAGGCATTGGGTATGTGACAACTTTAATCTGGTGGGAAAACCATATAGAAACATTTATGCTAGAAGGTGATCCACTAGTAACTAGGTGGAAGGACTTTAAACTTGCGATAAGTCCCAATTCTACCCTATCATATATGTAGAAGACCAATGGATGTTATGGAACTAATTTAGGTAGAGGTAAGTGAAGAGTGTATAGGAGTACACCACTAAGTTTAGAAAGATGACAATCAAGTTGGGCATCTTTCCCAAGAACTCATATATACTCAAGTATATGAGGGGGGGGGATACATAGCCATCTACGAATGTAGTGATACTTTTCAATTCAAGTAACATGGTGAAGTCGTGTGTATAGGCACAAAATATGGAAATCATAGGCCATGAGAAAGGGAAACTAAGTGGTTCCAAACAAAAATAGCACTAGGAAGCTTATATGAAGAGGAAGCAAAAGTGGAAAGTGGGGAAGGATAAGAAGATGAAATCCACTACACATCAACACAAATATACTAGAAACCGTTGTAATCATTGCACTATTTATGATCGCACTAAGGTCTAGTGTTTGAAACTACATCCATAACCTCAAAATACTAGAAGAAGGGTGCAAAGAAAAAGAATCTTCTAGACACATGTTTGAGAAATTAGGTTGAAAGAAACTCCGATGTGGATGAGAATTTTGTTTTCACAATACAAAAGGAGGTGAATCTGAGTAGTATTTATCATCAAGAAGAGAAGGAGATGACCAAGTTCTTTAAATTTAAGGTTGAAGTGGAGAAGATGAATATATACACTTTATTTAACTCTGACTCATAGGTTGCTCTCACAATAAAGAATCTACTTAGCAAGCTTGGATTGGAGGTTATCAATCATCTTAGCCTATATCCATTGGGATGGGTAAACAAGGACGTAGAGATCATGGTAAAAAAACAATGTAAGATTAAATTTTTTGTAATTGGTTATTTTGTAATGAAGTGGAATTGGGCATAGTACCCCTTGAAATATATGGATCAATGTTTAGAAGCCCCTACATCTATATGAGAGATGCAATCTTCATGTAAAGATCAAATCGGTACCACCTAATGAAGGATAGAAAATATTATGTCATCAATGCACACAAAGGTAAGTTAAAGATGTATAAGTAAGTGCCAACTAAACCAAGAAGTTGATTAGTTCTGACAAGAAATATGTTTTACTTTTCTGAAGAGATAATTAGTCTTATTATGAATGTATGAGAGTAAAATCATCCCTAAAGGGGTGTACTAAAGAGTAGAAACAATAGTTGGAGGAATTTATATAGGCATACAGAGGAGTTTTTCAAGATCCTAAATGGTTTCCACCTATAGGGAAGTGGAGCATGAAGTACAGTTATTGCTTGAATCTCCACTATGTAATATTAGGCTATATAGATAGTCCATCCAGGTAGCATATGAAGTGGAGAAGTAGTTATAACAATTACTAGAGCAAGGAGTGATTCAACCAAGTACCTCACATTATGGGTCACCTACTATCATTGTGTCCATGGAGGATGAGACTTGGAGGACATGGATAAACTATAGGGTGTTGAATAAAATTACACTCAATAATTGCTTTCTTAAATATTGATGATTTATTAGAGCAGAAGCAACATGCCAACTACTTCACCAAGATAGATATAAAATCAAGATACCACTGGTAAAATTCAAATAAAAAGACACCCGGAATACCACCTTTGAGACAAGGCAAGGTTTGTATGAATGTTTGGCCATGCCATTTGATTTATATAATGAACCAGGTCCATTTACAGGACTAATGAATGATGTATCACACCCATATTTAAATTAATTTTTTATAGTGTGTTTGGATGATATACTAGTTTATAGTTCTACTTGGGAGGATCACCTCTCACATCTCAAGTAGGTGTTATAGACTCTAAAGAATCACCAAATATTTTCTAATTTCAATAAATGTGTGTTTAACCAACAATATTTGGTGTATTTTGGGTATGCAATAAATGGAGAGGAGCTTGATATAGATCTCACAAAGGAGGCCATCAAGAAATGGCTAGTTCCTACAAAGGTTACTAAAGTTAGGAGATTTGTTGGGATGATACAATACTTGAAAATTTTCATAACTTAATTCTAAATAGTAGCTACACCACTCCATTCCATAATAGTGAGTGGCAAGAGTTTCTAATGGGGTAAGAATCAACAAAAGACTTATGATGAGATGAAAAAATTATTCAAGCACTGGTTCAAGCATTATCAAACTTGCAGAAGGCCTTTGAAGTAGAGACAAATGTAAGTGGTATGCCATGAGAGTAGTCTTGATGCAAGGAGGAAGTCTTATACACTATCAATATGAAATGATTCATGGGGACACCCTACCTATGACAAGGAAATTTTTGTCTTGGTTTAAGTTGTCAAGTAGTGGAATCACTATTTTATGGGTAAGGAGTTAATCATCCACACATATCACCAAGAATTACAGTATTTACGAACCTAAAGTAAGCTACAAAAAATTATTTTTCTTAAGTGGATGGTCTTTTACAATAGTTTTTTATGGTCATTAGGTATTAGAAGGGAAGCATAAATCGGTTGGAAAACATGCTTTCAAGGCCACTGACATCTAAGATTACATTTTTGGTAATTTTGATGCACATGGATCCTTTTACACATGATGCACATAGAGATACATACATAGAATATGAGGACTTCGAGGAGGTGCTAAAAAATTAGAAGGCCAAAATCATATGGAATAAGGTGATAAAAAGGTTGATTATAATTTCTAGAATGGGTTACTATACAAGCTCAACATGCTCTGTGTTCCTAAAGGTAAATTATTATAACTTATTATTATGGCTATTTATGCACAACCACTAGGATTTATTTCTCCATAGTATTGGCCCTAACAAGTCTACCAGAAAGAGGAGTGTATGGAATGTGACAAGAAGTAAACAAACAAATAGCTCCCCAAACCCTGTAAACAAATCAATCATCCATCCATAGAGTTCTTTATCTAGGGTTTGAGTTTGGTACCCAGATCCACGCAGGTCAATGGTGAGTGTTGGATCTAATGCAAATAATTCCCACTCCAAACAAGAGAGCTTGTCCCCTACAATAATTTTGAATCCTACAAACAAACACCAGCAAAAAAATTACACAAATGGCCTTCCGCAAAGGCATCAACTCAAAAAAAATAACATGAACAATTTATCATAAACACATATTTGATGGAAGGGGATCTTTAATTCTATTCTTCACAAAATTAAATAGATACAAATTGTTATACCATAAAGAGAGTGTCCTCTTCTCCACCTTTCAACTTGACTTCCTTCTCCCAATGTAGTAGAGCTCTCAAACTATCATATGGATACTTGCCCCCTCCCCCTTTCCTCTTGTTGATATTATATAGGTTCATTCTAACCTTTGGGAGAATGTATCTAGACACCTAGGAGCTTGAGAAGTTAGGAAACTTCTCCAATAATGGACCCCTACCAAACTCATACATAAGTGGGTCAAGTTGAGCTCCTTGGGAATGACTAACTCTATAAACCTTTTTCACAAGTATGATATTTTTCTCAATTATCTCAATTGTGAAATAATTATTATCTCAAAATTATAAAATTGTGACAAAATAATTATGATAAGTAACTCAATTATGTAGTTCTACCCTTTTAACATGGAATAAATATCACACAAGTAAAAGAAAAGGTGGAAGGGGATGCATTCTATCCAACAATTGAGGTAATTTGAACTTGGGTTTCTCTCAATACAATGGAGTGGAAAATAGGGTTATTACAGATAACCCCTAATGCATGAGGTCACGCATTACAATAATACTCAAAGCTCAAAATTATAGGAAGGATACAAATCTAGACCAAAGTAATTCTAATGTTGAAGTCTCAACTTTGTTGATAAAATCCTTGACGCATGCATACCCATGCTCGGTCATAAAGATAAATTGAACATGGTCGCAAAACATATATTATGGATACATGACATGAAATGATAGTACGTGGCCATGAATAATACACCTTGGATCCATTTAACACATCGGAAAAATCATAACCACCAACAAATTCAGTGTGGATCTATGTCACAATATACATCAGTAGGACTATGGACACATAAGACGCGAAGTTCCCTAGAGTATTCCTCAAAGTACATAAATGATACATAACTCCAACGTAGTCTAGGAAGGATTACATATAAGAGTGAAATTTCCCTAACCCAATGATCGGGAATATCTGAGTTACCGGATTTATCCAAGATATTTTCTTTGGTTGATTTTAGTATAAATACATGAAAGAGCATGTAAAAACCATGTATGCAAAAACATAAAGAAGAAGCATCATAAAGGAGACCATAAAGAAACTGCACACAATGTTTGATAACAAATTTCATCTAGTGTAGACTACATATCTTCGGGCCCTGCTTCAATGGTGGGGAGGTCACTTCATTCATCTTATCAAAAATAAACACAAGTACATGAAAAAATACATCGTTATACCTCCATTCTTGGGAGTGACTTGAAATTTCGTTGCTCAAATCACAACAATCATAATGCCAGTAGATTTGTCTCGTCTTCCTAAGACTTTTGACTGTAAACATGACCTACTTTTCAAATAAGTATTGATGTATCAAACTTCATGCCCAATAATTAATGATGAAGGTGGATTTCTTCCATGACACCTAAATTCCACCGCCCATGTGCAAAAACTAACTACACCATACGATCCTCGCTAAATTCTAGTTAAACTGAGTATAAATTCGGCCACATTTCGCCACCTGCAATATTAGCCCCTCCGGGAATCTATTATATTCTTCATAGCATACAAATAATATTCTCTGGGAATATTCCTACAAAATATTACATCTCGTAAAATGTGCATGTGCCAAGGTTTTATCCTCCTTCCAGGGTTCTGTCATTCGTTGTTTCGCCTCCTGTCAAAGTTCCACAAGCACTGTTCTGCTCGATCTTGGCTCATAGCTCCACCGACCCCTGTTGGAATGAAATGTGAAGGTTTTTTATATATATTTTTTGGGTAGAATTTTCAATGGTACAATTGGGCACTACCGGATGGTGGAAGTTATTTGTTCCAGTTGGTCAAGGGTTTAAACCTCGTCGACCCAACAAACTTATGTTTTTAAATAACACAACTGCTCGTATACGATTGACCATATATGAAAACACCACCTGATATATATTATTTTTGGAACCATGTGTTATATGGTTCTGCCAAACCAAAACCGCCATCGGTTATACCTAACACTAAATTTTCCAAACATTTGGCCATATGTTGGTTTGTTATGCCGCCAACAATGATCCGCTAGGTATAGCAAACCGCCAAACGAACTCGTCAATTTAGCAGTCATTGTAATGGTGTTCAAATCGTCCGTTAACATACAATGATTATTTTGTTACATGGTTTGGACCATTAACTGTTGTTTTATTGATATGGGGTCAGTCATTTAGGTTGGTGCGGGTTTGACTCCTGTTGGCTCCAGTTTTTGAACTGGTTTTGGATTGGCACAAACTATTTTCAATTACTTCCAGATTTGTTATAACGACCATTTTGGCCACTCATTGGGTGCCATGTGGCACCATCAAATTAGGCCAAGTTGCCCCATATTATTTAGCAGACTAATCACTGCTAAATTTGGTGGGGTGCCACCAAATTTGGCGGTTTCTCCAATTTAAACTGTGACAAAAGCTGCCACCAAACTTAACATACCTATGTTGAATTTGACCAATACTTTGGTTGGATTCCAAAGTTGGTGAAGCCCCAAATTTGATTGGTTGTCTGCTAAACTTGTCATTTTGGCCTAGTTTGAACCAAAATTTGACTAGCAATAACTCCCTCATACAAATTCAGATATAGGCATCCTCTACGCTATTATAATTAAGACGACGAGCTCTTTGATCTGGTTCTGGTTTCGATGAGATCTGAGGACTTTTATTTTTGGGCCATTACGGATCCACCTAGATCATTTCTCCCCATTGAAGGATTTTTGGTCCTCCAAAAGTATAAACATGATCTGCAATATCGATCTACATAACATATTCCTCTTATAGGCCACCTTCCCTTTCCTTCGCCTTTGTACCTCGAAACCTGGAATGATGAAACCGACACCTCCATATGCCAATCTATCGCTGCCAATACATGTCCAACTTGCAATATCCAAACAAAACCATACTTTCCAATATTTTATAGAACACTCTTGGTCAGTTTTACAATAGAAACCATACCCCATTCTATCCAAATAAAGGCCAAAATATCATGATGTTTCATTCATAAGTGATTTTATACACCTCATCACTTTTACAAACAATTTTGCAACATGTGATTTACAATGGTGGCCATGCCAAATTACTTAAAAAGGCTTCCAACTCTGGGTGGAGCTTCTTGGGAAGTAAATATGGATGGAGCTCCCAAAATGTAGCTCTTTTGTGTCCTTTATTATTTCCATGGTTGCAATGGTTCTTCTTCCTCAATACTTTATTGGCCTTCTTTCTCCCTTGATGTAGAGAGGGATCCTTATGTCGTGACTCCTTCTTGGTCGACATAACCTTCCTCGAACGATTTTTTTTGGTGTGCCTCTAGCGAGGGGAACTTGCCTTAGCTCTTCCTTTGAAATGTTCACCTCTTTTTGGAGATAGTCTACAATCACAATTGTTGGAATGGTGTGATGTGTTTTTCATTGTCTCAAACTTGTCACTTGAATACTCTCTTGTCTCTTCCCTTCTAACATATCGCAATCCTATGTATCGTGGTAGCTCCGGCACTTGGATGGGATTCACAATGCCTTGGAAATTAACTCATATACCCTTGCCTTCATATCTCATATTATTCATTAACTTTGAACCAAATCATGTAGTGTGCCTTTCAAATGCACCAAAATCATCATAATGAGAACATGAAACTAAATAATCATTGAAATTTTTTACCTCAGTTTTCGATTATGAAGCGGCTAATGATCACTTTGTTAAGCCTTCATTGTTTTTCAACATTTCCAAGGTACCTTCTATCGCTTGTAGTTGAAGCTGCAATCCATTTTTCTTAGGCTTCTGCTTCTCGTAGAAGTATTATTATTTCAACATTCTATGCTTGAATGCTTTGGTTAATATCCTCAAGTTATTGGAGCCATGTAGTCTTTAGTGCTCTTCTCATCTTAGGTACAACACCTGCTACAATGTTCACTTCATTGCCTGAATCAGAACCCAAGTCAATTGGTACATCACCTACAATCCCAACAGGTATGATTTTCATCTCATTGCATGAATCAAAACCTAGGTCAATTGGTCCAACACATGAAAATCCATCAAATGTGACCTTCACCTCATCATCTAAATCAGATTCATGGTCTTATTGCACGGTAGAAACTATCTTTTGCTTCCCTTTTCCACCATTCCTCTTTTCCTTCAATTTTGAATGTAGTTTCCAACAATGTTCCTCATCATTCCCTTCTTTCTTGCAATTAGTGCAAGAGGGTTTTGCTTCATTTTTCTTTGTCTTCGTTTCCTTCTTTGGACGATTGTCTTTCTCATACTTTCTTTTGTGTTACATGTCATTTTTTCACACTAAGGAAAAAGTCTCTAAAACTAGATCTCTCGTTATGCAACAAACATTTCCCAACAATCCCCTACAAATCTAGAGTAAATACCATTCAGAGGAGTATAATAATCCTTGATTACATTGCTTTAAACCCTAATTTCAAGCAGTGGTTCACTTTACCTTGCAATAAATTGTGCAATTGTAACTTTAGTCACTCTCCCATGCGCAGAATGTCATACTTCTCTCTTGCAAAAGGCCTGATAGCCTTTATAACTAGGTGAAAATAAAAAAGTAAGTATAGAACCTTGTTGATGTAGAAATTATGTTGTAGATTTTCAATTTTTCATGAATTTTTAATAAAAATCACAAGACACATACCTACTCTATAGCTCTGCAGAAACTAATTCACAATCTAGAAAAAAAAATTCAAACATGCAATAAGAAATAACACACATGCACACAATTTTTTTTAGGGGAAAGAAATCTGCTAAAAACCCCAATGTATGCTTGATTTAATCTAATTAATAGAGATGTATTACAATTTCTTTTCTCAATTGAGCACAAGCTGCAAGTGAATAACCTATCTCTTTCTCACTAAGAAGATCTGACCTAGACTTATTCAATTTTAACCTCTGCTTGAGCCCCTATTTCCTTGCATTGTTCCTTGATAAATTAGGCCCCTATTATTTATGAATTTCTCCAAAATGGATTTCACAATTCCCTGGGTTGATCATCTGATTACATGAAACACCTGTACACTCAAGACTAGTCTACTACTGATGTTGCACTGCCTTGGAATCTCCACTAAGCCTGGGGAACTCGAATTATCTGCATCCAATAGTTATTTTGGGTTGATTAATCAGTTAATTGGATTATCATTTAGTTTGAATCAAGTCCCACTACATAACTGACCCTCCACTAGTTCCTTTAGTTATCTCCCCTCAGTTTCCCAAGGCTGAGAAAGGAAGCGAAAGGGGTAACCTCAAACAACTTCTAGGTCAGAATCTAGCCCTTCTAGCCTTGGAGAGGACTCTCTCACTTATATTAATCAACAAATAAGATATTAGGCTAGGTAATAAGCTAAAAAAAAATTTATTTTTAAAATTTATATTGATGAGAAAAGAGACAAATCCATTGGGCATGGATTCATGTCAAATCAGTTTTATGTCTAGTTAAATGATGGGAAAATAGAGGGTTTTTTCACAGGGGCGAGGTTGGCAGCTTTGGTGGAGGATTCAGATCAAATTTTTGTAAGAGGTGAATGTAGGGTGAAATACAAAAACCTTTGAGCATCAAACCAAGGATGAATTCTAAAGTGATGCTTTGAGCTGAAAACATTGATAACTTGGCAAAACTGAAATAGAGCACCATTAAGATAAATTCTGGGTCAAACATTTGGTTTTTTACAAGAAATAAGATACACATTCAAGGAATTTAAACACATAATATAACTTACAAATCAAAGGATCACAAAACCACCAAAATTCTGACACATTAATCCCAAAAAATCACTTGTTATTCCATTCATTCAATGGAAAAAATTCTTCAAAATTACAATGCACAAAAGTGTTTATTCTCTAATATGACCAACCAAACCTCTGAACTCTAAAATTCATGAAATATAAATAATTATATTATCCCTTTACTAAGGGATTTGAGCTCAACCATCTCCCTAAGATAGATACGGTTCAATTAAATCTGGCACTCCTTACTAGGAATACAGACTGAATTCCTGAAAATAGGGATCAAAGACGAATCGGTATCTCTTTCACCATAACACTTGCTACAAAAATTGAAGAGGTTTTTTTATATAAGTTTGTTTTGAAGAAAAACCTCTCTACCTTTTTGGAAATTAGTCTCCATTTTCTTGTAATAGGCATCTCAAAATAATGACTAAAACATGCAATCATTAAATGTTCAATTCTATAAAAATAGGTTGTAAAGATCCAGTCAAATATTCCAATCCACGACACGTGTGAAGAAACTGAAATATTTTTTTTTATTTGGCTCGTTCTTGAAAAAAATTTCCTTGGGTTTCTCAAAATTCCTTTTGATATGTTAGAAAAGCACACCAAAAAACAATGACTAGAACAGTCAAAAAAATGTAGAATTTGATTTTCTGAAATAGGCCTCCAAGAAAGTTTAATATCTCCCAATATATAATACCTATGTAGAAATTGAAGGATGTTATTGTGATTGGATCTGTCCTTAACAAAAATCTCGTTTTGTTTTCAAAAATTCATCTTCATTTGGTCAAAAACATATTTTGAAAATCATGACAAAAACAGAGTCAAAAGCGCAGTGAATTCTCCAGAAGCGCAGTAACTGAAAAGGCTGAGATTTTGATGCTTTTGGTGAAGTGTAAAATCCTCCTGATGATGTGAATTGAAATTCAATGTTATTTCTTCAATATAAAGGTTATATCTCCAATGGGACATAGATGTACCCATGATTCTCTTTAAAACACTTTATTCCCTAAGTGCTAACTCTCATGACACCTTACTAGTTTGGATGATGAATGACATGACTCCAAATGGAAATATGATGACCACACACCCAAATTGATGAATATGATTACTCACTAGAACAACAAGACACTCATTACATTTTCATGATCAACATTATGACACCATGACTCTTTCTTTTCAAATTTGTAATATGACACTTAATGATGGAAAAATGACCCTATGGTGACTCAATGACTCATGAAACTGATTATGAATTAACCTTGATGACCAAGACATGAGAGTAGAATTACACCTAGACAATGACTTGACCATTTTTAAAATCAAGGGATGTCAAATTTTATGTGAAAAATATAAAAATTTGACCCTAAGACCTTATCAATCACTTGGAAAGAGTACATTTGATCACTATGACTCATAGACACTAACACCTCTGACAGTTAGAACTAGTTTAATTGAAAAAAACATAAGATAACTGACTTTGATTGCTATAAATTAGAAATCACACATTCTTAAGTGAACTCTAACTCCTTCAATTCGAATTTATTGAGTAGAATAGGTGACACGAGCCATGTCACACAAGTTAACTACATCCAAGTTTTTTGTTGATGTGGAAATTAAAATGTTCTCAATTTAATCTGGGAAAATAAAAATAAAAATTTATCGTTTTAGTTTTCAACACTCCCTCTCAGCAAGAAAGGGATTATAAATCACCCTTATCCTACACCTGTGGAACTCAAACTTCCCTCTTGACAAAGCCTTTGTCAAAATGTCAACATCTTATTCCTTTGTTGGAATGTACTAAAGCAACATGATTTTCCTTTCCACACAGTCTCATAAATGGTGATACCAGATAAAACTATGCTTGGATCGATCGTGAAAAATAGGATTCTCATAAAGCATGATGCAACTCTAATTATCACAGTAGACCACAGTTGGATCCATCATCAGACTAAATAGTCTAACAAGTATCTTTCTCATCCATATCGTCTTACGTGCTGCTTGATTTTCAACCATGTATTTTGCTTCTACCGAGTTGAGTGCACAGATCTATGCTTCATGTTGTACCAAGAAACAGTTGTGGACCCAACACTGAAAATTCCATCTGATGTACTTTTTTGGTCTAATGGACTCCATACCCAATCTACATCTATGAAGGCACACAAATTCACTCCCTCTACTTGTTTGTACCATAGTCCAAACTAGGTTGTGCCTTGAGATACTGTAGAACATGCTTAGCTACCCTCAAAAATAATATGGTTGTCCTAATTGTAACTAAAATCAATTGGTTGACTGCATAGCACATATTTTTTCGTGTGTTCACAAGATACATCAGTGAACCCACCAACTTCTGGTAAACAGTAGCATCCACTTATTCACCTAAAGTGGCATCCTCCCTCCTCCAGTTGATTACTAGAGGTGTCTCCATGGCTTTGCAACTCTCCATGCAAAATCTATGTAGTATCTAATTTTCATACTTTCCTTGAGAGACAAACATATCCCCATAGCCTTGTCATACTTCCAATCTGAGGAAAGAGTGCATGAGACCCATGTCCTTCATTTCAAATTCCCTTGCAAGGTCCTCCTCGCAATATCTTATCATCACCAGTTAAAATAAAATAATCAACATATAAGACAGTAATCAATAATTTACCTTCTACCAAGATGTGATATAGGCTTGTATACACTTCACTTTTGGTGAACCCAAAACCAGTTAGATAGCTATCAATCTTGGTGTATCAAGCACGGGGTGCTTGTTTGAGACCGTACAATGCTCGCTTGAGTCTACACATGAGATTATCGATCAAATGTCTCAAAACCTTTTGGTTAGTTGATATACAAATACTCTTCAATAGCCCCATTGAGAAATATTTTTTTACATCCATTTTGTGGAGCTTCCACCCAATCCGCACAACCAGTGCAATAATTGATCTAATGGATGAGTACCTTCCAATAGGATCAAAGGTCTCCTCACAATCAATTCCCTCAACTTGAGAGTACCCCTTGGCCACAAATCTAGCCTTATACTTCTCTATGCTTCCTTATGTTGCCTACTTTACCTTGAAGATCCATATCGAACCCACAACTGATTTATCTGCGGGCCTTGGGACCACTTCCCAAACATTCTTCTTTACAATTTATTTGTATTCCTCTACCATTGCATCAACCCATATAGGTATCTCTATTTATTCCTCGAAATAGTATGGCTAAGTATCTACAAGCTTAGTCGTTAGATCCATGTAGCCAGTGTATCGATCAAGTGACCTTCTATGCTTGCGCTGATTTGAAGGAGCACCCACATTCTCCCATGCATCCTGCACAAGTCTCTCAACTTCCCTGGTTATTTTCCTGCCTTCTCTGGATGGTTATGCTTGAGTGTTTTTCTCCATTCTCTTATCCTCAATTTGTGGTTTCTCCAAAACTTCTTTAGGTTCCTCCTTTGGAGCTGAAATCTTCTCTTTTGGTGGGATCTGAATCTCCCTCTCAAGAGAGAACCACGTCGCTTTCTCCTCATAAAATCTTACATCCCTTCGCACAACTGTCATTCTGAGGGATGAAAAGTACACACAGTAGTTTTGAGGAGTTTCTATGCAACCCCCAACTCTATTATTAGTTGAAGCTTCTTCCTTGATTCTTTGGATACATGGTAGTAAACAAAGGCTCCAAAAATCATGAAGTGCGACACATCCTACTTTCTCCCTAAGAAATACTCCTCTAGTGTAATCATGCCCAAAATCTGATGAGGACTTCATTTTTGCAAATGGATTGTTATGTTGCATTCCTCTGCCCATAAGTGCAAGGGTAGGACTTGGTCATTTAACTTTTCCCTCGTTTCTCCCACAATGCTACAGTTCTTTCTCTTAACCACCCCATTCTGCTCTAGATTGTGGGGTGTTTTCAACTCTCGTCGAATTCCTTCTTTAGAAAAGAAAATTTTAAATTCATTTGACACGTACTCACCTCCATTATCACCCCTGAGATCCTTCACCTTCTTGTTGGTTTATTTCTCAACCAGTGCTTTGAATTCTACGAACTTGGAGAATTTCTCATCTTTCTTCTGCATGAACAAGATCCAGCACTTCCCTGAGAAGTCATCAATAAAAATGAAAAAATATCTGTGTCTGGCAGTGGAGGTTCTTAAGAAAGGTCCGCAAACATGAGAGTGGATCCTTTTAAGGACTTCATGTGCTTTATTGTCTCGATCATGGAATGTGTATTTTGTGTACTTCCCCAAAGAACATCCTTTGCATACATCCTGCTGCTCAAGTGCTCCTTTAGGGAGGCCAGTTTTTGTTTGCTACATAATCTTCAAGGCGCCATGATGCAAATGGTCAAGCCTTTTATTCCAAATTTAACCGATATCATGCCTTTGCACCTTAGTGATTAATTCAACATAATCCTCCACATCTAACTTATACAATTTCTTCACACAAACCCATATCTTCTTCACCTATCCTATAGTTATGTGTCTCGGGAATTTCTTTCCTTTGTTGAAGATCACATCATAACCAAGGTCTTCCAAAACTGCAACTAAGATGACATTTTTATTTAGGCATGGAACAAACACGACATCCTTGAGCCTTATAGGGGAGCACAAATCCCTCTAAAAGGTGATTGTATCAATCCGAGTCGTGTCGTACCTTCTGTCATCCCCCATCTCGTTTTGCATCTACAAATATTTCTCCTCTAGGAAATTGAAAAAATATTTGCACCCTTTCATGTGGAACAATGCACCTGAGTCCTAGTACCACACGCTCCCCATAATTTTGTTTCCCATGCATGCAATAAGGGTGAATTCAAGCCCGAACTATGAAGCCAAAGCTTCGCCTACTTCTCCTCCTACGATCTTCTTGCTTTCCTTTTTGTGTGGACGCTTTGTGGCATAGTGACCAAATTCATGAAAATGGAAGCATTTAATTTTGGACAAATATTTATTCTTGCCACCTTGGCTAGACTTTGGTTTGGACTGATATTTCTTCCCTTTTCCCTTATTTTCCTTTCCATCCAATGCAATTTTTTCTTCATCCTCTCCCTTGGATGAATTCCCATCTCTGGTATTCTGCCTTATTTCCTCCTATACCAAATCAGACCATAAATGTTCCCAATTCAGTAGTTTCTCCCTCCCATTCACTAAATCTTGGTAGTTATGCTAGCTCTTGGGAAGGCCTAGAAGGGCTAGGCTAACCAAGTCATATTCTAGAACATTTACACCAACCCTACCAAGTTCATCACAACATTGTGTGAACCTGCTCAGATACTGTAGAATAGTGTCATTCTTCGGCATCTTAGTATTTCAAATTTTATCCTTGAGTGTCAGATAACTATGGTCACTACTATTCTCAAACAATTCTGTCAATTCTTTCCACATTGTGAAAGGAGTTTCTTTCTCGTGAATATTTGAGACAATGTGATCTCGTACTCCCTCCAATATTATTATCCTCGCCTTAGCTACATCTTTCTTCCACTGAGTAAGGTTATGGGCATCACATTTCGTTGGTTTGGAAACATCTGACTTGATGTATCCTATCAATTCATTGTCATCCAATACCACCTCCATGTGATCCTTCCATGCAAAAAAAAATAGAGCTTCCTTCCAAGGCATACTCTAACCTCGGTCCATTGAACACCATCTTATCAGCTCTGAAGAGATCTTGCTACATTGAACTCCAAATTTGAACCTCCTAAGAAACAACTTCGAAATTCTTGCTCTAATGTGAATCTTGGTCTGTTACCATGTAGAAATGATGTTATATATGTAGAAAAATTATGCCCCTATTGTTTATGAATTTCTCCAAAATGGATTGTGTAATTCCCTGGGTTGATCATCTGACTACATGCAACATCTGTACAATAAAGACTTGTCTAAAATTGATGTTACACTGCCTTGGAATCTCCACCAAGCCTGGGGAACTTGAATTCTCTGCATGCACTAGCTATTTTGGGATGATTGATCATTTAATTGGATGATCAATGAGTTTAAATAAAGTCCCATTGAACAACTGACCCTCCACTAGTTCCTCCAATTGTTAGGGCTAGTTTAACTGAAAACAACCTGAGATAATTGACTTTTATTGCTACAAATTAGCAATCACACATGCTTAAGTGAACTCTAACTCCTCCAACACGAATTTACTGATTAAACTAGGTGAAACTAGCCATGTCACACAAGTTATTTGCATCTAAGTTGTCTAATGATGTGGAAATTCAAATTTTTTCAATTTAATCAAGGAAAAATTCAAATTGAGAATTTATTGCTGCATTTTTCAACAGTTGAGGCATCTTACCCTCAACCACCTAGACTCAAGCTCCTACCTTTTTGGACCTCATCCCAAGATTCATGGAGTTAATCCCATCTATCATGGAACCTACGCCTCCTTATATGGATCTCATCCCTTGAGATATGGATCTCCAACTTCCCACTCTTCTTCTATAAATGCAGAGCTCCTCCAAGGAGAAGGGGTTGAATTTTTGAACACCCATCCCATTATGTTGCCCATTTGAGATTGAGATTGAAGGCGTGTTGTGTGAAGGAGGACTGAAATCTTTGATTGGAGACTCCAACATCAAGGAACGTGGTTATAAATTTCCTGCACTTATCATTAATACAAATACTTGTTTCTTCCCATATGCATCTGCTTCAATGTTTATTGTAAGGCTCCTTGATCTCTTAGTTTATCATCGAATATATATTATATATTTATGCTTTAATATCTTTTTTGTTTTTTTCTTTGCAGGTTTCCTCTTAGAGCTTCAAGGGAGAAAGGCTAAAATCTACAAAGGACAACAACAAGGATCATCAACGAGCATTTCATGAAAATGTATGAGCTTTTCATCCTCTTCATCTTTTTGATTCATCCATAAATTAGGGAATTTTTACATTTATTTGTTTGATTATTACTAGGCTTGGTTTGTTAGACTAGGGAGATCTTGTTCTGTCCACAGAATGAGATTTTTCCAGATAACACCCTACTTTCAAGGTGAATGGCTTTCACACTATCCAAATCAAGAGTAGTGGGTTCAAAAAATAACAAAGAATGTTGGAGATAATTATATAAAGAACCAATACATTTCATCATAGTATCAAATGAATCTAAAGGAATGCCCAATGTCGAAGATTTTTTCCTAAATTCCTATGTGAAACTTTGAGTATCTTGACATTTTCCTTGCTTTAAATGTTTCCATTCTATCATGTATTTTTGTCGATATCCCAATGGATAAAATTTTCCTTTTAATGAATAAACAAATTTAGACTAAGAGTAAATGGGTTTACCCATGTGCTTGCTACCTTTCTAAATTTTTCTCTCTCAACATGTAAGCATTGTGCCTCCCAGTCAAAGAGATGTGAATTGTATCTTTGCCTCATCCTCTCTGATCTGTTGTATTCAACAATACACTCCAATCTGTCTAATCCAATTATTTAACTTTTCTGCATTATATTCTCTGTTAAACATAGTTAAATCAAATTTTACATCCAAATTTTTAAAAAAAGGCTTTTCAGAAGAATTTATATGTTGTTTGTTAGAATTATTTGAATGAGATGATGAAGAAGAATAAATTTCACTAGAAGATGGAGATGGAGCTTTGGGAGGTTCTCCTCCATTTTCCTGATTTACAGAAGCATTGTCCTTTGCTTTTGCTTCCTTCTTCTTTTCCTTATTTAACAATTTCCTCTCGTAATATACAAACAATTTTCCTACATTATTTTCCATGGTGTAGAAAGCTTTACGAAAATCTTTCTCATTATTGGTATGAACATCATCATCTGTCATTTTCCTTCTTCGTGTTGCACATCTAATCACTGGATCAAAGGACTTAATTTTACCTTATCCTTTTTTGAGCTTGTTTTTGGTTATCGTTCACACTCGCAATTCACACCAACAAGAAAACCACTCTAATACCAAACTTTATCCAAAATCTTTGAGTTATCAGAATTATTCAATCTCTTTCATTCAATTTATGTTAGCATAATTGCATGAAATATTATTTAAAAACCATGTATGAAAACACATAAATAAGAAGCGTCATAAAGGGACCATAAAGAAAATGCACACAATTTTTTATAACGGAGTTCAGCCAGTGCGAATTACGTCTCCAAGCCCTCCTTCAATAGTGGGGAGATCACTTCATTCATCTCATAAAAAATAAAGGCAAGTACATGGAAAAATACGTCATTATACCTCTATTGCTTGAAGTGAATTGAAATTCAGCTGCTCAAATCACAATAACGATAGCGCCAATAGATCTATCTTGTCCTCCTGAGAGTTTTGAAAGTAAACATGACCTACTAGTTAAAGACGCATTATTGTATCAAACTTTATGCCCAACAATTAATGATGAAGACAGGTTTTTTCCATGACCCTTGAATTTTTCTACCCAGATGAAAAAATTGATTGCTCCACTGTGATCCCTTTGAAATTCTGGTTAAATTGAGTATAAAATCGGCCACATTCTTCCACCTACAATTTTGGCCCCTCGGGGAATCTTTTACATTGATCACAACATCAAAAGAATATTCTCTCGAAATATTCTTCTAGAATATTTTGTCTCGTAAAACATGCTTATGTCAAGTTTTTTTCCTCCTGTTAGGGTTTTGTTGTTCATTATTTCACCTCTTGTCAAAGTTAAACATGCATTGTTCCACTAGGACTTGGCTCTCGGCCCTGCCGACCCAATGAAATGTGAAGGTTTTCTATATGCTTTCATGGGCAGACTTTTCAATGGTCCAGTTGGGCACTACATATTGGCGGAAGTTGTGTGGGTCATTAGGCCCAACAAGTTAGGGGTTCAAATCCCACCGAATCAAAAAAATTACATTTCTAAATAACACAACCACCCATGTACTATTGACCATATATAAAAACACTGCCAAATATATATTATTTTTGGAACCATGTGCGATATGGTTCCACCGAATAAAAACCGCCAACGATTATATTTAACGTCAAATTTTTCAAACATTTGATCATTCTTTGGTTTGTTATGTCATTGAAAATGATCCACTAGGTATATCAAACTGCCAAACGAACTCACTAATTTTCCAATCATTGTAACAGTGTTCAAACCATCGGTTAACATACAATGGTTATGTTGTTACATGCTTTGGACCGATTCTGGTAGTGCATTCGGCACATGGGCGGATGAAATACACTATGCTTAGTAGAGAGGTTACTTACCTACAAGCAAGTCACAGGTGAAAGTGGTTTTTCGAACATTAGTCGAACAAGTTCAACATGTAATAAGCTAAGTTAAATGGAAACATATCATGCTACATAAAATATGAAATAAAAATAGAAAAACATGCACAAGAAACATGCTCAATAGAGCAAACACACTAATAAATCAACAATGGAGAGCTTTCTCCCTTTATTAGGTGTTGGTAGTATTAGAAGATAGAATGCTAAATCTCTTCTAGTGGATCCTTCGAGCTACGAAGCTCCAATATCCAAGACAAGGGGGTTTCTTCCCCTCAACTTTTCAGCAAGCCTCTCTTCCCTCTCAAAGGATGGTAGCGACGGACATGTGGTGAACCCTTCTGTCTTGGATTGAGGTGTTGGATGGCCAACAACTGAATCCTTCCAATCCTCTTGCTGCTGGAAACACAAGTTGGTTTGTTCATGAGAAATTTTTCCAACATAGCAATGTGTCTCCCATTTCTCTTCCCATGGTTGGCTTTTATAGACAAATTTCAAATATTCGCTCCCTCTCTTGGTCCAAGATGGATGGTGACACAAGAGTGGGGGTATGATTCCATTATGTGCGGCACTAAAACCTCAAGGTGGCTCGAAGGTGATTGTACTTGGTTAGCTTGAGTGAGAATCGTTTTCTCTAAGTCTGCCAAGTGGTCCCAGATAGTGACATTTTGCATTCTCCAAGACCGTGTGTCTATTGGAGGGATAGTCACACTCTTCACAGCTATCGAAGAAAAATTTTCAATGTGCACTCAGGGCCAGTGCTTCTTATGCGTGGTCCTAAGATTTACCTGCTAGCCTTAGGAAAATTTAAATAATTAGCTCCTATAATGTATTTATTCCCTGTAAATATTTATTTGTACCTTCTACTTAACATTTTCTAATGTCTTCCGCCTGTACGATTTTCTAGTGTTAACAGTTTCCCCCTATTGAGGGAGGTCTAGGAAGAACTGTATAGCTGAAATAAATTTTAATTTATTTTTCTTTGTAGTCCTTTTGAGAGAGAGAGAGAGAATAACTTTCTTGAGAGCCGAGGTTGGAGACCCCTTGCCGTGAGCAAAAATGACATGGTGCTCTGTTGGAAACCTACAAGAGATAGAATGAATAAAATATTTCTACAAGGTGGGCATGTCCTGTGCTCGTGATGTTTTGACTAGTTAAGCTTATATGAAAAATAATGATTATGTTTATGTCACTTTTAGGTAGTGACCTGCTACTGGTTGATGACAATGGTTGTTGATGCCCTCAGGGGTGTTTTCTGATTTGAAAGAAGGTTTAATATGGTGCCCACATGCATAATATCAGTATGGCATGTTTTTTTAGAACAAGTGCTCATTGTATGCATGGGTATTTGACTATTGGGGACCTTCTCGTGTAATCATTGTTGAAAGAGATGATTGTCAAGTCACGGGTCTTCGACGAATTCTGACAGAGTGCAACAATTATGAAGTACGATACCATCTTGACATGAAAGTTTATCTTCAAGTCGAATTTCAAGAGGATTGATGACATCAACGGGCAATGATGATTCCCATCGTGCCATCCGGGGATTCCCCTATTAAGTTGAGGAGTAATCCAAGGTACTACCTCCTTCTTGGACAATGTTTGTTGTGGTCGACAAGAAGGAAGCATCAACCGACCGAGATGAGTACTAATGCAAGGGACCAGGGTTTCTGATGTAGCAAGTTGTGGTGTGATAGGTTAACGTAGGCATGATGATGATAAATGGCTATAACTAATGATGATAGTTAATTGGCCCGAGGTCGGAGCTGTAGATGTGAGTGGTGGTAGTCATAACAATTTCTGGTGAGGAAATCCCTGAAGTCGGTAGGACATTCAGGGTGGGTGTTTGGTTGTTATTAGTGTCATGGTAGGGTGTTTTAAAGAATGCTTAGCTCAGAGCAAGGATGTTTAGGGACTTCTTCCAGGTGATAAATGTGAATATATGGGTGGGATTGTTCTCCTAAAAAAAAATTTGTACACTTTCCGAAAGAATATAGGATGGGTTTGGATGTACAAGCGTGGAGACGGGTGCCCCTATAAACATGAAAATAATTTGTCACTATGGTGTGAGGAAGGTGTTTTGTTGAGGGTGGGGGCCCCATTGGTTGGTCTCAGTGCGGGCTGATGAAGCGGATGAAAAATTTTCACATATGGGCTTATGCTTGTGAGGGTGTGATAGGCCAAGTGCGAGACGCCATGGTGCATATTTTATCTTCTTATGAGAATGGTAGTCCAGGAAAATGGTTTTAACATGACATGGATAAAAATTAACTTGATTTATGATGGATGAATTAACATGAAGTACTTCTCGTACTTGGATTTTATGGCCATGGATCCAGATCTTTGGTGTATGGTCTACATGAGTTATGGATTCCATGGAGGGTGAGGCTCTACCAACCTGCGAGAATGTTTATCATGTGCAAGGTGAGGTGATGATAAACATGGTCGGGTGACTGGAACCTATGGTTGATCTCTGTGGAAAAATGATGTTAGGATATGCAAAGCTTCATTGGGGAGCCTAGCATGCTAGGTATAGAATGATACTTACTCTTGTACCTTTAATTGTTGGGTTATATGGTGATTTGGTGTGTTTTTAATACCTGCAACCAATACCCCAAGTGAAAAGAATATTTTTTATTCAAACATATTGAAAATAACTTTGAATGAAAAGCAATACCTATTGTGACTAGAAAAAAATGACTTTTTATGAGGCATGGATGTATGGGGCCTAGCCTAAACAAGATGAAGTGTTGATCATTGTGTTTCTTGTGGTTTTGCGATTGGGCTTTCTGAGCTCTATTTATGTTCTTTAAAATAATGAGGAAAGGGAAATATATGGGCCAATATGGTTCATTTTGACTTGTTTTTTTCATTTGAGAGTCTGAGGTCAGAGTTGAGCCCTTGCTCCTGATCCTTTCTTGCCATTGTGGTCAGCCTGCGTACCTGGTATTCGCGCCTTCTGTGTTAGGTAGGGCCCTGAATGTCCAGCTTTGTAATTTTGTCACTTTTTTGCCTAGGGGGTCCATACAAATGTGAATTTGTATGGACTTCATGTCTATTTTTTTCCTCGTCCGTGCAGATGATCAAGACTACCCTACGTGGTGCTTGCATAGAAGGAAATATTCACATGAGGCCTTAGCGCCTGGAAAAGTATTTGTGTGATGATGCACACATTTGTACCTGATATAGATGTGCAGTCATCGCGCCTGTTTTCTACACAGGCATGGCGAAGGTAAAAAAAAAATTGAAATTTTTTTATTTTTTGGGTTTGAGACACTGATTTTGGTTTTTCTCTAGTAACAGGATGTTGTGGTGTGAGAGAGATTGGCTCAATCTTCGAGAAGTTGTGGCCCAAGACCCTGGTGCATGGGGGATTTTGGCACAGTGGAGGTTAGTCAAATTTCTAGAGAGAAACATACTAAGGTCACAGGATATCCTTCTTTGGTTCCTGTTCCGTTGTTGGAATAAGAGACAACGTGTTATGGTGTTGCACCACAGAGATGTCATCATCTGGCCAGAGACGGACATTTACTTTATGACCGGTTTATTGCCTCATGGGGAGGCTCTTCCACACCAACTCCCGCCTAGGAGAGTGGACATAGGCACTGGTCTGAGGAGATTGTAGTCCCGATCCGATTACACAGGGATGTGTTCGCATCAACTCTGTGACAGATTTAGTCGAGAGGGGTTCCCTGGCAAAGATAGTTCTCTTTACATGGTCATCATTGACCAATAAGGCATCGAGTCTGCATATTGGTTTCTTGCGCCGGCTACAGGCCGGTCACTTCTATGACTTGGCTCACCATGTTTACGATGGCATGGTGACATAGTTGGGGAAGGCCCAAAGGGGGTCTTCCAATATCTTCACATATGATAGCATCTTATGCATTATTATGTATGAGAGGGTGGTGATGCTTAGACCTTTTGTGCCAGTGCCCCTGGGTCCTCCTAGGGTTCTCGGATTCAGCAGTGGGCACCCGTGATGCCCCGTGGTGGAGGAGGGGAGGTTGGTAGCTATTGGGATGTGACCATTGAGGCATGGTTCTAGGAAAACCCGCATATGTTTCTAGACTACCCATACTTGGCGATGGACTTCCGGGGGGGGCGGATATGGGTCTTCCTACCGATTACGCATGGGGTCCAGCAGGTACGACCTTTAATTTTTTCTACAATTTTTTGAAAATTTTATAATGTGTAGATTTATATGTCTTTTATTGTGAAACTGACACTATTTTTTGTTTATCTTGCAGATGTGGGTGCGGCGAGGAATCCTACTTCCCGCTTGGTGGGACATCAGCCATTAAGGAGGGTCCTAGGTGGATCCAGTCAGGCCTAGGTTGGGGGGTAGGGAGGTTATAGGGGCCCTTCAGGGGAGGGCAGCAGTGTTGCAGCTGCCAGAGGGGATACTGCCCCCCTTTCCCACACTGAGGCAGCTGAGCCTCGTGTTGCAGTGGTTGAAGAGCAGTTGGCTACTACTGATCTTAGGGTGTTGGAGGCAAAGGCTCGAGTCGAGGCTGGGGATGCTTGTGCAACTGATCTAGCTAACTCATGGAGTCGACTGGAGAGACTGACCTGAGGTATGCCGACCCGAGGATTTTTTGATGATATGGACGATGCATGGCTCAATATAGTGATGGATCGAGAGAGGGCGCATCACTCAACTTTGCATCGTGTGGCACTTGCAGTTTTGGCTATTGCACCTGTACTAGAACCTGGTGCAGTCGTGGGTCCAGAGGACCCACTAAGCAAGGCTCAGCCCTAGGGATATTTTAATTCTCAGGGAAAGTACCCATTATGAGGATGCTTCCCTATTTTGATGACATGTAGATAACTTTTTTGACTGAAATTATGGTTAGGGACATGACTTGTATACTAGGATTCATATATTTTTTGATGTATATATGCGAGATGTATATTTTTTGTAGCTCTTATGATGTGTCTATGGCTATTATTTGTGTTTATTGATGGATATTATGTACCTATGATGGATATTTATATTTTCATGTTTTTTTGTTTTATGGATGATGGTTTAGACGAAATGCATTCTAGTTTAGGATTTGGTTAGTTATGGGATCGATTGTCTGGTTTTGATTTATTGGTACATGTGTAAATGTAATATGATCAAAATGGTGACTTAATCATGATCTTGTACTGATCTATGTGCTAGATTTGAATTTGATTGTACCCTGAGAATCTTTCCATGAAGGACAAGGCCTCATGACTGGCACAAGCATCTATGACTTGGTCGATAAATGGGGTAGGGTAGTTGTCCTTGGGACAAGCTTTGTTAAAATCTGGTAAATCTGTGCAAACTCGAATGGTGCCCTTTTTTTTCATGATGGGAACAGGTTTGGAAATCCACGATGTGTAAGCGATTGGATAGATGAACCTGACTTTGTGAAGCTTGTCAATTTCTCGCTTGATCGCGTCTGCCTTAGATGGGTGTAATTGACAATGTTTTTGGTAGACTGGTGGTATGTCAGGCCAGGTGTCAATCTGATGTTCTATGATAGTGGGGCTAAGCCCCGACATTTCTGAATAATCTCATGTGAAGATGTCCCTGTACTCTTGTAACAAGTTTTTGTAAGCGACTACCTTGTCTGGGGAGCATGTTTCCCCCAGTGAGATTTCTTCGTTTTTTTCTAGTTTTCTTGAGATGTTCACCTTAATGGTTGGTGAAATATTCAATATATTCCCTTATTCAAATGCATCAGACATTGGGATGGGATTTTTGAACCAGTCTACCTTTCCATATGGGAGGAAGTCTATATATTTAATGGTGTATATCTCTTGGGTTTCTGGGTTGTTAGGTTTGAATGGTTTTTTTTTGGAAGAAAAAACGAGTCGTGATGTGTTGAGTCCCATGGAAAATCTAGTTCCATCATGGCCTCTAGAATATCCTCATCTCAATGAAAAAAGACGTCTAAGGGGGAATCGAATTGTGTGAGGTCGTGAGGAATTGGTTCAAGCCTAATAGTGCTAGTCGGCAGACATGAATATGATTCCATAGTTGATGTTGTGGAACCAGACAAGGTCGACAGGGTGAAAACTGGTTGATTTTGCATCGTCGATGGTACAGTTATTGTTGTAGTTGTAGCGGTCTCGACACCAATGGCAGATGAGAAGACAGCATGAGTCATGGTTCCCATGCATGATGAGATGAATTGTATGTGGTTTTGTGTGTCATTGACATTGAATGGTGGAGGAATTTCCGTTGTGGTGGTTTCTGTGAGAGCAAGCTCGTGCTCTTCTCGTGACATACTAAGGGTACTTGCACTTTCCTGGATTTGGAAGTTGCGTTGAGTGCAGAGGTGTCGAAATGTTTCCATTAAGGGGCACAACTATGTTTTGTGATTGTGACTTGCGCAAATGGTGCATGGTGCCAAGGTGCCTATTGCGTAGATGGTGTGAGAACAATGCTACTCTTTGTGCCCGAAGTAGATGCTAGGATGTGATTGGGAATTGGGGCATGTTTGCACTCCTTCCATATCTGAGTCTTTGGTTTTGGATGGTCTGGCTCTTTTAGGGAGTTCAAACTCAACACTGCCCTTCCCGCTTGTAGCCTTTGGAGGTATTCACAATTCAGAGTATGGTGGAATTGCGAGCAAATCCTATAATAGCAGTGTGTGGTCTTCCCTTAATTGGATAGATTGATCTGTGGGATGGTTGTGACCATGCAAAGACTGTTAGTGAGCTTCTTGAGTTCTTGAAATTGATTGGCCTCGTGGTAATTTATATTGCACATAACACATGCCATTTTTTGTTGGTTTTGGGCGCAACTAGAATGATGGTTCGTCTTACCCTTCCTAGTTTTTTGGTAATGATGGGGGGCGGGTTGCCTTGTGACAGAACACCTTGCACTAGGTTTCCTTGGTTCTAGACCAGTTACTTCTGGGTATTGGTTAACCAATGAGCATATGGTATATAACAAAGGTCAAAATTGGGAGATGCAAGTACAATGTTGAGTGTGATGGTTGTCATGACTAATCAGACAAGAATATTTCTCTTTGGTTCTCCACTCCCTCTGGGATGCTAGGGTAATTGGGTACCATTTGTGGAATGATCTTAAATCTAGACATTGGGAAAGAAAATTGTTATGGGTGTTGCATAATGTGCAGGATGAGTTAATCCGTGGAGGGAATTTGGGGGTGAAAATGTGCCCCCTTGTTGGCTGTATTTCTACTGACATGAATAAAATGGACTTGGTTTCCTCATTTTCTTGAGTTGTCAAAATTTCCATGGATTTTGAATCTGATGTGTCTGTTGCAGCGAGGTGTGTTATGGCCTGGCATAAACAATTTAACGTTGAACGGAATCGGGGGATATAAGGACAACAGCGAATTAGGTGGTCGCCTGAACACACTCAGCATGAATATTGGACTGCTCGTAAGCCGTCATAGTATACTGGTTTTATTAGGTACCATATTTAAAACAGCTCTAGAGTTTCACAGTCAGCGATGAAGTGATCTCATTCATCACAGAGTGCGTAGAGCTGGATGGGATCTTGAGAACGATTACAGGGGGGAGGAAATCGTTTAGGTGACCATCGCTCCTCAAACACATATAATATGGTCCTTTTTTCTTCTGTCCCTTGAGTTGTAGTATTGTTTTCGGATTCTGTGTCCGAGTCGGCTAAGTCAGATTTTTCATCGATGAAACATCCCATGAAATCCAACATAGACCGGAATTGATGGATATGGGGGCAACGACACATGTGGTGGTTTCTTCGACAAATATAACACATATGTCATCGATGTCGGGCTAATTTTCTTTAAGAAATGTGAGGGACTTGGTACAAATGGTTAAATTCCCTTAACTCAGGACACTGTGTGACTGAGTGGTCAAGCTCATCACACAGTGCACAAACTGGGCCCTGCAGAGTGGCCTCCATTTGTCGTCTTTTTTCCGTTGGGTTAACTGTGTATGAGCAGGATGTAGGCTCCTCTCGTAGGTACATTATGGTTCTAGGTTCTCCCTCGTCCATTTGCACGGGTGTATCTGAGGGGTCATGTTGGTAAGATTTCTCTAGGGATTGCAGGGCATCCCTATATCGTGGCATCTCCGGGCAATGATGGGTATAGTGCCTATAATGGTCGCATATGGCACATGCATGGTTTTTGTACAATGATTTCCCTTGGTTTTTCATGGCCTGTTACTTTTTACAGGAACTTGAGGTTGCAGAATTTCTTTTGGTGTGTAGAAGAGGTTTTAATTCATCTAATTCCACGCAAATATTAGTAGGATGGCGTATGATATCACATAATGTGCAAGGTTGTAATGCCCTAGGTATTTTTGGGTTTTCGGTTTTCTTCCCTTTTTTTTTGTTTTTCTTGGTCACATTAGCTGGCACTTCTATGGGTGTTTCATTAACTATTGTGGCCTCCTGAGGGGCTATAGGGGTTATCCCTGTAGAAGTGATGCCAGGATTTCCTAGCATGGCTGGTGCAACCAAATACCACACAGGTATTGTGAAGGCCATATTTGGCAACGTTATAGTTTCCAAGACTTGCTTTGACACAAATCCAAGTTGGGGGTACAAAAATGGGGTTTCCGCAATGGTGTAGGGTAAGAATGTTGGGTTGGTGGCTTCGGTCTTTGTACTATTTGTTTCCATGTCTGGGTTGGTTTCGATGTTTGATGAGAGCATCATGCACACTAGTGACCTCGTGATTTATGGGGTTCCCTCTGGTATGATAGGGGGGTCTCCTAGGAATGATCCTATGATCGATGATGGTTTGAATTAGCTGAGGCCAAATTTTGTATACCATGTAAGTGGTTCCATAGTTCTATCTACGTATGGTAACACGACATCAAGAGTTGTCATGGATTTTTTATAATAGTATGTAAGCTGGTCGATGGTAATCATCTGGTCGTCGTGGTGGAACATCATCACCCGAAAGACAGAGGAAGCTATTACTGTTATGGCGTACATATAACTCCACCCGAGGAATATATTATAGTCTTGTTGTGCGTCCAAGACTTCAATGTCTATAAGAACCGTCTTTCCAGCCAGATTTACATGAACATTTTGATATAGACCGACAGGGGTTGAAGGGCAACCATTGTATGTTGTAAGCATGATGTCAAATGGTTTCATTTCAGCTGACCCTAACTTTTTCCAAACGAATTTGGACATCATGCCCGTGGATTCTCCTTCATCAACGATGCATCAGTGTATGTTGATATTCTGGACTGAAACTAGTATTTGGAAGGCTACCAGAGAAGGAAGCATGGGGCTTTCTTTGTCTAGGTCAAAACCATTAGGCACGAATCAGAAGGGTTGATTGCACCTAATGCAGGAATTAGGGCTTTCTGTTGTCTTGAGCACGATTTTAGGACTTCTAAGGCTGACATGGCAGTAGGTGATTGTGCTAAATCATCTACTATGATGTAGCTATGAGCAGCTTTGGAGTGGTTTCCTATGCGCCTGGTTGGCCCCTTGACTGTTTTCAGAAGGGGTTCTATAGGTACTTTGGATATGGTTAATGGTGCAGTAGGTGCACTCGTGCTCGTATTTGATAGGTTGGTGTCCTGGGGGCATAATAGTTCATATTCCTTGTTTGGAAGAACATTTCTTTGCCATTCATGTAAATTTTGTGGTTGCCACCTCCGGTATAGTTTTGGGGTGGTTGTTGTTGTTGGGTTTTAACCACTCCTTGGTAGGGGAAAGGCTCCTGCATTACAGCAGGCTATTGGTTAGGTCCCCCTTGTCCATGGTTACCCTGAATTTTTTTTAGTTCGGGGAATTCAGGACAGTGGTGAGTGTAATGGCCATACTCACCACATATGGCACAAAAATGGTTTTTCCTTAGACTGGACCTCTTGTTTTTCCCATGGAAGTTTTTGTTTGCCTCCTGGTTTTGACTTCGGTTGGGGTTACCCCCAGACTGAGATCTCGGGGGCATTTTTGGTTACTGCCCCCCTCTCTATAGTCTCTCTTTTTTTTATTCCTAGGCTTCTTTTTCACAGTGTTAAGAGGGTTATTGTGATTTTCCTGGTCGTAAGCCTGGTGTTGTTGAGCCTAGGATGCTTGCACTAGGTTCATTGGCGCGTTTTTTTGCGGTGGTGGATTTTGTGCGAGGAAATGGGGATATAGGTTCTTCTGTCCCTGGTTGGTGTAAGATAGCTAGGGGGGTCTCTTCCATCAACATTCCTAGCTGAGTATGGGTCCACTGCGAGGGAGGGTATGAGCCTCCCTGCTATTGATGATATGGTGCCACCCTATTCATCATATTCTGCAAAGGTACAAATTGAATTTGGTGGTAGCCAAGTTGCGTCACATTCTGGGTAAAATCGTACGAATATCTTGGGTACTAGATACTACTTCCTAGGTGACCTTGAGTTCAGGAACCGATCAAAAAATCTACGGTATTCGACGCGCCTGGTAACTCTTTATAATCTTGTAGGCACGGGGAGTTTAGCAGGACATTGTAAATATATCCTGACTGGGTGTAGATGAGTTCGAGTTGCTGGCATTTGCAAATGGTGTCCTCCTCAGAGGTAGATTTCTGTTTCACCACGTATTTTGCGATCTCTGTTGTGAGAGTTTTCAAAAATAATTCCATAAAAACACTATCGTTGAGTTTGGCTTTACACAAACTACAACGTCATTTCCATTTATGGAGATGGTCTGATATATGGATGGCTGGCGTTTGCCTAAAATGAGTCAGCATTTCCATTATCGAATCATGGTGAATGGGCAGTTGAAAATAAGTGAGGAATGCAGTAGTGAGGGCGCTAAAGGTTCCATGTGAAGCAGAAGGCTTCTTGACATACCATTTCACCGCAGGCCCAGTTAGGGTGCATTGAAATAGTCTCAGACGAATAGTATGATCAATGATACTATTGGACGAACACCATAGGTGGAAATTCATAATATGATTTCTTGGGTCTTCCACTTACTTCCCTTCAAATTTTGGTATATCCAAAGGGAGCTTCGTGGGCATGGGAGGCCAATTAGGGCTATGTGCAATCGATTCATTAGTTAACTTTTTTAGATCTGGAAGATTCAGAGATGCTAAGAAGGGTAACTAAGTATTGACTGCCATTGTGTATTGTGGGATCATACGTGTCTGAGTGTGATGTTTTATGGGGGATTCTTGGGGAATATTACCCTATGGTGTGCCCTGATGAATGTTCTGCTGACTCCCCGAACGGATAGTGTTCCTCTACCCTCTAGGGGTTTTGGGAGGAGTTGAGTGTGGTGACCCTACTCGGGTTTCTACTGGTGTGGTGTTGGGTGAGCACTGGGGGTTTCCAATCACATATGCCCCAATAAATTATGAACCGATAATGATGGTGGTGTTTCATCTTTGATGCTCAAATTGTGAAATACTTGGCACTCCTTCGTCTAATGGGGTGAGGTCCAAAAAACCTCTAGATCGACGAGGTTTGGTTGGGTCTGTTATGGCGTCGACTAGCTTAATATTGGCAATATTTTTTTTTTTGCAGAGGGAAGGAATATTTTTATCAAATAAAATACGATCACATGCATAAAAAAAAGTGAAAAAATAAGAGGTAAGTTTTCCTTTAAATTAAATCTATGTGCTCAAGAAAGAAAAAAATATGGTTTGGTTTTTTTATGTATGATACTCAAAAGCCTAAATAGACCTAATCTTCCTTACACTCTCAATGTAACTAGGCCTTGCGAAGATGTCTTCTGATGGGTACTAGGGCTAACGTCCCGAAAGAACTGGCGATGCCTTCTACCAGCCAAAGAATTGACCAAGGTAATGGTAAGAGGATCTAGTGTTACCTGCACCATCACCTATAGGGAAGGATTCCCTAGCTTTGGCCACTAAAGTATCGTCGTCCCACATGAGAGTTTGAGTCTTTAGCTTCTTGGTATTCAGTTACCAGTACCAAGCACTAGATGGGTCAAGTAGCCCAAAAGAGTACCGCATGCACTGGGCCTAAGCTTAACCCCCTCTGAAACGGGTCTCTGGTAACGCTTGAGTATTTGTTCTGTGGGCGGATAGACAGATTTGAAGCTCACTAAAAAGTCAACATCTATGTGTCAAAATGTAGAATGACCATGGCGGCTTATTGGATGCCTACCGCTGATGGTCCTAACTTAAACTATAATTTCTTTTGTGGCCTCTGTGGGGAGAATTTAGTGAGTTTTATTAGTGATTATTTTTAGAGAGTCTCAATTTTCTTAGGGTGTGCCTTGGTGAAGTAACTGTAATAAGAGGACAAAGGTCCCAATGCACTGGGTCCCTTTTGGTCCAATTCTTACCGATGCTTCGTGTGCGCTTTGGAGTGTAAAATCACAAGTGTTATGAGATGTGGATATGTGTTTATCCTTTACAATCCTTTTCTAATTATGCTATGTGTGATTGTTCCTTGCAAAAATAAACGATGTGCGGATTATGGGCTGCTTACACCTTTCCTAGTTAGACTATTTTTGCATTATAGGGAGATAGAAAATTATCTTAAGAAAGTGTTCATATGCATACCCGGGCTCACCATAAGGTGAAAGGGTGGTAGATATTACTTGCTTTCTTTTCGATAGTTTGGTCCTAGTCCTGATTCCTAATGCAAAATTTGAACTAATCTAATGCAAAAATTGAAAAAACATGAACTATATAAAGATGTGTGGATATGTGGGCCACTTAATTTTATGTTAATTACTCTATGTGTTTAGTATATTTTATCATCAAATCGTTTGTTCGGATAGCATATGTGGATTGAAAGCCACTTACTTTCCCCTACTTAAACTATGTGTGATTTGCAAAAATAAAAAAGTAAAATTAAAACTACTTAGTTGCTAAGCTAAATTTTATCAACCAAGCGTCCTAACCAGTCATGAAATACTAGAGCACAGTGGTGGAAAAATTATTATGGATTTCCAACACCTTACAACTGCAAAAAAATGAGAAAAACAAGTGAAAATGGGCTTATTGCCTACCGTGCGGCTTATCCACCCACTGGCACTAAGCACGCGTCTGTCTCAACAGAATGCGCACGGTCAGGAAAAAGCAAAGAAAATTGTACTTCTAAGAGAAAAAAATTGTCAATGAGGGTGACTGAAAATGCTGAGAGGATGCAGGAGTGATTTTGCAGCAAACTGAGCAGGAAGAAGGACCTGCATCAACAACCATTAACTCAAAAGAAATAATCTAGTGGAGTCGCCATTCCTATTGTAGTGCATTCGGTGCTAGGGTGGACGAAATACACTGTGCTTAGTAGGGAGGTTGCTTACCTACAAGAAATTCACAGGTCAAAGTGGTTTTTCAAACGTTACTGGAACAAGTTCAACATGTAATAAGCTAAGTTAAATGGAAACATAGCATGCTACGTAAACAATGAAACAAAAACAAAAAAACATGCACAACAAACACGCTCAATAGAGAAAAAACATTAATAACTCAACAATGGAGAGCTTTCTCCCTTTATTAGGTGTTGGTGGTATTAGAAGATACAATGCTAAATCTCTTGTAGTGGATCCTTCGAGCTACGGAGCTCTAATATACAAGACAACGGGGTCTCTTCCCCTCAAGTTTTCAGCAAGCCTCTCTTCCCTCTCAAAGGATGGTAGATCGACGGACATGTGGTGAACTCTTCTCTCTTGGATTGAGGTGTTGGATGGCCAAAAACTGAATCCTTCCAATCATATTTCTGCTGGACAACACAATTTGGTTTTCTAATGAGAAATTTTGCCAGCATAACAATGTGTGTCCCATTTCTCTTCCCATGGCTAGCTTTTATAAACAAACTTCAAAATTTCCATCCCTCTCTTGGTCCAAGATGGATGGTGACACAAGACTGGGGTATGATTCCTTTGTGTGTTGAGCTAAATCCTCAAGGTGGCTCAAAGGCGATTGTACTTGGTTAGCTTGAGTGAGAATGATTTTCTCCAAGTGTGCCAAGTGGTCTTGGATAGTGACATTCTGCATTCTCCAAGATGGTGCGGCTATTGGAGCGATAGTCGCACTCTTCGCGGCTATCGAAGAAAAAACCGCAATGCGCACTCAGGGCGAGTTCTTCCTATGCGTGGTCCAAAAATTTTCCTGTTGACTTTAGGAAAGTTTAAATTTTTAGCTCCTCTAATTCATTTCTTCCCTGTAAAAATTTATTTGTACCTTATTCTTAACATTTTCTAATGTCTTCTGCCTGTATGATTTTCCAATGTTAACACCGATGACCATTGTTTTGTTGATATGGGGTTGGTGCGGGTTTGACTCCTGCCAGCTCCAGTTCTTTAAACTAATTTTGGATTGGTGCAAATCGTTTTCAATTGTTGCTAGATTTGGTCTAACAACCATTTTTGCCATTTGGTGGGTACCACATGGCACCGCTGAATTGGGCCATGTGGCCCCATACGATTGAGCCAACTAATCACTTATGAATTTGTCAAGGTGCCTCATAATTTAGTAGTTCCACCAATTTTAACTGCGACTAAAGCTACCACCAAACTTTGCGAACTTCCACTGAATTTGATCGGGACTTTGTTTGAACTGTCAAAGTTTGTGATGCCCCAAATTTAACTAGTTGTCTATTAAACCTATCATTTTGGCCTAGTTTGACCCAAACTTTGACTGGAAATAACTCCATCGTATGAAGTTATATTGAAGCACCATATGTGTTGTTGAAATTAGGATGACGAGCTCTTTGATTTGGTCACGGTTTCGATGATATTTGAGGACTTTTATTTTTGATCCATTAGGGATCCACCTGGATCACCAGGTTCTTCTACATTGCCTCAATGGTACAAATCTACAAAATGTGAATAGATGTGTTGATGTCAAGCATGGTAGAAACCACTTGATTACTAGTAACTGAGGTATATTGTTAATATATGTGAGGGGACCCACTAATGATGAGAATATACCAAAAGGTACCTAGTGCATTCCATTAAGTGTGAATAGATGAGCTGATTTCATACGCTCACAAAATTGACCAATCAGGAGGCAATGATGTAAACCCACTATTGATTGTGACGAAACCTACCACTGAGGTTTGACAGCTCTAGGGTATTACTAGTTACTAGATCAAGATCCTAGAAAATGAGCTAAATTCGATAGGAGAAGATCGTCGAACAAGGGCCTTGATGTATCCCCCATCAATTTACATGAAACAAACCGAGATGGCATAGTGAATGGATGAAGTCATAAAGAGATGAACTACAACTAACACAAGGATATTCAACCTAAAAAGGTTAACAAGCAACTGCAAATGGTTGACACATGCTGAGACTTCCCTTGAACATATATCGACATAACACAAGAGTGACTTAGCAGCATGACTAATGAGCATTGCATGATACCGTGCAATAACACAAGAGGCATTGAGGAACGCTCCATAGTGACTGGAAGAGTAACTATCTAAAGGAATAAACAAACTCATATGTATGGTATGACTCCTAGGAAATCTAAAACCCAACTATAATATAATGATGCAAACAAGTGTCATGTTCAAGGGTGACGCGACTAATGCTGCAATTTTGATGACTAATAGAAATAAAGTTCCCCTTCCCATTTTATCTTTTTAGTCTCCTTCATGGCTTAATGAGCACGAAAGTGAAGAAAATTATGCTCAATAGGTTTCTTTTTCATAGATTTTAATAAGGTCAAAAAAAAGATAAAAGTACACTTGTACCCTTCTCACAGTTTAATGAGCTTTGAGAATGGCAAAGAGATTTCTTGTCGACTTTCAGTTTACTTAACGAGAAAGAAAAGAGAGAAATAACTCAACATTTTCATATGGATTTTATGAAAATGAAAATATGGCAAAAGAAGCTCAATATTTTCATAAGTTTCGCGATTCATGAAAATCGGACCCAAATGAACTCAGCATTTTCATTGATTAACATTGATGAAAATAAGGCAAAAAGGAGCTTAGTGTCATTTATGGTTTAATGAGCATAAGAAGGAAACTAAGGAAGCTCATCCTTTAGGAACAAGTTATATAAATGTAGAAATTAGTTCAAGTATGATGGAACCGCTCAAAGCACAAGGAGGCAAAGAGGTTGGCAAATAAGTACACCCATCACAGTGGTTCCTCCAAGAAAG
Source organism: Pinus albicaulis (assembly GCA_034641835.2). Classification (NCBI taxonomy): domain Eukaryota; kingdom Viridiplantae; phylum Streptophyta; class Pinopsida; order Pinales; family Pinaceae; genus Pinus; species Pinus albicaulis. Next base: position 368,446,955 of record CM076575.1, read on the forward strand.
GGTAAAACACCAAGTGAAAGTGAATGATAGGCCAAGCAAATTTTGATGATGGAATGAAGAAACCAAGGATCATCATGTAGAAATAAGTTGATAGAATGTGACGATCACAAGGGATAAAGTGTGGAATCCTCTTGGGGAAAGGCTAGAAATATGACAAAGAAGACATGAGGCTCAAATTCTAGGTCATGGCGGGTTAGAAGGAGGGATTCTAAAAGAGATATAAGCGAGACATTGCATGGACACCATTACGAAAAACAAGTTCTAATCTATCAAATCCATATTTTGGTAGGCTCTACCGCCAAGCTACGACGTGCATAGAGAAGAATGGATGCATCTTGACGCAGTCGTACCTAGGGATGATGGTGGCAATGACGGTCAATAATGAAACAGAGATGGTATTGAAAGACCTACTCCTCTATGTCAATTCAAGATAAATGCACCTAATTTACAAAAAATGTCGCAATAAAAATGCCACTCTATCATGTAAAAGTCATCCATAAATACTATACCCATGGTTAAATCACATAATGAAAGAGATAAGACATGGATGAGGTACATGACCATATATATATTGAATTTTATAATTTTTTTTGAATTTTTGGCATATATAAGATACTATAAAAGATATTTCATCAAACACCAAACCAAAAAATGGATAAAAATATCACACTCTTATGTACAAAATGTACAAGCATAACTTAGTCTAATAGGTCATGTCAAAGTGTGCCCACTGTTGAACACAAGCCAAGGATTTCCATATATTAACTCATGGAGTATTGGAGGTACCATATGGTGCACCATGATGGGGCCATGCCAAGGAAAGTTGAATTGCCTGATTCCTAAAGGTTGATGATACTAGGGAACACCTAGAACCATAGCATTAGCAGGAATGACCCGAGGACATGCAAGGTGAGTGGTCTTTTGAGCTAGTGAAACTCCATGACAAGGAATATGAAGATCTAAAGAAGGTACAAGACACTCGTTGACATGTGGAGATGAGTTGGACAATTCATTGGAAATTTCAACATTAGAAACCCAAGACTTGACTCGTTCCATGGATGGCACTTCCAAGGAGGGATGAGGAGATTCCCCCTAGGTCAATTCAAGATGTTTTTTGTCAATCTCTACCTTTTACAAATCGAGAATTCTAGAGGCATGAAGAGGCATAATCTACCTAGGATTATAATTAAGTGAATCCATGACCTTCAAGAGGACTTGTCAAGAATAAGACTCGCCATCAATGGAGTCATATGGAAGAGGCAGAGTGAAAAACCATGTGGGAAAAGGATCCTGGTCATATTCCCTATTAGGATGGGTTGTCTAACCAACGTTAAGAGGTATTGATGGGACTGCACCAATGCTATGGTAACCCCCAGGGATATATCCAACAAGTGGTACAGAATTCCCTATAGCAGTAAGTTGGGTTGACAACACACAATAGTCCAACTGATCGAACGTGACTATCTTACCTTCACGGTGAAAGAAATAGACGTGAAATACCGAATACACAATAGTTCACATAGCATAAAACCAACTACAACCAATGAGTATGTTATATTCCAAGGGAGTGTTGACTACTTTAACATTAATGTAGGTATTCTTCCCCATAGCTCAATGGAAAACTTAGGAAGTACCCCCTGAGGTACAAAATTGTGTCCATCAAATTCTTGAAGAGTGGTAGTAAACTTAGCGAGTTTTGGAGAACCGAGAGCTTTCCAACATGATGATGACATAACACAAGTAGAAGAACCTTCATTCACCAGGGTGCGAAGAATATTTTTTTGAAAGATACAAACACACATTTGAAAGGAAATTTGGCAGGAAATATTATAATGAGGAGTGTCAACATTAAAAGTAATGAGTTTAGACTCTACGGGATCCATCCCCCCAATCAAATTCAACCAGGCTTTGCGTTGTTGAGGATAGCTTTGGAAAACCTCCAAGGAATACATAACACAAGGAGCTTGGGCTAAATCCTTGACAATATTATAGTGTTAGGAAACCTGTGCAGATGGATTGTGTGTTGACTTGTGAACGACACCCTTAGGTGGGGGATAGACTAGATCCAAAGGTTTATCTAGCAGGAAAGGTCCAGTGAAAGGAGGTGGGGTGATTGAGCCCTTAGAGGACTAACACTACTCAGGAGTATCATAAGGCTTAGCTTATGTAAGCACATTAACTTGTTATTGGCACACAATGATAGGTGTATTATTTTCAAGATGAAAATATGGCCCTTCATTTCCCCCTTGCAGAGATTAAGGAGCCTGGGAAACCATTTGTTATTGAGGTTGTGCAAGGAATGGATGAGTCAATACAACTAGTTATTTAGTAGAAAATGGTGGTGCAAGAATATAGTGGACTTCATTGATTCGAGGGCACTCGTGAGTCAAATTCTCACCTTAACAAATATCACAAGCGAGCTTGATCATATGATGCCATTCACGTGTGCCCCAAACCTGATCAGATGGATTTTTTTGAGTCTCTTGAGTAGTTTTATTCTTTTTTTTCTTACCTCCAGGTTTCTAAGCATTTTTTGGTGTTGTGGACTTCAGCACAAGAACGTCGGTGGGTTGCTCAAAAGAGGGTTCTTTTTCAGAGCCAGATGCACTTTTCGGGCTTGTGGTGTAACAATCAATTTCCTGAGTTGGGAAATAAGTTGGCTCATGGAATCAAATAGATAACCAATCACACCATCATAGTGTGATCCCATGGTAGGTTTGGGTGGGCCTATAAAATATCAAGGAGCATTAGGAATGACGTCATAAATCATGTATGACTGAGAATAAAACAAATCTAGTTGTTGGGAAGATAAATTATCTTGTTCCTCAATAAAAACCCTAAACATAGACAGATCCTTTCCCATGGGAGGTAACAATGACTGAATGAACCGTTTATGAAGGATATCATTAGGTATCTTGGTTTGAACTAACCTCTTACAACATCTTCATTTGTGGATATGATCAGAAATTAGAGTGGACTTGCCTTACTTAAAGTTGGTCAAGAGGTTAGAATCAATGTTGTATCTCATGAGAATTCAAGATGGATGAATATTGTCTTAGAAAAAAAAGAAAAGTCATTGAAATACGTTGTATCGAGTTCAATATACCATATAGCAGCATCTCCAATAAGGGTTCAATGGAACAGATGCAATTTGATCAAATCATCCATGAAAGAGTTTGATGAGCACAAAAAATGGTAGGTTGTGATATGCGTCGATGGGTTTTCTCCAGGCTTCCCTTCAAACTTAGGGATATTAGATGACAACTTTGCAGGCATGGGTGGCCACCAAGGATAATGAAAAATGGGTTCATTCATCAACTTAGCTAAATCCAAAAGATCAAGAGAAGATACAAAAGGATTATTGTAAGGTCCTTATATTACTAGTATAGTCCCTTATTGTTGTTAGTGTAACCCCATTATTGTTATAGTTGTACCCCTATAACCCCCATATTGTTATTATTGTGCCCTTACATTATTATTGTTAGGTCGGCTAGGATCACATTATGGCCCCACTAGGATTACATTGTGGCCCCATGGCCTCCTATATATAGAGAGGAGGTTTTGTCATTAGTATCATCGAAGAATTGTTCATTTATGTAATGTATTGGAGGTTTCACCCTCGAAGTGACTATTTAGAAGGCGTCGACCTCTCTTTTATTCTATTTTTGGAGCTGGTTTGATAACATTTGGTATCAGAGCTTTGGATTCTAGGGTTTCGCTACTCCAAACAGGTCATCGTGGAATTTTCGCTATAAATATTTTTCTATGAAGGTTCAGAAGCTAAAATTTTAGAGTACGAAACCGGAATCCTAAGGAACATCGTCGCAAAATTTTAGATCTTGGTTCGTAACATTTTCGGAGATATGATCTGTGGAAGTTAGGGATTTTTGCAAGCTCCTCAATTTAACCTAAATAGGTCATTGCGAAATTTTTACTATAAATTTTTTTCTACGAGGGATCAGAAGATGAAATTTTCATAGAAGGAATGTAAAAGCCTGAGGAACCTCTTGTAATTATTTCAGATATTTGTTCACAATATTTTTTGAGATATGATCTGTGGAAGTTAAGATTGTTTCAGGCTCCCGAATTTCATCTCAAAGAGGTGACCGTGGGAAAAACATCATAACTCTCTCTCTGAGCATCGGATCGGGATTCTATAAAAAGTGGTTGCAATTAAATGAACTTTAATTTTTGATATATCAATTTCAAAGTCGAAGGAGGAAACAGTGACACGTGGTAAGTCATACAAGTTCGCTTTACTGAACTAGTCCATAATTAGGTCATCGTAGGTGATTGGGCATAACTTTGCCTTCAAGAATCCAAATCAGGTCAGACCTATGGCATTCGAAAGAAGATTCAAAGGGCTAATTCAAGGCTAGCTTTCAGATATTGAATATTTGAAATCACATACATAATTTGGTTTCAATATAGAGATCCTCAAAATCAATAAAAAGGTGTGTATTTTTTTTCAAATTACATAAGTCTTATTTGAAAAATAAGTTCTAGGTGATTCCAAAGGGCTATTGATCATAGATATCAGTATTGGGTTCTAAAATGCCTCCTAAAAAGAATTCAACACCCATTAAGCCCTCAGAGTACTCTACTATGACTCATGAAGATGAAGAATTGCAACATGATCTATCAAAATTACAAGAGAAAGTGCACCAAAATTCGCTCTCGCAAAGAGTAACAAAAAATGAAATGGATGTTTTGAAGAAAAGCGTGGAAGTTAAGATGGATGATTTGAAGAAAGGTGTGGAAGCTAGGATGGATGGTTTGAATAATGTTATGGAAGAAAAAATGGATGGTATGGAAGAAAAAATGGAAGGTTTGAAGGAAGACATGGAAGGTTTGAAGGAAGGTTTGTCAAAGTTGATACAAGAAATTATTCCTACTCGCAAAAAGATAGTAGAGGAAAATCATGATGAGAACAAAATAAAGGTTAATCGTGATTTCATAAACTCTAATGTTGGATTAAAGAACCACCATATTTCAAAGATGGATATGGGGAAGTTTGATGGCAAGGATCTCGTAACATGTATACTACAGATGGAGAAATATTTTGATCTCAATAATGTGCAAAACACACAAAAGGTACGCATTGTAACTTTACATTTAGAACAAAATACATGTGTATGGTATAGATGGCTTTTCTCCCGTAAAAAAATTGTCACTTGGTCAATTTTTACGGAGGAAATGATAGCACATTATGAGGATACAAAGAGCAACACCTTCTTTAGCCAATTGATAAATCTCATCAAAAGGGTTCAATGGCAGAGAACATTGAGGACTTCCAAAAATTGAATATAAGGGTAACTGATATTCCAGAGGAACACAGGATTGATGTCTTCATGGGGACTTTAAAGGATAACATCCAACATGAAGTTCGCGTTTGGGAACCGGATTCATTAGAGAAGGCATTCAATTGGCAAGAAAAAGTGAATGTGAAATTATGGCGACAAGGAAGCCTACCACTCACATCTATAAATATGGAAGTGTTGCTACTCCTAGACTTCCACAACCTACAAGGTTGACACCACAACAATTGGAAGAAAAAAGAGCAAAAGGTCTTTTCTACAATTGTGATAGCAAATACACTAAAGGTCATAAGTGTGATGAGAAGAAATTATTTTACATAGATTGTGAAGAGGAGGAAGAAAATGAACAAGAAACTTCAAAAGAAGAGGATATACACCAGGAAGAAACCCTAGAAGAAGAAGAAATTAGTCCAACCATATCATGTAATGCATTGGCAGGAATTACCACTCCTCAAACTCTCAAGATAGAAGAACATATCAAGAAGAAAAAGGTAATAGTTTTGATTCATTCGGGTAGTACCCATAATTTTATTCATTGTAAGGTAGCCAAGGAATTGAATTGTTTCCTATACCCAGCACCAGAATGTCAAGTGATAGTTGCAAATGGAGGAACTATAAATTTCTCTGAAAAAATGCCATAATATCAAGCTATCCATGGGGCAATATGTATTGAATAGTCCAATGTTTTCCATCCCAATGGGAGGTGCTAATGTTGTACTAGGAGTACAATGGTTACAATCTTTGGGGACAGTAGCTTTTAATTTTCAAGAACTTTTCTTGAAATTGTTTTTGGAAGGAAAGGAAATTGAATTACGGGGTATCACAGGGAAGCCAGGAAAGATAATAAGCTATAATGTCATGACAAAGCTTCTGAAGAAATAACAACAAGGCGTAATTTCACAATTATGCTCACTAGAAGTTCCAACATCAAAATCATCTATTTCTCCAGATCTCCAAAAATTATTGGACAATCATTCCAAGGTGTTTGATACTCCCAAAGGACTCCCATCTATTTGTGATCATGATCATGTTATTCATTTGATTCCAGGAAGTGTTCCTCCAAACGTCCGACCTTACAAATATCCTTATGTCCAAAAGAGTGAAATTGAACGTATGATTGCAGAAATTTTAGAGGCTAGCATAATTCAACCTAGTCAAAGTTCTTTCTCTGCTCCAGTAGTACTGGTGCACAAGAAGGATGGATCATGGCGCATGTGTCTGGATTATAGGGAGCTCAATAAGCTCACTATCAAAGATAAATTTCCCATTCCTGTGATTGATGAATCATTGGATGAATTACAGGGAGAAATTTATTTTACCAAGTTGGATCTTCATTCAGGATATCAACAAATTGGAATGAATACTGAAGATATTCCGAAAACAACATTTTGAACTCATGAGGGTCATTATAAATTTTTGGTCATGCCTTTTGGCCTTACCAATGCACCTTCTACATTTCAAGGGTTGATGAATTCCATTTTCAAACCCTTCCTTAGAAAATTTGTTCTAGTATTTTTTGATGATATACTAATCTATAGCAGGTCTTGGAAGGATCATGTTCAACATGTTGATAGGGTGCTCAAACTATTGGAGGAGAAACAATTATATGCAAAAACATCCAAATGTTTCTTTGGAGTACAAGAGGTGGAATATCTGGGTCATATTGTATCTCACGAGGGTGTTAAGGTAGACCCCAACAAAATTAAAGCCATTAAGGAATGGAAAGTCCCCACAACCATAAAGCAGTTGCAAGGATTTCTCGGGTTAACAGGGTATTATCGCAAGTTTGTTAAGAGTTATGGGAGAATAGCAGCACCTCTAACAACATTATTGAAGAAAGATGCATTTTCATGGACTCCTGAAGCAACTAAGGCCTTTGAACATCTTAAAGAGGCAATGTGCCTAGCACCAGTCTTAGCTACACTAGACTTCACAAAAACCTTTATTGTGGAATGTGATGCCTTAGGAAATGGAATTGGTGTTGTTTTAATGCAAGAAGGAAGACCCGTTTCTTTTGAAATTCCTTCAATCAAAGGAAAGTATTTACAAAAGGCTATTAATGAGAAGGAAATGTTGGCAATACTACATGAACTAAATAAATGGAGACCTTACCTAATGGGAGGACACTTCAAGGTAAAAATTGATCATGATAGTCTTAAACACTTTTTGGAATAAAGACTATCTTCGGAAGAGCAGCAAAAATGGGTCACAAAGATGTTGGGTTGTGACTTTGAAATCATCTACAAAAAAGGGAAGCTAAATTTTGTTGCAGATGCACTCTCAATAAAGGATGAAGAGGTGGAAGCATTGCGTTGTGCCATTTCTATTATCCAACCAGATTGGATAACCAAAGAAAGGGATGAATGGAAGAAGGATTAAGAAGTTTGGACACTCATTCAAAATTTGTAGCAAGATCCTAGTACATCTAATACATTTCGTTGGAAAAATGATTCCTTATGGTACAAATATTGCTTATATAATTGCAAGAATTCCTAAATAAAACAAAATATTATTTTGGAATTGCACACTTCTCCTTTCAGAGGACACTCAGGATTTTTAAAAACTTACCACAGGGTGAAGAAAGAATTTTTTTGGCATGGCCTTAAATCTAATATTCAAAAGTTTGTGGCGAAATGTTTGGTTTTCCAGCAAAATAAAGTTGAGATAATTAAGACCACGGGTCTTCTACAATATTTATTCATTCCAAGTCAACGTTGGGAGGATATTTCAATGGATTTTATCACAGGTTTATCTAAGTCCAAGGGAAGGAGTGTCATCATGGTGGTAGTTGATAGACTTACCAAGTATGCACACTTTTGTGCATTATCTCATCCATTTAAAGCTAGTACAGTTCCTACTGAATTTATGGAAACAATTCAAAAGCTACATGGAAACCCGAAGATTATTGTAAGTGACAGAAATCCCATTTTTGCAGGAAATTTTTGGACGGAATTATTTTCTTGTTTGGGTACTCAACTAGCTCATAGCTCATCTTATCATCCTCAATCCAATGGTCAAACAGATATAGTGAATAAATGTTTGGAAGGATATCTTTGTTGTTTTGTATTTGATAAGCAAGCAAAATGGGTCAAGTGGTTACCTCTCGCTGAATGGTGGTATAACACTTCCTTCCATACTGCAGCAAAAATGACCCCATTTATGGCACTTTATGGATATCATCCACCATCCATCACATCTTCTTTAAGGGAAAATTCTAGGGTTAAAGCAGTGGAGGATCACATCGAGCATCAACAAGAATTTCTCCAACTCTTAAAGGATAACCTAAATATGGCACAAAATCGAATGAAACAACAGGAAGATCAACATCGCAGTGAGAGAAGTTTTGATGTGGGAGACTAGGTATTTTTACGGCTACAACCATACAAACAAATGTCCCTCAAGAAAGCTAAGAAGGATAATACATTATCGCCAAAGTACTATGGTCCTTACAAGGTGTTGCAAAAGATTGGTACTATGGCATACAAATTGGAGCTTCCTGCCTCTTAGTGAGTGCATCCAGTTTTCCATGTTTCATGCTTAAAAAAGGTTATAGGGGACAAACTTCCAATTCAACCAATATTTCCAGAACTTGATGCGGAAGGAAAAACCATATTGGAACTTGAAGCAGTCACGGAAACAAGAACTCGACACCTACGAAATCGATCAATTTCAAAGTATCTCATCAAATGGAAGAACTTACCCACTGAAGATTCTACATGGGAGGATGAGAATTTTATACAGAAGCACCTAGAGCTACTCAAGCGTTGAGGACAACACTTTTTTGAAGGAGAAGAGCATGTTAGGTCCTTATATTACTAGTATAGTCCCTTATTGTTTTCAATATAACCCCCTTAGTGTTATTGTTGTACCCCTGTAACCCCCATATTGTTATTATTGTGCCCTTACATTATTATTGTTAGGTCGGCTAGGATCACATTGTGGCCCCACTATGATTACATTGTGGCCCCATGAACTCCTATATATAGAGAGGAGGTTTTTTCATTTGTATCATCAAATAATTGTTCATTTATGTAATGTATTGGAGGTTTCCCCCTCGAAGTGGCTATTTCTAAGGCGTTGATCTCTCTTTTCTTCTATTTTTGGAGTTGGTTTCATAACAATTATTTTATTTACTAAATGGTTCATGGGAGGTGTTATCACCCTAATATTTCTTAGGTCGTGGGATTTTGGTTTATAGTTAAAGAAAACCAGGGGTAACCAAGAACCTCTTTTAGAATTCAGGATCTAGCCTTCCTGAGTTCCGAAGAGGGATCTCTCCTTAAGATTTAGCTTTGTTTTGTAATGGATTTTAGGCTAGCTATGAGTGGAAAATTTGGTTTGATTTTTTGAATGTTGGTAGGAATAAAGGACTACAAGGGAAACCATATAAAGATCTACCTAAACATTAGGCAATGGAGTCAAATTTATAGCAAACAAGACTAGAAAACTAAGGTCAAAAGAACAAATATACTAAGGGCAAGATAGATGATCTTCAGAGGGTTTAAAAAAGGATATTTGGATGAAGTGGTATGATCTGGACTAAGGGAAGTTAAGAATCCTTAGATCACATAAAAGGAAGATGGAAATTGAGGTCAAACGAGACTAAAGAGCAATTAAAAATTCTAAAGTCTGGAAATCAGCAGAAAACATAAACATGAAAACTAGTAAAAACAGAGAGCTTTTTACACTGATTCTGTAATACCTTTCCTAGTTAATCATTAAAGAAAGAAACACATTAAAATGAATGTATGGAAACTTTTGAAAGATAACACAATGAAAACAGGAAAATACTAGACTTATCTGGTCAGCACACGAATCCTGAGTTATGATGTCTTTAATCTGAATTCCAGTCTGCTGCTTTGCTAATTGACTCACACAAACTTCAATACATCCAACAAAATGACTATAGTAGTCTTGATAAATTTTATTCCACACCAATGGTTAGGTAGATCTTTCTATGGTTTCCATTGTAGTCCTTTATTCCTACCAACATTCAAAAAATCAAACCAAATTGTCCACTCATAGCTAGCCTAAAATCCATTACAAAACAAAGCTAGATCTTAAGGAGAGATCCCTCTCCAGAACTCAGGAAGGCTAGATCCTAAATTCTAAAAGAGGTTCTTGGTTACCCCTGGTTTTCTTTAACTATAAACCAAAATCCCACGACCTAAGAAATACCAGGGTGATAAAATATTGGCGACCATACTGGGGAACTAACCACTCTCCAATTTTAAGTTTAATCTTAGAGGAAGATTTTTAAAACATATCTTTTCTACTTAAGATTAAGTTTAAAGGTTGTGTGTAATATAATGACAACTCTACTGGGGAAACTAACCTTTTCTTCAAAAATATTTTACAATTTCATATCTGATCTATGATGGTGGACAATGATCAGACACACAAAGGTTAAAATCATCCACCTGGCAACTCCACACCAATTTCACAATCAAGAATCCACTGGAGGAATGAACCTGGAAGAACAATATGGAAAGATCAGGCTTTCAACTTGGATCTTAATCCAAGACATTACGTTATTTCTCGTTAAGAAAGTTTTTCAATATGTATTGTATTTTATATAAGGATCTAACTTGGTTTTACAGATACCGTGGCCTTTCATTATGGCTAATTTTCAAGATGATCCAAGAATAAAACGAAGATATGCTCCCATGAGCAGAAATCACATACCTGGATTTCCACACAAGCTACCAAAGGTAAATTGGGGTAACAATCTGCCCATGTTCCGAGATGAGAATATTGATTATCCTTTACTACATCTCATTAAATTTCATATACACTCATCAATATTGAAGGGTGATTGGCATGAGGATTGCCTCGTGAAAATATTCATGGCAACCTTAGAAGGAAAATCAAGGGAATGGTACGAAGCTCTAAAACCTGCAAGTTTGTTTTCTCTAAAATATTTTCATAAGGTATTTTATGACCATTACAAAGAAGATTTTCCATCTTTATCATTAGCTGAAAATTGTTGTGATCAAGCTGAAGATCTTATACATTACCTTAAAAATATTGATGAAGATTTTGGAAATTGGCATCTTGAAGATTTATTAGAAGAATTCCAGAACTTTCATTCTCAAGTTAAATGTCATAATAATCAAGAGGAGTTAAACAAAGATGAAATAGATCAAGAGATGAATCAAGATCCACAAAACCCCTCTGTATTAACAAATTATGTTTCATTTAATGTTTTGAATGAAGTTAAAGAAAATATTCAACCTCATGATCAATTTTTAGATAAGAGAAAAAACAATTGTCCTTTCAATCTAAGAATTCAGAGATTCCACCCCCCCTCACCGAAGAAGAAATCAATTTGCTTCTAAACATGCAACCATCCTCAAAATATTTACATAATGAAGAAATTGTTTCTACTTCTTCTAATGTTGATGAATGTACTAAAGTTTTTATTCATGAAGAGACAGAAGAACAAGTTGATGCTCATGTTATTCTACCTTCCCAAAAAGTCCCATTGCTTGATAGCACTCCTATTGAGCAAAATAATGACTTTCAAATAGAATGCAACCAATCTAATCAAGATATATTAGGATTGTTGGAAGAGAAATCTGTTGATCCAATGTTTATAATTGATGACATTCCTTCTTCTGAATATTTGCCTAAATATGATCAGTACGATGATAATTATGTTCTTCAAATTCAAGATAACTTCATAGAACAAACACTAGCTAGTTTGAAGGATGAGATGTTAGATTTTCAATTTGATGAGGATTTTCTAAAAGTTCTCTTTCTTATTTTTAAATCAAGAAAATTTTCTCCTCAAGTTAAAAAATGGCTTCTTGATATAATTTCTAAAAATTATGAAAATGAAATCAAACTTTTGCATTCTCAAATTCAGTCATACAATTTCTGAAATCCTAAAGAATTCTTTGAAAATCTTCCTTCTCCAAAGCAAGAATAAATTGTAATACCTTTTGACTTGCATATTGAAGATGATTATTCTTTCAAACACAAGACTGAATAAATAGTTTCATGGTCTAAAATTCATAGTTCAACTGAACAATTAGTCATTGAAGGCCTAGAAGTAAATAACATACATCATGCTTTTATTGATCCTATATCAGATTATATGGAGAATATTTTTAGCCCAAATCTGCAAACATGTTTTCTCTATAAGGATCAAATACATCAAAAATGGCCTTTACACATCATATCATTTATTATAAAGGCACATGATCATAATATACTTCCAATTTTGATCACAAGCAATCAAGTTATCCATTTATTTTTACAGCTACTTCATTGGCTTCATTGGAATTTTCGTATTACCTGATTCAATAAGATTTTTAGTAGATTAGATTAGGTAGATGAGTGCCAATAAGCTCAAAATTTTGGAGCATTTTTTTTTAGTTTTTAATTTTCAGCTAGTTTTTCATTAAGATTTAAAGCCAAGGATGAGGTCCTAAAGATGTTTAAGATCTATAAGTTGGTTTGAAAATTGTTGTGAGTTGTTTTAGTTTCAAATCAGATTTCAGTTTGCAGAAGATAGAAGACACTTACTAATATCATCAAAGGTCAAAGATGAAGGCTACTAATCTCAGAGTTCTTGACATTTCACCAGGAAATGCCATCCTCAAGTGAAGCCGATGTTAGCAACCTATAAATATAGGATTCATAATTTTGACTTGACTGATGGTAGTCTTGTAAATATGTACATACTTTTCCTTCTGCAAGTTGTATTCCCATATTTAGTAAAAAATCAAAAAATCAAAAAGAGGGTAAAAAGTCCTAAAAGAACAATCAAAGGAATTATAAAAAATAATAGACCCCAAAAGAAAAAAATGAATAAAACATGAAAGTGTGCAAGCCTAAATGCCACTACTTTTACCTTTTGCATTTGATTATGGCAGAGTGTCAATAAATGCCATAATCCATGATGAGTTAAACAGTTTAATCTTGACTTGTCATGTTTCAATTTCACTTGTTGTAGATAGAGAATAAAGAATTGTCATACAGTTTAATCATGACAATTCAGTAGTTAGGTAGAGAATAAGTGAATCCAATAGTTTAATTTGGATTCTTGGATGAAATAAGTGTAGAATTAGATATTTTTATTGCTTTCAGAAAGAATAAATGTTGTAAAGGTTGCTAGCTCAAATGCACCTAATCCAAATGGAAGAAAAAATGTTAGCAGTTAAAATTGGGTAGGTAGAAGAAGGTGAGAAGCATCATTGTAAATATTATTCACCAGGGCTACAAATAACTAACTTCCCTTCCCCATAGCCATTTATCATTCTAAACTATTAGTCAGAAAGGCTCAAGGCATTTCCTTGACTTCTGTTGGGCTCGGACCCAAGGCTCTATGGTTGATTAGTTGAAAATGTTAAAAGTCTATATTAATCCCACAAATCACATCATTTTCCATTCACGCATTCATTTACCAGGAAAAAACATAAGTAAAAACCTCATTTTTAGTTAATGATGCTCTAATCCTCATTTGATTAATTTCCCACATCTCATGAAAGCATAAAACCCTCAAAATGACATTTTATCCTAAGTTGAAGTGATGAAGTTAGTATAATGCAAACTTGACCTTAACCTTCACTTCTCTTAGTTATATTAATGTATTTTGATTATTCACTTTTCCCTTGTCATATTAACTTTAACTTATTTATTAATTCCCTAGAAAATAACCCTCTCCTATTAATATAATTCCCTTTATTTAATATCCCAAAATCCCATTTAATATATGCTTTTGTGTCAAAGATATTAAGCACATGTTGAAAAACATCCCGAAGTTATCCCTTTGAAAAAAAGCTACCCATAAAAATATTTCCCCTCTCCCCTATAGTTTTAGACCTTTGACAAATTTGAAACGATATAATAAAAATAATATTGCAAATGTGCTATTTATTTACACAATGTGCATATAAAATAGTGTAAAAAAGGAAGTATATTCACCTTTCCCCTCATAAGCTTTACCCATGGTGAAAGCTTTAACTTTATCCCATTTTCCCAATACATATTTCCCCACCACAATATTAAACCCTGGTTAATATAATAACCCGTCCATTCCATGTATAAACTCACTTTATGCATAAAAATTCATATATTAACCCAGAGCCCTCGCATTCATTCCTGACCCTCTGATCATTTTAACCCCTTTCATCCGACGATCCGAAATAAACCCAATAAATCCTTCCCATCCCTACCATTTCCTATTGGGTTAATTTTAAGTCGTCGATCTCCACTTACCAAATCAACGGCGCAGATCATAGTACCTAGTCCCACCTTATTTCCCCGCATCTTCCCGACGCATCTCAGTGGTTCGCTTCACATAACCAAAACCGACGGCGCGGATCTCATATCTCATTTCTAAAGTGATCGGGCGAAGTTGCCAAAAAAAATTGCGAAAAAAGTTGTTTTGTGAAACCACCGCCTGCTACGTGTCCTCATTTCACTGGATCGCATTGTAAAAGCTAAAAAATAGTTACCACTTAAAAGCAATGTGATAACCGCCGAATGTTTTTCGCATTCAAAATGAAAACTCCTCCCACCATTGATTATGACCTGCAATAAATGATACATATTATGACAAATATCTAAGGTTTCACCTTATTTTCTCATCGTTTTATGTATTGTTTACCCCCTCGCCTGTTATGAAAAATGCGCCCAGACCCTGTGAATGAAATCTAAACCTTTGATAGTCAATTTTTCTCCCTGAAGCAAAATTTTACCACAGTGATTGCATTTAAAAGACTTTGAAGTTTTCCACTCACAGCATCCAGTTTGAAGCTGATATGACCAAAAAACCCTGTTTTCAACTGTGAATCTTTTAAAAGCCAATTTCCTCAATTTTCACAGTTTAAAGATTAAATTCAAGGATTTGAACAACCGAAACGTCTGAATTACCTTGATAAATCATGTTTTCAATCAAACCCATTCAGAAAATCCCTGTTTCTATGTTATGTCGGTTTTACATCTTCATATAAACCTAATTGAGCAAAAAAACCCAAAATAAGCCATCCTTTGCCTAAATTGTTCAGTTTCATCTCGATTAAAGTAAATAAATCCTGCAAACAGTCTAATCTTGCAGTAGCTACCCAAAATTCCTAAAAAACAAAGTTAAACCTCCACAGACTGATCTCATTCCGCAAGTCTTTCAAAAAGCCTTCAATCACCTCCCTACAAACCTGGATTTCATTAACAAATTGTTTTATTTTTGCAAGTTATTATCAGAATATGGATTTGGGCCAATAGTTTCAATACTAGTTGACAAAATTGTTTGCTCCAAATTCTCATATTTTAACTCAATATCTTCATTCAACAAATAGTTTGCATACAAATAAAGAACCAAATCAAGTCAGAGAGAGATCGGAATGATGAAGTTTTCATAGTGAATGGTAAAAGTGAAATCAGAATTCACAATGACACTAAAAACATAACAGCCAAAGAGTATCAGTGGTTAAAGT
The DNA here is from genome assembly GCA_034641835.2 of Pinus albicaulis. Taxonomy (NCBI): domain Eukaryota; kingdom Viridiplantae; phylum Streptophyta; class Pinopsida; order Pinales; family Pinaceae; genus Pinus; species Pinus albicaulis. Next base: position 368,462,715 of record CM076575.1, read on the forward strand.
GTATCAGGTAAAAGTCAGAGTGAAAGTTAAAACAAAGTTACAAGAGCAGTCAAAGGTAAACATTAAAAGTAAATACAAAGGCAATAAAATGGTATAAATAGATGAAAATACTTTCACCAACAATGAATTTTATCCAAAGTGAAAGTAAAACGGTTAAAATAATAAAAAGGTGAAAAGATAAAAACACAACAAGAAGGAACATTTTTGCAGAAATTCATGTTTAAGCCATTGTTTTACAGAAAATATTGTGACAAATACAAGATGACTTTTGCAAAACTGAAGGATTTTTATGTTCCTAAGAGGTCCATCTACAAAAACCTCTCTCACTTTTCTAACAGCCATTATGGATTGGGAAATATTAAACAATATTGGAAAACATTTTTTACAGAAAATTCATGTTAAGTCATCATTTTGCAAAGAATATTTTGGCCAATCAAAAATACATCATACAAAACTGAAGGAGGTTTTTGTTCCTAAGAGACCCATATACAAAAACTTATCTCACTTTTTGCACAGTTATTTCATAATGAGAGATACATGCACATATTTACAGGCTATTGTTCAGACTCTGTAAAACTTTGTTTTACACATCATTTTGCAGAGCCTATTGTGAACAGCTGGAGAGGAATTGTAGGAAACTGAAATATTTTTATCTCACCCACATATTTATATACAATAACCTCTTTCATTTTTTACATATATATTTTGGATCGAGAAATACAAAGGTATCATTGGACCCCAAATTTGCAGAATTGTTGGAGCAGAATGCACAAATAAAGGAAGCAGTTAGTGACTTGGATGCCTCATCATCAAATAAGAATTGGATCAAATTCGAATTCTCCTCTTAGTCATCACCTATCCATAAAAAATAGTGCCAAATAGATGCATTAGTCTTGATTGTCCTTTACTTAAGTTCTATTTATGTAAAATAGTTAGAGATATTTGTGAACCAATCTTGATATTTTTTCAAGATATTCTAGTTTAAAATTTGCATAAATACTTCACTCTTTGAAGTATTTTGAGGTGGAATAAAATTATCAAGACTACTATAGAATTTTTGTTGAAAACATTGGGATTTTATGTGAGTTAATTTGAAGCAGCAGGCTGGAAACTGAAGCAAATAGACATCATAACTAATGATCCTCGTGTTGATTAGATGAGTATTGTATCTTCCAGTTTTCATTGTTTATTTCTTTAAGTTTCATTCATACATCTTGTGTTATTTTCCATCTTAAATGAATAACTAGGAAAGGTATTACAGAATCAGTGTAAAAATCTCTCTATTTTTACTAGTTTTCATGTTTATGTTTTTTGCTAATTTCCAGACTTTAGAATTCTTAATTGCTCTTTAGTCTCGTTTGACCTCAATTTCCCTCTTCCTTTTCTGTGATCTAAGGATTATTAATTGCCATTAGTCCAGATCATACCACTTCATCAAAATATCCTTTTTAAACCCTCTGAAGATCATCTATCTTACCCTTAGTATATTTGTTCTTTTGACCTTAGTTTTCTAGTCTTGTTTGCTATAAATTTGACTCCATTGCCCAATGGTTAGGTAGATATTTTTGTGGTTTCCCTTGTAGTCCTTTATTCCTACCAACATTCAAAAAATCAAACCAAATTTTCCACTCATAGCTAGCCTAAAATCCATTACAAAACAAAGCTAAATCTTAAGGAGAGATCCCTCTCCGGAACTTAGGAAGGCTAGATCTTGAATTCTAAAAGAGGTTCTTGGTTACCTCTAGTAAGTTACAAAGTTTTAAATATTTATGATAGAAAATTTACTAGAGTGATAACAGGAGGAAGAACTACCTGAGAAACCATGAGGTCCCCTCATACCCTGGTTTTGAGTAACAAGTTGTGTACCATGGTTATAATTCATCCCAGTAAATTGAGGATACAGGCCAATATGAACGGTGTATGGAATTTCCCCCCTAGAGTAAGTTCCACTAGAGAGAAAAGTACCCCCAAGAGCATGTCTACTAGTGGAGTTGTACCTGAAAAAAGGATATCCTTACACAAAATCACTACCATAAGGAGGATAATTCATAGAAATTGTGTTGCTAGAAACAGGGTTGCCCCTGGGTAAACTATACCCTCTAGGAAAATTACTATAGGAATGCATCCCTCCAAATAATGAGCTATACCAAGCTTGGGAAATACTAGAAGAAACCTAGTTAGGAACAACAAACGATCCCCCAACACATTACCCTAGGTGATTATGCCCATACTAGGAATAAGAATGGTAGGCTGACCAAAACTACGAGTAAAGATTCTCGATCCTATAAGATGGCAAGGGTTTTTTCCCATGGTCAGAATAAAAGAATGAATGGACACTAATACACTAAGAAAACATGTGGGAGTCACAAAAAATAATGTTGGTATGCCCCAAGAGGACATGAGTTGTGTTGAAGGAGGTGTAGATCCTTCGACATTCAATGGTGGAAATGGTTTCATAGTAGAAGAAATTTAAAATGCAGGGGGTAAAGGAGAATTGATCTCCTCCATAAGTAGTGAAAGAAAAGAAGCATAGATGTAGGCAGGTATAGAACTTTATTTATTCATCCATGGTAACTCTAGTCTTTATGGGTTGGTCAAAGGTGGATTAAATATAGAGATAAAATCATTCACAAGTGTCTCGATAGATATCAAGTCACTACTAAGGGGACAAGGAATATAGTCCACAACTAGAGCTTGGTATGGGTCTTGAGTATCGATAGGCACTCTATGCACATGATTCAACAATTCACCTCTCTCAGGACATAGACCCCAATTCAGTCATTGGGTTCAACTATGGTGAATAAATGTGTTTAAACCAAATCCAATTAGTACATACACCCCTAAGTCCAAACTATTGACTCATACCAAACCACACATACTATAAAATACCTAAAAGGTAGTCACATGTAAACCAATCTTAGTACTATGTTTGATAGCCTTCCAAACAACTTCTTACTTGCGGGATCTCAACTCCACAAGTTGAGCAGTTAAGGAGAAGGTAATGTAGAGAATGGTTGATTCCCACAATCACCACCTATAGGGTGTTTTTCCTATTGAATTTCCATGGCATTGGGTCTAGGTTAGAGTGATAAATCACTGATGCTACCAAACTAAGAATCTCAACCATAAACTACTTTGCACAATGGAAATATAAAGTGATAAATCACACATGCACAATTATACACAATTTTTAATCAAATTGTATAATAATGTAAAATCACTAGTCTTCGTTATATTAATCCAAATCTGAATAATACAATAGTCTATGGTATACAAGATACAATGACAAACTCGATGTCATGTCTCGTCTTGTCGATCCTTCGCTTTTGTACTGCTCACTAGTAGTTCCTTAGTCCATCAAGGCATCTACACATCAAGACTCCAGGAGGGCTTCCACCTCACACTATTGCACGTCCATATTGTTGACGGGAAAATCTATCCGGCCAATAGCAGGGGATCTCCCCAGTAGAAGGTCCCAATTAGACCTTGAACTGTTTGGAATAGGGATCCCGTCCGGGGTGTGGGTCCGGCTACCGCTGATTTCTCCTTTCTTTGGGTCTCGCTTAAACTCTATAAAACAGTGGATACACACCTAATCAAATGATACAAGACATATGATTGATGCATTTAATGTACCTATAACACTATGAGTATCAAGAGGAAATAATAAAGCATGAAGACCGAAGGAAGTGTTGTTAACAACACTTCATTAGGGTCATGCTTGTGAACTGTTCTAACCACAAAAGAAACAATTCCTCATGGCAAGACCACCCTTTCACTTCCTAAAAGTTTTAAATGATAAAACAAACACTAACAAACAAAGCCATTAGCGTTTGTTAAGAAATTGAAATGAACTCAACCACCATTAACATACTCAGCAAACTGTTATTCAATTGTGATATGAGTTTAAGGTACATTTCCCTTAATCTAAAGATGTTCAGAAACCAAAAATATAATACGCAATAGTGCTCATACATATGACAACACCAGATCCACAAAGGGATTTTTCAAAATGCTTGTATTCATGCTCAAATGTATAATCCTCTGGTAATACAATGTACTCAGCTCGAGTCCCAAAAAAAGATCCCCTTTACAAGTTCCCGAAGGAAGAATTTATAGAGAAAAGCTTGCCCTCTGGGCTCCCTCACTTTTCGCTTTCTCGACTGTTGGGCTACCTTGCGACCCAATCTGTTCTGTGACCTATGACTTGAGCCACTGTTGCAACCTGCGACCTGACTGGGTTCTGCGACCTTGCGACCTAGTCGCTAGGTCGCGGGGTCACGCCGTCGGGCATTTAATAGGGGATGCGACTTAGTGACCTGGCGACCTCTGCGACTTGCGACCTTTGGGAATTTGCGACCTGTGGCCTCAAGAAAATTTGTGACTTGCAACTTCGGGCAATCCACGACCTGTGACCTCGGACTATCTGCGATCTGCGGCCTCGGACCATCTGCGACCTGTGACCTCGGACCATCCGCGACCTCAGACCATCCGCGACCTGTGACCTTAGCAGATATGCAACCTGCGACCTTGGGCAGATATGTGACCTGTGACCTTGGGCAGATCAGTGACTTGTGACCTCGAGAAATTCACGACCTGTGACCTGGGGTTTTCATCCCTTCTACATTTCTCTTTTGGAGATATCAGCAACTTGTTTTTCCAGGGGATAGTTGTAGCCCTCGTCACGTGGACAGGCATTTTCTGGGTAAGTGAAAACTTCTTTGGCTGGGTCATTATCGTAATATCCTCATCCTTTCCGCTTGTGAACATAAAAAATTAGCCATATATAACACACTAAACTAGCCTCACACACACATATATGAATATATACGTGCATGTGAATATATATATATATATATTGAGCAAGAAGAAAATCGAAGACGTATAAAAGGAAGAATCGAAATAAAAATTATGGGAGTTTAAAAACTATCTTGGAATCCTGCATATTCCTGTTCTGTAGAAAATGTATGAGTAATTGGTGCATATCCACTATGAGTTTGTTTGCTGGTGCACAAGAAAAACTTTGAAATGCCAAGCAATGTTCATCATTTAATAAGCATGTATAGTTAACTCCCTTGATGTTCCTCCTCAATGGGAATGATGTTGAAGCCAAGGAAGCTCCTATGTGTTACTGGATGTTGGGATGAGCCACGATGTGTGACCTCATCAAAGTGTCATGAGGCTATGACCAAGCAGGGATTTCGATGATCCTTCAGAAAAAATGGGTTAATTCTCAAGAGGAAAATTGACCAAGACAATCTGGGACAAATAAAGTGAGTATTGCAAAGTGGGAGACTTCCTCAGATTATTTCCATGCACACCACCATGAGTGAATAGGAATGTAGTTGCTAAGTGATCAATATCACTCGCCTCGCTATAGGGAGGACGAAATTTCGTTTATCTGCTACGTCCACAAATATTGCGCTCAATGGAAGCGAAGGAGTAGGATTCAACCGGCTTTTGACCAACTGGCGGGTCTCTTCATCGGCAATCATTTCTGAGAGACCTTCATCGTCGGGGCCAGTAATTGTGTGAGTGATCTTCACTATAACGTCTCTATGCTGCTTGATATCGGTGAAACCCAATGACTATGATGGTGTTTGGAGCAACAAGTCTGCAAAAATGCAACCCATCGACCATACATCAACAGCAGGGCTGTAATGAAACCGATTTCCCGTGCATCTCATAAACAACTCCAGAGGCCTATAGTTTTTGGCGATGACCCTATGACTCATTCCACGTTCTTGTATTATTCCAGCAAGACCAAAGTCACATATTTTTACAGTCTGGTTCTCCGTTGTGAGAATATTTTGGGGCTTCAAATCGCCATGCAGCACATTCCCAGAGTGCAAATACTGAAGGGCCCTCAATAACTGGTTCATAATCAATTGAACATTGAAGAGTCTGGTTCATCTGCTCGATTTCTAGACTTTATAGAGTCTGCAAAATCCTCATGCACCATTTCCATCACAATATAAATATCGTCAAGATTATGTTCACTAATAGGTCGCATGATCTCCTTCAACGTCACGATAAAAGGGTGCATGATTTGGCTATGAATTAACATTTCAAACATGAATTTCTCTGTATAAGCCAGGTGTTTGAAAATACTTTCTAATTTCTTGATGGCAACGTTCTAAACATTGAACCAGATCGTGATTTTCACCTCCTCGGTCACTTATCCATCCGCTTTTGGAATGCACCAGCCTTCATTCTGTTTAGCATGGCCTGAAATTGCAGCATGCTGAGATGTTGTGGACAAACTATGCATTAAAATTTTCCGGTTTTTGTGCATTAATATCAAACATTACAATATATTTCCACGCTGCTCACCAAAACGGCAGATCGTATCACCATTTCTTTGGCATCCATTCGGCAAGCTGACTCACCTCCTCCAGCATTCGTGGCACCTGGCTTGGCATCGGTGGTGAGCTGGATCTGTGATGTTGATAAACAAACCGAGGCATGCGAGGAATGTCTTTGGTGCTGACACGTCCTTTTGTTAACCTGCATTCTTGTTCTTCAATGATATGGTTAAAAACCATAACCGGGCATCGTTTAAAACATAGGCTATGAGCTATCGTGATTTTACGACTCCATCCTTGGTTTGACTGTTATGCGCTACAGTTATTATACATTACCATCGTGCCTTTGTTATAACCTTCCGCCCTCATTTCAAACATACATTTGACCACTAAATATATGCTCCAAATGTTTTACTCATAAGGTTTGACCGCTATATATATGTCTAATCCAAACATTTACCATAGGCAGAAAACCCGCCATCGAACCTTTGCACCCATTTGTAACACACCATAGTTATTATAACATGCTACTATAGGTTTTTTATACACTCTGCCCCATGTTTTAAACATAATTTTTGATCACTATATCCGCCATATAAATATTTAAGCTCATTTGTAATGTTTTTTCATATAGTCTTGATCCACCATCTCATATGGTTTTGAAACCATAAGGTCCTTTATCTTTTTCGCGCCTTGGTTTAATTATATAGTGCTTTAAACCACAAACTTGGTCCTCATATTTGCGCCCACCATGTAGCTCGAGGTTAATAGCTATTGTTTCCCAAAGGCTTGGTTGACATTTGAAATTCTGCCATTGGCTTGCCAACACCAACATGTGTGCTTCCGCACTGCTGCTCAGCATGAAAACGCCTTGAATGAGATTGTCATTCTCTAGGAAAATCTTCTGAGTCCACTTGGTTCACCGGGCTATACTTCAAGATAGACTTTTCGAAGTGGTGAAATATGTTCCTTTGTGTGTACACATCGACATTGAGCTAGTATGGTGTAGAATATTCAAAACTTCTTTTAAGCTGAGATATCCGCGATCTCATAAAATACTCCATCCAGTCCCTACGTAAGCTTAGATCATAGCAAATGCTTCTGATTTATGTGAGATGGCATCCATTACGGACATTTCCAAATGGAGCGTTTCTAAGTACCTGGTGCGTACTAGTGAAGAAAGCCTTATTTGCATCAGTGACATAAAAGGTTCTTTCTCTGATAAACATGTATCACACCATCCTCCTTCTAACATTACTAGTCTCTTGCTCCTCCTCCTCCCCTGTTTCGCAACTTTGTCCTTGTTGTTGAGCCCACTTTTATTTCTCTCGATGACATGAAAAAATTGAGGAGTTTGTCACCCGTGGGGTTGACCTATGTGGAACATTACAACATCAAAATTACTCTTTGATAATGGTATCCCTAAATAAAACATATGAGACTAACGAGCTTACGAGAAGTATTCAAACAACATTCTTAATGACCCATGGTGAAAGGGCTGCTAATGTACATCCTCAATGCACAGAAAAGTTCCTATTCGAGCGTATGATGGATGATCCCTCCCACATATGGCGTGATTGCAGCAACAACATCTAACCATGATGGTGAGAAAGCTCATGAGGGGTTGGGGATAGGTCACTGGGAAGTCACTGACTGCGGGTCGGGTGAAAGACTTTAACGACTAAGCGAGCAGAGGGGGACCCAAAATTTCGAATATACCCAAAATTTTGGGTGGTTTTGTAGCGGCTACAACACATATGTAGAGTGTACATGGGCTGATCCAATCTGCTCTCTAGGTATGCCTAATCCCCAACTCTAAAATGTCATGCTAGCAACAACTTTCATCCATCAAAGTGTTTCACTTTGGCGCCGATATTCACCCAACCTTTAGTTGTTCTTCATCCTTCAAGATAAATAGTTTAGGGCTACTTTGGGTAGCCAACACACTACCCTCCAACAGCCTTATGGCACACAATCTAATCATTGTTGATTATTTTCCTAGGATGATATTTCACCACCATGGAATGTCATCCACATGGAACCAACATGCTGCTACAAAAATGATCCAATTCGTTCAAACACTTAACCCAATACAACTCTCCAAAACATTCTTATTCACCATGCTTTTCTCCTGCACTCTACAATTCTGGTTAGGCAATTAACCTTCAGCCCTAAGCCTCCATGGAATCAGCAAGGCAATCCTCTTAAGGTTGTGGTACTCCAAGGGAATGACCCACCACACCTACTCTACCTCTTTATGCCTTTTTAACCCTAAACACAACACCTGGGGACATCCTAGCTACTTGCTATGGCCTACGGCCTAGCACAATAGCTGCTATAGGCATTCGACCCCCTAAAAAACTCCACCAACCAGCCTCCAAATAGCTATACTTGGTCCTCTAACCCTATGACCTTCATTGCCTAGAAACCAACCCTAATCCGCACTCAAGATAGACCTTAAACAACAACCAATTAGCCCTTCACATAGTCCACTATCACCTGCAACAAAATGTCTCCACCACAAGCCTCCACGCTACTCCTTCACGCTATCCTTAAGTCCTCTCTAGTTGCGGCTCAATCTCCTCTAATTTCATAGCTAACCTTGAGATTTTTTGCTACAAATGGATGCTCAAACAACAAGTCCTCACTCTCAATTTATAGACGTATGAGGGGCTCCAACGAATCTTTAAGATACAGATATGTTGGGATTATTTACACCAAGCCTACATGACTTGGTAACTAATCATTGCCTTGTCAAATTCAAAAATTCATTTCTCTCTAATGAAAACTCGAATTCAGACGATTCTCATTGCGTTGGAATCGTATCACCGAGCACTATCATCTTCATCCATCACATGTCATACCTCCATCATGGTTTTGGCCCAAATCACGATGAGTGAAAAAACCCACACTTGAGTTCCAAGCCCACAAGCTGCCCTTATGGTGATTTTTCATCCAAAACCTAAACCTTAGGGCTTGGAGTACCTCCCAAGCTACACAAATCAACATTTCCTAGGAATAGCCACTAAGTTGCCTCTATCCCATGGGGGTGCACAAATATTGGGCTTATGGGTAGTCAGTCGATGGCACATGATTCCTTGCCATGAATTGGGTAGCCTTGAGGAGAATTTCTCGCACTGTGACCTAAGCCCAACCCGATATCAAATGGGTTTTTGACGCTCTCCAATTTTGACCATGGGATTATGGAGGATTTTTAATCTCCCTGTGACAAGGTGCCAAGTTTTTTTTATGGCCTTGGATCAGTTTACTCAAACACAACCCTAGCCTAAGCTAATGTTGGTGTACTACCAACAACAACAAAAAAGACAATTCTAATGAATTTTATTAGAGATTTTATTTTAGTGGTTTTTATTTACATAGTTGGGTAGCAGCATGAAACACAAATGGTGTGATAGACTCTTGTTAATAACACCCTAATATAGCTATATGCACAATTCTCTTTTTAATTCGATGAAAGCTAACTATAATAGGGTAAGATTCATTTCAATTTTCAAAAACAAACCAATTTCTACTGATGCACCTCTTACTTATCCTAAAATGAAATCCCCAAATTTATAAAAAATCTAGACCCAAAAGACAATTCAAAGAACAAAATGAAAAAAGAGGCCAAAAAGTCTCCAAGATAGAACACAAAGCACTCAAAAAGTGTCAAATATTGGAATCAAAACAATCTTAAACAATCAACAAGAAAGCCAAAAAGTGGAAAGGGGAAGGAAAAGCAAACAAGCCAGGGTTGTAGCACAATGTCTCGATGAAAGGCAATGTTCTACACGAACAAAACCAAACCCTAACTTAAGGAAAACACTAGCAAGGAATGAGAGTAAGAAAATAATTCCATATTTGGTAATAAGATGAGATCAAAATCAATCAAACAAACATTTCTAGTGATGATTTTCCCAACCACAACCAATTGAAGACAAAAACACCACCAAAAGCAAGCAAAAGCAAAAAAAACAAGCACTTAAATTGGATGAAATACTCAACAAAGAGAAAGCATCCAAAAAAAAAAAAAATCACCAATAAAATGTAGATATAAAACCATATCTAAAATGTAGGGAAAGAAACAAAATAAGACCTGAAAAGAGAGATCCAAGTCTTGAGGACAAAATCCCCAAAAACAAGCATAAGAAGGCTTCAAAGAAACCCTAAAGTTTGGTTAATTAATGGATCGGACTCATAATGTAACAAAGAATGCAAATCTGATACAATTATATACTGCTAATAACAGTACTAAACAGATCCAGAAGATTCAGAGCTGATTTAAGCTACCAAGGTTCGAATTCAAGCAAGAAAATTTCAATGAAAACACCTAAAATGGAAATAGATCAGATCCACTTCAAGACAAACACTCTAATGAAGATATTAAATAGATATGAAAAATGGTTCTAAATAATTTTTGATATAGATCTAAAGTATAAAAGCCAATAGGATACATACCTTAAAAATAAGAGCTTAATCTTTAGGATAGATGAACCAAAACCAAGAAAAATCAGTTTCAAGGAACCCCTGAAACAGATAAACCAACAAATCTAATGAAATATAAGAGAAATAAATTATATCTAAGGTATATATGAACTGTAAAGAACAGTGAAAATGAAAATCCAAAAGGCAACAAAAATATCTAAAGAAAAAAACCTCAAAAAATCTAGGAAAGCAACTTGAAAGAAAAACCCTCAAATTGGAAAATGAATTAGGAAATACGTTGGATTTTCAATTAGCCATAACTTCCTTATTCGGACTTCGTTTTAGGTGATTTTTTTTTGAAATTGGGTGAAATTTGAGAATAATTCAAATATTTGGTTATTTGAATCAAATTCTACATGGAAAATTATAGAATGAAATTTTAAACCTGTGATCTATTATTCTCTCGTATAAAAAACAAAAGAAAAATTTTAAATATAAGGTCAGCTTAGCTCTAGAGCAAGTAAAACCAATGGAGATCCAAATTAATACATACAACCATAGAGAAATCAATGGGATTCCACAAAAAATAGCCCCAAAGTGAAATAGAATAGATCTAAAGATAAATAAGACAAACTCCCCAGCAAAGTCGCTAGTTTTGTTATGGCTATTTATGCACAACCACTATGAGCTATTGCTCCATAGTATTAGCCCTGACAACACTACCAAAAGGAGGAGTATATGCAATCTGACAAGAAGCAAACAAATATATAGAACCCAAAACCATGTAAACAAATCAATCATCCATGCATAGAGTTCCTTATCTAGGGTTTGAGTTCGGCACCCAAGATCCATGCAGGTTAATGGCGAGTGTTGGATCCAATGTAGAGAATTCATGCTCCAACGAAGAGATCCTATCCCCTATAATAGATTTGAATCTTGCACACAAACACCACCAAACAAAGCACACAAATGGCCTTCCACAGAGGACCGTCAACTCAAACAAAATAACATGAACAATTGATCATAAACATATATTTGATGGAATGGAATATTTAATTCTATTGATCACAAAATGAAATAGATACAAAGTTTTATACCATCAACAGAGTGTCCTCTTCTCCACCGTGCAACTTGGCTTCCTTCTCCCAATGCAGCAGAGCTCTCGCACTACCATATAGATCCTCACTCCCTCCCCCTTTCCTCTTGGTGAGATTATATAGGTTCATTTTATCCTTTGGGAGAATGTATCTAGACACCTAGGGGCTTGAGATGTTAGGAAAATTCTACAATAATGGATCCTTAGCCAACTCATAAACAAGTGGGTCAATTTGATCTCCTTGGGAATGAAAAACTATAGAAACCTTTTTCACAATTATGAGCTTTTTATCAATTATCTCAATTATGAAATAATTATTACCTCACAATTATAAAATTGCGATAGAAGGAAGATCCTCCTAGGTAGGGAGGAATAATGGCGACAAAAGAGTAGGGCTATTTGGTTTTCTATTGTAGATGAGAACTCTAAATTTTTCCACAAGTAAGCAAATGGAAGGAAAAATATTAACACAATTTGGGGGATTAGATCGGAAGGAGGCAGGATAGAAAAATATTTTGAGGACCTAGCCCTTATGGGGCAGAACCATTTTAGGAACCTCTACAAAGCTCTTGCGGGATCAATTATTTCTGAAGTAGTAAAAGTGGCACAATTTTTTCCAAGATATGTAGATGAAGAACAAAATGAGATGCTTACGAGCCCGGTGACTAAGGAGGAAGTGGAAGGTGTACTAAAAGAAATGAAAAAGGATAAAAGCCTCGGGCCAGATGGTTGGATAGTGGAATTTTTCCAACACTTATTTGAATCTCTGGGGGAGGACCTTACAGCGATGGTGGAAGAATCAAGGGTAAAGGAAGCTATTTTGAACCGTTTAACTCTACTTTTATTGCACTCATTCCCAAATTGGATGAGCTTGGCTCCTTTGGAGACTTCCATCCCATCTCCCTATGCAACTATGTATACAAAATTATTGCAAAGGTTATAGCAGTTAGACTAAAACCGATCCTCTCCAAGAATATTTCTATGGAACAATTTGGCTTCCTAGAGGGTATACAAATACACGAAGCAATCAGAGCAGATAAAGAAGTAATGCAAAGTATGAAAAGGTACAGGAGGAAAGGGTTGATCATTAAGATTGTTTTATCAAAGGCATATGAAAAAATAAGTTGGATATACATTAGGTTGTTGCTAAATCATATGGGCTTCCACTATGAATTTGTCACTTGGGTGATGGGGTGTAGCACTGACATTAGTTTTGCGGTCCTGATCAATGGGGCGGCAACTTATTTTTTCAAGAGTGAAAGAGGTTTGCGCCAGGGATGCCCTATCTCTCCTTTACTCTTCTTATTGGAAGCAGAAGGACTAAGTCAGGTGTTAGTGGAAGCTAAATGGAGAGGGGACAGCAAAGGAATAGAAGTGGCCACAAATATTCACATCACACATCTATTGTTTGTAGATGACATCCTACTATTCAGTGATGCTGGTAGAAGAGACATCTCTTTTATCAAGTCCTCCCTGGACCTCTTCCTTATAGCCACAGGTATGAGTATAAACAGCCATAAATCCTCTATTATTGTCGAAGGCCTCTTGGGAGAGGAAACAATAATAATAACAGGAGAACTACCTTTCAAGCTAAATTAGGGGAACGAGAGCTTCAAATACTTAGGATTTCACCAAATCATAGACTAGCTCTAGATGGTGTCGAAGATTGAAAAAAAAAAAAAAAAACTAAAAACTGGAGCTATAAGTGGTTATCTAGAGTAGGTTGGCTGGTCCTAATCAAATCAGTGCTTATGGCATTCCGGTCTTTTGGGCCATGCTCTCTTGGGTGCCAAAAGGAATTCTAGAAAGAATCCAGAAAATATGTAACAAATTCTTATGGGCAGGATCTAAGGAGGAGGTAGTGCTCCAATGGGTGGATGGGAAAGGATTGCGAGACCGAAAGATTGGGGGGTTGGGGTATCAAGGAACTCCCTACTTTTGTGTGTTCCTTAGCTGCAAAAATTGGATGGAACATGTTTTCAAAGGACTCCCTTTGGAAAATTGTCATGAAAAGGAAGTACATTGACCCGATACCCTTGCTAGATTGGGTTTGATCCCCTATTAAAAAATCCTCCAGTGACTCGGTGGTATGGAGGACAACATTGGGAGCCATAAATATCATAGAGGAAGGTCTAATCTGGTAGGTAGGGAATGGTCAATAGGTTCAGGTAGGATGAGACCCATGGGTGGGGTGTAACGCGGGGTTTTCAATCTCTGAAGGCTTGAGAAACCACTTATCTGACAAAGGTATCCTCTTTCTGAACCAAATTGAAAAAAAAGGAGACACTACTTTTTGGAACCAAGGGTGGATGACAGGAGAAGATTTTCATTTGGAGCCCCAATGGCATGAGGCTTAGCATCAATATAATAGGGATTTGAGTAGATCAAATGTTCGGATCATAGATAGGCCAGATGAACTCCGATGGGATTTCTCCCCGTTAGGTAGATACTCTCCTAAATTTGGCTATGCCTATCTTATGTCCAAGAAAGGGTGGGATATACTAGAATGGTGGGCCAAACCTCTCTGGAAACTAAAGTTTCCATCTAAAATAAGACCCTTCTTTTGGTGTATTCTAGAAAATAAAATCCCCACCTGGGATAACATACGAAAAAGGAAGAAGGAAGGTCCAAGGAGATGTCCTCTATGCAAATCGGTGGAGGAAACCGCTCCTCACCTATTCATTCACTACTCCTTTGGCACTTCTATGTGGGTAGAATTTAGAAATATGATCATCATATCACAACACTAGAGAGGGGATCTCGTAGCAGAAACATGGCAAAACTGGTGGAACAGTTGCCATGAGGAGAAAGACAAAGCGATCCCACTAATTATAGCCTGGGGACTCTGGCTAGCAAGAAACAAATCTATTTTCAGAGGCCGGGAGTATCCATATCTAGAATTAGCTCTTGAATGTGTGGCTATATATGAATTACTGTTGGAATAGAGTTCTAAACCAAAAATAAGGTAGATTACCCCAAAGCAGATAAGGGGAGACATTCCATGGTCATACTTTGATGAAGCTTCTAGCTCAGAAACTAATGCGGGGCAGGGTTAGTGATACATCTCAACACTGAGAGGAGATTGGAGGCATTTAAAGGGTTTAGTCATGGAACAAGCAATTATGCAGAATTAAAATCCATCCACAATATTTTATGTTTGTTTTTACATTTGGGGTTACTTTTAGTTCAGATTTTTGGAGATTCACTGAACATCATCAAATGGTTCAACAAGGAGTTTACTTGTCAAAACTATTTACTTAGTCCCATTCTTGAAGAGCTACGGCATTTGAAAGATCATTTTACTTATATTTATGTATGTCACATTTACAGGGAACATAACACTGAGGCAGACCTCCTTTCTAAGGAGGGTGTACAGCAGGCTATGGGCAACTGGAAGATTCAAACAATAGGGCCAGAAGGTCTAGTGGAGGCAGAGACCCCCCCATTTTTTATTTTAATGTTTGTGTTGTTACTCAGAAATCATGTTATGCCTCTGTCAGATTTTTAAATATGTTTTCAATGTACTTGTTGTGAAGCCAGCTCCAAAAATAGAAGAAAAGAGATATAAATGCCTTAGAAATAAGCCACTTCGAGGGGGCAACCTCCAATACATTACATGAATGAAAAATTCTTGGATGATACAAATTACAAAACCTCCTTTCTATATATAGGAGTCCATGGGGCCATAATGTAATCCTAGTGGGCCACAATGTAATCCTAGCCGACCTAACAATAATAATTTAAGGGCACAATAATAACAATATGGGGTTACAGGGGTACAATAATAACAATAAGGGGGTTACACTAACAACAATAAGGGACTATACTAGTAATATAGGGACCTAACATGCCCCTCTCCTTCAAAAAAGTGTTGTCCTCAATGCTTGAGTAGCTCTAGGTGCTTCTGTATAAAATTCTCATCCTCCCATGTAGAATCTTCAGTGGGCAAGTTCTTCCACTTGATGAGATACTCTGAAATTGATCGATTCCGTAGTTGTCGAGTTCTTGTTTCCGTGACCGCTTCAGGTTCCAATATGATTTTTCCTTCCTCATCAAGTTCTGAAAATATTGTTTGAACTGGAAGATTTTCACCTATAACCTTCTTTAAGCATGAAACATGGAAAACCGGATGTACTCGCGAAGAAGCAGGAAGCTCCAATTTGTATGCCATAGTACCAATCTTTTGCAACACCTTGTAAGGACCATAGTACTTTGGCGATAATTTATTATCCTTCTTAGCTTGCTTGAGGGACATTTGTTTGTATGGTTGTAGCCATAAAATACCCAGTCTCCTACATCAAAACTTCTCTCACTGCGATGTTGATCTGCCTGTTGTTTCATTCGATTTTGTGCCAAATTCAGGTTATCCTTTAAGAGTTGGAGAACTTCTTGTTGATGCTCGATGTGATCTTCCACTGCTTGAACCTTCGAATTTTCTCTTAAAGATGATGTGATGGACGGTGGATGATATCCATAAAGTGACATAAATGGGGTCATTTTTGCTGCAGTATGGAAGGAAGTGTTATACCACCATTCAGCGAGAGGTAACCACTTGACCCATTGTGTTTGTTTATCAGATACAAAATAACGAAGATATCCTTCCAAAAATTTATTTACTATCTCAGTTTGACCATCAGATTGAGGATGATAAGATGAGCTATGAGCTAATTGAGTACCCAAACAAGAAAATAACTCCGTCCAAAAATTTACAGTAAAAATGGGATCTCTGTCGCTCACAATAACCCTTGGGCTTCCATGTAGCTTTTGAATTCTGTCCATAAATGTAGTAGCAACTGTACTTGCTTAAAATGGATGAGATAATGCACAAAAGTGTGCATACTTGGTAAGTCTATCAACTACCACCATGATGACACTCTTTCCTTCGGACTTAGGTAAACCTGTGATAAAATCCATTGAAATCTCCTCCCAACGTTCACTTGGAATGGATAAAGGTTGTAGAAGTCTCGGGGTCTTAATTGTTTCCACTTTATTCTGCTGGAAAACCAAACATTCCGCCACAAACTTTTGAATATCAGATTTAAGGCCATCCCAAAAAAATTCTTTCTTCACCCTGTGGTAAGTTTTTAAAAATCCTGAGTGTCCTCCTAAAGGAGAAGTGTGCACTTCCAGAAGAATCTTTTGTTTTAGTTGGGAATTCTTACAAAGATATAAGCGATCTTTGTACCATAAGGAATCATTTTTCCAACTAAATGTATCAGATGTACTAGGATCTTGCAGCAACTTTTGAATGAGTATCCATACATCTTTGTCCTTCTTCCATTCATCTCTTGCTTCAGTTATCCAATTTGGTTGGATAATAGAAATGGCACAAAGCAATGCTTCCACCTCTTCATTCTTTCTTGAGAGTGCATCTGCAACAACATTTAGCTTCCCTTTTTTGTAGATTATTTCAAAGTTATAACCCAACATCTTTGTGACCCATTTTTGCTGCTCTTCTGAAGATAGTCTTTGTTCCAAAAAGTGTTTAAGACTATCATGATCAGTTTTTACCTTGAAGTGTCTTTCCATTAGGTAAGTTCGCCATTTCTTTAGTG
The DNA here is from genome assembly GCA_034641835.2 of Pinus albicaulis. NCBI lineage: Eukaryota > Viridiplantae > Streptophyta > Pinopsida > Pinales > Pinaceae > Pinus > Pinus albicaulis. The sequence continues at coordinate 368,480,096 of CM076575.1, forward strand.
CATGTAGTATTGCTAACATTTCCTTCTCATAAATAGGTTTCTGTAAATACTTTCCTTTGATCGGACGACTTTCAAAAGCAATGGGTCTTCCTTCCTGCATTAAAACTGCACCAATTCCATTTCCTGAGGCATCACATTCCACAATAAAGGTTTTTGTGAAGTCTGGCGTAGCTAAGACCGGTGCTAGGCACATTGCCTCTTTAAGATGTTCAAAGGCCTTAATTGCTTCAGGAGTCCATGAAAATGCATCTTTCTTCAATAATGTTGTTAGAGGTGTTGCTATTCTCCCATAATTCTTAACAAACTTGCTATAATACGATGTTAACCCGAGAAATCCTCACAACTGCTTTACGGTTGTGGGGACTTTCCATTCCTTAATGGCTTTAGTTTTTTTAGGGTCTACCTTAACACCTTCATGAGATACAATATGACCCAGATATTCCACCTCTTGTACTCCAAAGAAAAATTTGGATGTTTTTGCATATAATTGTTTCTCCTGCAATAGTTTGAGCACCCTGTCAACATGTTCAACATGATCCTTCCAAGACCCGCTGTAGATTAGTATATCATCAAAAAATACTAGCACAAATTTTCTAAGGAAGGGTTTGAAATGGAATTCATCAACCCTTGAAATGTAGAAGGTGCATTGGTAAGGCCAAAAGGCATGACCAAAAATTCATAATGACCCTCATGAGTTCGAAATGCTTTTTTTGGAATATCTTCAGTCTTCATTCTAATTTGATGATATCCTGAACGAAGATCCAACTTGGTAAAATAAATTGCTCCATGTAATTCATCCAATAATTCATCAATCACAGGAATGGAAATTTGTCTTTAATGGTGAGCTTATTGAGCTCCCTATAATCCGGACACATTCGCCATGATCCATCCTTCTTGTGTACCAATACTACAGGAGCAGAGAAAGAACTCTGACTAGGTTGAATTATACCCGCCTCTAACATTTCTGCAATCATACGTTCAATTTCGCTCTTTTGGAAGTAAGGATATCTATAAGGCCCGATGTTTGGAGGAACACTTCCTGGAATCAAATGAATAGCATGATCATGATCACGAATAGGTGGGAGTCCTTTGGGAGTTTCAAACACCTTGGAATGATTGTACAAGACTTGTTGGAGATCTGCAGAAATAGATGATTTTGATGTTGGAACTTCTAGTGAGCATAATTGTGCAATTACGCCTCGTTGTTCTTTCTTTAGAAGCTTTGTCATGACATTAGAGCTTATTATCTTTTCCGGCTTCCCCGCAATACCCTATAATTTGACTTCCTTTCCTTCTGAAAAAATTTCAAGAAAAGTTCTTGAAAATTAAAAGCTACTGTCCCCAAAGATTGTAACCATTGTACTCCTAGTACAACATCAACACCTCCCATAGGAATGGAAAGCATTGGACTAGTCAATACATATTCGCCCATGGTTAGCTTGATATTATGGCATTTTCCAGAGCAATTTATAGTTCCTCCATTTGCAACCATCACTTGACATTCTGGTGCTGGGTATAGGAAACAATTTAATTCCTTGGCTACCTTACAATGAATACAATTATGGGTGCTACCTGAATCAATCAACACTATTACCTTTTTCTTCTTGATATGTCCTTCTATCTTGAGAGTTTGAGGAGTGGTAATTCCTGCCAATGCATTACACGATATGTTCGGACTCATTTCTTCCTCTTCTTGGGTTGGTTCCTGGTGTATATCCTCTTCTTGTTCATTTTCTTCTTCCTCTTCACAATCTATGTAAAATAATTTCTTCTCAGCACACTTATGACCTTTAGTGTATTTTCTATCACAACTGTAGCAAAGCCCTTTTGCTCTTTTTTCTTCCAATTGTTGTGGTGTCAACCTTGTAGGTTGTGGAAATCTAGGAGTAGCAACACTTCCCTCTTTATAGAAGTGAGTGGTAGGCTTCCTTGTCGCCATAATTTTACATTAATTTTTTCTTGCCAACCTGAATGCCTTCTCCAATGAATCAGGTTCCAAAACGCGAACTTCATGTTGGATGTTATCCTTTAAAGTACCTATGAAGAGATCAATCCTGTGTTCCTCTGGAATATCGGTTACCCTTATATTCAATTTTTGGAAGTCCTCAATGTGCTCCCCCATTAAACCCTTTTGTTTGAGATTTATCAATTGGCTAAAGAAGGTGTTGCTCTTTGTATCCTCATAATGTGCTATCATTTCCTCCGTAAAATTTGACCAAGTGACAATTTTTTTACGGGAGCAAAGCCATCGATACCATACAAATGTATTTTGTTCTAAATGTAAAGTTGCAATGCGTACCTTTTGTGTGTTTTTCACATTATGGAGATCAAAATATTGCTCCATCCGTAGTATCCATGTTACAGGATCATTTCCATCAAACTTCCTCATATCCATTTTTGGAATATGGTGGTTCTTCCCGCCAACATTAGAGTTTATGAAATCACGATTAACATTTATTTTGTTCTCATCATGAGTTTTCTCTACTATCTTTTCACCATTAGGAAACATTTCTTGTATCAACTTTGTCAAACCTTCCATGTCTGCTTTTAGATCATTCTTCATGTTTTCCATGTTGTCTTTCATGTCATCCATCTTAGCTTCCATGCCAGCTTCCATGCCATCCATCTTAGCTTCCACGCCTTTCTTCAAACTGTCCATCTTTGCTTCCACGCCTTTCTTCAAAACTTCCATTTCATTTTTTGTTGCTCTTTGCGAGAGTGAAATTTGTTGCACTTGCTCTTGTAATTTTGATAGATCATGTTGCAATTCTTCATCTTCATGAGTCATAGTAGAGCCTTCTGAAGGCTTAATGGGTGTTGAATTATTTTTACGAGGCATTTTTTAGAACCCAATACTGATATCTATTCTACAATATGCCCTTGGAATCAATTCAAATTGATTCTTCAAACAAGACTTATGCAATTCGAAAAGAAAAAAATACACACCTTTTTCTTGCTTTTGAGGAGCTCGATATTGAAATTGGATTATCTTTTTGATTGCGGCTATTAAATATCTAAAATTTGGCACTGAGGTAGCCTTCTGAATTTTCTTTCAAATTCCACAGGTATGACTTGATTTGGATTCTCCAAGGCAAATTTATGTCCAATCTCCCACAATGACCTAATTATGGACTAGTTCAGTAGAGAAAACTTGTACGACTTGCCACGTGTCATTGTTTCATATTTTAGCTCTGAAGTTGATAGCAAAGAACTTTAATCTATGTACTTGTGATTTCTTTTTACGGCACTCCAATCCGATGCTCAGAGAGAGAGTTATGAATATTTTCCCATGATCACCTCTTTGAGATGAAATTCAGGAGCCTGAAAAAGCACTACCTTCCACAGATCATATCTCCGAAAATATTGTGAACCAAGCTCTGAAATTTTTGATGAGTTTCATCAGGATTTCAGCTTCGCGCACTAAAAATTTCAGATTCTGAACCTTCGTAGAAAAAAATTTATAGTGCAAATTCCACGATGACATGTTTAGATTAAATTGAGGAGCCTGCAAAAAGACCTAACTTCCACAAATCATATCTCAAAAAATATTGTGAACCAAGCTATGAAATTTTATGATGATGTTCCTCAGGATTTCGGCTTTGTACCCTAAAAATTTCAACTTCTGAAACTTCGTAGAATAAAAATTATAGCGAAATTCCACATTGACCTGTTTGGAGCAGCGAAATCCTAGAATCCAAAGCTCTGAAACCAAATGTTGTGAAGCCAACTCCAAAAATAGAAGAAAAGAGATATCAACGCCTTAGAAATAAGTCACTTCGAGGGGGAAACCTCCAATACATTACATGAATGAACAATTCTTGGATGATACAAATTACAAAACCTCATTTCTATATATAGGGGTCCATGGGGCCACAATGTAATCCTAGCCGACCTAACAATAATAATTTAAGGGCACAATAATAACAATATGGGAGTTATATGGGGTACAGTAATAACAATAAGGGGGTTACACTAACGACAATAAGGGACTATATTAGTAATATAGGGACCTAACGGTACTTTTTATAATAAAACTACTATCTTACTCTTTCCATTACTCTATAGTTTATACTAAAGACAAAAATATTATAAATACTCTAAATCTATTTCTGTTTGGGCTAGTTTTTCCTCATAAAAGGAGGCCAGGGAACAAGTGTGGAAGTCCACAGGCCAAATTTTTGGCATTTTTTGATTTATTGTCTGATTGTACTGGAAAACTGATCATGGATTTTCCTGGTGTTGGGCCAGAATTATGAATTACAGATAAAACACGCTTCCCTAGACCAATGAAAATATAGAACAACATATTAAATACTATACGACTACCTTTCCTAACTCAGAGAAGACACACAAAAAGGATTAGAGGCTTACTTTTAATCCAATCGCTTCCAAATGGCTCCTTTTGTTGCTTTCGTTGTAGCTTTAAATTCAAGCGGTTTGTAAGCAAAATTATTCCTGCAAGAAAGAACACTAAAATGACAGAAGATAGCAATAATATAGATGTGTATTCAAGTTAGTTAGCTAAATCAGTAAAGCGTAAAAAATATACATCAACTAAGATCTTTCAATATGGAAAATCAAAGCCAATACAAATGCATATAGGGAAAAGTAAGTTGTATTCTTTATTGATGATAGAAGAAGAGGTTACAACCAAATGACTGATTTCAAGTGACCCTTCCAGAAATGATCCTCAGCCCCATCACAATATAAATCTCTCCAGCAGTTGTTACACAAATTTAACTCTCAATTGAAAATCTTCCAACATTTCTCTACTCAAATTCTTCCTTCTTAAACACTCAGATCTGTGCTCAATTTATAGATGACCTAAAGGTAGATTTGTAATGAATGACTTTCCAATAATAGGCAATACATGTTCCCAGTAATGTAGATGTCAAATGGACACTTGGATTTGAAGCTTGACACATGTGAACTCTTCTAGAAGGCACTGGCCAAGTGGAGATTCTAGAACAATGAGAATTTCGCTCCCAATGTGACCAACACACCCATAGATGTCGGGAAGTGCTTTGCAGAGCAACCTTGCATGGGGCTACCTGCATATGCAATGCACTTAGTCCCCTTAGAGGCAGCGTTGGTGAGCTCTCATATGCTATATATAATAAACGTCAAACCTTGGAAACCTTTGCTTGATGAAATTCATGCTTGATTTGTCTTGTTCTTTCCTTAGGGAATGTAGCAACTTGAAATGATAGGGAATGATAGACCCTTAGTCATTGGTCCTGAATATGATGCCCAGTTAACCAGGTCATTGGGAATGATGCCCAAATTGACCTATAAAAATTTCCCCCTAAAGCATGAGGTCAAAATAATAAAAACATTTTATTGAGATTGTTTACACTGTTATGGGCTGGAGATGAAGCGAAGTGGTCACCTGCATCAACCTTACAAAAAATTATATCATGATATATCCTCTTTGATCATAATTTATGAGGGTAGGCATTCCCATGTTCAACACATAAACAATCTAATAACATGTACATAATTCAAAAAGTCATCGACACTGGAATGTTGCCCAATGCAGACATGCCTATAGATATAGGCCCATGTTTAGATGATAATCTATGTGTAAGGTCACTGTACAGATGATGTGTACAACAATCCTGAAATCGCAGCCCAAATGGCTAAAACTAGATCTGATGTCTTCTTATCTCATTCACTCGATCATTCAGGTACAATTCTAGCCATGCGAATATATGATTTTTCATTGAACATGGAAAGACATCGTTTGATTACCAGCCAATGATGTGAGTTGTTAACAAACGCGAGAGAACCACCATTAATGAAAATGGCCCTCGAGGTACTGCAGTACATTTCGTAAGGCGTGAATAGATGATTTTATGTCGAACGCCAAACAAAATCTTTCGGTCAAAGGTCCAGAAGCGAGGATCTTGTTGATGCTGTAACAAGCCTCATGGTACAAAAATTTGATGTTTCTAAGTGAAATTCCTGGATATTGATTTGTTGTCGACAAGAAGTCACCTTATTGCGAAATGTGAGTTACTGATTTCGGAGGCAAGGGTATGACTTGACATAGAAATTTTCAAGGATGACGATCATGAAAATGAAGGTTTACGAGTATTGCAGAAGGATGTGTTTATTCACTCGATGACTTCTCTTGAACATATCGCCGACACTGTGATGAGTTGGCAGCATCGACCCAAAACCGAAGTGAAGGTATGATGGACCATAGGTGTGAATGAACCATCAAGATGATTACCCAACCCAAACAGTCACATACATGGAGTGAAGGAAGTGTCATGTTCAAGAGCGACTTGCTACCATAATGAAATTTTTCTCACATTTCCCAAATTTTCCACGGTCATTTTTCGACCAGTGCCTCTTTATTTTTTAACAAGCTTGAGGAGGATAACATTTTCTTGATCTATAATTCAACCCTTCGGGCGAATAAAGTATCTCTATTTAATAATTTAACAAGTCTAGCGATGAATGAAACTCAATTCTTGCCATGATCGACAAGCTCGTCGATATTTTATGTTTTAACGAGCTTAACGACAGTGATAGCCCAGTCCTTTTTCATATTTAGAGAGTTTGAAAAAGTGGACGAAAAAAAACTCCACAAGTACTTTTTCGTAAATTTGTCACTCAGATCCAAAAAAGTGTAAAATAATATTTGAGAGAACCTATTTGGTCATGTTTAACCAAGGTATTCCTTTTTCGTAAATAATCTATCTCAGTCTGGAAAAGGGTTAAACTTATACTGAGTAGATATCAATTCATTTACTTTTACAAGCTCGAAAAGACAAGTGCTCGGCAATCTTTTCACATTATCGGAGTCTGAAAAGAGCTGAAAGAAGACTCCAGGGGTTACTTTTTTGCTGTTATTGAAGCTTGAAAAAGAGATAAAAATGTGCTTCAAATCCTTTTTTGTTTTTAACAAAGCTCAAAAAATAAGGAGAAAAAGTATGCTTTGTGTTCAAGTCATTCTTTGAAATAAATCTGCATGACTAAACTATTCATCAGTTGTATTTTCTATTTAGAACAACATCAAATGGATTAAAAATACATGTTTCATGATAAAAACATAATAAAACTATAGTCATAACAATAAAGTTAACTTGCAAATAATTAAATGACTATTTAAAAGTAGTTTCACTATTCATTTTTACCATTCCATAGTTACCATTTGTATTTTGGAGCTCTGAACCCGATTTTGCCCCTGAACTTCAGTTGTTGATTGCGATCATTTATGTGGACGGATTTCGTCGCCGTTTGATCCACGTTAGTGCCATGAACCTCCTCTTCCCTTTTTTATTCATTTCATTTCCAATTTCTGCAATTTTTTAGGGTTTTAAGGCCCCTAGGATAAATTCTACCAAAAATGAGGGAAATGCACCCCTGAATGTCAAAACATGCGTTGCATAGCAGGTACAGTGAAGTGTACTTGCATGTGCATGCACTGTCTCTTGTCAGGGAGTGTGTTGGGCGCAGTTTAAGTTTTTTATTTTCTTATTATGCCTAAAATTGACCTAGTTTTTTGCAATAAATGGAATCTAATGGATCATATGGTTGTGTTTCAGGTTTCAATCGGATTATAATGACGATTACATGGAGGGAAAGAGAACATTAAGAACAATATATGATTTCCTTGAATGATCCGGGTACTGTAAGATCCCTAAGAGATTGTGGACCGCTTAAGTACTTCAAATTGTCCGAGATGAGGCAACAAATAGAACTCTTGGAGTTCTTAGTTCGAGCATGGAATCCGGTGATAGAGGCATTTCATATTAAGAACCAAGTGGTTCCCATAACAGTTGAGGATATGTATTTTCTCACAGTTTTGTAGAGAAGAGGTTTGCCCATTTCGCTCTCAGGGTCTGTCTACCATTGGAGGAGAGACAGTGAGGGATTATATTCTGTAGTATTTCTATCCAGGGGCAGAACCTAGAAAATATGGAAAAATAAGCATCCGAGATGTCAAATATTTTCCTTTTAGAACTATCCTTTTCACAATCGCTAAACTTGCCGGCACCATTACACTACATGTAGAAAACAGATCATATATGCAGTATGTGCTAGAGTGTATGGAACCAACAGTATTCAACTAGTCTGAAGCTGTTCTATATCAAATAAAGGAACAACTGAAAAAAAGAAAAGGGAGGAAGGAAGAAGAATTTCATTTATGGTTCTATGCTTATATCCTTCGCCTTGGACCGGATTCCACGTATGCAGCCACAACATGTGACACTGGATATAGATAGTCCTAGAGATCCTCGGATGCAGAGATGGGTAGAACTCATGGGTCGGCATGCTGGCTAATCGACTATTATGTTCTCTATTGCATTCTTCTCCTGGTTCCGGTGACAGATTGTCGCCATCGATGAGTATGCATACGCATGCATTGATTTTCGAGGGGATCCAGATTTAGCACTACCAAAAGGCGCTCAGTGGGGTGCAATAGGTAAGAATTTTTTTACCATGTTTTTTTTTTTTTTCCTAAGGTTTATACAATTTTTTTGTATTTTTATTTATTTCAAAGACTAAACTAAATGTTTTATGTAATGCATATGTTGGTCGTGTTCAACAAGTAGTGGAACCAGAGTGCGAAGCAAATGTGCCAGCAGAGAGGGTTGTCGGGAGAGTAGTCCTTCAGGATCTTGATCTAGTTGAGACTCTGACTAAGCTTCAACAGCACATAGAAGGCTTGACCTTCGGGATTCCAGATTTCTGGATCAAAGAGCTTCCTATGCAACTGCAGCGACACACTATTGGGGTTCCTAATCATTGGATGCAGTTACTTCATAGGATAGCTAGATCTATAGCATGTTATCACGAACACCACTAGTTTACTTATGAAATTTTGCATACATTTTGAGGTCAGATGACCAATGTGTCTTGGGCACAAATTTTGTAAAAACCTATAACTATCTATCTATATGATTTCAGAGTTTTTCTGATGTTTAATGTGCAATCCTATTCAGTGATGTGAATGTTTTCTTTACATATGTTGCAAATTTCTGTCTAAAACTTGATTAGCTAATGAATCAGTCAATGTGTTCAAATTTCTGGAAATGTGTGTTATATTGAATAAAATCAAAATGTCTTTCCAAAAGTCGAACTCTTATGAACAATCTAAGAAGTGTTGGATTTCAAACAATATAAACACTAGTAAGTTGTAATACCACAATTTGTGAGTCTAACCTTATGATTATGCGGTTAATACCAAATGAAATGGCATTAGAGAGAAGTTCGATCAACGCGCTATACTCAGCGATATTGTTCGTCGATCTACCAATACAAATCCCTTGAAAAATCACTAACTCGTCGTTCAGAGTGAAAATGGCCCACGCCGCAAAGGATAGATTATGCGTACTACGACTAGCACCATCAGCATACCCAACAAATGGTTCCGAAAATTCAGACATCTACGATGAAATTTAAAGTGGATTACTAATGTCAAGAAAACTCTAAAAACAAATTAAGAGAGTGAATGAAAATCAACAGCATATATTTACAATATAATACAAAAAATTACTACGCTCATGATTAAGCATAGTAACGTTTCAAATACAACCCATTTCTAGGTTGCGCCAATGGAATTCCATCGTAATCAACTAACTCATAGGCACCCTTAGCAAGAACTATTTTGACAATATAGGGGCCATGCCATAAAGGCTCAAATTTCCCTGTACCTATTACATCAGCTTCTTGATCGTAGAGAAGGACCAATTCGCCCTCTAAGAAAATGCGAGGCTGGACATTTTTGTCGTATTGCGCCTTTATACGTCTCTTATGCACTTCATTGGCCAATTGGGCTTCATGACGCATTTCATCAAGATGGATGAGGTTAAGGAGACGTGCTTCTTCTTATGGGGTGTCAGGTAACAAGTCTATTGCAAGTTTTAACGATGATATTTCGCATTGGATTGGTAAGGTAGCTTCCAGACCATACACCAATTAAAGGGAGTTAATCTGGTTGCATTTCTCACTGAGGTTTGATACGCCCACAAGGTGGAGTACAGGATCAAATGCCAATTTCTTTTACAAACTCCTATCATTCGTTGAAGTATTCATTTAAGAATTTTGTTAATAGACTCAACTTGTACATTTGATTGTGGATAATAAGGAGTAAAATTATCATGTGACAATCCTAACTTGGCAGTCAATTCAGACATCATGTGGTTGCGAAAATGCTTCCCATGATCCGTAACTATAGCCTGCGGCACCCCAAACCGTGCAATAACGTGGTTGAATAAAAACAATGCAGTTGTTTGTCCTGTGTTGTTGAATATAGGCATCACTTCGGCCCATTTGGTAAAATAGTCGACTCCGACAATAATATAACCATGCCCCCGGGACGAAGGAGGGTTACAGTTCATGAAGTCAATACCCCATTTCGTAAATCTTCCAACAGAGACAACAGGATGCATTGGCACCAGCGGTTTACGGATTTTACAATCAAAAATCTAGCATGCATGACAACTTATGACCGCGAGGATGCAGTCTCAAAAAATAGTAGGCCAAATGTAACCAGCGCAGAGTATCTTTTGCGCGGTAGCATATCCAGATAAATTTCCACCACAAGCCCCAGCATGACAATCATTTCACACTTTTTCGGCCTCCTCATGAGTGAGGCACCTCCTTAAAATGGTATCGATACCACGACGATAAAGTGTATCGCCGATGATCAGATAATCTTTGTCTTGGTATCAAATACGTCGTTGTTCAGAGCGAGAGGTATTAGGTTGAAAATTTTGGCTTTGGAGATAAATGATGAAATCTCCAAACCAAGGATCAGATGATTCGATCAGAAACAGAGACTCGTCTAGAATTGATGGTTCCGACGTAGTTTTAGTACTATCATAGGGAAGGTCACAGAGAAGCTCAGCCAAAACTAAAGACTTCTTTGATTTGGATTTGCTGAATTCCAAATCAAATTCCTGCAAAATGACAATCCATTTTGAATATTTTCCCCCCAGCAATTGACGTGATAAGATATAATTCATGGGGTTGCAATCCGAAACTATTGTTTTTTTCAGAGCAGGATATAATGGTGAAATCTTTGAACATCTTAAACAGCTCCCAAGGCAAGTTTTTCTACATATGATTACTTAACTTCTGTATCATTGAGATTACGACTCAAATAATAGATCGGATGTTCAATTTCGTCTTCTACTTGGACCAATACCATAACAATGGTCGTTTCAGCAGCGGCGATATATAGGAAATAATCATTTTGATAATTAGGAGGATACATTAATGACGCTCAGACAAGAGTTTCCTTGACAGCATCAAAAGAAGCTTGCGCAAATTGGTCCCAATGGAAGGGAACCCCCTTTTTCAAGAGTCGAGTAAATCCTTTAGCCATTTCGGCATAATTTGGAATGAACCTCCTTAGGAAGTTAGCCTTTCCTTGAAGTTTGTGTATCTGAAGTAAGTTTGACGACGCAGGAAAATCAAGAATGGCCTGAACCTTCAAAGGGTCAATTCGAATCCCTTCTTTTGAGACTACGAATACAAGCAAACGACCAGAACCAACACAAAACACACATTTATGTGGATTGAGGCATATTTTTTAGTGTCAGCAGCATAAGAAAATGGCTCTCAAATGCATCAAGTGATCAGTCTGATTTCGTGAATGCGCTGGTAAATCATCTAGATATGGTTGAATAATGTGCTTGATGTCGTTGAAATCATAATCCATTGCTCTCTGAAAAGTTGCCCCAATGTTCTCTAAACCAAATGGAAGTTTCCTATAAGCGAATGTGCCCAGGGACAGATGAAAGATGTCTTATGTTGATCATCTGGGCAGATATTGATTTGATTGTAGCCGGAAAATCCATCCATGAACGAAAATATTTCACATCCAGCACAATCGTCAATAATCTGGTCGATAAAGGGAGTAGGATAGTTGTCTTTTGGACAAGCATGATTAACATCCCGATAATCGACGCACACTCTAATGGTTCCTTGTTTTTACATGACAAGAACGATATTAGAAACCCACTCTATTAGCAGAAAAGGGTAAATGAAACCAGCACGCAAAAAAATTTCAACTTCTGCTTTAATGTCAGCGGCTTTCTTCAGATGTACAGGACGAAGTCGTTGACGCACCAGTTTGACATCAGGATACATATTAATAGTGTGTTCAACTATACTAGTATCTATGCTTGGCATTTCCTCGTAATAACAAGCAAATATGTCATGAAATTCATGAAAAAGAGAGCGATATGATTTGAGTTCTGATGGAGAACAAGATACACTGACATGAATATTCTCTATAACGCCAGGTTTGGTCGAAATATCGATAGAAATAGTTTCTTCGATATTATAAATATTTTTCTCAGAATCGATTGCATTAATGGGAAAATAATTCGGAAATAAATTTTTGATGGATGGGTGATATAGTTCACTAAGATCATTTTCTTCATAGTAAGGAAGATGGTAACGATGATGATAATCTTCCCATGGTTCTCCTTCTGACATCGTAGCTTCCAAAATATTCTCATATGTCAAGAACGTTGAGGAAAATGGATCAGATGGGGTACCAAAATCTAATGAACGATCATCCCAAACATTTGGCGACGCTGATTTCAAATTTGTCGCCCAAGCCAGATAAATTGATTGCTATGCCAGCTCAATAGGGTTGGGCGGTAGAAACTCATCCAACGTAGAAATATCAAAATCACCCGTACTCTTCCTTAATCCAGATAGAGTGGAAGAGATCATGTAGCAGGTCTCTATACTTGAAATTTCTGCCGACGTCGCTCGCGGCAGTAATGAAAAAGTTCCCATGAGAGTGGAATCTTTTAAGAGTCCTACACCAATGTTCTGAAGTTATAGTTGGGGTATGTGAACGAACGGAATGCTTCCAGTTACCTGCAAAGCAGAGGCAAATAAGGATAGTTGATTAATGATTGTAATTGTACCTTTATGCGGAAAGGCAATCATTCTAAAATATGTAAAAACAATAGCAGTCATCACATATACCCATGGCCTTCCAAGTAAAATATTATAGTCAAGGGGTTCGTCAACAACCTCAACATCAATATTCACTATTTTTCCCCCTAGTTCAATATGTAGGTTATTAATAATACCACAAGGTTTATATGTACGCCCATAAAATGCCTTCAACGTCGTTGATGATTGTGATAAGCGCAGTGAGCCAAGTGACTTCCAACAGTTTAGAGACATAATGCATGTAGATGCTCCCTCATCAATAATAGTGCGATGAACAAGGTGATTGAGAACATTTAATTGTATGGAGAATGCTAATTATGCTGGTAGTTGTGGTACATAGCCCGTATGATTAAAGACGACAAGATTAGAATCAGTTAGATCAATTCCACCAATAGCCAACAATAAAGCCTGTTTTTGGGAGGGACAATTTTGTAATACCTCAAGAGAAGACATAGCTGAAGGGGATTGAGCCAAATATTCAACTATATTATAATTTTGTGCGGCTCTTGCTCAAGGATTATATGTCAATTTATGAATTAATCCCTTTGGTGGCTTGATTTTCAATTCAGGAATAATAGTAGATGGTACTGATTCTATAGATGGATTCATTGTCAAGGTAGTAGGTTGATCAGTGGTCGGACCACCATAATATTTATTTCGCGTCAACACCAAAATATATGTTGAAGGTTTTGTGACAGATAACATTAACACTTGGGAACTAGGAGCTACATCCATAGAAACCATATTTGTGTCCGGATTTGGAAATGGGTCTATCAACACCGCTGACGCATTGGAAGTCTTAATGATTTTTGAGACTTCAGCGCGGTGAGGAAAATCCCTAACAAAGCGTTCCTCATTACAGATTATGCATGGATAACAAGGTTTCCGAGGACCAGATGGTTGATCAGATGATCTTTCCTGCAGGTTAGAAGTTTTTTTTTTCTTTGATTTCCCCTTTTTCTTACTTCTTGGTTGCTTGTCACTTTTTCCTTTGTCAAATGACACAGCATTAATTTCGGAAGTAGGAGCAGGATCAGATGCAGTAGTGTGGTGTGTGCTTGCAGTACCTATCAAGCCATCTCCGGCATGAGAGTCCTTTAATTGAGGAGGAACATTGAAATTAGATCTCGGCGCATTAGGGGTTTTTTCATAGAGCGTGCTAGACTGAGTGTAAATCAAGTCTAAATATTGGGCACGAGTGAAAACTTGCTCTTCTGTGGCGACGCCACCCTTAGCCACATCCTTAGTTATAGATGGTAACAGGGACTTAATGAACCATTCAACAAGGAGCTGATCCAGAACAAATGTCTTAACCATTCGTCGATGATGACGCCACTCATGAATATGATCATAAATGTGAGTAGCATTAGTCTGTTTGAAATTTGTCAAGAGTTCCGTTCCAGTTTCATATCTTCTAGGTGACTAGAAATGAGTCAAAAATACAGTAGCTAGGGCTATGAAATTGTCAAAAGAAGCTCTAGGTAATTCAATGTACCATTTTGCAGCTGGACTTGTGAGCGTACGTTAGAAAACACGTAGTCGAACATAATCATCATTCAGGGAATTTGATGAACACCATAAATGATAAGTCATAACATGAGTCAACGGATCTTCTCCAGGGTTTCCATTGAACTTAGGAATATCCAAGGGTAATTTATGAGGTATCACCGGCCACCAAGGAGAATAGTTGATTAGATCATTGGTTAAACGATTTAAATATGGTAACTCTAAACTTGCAACAAAGTGCAACTGTCTATTAATTTCAGGTTGAGAATAGCCAGGGTAAGATGGAATTGCTTGAGAAACAGGCCTTTGAGCACCAGCATAAGGAATCTATTGCTGGTAACCCAGATAGGGGTTTTTTTGCATAACAAACACTTGAGGATTCTATTGACCAAAATCTGGATATGATACTTGTTGAAATGAAGTTTGAGGTATTTGCACCTGTGGCTGCCAAGGGGTCTGACCACCAATGTTATAACCCAAATTAACATGACTTAGATTTGGTTGATATGTATAACTCGAGTCGGTTGTGACATCCCATAAAATGGTAGACCAGCTTGTGAACAAATAATTCCTGGCACAGGTTGTTGTAAATTGATCAAAGGATTTGGAGTCTGTGGACCCAACATTTGGTGGTATTGAGTTGAAGGACCCACTTGATAAGGTTGATGATGTACAACATTTTGATTCTGTAACAAGGGTATATATGTATTAACAAGTGGTAATGAAGTGGGTGTAACAGGTTGAACCAGTTGATACGATTGTACAACTATTTGTGGTTGGATAGGCAGAGTGGGCTGCCATTGACAAACATTCATTTCAACATTAGATTGACCAAAGAGTGATGGAGTATTGTCATATTAGGTGACCAAAGGTTTCCCCCCAGCATGAGGAGGATAATAAGATGGAAAATATTGTTTTCCAAATGTTGGGAGTCTAGTTGATATGGTACTTGAACGAATGGACCCAGATGGAACGGCTTGATATTGCCCTGATGATGTGTATAATGAATCAAGTCATTCAGTACTTACGATAGTATTACCAGTTAAAATACCGGATGATGACATTGGTAAATACCATGGATTTGAAGATGCACCAGAGAAAATTCTAGATAATGATTTGTAACCTGATGGGACCATAGGGCCACCATGAAAATATGACTCTGGTGAAGTGGTAAACATCGACGGTTTAGCGAGGGCAAGAGCTGACGTAATTCGAATAGCAGGACCAACCGAAGATGTTGGTTCAGACATGGTTGTTTGACCAAATGTATACCCTTTTGAATCGATTGTATTTTGAAAAGGAGGAAGATCAAAAAAAGCAGAGGGTGTCGATTGAGAAAAATACTCGTATAGGTAAAGGTCCTCCCCAAAATTGGTTGGAGTTAAAGGTGTATTGTCTTGTGGGATTTCTTCAATCGTAATTAAACCAGGTGGAAGTATTTCACCGTTAGGCCCAAAGTATATTTCAGGTGGTTAACTGTGTGATATGGGAGATTCAATAGCTACAAAAATTTGTCGTATGACCAAGGTAGGAACAACTTCTGGTTATTCAACTTCAGGATTCAGATGTTCTGGCAAAGAAGAGACGGGATCTGGATCAATTTGTGGTTGAACAACATCAGGTCCAGGAGGTATGGTCTCACTGATTGGATGGATCGTGACCATGGGTAGCTATGAATACCGTGTTTCAAAAACAGTATATGAACCGCTATGTGTAGAAACAACTTGAGCTAACTATGGTTTATGGGAAAATTATGTTTCACCAGAGGTATGGATTGTACTTGATTTGGCAGATCGTGATAGCCTTCACCTACCAGAAGTAACTTTTGGTGGTAAAGATGGTTTTAAAGCTAATCTACGCGAACGACGAGGGAAAGGATTTTGTTCTTCCACGATTACTGATTAATTTTAACCAAAAACAAATAAAAAAAATAAAAGGGTAATGCTAGGTGTTAGAGTCAGTCTTGTCAGTCCTCTGTCAGAGATCAAAACTCTTTTTTCATATTCATTTTTAGGTGTCTCGTTCGATTCATTCATCTACATTTCATTTCGCTAGGGACATGTCATTATCTGATGGAAGGGCCTTGTTGTTTATTTGTCTCATGTCATGTATCTCCTGGCTTATGATTGATCATTAAATTTCATCAGAATTCATCGAAAGTCAATGTTTCAGTCATTCATAGTCATGGATGAATCTTTGGTCAGCAAAGAGTCTGTTAGAGTTTTTAGGTTTAGGGTTTTGACAATTTGGTTTGCAGAATGTTCAATAATGCCAAAGGCGCGTAGGGAGGGTCGAAATAAGTTTTCACGATCAGTCATTTCATCATCATAAGCTTGGAAATCTATTTTTCCTCAAAACTCTGTTTTGAGAAAAAATAAGTATTTCATTTTCATGTAAATAAATCCAAGATGTTTTAAAGAGTTCATGTAGCCCTGGTTACCTTTAAGTTTTAGCAGCTTCCATCCCTGCAGAAAATGAATCAAGAAGCCATCGTTCAAGCCAAAACATTATAAAACTGGGTCTTTACAAAGAAAAAATTAAAGCCATAACTTTATGAAGCTATTTCTATGAGTATCAATGTCATTTGCATTCAGGAGATCACTTGGCAATCGACTCCAGCTATGGAAGGGAAAAAATGTTATTTTCAAAACCAAGATTGTGTTGAGACTCTGCGCGGTGCATAGGAGGAAGGTGCAGCGCACTGGGCGCTCCTCCGCAGTGTAGAAATACACTGGCGCGGCGCACTCACCAGGCGCAGCGCACTAGGAGTGCGCGCGGCGCACAGAGCCAGGACTCAAAAAAAATTTCCCTTTCTCACTCAAATTGCAAAGGAATTCGCCACTTAGCGTTGGAGTTTCTAATCACCCTTTCTGAGGCAAGAGAGCGTGCTCCTTGGATGATGAGGAAACTATCTCAGTTGATTGGAAGGTTGTTTTCTATTTCTGTTAACTTGTTACTTAATGTAGAAGACGTTTCTGAATGGCATACTGTAAAAACTGGGGATGAAGATGCGGGGGTAACTAGCAATTATGAAGTAGGACAGGAATGCTTGGATCGCTTCTCAAATTCCCTTGGGGGCAACACAATATTACCAGTAGCATCAGAGTCATTACCTTTGTACATATCTGATCAAGATTGAAGGAAGCGATATGCGCACAGATTGCTGAAGGTTGCGATAAGGTTTGAGCCAGTGTTAAACATGGTATTGGAGGAGATATTGTTGAAATTTTAGCTGGGATCATTCATGGGAAATACATTTTCCCTTTATTAAAGGCGGAATTTTAGTTTAAAGGCTATTTTTATTAAAAATGGTTTATGGAAGCAAATAGACATTCAAACCCAAATTAAAACGCAGAATACCTACCACAGCTGGGAAATAGGACTCGAGTACCTATTTTTTACTTCAGTTATGATCAAAGGGGTCTACAGCTACAGTTTCCGCATTCTTATTGGTTATCAACAAACAACACGTAACATTGCTTTTCTTCAGAACAAATGGTTGTTTCTTATTTGTTATTGATGTTAAACAGCGCCCTATTTTCATCAATTTGTTATCACACCTCTGAGTCTATTTATTGTAGTGAAAATCATTTCTAAAGGGAGGGTTCTGGGAGAAGTGTGGAGGAAAACTTCGCTGTACGGTTTTTGACAGAGAATTAATGAAAGGTTGCAGCTCTGGTTCATGAGATTCTTGTGGTGTGAGTTTAGCAATTGTTTTTTCTTTTTGTCTCATATGTATCTCATTATGTTTTACTAGTCATTCATAATCATTTCCAGATGAATGCTTTTGAGTAAGAAAGGTAGAATCCAGTTTACTGCTCTGCCTTGGGAAAGTGTTCATGTTCTATGTTTTCTTCTGTTGAAAAGGATTCATGTATTTATGCCCTTTTCACCCTCTTAACAATATTTTCACTTCATATTATTTCAAACCTAATTGCTAGACTTGTTGCCTGTCTTGCCTCACGAAATAATCTGTGTCTTTGATTTAACTTCTCTGCTCATGTTGTTCCTTTGTCCCATATAGCCCAGAAAACCCAGCCTAAAAATCAAAATACTTATTTTTCTTATTTATTTACTAGCCTAAAATCAATATTCATTATAGGTCATCTCAGGCCTTATTGGACATCTTTTGACAAGATAGACCCGGAGAGAGCCCTCTCCTATCCTCGTAGGGCTAGCTACGAGGCTGAGCATGGTCTGGTGTTGTCCTTCTTCTGCCTTATTTCAGCCTAAGGTGGATTTAGGAACTAACACTAGGCAAAAGGGTTTCCCAAGAAACTGTGAACTACATAATACCTCCTGGCGAATCAAGAATTACAGGCAGGAAATCTCCCCGAATGTTGTGTTCGGTGTATCACAATTTACAAGGCGATCAACTCAGTTCACTATGGATGGATAGCACCTAAAATTTTTCCTCCCAAATATACCCGAAGGTATGTGGAGGCCCAAGTTCATATTAACGTTGTCTGATGCGAAACCGCACAGTGAGAGCACCCCTTTATACTTATCGTACTGTAACACCGCCTGATATACCCGAAAGTACATGGATGAGCTACGATATACTTACGTACATGGAGTGAGGTATCACACTCGGAATGTATCGCAGACAAGTTAACGATAGCTTCTATGTTTTACGATGCCGGAACACGACTCTAGACTAGACCTTCTAAATGCTATCGTTATGGTTCCAATGCTTTGTTAGGTAAATTGAGACTAATTTTATGTTGATCTTGCTTAAAATTTGCCTTCAAAGTTTCACAGTGATGATGTATTGGAAAATTCCTAAAATGCAACTAAAAATGATAAGAAATCTTTCACTTTCAGTTTCTTCAATGAAAAACCTAGCTACTAAGGTAAGAGAGAAAATAATTTGTGAGCAAACAAATCAATGAGCAAAACAAATCAATGATCACAAAATAAATGCAGATTTCCTAATGTTCCTTTTTGCAAAACACACAAAAATCCTACATGCAAATGAAAGTTTTTATTTTTAGTTTCTTTAATGTTATGAATGCAGAAAAGAAACTAGGTGCACTAAATCAACAATTCAAATGCCTTTTACTTTCGAGAAATGAAGAATACAAACAACAATTTCTCTTTTGAAGGAAAAATAAGGATTTCAACAACAATTTCTCCTATCAAGGAAATGAAGATTTTATGACAATTTCCTATTTCGAAAGAAAATGATTCTTAATGCAACCATAAAAAATACTTTGAAATCAACTTTTCAATGATAAAGAAAAACTTTTTTAAACAAACATTGAACAAAATTTTCAGTCAAAGGAGGAAGAAGTATATATATTTATTGGTCAATATGAGGATCAAACTTTTCAAAACACCGCAGAAAACAAACTGAAGTAAATTGCAAAGGAAAATTCAAAGGAATCTAGGTCTTTTCAGGAGTCAACGCAGTCTCCAAGGGGAGACAGTGCTCTGCAAAGCACTATGTCCTATCTACGGGTGCATTGGGCATAGTGTATAAGGAAAAATACTACTGTTTAACTCACTGTCTTTGCAAATTTGGCTTTCAAAAATTTTAATCTTTTTGTGTAACAACTACTGGGTGGATAAACAAATCAAATCAAAGGCTAAGTCACCTAGATCTAAGATAAATTGTCCCCAGCGGAGTCGCCAATTTGTTGGGCCAGAATTGTGGATTACGGATAAAACACGCTTCCCTAGACAGATGACAATCTAGAACAACAGATTAAAGATTATACGACTACCTTTCCTAACTTAGAGCAGACACACAAAAAGGATTAGAGGCTTACTTGTAATCCAAGCGCTTCTAAATGGCTCCTTCTGTCGCTTTTGTTGTAGCTTCAAATTCAAGCGGTTTGTAGGAAAAATGCTTCCTGCAAGAAAGAACACTAAAACAGCATAAGATAGCAATAATACAGATGTCTATTCAAGTTAGTTAGCTAAATCAGTAAAGCATAAACAATATACATCAACTAATATCTTGCAATATGGAAAATCAAAGCCAATACAGATGCATATAGGGAAAAGTAAGATGTATTCTTTATTGATGATAGAAGGAGAGGTTACAACCAAATGACTGATTTGAAGTGACCCTTCCAGCAATGATCCTCAGCCCAATCACAGTATAAATCTCTCTAGTAGTTGTTACACAAATTTAACTCTCAATTGAAAATCCTCCAAGATTTCTCTACTCAAATTCTTCCTTCGCAAACACTCAAATCTATGCTCAATTTATAGATGAACTGAAGGTAGTTTTGCAATGAATGACTTTCCAATAATAGGCAAGACATGTTCCCAGTCATGTAGATGTCAAATAGACACTTGGATTCGAAGCTTGACACATGTGAACTCTTCTAGAAGGCACTGGCCAAGTGGATATTCCGGAACAATGAGAATTCTGCTACCAATGTGACCAACGCACCCATAGATGTTGGGAAGTGGTTTGCAGAGCAGCCTTGCATGGGACTACCTGCATATGCAACGCACTTAGTCCCCTTAGAGCTAGCGTTGGTGAGCTCTCATATGCTATATAATAAACTTTGAACTTTGGAAACCTTTGCTTGATGAAATTCATGCTTGATTTGTCTTGCTCTTGCCTTAGGGCATGTAGCAACTTGAAATGATAGGGAATGATAGACACTTAGTAATTGGTCCTGGAGATGATGCCTAGTTAACCAGGTCATTGGGAATCATGCCCAAATTGACCTATAACACCTGGTTACTAGCAAGGTTGTTTTAACAAATGGTCGATACCCTGGAGGGAAATGGCCCAGATTCTGAAATGCTTGAATGCATGTACAAAAGTAACTTTTTGTTTTAATATAAAAGGTTTGGTTTTTTTATTTGGAAAAAATTGTAAAATTTTGACAAAATAATTATGAGAAATAAATCAATTATGTAATTCCACCCTTTTAACATGGAATAAATATCACATAAGCAAAATAAAAGGTGGAAAGGGGTGCATTCTAGCCAACAACTAAGGTAAGTTGAACTTCAATTTCTCTCACTACAATGGAGTGGAAAATAGGGTTATAACACTTATCGGAGAGGCTCACACCTCAAAGGTTACAAGACACTTTAGCATGGGGAAGAAAATTACTAAGTTACAAAGGTATGTTTAGTGACCCATAATGCAAGAAAATGTAGCACAATGTAATAGAGGATGTATACTTTCTTGTACTATCTACCCAGTAACATGGAGCAAGGTCTATATGACCCCTTATTGGTACCCAGTAGACCTTGAAAAATCATTTTAGTGGATTTTGTCGGATTCTTACTAACAACCATGAAGGTACATTACTATGCAATTGGGTTATTTGATAGGTTCAACAAGTTGTGCATTATCATGCCCTGAAAAAAGATCATCAAAGGACAAGAAGGAGCAAACATGTTCTTTGAACAAGTCTAGGTGCACTTTGGGATATGAAGGAACATAATTTCATATAAGGATACTAGATTCTTATTTCATTTTGAAATACAATGTGGAAGAACATGTACACTAACTTGAATAGGTCTACAACATTTCATCGACAAAAAATATGAGCACGTAAAATTAGTAAACGGGACTTTGGTGCAACTTTTGAGGGGTCACAATCAAAACCTTCCAAAGATTTGGGGTGAGAATGTGAACTATATATAGCATTCTTATAAAAAAGTATTCAACACTTCCATTGGTAAGTTAAATTTTGAAACTTTCTTTGGAAATTTGCAACCTTCACCCTTGGATGTAATATATGAGAAATAAGGAGTGGGGGAGGAGCTCATGTGAGATGCATTGAAAGTATAATTTTTTATTTTTTTGAGAAGATAAGGTGGATCCATTTGAAATTAAATGAGATACTAAAGAAATAATGGGAGAAATATAAGGCTATACATGGTCAACACAAAACCTTCTCATCATGCTCTCACTCTATCTTTTGCTTCTTCCACCCATTTTATCCCTCAAAAAAGATAAGAAAATGATAGTTACAATCCAATTTGAGGGAGAAGCCTTCCTTTTACAATGAATACAATATATAAGACAAGATTTTAGGACTCTCTCTCATTCTCTCACCACACAGACATATATAAGGCATCAAGTGGGTTTATCTCTGGTGATTGGGAGGAATAATTAAGATCCTCCCCACCCAAGTTCAATTCTCTTAAGTGACATGATGAACTTTGAAATGGATTACAACAAGTATATTCCTCATCTCAACATATAAATATTCATATACATGTTCCAGTATATTACATCAAATATTCCATATGAGTAATATACATGTTTCGGCTTATTATATCAAATTTCATCATGTTACTTGCGAGAATTTAACTTCCGTAGGGAGGCTCCCAATCATTCATCCCAACCACCCTATATGTGTGTAGTTAAGAATTTGTTTTCCAATTAGATTTACTCTATTATTAATATTGGGAAAGAAAGACGGGAGAAATGTAAAAAGAAAATAGCTTTCATAAATATTTGGTTGATCTCCTCTTTATGTGATCTCCTCCAACCATACGCCTTTGAACTAATGTTCATGACTTTAGAACTTCCTTTACTGTAGTTGGTGCTTGTGTTATCGCTGAATCTTTTGGCTTTCCCCCTATTGTTGGCTCTAGATCAATTGGTTAGGGTTTTGTACCTAGAATAGACTGAGGGTAATTTAGGGGCTCCATTATTAGCTTTGGATATGGATATCATTTGTGTGTGTGTGTATGTGTCTATGAAATATATAAAAATTTGTAACACACACTCCCACCCCCTTAGGACATTCTTGGGTAGCATAAGGTGTTACATCAACCTTAACCCAATCTCCAAGGTCTCATTATGGAAATGGGATTACATAAACCCTCAAATTCAAACTCTCTTGGAATCTAAAACAAATGCCACCATCTTGACAGGCTCATCAAGGACATTATCTGATACTTAGAAAAGTTATGAGTTTTTAAAGTTCGCCATTTAATACTTTCCACATAGGAAAGTCCTACCACGTGATATATATATATATAATTAGTCAAGTGTCGAGGACACCACTTGTTTGAAGGGAAGGTACATGTTAAGCCTAATATAAGCACCATATTAACCCCAAAACACCTTATTAAGCCCTAGATATTGAGCTATTACATTTCTATTGTTATATTGTTATGTTGGCTAGAACCTTTCATTGTACCATTTCATTTTCATTATACTCTTTCTCACTTTATATATATATAAAGTGAGAAAGAGTATAATGAAAATGAAATGGTACAATGAAAGGTTCTAGCCAACATAACAATATAACAATAGAAATGTAATAGCTCAATATCTAGGGCTTAATAAGGTGTTTTGGGGTTAATATGGTGCTTATATTAGGCTTAACATGTACCTTCCCTTCAAACAAGTGGTGCCCTCGACACTTGACTAATTATGAGTGTTTTTTCATTAAAACTCATCTTCCAATCTCACCTCTTCCATTAGTAGGTTTTTCCATTTAATGAGGTACTTAATAATTACTTGATTTCTTAGTTGTTTAATCTTTGTTTCTAGGATTGTTTCTGGTTCTAGCAAGATTTGTCCTTCTTCATTATTCTCTAATAAAATAGTTTGGATTGGGATCTTGTCATTAATAACCTTCTTAAGAAAGAAATGTGGAAGACTAAATGTACACGTGAATATGGAAGTAACTCTAATTCTTTAGCCACACTCCCAATCCTCTGCAACACCTTAGAGGGGCCATAATACATCAATGCTGATTATTTGTCCTTCTTTTGTTGCTTGAGTTACATCTATTTATATGGTTGCAGTCTCACAAATGTGCAATCCCCCATTTTAAATTCCCTTCCACTATAATGTTGACTTACTTGTCGTTTCACCCTATTTTTAGCTATAATCAAGTTGTCATTCAATAGTTTGAGAATCTCTTGTTGGTGCTCTATGTGGTCCCCCACTACATGAACCTTTATATTCCCTTTCAAGGGTGATGTGATGGATGGAGGATGATATCCATAAGAAATTTTCGATGAAGTATTGAAGGATATTTTGTACCGCCATTCTGCCAAGGAAAACCACTTCTTCCATTATGTTTGTTTATTAGATGTAAAGAAACATAGATATCCTTGGTGGTTTTTAAACTCAAGTGGTTATCAATTGAAGAAGAATGATCTGGATTATCCACAGTGTTACAAGAAATTTGTTGACGTTTCGAATCCCAACGGGGATCCATCTTCGGGACAATTTTTGAATGAATGCTTGAAAGAGAGATCATATCAATGATAAATAGTAATAGAAAAAGTTATTGAGAGCGCTGACCAAAAACTAGAATTTTAATTAATTTTATTTTTATTTATAAATTATTTAATAATAATTATCAAGTAATAATGTTTTAACTACTAATAATAGTAGTTTTTATTATTAATTGATATTAATAATTATAATTATTAATTGATATTAATAATTATAATTAATAATTATAATTATTAATTATAATTATTAATTGATATTAATAATTATAATTATTAATTATAATAATTATGATTAATAATAATTTTAATTTTTTTCTTTAAAAAATCAAAAATTAACTTATTTAGTTAATTTTGTTAAATTTATTAATTAATGTTTTTTAATTAGTTAATATTATTATTAATAATTAATATTTCTTATTATTAGCAATAATTATAGTAATAACCATTATTATTTAATTTATTAAATCAATTTTTCTTTTTCTTTTTCTTTAATTTCAATAATTATTAAGAAAAAAATATATGTTAAGAGTTAAATTCTTCATAATAATCATTTATTAATTGATATTTTTTTTAACTTAGGCTAGATTCTATTGATAATACAAAATAATGTACAGAGAAGCTGTGGACCAGGGATATCTAGTGTTAATTATCCTACCCCCATCCGAGATTGGTTCAAAAAAGACAAAAAGAGGAGTTGCCCTTATAGGGGAAACTAGATTTTATAGTTTCTAAGAATATCATTGTCTTGATGTTTATCTAGAATGCTAAAGTAGGCGCAAAAAGCTATAATAGATATGAAAAAACAAACTAGAAACTGGATCCTAGCCAAGGAGCTATTGAGTTCCTTTTCCTTCATCCTCATCTGTAGGAGTTTCTTCCAGCACTAGTCAGCCATACTCTTGGATGATGACTTCCTCTTCCGTGGTCAGGAGAGGCATAGAATCTGAGTGAGCTACTACCTCGACCGGTGTAGTCTCTGTGTCATCTCTCCGCTTTGTGCCATCTGGAGAGAGATTCCAGACTATGATATCCTCTGCTAAAGGGAGGTTGACAGATAAGATAGACTATTCAATTTCCACGGCAGGGAAGGCAGAGAAACCAGAATGGTTGATTTTCTCCGTTGTTTCCTACCTGTCGGATTGCTACAGAGAGATCTAGGAGGGCCTATGTCTGAGTGAGGTTCTGCTTGGTTCTCCAGAGCTATAGTACTGTAGTGGGGATCAGGAGTAGAGGGGTTGGAGCTGTCGAGGGCCTCCATTATTCCATCCACAGAATGAGTGCAAAGGGAATCATTGTGGGTGCGGCCCGGAAGGGTGCCTCTAGCTCTGCCTCAGATGGGTCGCATACGTTGGCGAGGAGGCATAGCAGAGCAGGCCAGAAGAATGTCAGGAGGTAGAATGAGAGTTCTTAGGAGAACCGAGAATCATCGAGAGAGCACTGTAGTAGGCAGGTCGGCTGGGCGAACATACCAGGCAAGAGAAGGTGAGTAAGTGTGAATGGATTCAAGCAATTCCATCAGGCGGTAATGATCTTGGGAGGACGGTGTAGTCATTAAATGTCTAAGTAATTACTTCAAACGACGGCAGAGGGGATGTGACTTCCCCAGGGAATCGACCTTGCGCCATAAAATGGCCTTCTCCATCAGTCGTCATGCCATTAAGGTGAGGATTCATGGATGTTAGCCCTCCACGTTGATCTCTTGTTGTCGTGTCATGTGAGGGTCCTTTTTCAGGGGTGCATCCGAGGATTTATTAATTAATATTTACCTATACTAAAGTACAAATAAATTTTAATAAAAATATATGTATTTTCAATTAATATTAATAATTCAAATTATTTGTGAATAATTATTAATAATAACAATGTTAATTTAATTATTAGTTATTATGTATATATATATATATATATATATATATATATATATATATATATATATATCTGTGTGTGAGTGTGTGTGTGTGTGTGTTAAGACAGATACTTAATAATAATTATTAATTAATTAATTTTTATTTACTTATTGTTAAATAAATAAAAATTAATAACAATAAATAATTATTAAAAGTAAATAAATTTATTCATATTAATTATTATTATAGTTTGTCTTTTTATGTACTTTTTATTATTGATATATATATTATTTTTATTTTTATTTATAAACCTTGATCCCATAAATAAAAGGTTAAAATATGAAAGAGAGAGAAATATACCTGAGATACTATACCTGGGAGGGCGACGAAGCGGAATAACAAATTTGTCTCCTCAGAGGAAGCCAACTATCATTGATTTCACTCCCTCCATCCCTGCTGAGATTATGAGAATGCTTAATAATCTCAAGAGCTTCTCTGATTTTTCTTCTTCGATAGTGTTCCTCTATCGCGATAATTTTGGCATATTCTAAACATTTATTCAAAGTCTTAGTTTTCCCATCAAATCCATGATGGTGAGATGAGATGTGAGCCACTTGAGTACCCAAACAAGAAAATAATTCAGTCCAAAACTTCCAGTGAAAATGGGAACTTTGTCACTTACAATAATCTTCATCTTTCTATGTAATTTGGACTATTTAAATGAATGCTTCTACCATTGTACTTGCTTTAAAAGGATGAGAGAGAGAGAGAGAAAAAGTACATACTTTGTCATCTGTTCTACCATTACCATACCAACATTATTTCCTTCATATTTGGGTAAAATTGTAATAATATCAATCGAAAATTCTTCCAACCACTGCCTTGGTATGTTTAATGTTTGTAGGATCCATGGTGTCTTCATTGTATCTCCCTTATTCTCTTGGCATACCACAAATTCATCCACAAACTTTTGCACATCTACTTTAGGGCCTTCCCTAAAAAAATATTTATTGATCCTATGGTATGTTTTCAAGAACCCTTAATGTCAGCCTATGGGAGAGTGTATAATTCAAAAAGGACCTCTTGTTGACTTGAGAATTCTTGCATAAGAATAAGCGATATTGATACCACATAAAATCATTATTCTACATAAAATGGTATGCTTTGTTGGGGTTCTCTTATGGTTGTTGAATGATCTTGCATACCTTCTCATCTTTCTTCCATTCTAATCTTGCTTCTTTCACCAAGTTAGAATATGGAATGGAAACATCACATAATAAATCTTTTGTGTCTTCCTCCTTCCTTGAGAGTGCATCTTCCAAAATATTTTGTTTTCCCTTCGTATACATAATTTCAAAGTCATAACCTAACATCTTTGTAACCAATTTTTGTTATTCTTATAAATATGGTCTTTGTTCCAAGAAGTACTTCAAACTATCATGGTTAGTTTTTAATTTGAAGTGTTTTCCTAGTAGGCATGGACATTATTTCTTGACTACATGTAGTATGAACTACATTTATTTTGAGTCTGAGTGAGTTTTTTCCTTCAATTTAACCACTTT
Source organism: Pinus albicaulis (assembly GCA_034641835.2). Taxonomy (NCBI): domain Eukaryota; kingdom Viridiplantae; phylum Streptophyta; class Pinopsida; order Pinales; family Pinaceae; genus Pinus; species Pinus albicaulis. The sequence continues at coordinate 368,508,129 of CM076575.1, forward strand.
TAAAGGCAAGGGGAGCTTCCTTTTTGCATAAAAACTACATTGTGTGTGTGTGTGTCTATGAAATATATAAAACTTTATAACACACCTTCCCACCCCCTTAGTAAATTCTTGGGTATCAAAAGGTGTTACATCAAGCTTAGCCCAATCTTCAAGGTCTCATCATGAAAACGGGATTACACTTAAACCCTCAAATTCCAACTCTCTTGGAATCCAAAACAAACAGTATATGATACTTAGATCAAAAGTTACGAGCTTGTAAAGTTCATCATTTAATACTTGCCACAGAGGCAAGTCCTTCCACGTGGCACATATATATATATATATATATATATATATATATATATAGCGACAAAGAGTACAATGAAAATGAAATGGTATAATGAAAGGTGTTTTAGGGTTAATGTGGTGCTTATATAAGGCTTAACAGGCCCCTCCCATTCAAACAAGATGTGTCCTCAACACTTGACTAATTATGAGTGCTATTGCATGGAAACTCATCTTCCCATGTCACCTCTTTCATTAGTAGGTTATTCCATTTTATGAGGTACTTAATAATTACTTGATTTCTCAGTTGCTTATTCCTTGTTTCTAGTTCTAGTAAAATTTGTCCTTCTTCATTATTCTCTACTAAAATAGTTTGGATTGGGATCCTGTCATTAATAACCTTATTAAGCAAGAAACGTGGAAGATTAGATATACAAGTGAATATGGAAGCAACTCTAACTTGTTAGACACACTCCCAATCCTCTGCAACACCTTACAGGGGCCATAATACATCAGTTATAATTTATTGTCCTTATTTTGCTGCTTGAGTTACATCTATTTATATGGTTGCAATCTCACAAATGCCCAACCCCCCATTTTAAATTCCCTTTCACTACAATGTTGATTTACTTGTGGTTTCACCCTATTTTGTGTTATAATCAAGTTGTCATTCAATGGTTTGAGAACCTCTTGTTGGTGCCCTATGTGGTCCTCCACTACATGAACCTTTATAGTCTCTTTCAAAAGTGATGTGATGGATGGATAATGATATCCATAAAGTGATATATATCATGAAATTTTTGATGAAGTCTGGAAGGATGTGTTATACCACCATTCTACTAAGGAAAACCACTTGACCCATTATTTCTATTTATTATATGTAAAGCAACATAGATATCCTTCTAAAAAATTATTCAAATTCATAGTTTTCCTATCAAACCGATGATTGTAAGATGAGTTGTGAGCCAATTGAGTACCCAAACAAGAAAATAATTCAGTCCAAAACTTTCTAGTGAAAATGGTGTGAAAGTTTCAAAACAGAAACCCTACTCCAATATCTAGATCTACTTTGCCTACCTGTTTAATTAACTTAACACATTATTTTACTGAATTATTCAGAAAAACATTAAAGTAGACACTAACTGCAACCTACACATCTACAGATAATTTACTGAAAAATAAACACACGTGACAAGATTACACACGAATTTTCAAGCAAATGTCCCCGGATAAACACAATGCAGGAAAATTGGTGCAACAACTCTAGAGGGTTTTATTATTATGCAAAATCTAAATACAACATTTTGGGCACCATAAATGGTTGGCCCTACAAAGAAGTTACACGGAAATTTGTACCTTTCACTCGGAGATAGAAGATATGGTTGTATCACGCCCTCAAATGGGATTTACAGATCATGGGCCCCTTCTGGCGCACTGGAACCCTCAGCGTTGCCTCTGCAGCCTCTATGTCAACCCTCACTGGCCAACATCCCCACTATGTCACCCAAACTAATGCTGCACTTCCCCAGCTACGCCTGCATCACCTATGTTGGTGTTGTGTTGCCCCAGTTGGGCCTGTGTCACCTCTGTTGGTGATGCGCTACCCCTGCACTACGTTGGATGGGTCTGCGTCACCCTGGCTGGGCTTGTGCAGCCTCTGCGTGGTGTTGGCCGAACTGCATCATCGTGGCTAGCTCTGCGCTGACTAGTACCCACTGCCCCTCTACCTTGTTGTATCCTCAGCCTTGGATCAGATCATCCCTTGTCGATCTCTGCCCCTCACTGCACTACAAACTCACTTCGAATTTCTCAACAAACCCCGCCCCAGACATTTGACTTAGCTTCAGTGCTCTACCATTGTGTGTATGTATCTCCAACTAACCCCAAGCCTTTCCTTTATAATTTTCTCGTTCGAAAATCAACGGCCATGACCTAATATTCTAATCGACGACTCATATTAAAAGACTGCTTGATCCATGACACTAAGAACATTTCATCACATGTGTTTAATTAATTCACTTTAATTTTTCTAATTTCCTAAGTTAGACTTAGGGTACTCATTAAAAAAATTAATTATTAGAATAAATTCAACATCAGATGAAATTTTTCCAAATGTTTTCTATGTTTTGGAAGTCTCGTGCGTCTTAGCCCCTCCACAAAATTTCAGGGCTATATCACACTCAATATGCTACCTCAAAATCTCAACACTCCCTATTAGCTAGGAGTGTGCTATAGCAATACATCCACACCAAATATTTCCTGATCTCTGCAGCGATCTCTGCGCTACTGATGTTTGGCCTACTGCCCTCCATCCACTGTGTTGATGCTTTCTGTACTGCTACCCATGTCACTGCCACTGACACTGCTACATCCGTACTGCAACTCCTTCTCAATTTGTTGCATCATGTTGCCCATAGCACTGCCACTGCAACTCAGTTGTTGAGAATTAAGCAACTGAAGGACCCCTACCCAATCACTGGCAGACAAGTCAGGTTGCACCTCATCACTAAAGCTCCCTTGGCTGCTACGTTACACTGTCTCCATGAAGCCATTACATTGGTGTTGCTCTGCACTGCGTAAGCATTGCCCCCTCTGTGTTGTTGAAATCCCATCATCCTCTGTGTTGTTTCTCCTATGCTGTTGCAGCCTCTGCACTATGCTACTCTCATCTACAATGTCCCAACTTTGCCCTCTTCTTCATTGTGATCTCCTACACCCACTAATCCACTTGTCCCACTATCATCTTAAGGCTCAGGTAGCTCATGTGTGATCCACCTTAAGGATCCTGCCTTACGCCATATATATCTCACTCTACAGATCTATGTCGCCCCACTTACATGGCTCATGAGCACTCATGGCTACATCGTCGTCACTACCATCATCCTCCTTTGTTTCTACTGCCTTGGATTCAGAAGATCCCTTGTCCTTCTTCTTAGGACAATTGTTGGCAAAGTGCCCAATTTCTCCATAATTAAAGCACCCGACCTTGGATAGGTCCCTCTTATTCTTCCCTTGCTGCTTATGTCCCTTTTATGCAAGGGTTGCATCCTCCTTCTCCTCTTTCTTTACTTTGATTGTACTGTTTTTGCTGCTTTGCCTCTTGGTAAATCTCCTAGTTTCCTCCTGTCGGAGGATTTCCCACATATCTGCCTAGGATGGTAACGTTGCCCTGCCCAAGATGCTTTGGAAAAACATTTCCCATTCCTCGGTGACTGAATTTAGGGTAGTCCTCACCAAGAGCCCTTCATCCAGAGTCGTACCCATGGCAATCAGTTGGTCCCAGCTAGTCTAAAGTCTGAAGAGGAAGGGATCTATTTCCTCACCCTTTTGCATATGGAACAACCGCATCTGATTCTCCAGAAGCATCTTCCTTTAGACAGAGCCTCTCTGATACATCGTGTCCAATTTTTTCCACATTTCATTTGTCGTGTTCTTTCCAGAAATATGTGGAACCATGTGATCTTTTTCTCCGTCCATGATCAAGCGCCTTTCCCGCGCTTTAATCTCCTTGAATTTATTAAGAGGATCTCCATTGGTAGGAACATCTAGGAAATTCTCAGCATGGTCCTTGATGTCATACTCATCCAGTACTATTAGGATCCTGGCCCTCCAGATAACGAAGTTGGATATGTCGTCCAACCTGTCCTGATCTCTCAGTCCATGAGAAACCATCTCTGCTCAAATCTGCCGAAACAGATACTCATCTCCCTCTTTCTACTGCAACACTCCACATAAAATTGGATATCAGTTTCTTGACGATTAAAAACCCTCTATAGTAGTTGCTCCCTCTGACAACTAATTTCCCTCCCATAAATCCTCTGCCAAAAACAACTGAATTGGTTCTCTTCGATCACCCTCCTGATCGAATTTCAAATCTGTTTGCCATAGATTTTATGATAAATTATTCTCCTCCCGCTCTTTTCACCTTTTTTAGGCGTGATTTTTCACCAACAAAACCTATGCCACACCAGAAACCTCTAAAGATCAAAAGCTTTGTTTCTAGACTACACAGCAACCTCAAAACCCAGACTGTGTCCCTCTATCTAGCCTCTACGTGATCATATTGGCTCAGCGCATCCTCTGTGTAGTGCATCCTACTCATGCATCACTTTGGAAGGCTCTGTGTTGCCTCTGTGTCACTCAGCTGGATCTGCGTCAGCCTGGCTAGGTTGCGTCCCTCTTGGTGTTGCGCTGCCCTTTTTCTGGATCTCCTGCTTCAACTGCCCTCACTGGAGCAATCTTCTCTAGTTGCTCTGTTGTTGGATCAGCTTGATCTGCAATGCTCTGATACCATGTGAAATTTTCAAAACAGAAACCCTACTGTAGTATCTAGATATACTTCGTCTACTTGTTTAATTAACTTAACAAGTTATTTTACTTAATTATTCATAAAAAACATTAAAGTAGACACTAACTAGAACCTACACATCAAAATATCATTTACTAAACAATACACACATGTGACAATATTACAAACGATTTTTTGAACAAATTTCCACGGAAAAACCCAATGCGGGAAAACCGATACAGCAGCTCTAGAGGGTTTTATTATTATTCATAATATGAATACAACATTCTGGGCACCAAAAATGGTTGGCCCTACAGAGAAATTACACGACAGTTTGTACCTTTAACTCGTAGACAAAAGATATGGTTATATCACACCCTCAAACAAGATTTACAGTTCAGGAGTCCCTTTTGGCCCATTGCAACCCTCAGCGTTGCATCTACAGCCTTTGCGTCATCCCTTATTGACCAGCGTCCCCACTGCGTCACCCTAACTGATGTTTTGATGCCCCGGTTGAGCCTACATCACCTCCGTTGATGTCGCATTGGCTAGGTCTACGTCACCCTGGTTGGGCTTACGCAACCTCTGCGTAGTCTCTGTGTGGTGCTGGATGAACTGTGTCCTCCTAGCTAGATTTGCGCTGACTGGTACTCACTGCCCCTCTGCCTTGTTGTATCATCAACCTTGGATCAGATCATCCCATGTCAATATTTTCCCCCCACTGCACTGCAAACTCACTTCAAATTTCTCAGCAAACCCCACCCCAGAAATTTGACTTAGCTTCAGTGCTCTCCCGGTGTGTGTGTGTCTCCAACTGACCCCAAGCCTTTCCTTTATACTTTTCTCGTTGGAAAACCAATGGTCGTGATCTAATCTTCTAATTGATGGCTCAGATTAAAATATTGCTTGATCCACGTCACTTAGAGCATTTCATCACATGTGTTTAATTAATTCACTTTAATTTTTCTAATTTCCTAAGTTAGTCTTAGGGTCCTCATTAAAAAAATTAACTATTAGAATAACTTCAACACCAGATGAAATTTCTCCAAACGCTTTTTGGGTTTTGGAGGTCTCGTGTGTCTTATCCCCTCCACAAAATTTTAGCATATAGCACACCCGATGCTACCTCAAAATCTCAAAAAATGGGAACTTCATCACTTACAATAATCTTCAGCATTCCATGTAGCTTTTGGATTGTTTACATGAGTGCTTCTACCATTGTACTTTCTTTAAAAGGATGAGAGAGAGAGAAAAAAGGGACATACTTTTTCATTTGATCTACCATTATCATAATAACATTATTTCCTTCATATTTGGGTAAACTTGTAATAAAATCGATTGAAAATTCTTCCAAACATTGCCTTGGTATGGCTAATGGTTGTAGGATCCCTGATGTATTCATTGTATCTTTCTTATTCTCTTGGCATACAACACTTTCATCCACAAAATTTTGCACATCTACTTTAGGGACTTCTTAGAAAACATATGCCTTGATCCTATGGTATGTTTTCAAGAACCTTGAATGTTCTCCTATGGGAGAAGTGTATATTTCAAAAAGGACCTTTTATTGAGTTGAGAATTATTAATGAGAATAAGTGATCTTAATACCACAACAAATCATTCTTCCATGTAAAATTTCATGCTTCATTGGAGTTCTCCTGTCGTTGTTGAATGATCTTGCATACCTTCTCATCTTGCTTCTATTATGTCACGGCCCCATGCTAGTGGTGACTTCCAACCAAACATGGGCACAGTGTGACACTTTCTAACTCTTTTGATTCCCACTACTTGAGTTTGTGAACTACGCCTAACCTTCAACACTTCGATTATTTTTCTTCGAGTGTTAACAATGCAGCACAATTAACTTCAATTCTATTCAACCATTTATCTTCTTATACAATAGAAATAAACATTATCAATAAACAGTGTACACACATATAAATGGGAGGGGAAACTCCCAAACAAGTCTACCCAACACTTATTCAAATTATGCAATTCAATTTTACAAATTACAACTTTTCACAATCTTGAAGCCCCTACATGTTTCATCATTCCAATTTTGCCTATAGTGCAACCTAACACGACACTCATGCAGCCTACAATGACCCACGCCTAATCTGAGTTAATTGTAGCAACCTACATTCAGTCATGACCTCGTGCATTGTTCACCCGACTCAACATTGTTCACCCAAATTCGGCACTCCTCTACCCGAACATGAATTGTTCACCTAAATCGATATTCTTCACCCGAACGCCCACTATTCACCCAACTCGTGCACTGTTTACCCAAACTGCGAATTTTTCACATGAACTGCGCACTGTTCTGCCCAAAATGTGACATTGTTCACCTAAACTGTGCACTATTCTTCCCACATTGTGGTACTATTCACCTGACTTGACGGAAACCCTGAATTCATTTACCCAAAAAACTTCCCACAGTCCTACAATTTGCCACTTGAATCTCACCTTGCCCTTCCACTTGTGGTTATCTCGCCCAGCTCACACTTGTTCTCTAAACTCGTGTTGCTTGGTTTCTTGATGCCTCCAATGAATGACACTCCACATTTATATATACGTTGCCCACTTTTTTAATCTACCAAGGGTCGTGTCCTTTGGTTTATTCATGGGTCATCCTTCCCACACACTACCTAGTCAACCTATCTTTCACCCAAACATGCCCCTTTAATATTTTCCAAGTCATGGGCAGACTTGCATTTGGTCGATTGGGTGCCCTCGCTCGTCTGCACACGCCTACCTGTCGTGCACCCCGGTCACCCAACTCTTCTGCACGCTCGTGTCGCCTCCCTCTGCACACCCATTTCACATTCACTACATGTCGTGCCCTAATGTTGGGTGGGCGTTGTTACACGTCATTTTGTCACCATGACATTTGACTGTCAATATGGATCTATCACCATCCATACTCATGCTTTCTTAGAAGTCAAAACATTCATGTTCCTAAACCAAGTCTTGTAAACCAGAAAAAAACTCTTAAAGATTGTCTACGCGCTTTTTGTGGTCATTTCCTGCGCATGCGCTGATACTTCCTCTATTAGTTGCGACGATCTTCGCTCTGTTAGCCCATAAAAACTGCACACCCCTGTAAAAGAAAGTGAACATGAAAAAGTAACTTCTATAAGCCTATTTGGGTGAATATTCTTCCAACTAATAGTGCCAATTAGAGTTATATCCTCCACTCATGGAGCTTATCCCCTTGGATAAAGGAACCCTAATCCATTCATTAGAGGATATCATCCCTCTCCTGATGGATCTGAAACCTCCTTAATTTCTCTTATAAATTGAGCTGAAGATTCAGGGTTAAGGGTTAACTTACAACTTACTTTGTACTTCAGATATAGTACTGAGTATATTGTGGAATGTACATGGAATATTACACCTTGTACACAATATTTCATTAAAGATAAATATATGTTAGTCATTATAGAGAGGAAGGTTTGTCAAACCAAGGACCATGATTCTAAAGGCATAAGGGTGAAATATGTACAACATCAAGGCTCGGGTTGTAATATTTCTCTTTATAATTCTTGATAATACATATGGATCTCTTTTTCTCATTGTGTTGTTTTTAGATTCATTAAAACAATGACAATCCTTAATCTCCTTGATCATTTAGTTGAATTGGTGTTTTTTATTATTATATACTGCACGTGCTTTTGATTCTTTGCATGTTTTTTATTGTAGGTTCTTCTCAGCATCGAAGGACTTATTTGGAACCAAAGGCAAGGTCTACAACAAACATCGCGTTGAAAGGTAGGAGCATAACATCGTCATTTCTAAGTTATAATAATTTGAATGCTAATAATTTAGGGAAAGAGGTATTCAAATGGTTTTTTGTTTCTAGTTATCTATTGGGATACCATGGAGATCGCTCTTGTCTGCAAGAGGGATTTATCCAGAAAACAAATTGGCGACTCCACTGGGGATCAAACCCAGAATCTCTAGTTTGGTCGGCAATTCCTACTAAGTTGCCCAGTGGCATTTCAAAGTTTGAAGGAAAATCATGAGAAGACCCCTTGAATCATGTTATGACTTATAATCTATGATGTGCATCCAATTCTTTGATCGTTTATTCTATCTATTTAAGAATTTTTCAAAGAAATTTGATCGGCTTAGCCGCAAAGTGGTACATTGAGTTACCATGAGGCTCTTTCAACAATTTCAATGATTTAGAAATTTCTTTCCTTACTCATTTTCAGTTTCTAGTCCATTATGATAATGGCATGGAAATTTTTACTTCACTTAAACAAATTATGTCTACGTACATTTCATACCACATCCATGAATGGCAACGTAGACATCGCTTAGTCAAAGTTTTCATCCCAGATCAATTTTTGGTTGAATAATTCATTAAATCATTACTTCCTAAGATTACTAAAGATGTAGCTAAATGAGGCGTTGTAATAGAAGAGCAGTTAATCACTCAAGCCTAGTATCTGGACCTTGTTTACACACAGTCTGGTACTTTGTATGAAAAAAATCTCGACTTACCTCGCCTAGGTCAAATTACTACAACTCATTCTAGTTCTCATGCCACAAACGGTGTAATTAGTACATTTAATACATCAAAGAGTAAGAATACACCATCTAAATCTACTACTCCAATCATAACTTTACCTGATTCACCTAAACGAGACTCTTCCCTAGAAACTGCTGTCGAAATTCATGTCGTAGACTCATCTACCGCTAAAACTAAATCATCCAACAATAGGAATAAAGGGAAGGGTAAAAATAAACAAAACAATTCTCCAAAAGAGAAAGAAGAAAAAACCGAACCATTAGACGAAAAATGGAAGCCTAATTATCCTTGTCTTATCTGTGACGAGGATCATTATACCAAAGAGTGCCCACATCAGGTCGAGGTATCTAAATTTGTCAAAGGTTCACCCACCCCGCTATCCTTAAAGATCCTTTTCCATCATAAGACAACAAAATGATCGGATATTCCAATTCATCGGCAGATATCCTGATGATTTCCCAGGTCATGGTTGCAACACGATCTCAAGACTATGGATCTAAGAGTCCTGCAACTGGAAAGGAAACTGAATCATCCAGTCAACCTCTAGTATCAACTCCTCATGTTTTTGAACCATTATGCATCGAGAAACCTAATCTTGATTTTGTGATTAAATCGCCTGCCAAAGGTGTACTTCGAAAATTTTCTTTCAATCCATATGCGAGAGTCGCTCAGAATTAAAATATTGTTGAAGATCTGGCCATATCCCCTTCAGCAATGTCAGGCCTCGAAGTGTTGCAATCTTGTCCAACTTAGATGAAATTACTATTATCATCTATTGGAGTGATTGATCCTCCATATTCTAACCTTATTGCCTTTTATCTCGAGAATTTTATACCTAGACTACTATGCAAAATGGATTTTCAAATTCTTGTTTTAGTCAAATCTAGGCAAGTTTTGCACGCAGTAATTGACGAGGGAGAATCTACGTGCATTATGTCCTTAGCCTTCTGGAAAACTCTTGGTTCTCCACCAACCAATCAGTCACCCACGATTATTAAAGCCTTTGATGGAAGAGGTTTTCGTCCATTTGGAATACTCCAGGATTTACCTATAGAGGTAGAAGGAAAAACCGTTATGCTTGAGGTGGAAGTTGTTGAGGCCCCTCTTGACTACAATCTTATGTTAGGTCGAATTTGGTCTTGTCCTATGACCACTGTCATTTCATCATTCTTTCGATTGATCATGTTTTCTCATAAAGGAAATATTGTTAAAATCAATCAATTGCCTTACTTTGCTTCTGACCCTACCTCTACGGATAGTATCCAACATGTTTGAAAGACAGTTATCCCTTATGAAGATGTTTGGGGAGGACTAGTTAAAGATTCTGCTCTTATGGGAACTTTTTCTATACCTCCTCTTAACCTACCTTGAACTATTTCCAATATCAATATGATTACATCAAACACAATTTCATTTGATGACTCATGGAATGTGCCTTTAGAATCTGAATCGAACTATTATGGCGATGAGATGCCTTTAAGTCCATATGAATCGACACATGTAGCAGTAAAACAGCTTTTTAACATTTCATCAACTAATACTGATCAAATGAATGTGGTCAATAAAAAGTCTTATTTTCCATCAAGCTCGGCCATGACATATTTTTCTGATCCTTGTCAACAAATGTTTTCAACTGATGAAAATATTCGGGAAATATTTTCATTGGATGAATTACCTTGGGACAATATTCATCATCGATCCTCTTTTTCACCTAACCTTGATAGATTCGAAAATTATTTTTCATCCATCTTTCAAATTAATTATGTCGAGGAACCTCAAAATCCTTTGTCAATTCTTCATTCAGATTCTGAGACAAACTTAGGAAATATTTCCGCGACAATTCCCATTGACATATCAATCAAACCAGGAGTAACTGAAAACATTCATATAGGTTCTTCTTGCTCAATTGAAGAAATCAATATGTACAAATATCTGTTTCAATAATTCTAAGACATTTTTTCTTGGTCTTATGAAGAAATTCTAGGAATTGATCCTAAGATTGTGATTCATGAAATTAAGACATACCCAGATGCTAAACCTATTAGACAGAAATTATGTCCAATACATCCGCAAAAACATGTTGCTATTAAAGCTGAAGTTGAAAAACTACTTCGTGTAGGATTTATTTATCCTATTCCTTTGACGTGTTGGGTATATAATATAGTTCCAGTGACCAAGAAACAGGGGACTATCAGAGTATGTGTTGATTACAAGGATATTAATAAGGCTTGTCCCAAAGACAATTATCCCACCCCTTACATCGACCAAATTGTTGATGATTCTACCGAAAATGAAATATTTTCATTTATGGATGGATTTTGTGGTTACAATCAAATAAACATACTCCCTGTCGATCATCCCAAGACAAAATTTATATGTCCATGGGGAAAATTTTCATATTTTAAATTACCATTTGGATTGAAAAATCCTGGTGCAAATTTTCAAAGAGTTATGTCTTACGCATTTCATGATATCAAACACATTGTGCAGCCCTACTTGGATGACTTACCTGCTCATTCTTTATGTGGACAAGATCGTCTTGCACATTTACGTGTTGTCTTTATGTGATGTAGGCATTACAACATTCGTTTGAATCCACACAAATGTGTATTTTGTGTACAATCGGGGCAATTACTTGGTTTCATTGTTTCTAAAGAAGGCATTCGGGTCGACCCTGTTAGCGCAAGGAGTCACTCCTTGACTGCATAAGGAGTAAGCCTTATACATCATAGTTCATTTCAAATTTTAAATGGGTTTTTTGAGTGGTGGGATGGCTTCCTCAAAGATTTTTGAAATGATTTTTTATGTTCTTTAAAACTTTCATGCATTTGCAAGTTGTGGAGTATAAATTGTGTGGTTAAATTGGTAGTATAGGGAGAAGAGAGTACAAATGGAGAATATGGATAGTTGGTACCTATTCCAGGAAATGTTCCTATCCTAAATCAGTCACACAGCTATGATGATGTATCTTTACACAAACTCTATTTATGCAAAGTAAACAAAATTCAGAAAACAGATTACATGTATAAAGTATTCCAGAAATCCCTTATGAAATCTTCACTGACATGTTCTATAACACACATATAATTTGCAGAAAACTGAAAACAGATAATTTATTGTTAAATCCTTTAACATTTTCTCACTCACACCTTATTAGTTGCTACAATTCATATTTTAGAAGAAATTAACAAAGAAAAGAGACACGCCACACATTAAATGTTCCTTGAGTCAAAAAATCTTCCACCATGAAGCAAAAAAGGATTTTTATTATATTCAGTCTTCAGTAGACCAACATATGACCTGTAAATGGTATTTACAAATGGTATATATAGCAAGAGAGGCACCATCTACATCTCTTCTAAAAATAAGGAAACATTACTTCTAACATTACATAGGTGTCAAAAGACATTACAGACATCTCCCATCGAAATCTAATAGAAAATACGGATGGAGAAGAAAGAAGAGAAGAAATCTGGGTTGAAATGTTGAGTGTGTTGTCATGCTGCCCCTTTTTTTGTTGATTTATATCCTTCTATCTTGGGTCTTTAATAGCCATGTAGCTTCATTTAATAAGACCTCCAACAACCTCATAACCACCTCTCACCATCACTTGTATTATCCATTAGGTTATGGGTTCTTATCCATGCTTAAATTCCGATAAAAACATGTAACTGCGCAAAATATGGAATGCTCCGGAAATTCCGATAGTGTCTTGTTCCTTTTTCAAAAATACACAGATAATGCTGAAAATTTTATGAAGACTTATATTCCTTGACACCTAAATTGTTATTCAAAATTGTAATTGATAAGCAAAATGGTGCTAGTATCAAAAAACATTTTTACCTTCCCTCTATGTGTGCTACAGCTTAAGCAAGGTTATCCAAGTCTATTTTGCTGCCAGCAGCTGATCTGGATATGGTTTCTCTTGTGGTTTCTTCTTTGACAGGGGATTTGTCCTCCTTAGAACCCTTTTGTGTTTTTTTTCTCTTTGACGGCTCTAAGTACTATTCTGAAGGGGTTGTGTTCTTATTTTTCTTCATGGATTTCTCTGTTTTTGAACCTTCAGATTTACATTCAATATCAATAACCTCTTTCATTAGGCTTGGATTATGTAGAACCTTGGACTTAAGCCTAAACTTGTTGATGTCTCTGGTATGCCTCTTTCTGGTACTAGCAACAAGTTTGGATTCTTCCTTCTTCTTTTTATTGCTGATGTCATATCCAACATCTTTAAGTAGTTCTTCATCTAATGGTGGAGGTTGATACTCTTTCTACAACTTTTGTTGAATATGTGCTTCCAAAATTTCCGATAACACCTACGCTTTTGATTTTTCTGCAGTTGCAGGCCTTCCTCTTCTGGCTCTAATGTAGACAGTAGGAAAGGGAGGAAGAGGGGGCACTATTTTCTTAGATTTTGGTTTTCTTGCTAAGTAACTCTCTTCTTTTTCCAACCTTCTTTCAGGCTTGACTGCAGAAACCTTCTCTTTTTTTCCCTTGGCCTTCTTATAAATTTTTTATTTTTGGGCCTTTCTCTTTGTTCTTCTTTTTTCGGTTTGAGGGTTTGGTTGTGAAACTGGAGGTGTAGGTGTAGGTTGGCCTCCCCTGTAGAATAAAAAGTGGTCCCAAGTTTGGCTTCTCCTCCCCAACTCTTCTTCAACTAGAACTTTGATTAAAGCTTGATGGTAGAAGCTATACTCTGATACATCAATGTGAGTCTGAACCCTTCTGACATCTTTGTCAGGATTTTCAATAAGAAAAATGGCAGATTTAATGTCTTCATCCCCACAATATGAAAAATAAACCTCGTGTGATAGAGGAACGAAAATTTATACCTCCTTTCACAAGTGAGGTATATCTTGATAAGCTTGATAGCTTATGCCCAGTCATTCTTACGATAGCTTCTTGGAATGCCTTTTTCCAAATTTGGATCTCCGTGAGCATATTTGAGGAAACTATTGATATCTCCTCCTGTAATGACTTTCCCTTTGAACCACCTTTCTCCTTCTTGGGGAAGGTTAAAGGCTTCAGCAATGGAGTTTTCAAAAACCTGCAAGGTGAGGCCATAAATTGTAGCTTCATGTCCATTAAAAGAGTTAGCAAACTCTTGAGCTACTCCAGAGTGAGAGCTCCCTAACCCGATACATAAAGAATACCACCCTGACTGAATAAACAAGCTTCTTACCCTCGAATTGGCATCAACCAAATTTGCACCTTGTGGCTCAATTTGATTTATTCTTCCACCTGTTTTAGTCATCTTTAGAAGAAAAAAAATGACTTTGTCTCTTGCAACTGATAGGTGGCAAAGTTTAAGGAGCTTTACCTAACAAGTGTTGTCTGTATTCACCTTTAGAATCTTGTATGAAATCTAGACTCCTTCTCAAACTATGGATCTCAGAAATTGTAACTCCAAAAGCTAAAATTTCAAATGACAGAGTTCCTAATTTTTCAATGGTTTTAAAACCAAACTTTGGTTCATCACCACATGCAAATCAACCTTCAAAATTAAAAATATTGCTCACTGTGATGTGCACCATGTGATACTCCATCATCACCTTAAGTTGGTTGTGTATTTCCATATGGAGTGCTCCAAATGTCTTGAGACAATCAGATATATGACTAGCAGAAAGCTCTGTTGTCTTTGATGTTAATTGGCCGAAATTTCCAGCAGCACTGTGGTGCGGCCAGACAAACGATTATGGAATTGAGTGTAATAACCACGATCTCCTCCATTCAGAAAAACACATACTTATACATATGTATAACTAACTTGGGGTTGAAAGGCAAGACAGGGTAACGGTTAAGTTCATAGCTGCGGGGGACACATGGGTTCAACGTATATTACGACTTGACTTAAACTATCTAACTGCAATACGACACCTATCATGAGATATGAAAATATTTAAAAAATATTTGAGACGTATTTACATTACAACACGTGTCTTAACTAAAGCGGATGCGCTTTTTTGTTTTTTTTTTTTAAACAGAGTATGCTTCCAGAAATTTCGGCAACATCAGAATAGAAATAAAAAAGACAGAAAAAGGAAAATAACAGAATTTCTGAAAAGACTAAAACTGGTGCTTCCAGAAATTCTGATAGCGACCAAAAAAAAATTTAAAATTTTGAAAATTTTTGAAGTTTAATCCTAAAAATAAAACTATGAAATGGACTCATGACTTAACAAAGAACTGTGCTAACAAACCCATTGAAGGTTGAGTCCACTGTGAATCTACCTCCTTCCACTCTTTGCCAACTCCATAATTTGCAAGGGAAAGCAAACTTTCTACGTTGTTTTATCATGAACTATGCGGAGTTAACTAAAGGTTTCACTTGGTTATTAAAATAGGATGTTCCATTTATTTGGGACGAGCTTACCGATAAAGATTTTGATGCAATCAAACACGTGTTGACCCATGCACCATTATTGCATCCACCTTATTATCACCGAGATTACTTTTTATATTTAGCTGCATCTGATTCCACCATTGGAATGGTTTTAGTTCAAGAGGATGACTCCAACAATGAACATGTGATTTATTACCTAAGTCGGAACCTCACCCCGAAAGAGATCAAGTATTCGCATATGGAGAAATTGGCCTTGGCAGTCATTGAATTTGTCCAACGATTCTGTCACTACATATTGTCAAGTAAAACCACAGTGATATCTAACTGCAACCCTATAATGTACATTTTGACAAAACAATTGCTCAAGGGAAAATACTCGAAATGGATAGTTATCCTACAAGAGTTTGATTTGGAGTTAGAAAAATCCAAATCTAAGAAATCACTTGTTTTTGCTGAACTTATGTGTGACTTTCCCTACACTGACTTGGAAACAGTGGAAGAGGACCGTCTTCTCGATGAATGTCTGTTTCTAACAAATACATTACATCCTTGGTATGGAGATATCATTATATATCTTCAAACCCAAACCTTTCGGCCAAAACTTTCACGATCTAATCGATGTAGAATTTGTTACCAATCTCAACAATACAATATTGTTGGCAACACTCTTTATTATCATGGTCTGGATTCTGATTTTCGACGTTGTATAACTCGCGAAGAATCCAAAAGGGTTTTAAATGATTTTCATTCTAGAGCATGTGGTGGTAATATATCTAGGTTTTCCATAGCCCAAAACATATTGTGCGTTGGCTATTTCTAGTCGTCACTATTCAAATATTGTATCCTTGTGGTTAAAAAATGCCACAATTTCCACTTTTTTTATCAAAATATGTGTGCACCTCCAACTCCTCTTCACCCAATCATAGTTGTCAGCCCATTTGTAAAATGGGGCATCGATTTCATTACATGTAATCCTCACTTGGCTGGGGAGCATGGGTATATTATTCTCATTTAGATTACTTTACCAAATGGGCCAAAGTGATGCCTACATTCACAGCTGACGAAAAAATTGCAGCTATTTTCATATTCAAACATGTGATTGCTAGGTTTGGTGTCCCTCAAGCTATCATTACAGACCATGGTAGCCACTTTCGAAACATATGATGACTAAAATTTCCACTCATCTTAGCCTACGCGATGATGATTCCACACCATATTACCCACAGGCCAATGGCCAAGTTGAGGTTGTTAATAAGGTTTTAACGAACATGATTAAACAGATTGCAGGAATCCATACATCAAATTTTCATACCATGATTTTTTCTGCATTGTGGGCATACTGTACCTCTGAAAAAACATCCAGAAGGTTTACTCCTTTTCAAATTGTTTACGGTTTAGAAGTTGTTTTACCCATTGAATGTGAAATTCCGTCACTCAAACTAGCCATTGAGTTATTACCAGCTAATTATGAAGAGGAAAAACGTTTCTTATACCTAGCACAGTTAGATGATACTCGCCACACCGCTGCATGAGTTGTTGAAGCTCATAAAAAATGTGTTAAGGCTCTATATGATCAAAGTGTTAACCCTTGTATCTGTTCGGAAGGTGACCTAGTCTTAGTATATGATCAAACTCACGATAAACTAGGCACTAGTAAATTTGAACCAATGTGGCATGGTCCTTATATTGTTAAGCGTGTGCTTGCAAAAGGGGCCTATGAATTAGTTGATTATGATGATGTCTCTTTAGATAATCCCATAAATGGTATTTATATGAAGAGATATTATGCATGATTTTTCGTGTCAATTAATTCTTTGTACAGTAGTTACATTTTAGAACAGTGTGCCTTAGATTAGAGAAGTGTGCCTTAGATTAGTTATTTTGCTTGCCGAGATTTTGCTACTTTTTTTTCTTATCTTGATTACTCTCGATATTTCAGATGCCAACATTCCCTCAGACTTACATTGGCTTTGCTAATGGCTCATGGGATTTACCTTGGTCAAATAATGAACAATATAACAAAATATAGTGTCGTAATTGAGATATTATTTGATGCCATTTCTTTTGGCATTCGACGTTTGATTGTTAGGTTAGAGTCGCAACTCATTGTATTACATTTGAATAATGTTTATGCAATCAGAAATCCATTTTTGTTAAGAATATTTTTAAGGGTTCGTCTCTTGGAAATACATTTTTATTACATTGAATATGTTATGAAACCAGCTCCAAAAATAGAAGAAAAGAGAGATCAACACATTAGGAATAAGCCACTTCGAGGGGGCAACCTCCTTTACATTAGATAAATGAAAAATTATTGGACGATACAAATGACAAAACCTCCTTCTTTATATAGGAGTCCATGGGGTCATAATATAATCCTAACCGACCTAACAATAATAATGTAAGGGCACAATAATAACAATATGGGGGTTACACGGGTACAACAATAACAATAATGGGGCTACACTAACAACAATAAGGGACTACACTATTAATATACGGACCTATCATGCCCCTCTCCTTCAAAAAAAAGTTTTTTCCTCAACGCTTGAGTAGCTCTGGATGCTTCTGTATAAAATTCTCATCCTCCCATGTACAATCTTTTGCGGGTAAGTTCTTCCACTTGATGAGATACTTTGAAATTGATTGATTTCATAGCTATCGAGTTCTTGTTTCCGTGACTGCTTCAGGTTCCAATATCATTTTTCCTTCCTCATCAAGTTCTGGCAATATTGTTTGAACAATTTTGTCACCTATAACCTTCTTTAAGCATAAAACATGGAAAAATAGATGCACTCCCAAAGAAGCAGGAAGCTCCAATTTTTATGCCATAGTACCTATTTTTTGCAACACCTTATAAGGACCATAGTAATTTGGCAATAATTTATTATCCTTCTTAGCTTGCTTGCGGGACATTTTTTTGTATGGTTATAGCCGTAAAAATACCCAGTCTCCTACATCAAAAATTCTCTCGTTGCGATGTTGATCTGCCTGTTATTTCATTCGATTTTGTGCCAAATTTAGTTATCCTTTAAGATTTGGAGAACTTGTTGTTGATGCTCGATGTGATCTTCCACTGCTTGAACCTTAGAATTTTATCTTAAATATAATATGATGTACGGTGGATGATATCAATAAAGTGCCATAAATGGAGTCATTTTTGTTGCAATATGGGAGGAAGTGTTATACCACCATTCAGCCAGAGGTAACCACTTGACCCATTGTGTTTTTTTATCATATACAAAACAACGAAGACATCCTTCTAAAAATTTGTTCATTATCTCAGTTTGACCATCGGATTGAGGATGATAAGATGAGTTATGAGCTAGTTGATTACCTAAACAATAAAATAATTCTGTCCAAAAATTTCTAGTAAAAAAGGGATCTTTGTTGGTTACAATAATCTTTGGGTTTCCATGTAGCTTTTGAATTGTTTCCATAAATACAGTAGCAATTGTAATTGCTTTAAATGGATAAGATAATGCGCAAAAGTGTGCATACTTGGTAATTCTATCAACTACCACCATGATGACACTCTTTCCTTCGGACTTAGGTAAACCTGTGATAAAATCCATTGAAATCCAACGTTGACTTTGAATGCATAAAGGTTGTAGAAGACCTGGGGTGTTAATTTTCTACACTTTATTTTGCTGGAAAACCAAACATTCCACCACAAACTTTTGAATATCAGATTTAAGGCCATCCCAAAAAAATTATTTCTTCACCCTATGGTAAGTTTTTTAAAATCCTAACTGTCCTCCTAAAGGAGAAGTGTGCAATTCCAAAAGAATATTTTGTTTTAGTTGAGAATTATTACAAATATATAAGCTATCTTTGTACCATAAGGAATCATTTTTCTAACTAAATGTATCAGATGTACTAGGATCTTGCTGCAACTTTTGAATGAGTGTCCACACTTCTTCGTCCTTCTTCCATTCATCCCTTTCTTCGGTAATCCAAACTAGTTGGATAATAGAAATGGCACAAAGCAATGATTCCACCTCTTCATCCTTTCTTTAGAGTGCATCTTAGACAACATTTAGCTTCCCTTTTTTGTAGATGATTTCAAAGTCATAACCCAACATCTTTGTGACCAATCTTTGTTGCTCTTCTGAAGATAGTATTTATTCCAAAAAGTGTTTAAGACTATCATGATAATTTTTTACCTTGAAGTGTCTTCCCATTAGGTAAGGTCGCCATTTATTTAGTGCATATAGTATTGCCAACATTTCCTTCTCATAAATAGTTTTTTGTAAATACTTTCCTTTGATTATACCACTTTCAAAAGCAATGGGTCTTCCTTCTTGCATTAAAGCAGCACAAATTCCATTTCCTAAGGCACCACATTCCACACTAAAGGTTTTTGTGAAGTCTGGCATAGATAAGACCGGTGCTAGGCACACTTCCTCTTTAATATGTTCAAAGGCCTTAGTTGCTTCAGGATTCCATGAAAATGCATCTTTCTTCAATAATGTTGTTAGAGGTGTTGTTATTCTCCCATAATTCTTAACAAACTTGCGATAATACCCTGTTAACCCGAGAAATCCTCGCAACTGCTTTATGGTTGTGGGGAATTTCCATTCCTCAATGGATTTAATTTTGTTAGGGTCTACCTTAAGACCCTCGTGAGATACAATATGAACCAGATATTCCACATCTTGTACTCCAAAGAAACATTTGGAGGTTTTTGCATATAATTATTTCTCCTCCAATAGTTTGAGCACCATGTGAACATGTTGAACATGATCCTTCCATGCCCCTCTACTAGTAATATAGGGACCTAACATTCCCCTCTCCTTCAAAAAAGTGTTGTCCTCAATGCTTGAGTAGCTCTGGGTGCTTCTGTATAAAATTCTCATGCTCCCATGTAGAATCTTCAGTGGGTAAGTTCTTCCACTTGATGAGATACTCTGAAATTGATTGATTCCATACTAGTCGAGTTCTTGTTTCTGTGACTGCCTCAGGTTCCAATATGATTTTTCCTTCCTCATCAAGTTCTAGCAATATTGTTTGAACTGGAAGATTTTCTCCTATAACCTTCTTTAAGCATGAAACATGGAAAGCTGGATGCACTCGTGAAGAAGCAGGAAGCTCCAATTTGTATGCCATAGTACCAATCTTTTGCAACACCTTGTAAGGACCATAGCACTTTGGCAATAATTTATTATCCTTCTTAGCTTGCTTGAGGGACATTTGTTTGTATGGTTGTAGCCGTAAAAATACCCAGTCTCCTACATCAAAACTTCTCTCGCTGCGATATTGATCTGCCTGTTGTTTCATTCGATTTTGTGCCAAATTCAAGTTATCCTTTAAGATTTGGAGAACTTCTTGTTGATGCTCGATGTGATCTTCCACTGCTTGAACCTTCGAATTTTCTCTTAAATATGATGTGATGGATGGTGGATGATATCCATAAAGTGCCATAAATGGGGTCATTTTTGCTGCAGTATGGAAGGAAGTGTTATACCACCATTCGGCGAGAGGTAACCACTTGACCCATTGTGTTTGTTTATCAGATACAAAACAACGAAGATATCCTTCCAAA
The DNA here is from genome assembly GCA_034641835.2 of Pinus albicaulis. Classification (NCBI taxonomy): domain Eukaryota; kingdom Viridiplantae; phylum Streptophyta; class Pinopsida; order Pinales; family Pinaceae; genus Pinus; species Pinus albicaulis. The sequence continues at coordinate 368,529,106 of CM076575.1, forward strand.
CATTTATTTACTATCTCAGTTTGACCATCGGATTGACGATGATAAGATGAGCTATGAGCTAATTGAGTACCCAAACAAGAAAATAACTCCGTCCAAAAATTTCCAGTAAAAATGGGATCTCTGTCGCTCACAATAACCCTTGGGTTCCCATGTAGCTTTTGAATTGTGTCCATAAATGTAGTAGCAACTGTGCTTGCTTTAAATGGATGAGATAATGCACAAAAGTGTGCATACTTGGTAAGTCTATCAACTACCACCATGATGACACTCTTTCCTTCGGACTTAGGTAAACCTGTGATAAAATCCATTTAAATCTCCTCCCAACGTTGACTTGGAATGGATAAAGGTTGTAGAAGTCCTGGGGTCTTAATTGTTTCCACTTTATTCTGCTGGCAAACCAAACATTCCGCCACAAACTTTCGAATATCAGATTTAAGGCCATCACAAAAAAATTCTTTCTTCACCCTGTGGTAAGTTTTTAAAAATCCTGAGTGTCCTCCTAAAGGAGAAGTGTGCAATTCCAGAAGAATCTTTTGTTTTAGTTGGGAATTCTTACAAAGATATAAGCGATCTTTGTACCATAAGGAATCATTTTTCCAACTAAATGTATCAGATGTACTAGGATCTTCTTGCAACTTTTGAATGAGTGTCCATACATCTTTGTCCTTCTTCCATTCATCTCTTGCTTCAGTTATCCAATCTGGTTGGATAATAGAAATGGCACAAAGCAATGCTTCCACCTCTTCATTATTTCTTGAGAGTGCATCTGCAACAACATTAAGCTTTCCTTTTTTGTAGATTATTTCAGAGTCATAACCCAACATCTTTGTGACCCATTTTTGCTGCTCTTCTGAAGATAGTCTTTGTTCCAAAAAGTGTTTAAGACTATCATGATCAGTTTTTACCTTGAAGTGTCTTCCCATTAGGTAAGTTCGCCATTTCTTTAGTGCATGCAGTATTGCTAACATTTCTTCTCATAAATAGGTTTTTGTAAATACTTTCCTTTGATTGGACGACTTTCAAAAGAAATGGGTCTTCCTTCCTGCATTAAAACTGCACCAATTCCATTTCCTGAGGCATCACATTCCACAATAAAGGTTTTTGTGAAGTCCGGCGTAGCTAAGACCGGTGCTAGGCACATTGCCTCTTTAAGATGTTCAAAGGCCTTAGTTGCTTCAGGAGTCCATGAAAATGCATCTTTCTTCAATAATGTTGTTAGAGGTGCTGCTATTCTCCCATAATTCTTAACAAACTTGCGATAATACCCTGTTAACCCAAGAAATCCTCGCAACTTCTTTATGTTTGTGGGGACTTTCCATTCCTTAATGGCTTTAATTTTGTTAGGGTCTACTTTAACACCCTCGTGAGATACAATATGACCCAGATATTCCACCTCTTGTACCCCAAAGAAACATTTGGATTTTTTTGCATATAATTGTTTCTCCTGCAATAGTTTGAGCACCCTGTCAACATGTTCAACATGATCCTTCCAAGAGCTGTTGTGGATTAGTATATCATCAAAAAATACTAGCACAAATTTTCTAAGGAAGGGTTTGAAAATGGAATTCATCAACCCTTGAAATGTAGAAGGTGCATTGGTAAGGCCAAAAGGCATGACAAAAAATTCATAATGACCCTCATGAATTCAAAATGTTGTTTTTTGAATATCTACAATCTTCATTCTAATTTGATGATATCCTAAACGAAGATCCAACTTGGTAAAATAAATTTCTCCATCTAATTCATCCAATAATTCGTCAATCATAGGAATGGGAAATTTATCTTTAATGGTGAGCTTATTGAACTCACTATAATCCGGACACATGTGCCATGATCCATCCTTATTGTGTACCAATACTACAGGAGAACAAAAAGAACTTTGACTAGGTTGAATTATACCCGCGTCTAACATTTATGCAATCATACGTTCAATTTCACTCTTTTGGACATAAGGATATCTATAAGGCTTGATGTTTGAAGGAACACTTCCTGGAATCAAATGAATAGCATGATCATGGTCACGAATAGGTCAGAATCCTTTCGGAGTTTCAAACACCTTGGAATGATTGTCCAAGAATTTTTGGAGATCTGCAGAAATAGATGATTTTGATGTTGGAACTTCTAGTGAGCATAATTGTGCAATTACACCTAGTTTTTATTTCTTAAGAAGATTTGTCATGACATTAGAGCTTATTATATTTCCTGGCTTCCCTACAATATCCTGTAATTTGACTTCCTTTCCTTCTGAAAAAAATTTCAAGAAAAGTTCTTGAAAATTAAAAGCTACCGTCCCCAAAGATGGTAACCATTGTACTCCTAGTACAACATCAGTACCTCCCATAGGAATGGAAAGCATTGGATTATGCAATACATATTCCCCCATGGTTAGCTTGATATTATGGCATCTTCCAGAGAAATTTATATTTCCTCCATTTGCAACCATCACTTGACATTCTGGTGCTGGGTATAGGAAACAATTCAATTCCTTGGCTACCTTACAATGAATAAAATTATAGGTGCTACCTGAATCAATCAACACTATTACATTTTTCTTCTTGATATGTCCATCTATCTTGAGAGTTTTAAAAGTGGTAATTCCTACCAATGCATTACACGATATGGTCGAACTCATTTCTTCCTCTTCTAGGGCTGGTTCCTGGTGTATATCCTCTTCTTGTTCATTTTCTTCTTCCTCTTCACAATCTATGTAAAATAATTTCTTCTCAACACACTTATGACCTTTAGTGTATTTGCTCTCACAACTGTAGCAAAGCCCTTTTTCTCTTTTTCCTTCCAATTTTTGTGGTGTCAACCTTGTAAGTTGTGGAAATCTAGGAGTAGCAAAACTTCCATCTTTATAGAAGTGAGTGGTAGGCTTCCTTGTCGCCATAATTTTACATTCATTTTTTCTTGCCAACCTTAATGTCTTCTCCAATGAATCAGGTTCCAAAACGTGAACTTCATGTTGGATGTTATCCTTTAAAGTACCTGTGAAGAGATCAATCCTGTGTTCCTCTGGAATATCAGTTACCCTTATATTCAATTTTTGGAAGTCCTCAATGTGCTCCCCCACTGAACACTTTTGTTTGAGATTTATCAATTGGCTAAAGAAAGTGTTTCTCTTTGTATCCTCATAATGTGCTATCATTTCCTCCGTAAAAATTTACCGAGTGACATTTTTTTTACGGGAGTAAAGCCATCGATACCATACAAATGTATTTTCTTCTAAATGTAAAGTTGCAATGCGTACCTTTTGTGTGTTTTGCACATTATTGAGATCAAAATATTGCTCCATCTGTAGTATCCATGTTACAGGATCCTTTCCATAAAACTTCCTCATATCCATTTTTGGAATATGGTGGTTCTTCCCTCCAACATTAGAGTTTATTAAATCACGATTAACATTTATTGTGTTCTCATCATGAGTTTCCTCTACTATTTTTTCACCATTAGGAAACATTTCTTGTATCAACTTTTTCAAACCTTCCATGTCTGCTTTTAGATCATTCTTCATGTTTTCCATCTTAGCTTCCATGTCATCCATCTTAGATTCCATGCCAGCTTCCATGCCATCCATCTTAGCTTCCATGCCATTCTTCAAACCATCCATCTTAGATTCCATGCCAGCTTCCATGCCATTCTTCAAACCATCCATCTTAGATTCCACACCTTTCTTCAAACCATCCATCTTAGTTTCCACGCCTTTCTTCAAAACTTCCATGTCATTTTTTGTTGCTCTTTGCGAGATCGAAATTTGTTGCACTTTCTCCTGTAATTTTGATATGTCATGTTGTCATTCTTCGTCTTCTTGAGTCATAGTAGAGCCTTCTAAAGGCTTAATGGGTGTTGAATTCTTTTTAGGGGCCATTTGAGAATCCAATACTGATATCGATTCTATAATATGCCCTTGGAATCGATTCAACTTGATTCTTCAAACAAGACTTATGCAATTCGGAAAAAAATAATATAAATAATATAAATAAATAAAAATAAAAAAATACACACTTTTTACTTGCTTTTGAGAAGCTTGATATTGAAATTGACTTATCTCTATACTTCCAGATCCTTTATATCTGAAATCCAGCCCTGTAGTATTCCTCTGAAGCTTCTTTCAAATGCCATAGGTCTGACTTGATTTGGATTCTTCAGGACAAAGTTATGTCCAATCTTCCACAATGACCTAATTATGGACTAGTTCAGTAGAGTGAACTTGTACAACTTGCCATGTGTCACTGTTTGCTCCTTTGGCTCTAAAATTTATAGACAGGAAACTAAATTTTGTGTACTTCCAGTCACTTTTTACCAAATTCCAATCTGATGCTCAGAGAGAGAGTTATGAAGATTTTCCCACGATCACCTTTTTGAGATGAAATTCGGGAGCCTGAAAAAGACCTAATTTCCACAGATCATATCTCCAAAAATATTGTGAACCAAGCTCTGAAATTTTTCGACAATGTTCCTCAGGATTTCAGCTTCGCGCTCTAAAAATTTCAGCTTCTAAACCTTCGTAGAAAAAAATTTATAGTGACAATTCCGCGATTACCTTTTTAAGTGAAATTCAGGAGCCTGCAAAAAGACCTAACTTCCAAAGATCATATCTCCAAATAAATTTTGAACAAAGCTCTAAAATTTCTCAAAGATGTTCCTCAGTATTTCAGCTTCGTACTCTAAAAATTTCAGCTTCTCAACCTTCGTATAAAAAAATTTATATCTAAAATTCCATGATGACCTCTTTGGAACAGCAAAACCCTAGAATCCAAAGCTCTGATACCAAATATTGTGAAACCATCTCCAAAAATAGAAGAAAAGAGATATAAACGCCTTAGAAATAAGCCACTTCGAGGGGGCAACATCCAATACATTACATGAATGAACAATTCTCGGATGATACAAATTACAAAACCTCCTTTCTATATATAGGAGTCAATGGGGCCACAATGTAATCCTAGCCGACCTAACAATAATAATTTAAGGGCACAATAATAACAATATGGGGGTTACAGGGGGTACAATAATAACAATAAGGAGGTTACAATAACAATAATAAGGGACTATACTAGTAATATAGGGACCTAACAAGACCTGTTGTATATTAGTATATCATCAAAAAATACTAATAGAAATTTTATAAGGAAGGGTTTCATCAACCCTTGAAATGTAGAAGGTGTATTGGTATGGCCAAAAGGCATGGAAAAAAATTCATAATGACCCTCATGAGTTCGAAATGATGTTTTTGGAATATCTTCGGTCTTCATTCTAATTTTATGATATCCTGAACGAAGATCCAACTTGGTAAAATAAATTGCTCCTTGTAATTCATCCAATAATTCATCAATCACGGGAATGGGAAATTTATCTTTAATAGTGAGATTATTGAGCTCCCTATAATTCGGACACATGCACCATGATCCATCCTTCTTGTGCACCAATACTACTGGAGCAGAGAAAGAACTTTGACTAGGTTGTATTATACCAACCTCTAACATTTCTGCAATCATATGTTCAATTTTGCTCTTTTGGACATAAGGATATCTGTAAGGCCTGATGTTTGGAGGAACACTTCCTGGAATCAAATGAATAGCATGACAATGATCACGAATAGTTGGGAGTCCTTTGGGAGTTTCAAACACCTTGGAATGATTGTCCAAGACTTTTTGGAGATCTAAAGAAATAGATTATTTTAATGTTGGAACTTCTAGTGAGCATAATTGTGCAATTATGCCTCGTTATTTTTTCTTCAAAAAAAAATTCATGACATTAGCGCTTATTTTATTTCTCGGCTTCCCTGTGATACCCCATAATTCGACTTCCTTTCCTTCTAAAAAAAAATTCAAGAAAAGTTCTTGAAAATTAAAATATATCGTTCCCAAAGATTGTAACCATTGTACTCCTAGTACAACATCAGCACCTCCCATTGGAATGGAAAGCATTGGACTATTCAATACATATTCCCCCATGGTTAGCTTGATATTATGGCATTTTCTAGAGCAATTTATAGTTCCTCCATTTTCAACCATCACTTGACATTCTGGTGCTGGGTATAGGAATCAACTCAGATCCTTAGCTACCTTAAAATGAATAAAATTGTCGGTACTACCCGAATCAGTCAACACTATTACCTTTCTCTTCTTGATTTGTCCTTCTATATTGAGAGTTTGAGGAGTGGTAATTCCTGCCAATGCATTACACGATATGGTCGAACTCATTTCTTCTTTCACTCAGGTTGGTTCCTAGTGTATATCCTCTTCTTTTGAAGTTTCTTGTTTATTTTCTTCCTCCTCTTCACAATCTATGTAAAATAATTTCTTCTCAGCACACCTATAACCTATAGTGTATTTTCTATCACAACTGTTGCAAATCCCTTTTGCTATTTTTTCTTCCAATTGTTGTGTTGTCAACATTGTAGGTTGTGGAAGTCTAGGAGTAGCAACACTTCCATCTTTATAGATGTCAGTGGTAGGCTTCCTTGTCACCATAATTTTACATTCAATTTTTCTTGCCAACCTGAATGCCTTCTCCAATGAATCTGGTTCCCAAAGGCAAACCTCATGTTGGATGTTATCCTTTTAAAGTCCCTCTGAAGGCATCAATCCTGTGTTCCTCTAGAATATCAAGTACCCTTATATTCAATTTTTGGAAGTCCTCAATGTGTTCCACCACTGAACCCTTTTGTTTGAGATTTATCAATTGGCTAAAGAATGTGTTGCTCTTTGTATCCTCATAATGTGCTATCATTTCCTCCATAAAAATTGAACAAGTGACAATTTTTTTACGGGAGCAAAGCCATCGATACCATACAAATGTATTTTGTTCTGAATATAAAGTTGCAATGTGTACCTTTTGTGTGTTTTTCACATTATTAAGATCAAAATATTGCTCCATCTGTAGTATCCATGTTACAGGCTCAGTTCCATCAAACTTCCTCATATCGATCTTTGGAATATGGTGGAACTTCTATCCAACATTCGAGTTTATGAAATCACGATTAACATTCATTTTTCTTTCATCGTGAGTTTCCTCTACTATCTTTTCGTCATTAGGAATCATTTCTTGTATCAACTTTGTCAAACCTTCCTTAAAACCTTCCATGTATTCCTTCAAAACTTCCATTTTTTCTTCCATGCCATTCTTCAAACCATCCATCTTAGCTTCCACACCTTTCTTCAGAACTTCCATTTCATTTTTTGTTGCTCTTTGCGAGAGCAAAATTTGGTGCACTTGCTCTTGTAATTTTGATATATCATGTTGCACTTTTTCATCTTCATGAGTCATAGTAGAGTATTTTGAGGGCTTAATGGGTGTTGAATTATTTTTAGGGGGGCATTTTAGAACCCAATACAGATATCTATGCTTCAATATGCCCTTGGAATCACTTCAAATTGATTTTTCAAACAAGACTTATGCAATTTGAAAACAAAATACACACATTTTTCTTGCTTTTGAGGAGCTCGATATTGAAAATAAATTATCTCTATGATTACGGAGCTTAAATATCTAAAATTCGGTCTTGTAGTATCCCTCTTAATTTTCTTTCGAATGCCAGAGGTCTTACCTGATTTGGATGCTTCAAGACAAAGTTATGCCCAATCTCCCACAATGACCTAATTATGGACTGGTTCAGTAGAGTGAACTTGTACGACATGCCACGTGTCACTACTTCCTCCTTTGGCTCTGAAATTGATAAAAAAAAAAACTACAGTCTGTGTACTTTCAACCACTTTTTACAAATTTCCAATATGATGCCCAGAGAGGTAGTTATGACGAGTTTCCCAAGGTTACCTCTTTTAGATGAAATTTAGGAGCCTGCAAAAACCAAAACTTCCACAAATCATATATCTGAAAATATTGCAAACCAATATCTGAAATTTTTACACAAATTTACTCAGGATTTCGCCTTCGCGTGGTAAAAATTTCAGCTTCTGAACCTTCATAGAAAAAGAGTTATAGCGAAAATTCCACGGTGACTTGTTTGGAGCAGCGAAACCCTAGAATCCAAAGCTCTGATACCAAATGTTATGAAACCAGCTCCAAAAATAGAAGAAAAGAGAGATCAATGCCTTAGAAATAAGCCTCTTCGAGGGGAAACCCCCTTTACATTATATAAATGAACAATTCTTGGATGATACAAATGAAAAAACCTCATTCTATATATAGGAGTCCATGGGGTCACAATATAATCCTAGCTGACCTAACAATAATAATGTAAGGACACAATAATAACGATAAGGGGGTTAGAGGGGTACAAAAATAAAAATAAGGGGGCTACACTAACAAAACTAAGGGACTACACTAGTAATATAGGGACCTAACAGAATATCAACACATTTCAAGAAATTTAAACACATTAGTTGATGCATTAGCTAATGATGTTTTAAATAGACATTTGCAATGTTGAAAGTAAAACAAAACAATATTCAATCCATATTGAACAAGATACTCAAAGATCAAAAGTAGTAATGTCATTAGGTCAAAATAGTTGTGTGTCAAAAAATATTACATCGTCTGTAATCATAGGTTTCAAACACATTAAGATCTAAATATACTGATACAAAAAATGAAATTCCAATCTAAATCAACCATCATCTATCCATGGTGATGATCATGGTAGCAGAGTATAGCGCTTGCCACTCTGCACAGATATCGCCTAAATGGTCCAGGAACCCCAGTCACATGCCTCTGGTATCTGAGATAAAAATAATTCATCTTAGTCTCTGGAAAGTCAATGGTCAACCTCTCCAGGTTGTGTTCCAACTCTGTGAGGGCCTCTATTGCATTAGTCAGTGGTGGAGTTGCCGCTATAGGTTTTTCTTCTCGTCTTTCAAAACGGTGAAGCACTACTGGTCATGTCGGGGCCAACATCTGCATTTTAATGTTTTTATCAGTATTGGATGGATAAAAAATCAAATAAACATTAGATAATAGAAAAACTCAAAATGAGATTTTTTACCTGACGCATCCCACTATGTTCCCAGTGGGAGTGACGTGTCGGGGTCACCCCTGAAATCAACCCCTGCATAAGGAAAATCCTCAATCATTAAGATTTGGATCTTGAGCCATACAAAAAACTGAGGAGTATATCAGACCACCATCGCCACCATGGAAATCCATCATTAAAACCCATCACAACATCTGTGGTTCCCTTGGTCCCGTCGGATCCACTAACAACTGCTGAGGTACCAAGAGTGGAATTCTCTCCAAGGCGAAATATATGATAATGGCTCCATAACCGAAGTTCTTCAGTTTCCCATTCTTTTATTGTGTGAGTTGGCCTTTCATATTGACCAACACTCCTTCGCACCAGTTAAAAATTGTTCCCCTGGAACACTCAACAACAGTTTGCATCTGTGCTTTGGTAGCCACATGAGGAGTTGCACTCCCACATAATCGGGTAACTATAAAAGAAATTATTTTAAGGTATATTTGTTTGATGGTATTTATGTCGATACGACCATCCTTCAATTTTGAATCATTTGTGCAATATTGCACCATATAAGAAGCAGTAGGTAGTCCCCCTGGTAATATTCCGAATAATTAAATGTCTCTTCCTCTTCGGGGTAAACTAATGAGGAAATAAATATCCTCTGTCTCAATAGCAAGCCTATGATCCCTGATGATGAAACATTGTTCCTGGACATCCCAGGCATTAACCAGTCAAGTGATGAGTTCCACTTGGGCCTTCATTCCTTGAATTGCCCAAAATTCGTATAAACCACAATTCTTCAACACATGAAGCATTGTTGGATATCAATGGCTTCATTTTCGTGTGATTCATGCTCCCGTTCTCTCCACTATTAGGTCCCTATATTACTAGTATAGTCCCTTATTGTTGTTAGTGTAACCCCCTTATTGTTATTATTGTACCCTTGTAACCCCCATATTGTTATTATTGTGCCCTTAAATTTTTATTGTTAGGTTGGCTAGGATTACATTGTGGCTTCACTAGGATTACATTGTGGCCCCATGGACTCCTATATATAAAAAGGAGGTTTTGTAATTTGAATCATCCAAGAATTGTTCATTCATGTAATGTATTGGAGGTTTCCCCTCAAAGTGGCTTATTTCTAAGGCATTGATATCTCTTTTCTTCTCTTTTTGGAGCTGGTTTCACAACATCTGGTATCAGAGCTTTGAGATTCTAGGGTTTCACTGCTCCAAACTGGTCATCGTGGAATTTTTGCTATAACTTTTTTTCTACGAGGGTTCAGAATCTGAAATTTTTAGAGTGCAAAGCCAAAATCTTGAGGAACATCGTCGCAAAATTTCAGATCTTGGTTCGCAATATTTTCAGAGATATGATCTATGCGAGTTAGGTCATTTTGCAAGCTCCTGAATTTAACCTAAACAAGTCATCGTTGTATTTTCGTAATAAAATGTTTTCTATGAAGGTTCAGAAGCTGAAATTTTTAGAGTGCGAAGCCTAAATCCTGAGGAACATTTTCACAAAATTTTAGATATTGGTTTACAATATTTTCGGAGATATGATCTGTGGAAGTTAGGGATTTTTGAGGCTTCTGAATTTCATCTCAAAGAGGTGATTGTGGGAAAATCTTCATAGCTCTCTCTCTGAGCATTGGATTGGAATGCTATAAAAAGTGTCCGCAAGTAAATGGACTTTAGTTTTTTTTCTATCAATTTTAGAGCCAAAGGAGGAAACAGTGACATGTGGCAGGTAGTACAAGTTCACTCTATTGAACCAGTCCAAAATTGGGTCATTGTGGGAGATTTGATATAACTTTGCCTTGAAGAATCCAAATCAGATCAGACTTGTGGCATTTGAAAGAAGCTTTAGAGGGCTACTATAGGGCTGAATTTTAGATATTGAGGATCTGCAATTATAGAGATAATTCAATTTCAATATCGAGCTCCTCAAAAGCAAGTAAAAGGTGTGTATTTTGTTTTTCCGAATTGCATAAGTCTTGTTTGAAGAATCAAGTTCAATTGATTCCAAGGGCATATTGTAGAATAGATATCAGTATTGGATTCTAAAATGGCCCCTAAAAAGAATTAAACACCCATTAAGCCTTTAGAAATTTCTACTATGACTCATGAAGACGAAGAATGGCAACATGAAATATCAAAATTACAAGAGAAAGTGCAACAAATTTCGCTTTCGCAAAGAGAAACAAAAAATGACATGGAAGTTTTGAATAAAGGCGTGGAAACTAAGATGGATGGTTTGAAGAAAGGCATGGAATCTAAGATGGATGGTTTGAAGAATGGCATAGATGGCATGGAATCTAAGATAGATGGCATGGAAGCTGGCATGGAATCTAAGATGGATGACATGGAAGCTAAGATCGATGAGAAAATGGAAAACATGAAGAATGATCTAACAGCAGACATGGAAGATTTGACAAAGTTGATACAATAAATGTTTCCTAATGGTGAAAAGATAGTAGAGGAAACTCATGATGAGAACAAAATAAATGTTAATCGTGATTTCATAAAATCTAATGTTGGCAGGAAGAACAACCATATTCCAAAAATGGATATGAGGAAGTTTGATGGAAAGGATCCTGTAACATGGATACTACAGATGGAGCAATATTTTGATCTCCATAATGTACAAAACACACAAAAGGTACGCATTGCAACTTTACATTTAGAACAAAATACATTTGTATGGTATCAATGGCTTTGCTCCCGTAAAAAAATTGTCACTTGGTCAATTTTTACAGAGGAAATGATAGCACATTATGAGGATACAAAGAGCAACACCTTCTTTAGCCAATTGATAAATCTCAAACAAAAGGGTTTGATGGGGGAACACATTGAGGAGTTCCAAAAATTGAATATAAGGGTAACTGATATTCCAGAGGAACACGGGATTGATCTCTTCATAGGTACTTTAAAGGATAACATCCAACATGAAGTTCGTGTTTTGGAACCTGATTCATTGGAGAAGGCGTCTAGGTTGGCAAGAAAAATTGAATGTAAAATTATAGCGACAAGGAAGTCTACCACTCACTTCTATAAAGAGGGAAGTGTTGCTACTCCTAGATTTCCACAACCTACAAGGTTGACACCACAACAATTGGAAGAAAAAAGAGAAAAAGGGCTTTGCTACAGTTGTGATAGCAAATACACTAAAGGTCATAAGTGTGCTGAGAAGAAATTATTTTACATAAATTGTGAAGAGGAAGAAGAAAATGAACAAGAAGAGGATATACACCAGGAACCAACCCTAGAAGAGGAAGAAATGAATCCGACCATATCGTGTAATGCACTGGCAGGAATTACCACTTCTCAAACTCTCAAGATAGAAGGACATATCAAGAAGAAAAAGGTAATAGTGTTGATTGATTCAGGTAGCACCCATAATTTTATTCATTGTAAGGTAGCCAAGGAATTAAATTGTTTCCTATACCCGGCACCAGAATGTCAAGTGATGGTTGCAAATGGAGGAACTATAAATTGCTCTGGAAAATGCCATAATATCAAGCTAACCATGGGGGAATATGTATTGAATACTCCAATGCTTTCCATTCCTATGGGAGGTGCTGATGTTGTACTAGGAGTACAATGGTTACAATCTTTGGGGATGGTAGCTTTTAATTTTCAAGAACTTTTCTTGAAATTTTTTTCAGAAGGAAAGGAAGTCAAATTACGGGGTATTGCGGGGAAGCTAGGAAGGATAATAAGCTCTAATGTCATGACAAAGCTTCTAAAGAAAGAACAGCGAGGCGTAATTGCACAATTATGCTCACTAGAAGTTCCAACATCAAAATCATCTATTTTTGTAGATCTCCAACAAGTCTTGGACAATAATTCCAAGGTGTTTGAAACTCCCAAAGGACTCCCACCTATTCGTGATCATGATCATGCTATTCATTTGATTCCAGGAAGTGTTCCTCCAAACATCCGGCCTTATAGATATCCTTACTTCCAAAAGAGCGAAATTGAACGTATGATTGCAGAAATGTTAGAGGCGGGTATAATTCAACCTAGTCAAAGTTCTTTCTCTGCTCCTATGGTATTGGTACACAAGAAGGATGGATCATGGCGAATGTGTCCAGATTATAGGGAGCTCAATAAGCTCACCATTAAAGACAAATTTCCCATTCCTGTGATTGATGAATTATTGGATGAATTACATGGAGCAATTTATTTTACCAAATTGGATCTTCATTCAGGATATCATCAAATTAGAATGAAGACTGAAGATATTCCAAAAACAACATTTCGAACTCATGAGGGTCATTATGAATTTTTGGTCATGGCTTTTGGCCTTACCAATGCACCTTCTACATTTCAAGGGTTGATGAATTCCATTTTCAAACCCTTCCTTAGAAAATTTGTGCTAGTATTTTTTGATGATATACTAATCTACAGCAAGTCTTGGAAGGATCATGTTCAACATGTTGACAGGGTGCTCAAACTATTTCAGGAGAAACAATTATATGAAAAAACAACCAAATGTTTCTTTGGAGTACAAGAGGTGGAATATTTGGGTCATATTGTATCTCACGAGGGTGTTAAGGTAGACCCTAACAAAATTAAAGCAATTAAGGAATGGAAAGTCCCCACAACCATAAAGCAATTGCGAGGATTTCTCGGGTTAACATGGTATTATCGAAAGTTTGTTAAGAATTATGGGAGAATAGCAACGCCTCTAACAACATTATTGAAGAAAGATGCATTTTCATGGACTCCTGAAGCAACTAAGGCCTTTGAATATCTTAAAGAGGAAATGTGCCTAGCACCAGTCTTAGCTACGCCAAACTTCACAAAAACTTTTATTATGGAATGTGATGCCTCAGGAAATGGAATTTTTGTTGTTTTAATGCAAGAAGGAAGACCCATTGCTTTTGAAATTCATCCAATCAAAGGAAAGTATTTACAGAAAACTATTTATGAGAAGGAAATGTCAGCAATACTGCATGCACTAAAGAAATGGAGAACTTACCTAATGGGAAGACACTTCAAGGTAAAAACTGATCATGATAGTCTTAAACACTTTTTGGAACAAAGACTATCTTCAGAAGAGCAGCAAAAAGGGGTCACAAAGATGTTGGGTTATGACTTTGAAATAATCTACAAAAAAGGAAAGCTTAATGTTGTTGCAGATGCACTCTCAAGAAAGAATGAAGAGGTGGAAGCATTGCTTTGTGCCATTTCTATTATCCAACCAGATTGGATAATCGAAGCAAGAGATGAATGGAAGAAGGACAAATATGTATGGACACTCATTCAAAAGTTACAGCAAGATCCTAGTACATCTGATACATTTAGTTGGAAAAATGATTCCTTATGGTACAAAGATCGCTTATATCTTTGTAAGAATTCCCAACTAAAACAAAATATTCTTCTGGAATTGCACACTTCTCTTTTAGGAGGACACTCAGGATTTTTAAAAACTTACCACAGGGTGAAGAAATAATTTTTTTGGGATGGCCTTAAATCTGATATTCAAAAGTTTGTGGCAGAATGTTTGGTTTTCCAGCAGAATAAAGTTGAGACAATTAAGACCCGGGTCTTCTACAACCTTTATCCATTCCAAGTCAACGTTGGGAGGAGATTTCAATGGATTTTATCACAGGTTTACCTAAGTTCGAAGGAAAGAGTGTCATCATGGTGGTAGTTGATAGACTTACCAAGTATGCAAACTTTTGTGCATTATCTCATCCATTTAAAGCAAGTACAGTTGCTACTACATTTATGGACACAATTCAAAAGCTACATGGAAACCCAAGGGTTATTGTGAGCAACAGAGATCCCATTTTTACTGGAAATTTTGGACGGAGTTATTTTCTTGTTTGGGTACTCAATTAGCTCATAGCTCATCTTATCATCCTCAATCTGATGGTCAAACTGAGATAGTAAATAAATGTTTGGAAGGATATCTTTGTTGTTTTGTATATGATAAACAAACATAATGGGTCAAGTGGTTACCTCTCGCTGAATGGTGGTATAACACTTCCTTCCATACTGTAGCAAAAATGACCCCATTTATGGCACTTTATGGATATCATCCACCATCCATCACATCATATTTAAGAGAAAATTCGAAGGTTCAAGCAGTGGAAGATCACATCGAGCATCAGCAAGAAGCTCTCCAACTCTTAAAGGATAACCTGAATTTGGCACAAAATCGAATGAAACAACAGGCAGATCAACATCGCAGCGAGAGAAGTTTTGATTTAGGAGATTGGGTATTTTTACGGCTACAACCATACAAACAAATGTCCCTCAAGCAAGCTAAGAAGGATAATAAATTATCACCAAAGTACTATGGTCCTTACAAGGTGTTACAAAAGATTGGTACTATGGCATACAAATTGGAGCTTCCTGCTTCTTCGCGAGTACATCCAGTTTTCCATGTTTCATGCTTAAAGAAGGTTATAGGTGAAAATCTTCTGGTTCAAACAATATTGCCAGAACTTGATGAGGAAGGAAAAATCATATTGGAACCTGAAGCGGTCATGGAAACAAGAACTCGACAGCTACGGAATCGATCAATTTCAGAGTATCTCATCAAGTGGAAGAACTTACCCACTGAAGATTCTACATGGGAGGATGAGAATTTTATACAGAAGCTGATCCGGATTTATGCAGGAACGCAATAGAATAACCATATAACCATAAATACAGAGATGCAGCGGAAATAACACTTCATTTCATTAATATCAAAGAACTGAAATATGCTTACAAGCATAATGGAAATAAAATAGATAGGGTGTTGGTAGCGAATCTCTGAGAAGAGATGTGATGGCTACAGACCTCTGAAATGTGTTACAATGAGGCTCGAGGGCCTATTTATTGTTGAGAAACAATGTAGAATCTAAAACTTCCAAAAACCTAACCGTAGGAGATGAGGCGCCAAAAATGTGGGCGCCTGTTTGGGTAAATTGGTGGTTCAACTTCCTGGGGGCATAACTTTGGCACTCGATCTCCGTTTGACGCGCTCAATAGCTCGTTAGAAAGATCTATCTGAGGAATTTAATTTTTGAATGAGCAACATCGGTCCATGGACCCATGTTGCTCTCTGTTTTCCCAAAAAATGTCGTTTAGGGCCTCAAAACGGCTCCGGAAGTTCAGGACCCGAAAAACTGCTAAAAATAGTAAGTTTTGTTGCAACTTGAAAATTGAAAGAACTGAAGATGGGGGTTCAAATGGAATAGGTGGGTGGCCACCAATATCCACCTGGATCATTAAGCCCCCAAAACGGCTCCGAAAGTGGAGGACCCGAAAACCTGCTAAAAATAGTAAGTTGTGCTGAATGTGAAAATCTGCAAGAATTGATGGTGTTGGTCCAAATGGAATAGGTGGGTGGCCACCGATATCCACCTGGATCATTCCTCCCTCCTTAGGAAGCAATGGTCCCCATTGCGTTGAGATCCTCCATGAGATGAGGCAAATTCTGTTGAATTGAGTATTAGATGTGTTGAAGATGTCATGGACCTGCGGGTGGACATGCTGGATGCGTTTAGTAAATTTGGTTTCTTTATCAGCCTCATACAATACATGTTTGGATTCTGTATGTGTAGTTGCAGGATGTATGGAAACATCAGGTGGTGGTGCATTGGGAGTCGGATCAATGGAGTGCTTGTCCTGACAGTGTAGAGGAACCTCTATGAGTGAGGAGAAATTGTCATCGTATTCCTCCATGACTTTGTCCATCTGCTGCAGCCGTGAAAGGGAGCCCTGTTTCGAGGTTGTGGCCACAATATTCTTCTTTCCCTGTGAGTGAGTCGTAAGGAAAATGAATTTCTTGGTCTGGGAAACAATCTTACTGCGTTGTTTTGCAGTAGTCAAAGAGATGGCAGGAGGCGGTACTACCTCCGGTATCCTGTACAAGTTATTTCCCAAAGTAATAATAACAGCACGAGGCCAAGACTCATACACAGCATGTCGCCTCCACAAGTATGGTTGGCCCAATAATACATCAGCTACATCAAGAGGAGCAACATCACACAATACCTCATCCGTGAATGGCTTGATACTGTATGGAAGTCGGCACTGCTGGCGGATGCGGAGATCTCTCCCTGGGCAGTTAGAACCATTTAGATGGTATACGGTTGAGGTGTGCATATCGTTGGTAAAGTAGAACGCTACGACATCACCACTTTGTAAATGAGGTTCTTTTGGCTTCCGCTATCGACGAGAAACTGCAGCGGAGAACCCTTCACCCACATCTGCGACTGGAAGAGGCGCTCCCCCTCCTCTGGATCCTCTGGACCCTCCTTTTGGATCTTGGTGGTGGCAACAATGGCACTAGGATCCGCACCAATGATCTGCTTCCCTTTATCATTGCCTTTGTCTGGTTCTAACTCAGGATCATAAAATGCATCTGATTCGGGTGCCTTTAGTTCAGCCACCAAAGACTGTTTGGCCCGACACTCGTTTGTGCTGTGAGTGGGGCTATTATGAAATTCACACCACTTCCCTGTGTCCTTCTTTAGATTTGTGGTGTTGTTCTGAGTCGCATTTATTTGGCCTTTCCCCTTGTTCTTCGATTCGGGGGCCTCTTTCGGATTTACAGATCCAAAGTCTCGCTTCTTCTGCTTAAATTTCTGCTCGATCTTGGCGGCATAGCGATATGCCATGCCAAGCGATGTAATGTCGAGGAACTCCATTTCCTCTTGAATGTGTTTGTGCAGACAGCCGCGGTACTTGAGCACCAAATGTCTCTCTGAATCTTTAATACCCAACTTTGTGCGCAGGGTATGGAACAGATTCGTCAGTTCATGCACATCTTGATCCTTTTGTTGCCGCAGCGTGGTCCATTGGATGTATTTGTCCTCATAGCTCCCCACAGGGTAATATTGTTCCTTGATGCCGTCTCGGAACGAATTCCAAGTGGGTGTGGCCGAGAACAGAGAGGGTTCCCCTTCGCCCTCCTGCTCACGGTAGGTTTCCCACCAGTCTTTGACATGGGGGGCAGCTTTGAGGAGTGCAAAAATAATCTTTTCTCGGTCAGAGAAGTCATGGACCGAGAAATACCCTTCCAACAAATTTAACCATTTGTCTACAGCGTCTGCATCTATTTTTCCTTCAAATATAGGAATGTCAAATTTTACCTGTACCTTGAAGGGAGTGGCGCCTCCAGAGTGGCTGTTGGATGCAGATGCGCCATATGTGGGTAGTCGTTGAAGGATTTGAGCAAAGTTATCCATCATCACGTTCCTTTGTCTTTCGAGGGCCTCCTCGAGCAATATTTTGATAGGATCTCCTGCTCCCTCATCTTTCTTTTCGTCCCCCATGGGCGTCCGTCGAGGTTTGCGAGGCTGATCTTTCAAAGGTTCCACCAGATCAAGCCCTAGCTCCTTATACCCCGACCTCGTTGGGGACATGCAAAGAAGGATCGAGAAAAAGCAGACCGCTCTGATACCACTGATCCGGATTTATGCAGGAACGCAACAGAATAAACATATAACCATAAATATAGAGATGCAGCGGAAATAACACTTCATTTCATTAATATCAAGAACTGAAATTTGCTTACAGACAGAATGGAAATAAAACTAGCTAGGGCGCTGGTAGCTATCTCTGAGAAGAGATGTGGCGGCTACAGGCCTCTGAACTGTGTTACAATGAGGCTTGAGGGCCTATTTATTGTTGAGAAACAATGTAGAATCTAAAATGTCCAAAAACCTAACCGTAGGAGATGAGGCACCAAAACTGTGGGCGCCCGTTTGGGTAAATTGGTGGTTCAACTTCCCGGGGGCATAACTTTGGCACCCAATCTCCGTTTGACGCGTTCAATAGCTCGTTAGAAAGATCTATCTGAGGAATTCAATTTTTGAATGAGCAACATCGGTCCATGGACCCATGTTGCTCTCCGTTTTCCCAAAAAATGTCGTTTAGGGCCTCAAAACGGCTCCGGAAGTTCAGGACCCGAAAAACTACTAAAAATAGTAAGTTTTGTTGCAACTTGAAAATTGAAAGAACTGAAGATGGGGGTTCAAATGGAATAGGTGGGTGGCCACCAATATCCACCTGGATCATTAAGCCCCCAAAACGGCTCCGAGAGTGGAGGACCCGAAAACCTGCTAAATATAGTAAGTTGTGCTGAATGTGAAAAGCTGTAAGAATTGATGGTGCTGGTCCAAATGGAATAGGTGGGTGGCCACCGATATCCACCTGGATCAGAAGCACCCAGAGCTACTCAAGCGTTGAGGACAACACTTTTTTGAAGAAGAAGGGCATGTTAGGTCCCTATATTACTAGTATAGTCCCTTATTGTTGTGAGTGTAACCCCCTTATTGTTATTATTGTACCCTTGTAACCCCCATATTGTTATTATTGTGCCCTTAAATTATTATTGTTAGGTTGGCTAGGATTACATTGTGGCCCCACTAGGATTACATTGTGGCCCCATGGACTCCTATATATAGAAAGGAGGTTTTGTAATTTGAATCATCCAAGAATTGTTCATTCATGTAATGTATTGGAGGTTGCCTCCTCGAAGTGGCTTATTTCTAAGGCGTTGATATCTCTTTTCTTCTCTTTTGGAGCTAGTTTCACAACATCCACTCAAGCATGATTGGTTTCCTGCAAACAATCTTTTAGGAACATTAGAAAACTTGTGGGATAATTTGGAGCAATTTTTATGCAAATAAATTCAATTTTTGAAAACCCCACGACACTTGCACATTTTTTTTCATAAACAATGTGTTTTTGTGCACAATTTATGTATAGAAACCATGACGGCAAGGTGATTTTTTATATTAAAAAATCATAGAGGTGCGTAGGCTTTGCCACAAAAACCAACGTACCCTCGATGGCAGATTTAAAACCATTTTTCCTCCAAAAAAATAATCTAAAAACTCAAATTGAAAAGTTAAATGGATGAAAAGCAAGACAATGAAGAGATAAAATACTTGGAACTGACAGTTTGCGAAATGGTTGGTTTGTTCTCTCGATATCTGCTTCAGAAGACCTATGGTAAAAAACTCCTTTTCACTGCTCTGGAAATCAAAAGGTAAAAATGATTTGTTCTAACCACTTTTTATAGGTTTTCATGAATAAAATAATATTATTTTGTTTATTTTGACCGAATGTTTTACCATGATTTAGAGTAGATGATTATAATTTTTGAGTTTTTATGCAGAGAACATGTTGTGTCTGAAAACAAAGCATTTCAACAATGAGTAAAAATTTATCACTTTTTCGGGCTCTCAAAAAATACGAAAAAGTGAAACCATTGAGTCCTCTTTTAAGCCCTTTTTAGACTCTAAAGATGAAAAATATTGTCGAGCACTTAACTATTCAAACTTGTTAAAATAAATGAACAATCATCTATTCAGTATAAGTTTACCCCTTTTTCGGACTGAACTAAACTAATTATGAAAAAGGTATACGTTGAATAGGAATGGTCAATAGAGTTCTCTCCTACATACTTTTATCTTTTTTTGGGTTTGAGAGACTAAAATTATGAAAAAGAACACTACAGAGTTTACTTATGTTTTTCTTCTAACTCCCTAAAACTCAAAAACATCGAGTTAATCCTATGGTGGACTCGTTAAAACTAAACAGTGCAGTACTTGTCGATTACAATAGGACTGAACCACTCCTTCTTAGGGTTCGTTAAAAATATTGAGATGGACTCATCCGAAGGATGAGCTTATACAACAAGAAAATGTTATCCTCCTCAAGCTTGAAAAAAATAAAGAGGTACTTGCCAGTAATGGTGAGGGAAAAAGTGAGAAAAAAAATCCATATTTTATACTTTTTTTTAAAAGCATCGTGTCGCTCTTGAACACGACACTTTGTCGCAATCGTGTCTGGGTTGGGTAATTCTTTTGTCTTACAATTAATCAAACCTTATTGAAAGTCTTCAACCGTTTTTGGGTATTATCTGTAAGTAAAATGTTGCCAAGTCATTTACAGTGTTGTTATGTGTTCAAGAGAAAGTCCAACTTCAAATTCACTATTCATTGCAAACATCATTTGTCTCCATTCGCATTAACCATCCCTGAGTTAATCCTTGCAAAAAAAATATTCAAAAATTAAATTTAATTTTTCGTGTCGTAGGCCCTCCTACGAAGGATCACTTTCTATCGACATCAACTCATTATCTAGGAATTTGTTCTAGAAATCCTATCATTACCTTGGAATCGACATGATCTAATGGCAGGTTTCTCACCTTCGACGACAGGTTTTCATCATTGGCATTCGATCGAATGACTCTATGAGTGTTTGACTGCAAATCATTCATTGACATTTCATGGATTGTACTTAAGTACTTTGAGATGCATTATCATTACTGGTGGTTTCTCTCACACTTCTTGTAATATACCTATTGTCAACATTCTATAAATGGGGAATAAACATAAAGGTCAGGTGGACATAAGAAATAAATTATGTATTTATATATTAATTGTGGAAATTAATATATAAATGTAGAAATTATATTATTGTATAAAGACAGAGTAAATTGAGACCAAAAATTCAAATCTATGAGGATGGACTAGATACCCAAGACTTTCCCAAAATTCTCTAGAAATCCTTGGAGAAAAATAAAATAAATTAAATTTTATTATATGGGCGAAAAAGATCTAATAAAATCCCCAGAAAGTGGAAAGTTACTGAGAAGAGGTAAGATTAAAACAAGGCTGAGGAAAATCTAGTTTTAAAATAAGCTTTTGTGGAAAAAAAAAAAAAAGTAAAGCCTAGGCTAAGGGAAACAACATCCCAAAATAACTGGACACAGTTATGGAAACAAACTAAGGGAAAGAAAGCTTAAATAAGTTATTCCTAACATGACAAAGGGGTTGTCCACACGAAGGAAGAATTGGTCTCTGCTCAGGGGAGAGCTATGGAATAAGCTCAAGGTTGGGAGGAAAACAGTCTTTATATAGTGGTATGCACATTCTGTGGAAATCTTCTATTTTAGCCTACTATTATTAGTAATTTTAAATCTGTAGTGGAATGCTGAAAATTTAATGTTTTGTAAATTCTTGATGGAAATTATGTAAGATTAATTATAGAAATTATGTGTATTGTATAGTCTTGTTTCAGAAATTTAACTACCATATGTATTTGACAGTGTCCTAACTATAAAAGAATATAGGTAAGTCAATTGTTATGTTACATAGACTTGTTACAAGTAGAGGACAAACAAACAGAATCTCAAAACCCTTCGTCAAGGTCTAAATATGTTGTTTAAGTCTAATTAAAAAGATAGAGTTAAACTAAAGGATTTCAGTATATGTACAATAAGTATTGATCTATTATCTTACGATGCATTTCAGAATTTTATCTATGAATGTATCATTCAGTAAAATTCTTAACAGAATTAACGCTAGACAGATAGCATGAAATTAGATCCATATCATAATTAACTACCATGTTGTTTTCATTTATTAACATAAGTAGTTGAGATATTCTATACATATGCGGTAAATTAAAAGTCCATATCTGAAAATTTTCTATACTGATATATATTTCAGATAGGAATGAAAAATAGAATTTAAGCTATGTTGTAGAATGGAAAAAATAGAAAAATTCTATATATCAAAAACTCAATCATACATGTGTTAAAATGATATAGATACAAATAGAAATTTGTATTATCTAACTTCTATATACATTGAAGTATACCCAAAATCCTCCAGTGGAATTGAGGATGAAATAGTACAAAATTAATTATAAGTGAAATGTTACAATGTGATATTTTATCTATATCAGAGTCATATAAATTATACAGATTTGAACAGATGGTGGAAGGGTCTCCATTGTTCTGATAACCCACCTGAAAGAGGATAATATTGACGGTCAGATACTCTGACTATTGGTCGAAGAATGGTATAATGGTAGGAAGACATTATGACAAACCTGAAAATAAATAATGCGCTCAAAGTTAGAACTTCAATTGAAAACATTGTCTAACTAATCAAAGAGTATGTACAGTTTGAGGGGATACCTGTATTTATCTCTTTAAATTTGTATAGTTCCTTCTTGCACCTACAGTGAAGAGGACTGTAAGAAAAGTTGGAAAATTCAAGAGAATAAATAAATTATTTAAATTGTTGTAATTGAAAGTATAACAAACCTCGAAGAAGGAAATTACAGGTTGCATAATTGACAAACTATGTTCGAAAGTAGTATATTTAACTATGAAAAGAAACCAAAACAAATTGTTGGTTGTAGAACATGTAAATTAAATAAATTGAATAACAAGCCTAACTATCATTAAAAGCAGGAGTGAAACTTCAAAACTTGGTTTGAATAAACTGACGAAGGTGGGTATACTTGTCAAGTTGAATAATAATATGAGTTGTTATGGTAAATTCCAATAGAGTAGTCGGATGAAATGTATTTAACTTCAAAATTCTGGAATTTAAATAATCAAGTAAACTAAATTAAAAAGGGAATTTAGTTCAATGCAGAAATTTATAGAATGCTGGAAATTGAGGGGAAAATCTAAATTTGGCTAGTTGAGCATGGTTAACCAATATTATACAAATTCCATGAGAGAGATGTAATAAATTGAAACTATATAAATTCAAATCTTATGACTCTACTTATAAGAATTTGAATTCTGGGAAATTCAAATAATTCTTATAAAAGAGAAAATCATTTCACTGTGTCATTATAATTAATTAATTGAAAAAACTAAATTCCTCTATACAAGAATGGTATTGTATCGTAAGGTTCCTAAAAATTCAATGAGGAATAGAGGGGTTTATAATCTCTAAATTTTAATTAAGTAAAATCTCTGCATTTACAAATTGATGAAGAGAATAATTCTAATTCAAACGTATATTAAAATGCTCACGCACAGAGAAAAGAAAAAGTATAAAATCGAAAAAACCAGAACTCTGCAATTGGGGACTTAGAGTTAAAATTTCAAGTTCTGTTATGTAATTAGAATAATAAAATGAAACATGGAAGGGACTGGCTTATAATTACGAAATTGCAAGAAAGTAAGGAATACAGAGTTTTTCAACAAAGAAAGGAAAAATTTTAATTCGGCCATAGGCCAGTATGCTTGCATATAGAGAAATAACAAGAAAATAAAAATGCAATACACAGAAAGTGATTACTAAGTATATATATATATATATATATATATATATATATATATATATATATATCATTTCTTTGAAGTGGAAACATAAAACAAAGAAGTATATCGGAAACCAGACAAAAAGTATGTGGTATACAAAAAATTAGTTAGATCTATTATCTCATGAGTTCAATTAAACAAATTCAATTCTGGGTAATATTAGATTCGAATGATAACCATAGACAGAAGGTTGAATGTAGGTAGAAAATAAGTATGATAACTTCTAAAAGTTTCTTAAATGTATTAATAGTATTCCTGAAGACAGAGTATCGAAAATTCCTCTGTGAGGGAGATTCACAGCAAATACCGAAACAGGGATTTCGACATACTAAGTGGGGATTGTGATAAAAATTGGGGAAGCCTACAACATGAAATCAAAAAAAAATGACAAACCAGAATGCTATGCTAATCACTAATACCAATGATTTGCAGCCTCTATTGACAAAGTTGAATCGTAACAATGTTATCAAAGTTGAAAATAAAAATGAGAAGAGGAAAATCAGGGTATACTCTTACCTAAAATTTTCATCAAGTCGTTGGATAGGTGTTGAGAAAGAGGGACTAGTGTAGGGTCTCCCTCTGGAGTAAAGACCTGCACAAAAAAATGTAATAACCATAATCCATTCAAAATAATGCAGTGAGGAATTCCTAGTAAAATAATTCCAACGTTAGAAATGGAAATCAAATTTTATGGTGAAACATTACCTGTAGTACCTTATAAATTCTTCCCTTCCATGATACACAACTTTTGCTAAGATTAAGGAAATTTGTGACTAGAAAATAAACCTCAATTTCATAAATTGAAGATGCACCATTCGGTATATAATTAACGAGTATGGTCTCAAGTTTCAGACATATTACCCAAAAAAATGTAGGCATTGGCACGAGCTCTGCGCACTAATTGGCAATGGAGGAAATTCGGCCAGAGGCCCAAATGACAGAAATGAGAATTGTGGGAGTATCTCCAAGGCTTAGGGTTTGAAGGGACTAATCTCCACCATCCAAAAACACCCTTAATCTCATAAGTACAAGTGTCCAGGAGTGGTAAATCTGATCACGTGGTGTAATGGGACAGACATGACGAAACGTAATTGCTAGAAAAAAGGTAGGGTAAAGCATACAGGAAAGAGCTAATGCAAAAATTGAATGTTTCAGCCCTTGGGTGGAGTGAAATAAGAGTCAAATTAAATTCGTTACAAATAAATTATATTTAAAATCCAGCCAACCTTACGGAGCATCGAAAGTAAATTAAACCTACACAAACAATTATGTGTATCGAATTTAGGGAAAAAGATGATAATGAAGTCGGATTGAAAGTAATGTTCCTAGCTAATGAAAATTGGGTTAATACCAACTTTAATGGTATACTCAATTAAACGAAATATTATAACTATTCAATGATGTTATGAGTTATACATTTGGGCTATGAATTTTATGAAATTATATATTCGAATTTTGAAATTTAGGAAGTATATGCTTTATAAATATTGAATGAAGGAGGATTCGTGACCTATGGAAGGAATTGAATTAATTGGACTCCATTCGGTTCATAAGTATAAAGGTGAGATATATAAAAGGGTTAAATTTTATAAAAGTCCACCATCAAATAAAAATGCAGCATGCTAGACTTTATAAGTTATAATTAATGGAATAATATTACACTATTATAACGAGATCATATCTTAACCTTGTAAATTCAAATCGTGAAATCCTATGTCTTGAAGGTGACTAAGGATTTCCGTAATGAATGACATTTATATTAGTAAGCTATAAATTAAGATAGATGTATGATATAAATTATCTTTAGAGTTAAGAAATACATGTTGAGGGACATGTATTAGAATAAACCAATTGTTATAAAGGGTTTATTAATTTAAAAAGAAAATTTAATTAAATGTTAAAGTTAATTATCGAAATGATCCAAGGCATGTTGGAGACATATGAAATAAATTAAATGACCTAAGGGATATATGACATGTAAGGACAATACAAACATAATTCTTAAGAAGTAGTAATATGAGCAATTTCTATAGATTAGAACAAATGTATCATTAACTAATTCAAAAATGAATAAAATGTCACATATCATAATGATTGTCATTACTAAGCCAGAAAAAACGACTAAGGATGTCGAAATATGACAATTATCATGACCAGAAATAGCATAAAAAGAACGAGAAAAAAATTGGTAAATGGGAAATGGGAGTTGTTACACTTGTTAACGATTTTCATCATTGACCGGTAATCAAGTGGTTTCTACCATGTTCGACTTCAAAACAATCAATCGCGTTGATAGATTCGTACTAGTTCGAGAAGTGAAAATTAAGAACCTGGATTTAGTTTCAACCATCCAGGCTGCGAGGAGTTATGTATTCATGATACAGTAGACTTATTCATAACAGATGGTTGTGCCCATACTGTGTCTACTTTTGATGTAATGCTAAAAGTCATATATGTACCAGAACATTTAGTTAGTTTTGCTCTGAGTATGGGAATTCCTACCTCAGTGATGATTATATATTTTAATTGAATGTTTCTTACAAGTTTTTGACAAGTGTCACCAATCCAATCCTTGGAATGATAAAGCGCTTCACTCTCTCAAAAAAATTTCTCAAACTTCGCACTTTAGGGGGAAATTTGTTACACGTCATTTTGTCACCATGACATTTGACAGTCAATATGGATCTATCACCATCCATACTCATGCTTCCTTAGAAGTCAAAAAATTCATGTTCCTAAACCAAGTCTTTTAAACTGGAAAAAATCTCTTAAAAAATATTAAAGGTTGTCTGTGCACTTTTTGTGGCCATTTCTTGTGCATGCACTGATACTTCTTCTATTAACTGCAGCGATCTTCGCTATGTTCGCCCATAAAACATGAGCACCCCCGTGAAAGAAAGTACACACAAAAAAGTAACTTCTAGAAGCCTAGTTGGGTGAATATTCTTCCAACTAAAAGCCTCTTGAGTCGCTCCAGTTCGAGCTATATCCCTCCACTCATGGAGCTTATCCCCTTGGGTAAAGGAACCCTAATCCCTTCATTAGAGGATCTCATCCCTCTCTTGATGGATTTGAAACCTCCTCAGTTTCTCTTATAAATTGAGTTGAAGCTTTAGGGTTAAGGGTTAACTTACAACTTACTTTGTACTTCATATATAGTACTGAGTAGATTGTGGAATGTACATGGAAGATTACACCTTGTACACAAGATTTCATTGAATATAAATCTATGTTGGTCATTCTAGAGAGGAAGGCTTGTCAAACCAAGGAGCATGATTGTGAAGGCACACGGGAGAAATCTGTACAACATCAAGGCTTAGGTTGTAAGATTTCTCTTTATAATTCTTGATGATACATATGGATCTCTTTTTCTCATTGTGTTATTTTTAGATTCATTAAAACAATGACAATTCTTAATCTCCTTGATCACTAAGTTGAACTGGTGTTTTTTATTATTATATATTGTAGGTGCTTTTGATTCTTTGCATGTTTGTGATTGCAGTTTCTTCCCTGCATCGAAGGACTTCTTTGGAGCGAAAGGCAAGGTCTACATCAAACATCTCGTTGAAAGCTAGGAGCATAACCTCCTCATTTCTAAGTTATGATAATTTGAATGTTAATAGTTTAGGGAAAGAGGTATTCAAATGGTTGTTTTTTTCTAGTTATCTGTTGGGATACTAAGGAGATCGCTCTTGTCCGCAAGAGGGATTTATCCAGAAAACAGGCACCCACCTCACCCTGTCGCACGTTTTCGGTTAAATTCTCTTAGGTGACTCGCCATTCGGTTATGTGTGTGCCCCCCACTTGCTCTCCACATGTGTTCAGTTAAACGCGTATTTCCACCGAGTTCGGTTTTTTGACTCTCCACGAGTTGGTGGGTCGTCTCGGGCGCTCGTTGACTCGAGGCCCTAACACATTCTAACCTTTCTTCTTTCACCAAGTTAGAACATGGAATGAAAATATCACATAATAAATCTTTTGTGTCTTCCTCTTTCCTTGAGAGTGCATTTGCAAAAATATTTTGTTTTCCCTTCCTGTACATAATTTAAAATTCATAACCTAGCATCTTTGTAACCCATTTCTATTGTTCTTCTAAAGATGGTATTTGTTCCAAGAAGTACTTCAAACTATCATGGTTAGTTTTTAATTTGAAGTGTCTTCCTATTAGGAGTGGACACTATTTCTTGACTACATGTAGTATGGAAAACATTTATTTTGAGTTTGAATTAGTTCTTTCCTTCAAGTTCACCACTTTTAAAGGCAAGGGGGCCTTCCTTCTTATATAAAAATTGCACAGCTGTCATGGTCCGAGGCATCACAATCCACAATGAAGGTTTTTGTGAATTTAGGTGTGGTCAGGATGAGATTTGTACACATACTCTATTTAAGTTTTTCAGAAGCTTTATTTTCTTATTTAGTCCAAGAAAATGCTTCCTTATTCAATGATTTTATTATAGGTGTTTCTATTTGACCATAATTTTATACAAACTTGCAATAACATTCTATCAAACCTAAAAATCCTCTAATTTTCTTCAAGGTCTTGGGGATTGGTCATTCCCTCATAGCTTTAATTTTATAGGGTCCATGTTGACAACTTCATGGGATACGATTTGGCCCAAATATTCCACTTCTCAAACCCCAAAGGCACACTTTAAAGGCTTTGCATATAGTTGTTGCTCTTCCAATAATGTTAAAACCTTGTCAACATGGTGTACATGATTTTCCCAAGATTTACAATAGATTAATATGTCATCAAAAAATACAAACAAAAATTTTCCAAGGGCTTGAAAATAGAATTCATCAACCATTGAAATGTTGAAGGCACATTATTAAATCCAAATGGCATAACCAAAGACTCATAGTGACATTCATGTGTTCTAGACATTGTTTTAGGAATGTCTTCTTGCTTCATTATGATTTGATGATATCCAGAACGAAGATCCAACTTATTAAATAAAATTGCACTGTGAAATTTATGTAATAATTCATCAATAATAGGAATAGGAAACTTATCTTTGATTGTCATTTTGTTGAGCGGTATGTAATCTAGACACGTGCACCATGAACCATCCTTTTTTATAATTGTCACCACTAGTTAAGAGAAAATACCTTGGTTGGGTTTAATGATGCCAACATCTAACATTTCTTGAACAATATATTCATTCTCACTCTTCTATGCATATGGATACTTGAAAGCCTAATGTTAGGTGGTACACTTCTAGGTTGCAAATGAATAGCATGGACATGATCTCAAGCAAGTGAAAGAACCTTAGGCATCTCTTAAAATATCTTGTAATGATTGTTGATATTTTTTTGGAGATCAACTGGAGTAGAAAAATACACATGTTTTAACATCTATGGAATTTTAATGCTTGAAATTTTGGTGTTGGATATACAAAGAAACTAAGAATTTTTTCCAAAATGTAACTGATGAAGTTATGGGTACTACTTGAATCAATCAACATTGTTGCCTTTTTTTTTATATCCTTCTATCTTGAGGGTTTGTGGAGCACTGATGCCAACATGTACATAACGAGATATTATTGGAGTAGTCTCTTCTAGCTCTAGAATTTGTGACAGTTCCAATTCTTGATTTTCTTCATCTTCACAGTATGTGCAGAATAATTTAATTTTGCTGCACTTATGCACATTATTGTACTTGTTGTCATAGTTGAAAAATAGTCCCTTTGCTCTTCATTTCGAGGTGTCAACCTTGTCAGTTTAGGAAAGGGAGCATGATGTTCTCTATAGTTATTAGTGAACAAATTTCCAATAGCAAAATTTTTACTTTAAACTTTCATTGCTAGACTGAAAAAATGCTAAAGGGATTTAGGTTCAAAGCAATGCACCAAATTTTGGATGATTTTCTTTAAATTTCCAAAAAAGATATCGAGAAAATTATCCTCTAAAATGTTCATTGCCTCGAGATTCCACTTTTGGAGTTGTTGTATGTGTTGTGTAATTATACCATTTTGTCGAAGATTTACTAGTTGTTTAAAAAAATTATTTCTCTTAATATCCTAATAATGTACTGTCAATTCCTTCGTAAAAGAAAACCAAGATAGAATAAAATCTTTTTTATTCACAAAACCATTTGATACCATACACGTCTTGTTATAAATACATGACTACCATATTTACCTTTTGCAAGGTTGTCGTATGGTGTAGATCCAAGTATTGGTCCATATGAAATATTCCATGTTATAGGATAATTACCATAAAACTTCCTCATATCGATCTTTGGAATGTAGTAGTTCCTTGGTGTTGACTTGGAGCCCTCATGATGTGGATATTGGATTGAAAAATCATGATTATGGTTTTATAATTCAATATCCATGCTCTCTAATTGCAATAAAATGCTCACCATATTTGATTGAGTCTCAACACCATGCTTTTCCTTATGCACATGATTTCCATGTGATCTCCATATCTCTTTTAGGGAGATTTTGTAATATCATGGCTTGCATTTTTTATTTCTTCCTTGTTTCCAGTGATGGAATTTTGCATTTCTTTTTTGAATTTTTTCTTATCTTCCTTGTTTTCCTTTATCCATTGTTCCATATGTGACAATTGATCTTCCAACTTGGATACTTGGTACCATACATATTTTATTTCTTCATGAGTCATGGATGAGCATTTTGCAGGTTTAAGTGGTGAAATAAATTTTGAAGCACCCTTAGGAGTGATGTGATTAAATAATAATTCTCCTCTTTTTAATCTTTATCATGAGTTTTGAATCACAAAAAATATATCTTCTAATCAAAAGCTATGCCCATTGTAAGTTATGTACCTTTCAAAACCTTAATTGTAGACTATTTGGATGGTTGACCTTTGTCTTGATATATCTCTAAATATTAAGCCCTTCTAAATCTAAAATTTCAGTTTTCTGTCCTCTAATATTTATTCTACACATTTCCACATGTCTCACCAAAAATTTATGTGCCAAGTGAAAGTTATGATAACTTTCCCAAAACTTGTTGAAATTTTTTACCTCTTCATCAGAGTACAAATGTAAAGCATGCCATGTGCTTAATTTTTGAAATTTGATTATGATTTTTTACTTGAGGTACTTTGGTATGTCTCCTCTAATCTCTAAAAATTTCACGACCTAAAGTGTCCCAAAAAAAATTCTACGACACAAATGCCAATATCACTTGTTTGAAACGAATTTGAAGACCATTCACAAACCTTAACTTCCACAAGGTATATCTTTGAAACTATAGTGAAACATAATCTAAAATTTCAACAAGGCATACCTTGTGATGTTTTCTAATCTTCCCAAAATTTCACGACTTGAAGATTCCCATAAATTTTTATAGCAAAATTTCCAAGATCAATCATTTGAAACTGATTTCGGATCATTTAGAAACCCCGACTTCCACAGGGCATATATCTGAACGTATATAATCTATATTTTACCAAATGTTCTCCATTATTTATTCCAATATGGTCAAAATTTCACAATTTTAAGTTTCCCATAAAACAATCATAGTGAACAAACTAAGATGACTTGTTTGAAGCAACAAAACCTTGGGTCAGTATCCTCTGATATCAAATGTTATGAACTTTGTGCCTTTAAAATGATAAAAAAAAAAAACAACAAATCCAATCCACTTCGAGGGGGAAGCTTCCTTTTGCAATGAATACAGTGAATGAGATAAAAATTTATGATCTTAAGACTGGGTCTCCTTGGTCTACACACACACACACACACACACATATGAGACAAATAATGTAATTATAATTAAATGGTACAATGAAATATTCTAGATCACATAACAATAAAACAATAAAATGTAACAACTCAATACTTAGGGGTTAATAAGGTTTTTTAAGGTTAAGTAGTTTATATAGAGATTAACATATTGTTTCGATACATGGTTAGACTTTATCAATCACCCACAATTTTCCACTTAGATATATCTCAAGTGAGTTTACAACATATGCATACATTTTGACGACCTCCTCTCAATTTTTTGTTTTTGTTTTTATCCATAGAAGAAGAAAAACTTTATTTAAATACTTACAAGATAGACGATATATACATCATGTTGTTCTTCTAAGACTTAGTTATTGATCAGGATTACTTGCTCATATTTCAACAAAAAATATACTAAATCTACTTATTACAATGTTCCTCCACAAAGTCAAAATACACCATAGCATATCCTAGAAGCTTAAACCAACTTTCATGCCCTTACATTCACCATAAAATCATTACAGTAATGATTTTCCAAATTCTAAAATGATAGTGCCTCCTTTGTATTCAAGTAGAAGTAGATTACCCCCTTCATGATCAAATGTTTTGTTGGCCTGTGAACATACAAGATTAAGCCGACTTGAAGAAACAAGGTCATAAGGCGTGCAAAACAATTGTAACGCACCGAAGAGAAGGTCCGCGCAACCAAAGTGACAGGTTCCCCAAGCGCATAGCTCACATTGGTCGCACAGCCCATAAAGCCATCACGCAGCTCTTCAAGCCGCGCAAAACACCCGCTCCGATAGCTCTCAAATAGGGAAGGAGGGGTAAAAATGACACGCCATAGGGACTAACATCAGCCACCGCGCGGGCCATTCCGGAGAGCTCCGGGGGGGTAATACTGGGATCCGCCTTCGAGCTTTCGACCCGACGAAAGGCCATGGGGACCACCTGTTCTATGGTAAAACGTGGAATGGTGCCGAGTTAAGGTAAGGTAAGTTGTTAGGTACGAATCGGGTACCTTGTGTCAGGCATGTGGCCCCTCACCCACCTAGTCACCATTGGTCAATCCTATTGCGCCATGTGTCCTCCCACTAACATCCTCCTCGCGCCAGCCCTCCAATTGTCACCCTCTCTTTTACCCTAAAAATGAACCATATTCCGATCTGTTTTTCACGGTCGATGGTTGTTTCTTACCATTTACAGTATGTTTTTACCAAGCTGAGTGCCTGGGTAAAAATCCGCAGTTGTGCAGTTCCCTCCTCACATCGCTCTCATCGCCGCCTCAAGTATTTGGTCAAGTCCCTCTCTATTTTCTTTTACTTTTTATCAAAGTTATGATGGAGAAAATAAAGAAAACTACTCCCAAAACCCCACAGGACCGAGAAGCCAGAGCTGCCCTCGGTCCTAAGCCACTCATGGACTCTCAAGCCCAGTTCTATGATATCATCTATCCTTTTAATGTAGCTAAAATTCGGTCTAATATTCTGAGCTATAAATGGTGGGGTGATGACTTGTTTAGGGTCATATATTCAGGGCTTTAGTATCATATTCCCCCATCCATCCACACTTTCCCTGATTTTATTGCCTAGCTCGTCGACGCTTACATTGAGTGAAAGGATATTTTTCTTTCCGCACAGGGGACTAAAAATTTTGAAATCACACCTCGATTGATAAGGAAATCCATGTGTTATCCCTCTTCTACTAAGTGTGTTGAATTCACCGAAGTCACCCTCTCATTTTATTTCTCAAACCTTCCTATTGAAAAGAAAAGGGGTCTCCTCGACCTAATCACCGCATCTCGCATGTCCACTCTCCAGCACATGGAAACTATCCCTCTGTCGCTCTTTCGCGAAACCATAAAACCCATCCTAGCAGTCAATTTAAGGATGTTGGGTTTAGATAATTCGGGTAGGGTAAGAAAATCCTTTCTAGGGTTTTTAACCTCATGATGCAACCCAAGATTCTGCTGGATATCCCCACCTTCCTAGCCTCTTCTATTAAAGCTCATTTCTAATACCTATCAACTTCAAGTTGTTTTAGGTACTATTCTTTGGTGTTCTATTTGTTCCTATTTACGCATGTAGACAAGTTCGAGGGCTTAGGCCTAGGCAAGTTCTAGATGTAAGATGATGATCCAAAATCCGTTTTTGAATGGACCCTCTATGTTCCTCAACACCCCAATGGAAGGTGGTACACGAAATTCGTCACAAATTTCATGTCCAAGGCCTATGAAATTATACATGGCAACCCTCCCGTTACACAGCATTTTTTCACTGTCCCTGCAATCCCCACCTCGCCCATTGGAGGGTCATTTTTGTGATCAATAAGCAGTTTCATGCCTTGTAAAGACCATCATTGCATCCCTTTTCATGAGTGCAATATTCCTTCTGTTGAAAATTCCCTGAGAAGATATTCAAAAACCCTTGTTTTTGCCTTGGCGCGAGTGGTCTGTTTTTCCCTCGCGCCGATGAGGAAGATTAACATTGGGCCCTGCGACAGTTGGCACTCTGTCTCAGTTATCCACCTGCGCCAAGATGTTTATCGAATGTT
This sequence comes from Pinus albicaulis, assembly GCA_034641835.2. Classification (NCBI taxonomy): domain Eukaryota; kingdom Viridiplantae; phylum Streptophyta; class Pinopsida; order Pinales; family Pinaceae; genus Pinus; species Pinus albicaulis. Next base: position 368,563,371 of record CM076575.1, read on the forward strand.
TTTTAAAAATAGAGGCAGAGATTCCACTCCAACAACTTCGAGGATGAGTCATTGGGAGTGGTTGGACTAAATAACCACGGACTCCCTCCTTTAGTTTATGGTTTCCACCTCTTATGGGAACCTCCTAAAGGATAGGCCTCCCTCCCACCTTTGTAGGGATCCTAACCTCCTCCTTTTCCTCTATAAAAAGAATTTATCTCTCCTTGCATAAGCGAGTTGAACATGGAGAATTGAGTATACTATAGCTGAATTGTTGAAGAGATAGAACAAGAAGGAACTTCGTTGAGAGAGCTTAAGTCCATGCCCTCATCCCGTCCGAAACCCCTGACGAGTATCTGAGATGCACTTCGGTTGAACCCCTCTAGAGGAGAGTGCGACGTCAAAGCTTTGGTTCTACCTCTTCCTTCTATCAATATATACGTGACTATTGTTTGGGTTCCCATTTTGTGTTATGTCGTTTGTTTAATGCAATATGCTTAGCCCTCTTTGACTGGCTAGTAATTATGAATGAAATTATTATGTCATATGTTGTTCTTGTTTACTGTTCCATGTGCAGGTATCTAAGCATGACTGTAGAAGGATTGTGATTTACTGAGGCAGGAGCGAGAGGCCACCACCACTACAGCCATAACGACAGCATTGGATTCCAAGTAGGTCAATCTACCGTGTCCTCTTTTCATTCAGTAATTAGGAACCTACACTCTAGCATGTCTCTTTGTTTCTAGACCCACTCTAGGGCTAGAGGGATCGTCTATGACCGCAGAGAGGATTTACCTGCTTAACAAATTGGCGACTCCACTGGGGATTCAGTGTGAGTTTGTCATTTTAGCTTGTTTGGGTCGACTTCGGTCGTTGGCTTTCTTATTTTTCTTTTTCCGGTTGGCTTGCTTGTTTTCCATCCCCTATTTAGCTCCAGAGTGTCAATATTGACCTCTGCTCATTGAGTTTTCCCTTTTCCCATAGTTATCCAGCTTAGCGTGCTTTTCGTTTGAACAGTCGTGCCGATTGGCACAAGTTTCTTTTGGTGTAGTCGCGCCAACCCCTGTTTGGCGCTGAATACCGCCTCACAGTCGCGCTGAATCCTATAGGATTTGGTTTACCCTCCTTGATGAGTCTTTTGGTCAGTTGTGCTTGACTCTGGGTTATTTTTTGTGTGTAACTGTTTTGACTGCTGTAGGCTTGTTTTTCTCATTCGTTTGTCTATTTTCCTATCAGTGTAGATTAAGGCCTTAGGGTTTCTAAGTGTCTTTGTGCACTGAGCCTTCTGTTTGGAAATCAAGTCTCCTTAACTGTTTTCAGTCTCATTCTTGGGTCGATTGCACTAAGTTTTATTGATCCTTTTGAGTGTTTTCTTTGATTGAATGATCATTTCGTTTTCGATTGATTCTTCTCCTTGTTTCTCCAAGCATAGATTGCATTGCTTGTTTTGGGTCGTTTTGAAAACTTTCTTTTGGTTTGTAAGATTGCGACATTAGTTTGAGTGCTTTCTTGTGATTGTTTTGCATTTGAATGAGTCATTCAATTTTGATTCTTACATTCACATACTCAAGCTAGTGTTTGTTTTTGTTTTTCATGTAATTAGTGCAGTATGTACTTCTTTTCATTGAAAAAAAAAATTGCATTCTTTCCTTTGCATCGAAAGTGAAAACTTCTTTTGTATAACTAGCGGTTGATAGTCTAGGAAAGAGTTTCATTTTCGTTTGATTGTGTTACATGCATTAGTGAATTTCTTCGCATACTTTCATTATTTGCTATTGTTTGAAAGATCTCTATCCTTCTCATAACTAGAATTCATTGAATCAAAGATGATGTTCATTTGCATATAGTTTGCATTTAGGAAATTTGAGATCCAAATTCGATAAGGCCTTGAAACTGAAACATAATCCAAGATCAACTTTAAAATTCATTCAATTAACCTAAGGAATCATTGAAACATAACGCAACATTTTTAGTGGTCTAAGATAGAGACGTGTTCCGGCGTCTTAAAACCTAGTAGCTGTCGTTTGCCATATGTCTTTAAACAATGCTACTACAGACTTGTGCTCCCCGTACCATCGAGTATATAAAGGGAGACCCCTATAGGTTGCAATCCTTTTATCCATAGGAAGCCGAGTCTGCGGCCTTGTAACCATGATACACCGAACACAGAATTCGGGGAGACTACCTGCAGTTCACGGAAACTTGGTACACCCTCTTGCTTAGAGTACCTAAGTAGTCATTTTGATCTTTTCATGACTCCTTAAAAAGAGAAGAGATCGTCGAGCACTTGTCCTTTCTCGCTCGTTTAAAATTGAAAGTGACTAGAGTCATATTTTGCCTGTTTCTCGACTCTTAAAACATGAAACAGTGAAATCTGGTTTCAGTGTCATAAAATTAATCACCTACGATTACACGCACGTCAAAATTTTTCTTACTTGGCCTATGTTTGTTTTCCTTAGTTTTTTATCTTAAAAGCCTTCGATTGGTTATATTTTTTCCTCTGTGTTTTGATATACAGTCACAATGGTGGAACCACCAATTTCGTCATCCTCACTGCCTCCTAGTGGTGATTCTTTTCCAGACGTTTCTTTTGAAACCCCTTTTTTAACACACGGGAAGCAGTGTTGGGAGATTTGATTTTTGGAGGGGTAAATGGCAACCAAATTTAGAAATTCCACTTGGGATGGAAAGTTTATAGACAGATATTTCCAAAGAGCTATTCTGCGCTCAATTTGGACTTTGGGAAGGCCCTCAAAATCAGCTTCAAAGTGGCACAATGCATAGAGATTTCAGGCGCGGCGCATTGGGAATTTTGGCCTAGTTTTCACTCAGTACCTCAGTTTTTCGCCTAGTTTTGGCCAATTTGACTTTTTTATCTCCAAATGTAAAGCTCTTGATGTAAATTGATGTAATTCCATGGTTTTTGATGTAATTTTGACTAATTTTCACTCATGTAAGTAGATTCATTCACCAAAAAGTGAATTGTAACTGAATGAATCAGTTTCCTATCTTATAGAGGCAAGTTGTTCCATTGCCTATTTTCCAGTTCTTAGTTTAGATATTTTTTAAAAAGCTCCTAGAATGGTGAGCTCGACCCCTAGAGGCATGGGGATGAGTTAGGCTTGTCTATATCTTGTATTTTTTCAGTCATTGGCATAGGTTGGACACTTGGGATTGCCTTGAGCTTCATTGTACATTTCATCTCTGCATTTTGGCAAACGAATAGACCAGGGTTTGCAGCACTCTTTGGGATCCACGTGGCTCTATGTTTTGATGGTGTGTTTCTCTCTGTAATTGTAAGTTTACTAAAGTTTCATGTGTATCATTTCCCTTCTCCTTTCTTCTTAAGTTAAACAAACAAGTAATAAAGGTGGAAATCATTAGATTTGCAGTGCTCTACCTTGAGTTTTGTTTAATTTTCTATGTTTTCAACTGTCTGAAGAGGATTCTTGAAACCTTTTTCCCTCTTCAACTCCTCACTGGTATGAGCTTTCCATTTCATTCAATTCAAAGTATCAAAACAATTGCCTCTCTTGCCCCATTCAGCCCTTTGCAAAACTGATCATTTCTCGGACCCAAAATTTGTCTTTCCCTTTGATTCCAAAAAAAACCCCCAAAATCAAATCAAACTCTTATACATATATACCTAGCCTAAAATTAACCTTTATTTCAAGTCATCTCAAGCCTCATTGATTATTTTTGCTGAGATTGACCAGGAGAGAGCCCTCTCCCGATTTGGTAGGGCTAGCTACCAGGTTAAGTGTGGTTTGATATTACCCTAGACTCTTCCTTCCTCAACCTAAGGTAGATTTAGGAAATAACATAGTGGCGACCATACTGGGGAAGAGAAAGTTTGTTGTTTGCTTTATAAACTACAGACGGAGCCTGAAGTTAGCTAGGTAGCCTTCGAAACGCTCTTGCTTTGCATTAGCGAAAGTAGATGAATATTGCTTCAATCAATCTCCGGTCTAGTTTATGAAATGAACATTTGGTTTCCTCAGTAAGATCTAATCAAGTTCAGATCTGATTGTTGATGGTGGACAACGATCAGACACTGCAAGGCTAAAATCATTCACCTGGCGGCTCTAAATTAGTTTCAAGATCAGATCCAAGGACTCCACTGGAGGATGAACCTGATTAGCAGAAACATGAAAGGACAATATGGAAAGATCAGGTATTCAAGTTGGAATTTCATCCAAGACATTTTGTTCTTTTTCATAAATTATTTATTCTCTTTCCCGAGAATGTCAAGAAGGCTTTGCAAAGTATATTGTATTTGAGAAAATATCCTCGACCTGCAGTTGACTCTTTCCCTTTGAAGATTGTGAATACCAAAGATTTGCATGCTTTTGAGCTTGATCAAGTCCTTTCTTCCGAATCTTGTGATGGCCATCTTTAAATTGATGAACCTCAAGAGACCAAGACTGATTCTATACCTTCTATACATACCCCTATACCTTGTAAAATTCCAGATCGTTGCAAGCCTCCGATTTTACCTCCTATATCCCATGCTTTCCCTAAAAATCATGACCTATATCTACCAAATTGATGGTGAACACGAAAACATCACTACTAAGAGACATGTTCTGAATTTTGATTCTTTTCTTGACCTTTTTGAAGTTGATGAAGAGGGTGTCGTATTAGGATTTTTGCTCTTTCTTTGCAAGGCAAAGTCAAGAGTTGGTTCAAAACCCTGTCTGATGTGAGCATCTCAGATTTCCAGCAGTTCGTCAAAGTTTTCCTCGACAGGTGGGTGATCAGACAGAACCCTTTCTTGATTATAGAAGAGTATAACCAACTGAAAATACTGCCAGGGGAGACAGTACAACAGTTTTCTGCCAGATTTAACAAAGTTTATTATTCGATGTTAGTTGATATAAGACCTCCTCTTGGATCCTCTCTCTTGCACTACCCGGGTGCCTTTGATCCGGAAATGGAGTTTCAGCTGAGAGAAAAGAATCTTGCAACACTTGAAGAGATGCAGAACAGTGCAGTAAATGTAGAGGCTCATTTGTGGATCTGAAGGGCAAGGTTGAAGGAAGAAGAGATGAAAAACATAGATCCGAAGGAATCGACATCTCTAGAGGTAAAGCTTGACATTTTGATAAGTGCAGTGGAAGAGATGATGCAAAAGATAACCATAAGGAATGAGTATAATGTTCAAGCCCATGGCTCGCTGATTGAAGAAGAACAAGTTGCTGATCCAAAACATTTTGTTTCTTATCCCAGTTGTCATAGATCTGATAATGATTGTTTTGTAGATCGTCTTGGAGAAGAGAGATCTATTGATATGACATGTATGCTTGATGATGTGTTTTATACTGATGATTTGCCTCAGTTTGATCAGTATGATGATGATTATGTTCTCCAAACAGAAGCTAATCTTGTAGACAAATCAGCAGCTAGTTTGTGGAAGGAGGAAGTTCACTTTCAACAGCTCGAATACAATGTTCAGCCATCACATATCAGCTATGGAAATGACGAGGAAAGTGCAGTAAATTTTGAAGTAAGTGAAGGATCTTTGCCTTTTTGTTTTGATTCATTTCAATTCATCAGAGACAACTTCCATGCAATCAGAAATCAATTGTCAACAAGTCTTGATCTGGACCATCTTGAGGGCAATAAAAACCTTGTTCAAGACTTCCCATATCCAGATTTGCAGTCCCCGAATTCCATTGATTGTCAAGTTGCAGATGAAGACATGGAAGCTGGCACATATGATCAAATGATACAAGATGACTCCGTACCATTTTGTTTTGAATCATTTCAGTTTTTGAAGGGTAAATTGCATAGTAAATCTTCAAATGAGCAGCCTGTAGAAAATCATGTAATCTCATCAGAAACAATAGAAAATGGGTTGCAGCAGTATTTTCAAGTTTTTCATGATCCAATAGCTGATGTGTTGGATGATGTCTACAATCAAAGTCCTTCTCCATTGACTATATGTAAGCTTGAAACGTGTGCTGATATAAACTTGATCCGGCAGCCGGTCTCTTTGTCATTTTTAGCAGGAGTCTCGTCACAAAGCTCAAAACAAAGTTTGCATTCGTGGTATGAGGAGAAAAAAAGTAATCCATTGGATGAGCTAAGTCCTAGTGTGCATGAACTTCAAGATCCTTATGTTGTTTTCTTGGAGGTGGATAGAGAATCTATATCATTCAACGGATCTGTTTCCAAGTTTTCATGGGAGTTGCCTTTCGTTAGTTCGGTCTTATTGTTCATAAGCGAGCACTTGTGGAGAATTCAAACAATAGCCAGAATACTTACTTGGCTGCATTGGTTGTTTCATTTCACTTGATCAAGTGATGAATGAAATTGTTAGAGTAGGTTTTGATGAATAAGCTCCATTTTGAGCATATTTTCCAGTTTGTCGGTTGTGTTTAAGTATCGAGTCAGTTTTTAGTTGAATGAGATTCAGTTTGTGTCGTCAAGTCATCAGTTTTTAGTCATGCATTTCAGCTTGAGTTTTTGATTCCATTGCCCAATGGATGAAGGCACTGCCTACTTTCCCAGAGATCTGTAGTTCTTGGCACCTCCAAGGAGCTACCATCCCCATTGGAGCCAATGTTAGAGTCGGTATCTTCATCCCTCTGTCAGAGATCAAATTTCTCTTGTTGCATTTTATTTTAGGTGTCTCATTCAATTCAGTCAGATGCATTCCATTAGGAGCATGGATCATCTGACAGAAATGTCTTGTCACTCATATCCCTCATGTCTTGTACCTGCTGGTCTAATTTTTTTCATCAAAATCATTTACAGTCATGTTTGGTCTCTTGGTTGGCAAAAAGTCATTTTAGGGTTTGTAGTCTCATTAGGTCTAGAGTTTTATCAATCTGGTCTTAAAATGTCTAATAATGGCTAGCAGGCACATGAGGAAGCTTCAAATAAGGTTTCATTGCAAAAATTTCATCATCATAATGCTTGATAATGATTTTTCTTAAAAACTTTGTTTTGAAGAAAAATTGTCTATTTTATCCTTTTGTAAAAAATGCAATGTAATTTTTAAGTTCTTCAGTTGTAATAATGCTCCATTCGCAGCCCTGGTCGCCTTTGCCAAAACTCCATGCCATCCATCCCTGCAAAATAGACAAGAAGCTCATCATTCAGTTCAAAAACCAAAACCAAGCAAAATAGAGTTCTTTTGAAAAAATGCCAAAGTTTTCAAACATTGTAAAGTGGGTTTTTTCAAATCAAAAATCAAATTCTTTGGTACAAATATGATTTTTGTGTTTCAACAATTAATTTGTGTGCCAAGGGATAGCATTGAGGAGCAAATAAATTGTGGAGAGCGAAACAAGTGATTTGGGGGCAAATTGTTTAGAAATTGCAGAGCGCAGCGCATAGGGCCGCTTTTCTCTGTGTAAATTTGAACCAGCGCAGCGCATAAGAAGGGCGCAGCGCATTGGGTTGCCTTCGCGGCGCATTGAGCCGAAACACAAATTTTTGCCCTTGCTTCAAAAAAAACTCCAAATCGACTCGGTCCTTCTCACTCCAAGTAAGTTCATGTGATCTCCTATTGCCCATAAATTGTGCTTGGTGTTGATTATGTGATTAATTATGAGAATTTGAATACACAAAATCCAAACCCTATTACATTGTTGAGAAGTGCCTCCTTTGGGTTTTGAAACTAATTTTGGTGTCAATCAGTCCATTCCTCACTTTGTTTTTTCCTTCCCCTCACTATTATCTCATTCATCACTACAGTCATTCCTAAGCCTATCTCCCTATCCCTAAAGTCATTTCATTTCCTATCATTCCCATTTCCCATTTCACTTGATTATAGCTCATCACTTTCATTACCACATACCTCCATATTCCCTCCCATTTGACATATCTTTGGCAATCAAATCAAAACACCAAAGTTCTCATTATCATACAAGACAACATAGACCTTGCAAATTCTCATGGAGACGGATACTTCTTATGACCGAGACAGTGACTCTACAACTGAATTGCATGCACCAAGAAGGCATTAAAGCGTCGGAAAAGGCATGATAAACTCCAAATTTTGGCCCAAGCTTCTTTGGCTCAGCATAGTGCCTGATGGTGGACATTCAGCCCAAATTTCAAGAAATTTGGGAAACTTTTTGTCAATTCTGATTTTTTTTGGCCTTAACACAGATTTTCCTGCCCGACGCATAGCGCCACTTGGCGCGCGCTTATAATTGGCAGCTCCTCATGAATAAAACTTTGAATTTCTTGATTTTTCATCAAAATTTATGCATGCCTACCCATTACCTAAGGATTTTGACAAGATTTGGGTTGCCTAAAGGGTCAAAAACACCCTAAAAATAGCCTTTCTGCCACTTTTTGGACACACAGGAAGCAGTGTTGGGAGATTTTATTTTTGGAGGGGTAAATGGCAACCAAATTCAGAAATTCCACTTAGGTTGGAAAGTAGACAGGCATATATTTCCAACGAGCTATCCTACAGTCAATTTGGACTTCGGGAAGGCCCTCAAAATCAGCTTCAAAGTGGCGTGATGCATAGAGATTTCAGGTGCGGCGCATTGGGAATTTTGGCCTAGTTTTCACTCAATAACTCAATTTTTCGCCTAGTTTTGGCCAGTTTGACTTTTTTATATCCAAATGTAAAGCTCTTGATGTAACTTGATGTAATTCCATGGTTTTTTATGTAATTTTGACTAATTTTCACTCATGTAAGTAGATTCATTCACCAAAAAATGAATTGTAACTGAATGAATCAGTTTCCTATCTTATAGAGGCAAGTTGTTCCACTGCCTATTTTCCAGTTCTTAGTTTAGATCTTGTTGAAATAGCTCCTAGAATGGTGAGCTCAAACCCTAGAGGCATGGGGATGAGTTAGGCTTGTCTATATCTTGTATTTTTTCAGTCATTGGCATAGGTTGGACACTTGGGATTGCCTTGAGCTTCATTGTACATTTCATCTCTGCATTTTGGCAAAGGAATAGACCAGGGTTTGTAGCACTCTTTGGGATCCATGTGGCTCTATGTTTTGATGGTGTGTTTCTCTATGTGATTGTAATTTTACTGAAGTTTCATGTGTATCATTTCCCTTCTCCTTTCTTCTTAAGTTAAACAAACAAGTAATAAAGGTGGAATTAATTAGATTTGCAGTGCTCTGCCTTGAGTTTTGTTTAATTTTCTATGTTTTCAACTGTCTGAAGAGGATTCTTGAAACCTCTTTCCCTATTCAACTCCTCACCGGTCTGAGCTTTCCATTTCATTCAAGTCGAATCATCAAAACAATTGCCTCTCTTGCCCCATTCAGCCCTCTGCAAAACTGATCATTTCTCGAACCCAAAATTTGCCTTTCCCTTTGATTCCAACAAAAACCCCCAAAATCAAATCAAACTCTTATACATATATACCTAGCCTAAAATTAGCCTTTATTTCAAGTCATCTCAAGCCTCATTGATTATTTTTGTTGAGATTGACCAGGAGAGAGCCCTCTCCCGATCTGGTAGGGCTAGCTACCAGGTTAAGCGTGGTTTGATGTTACCCTAGACTCTGTCTTCCTCAGCCTAAGGTAGATTTAGGAAATAACACTCAGGGCCATGTCTACGTGTTTTGAGTGATTCACATCTCAGGTTCCTTCTCCTCCGCTTCAAATTTCGTTTCTAACGCATGACGTTTTTATAGAAGGTAACTTGAGTAATATTACACAGATGATGCCTATTGACATTTCTGTTAAACCGGGAATCTTCGAGAACATCCATATCGGGGTCACATGTTCTTTCGATGAAGTCCAAGTTTACACTAGCCTTTTCCGCGAGTTCCGTGATGTCTTTGTCTGGTTCTATGAAGAAATGCCCGACATTGATCCTAGTATAGTGGTGCATGAAATTCTTACTTACCCTAGTTCGAAGCCTGTTCGCCAGCGTCTTCGTCCAGTGCACCCTAGAAAAGCTGCTACCATTAAAGGCGAAGTCTAAAAACTTCTCAGAGCTGGTTTCATTTATCTGATTCCCTTGACAGAATGGGTCTCTAATATTGTTCCTATAGATAAGAAATAGGGAATGATTTGGATCTGCGTTGATTATCGTGATATCAATCGTGCTTGTCCTAAGGATAATTATCCTACTCCCTTTATCGATCAAATCATTGATGATTGTGCCATGTGTGAGATTTTTTCTCTCATGGACGGTTTTTCTTGTTATAATCAAATTAATATTCTCCCGACTGATCAACATAATGTTGCCTTCATCTGTCCCTGGGGTACCTTCGTATATAATAAGCTCCCTTTTGGCTTAAAGAATGCTAGGGCCACATTTCAGCGAGTGATGTCATATGCTTTTCACGATATTCATCACATCGTTCAGCCTTATCTGGATGACCTTCTGGCTCATTTAGCTAAGCGTAGGGATCATCCTGACCATCTTCGTCAAATTTTTCTTCGTTGTCGACGCTACAACATTCGGCTTAATCCGCATAAGTGCATCTTCTGCGTTGATTCCGGTAGACTCTTGGAATTTATCGTGTCTAAAGACGGAAATCACCTTGATCCGCTCAAGGTTGAGGCTATTGTCAATCTCTCTTCTCCCTCCTCATTACATCGATTGCAGAGTTTGCAAGGGAAAACTAATTTTCTACGCCATTTCATACCTAACTATGCAGAAGTAGCTGAAGGATTCACACGATTATTAAAACAGGGCTTCCCATTCTGTTGGGATGAAATTGCTTAGAATTCCTTTGATGCACTGAAGACATTTCTTGTCAATGCTCCTCTGTTGCGTCCTCCAAATTATCATCGTGATTTTTCCCTTTATTTAGCTGCCGCTTTCAGCACGATTGCCATGGTTCTGGTATAAGATGATGATGACGATAACAAGCATGTTATTTATTACTTGTCTCGTAACCTTCTCGACCTTGAGACACTCTATGCACATGTTGAGAAGTTAGCGTTAGCTGCGGTTCATGCAGTTCAACATTTTCGTCATTATATTCTTTTGCGTACTATGACTGTGATTTCTGATTGCAACCCTATGACCTACATATTGTCTCGACAATTGTTGGGGGGGAAATACTTAAAGTGGATTGTCATCCTCCAAGAGTTCGATTTGGAATTTACTGTTGCCAAGTCAAAGAAATCATTAGTCTTTGCTAATTTGATATGTTCCCTCCCTTCAAACTCTGCTCCATCTCGTTCTGAGGAATACATCCAAGTTGATACGCTTTTCTTGATCAGCACCCTCGATCCTTAGTATGGTGATATCATCGTTTATCTCCAGACTTCTGCTTTCAGATCTGAGTTGATGATTTCTAGGTCTACCAATGCAAGATGTGTGTGCCGCCTGTACCTCTTCATCCTATAATTACCGTTGGTCCCTTTGCAAAGTGGGGCTTCGATTTTATGACGTGTAACCCTCACTCGGCCGGGGGGCATGCCTATATTATCATAGCCATGTACTACTTCACCAAATGGGCCAAAGACATACCTACACTTGCCGCTAATGGTAAGATAGCTGCTCAATTCATATTCAATCATATAATTTCTAGGTTTGGTGTCCCTCAGGCCATTTTTACCGATCATGGTTCTCATTTTCGGCATTATATGGTGGCGGAGTTGACTTCTAAGTTGGGTCTGTGCCACGACATCTCAACGCCGTACTATCCTCAGGTAATGGCCAGATTGAAGCTGTCAACAAAGTTCTTGTTACTATGCTTCAACGTATGATTGGGATCCATAAATCTAGTTTGAATCTCATGTTATTTTCAGCTCTTTGGGCATAGTGAACCTCAGTTAAGAATGCAACCGGATTCACTCCTTTTCAGTTGGTTTATGGTCTGCAAGCTACTCTTCCCATTGAGTGTGAAATACCTTCGCTCAAATTGGTTGTTGAATTACTGCAAAACACTTAACCAGAATAAGAGCATCTCCTTTACTTAGAAAGGCTAGATGAAACCCGTCGCTTTCCTGCTTTGGTCATCGAAGCACAGAAGAAGCGGGTTAGAGATCATTTTGACCAATCGATTTCCCCTCATTCCTTCGTTGAAGGAGATCTCGTCCTCCTGTACGACCAAGCTCATGATAAACCGGGGGCAGGAAAATTTCAACCAATGTGGCATGGGCCCTACATTATTAAACGCGTGTTTCAAAATGGGGCCTATGAGCTCATTGATTACGAAGGTCATCCTATAGAACAGCCCAAAAATGCGTTGTATCTCAAAAAATATTATGCATGAGTAATTCATGCATCATTTGTGTACATAGGTGTTGTTTTCATTTTTGTACATGTTTTCATTTGGTGTGCTTTGCGATCATTTTCCTGCTTATTGTGCAGATGTCTATTACCCCTTATGTTGGTTTCGCAGATGGTGCTTCCCGCAGTACCAGGAATTTGTCTTCAGCAGCCTGGGTAATTTATGATCCCGCTAGTGAGTTGATACATCTGCAATTTATTTGTCTAGGACGGACTACAAACAATGTCATTGAATATAGTGTTGTCCTTGAACTATTAACCGAGGAGATCAACCTCGGCATACGTGCATTGCTTGTAAATCTAGATTCACAGCTTGTTGTTCTTCAACTTAATGGTCATTATTCAGTTAGAAACTCGTACATTTTGAGATTGTATTTACGTGTTCGTTTGCTAGAAAGACATTTTGATTTTATTACATATCAACATATTCCTAGACGAAGGAATGCATTAACTGATACAGTGGCCAACATTGTGTTAGATAGACATTTGCATAATTTGTAAAATCATCATCATATGTAAAAGATCCATGTAGGAAAATATATATATATCGAATGTTTGCATCAGTGTGCATCAGAAATTCAAAAAATATATGTGTGTTTCTGTTACATCCCGAGACACCATGTCCCTCAAAATATGCAGATATAAAACCTAGGTGTCTAATCGGCGTGATGCTCATGGTAGCATGTCACTGCCTGTACGAGCTGCCTCAGCAAGCGGTGAATGCGGCTTGGCACCCCTACGGTATGTCTCTAGTAGGCACGAGGAACATCATCGAATCTTGCAGAGTCCAGGACTCCACGTGTGATTCCCTCTAGGTTGCGCACGATCTTCTCCTCCTCGCCTCCCTCGCCATGAGGGTCAAAATCGCGAGGGATTCGCCTCACTATCGGAGACATGCCTGCGGGTCTCTTTGGGCCAACATCTGCAAGTACATGTATTTAATGTTAGAACATACATAATTAAAAATATCATAACACTCATGAAAATTAAAAATGAGTCTTACCCAAATCTTCATCCCAATCCTCTCCCTCTGGGAGTGGAAGGTCTAGATCACCAGTAAAATTTGTAACAGAGTAGGGCCAGTCCTCCACAATGATCAACTGTCGGCGGAGCCAATCAAAGAACTCCAGTCTCCAGGACATCTATTGACTGCCCCCTGCCCTTAGCATCAGAGCTTCCCATTGGGCCATTTGTGGTTCCCTCGCTGGTGGTGTTGGGACTATGACCTCTTTACGCTAAAAAATTGGTAGCCATTCCAGGAAGAACGATACCAGGATAGACCCATAACCAAATTGATTCAATTTGGTCTTCTTGCACTTTGTTAGCTGGTGTTTCATGTTGATTGTCACGGCCTCTGCCCAGTTGTATATGGTCGGTGTGAAGCAGTCTACAGCAAGAAGCAATTGTGTCTTTATTGCTTCGTGCGGTGCTTGCAATCCCGCAGCTCGTGTGATGGTATGTAGCACTACTTTTAGTGCCAAGTTTGGGATAGTATGGATATCAACTTTCCCACTGCGTGATCCCTTCCGTGCCCCTCGACAAACCCTGTCAATCACCATGGACATGCTCTCCATGCAAGGCCGGGTGCCGGTTAGGATTGGTGCTGCTCCCCTCTACGATAATCTTGTTATGATGCAGACATTAGAAACATCAATCTCGAGTTCCTGATCTCGAAGGATGAACTTTTATTTATTCTCATCCCAAATGTTGATCAAACACTATAGCAGCTCTGGTTGAGCTAGAAGACACGGTGTCAAGAAGAACTTCTTTAATCCACAGTCTCTGAGAGCTTCCATGCATCTCTCATTTTCCATGGCAAGCTCATCCTCTTCACTGTGTTCCCTTTCTTTCCATTCGATTACCATTTTTTCGCTTTCTACCTGCAAACATGTTCATATGGATAGTATTAACTATTTTAGAAGCTTGGATATGTAAAATAACGGGTCTTTAACTTGCATTTTTTAAACAAAAATAGTCTACATGGTTGGTGCGACTTTTTATAAAACATTCGCGCCAATGGGCGCGCCCTAGTTCAGAAAAAAAATGGGCGATTGGCACAGTCCGTGCCCGAAACTCGCGCCAACCACCGAGCCCTAAAATTTACATTTCCCCCCCCCCAAGAAATCAAAATTTAGGGTTGAAGGCAGTAAGAAAAGACTTAAAATGAAGGGAAGGATATTGGCTCTTACCTGGAACTAATGGATTCAAGATTGATCTGCCAGATCATCCGATATCATCGGCGCAAAATTGCAGTGTAAAATGGGTAACTATTGCTCCACAAAAGGTAAAAAGTGAAAAGTAATTATTTTTACCATTTTTGGCTTTTTATAACTTTTCACAACCCTAATTAGGTTTTAAGACATATTTTTTTATTATTTTTTTATATTATTTTCGAAAAATGGGTTTTACAAGTGTCTCTTGTGCAGCGACAGGTTTTCAGGCCATAGTGATGAAGTAACGAGTTATCTTTTATACTTTTTCGGACTCGGTAAAAACACAAAAAAGTCACTACTAGAGTCATCTTTCAGCTCTTTTCTAACTCTCTAAAATTGAAAATATTGTCGAGATTCTTGTCGTTTTGAACTCGTTAAATGGCTACGAAACGATATCTACCCAGTATACGTTTATCCCTTTTTTGGGTTGGGATGGATTATTTACGAAAAAGGAATACCTTAGCCTATCGCGACTAAGAGGTTCTTTCAGATATTTTTTTCTACCTTTTTGGATATGAGAGACTATTTACCAAAAGGGCCACGCTGGAGTTTTCTTTTCTACCTTCTTTTCAAACTCTCTAAACATGAAAAGGTGTCGAGTTCTCCCTTTGTCAGACTCGTTAAATCCTGATGGCATCGGACTTTGTCACCATGACGTTACTCGAGTTCCTCCTTCCTAGGGCTCGTAAAATGTACTAGGTTGGATTTTTCCGAAGGACAAACTTACATTGCAAGCATATGTTATCCCCTTCAAGCTTGTTTTAAAAAATAATTGGGGTACTTTCCAGAAATGATGGGGGAAAATGGAACCAAATTTTAGTTATGTTGGCAGTATGTCGCTCTTGAACATGGCACTTGTCTGCATTCATGTCGGGTTGGGGACATCTCATTTCATCATTTTTGCCTCCATGGGTTTGGGTAATCTATTTTGACCTCTCATCTACTCTTTGTCACGTCATCATGACCTCAGATCCTTTGATGTCAAACACTGCCAAATCCAGTGTCGTGTCGCTGATATGTTCAAGAGAAATTTGCCTCTGCAGTTTTCAACCTTCCTCTGATTCTCTGTTGGTCTTGATTCACTATCATCATGTTCCTCTATCTTGTATCGATGATGTGGGAAACATTATGACCCACCTTCGATCAGGTCACTTCCTGTCGAATTCAGCTCATTATCCAAGAATTTGATCTAGAGACTCCCTTTTGGTACCTTGGAGCCTGCATGCCTCAATGGTAGGTTTTTCACATTCGACGCAAGGTCCAAATCATTGGCCTTCGATCGAGTGATTTTGCTGGTGTTCGACATCAGATCACTATTCACATTCTGTGGATTGTACCTTTCGTACCTTGAGGGCCATTGTCATTATTGGTGGTTTCTCTCACATATGTTAACATCTTTCATCGTTGGTTGGTAATCAGACGATTTTCTTGCATGTTCGACTTCAACTCATATATTCGCATGCTTAAGATTGTACTTGTTCGGGTCGATATGGAGCATAAGACCCTAGGTTTTGTCTGATAAAATCCAGGCTGCGGATTCTTGTGGATTATTATGACTTATTGCATGACTCTTTTGATTGGATGGCTGCGACCATACCTAAGTCTATTTCTTGATCCTTACTGTCGGATGGCAGTGTCCATACCTTGGATCTCAGTTTTTATGTACTCTATTATGGATGGTTGTGCCCATACCACACGTTAATGTATCATAGATATCAATTGTATTTGTAATTGCAAGTTTTCCCACAGCGGTGTTTTAGTTTGAACGCGTTCTCATAAAGCATTTCACCCCTCCCTCTCCCTCGGACCTCGTGATTTAGGGGGCATCTGTTACATAGTATTTTTTCACTGTCCCTACAATCCCCATCTCACCCATTAGAGGGCCATTTATGTGATAAATAAGCAATGTCATGCCTTGCAAAGACCATCATTTCATCCCTTTTCATGAGTGCAACATTCCTTTTGTTGACAATTCCCTGAGCAGAGATTCAAAAACCCTTGTTTTTTCCTTGGCGCGAGTAGTCCATTCTGCCCTCGCGCTGATGAGGAATATTAACACTGGGCCCCATGCCAGTTGGCGTTCTGTCTCAGTTAGCCACCCACGCTGAGCTGTTTATGGAATGTTTTTTAAAAATAGAGGCGGAGATTCCACTCCAACAACTTCGAGGATGAGTCATTAGGAGTGGTTGGACTGAATAACCATGGACTGCCTCCTTTATTTTATGGTTTCCACCTCTTATGGGAACCTCCTAAAGGATAGGCCTCCCTCCCACCTTTGTAGGGCTCCTAACCTCCTCCTTTTCCTCTATAAAAAGAAGTTATTTCTCCTTGCATAAGCTAGCTGAACATGGAGAACTAAGTATACTATAGCAGAATTGTTGAAGAGATAAAACAAGAAGGAACTTCATTGAGAGAGCTTAAGTCCATGCCCTCATCCCATATGAATCCCCTGACGAATATCTGAGACGCGCTTCGGCTGAACCCCACTGGAGGAGTGCAACGTCAAAGCTTTGGTTGTACCTCTTCCTTCTATCAATATATACGTGACTATTGTTTGAGTTCCCATTTTGTGTTATGTCATTTTTTTAATGCAATATGATTAGCCCTCTTTGATTGGATAGTAATTATGAATGAAATTGTTATGTCGTATGTTGTTCTTGTTTATTGTTTCAATGTGCAGTGATCTGAGCATGACTGCAGAAGGATTGTGATTTGCCGAGGCAAGAGCGAGAGACCACCACCACTACATCCATAACAACAGCGTTGGATTATAGGTAGGTTGATCTACCATGTCCTCTTTTCATTCAGTAATTAGGAACCTACACTCTAGCATGTCTCTTTGTTTCTAGACCCACTCTAGGGCTAGAGTGATCATCTCTGTCCGCAGAGAGGATTTACCTGCTTAACACCTCCGCCAGGATTTTTTCTGAACAAAAGTAGTTTCTCTAGTTCAGCGAGATAGATTGTGTCAGGGATTGGTATTTGTTCGAAGATCACACTGAGATAATGGTTTATGGTTCTGAAGTTCCTCCTTTTCATCTGCTAGTTTTCATGTCCATGAGAATCATTGCCCTTGAGTTCATTCGAAAAGTCCTCAGTGCAGACCAAACTCATTTTGTGCCCACAAAGAAGGGATATATTTTGAGGCTCCCGAGCTCAGTAGGCGATGTAGAAGAAGAATTTCCTGTAAGGGGATGTATGGCACTATTATCCTAAGGGATTCATCGCACACAGAAGAAATAATATTAGATATTCGACATATGAACATGAGCTTAGACCTCTAATAGAACGGAAAGCTAACTGTGATTCGTGGCCTTTGGATACTGGAATGGAGGTTGAATCCCCAACTGATGAAGTGAGGAGAGACAGTGCGCACAATGAGGTGAAGGTCCAGGACTAGGAGAGTTATCAAATGGCACAGGACTTTCTCGATGAAGTAGAGGAAGGTCACCTCAACAAAAAGCAAAGAATAGTGCGGCCTGAAGTATAGGTCACCGAGCAGCCCGAAGAGGAATCCCAAGAATATATTGGTAAATGAAAAGACAAGCCAGGGTTCTAATTATCTTTCAACTCTGCGTCCTCAAAGGCACATTCAGAATACTCACAAGTGATCACCTTGGGAGAAGGCCCTTCAGAAAGGGATGCAGGATCAAGAATGAAATAGCAAAAAGGAGAGTATATTGAAGCAAAGAACCATTCATCCAAGGAAAGGCTGAGCGCAGAGCTAGCTCAGTTCATGGATAAACACCATACTAGGCTCTTGACAGTTCTCGATGTGGAGAATGATTAGCGAATAGTCGCAGTCCATCATTCGGCTTCTCACCCTTTGCCTCCAGGTTCCAAGTATAGAGCCCTAGAATGATACTCGAGCTTGCTTCCATCCCATTAGCTGACAAGCTAAACCTACATAAGGTTATTGGAGAGATGTTGCTTACCGAGGTGTTGAAGCACACCCTCGCTTTGGAAAAAGCTCAGAGTAAGTTAACCAAGGTGTCAAATACCCTGAAGAGGGAGAGAGAAAATGCAAAGGAAATTTCCATTCAATTAATGGATTACAAGAAAATGATAAGGGGTAAAGGCACTAATCACAACGCGACCATGCAAACTCTGCTATAGAAGACATAATTGGAGGTGCAAGAGTTGCAATGCAATTTGAATATCCCTCATTCGGATCACATCCAAACTTCAAGGTTGACTCAAGTCGAGAAAGAGAAGGAATCCCTTTATAGATATGCTTATCCAAAAGGATGAGGAGATAACATAGCTAAATTGGAGGATGGTTGAGCTCCAACGGGCACAAGATAGTCATGAACGTCTAGTTCAAGTGCCTGATGATCCATAGAATGCCTCCGAACACTTAACCAAAGCCCTGACAGAGTTGAAGGTTTTAGAAGAGGAGATTTGAACCGTGTGTAGGCTATTAGATGAAGCAAAGTCTGCCCTCGTAGAAAAGCAAAAGATGATATCATATTTGCAAAAAGAAATGGATGCTAATCGCAGGGAATCTCAAGAGATGAACAAGTCAGTCAAATATTTAAAAGTGCATCTCAAAGGTAATATGTCACTGGTACAGGCCAGACAGAACATCTAGAGTGAGATCATAAAATAGGTGAAGCATCACTGGGATCTCGTCACATTGGAAAATGATAAAAAGGATTCCATCTGTAATTTCAAAGTGCAGCTGGATGTTAGTTGTCGAGAGGGAAATGACAACATGACGATTGTGCGTGGATACATTTGATTCATCAACTAACTCCCCACTGAAGATTTAGGCATGCGTGGAGTGGTCGACCATTTCACGACAGTAATGGAAATCATGAAGATGGTACAGAAGGAGGAGGCACGAGTGAAAGCAACTAGATGCTTGGGGATAGTGGACAAAGGGGTGGAATAATTTGATCATGAATGGAATAGGGTGGTAGAGGCATGATTTCATGCTTGCTGGGACCCCTTAGGCTTACTTCTCCCTTGGGCCACATATGAGCAACGGATGGCCGAGATTAAATTCAGGGCTGACTCAACTTTGGAAAATATCTACCGCCTTAAGGCCGAAACCTTGGTGGTATCACTACACAATGAATTCCTACAACTCGCTAAGGTCAAGTAGTTCTTCTCTGCCAACCTCGAATACTCCGAGATGACTCATCTGCGTGGACTTTTCGAGCTTTTCAGCTTTGCGCCCTTACCTACAAATGTCATATGGAAGAGATGTTACAAAAACGCGCACCCGCTAGCCACATCCACTTCACAACCGATGGTGCCTCCATCATCTCGCCACTCTAGTTATTCCTCTACTCCCATATGGCCATGCACCTTAGGAACTTCTACCACCCCTCGGTGCAACCGTTGAAGATATCAAGATTTGGCCCATGTGACTTGTAGTTCCTTTGTTTTATTTTATTTTTCTGTTATGATGTTGAGCTAGTGAAATCACGATTTCACCGTCGTTATTGTTATTTTCTGTTATGGAGAGCATTGCTCATAACACGTTGCAGTTGGACCAGATCATTTTGATTTTGATGTATGTACTGGGGATCAAAAAGGAATATCTGCCTAAGAAATATCTCGCTAAGATCCTGTAGAGGAAATGATATAAATGTGAAACTCATAAAGTATGAAAGGGTTCTATATTTTTTTGGGTCCATACTATGTGGCTTTTCATGTAATGTTATTTGAGCTCTAAATGCATATCTGGGAGAGTTGTTTTTGAAAGTTAATATAAGAACGACCTTTTCTACAGATGGATTCCAATTGGGTTAATGAGAAGTATGTATGCATTTATCTCATGTTTGTCTAAGTTATTTTCCGTTTCGTTATTTTTTCTTCCAAAAGTATCATATGTGAAATGTTGGTTGTAAATGATTTAATAAATGAATTTTTGTACATCATCATTTAGGAGAGATGACACTCACACATTAATTATCTTGCAACCTTAATATTTCTCACCGTGAGTCTCTCTCTCCATCAACCTCTCATCTGCCATTTTTCCCCCAGATCCAGAGAAAGACGGATTATTATTACAGAATAAGCCCACCTTTCTTGGGGTTTCTCCTCCTAATTCCTCTAAATTACCACCACCTTATACTCCATGGTCTATTCATTAGTTCTTTACTTGGTCCATTCGAGGCATCCTTGATTCTTACATTCTTGACTCCATTCTGAGTGATGTTCAGTTTACATGAAGCTTAGTACCAATGTTTTCTATAGCTATCTTGAACCAGAGTTTCATTAATCCTAAATGAAGATACACACGGAGTAAGCTCCAGATGAACAAGTTTAAATCCTCTGATTCTTAAGATGTCCTAGGCATTGGTCTTTTGAATCTCAATGTTGTCTCTAGGAGTGACAACATCGTTTTAGCGTCATTGCCGGGGGTCAAATTAGAAAAAATCTTTTCCCTGGGATACGACATAAGTTCCACCCTCCAATCAGGTGAGAACGAAGGGTTGGGAGTTACATAGCCCTCACCTTGGTGACTCCACTACAATCTAGTTGAAATCAACATTAATCCTAGATTTCACAAGGCCACATACCCGATCAAATATCTCTCAGTCGAAAACCCACTATGTATCGGATCTTGAGAAAATCATATTCATAAGATTCTGGAAAGAAAAAAAACCTGGTCAGGCTGACCTACCCACTTTCTCTCTTGAAACTTCACCCTCCTTATCTCAACGAGCTGATATCCATGGTAAAAGCTCCACGACCTGAGTGCTCGAATATCCTCTTGAAGCCTCTTGTTTTTCAAATCCATTCATAAAGGATGAAGCACAGTTAGCTGATGCCTCTTTCCCTGCTTCCCATCCTACTCCCAACGCCAAGGAAACAAAATAATTTCTAGCGCTCCAAAACATCTTAAAAATCAATCTTAATTCCTTCACTTATTAGATACCTACTATCCCTCACACCTTTCAGCATCAGTTTCAGATCCACAACTTACCACCACCTCCTTAGATGGTTGTGCCCGGATTTCTCCTCAATAAGTATGCCCCATTGGCCCTTCCACGGCTTCTAAATGACATGCCTTAATACTACCTTAAGCTTCTACCTCGTTTCACAGGGGAAGATAACACTCTTGCGCAGAGGCATATTGAGAATTTTTGTGCCTTCACTAAGAACGTGAATGTGGAACATCTCAATGTAGTGTTGAGGCTCTTCGTCCAATATCTAGATGGTGAGGCTCGAAAATGGTTCAAATCACTAGCTAATAACACAGTGCATACCTAGGATGAGATGGAGAATATCTTCATGCTGAAATGGGGAGAGAAGAGAGACTATGGCTATGTTCTCATTGAGTTCAATGCACTAAAAAAAAGACATAATGAAGATGTAACAAATTTTATCAAGAGGTTCAATAAGATATATAACAATCTTCCCACAGAAATAAAGCCCCCCCAAGCGGCTGCAGAGGTAGTTTTCGTGGGAGATTTTGAACCAAAATTTGGGTTCACCCTAAGAGAAAGAAAGTTTGCATCTTTAGATCAGATCCAGACTGATGCATTGGAAGTAGAAGCAAACTTTTCCTCTACTGGAAAATTCAAGGGGAAACCAGATCAAGAAGTGAGAAGGAAAAACAAAGAGGAAGCTACTACCTCAAATCAAGACAGAGAATCACAAGACTACAAAATAGAGGAAATGAAAAAATTGATTAAAACCCTTTCAAATAAATTGGTGAAGCTTTAGATGGAATCTTACAGTTCCCTACCTCGGTCGAATCAGATGATTCCTAACCGAGGATTCAATCTTCGGTATCGGAAGCTGTCGTTGCAATTAATACAATGTGATAGGAAGGAGAAGTAGGATCATATCCAGCCTCCTCTATACCTGGAAGGTGAAGCGGAAGGGCATGAAGGTGAAATCATATACAGTCAAGAAAATCAATTCCTTGTTTATTCTGATGATGAAGAAGGTGAACTCATCTTACAAAGAGGAGTAGAGGAGCAGGAACCCCATCCCGAGGACAAGGATATTGATAATTATTGCAGACAGTTTGTAGATTTCATGTCGGCTCAGCTCCATAAGAAATATGACCTCAGGTCCTCTCTTAAGACAACCCAGGTACAAGAACAAGATGAAGATTCAGTATCAAAGAACCAAACTCCTCCTACTTCTTTAGCCAAAGGGAAGAAACCACTGCAAGAGTCAATCTCTAAGAAGGCCACCATATCTACCTCCATAAGCCAAGAGCCTGGCCCTCCCAATATTGAGAAGTCTCCTTCTCGACCTCTGAATTCATCTAACCCCCCTAAATAACATACCAACACAATTCCTACTACAAAGGGACCGACTATTTTTAATCTCTAGAAAGAATTGGAAAAGGTCAAAATCCCAAATCCCCTAAGTGAGTTATTGAAGCATCCCTTATACAAAGACCAAAATCTCAATTCATGCAACCCCCTGATTTCATTCCCCTGCCAGATAGTCTCAACCTCCAAGAAGAATGACCCATGGTCATTTTTGGACCCCATGTAGAAGAGCAAGATTCATCCACACCTCCATTTTACATGACCCTGGTAATACATGGTCTTCTCTTACACAATTGTATGCTAGATTCTAGGGCATCACATAACCTTTTTCCTTTTTTTGTCATGGAGCAACTCGGGTTGCAAATTACAAGGCCTTATAAGGACTTGTATTTGTTTGACTCTAAAATAGTGAAATGTCTGGGGATGATAAAGGACTTGGTAGTAAACCTAGCACAAATCCCTGCCAAGAGTGTATAAATGGATATTGTTGTGGCAGACATTCCAGCCCAGTTCGGTATGTTGCTATCTAGGTCTTGGGGATCCAAAATTGGAGGATCGATAAAGCTTGATCTAACTTATGCCACCATCCCTGTGTTAGTTGGAGAAGAGAGGAGGTTGTATCGCGAGTCTAGGTTTGTGAAGATGGTCACCAAATCTAATGGCTTTACCAACTCTCCAGTATATGGTAAAGAAGGTGAGTTTTCTTTTCTAATGTTGGAGGATGATGAGATGCTCCTCCAGGAAACGAAGGTCTGCCCCCCAAAATAGATTGACTCAAAAGGGGAGAATTGAATGATATTTGTATGTTGTAGTTCAATGGGGCTTACTCAAGGGAAGGAAATGGGGAAGGCATCCTCCTGATATCCCTTGAAGGCTACATGATTCCCCTCTCCTTCAAGTTGGAATTATAAGTCACAAATAATGTGGCAGAATATGAAGTGTTGATGTTAGGATTGCAGGCAGCAAGGAATATGAATTTCCAGAGTCTCAAGGTGTTTGGAGATTCGAAATTAGTGGTGAGGCAAGTAATAAGTCAATGTCAGACAAAACACCCTCGACTCAAAGCTTACAGGAACGAAGTGT
The DNA here is from genome assembly GCA_034641835.2 of Pinus albicaulis. Taxonomy (NCBI): domain Eukaryota; kingdom Viridiplantae; phylum Streptophyta; class Pinopsida; order Pinales; family Pinaceae; genus Pinus; species Pinus albicaulis. The sequence goes on from CM076575.1 coordinate 368,587,077, forward strand.
GGGATCTGGTTGAGAATTTAATCTTGGAATTCAATATTCAGTTTATGCCTAGAGATAGAAACATAGTGTTGGATTCACTAGCTATGGTAGCTAGTAATTTTTGTGTGCCTCAAAACCCATTACTCAGGTATGAAGTGGAGGTGTGGTATCGCCCTTTTATTCCAAATAATGTTAAACACTCGGAGGTTTTGAAGATGAGGAACGGATCAATCGTTTCATGGAGATGGTGGGAGAATTCTCCAGTTCAGTCATTGACCTAGGAGATGAGGCTGAGGCTGAAAAACCAAAGACAAGGTGCGAGGCGACTCTAGTCGGACACCGAATTCTCCAATTGAAGGGAAATGTTATCCCTAGAGGCCTTGTCTCGTTGGAGAAATTTTTTGACAAGAATGACATCCTGATGAAATCGAGCAAGCTAGCGCTTGACGAGACAATCAGGGATTTAAATATTGGAACAGAGGAAGACCCAAAATTGGTGAATTTTTCGAAAGCAGTTTCTGAGGAATATCATAGGCAATACCTAGAGTTGTTCAGGTCTTGCAAGGATGTCTTTGTTTGGTCATACCAATACTTGAAGACTTTCGACTTTCGATGTAGATATCATCTAGCACAAAATCCCTCTTAAAGAAAATGCCAAGCCTCATAAACAAAAGCTAAGGAATATTAGCCCACTCCTCCTCCTAGCCATTGAGAAAGAGGTCAAGAAGTTGTTACATGCAAAAATCATCGTGCCTATAAGATATTTGGAGTGGGTAGCGAACCTGGTACCAGTAAGGAAGAAGAATGGTGAGATCAGGCTCTGTGTGGACTTACGAAATTTGAATCGAGCTTCACTCAAAGATAATTACCCCCTCCCAAAAATGGATCACATCCTCTAGAAGGTGGTGGGGTCCTCCTACATGTCTATGATGGATGGGTTCTCATGATATAATCAAGTGGAAGTGCTCCCAGAAGACCAGAGAAAGACGACGTTTACCATGCCCTGGGGAACCTTTATGTATGCTCAGATTCCCTCCGGCCTCATAAACACTAGCGCTACCTTTCAGCGCGTGATGGATATTGCTTTCGTGGGGGACCAAGACAAGTTTGTCGTGATTTATTTGGATGAAATCATTGTCTTCTCCAAGAATGGTGTTGAACATATTGAACACCTGAGGCACACCTTTGACAAATGTCGCAGGTATGGTTTATCCTTGAACCCTCAAAAATCTCTATTTTCCCTAGAAGAAGGGAATTTGTTGGGACATATAGTGACCAGAAAAGGGGTAAAAATTGATCCCAAATAGGTGGAAGTAATAAACGGTATCCCGCTACCAAGGAATAAGAAATTGGTGTAGGTATTTTTAGGGAGAATAAATTTCTTAGGGAGGTTCATACTTAATCATGCCAAGATTGTTCGAAACATCATCAAAATGCTGAAGAAGAACAATGAAGTGAAATGGACTCCCCAATCAAGGGATTCTTTTGACAAGATCAAGCAGGATTTTGCAAAATCCCCAGTTTTGGTCGACCCAGATTATAAGAAGTCGTTCATTATTTTTTCATTTGCATCGCCTCACACAATCGCCACAATATTGTTGCAAAAGAATGATGAGGGGCATGAGAAACCTATTCCATTTTTCAATCAAGTCCTCAGAGATGCAGAAATAAAATACAACATATTGGAGAAGAGGGCATACGCTTTGGTTAAGGCCCTAAAAGCATTTCGAGTATACATTTTTCAGTCCACCATAATAGCTTACGTGCCCACCGCCGCAGTAAAAGACATTCTCATGCAGGGTGACAGGGAAGGAAAAAGAGGCAAGTGGATTACAAAGATCTAGGAATATGAAATAGAGATAAAGCCTACTAATCTTATCAAAGGGCAGGGATTGGCTAATATTTTTTCGAAATCAAATTGTCAAGCTCTGGGAATAAACTTATCAATGACAAGAGGCGAGGCGAAAGGTGATACGGGTGCGCAACTAGGAATAGAAACCTCCATATATAAAACACACGTCAAGTACCTACTTTCCCCATGGTATAAAGATATATTTGAATACATTTTGACTCTGATATGCCCTCCTGATTTCGACAAAACAAAGTAACACACACTGTGGTTGAGGTCTCAAAGGTTCACAGTAGCAAACGGGCATTTGTACTGGAAAGACCCGTGGGAATACTACTATTGTGTTTGATAGAGTAGGAGGTGGAGGAAGTGATAAAGGAGTTTCATGACGGAATATGTGGTAGACACTACAGTTGGCATGCAACGACCCATAAGATCCTCAAAGTGGGGTTCTTTTGGCCTAAATTATACGGCAATGTTCAAGCTTGTGTTAGAGATTGTGATAAGTGGCAGACATTCGCCGAGAAACAGAAATTTGCACCCATCCCGCTGATCCCAGTCCATGTTGAAGAGCCATTCAAACATTGGGGAATTGACTTCATAGACAAATTCCATCCGGCATCCAATAACCAACATCGATGGATCCTCACTGCCACAGATTACTTCACCAAGTGGGTAGAGGTGGTGCCTGAGAGGAATGCTATGGAAACGATGGTAATCAAAATTTTGGAGGAGAATATAGTAACAAGGTTTGGGTGCCAGGAAAATATAATCACGAACAATGGTCAGGCCTTCAAGTCCACCAAGTTCATAAACTTCTGCCAGCGATATAACATCCTGCTCGGTCACTCCACAGTGTAATATCCCTAGGGAAATGGATTGGCTAAATCATCAAATAAAACTTTGGTGAGGATCCTAAAGAAGACAATCAACGAAAACCAAAAGTATTGGGATTCCCAACTGAAGTTCGCACTCTGGGCCAACAGGATCGCAACCAAGAGATACACACAGAAATATTCTTATGAATTGGTGCATGGCAGGGCAGCGGTTTTTCCTACTCAGCTCGCGCTACCCATAGCCTGGTTCTTGCAAGATAGTGAAGAAGAGCCTAGTGCCCTCACGGGGAGGATGAATCAGCTATTTGAGTTAAATTAAACCAGTGAGCAAGTCAACCTCAGGTTAGAAAGTTACCAGGAAAACATGAAGGGTATTTTCAATCGAAAGGCTAAAGATCGAGAATCTTAGGTAGGGGAACTAGTACTGAGATGGGACATTAGAAGATCAGACAAGGGAAAGCACAGGAAGTTTGATCTGCTCTAGTTTGGACCATTCAGGATGGCAGAAGCCAAGGGAAACAACACTTTCATGATGGATGATCTGGAGGGAGATATACTTGAGATGCCTATCAATGGACAGTTTCTCAAGTTTTATTTCCAGAACTAACATGGACATCAGCAATTCATTGTACATATCCTCCCACTATATATATTCCAGTTTTATTTTCTGCATGCTTCACTCTTTGAATTTTAACTGCAAATTGTTCATGAAATTTTCAATGATGACTCCATTTTCCCAAGAAGACATAGGCACCTGGTCTACAAGTTCTCAACGCACTGAAATTAGTGCGTTGTCCCCAAGTGGAGCCAGTGTTGGCCTATGAACATACAAGCTTAAGCCAACCTCAAGAAACAAGTCCATAAGGCGAGCAAAACAATTAGCAAGGTAGCCAAGAGAAGGTCTGTGCAGCCTAAGTGACGGGTTCCCCAGGTGTGCAGCTCACAATGTCTGTGCAACCCATAAAGACACCGTGCAGCTCTTCAAGCCGCGCAGAACAACCTCTTTGATGGCTCTCAAACGGGGAAGGAGTGACGGAAATAACCCGCCAGAGGGAGTGACATCAAGCACCCCGTGGACCAATCAGGAGAGCTCCCAGGGGGTAAGACAACGATCCGCCTTCGAACTTCTGACCCGACGAAATTTCATGAGGACCACTCGTCCTATGGTAGAACATGGAACGATGTTGAGGTAAGTAAGGTAAGGTAAGTTGTCAAGTACGAAGTCGGTTGATCAGGAGATCAAGTCTCTTGTAGAAAAATGCTCAAAAATGAAGTTGCTCAAAATTGTTCCAAACTAAAACGACAAGAAAGAGCTCGTCAATACGATCCCAATGCCACAAACGGAACTAAAATCCGTTACCGTATGGAGGAGATATTGCAGTTTGAATTCGCCTAATAACCTTGAATGCTAAATGGGTTCATGATTTTAATGTGGAGAAATATTTTTAATATATTAAAATTTAATTAATGTTTTATATATATTAAAAAATTTAATATTTTATTTGATTTTAAAAAATCATATATTATATTAATATTTTTTTTATATATATTAAATATTAATTAAATTAAAATATATTTTAATTATATTCATATTAGTTTTAAAACCCAAATGTTTAAAGTCAAGGTTTAAATATGGTAACGTTTACATTGAAATGTCATATGTAATGGCATACAACGTATGTTTTATTAACCGTTCAAAGGTTTATATGATACGTTAAGTATTGAGTAAAGTTTTTGTTGCAAGCGGTGTGGTTCGACCCCAGGTCGGGGCGGCCACAGCATATAGGCCTGACCAACTGGCTACAACGGTGGTTCATGCTATCCATTGGCGCAGATTAAAATTTAAAGTCAAATCTTGTTTGGGCGCGCAGGTGGCAGGGTCTTGGTCACGCGGGCCCAGCGCCAAGTGCGGAGATATATTAATATATATGGTTCAAAACTTAACAAACGCCGTGTTTAACTCAAAGTCTAATCAACGAACTCCGACGGGTGCGGTTCCTTGGGGCTTATCCGCCAGCCCTCCAATTTCGGCGGAACCCCCAAATTTTAGCGCCTATCTCCAGTTTAGTCGGATTATCTGGAGTTCCACCAGATTTAACTGGAGTTTTTTTAGGCCAACTGGTAGTTGGAGTAAATGAGCCATAACTTTGGCTAGGAAAGTCCTTTCTGGACGAAATTTTTTTTTATTCTGGGGTAATTGATCATTCTGGAGCTGTTGGGAGTGTTTGCAGAGCCATTAGGGTGCTCTAACAGAGAATTTACCAGTGTTTTTGGTCGTGGAGCCACTAGGACCTAAGGAAAGAAGAGTTGTTTTGGACTATCTTCATCCAATGGAGGTGTTTGTTTAGTCATTTTATACTGATTTGAGCCTTCTGAATCTTAATTTGCAGTGTATTTTTCCATTTGAGGCTTCTATACAGTTTTATTCACATTTTGAGCATTTAATCAAATAGGAAAAAGCCTAATTAGAGGCTTTTGGACCCAGCGGAGGTAGCCCAAGAGAGGGGTGAACCGCTTAAACAATTATTTGCTGTCATACTGTATAATTTTGCTGCATATTTTCAGATTTTGCTCCTTTAAACAGTAAATTTTTATAAGCAAGCTTTTCCCAAGCAGGTTTAAACAGAGAACATAACTTATTAGTTCATCTTCAAACCATTATACTTCATTTGCAGAATATGTATACTTGCTTATTCACACATTAAAGCTGGATCAATGAATACTTTGCACTTAAAACAAATACTTTCATTGATCGGATCTCAGTGATTACATTTTATTTCTTTAGGCAGAGTCTGTAGAAGGGCCAGGTAGCCTCCGGATTCATCCTTTCTTTGAAAGGTGAAATATCCGGTGAATGCCCCTACAGTCAATCTCTGTATGAGAAATAGTTTGTTCTCACAATTTCAGATCATCGGTACCTTGTGTCGGGCATGTTAGCCGCCTATAATATTTGTTATAGCAAAAGGTGGCTAAGACTTTTTGAGCCTTCAAGGAACAAATTTCATTGCTAAAAATTGTTGGCTCTTGAAGACTCTATAAGGCCTCATGCCTCTGTCCAAAATATTCATTGTTGTTCCCATTTTATACTAAGAAATTCTACTAAAATCATGAGAAGAAACTACTGCAAAATCATCATTTTTTCCCTTCTCCTCTTTCAAAACTAACCTTCAATTGCTCCCCTTTTTCTCCATAAAAACCCCTTTGTTTTTGTGATTTCTCTTCTTCTCTTCATGAAAATCATTTTTCCATAGTTAAAAACTCATTTTGTAACTATTCTGAAACCCCCGATTCCTTTGAAAACCATGAGAAATTGCATAAAAAACAAAGTATTATGACTATGGACTTAAGCCCCCTTGGGCTAAATCCTAACCACTTCCCCCCCAACATGCCCTTTTCCCTTAACCAAGCGCTAACCCTGTTCGACGCTCATCGCATCGGAAATATCCAAATGCGCGAGACTTGTGCTCTATTCAAAAGTTTCGATTACGATCATGCTTTGGATTGAAAAACCCTGATGCGATTAATCCTTCGTATTATAAAAAATCCCGATCGCACCATTTATATATATATATATATATATATATATATATATATCCTGTGGGCCCGCCTCCAGCGCTTAATACCTTCTATTTTTCTTCCCCGATCCGTTTTTTCCTTTGCAAAGTTGAAAAACCCATTTATCTTAACTTTTGGTCTAAAAGCCAAAAGCACGTGTTAAATATTTTAATGGGTAGATTGAAAGACCGATCGCGCAATCACAATTGGAGAAATCCAATGGGTTGATCGAAAAGACCGCATCAAAAGTTTCGATGCGATTAAACCATAAAGCCCGCCTCGGCGCTTAAACCTTGTGATATTTCATTCCCGATCGTTCTTTTCCTCTGTAAAGTCTTAAAACCCACTTTTCTAAAGTTTTTAACTTAAAAACCCAAGTCAAGTGTTGAAATATTTTAATGGGTAGATTGAAAGACCGGTCGCGCAGTCGCAATCGAAGAAAACACAATGGGTCGATTAAAAAGGTCGCATCAAACTTTCCGATGCAATCAGGCCTTATACATATAAACTTCCCCCGCCTTTTCATTTCATATGACTATCCCCGGGACCAAGTGTTAAAGGTCCCAGGCGCCAATCGCATCACAAATGTTACAATGGGTAGATTAAAAAGACCAGGCCCGATGGCTCGATTGCGATTTGCCCTTGTTTTAATACGCCCCAGCCATATCACGTTTCATAAAATCCAAAGGCCCCGCAGTCGGGCGCCTGTCCGTCTTATATAAATTTTTTGCCCCGATCCATTAAACCTTTGTTTTATTCCAAAAATGTTTGATTTTCCATATTATAAAGGTTTTCTTCGCCGATCTGCTCTGAACAAATTCCCACCGTTGATCTGAGTTTTAGATCAACGGTTCGCGCAGAATCGCATCGCAACTTCTCCATCACATCGGAGTTTTTCGTTACATCACGTCCATTTGTTACTCCCGCCGATCAGCCATTCCCCGATTCACTTTCCGCCTTTGATCTGATCTTCATATCAATGATCTGCGCTAACTCGCATTGCAAATCTCCATCGCATGCATTCGTTTGTTCCCCCGATTGCGATCTGTCGATTGAATTCGGACCGTCCACGTGTCCGGATCAGACGGTCCAAAATCACTCTCCTTCATTCTTCTCCCACTCTCCTTTTTTCCTTTCTGCGTAGATCTCCACCATTGGATGCTTTCATCCAACGGTCACGCTTCTCCCCGACGCCTCCAACGCAGTTTAACCTATTTCCGCAGGATTTCATAACATTTTGCATGTTTTGCAGGTTCCAAAGGTTTTTTTTTTCCATATTACAAAGGAAAAGAAAGCCAAACATTCTGATCTTTCGGCCTTTGGTTGTCAAAAGGAAAGCGACCAAAAGGGCTCCTCTCCACGTTTATTCAACGCTCCATGGGAGCCGATACCATAAAAAGCCCTGCGCGTCCCTGCACATCAACAAGACATTGTGTTTATAACACAATTTTAAAGAGTATAAGTTTGAAGAACAGAGTGCAGCCAAGCAGAAGATTAAAGACAGATTTGGGGAATTACGGCTAAGAAATGATTATCAGAAGCCTAATTCCCTGGATTAAAACACAATTAAAAGAAACATCATGAGTGTTTAACAGGCAGAAAGGCCTCCACTGTCACATTTGAGGTGAATTGATTCCTCAGCTACCACAGAGCCACTTGTTGCCTCAAAGCATTCAAACAGAGGCTGAACTCATTTCAGAATTAGATATTTTTCCTCAGCGCAGCTAGGGAGTTACTTCTGCAAGGAAATAAATGCAGAAATATCTGCAGAGTTACTCCAAACATTACACTAAGCCTCAAAGTCAAATAAAGCTCCCACCGAGCTTTGATATTAATTGTAAAACAGTTAATACAGTGAACCACCTGTAAACTTCTTCATCGAGCCCCTCAAAAGGCCAAGAAGTCTTGAATCTGTATTAATTGCCTTGAGAGATCTTTTATCAGATCTCACCTCCTCATCCTTCTATAAATACTTCTGTAGAAGATGAGAATCTGTTGGTTGTAGAACTTTGAAATACATCTGAGCTTAAACTTTTTGACTGTAAATAGTGTTCACTGGCCCTTGGAGCTCTGCTTGTATTAGTTTTGTTAGGGTAGATAGTGAAGATGATTGTTGAACTGAAACATTGGATCTGAGTATTGTAATTGGTTTGACATCAATAAACAAGTTGTTTCTTGGGATCCTGGTCTATATCACTGGTGAAGTGCCCCTTCTTTGTTATTATTTTCCTTTATGTATGTCGTATTCTTCACTATTCTCTGATAAAGAACAACATTTATAGAGTTAGGACCTGCTTTACATCAGTAAACTTCTCTGACTGAAAAGCTTTATCTCAATGTTTTCCTCCAAATTGTTTATTTCAGAATGATTCAATACAGTTTAAGCAGTTAGGAATGTTGGAGTTCCCTCGTCTTACTGTTTGCTTTAAACATTGTTCTTGAAAGTTATTTTCCTTATTTGATTATTTAAGTTAGACTAGAAAGTGATGGTTTGTCCTGTTTCTAGCTTCTATTCTCCAAAGGCAGATTCTGAAAGTTTCCCTTGGTGTTAACTGAAAGCAGACTAGGTTTAAAAGTACTTTATCTGATCTTAAGTTTATACTCTGTCTTCTCTTATATGTTTTCATAATTTCTGAAGGTAATTATGTGGATTACCGGATTGTTTGTCAATTAAGCTGCTTTAATACAAACTTTCCCAAGAAGTCAATGGTTAGCCCTGCACTTGGTTGGTTTTAAACAGTTACTTGAGAGGCTTTTCTTGTTTGGACTGACTATAAATCCCTTGTGAAATTATTATCAGTTTCCACCCCTCCAACACTTTATTGTTCCCATTCCATAATTTAAGTCTCAATAATCTTGTGGTGTAGATGACTTTCCCCTTGGATCACTCTTGATGTTGTTGCTCAATTAAAGCCCTGTTATGACCCCATAGCCCAATGGACTAAAAACCAACGTTATATCTATCTTTTTAGCCTAGTTGTTCTATCCACTTGCAACTTCTCACCTTTGAAACTCTTTGCACTTAGGACTTTCCACCTCAAACAATATTCATGCTCAACCATCCAAAAAACAAAACAAACCCTTGGTCTTCATAACTAGCCTAATATTATTACCCCAAATTTCAAAGACAAATCCATCTTTGCACTTATTGGAGAGATCCATCTCCGGATTTAGGAGGGCTAGATCTTAGAATCCCAAAGTTGGTTGAAACGATGTTGTTTCTGTGATCGGACTTTGCCAATCTTGCTGATTACAGATTCCTAACAGGGCACGTGGCCCCTCACCCACCCAGCTTCCATTGGCCAATCCTCTTGCGCCACGTGTCATACCACTGAGGTCCTCCTGTTGTCACCCTCGCTTTTACCCTAAAAATGGACCATCTTCCCATCTGTTTTTCACGGTCGACCATTTTTTCTTGCCATTTACAATCTGTTTTTACCAAGATGAGCGCCCAAGTAAAAAGCCACAGTTGTGCAGTTCCCTCCTCACGTCGCTCTCGTCGTCGCCTCAGGTATTTGGTCAAGTCCCTATTTGTTTTCCTTTGTTGTTTATTAAAGTTATAGTGGAGAAAATAAAGAAAATTGCTCCCGAAACCCCGCAAGCCTGAGAAGCTAGAGCTGCCCCCAGTCCTGAGCCACTCATTGACTCTCAAGCCTAGTTCTATGATACCATTTATCCTTTTAATGTAGCTAATATGCAGTCTGATCTTATGGGTTATAAATGGTGGCGTGAGAACTTTTTTAGGGTCATAGATTCTGGGCTTTACTATCAGATTCCCCCATCCATCCACCCTTTCCCTAAGTTTATAGCCTAGCTTGTCGATGCTTACATTAAGCGAAAGAATATTTTTCTTTCTGCACAAGGGACTAAAATTTTTGAAATCACTCCTCAGTTGATAAGGGAAGCCCTGTGCTATCCCTCTTCTCTTGAGTGTGTTGAATTCACCGAAGTCACCCTCTCACGTCATTTCTCAAACCTTCCTATTGAAAAGAAAAGGGGTCTCCTCGAGCTAATCATTGTGTCTCGCATGTCCACTCTCCTGCCCACAAAAGCTATCCCTCTATCGCTCTTCTGTGAAACCATCCAGCCCGTCCTAGCGGTTATTTCAAGGATGTTGGGTTAAATAATGCGGGTAGGGTAACAAAAGCCTGTATATGGTTTTTAAACCTCATGATGTAGCCGGGGATTCTGTTGGATATCCCCACCTTCCTAGCCTCTGTTATTCAAGCTCATTTCCAAGACATATCAACTTCAAGTTGTTTTAGGTATTATTCTTTGGTGTTCTATTTGTTCATGTTTACGCACACAGACAAGTTCGAGGGCTTAGGCCTAGACAAGTTCTCCATGCAATATGACAAGCCAAAATCCATTTTCGAATGGACCCTCTCTGTCCGTAAACACCCCAAAGGAAGGGTGTACACGAAATTCGTCGCATATTTCATGTCCAGGGCATATGAAATTATACATGGCAACCCTCCGCCTAGCATTTTTCCTGAAAAGAAGGAGCTGCTCCAGTTCAGTGAGACAGATTGTGTCAGGGATTGGTATTTTGTCAAAGATCACACTAAGATCAGGTTTTATGGTTATTAAGTTCCTCCTTTCCGTCTGCAAATTTTCATGTCCATGAGAATTTTCACCCTCGAGTTCATCTGACAAGTCCCTAACGCAGACCAAACTCATTTTATGCCTGCAAAGAAGTGATACATTCTGAGGCTCCCGAGCGTGGTAGACCCTTTTACTATCAACTCAAGGCATGCACTCCTCCTCGCTGAGGGACTGTTGCAAAATATGAATTTCCTGCAATGGGATGTATGGCACTATAATCCTAAGGGATTCATCGCACACAAAAGTAAGAAGATTAAATCTTTGACATATGAACATGAACCTAGACCTCTAATGGAATGAAAAGATAATTGTGATTCAAGGCCTTTGGATACACAGATGAAGACCGAATCCCCAACTGCTGAAGGGAGAGGAGACAGTGCGCACAATGACGTGGAGGTATAAGATCAGGAGACTTATCAAATGGCACATGACTTTCTGGATGAAGAAGAGGAAGGTCACCTCAACAAAAAGCAAACAACAGTGGGGCCTGAAGGACAGGTCACCGAGTAGCCCGAAGAGGAAGTCGCAGAATATATTGGTAAAGGAAAAGACAAGCCAGGGTTCCAATTATCTTTCGACTTTGCATCCTCAAAGGCACCTTCAGAATACTCACAGGTGATCACCCCGGGGGAAGGCCCTTCAGAAAGGGACACAGGATCAGGAATGGAATGGCCAAAAGGAGAGCAGATTGAAGCAAAGAACCAGTCGGCCAAGGAAAGGGTGAGGGCAGAGCTAGGTCAGTTCATGGACAGACACCATACTAGGATCTTGACGCTCTTGATGTGGAGAATGATTAGCTGATAGTCACATTCCAGCATTTGTCTTCTCACCCTTTGCCTCCAGGTTCCAAGTATAGAGCCTTATAAATGATACTCGAGATTGCTTCCATATCATTCGTTGAAAAGCTAAACCTATACAAGGCTATTGGAGAGATGTTGCATAGCGAGGTGTTGAAGCACACCCTCACTTTGGAAAAATTTCAGAGTAAGTTAACCAAGGTGTCAAATACCCTGAAGAGGGAGAGAGAAAATGCAAAGGCACTTTCGATTCAGTCAGCGGATTACAAGAAAATGATAAAGGGTAAAGGCACTGATCAGAATGCGGTGACGCAAACTCTGCTAAAGGAGACAGAATTGGAGGTGCAGGAGCTGTGACACAAGTTGAATATCCCCCATTCAGAGCACATCCAAATGGCGAAGTTAGCTCAATTCAAGAAAGATAAGGAAGCCCTTACAAATATGCTTATCCAAAATGATGAGGAGATAACAGAGCTAAAGCAGAGGATTTCTAAGCTCCAACAGGCACAAGACAGTCATGTATGTCTATTTTAAGTGCCTCGTGATCCACATAATGCCTCTGAACACTTAACTAAGGCCCTGACGGAGTTAAAGGTTTCAGAAGACAAGACTTGAACCGTGCATAGGATGTTAGATGAAGCAAAGGTTTCCCTTGCAGAAAAGGAAAATATGATCTCATATTTGCAAAAATAAATTGATGCCAATCGCAGGGAATCTCAAGAGCTGAACAAGTCATTCAAAGTTTTAAAAGCACAACTCAAAGGTAATATGTCACTAATAGAGGCCAGACAGATCATCTGGAGTGAGATCATGAAAGAGGTGAAGGATCACTGGGAGATCATCACATTGGCAAATGATAGAATGCCATCTGCGATTTCAAAGTGCAGCTGGATGCTAGTCGCCGAGACAGAAATGAAAACGTGGTGATCGCGCGTGGATACATTTGATTCATCAATGAACTCCCCACTGGAGAGTTAGGCTAGGCATGCGCATATTGGTCGATCATTTCAGGACGGTAATGGAAATCATGAACATGGTACAGAAGGAGGAGGCACAAGTGAAAGCAGCTGGATGCTTGGGGATAGTGGCCAAAGGGGTGGAAGCATTTGATCATGAATTGAATAAGGTGGTAGAGGCAGGATTTCCTGCTTGTTGGGAACCATTAGGCGTATTTCTCCCTTGCACCACATATGAGAAACGAATGAGCAAGATTAAATTCAGGGTTGACTCGACTTTGGAAAAGACCTCCTGCCTTAAGGCCGAAACCTTGGTGGCATCACTGCGCAAGGAATTCCTACTACTCGCCAAGGTCAAGCAATTCTTCTCTGCCAACCTCAACTACTCTGAGTTGACTCATCTGTGTGCATTGTTCGAGCTTTTCATCTCTGCGCCCTTACCTGCAGATGTCGTATGGAAGATATTTTATAAACGCACACACCCACTAGCCGCATCCACTTCATAGCCGATGGTGCCTCCATCATCTCACCACTATGGTTCTTCCTCCACTCCCATACGACCACACACCTCGGGACCTTTTGCCACCCCTCGACACAAATGTTGAAGATATCAAGATTTGGCCCATGTGGCATGTATTTAATTTATTTTATTTTACTTTTATGTTATGTTGTGTAGCTGGTGAAATCGCGATTTCACCCTCATTATTATTTTTTTCTGTTATGAAGAGCGTTGCTCATAGCACGTTGCAGTTGGACCATATAATTTTGATTTTAACGTATGTACTGGGGATCAAAAAGGAATATCTTCCTAAGAAATATGTGGCTAATAGCCTGTGGAGGAAATGTTATAAATGTGAAACTCATAAAGTATGAAAGGGATCTAGATTTTGTGGAAGTTTTGGGTCCATACTATGTGGCTTTCATGTAATTTTGTTTGAGCTCTAAATGCATATCTAGGAGAGTTATTTTTGAAAGTTAATATAAGAATGACCTTGTCTGCGGATGGATTCCAATTGGGTTAATGATCAATATGTATGCGTTTATCTCATGTTTGTTTAAGTTTCTTTCTGTTTCGTTATTTTTTTTTCCAAAAGTCTCATATGTGAAATGTTGGTTGTAAATTATTTAATAAATGAATTTGTATACATCCTCATTGAGGAAATATGCCACTCGTGTGTTAATTATCTTACAAACTTAATATTGCTTACTGTGATACTCTCTCTCCATCAACCTCTCATCTGCCATTTTTTCCCCTAGATCCTGAGAAGGACGGATTCTTACTGCAGAATAAGTCCACCTTTCTTGGGGTTTCTCCTCCTAATTCCTCTAAATTACCGCCACCTTATACTCCAAGGTTTGTTCATTAGTTCTTTACTTGGCCCATTCGAGGCATCCTCGATTCTTACAGTTCCGAGTCCATTCCGAGTGATGTTAAATTTACATGAAGCTTAGTACCAATGTTTTCTACAACTATCTTGAAACACAGTTTCATTAATCCTAAATGAAGATACACTAAGAGTAAGCTCCAGATGAACAGGTTTAAATCCTATGATTCTTAAGATGTCCTAGGCACTAGTCTTTTGCAACTCAAGGTTGTCTCTAGGAGTGATAACATGTTCTTTAGATATAACATATGTTTATGTATTGGATTCATGATAAACATGAATAAATGAGAGAGACTTAAAATTGGCCTTAACTCCTCCACTTGTTTCATAATAGTGACAAGGGTAGGTTTCCAATAACCTCCTCTCGACTCACATACTTGAATTTATTGTTTTTTTCTTGTATGTGATTATTAACATTGTTGTTTTTGTTCACATCAACAGATATCAGAGCCTTGAGATAAGGATCTCTTAGGAGTTCTAAATTGTTACCCTCCAAAGATTTATTTTTTATCCAAATTTCTCTTTGAACTCTCAACTCTATCTTGTTCAAGTGTTTTGTTAGTCTATTGGCACCCTCCTTTCTCGAGTTTGGGCCAACAATATATTTGCAACACATTATCTTTCGAGTCTCTTGCAATTTTATTCCTACATTTAAATCATCGTTTGAAATGTTTTTACTAATTTGTTGCAATTCCATATCCATTATCATGATTGTTATATAATTGGTCCTTTACAACCCATTATAATAACATTTTTTTGATTATATATACATATCAAACTCAAAAAATGGTCCTGAATATGTGATTTATTCATCCAAGTTTGTTATGCATTTTTAATTGACATTGTTGGAAATACTGAGAGTGGGGGTGAATCGGTATTTCTTAGCAATTAGTACTTCTTAATCCTTTTTCACAACATTAGTTTTTCTTTAGTTATTATCAATGTTCTTCTTCAACAATTATAAACAATAATCAACAATAAACAACAACATACAACAATGTAGAAAGATAAAACAGTAGACACAGAGATTTTTAGGTGGAAAACCCCCTTTGGGTCAAAACCATTGAACGCTTCTCTAGTAATTCTCTTCTTTTATTTTTAAAATAAATATTAGTTACATCAAGATTTAAGCTACAACTGAGGGATGCGTCAACCCCCTAATTCATAGGCCACAACCTGTAGGATGCTACTAAACCCTAATATCCTGCTGCAACCAAAAGGACACCACAACACCTTGTAGATCAGGCCACAACCTGATGAGTGCCCAAACACCTTGTTTACAAGCTATTGTTCGAAAGGATGTTTCGTTGCCCTGTCAATTTATTAGCCACAATTGAATGGATGCCACAACACCTTGTGTAAGCAACAACTTTTCCTAGCACCACGCTGCCACTCTAAAGTGTTCTCAAGCCACAACCTGAAGGTGACTTCGATCACCTAGAAGAGTCGATAGATCACATTTCAAAATTTTCACACCAGACCCCCTGTACTCTGAATCAATGTAGAATATCTGTAAGGAAGATGTAGAATACATATCGAATCTTGATAGCCACTGATCATTGTTCCCACAAACTGATTACTGCACAAAGTTGCACATCAAACTATCACTGTATCACCGTCACTGCACACCGTATATCACTATCACTGCAAATCATTGTATAATTGTCTGGTACCACAAAATGTAACTTCACAAACGAATAGTCATCAAAACACTTTCATCACACTGCTCATGAATGAATAGTCATCAATTTGTATCATTGTCATCATCGTATCAGGATGCACACAATGCAACAACTATATGGCACTGTTATCAAATGATGGCATAGCCCAAAGTGTCTAAGGTCATCTCGATGCCCTACAATCAATGCTCTCAAACTTTGTCCCAAGAGAGCTACCAACATATATGTAAGCACGTTGTTTGACAGGTCAAACCCTACAATCCATCCTTCTCCAATAGGTTATATAACTGGAGGATGTTCCCTTCACTAATTGCTACCGTGCAAGGTCACAGTCATGTTATCCTAGGTTATCATAGACATTGTCAACTCAAGGTTCTACTAGTCAAAGTCAATATATCAATGTCAAGTCTAGTCAAAGTCAAAAGGTAAACGTGTGTGGTGTGACTATTTGATCTTCTCATACTAGGTCAAAATTAGGGCAAAATGTCATTATACATGTAATGACTTGGTGTGTCAAAGTCATTCTTAGGATGTCAAAGTCATTCTTAGGATGTTAAAGTCAAGGTGAGTAATGTCTTCATCCATCAAGTTAAGTTAACGCAAAGTCACAAGTGTCAATTATATTCAAGTATGTCAAGGTCAACCATATGTTAAGTTCAAAGTAAATACATCATATCAATGTCAATCCATATTATGATATTCTATATCATTGTCAAGTCAAGAATTTGTTGATTCTTGTAGGATCAGAAAAATGCTATAAGCCCCAACTTTTGTGGAGAGGCTTAGACATTGGTATTCCAAAGAACCCAAAAACCGTTTGTGAAAATTCCACTCGGTTAATGTTTTATTAAAATAATTAATAATTTTAATGGAGGCCCTAAGTTTAAACTTAGGGAAATTAAATAATTAAAAGACATTAATAAAACAGAGTGAGAATAATATAGAAAATGTGGAGATCAAGTCTAATATAATCTTAGTTGTTGATTAGAGATCTAATCTTGGTCGTTGTTTTCTCAACGAGAAGAATATAAAGGAAGGCTTGAGGGTCATTTGGAAAGAGACACACAGAGTGAATATTGAAATCGAATTCTTTTGACAAAGCAGTGCTTGGACGACGATCAGATCTAAGTGATTCAGTGTAGTGAGGGGCAGAGTAGCTTTCAGAGAGAAGAATTTTCTCTGTCGGAGAATCATCAGTAGAGAGAGGGAGGAAGACATCCAATAGAGCCAGCGCAGAGCCAATTAGGGTGACATAGAGGCTACGTAGAGGTTCAAAGGGTGTCCAAGATTCAATTATCGGATCAAATCCAGAATCCGGAAGTTGGGGTGTGAGACCGAGAAGCCCAGATCTGTGATTATTGGATTTAGATCGATTTGTTGCTAGGGTGAGGCAGTGCCTAGAGGAGGTACACAAGGCCTACACAGTCACAGTGCAGAGGCTATGAACAATGTTCAAAATTGAACACGTCAGTGCCCTTCAAGAGGTCTCCAACACGTCAGAGAAGTGCGAACCTGAAATTACAAGTAAAAAAACAAAAACAAAAACTTATTTTTACAAGTTTCAAAAAAATAACTATATTTTAAAATTCCCTATGAAAGGCTACTAGTCCGCTGGACATTTTTGAAGATTTAAATTACTAAGAGGTTGAAGGTTGTTCGACCACCGGTCCCCCTTGACATATAGATTTTAGAGTATACTACTATTACAACGGTTGTTGAAGAAATACATAAAATTTAATAGAGTATGGAGGTTGTTGCATCCAACAATCATAATGGCGGGCTGCAAGTCTGCTATTTTTCCCTTTGTGGATATTTTTTTACCAATTTTTTTCATCCAATCTAACCGGAGAACTACGAAAGAGAGCAGGAAAACTGGGGAAGAGCCAATTTTGCATATAGGACTGGGTCTTCCTCTGAAACTCGAATCTTCAGAATTTCAACTTCCAACATTCACAGATTCATAGGTATTTTTCTAGCATTGGACATCTTTTTATTTTCTCTCTTTTATTTTGATTGTTTAAAACTAGAGGCACTAAAGGATGGTCTCTTCTACCATTGTTTTTTTTCCCTCGCCCAAAAGAGACCCACACTGAAATTCAATTAGCTTCATAGTATTAGGTAGCTATTGAGAAATATATTAAAAAAAATAAATTTACAATTAAAAAATAGAATTACAAAACAGATTTAAGTACATATATGCAGAATTATAGAGAGTGAGTACTCAAAGTTCACCACGATAAATATATGTCTCAAATAATATTATTCAATGTATTAAGCAGCAGGACAACACTACACCATTTTCTCCATCTTTATCATCATCTCACACTCTTCAACATGTCTATAGTCCTCCTTTAAATCAAATGGTCTTGCAAAAATGGGACACAAAGCACTACAATAGAGATTTTCTACTCATGGAGTTTTGTGTTGTAACTCGGTGAAATCAGGTTTAAGTGAGACAATGGTTTTTGCTATTTAAAATTTCTTTTAATGTTTAAATGGGTTTTATAAACTGATTGTGTGGAGTTTTGGGTAGAACTTGGTAAAATCAGGTTTAATTTAGACAATGATTTTTGTTATTTAAAATTTCTTTTTAATGTTTAAATGGATTTAACTAAACTGGTAGAAAAGTTTTTATACAGTAGAATTTTGTGGTTTGACCAATCAAATTTAATATTCGAACAAATTCCTATAAATTATATATAAATTTGATTAAAAATATACCAAAAGGCTTTTAACACAAAAAATTGTTAGAATAAGCCATACATGCATACATATATTTAAGTGAGATCGTCAACTGACAATGGTTCTTTCCATAAATAGGGGTTTTTGTTGCACAAAGGACAACAAGAAAGATACTCCATAGTTTTGACCTTTGGGAATGCATTAATTCTACGAGTTATAGGAAAAAATTCAGATTTTCACTTGAATCTGTCAAAATAAAATTCAAATAACAAAAGCTTCTAAAATTACATATCTCAAACATCTAAGTTAGCATTACCCGTGGAATCCTTGATCTTTTTGTTCCATTCTTGTCCAACCAGAATCAAGTTCATTAAATTGCACTGTAAAATGGTATGTGTTTGCTTTTAGTTGAGGAACCCAAAAGAAATTTTTGCAGGCAAGTTAGTCGTCTATGTGTGTTTAATGTTAGTAAAGCTGTGAGATGGAATACACAGACAAACATGCCAATATTGGAGGTCTATAAAGTGAATGGATGAAAAATTATATCTTTTGTTTTGGGCAGATGTAAAATTTATAATGGGTAGAGAAATTTCTTTAATTTCAATGTGGTAAAAATAAACTTTGATGTAAAATTTAGAATAAATAGCCTTAGTGACTTCTAATTACTCTGCATTCGACGAGATTTAAATGATGATGAAGTTGAGCTGGTGCAAATAAAAATAGAGTCAAAATTAAAGAATTTCAAAAAAAAACAACAACATTTTCTTGATATACATTTCAATAGTAAGTACCCCAAATACTTTAATTTTGAAGGTTCAAAAAGAAGTATGGCTTAAAAAAAGCATATAAACTATGGAAAAAAATAGCCCTATTTAAATACAAATATATATATATATATATATATATATATATATATATATATATATATATATATATATATATATATATATATTTAAAATAAATAGCCTTGATGACTTCTAATTACTCTCCATTCGACGAGATTTAAATTATGGTGAAGTTGAGCTGGCGCAAATAAAAATAGAGTCAAAATTAAAGAATTACAAAAAAACAACATTTTCTTGATATACATTTCAATAGTAAGTATGCCAAATACTTTAATTTTGAAGGCCCAAAAAGAAGTATGGCTTAAAAAAAACATATAAAGTATGAATGACCGAAAAAATAAATAAATAAATAAATAAAAATTAAAAAATTAAAAAATTAAAAAAATTAAAAATTAAAAAAAAAAAAAAAAAAAAAAATATATATATATATATATATATATATATATATATATATATATATATATATATATATATATATATTCCTATTTAAATGTTGAAAATCTTGTTCTTCACCATTGTTCACCCATTGCTTTTCTATTCTTTCATAATTAATGTGCTTCTTTCTATTTAGTGCACAATATTTTGGATGAAGAAGAAATATGGCAGTGAAAAGTTGCCTAAAACAGGAAAACTTTAGAAAATGATTATTATCTCGTAATTCCTATTATCATAAAGATTTTGTGTGTTTCATTTGACTACATCATGTTGATCCAACCATAGAATTGTGAAAATAAAATGATACCTCATAATATATTCCAATGGTAAAATTTATTATTGGAATTGTTAAAATAAAAGGAATATCTCATAATATATTCCAATGGTAAAAGTTATTATTATGTGGGTTGTATCAAATTTTTGGAATGAGATGTTTTTGAATCTTTATTTTTCTAATTTATGGAGATGGATGTTTTTTAATTTACTTTTCAAATACGATAATTTACAATAATTCGGCATGAGAGCTTTTCAGTTGGAACACAAAAAGGAACTAAATTTATTCAATACATGTTATAAAAAACAAAATACTCTCATTTTGGCTAGTTTTAATTTAAAATTTTAAATGTTTAGAAGAAAAAAATATTTTTATTTTTTATTTTTTTCTTATGAAAAGTTTATTTAATATACATTTGTCATTAAAAGTGCAATTGTTTTTATAAATTTTCATCTTTGAAGGGTTAGATAAATATATTCCCTTCAAAATTAAGACCAGCCTTTCAAATTTGACCACTGGCAGCAAAAATACCTCCAAAGGCAGCTTTTCCAGTAACCGAATCAACTGGATTTTCTAGTGATTGTGTGAGGTAAAACTCACAATTTCATTCTGCCAATATTTCTCTTTGTAACTGAATAACCGTTGGAGGTATCCAACAATGTATTCATAAAAAACTACTGCTTAATAATACAAACCCTCAGATCTGCTGCATCGATTTTCCCACATTGGGTTTTTTTGAGGACATATGTCCAAAAATAATTGTGTCTTATGTGTGATTAATTTCTTGTTCAGTTTCCTTGTTTCGGAGTCATATTTTATTTAGTGTGGGTTGCTTCATTAGTTACTTCAATAATTCAGATCTGAATTTATTCTATATAAGTAATTTACATAATAGGAGAAGTACACTCAAGTGTTGCAGTAGGATTCCTTAGATTCTCATATCTAGGAATTTTCACATGGTATCAAAGCATTTGATGTGAAACAGGAAGAGCATATCTAAATTTGAAGTGAAGGTTGACTTGTTGCAGTAGCAATAGACCGAATCCCCAGATGGATTGCGTAGATCTAGCCACGAAGGCTGAAGCTTCAAGGTTGTCTCTCTTTGAGTGAATCGCCAGAGAGGTAGGAATTCTGGTTCGAGATTTTGCTAAGGTAAAGGGAGTTGTGCAGAGCCAAAGGGACGCAGTTTTTCTGCAGGTGGTTGTCAGAGCAGAGAAGTGTCAAAAGAAATAAAAAGCGCAAAACGGTGAGTTCTTCCTCAGTGAATTCCTAGTCGAGGAATTCAACATTTTCCAGGATTTGAGAAATAGATCAGGGCAGCAGATCTACGAGCTCCAGAAAGGAGTGTGTAAGCCTACCTGGGTTGCACAAAGGGGGAGAAAGACGGACAAGTTCGATAGTTTTCAGCTGATATGGCAGCTCATGGTCTTAGAGATCATGACCGGTTGGAGGGTTCCTCCAACTATGTAATCTGGAAGGAAAAGATTCACTTCCTTATAGATGAATTTGATCTCAAGACGTTCATGGAAAATATGGTTGTTGTACCTACAGATCCAGATCAACTTAAGAAGTATAAGTCTGATATGGCAAAGTGCAAGAGGTTAACCCCTCATGGTGTCAAGGATCACAAAGTCTCACATTTAGCTGGCAAGAACACCACTAGCGAGATGTGGGAAAATTTGCCTTTGTTGTATAAAGGAACTTCCAAGCAACAGAAGATGTACTTGGAGTAGAAGCTTTTCATGTTCTAGATACAAAAGGGGGAGCGCATTTCTTTGTTCCTTACGAGACTTCAGGAGATTCGAGACCAGTTGGCAGTCGTGGGATCCACCCCAACTGTAGAAAGTATGGTGAGGCTGGCCCTTAACGCATTCATGGAGGACTAGAAAGTTTTTTTCCAAAGAATTCAGGAAGGGCTATGCTTCCTATTTGGGAGCATATGTGGGCAACACTTCAGGAAGAAGAGTTGAGGAGAGATCCAGTCAAGTGAAAGCTTGACGACAACAACGGTAGCGGATTGAAGACTTTAGAGGAGGAGGAGAATGCAACCCTCACATTGAAAGAGAAGCAAGGGTAACATAGACAAAAGAGAGATGTATCGAAGGTGAAATGCTTCAGATATGGTGAGATGGGCCACTTTGCATCACAATGTCCTTTGAAGAAAAAGGACAAGGATGAGAAGCATGTTCTGACAGTTTCAACTGCAAAGATCGAGCAGGATGAGTTTGCGATGAGTGCCCATGCTTCTCTTGTTAAGAAGTGGGGTGACATAGAATTGTAGTTCACTCTGAACTTCAGTTGGGCAGGATCCTTGAGGAGCCCACCTCATGGATCATTACCTTTCTACGGGAGCCCATAATCAGTAGTAGTGGGATGGAGGAGTTTTGGTGAGAGCAGAGGAGTGATGGAGACAACAGTGCAGTGGGTAGCAATGCCTATTTTTGGAGCAGCGTAGAGTAGAGAAGCAACAACATAGCAATAACATCAGAGTGCATAGGAGTGCAACGTAGTGTAGATCAGTGCTACGCAGTGTAGAGCAGCAGCAGCACAGTGCATCAGAGGGACAACGTAGTAGTTACCAGCAGTCAGAGTCTTCTGCACAGAGGAGCATCCACTGAACACTTTTTCAGTTCTGGGTGATTTCATTTGTTTCTCTCAGCAGTTGAGTTACAGTGAATATGCATTGTTACTAGCAGCATAATAGGTGCAACACTTGAGTGGGAGTTGTAGTACGGATGCAATAGTGGTAGTGTCATGGGTAGTAATACAGTTGCAGCAGCATCGTTGTATGGACTTCAGTAGCGCGGAGGATGCTTCAGGGTCAGAGCAGTATGTGGCAGGCATATTGTTAGAGCACCTTCCTCGCTAAGAGAGAGTGTTGATTTTTGTAGCATTGGAGAGTGCTCAAAGCCCCAAGTTTTGTGGAGAGGCTTAGAAACTGGTATTTCAAAGAACCCATAAATTTTTTGTCGAAATTCCACTCGATTAATGTTTTATTAAAATAATTGGTTATTTCAATGGAGACCCTAATTTTAAACTTAGGGAAATTAAATAATTAAAGGACATTAATAAAATAGAGTGAGAATAATATAAAAAAGACAGAGATTAATTCTAATATAATCTTAGCCGTTGATTAGAGATCTAATCTCGACCGTTGATTTCTCAACGAGAAAAAATAAAGGAATGCTTGAGGGTCATTTGGAAGGAGACACAAAAAGTGAATCTTGAGATTGAATTCTTCTAACAGAGCAGTGCTCGGACGAAGACCATATCTAAGTAACTCAGTGTAGTGAGGGGCAGAGTAGCTTCCAAAGAGAAATATTTTCTTAGCCAAAGAATCATAAGCAGATAAAGGCACGGAGACGTCCAACAGAGCCAGCGCAGATCCAGTCAAGGTGACGTAGAGGCTGCACAGAGGTTCAAAGGGTGTTCAAGATTCAATTGTTGGATCAGATCCAGAAGCCGGAAGCCGAGGTGTGGGACTGGGAGGCCTAGATCTGTCATTCTAGGAGTCAGATCTTTCTGTTGTTGGGGTGATACAGTGCCTAGAGGAGGTGGTACAAGGCTTACACAATCACTGTGTAGAGACCTCCATAGGCAACTTTTCCAGTAATTGGATCAATCAGATTTTCCAGTGATTATGTGAGGTAAAAGTACTATTTCTTTCTGCAAGTATTTCTCTTTGTAACTGAATAACCCTTGGAGGTATTCAACGATGTATTCAAAAACAATTACTTCTTAATAATACAAACCCTCAGATCTGTTGCACCGGTTTTCCCGCATTGGGCTTTTACGAGGACTCGTGTCCAAAAAAAATTGTTCCCTATGTGTGATTGATTTCTTGCTCAGTTTCCTTGTTTTAGAATCATATTTTATTCAATGTAGCCTGCTTCAGTAGTTACTTCAATAATTCAGATCTGAATTAATAATTAATTTACATAATAGGAGAAGTACACTTAGGTGTTGCAGTAGGATTCCTTAGATTCTCAGATCTAGGATTTTTCATAGAGTTGCAGTCACCAAGGCTCTTTCCTTATCAAATAAATAGTTCTATATATTAGATGTCATATAGTCCACCAATACTGATTCAATAGAATTATATTCCACTATCATATAATGTCATAAGCCAAATCACCGTTGTCAAATTCATTCTGAAAGTCAAAATCAGCATGTCAACATACTTGTTATGTTTAGGTCTGAGTGTCAGGTTAAGATCAAATTGTCACTGTTATGCTAAGTGACATCATTGCAGATAATATTGATTCATATGTCCTTGATATGTCATAGGTTATTGTGTCAACACATTGTCATAGTCCAACTGCTCTAGTATTTAGATTATTGTAAGACAATCAATATTAATGTCACTACCTCATTGTCACAAGGATACACAGGTCTGAAAATATTTAGATCACACTCAAATGTATTTTCTATACTTCAATCATCATAGCACTAAATCATACACTACTTCATTACTTTCATATAGGTGACTGGTTAGGGCACCAAATGTTTCTTTAACGTCCCTCAAACAATCACTAAATCAACCCTTAAATTTTGCGGCATACCCTTGAAATAAACTAGACTCGACACCTAGCAAGAATGGAGAAATAACATATCTTTTTGTTGCCTTCTAGGAGCTCGATATTGAATATGATGTATCTATGTAATTTTGGATATCCAAGGTCTGAAATTTCATCTCGTGGTATCCTTTTGAGTCCTCTTTCCAACCCCATAGTTCTGATCAAGATTGGATTCTTCAAGAAAGAGTTATGCCCAATCTCCCATGATGACCTGATTATAGACTGGTTCAGTAGAGCGTACTTGTACGAAGTTCCACGTGTCACTATATCAACCTTTGTCCCTGAAAACGATACCCAACAAACTACATTCCATCGTATTTCTATCACTTTTTACGAAATTTGAATCTAACGCTCAGAGAGAAAGTTATGACGATTTTCCCAAGGTCACTTGTTTGACATGGAATTCGGGAGCTTGAAAAAGCCCTAACTTCCTCAGATCATATCTCCAAAAATATAGTGAACCAAGATCTAAAATTCGGTCATGAGGTTCATCGAGATTTTGGCTCAAATGGATTTTGTTTCAACTTCTAAATCTTCGTAGAAACATAATTATAGCAAAAATGTCATATGACTTGTTTTTGAGGATATATGAGCTTTATTTTTATAGAGTTTAGAGGGGCTTCTATGCTCAACGTTAAAGGATACATTTAAGATTTTAACACTGTTGACCCCTTAGTTAAACTGAAAGGGGGGTTGAATTAGTTTAATGCATTCATGGTCTTGTAAAACTTTCTTTTACACTTATTTACACCATTTCATGATCAACTTAATGTATAATGGAACAACCATCTTAATAAGTGAGTAGCAGGTATTAAGCAGATTAAATACAGAATATCAACACATAATCATCATTAACATAGACAACAAATATAAGTGGAAACCCATATGGGATAAAAATACATCTTATTATTGTTGTGATGCAAAGGCAAGCTCCAACTCCCTCTCACCACTGATTTTCCGTAGGCTCCAACCTACAGGAGGCTACTACCTCAATTCTACAAGCTACAACTTGCAAGGAAGCTCCAACTCCCATATGTTTTCTGCAGGCTACAACCCACAGGAGGCTCCTACCTCAGCCAACTACAACTGGACATCTATCAAGATTCAACTTGAAACAGAAGAACCAACTCCCATGTTTTTTCTGTAGGCTACAACCCACAAGAGGCTCCTACCTCAACCAGCTACAACTGGACATCTATCAAGCTACAACTTGATATGGAAGCACCAACTTCCTCACTCTATAATAAAATCATATGTTGATTCACCTGGATATCAGCTCTATTTTTCTCCTTCTTCACTGTTGTCCTTCCAGCCTTTATATCTGCTTTAAATCATCTCTAGATCTTCACAGCTTCTCTATATGCTCCTTCTTCTTCTTCCACTCTCTAACCTTCTTATGCATATGATAGTAACATCATTTATAGAGATCACCTCATAATTGTTTGTATTCCATATGGGAATATGAAATGAACAAGTATGACTCTTTGTCTTCCACCTTCTCATTTTCTTGCCCAACACATTCAGAATAATATAACAATATGTACACATTTCAGTATTACAGTGGAGTTTTGCTTTGCCTACAAAGACTTGCCTTTGCATCACAAACAATATAAAAATAAATAATACATTTTCAGTTACAATCACATATTTACTCAGCCCTTTCAACTTCTTCGCTTTGTTGTGCGTTTGTCCTTTTATGCTTGTTGTCTCGTGTCTTTTCTGTGTATGTCATTATATTCCACCTTTGTTGTATAATTGCCCTTTTCTTTTATTACTTATGACTTTTCTTTTGCGTTCAGCCTTTTCATCTGCCCGTATTGCCGCACAACTGTTATTTCTGTGTTCCTCGTCCTTTAAATTGTGTTCATATTATTCCTTTGTGACCTATGGGATATGGCCCTGTTGAAGCCTTGAAAATCTCTGCTTCAAACATTGGGGAAAACCACCCGGTCGGGACCTTAGGACAGCTCTTTTTCCGTTTGGTATGGTGGCTCCGACTGGATTTAAAAGACCAGTTTCCTTATAACTAAATGGGTTGGTGATGGGTTGATTTGGATAAGTGGAAATGGGGCTAAATCGACTGAAATAAAACTATCTAATTAAACTAAATGCTGATAAAGAAATTCTAACACTAACCCGGGTAATTATATGTGAATACAACTTAAGATTGTTCCAATTTAACAATAACCATGAAAATGTATTATTATTTAAATTGAAATATGCAGAAACGAATAAAGATAACTCTGTTTAAGAAATTAAACAGAGTTATATTAGCATATTGCATTCATCATTGTATACCATCTATATATGCTTATGAAAGATAACATTTCAATTATACTCAGAAATGATATATAAAAGAAAACGTTATGAAAACCAAATATATAAATGATAGCAAATTCTTCAAGCGAATACCATATAACAAAGAAAATCAACAGTGAACAGATAGAAATACCTCATTCATCTTGAAGACTGTCAAATGAAATGTGATACTCTAATCCAGTAACTCTGATGTAAAATCAAATCCAAAGGTACAGAAATGCAACACTTCAAAGATAATTTCAGCACAAAATCACCAGATGTGATCCTTTATAAAATATAAGAGGGAATGGAGTACAGAAATGTAAGCTCCAAGTCCAAAAAATATTACAACTCCGGATCCTTCTCTAAATGCATGAGAGGGATTTAAATAAGAAATTACATAACAAAATCCTACTACTACTGCTACAATCTATCAAATTAAAAACAGAAATGCTATCTTAAATGAAACTGATTCATTGCTTTTCTTTCTCGCTTGATGTAGCCAAGTTGCAAATTTTCAACATATCTTGGAGCCTCGGTGGATGACTCATCTCGGAATGCAGCTGTCTAGTGTAGGTGGCATCGGAAAATTCTGGAATTAAACAATCGACAGCATTTGAAAGGAATTTAATAGCCATTTGTTGATTGTTTGGCTTAATTAAATAAGTCCACATATTTTCCCAAGATATTGCTTGAAGTTTGTTGATTTGTTGACTTTTATTCATCATTTCTTCTTTCCATCTGTTTTCGGTTTCTTTCACTTTAGGCAAACTGCCAGGAACACAGTCTGAAATGAGATTGATTGAATACAAGTTGTCATTGATAAATTGTGTGATATTACTCATCATGCTCCTAGCTCTTGATATTTCTCTTTCGGCTTTCATTATCTGATGTTCCCATTCTGTAAACAAGATTTCTTTATGTATTTCTTCTATCCTAGGAATATTAGCTTCTCTTCCTTTTTCTGTATCTTGCCAAGTAAGAAATTCAGAAATCTTTTCATCAGCATCATCAATTTCTTGCCTGAGAGTAATAATGTTCTGGATCAAGGATGAGGTAATATCACAAAATGGTTCTGCCTGTGATAATTTTGCACAAAATTCATTCAATTGCCGAGACAACAGTTTATTAGCTTCAAGAGCTTCCGATTTGAATTCACTTAATTTAGGGAAATCTTTGAACCTATCTAAAGCTGTTTGAAATTCCTTTTCTTGTACAATCTTCGCATTCTTCTCATTTTGTAACAAACCTTGTAACTTGGAAATTTCTTCATTCAATTGTTGTTGTTTGCCTAAGACCTGCTCATCAACTTTCTTCTTTTCTTTGGCAAGCTGTTCTTCTAACTCTTTGGACCTGAGTTCTTGATCTTGTAGTTGTTGTTCCATTTGAGTAATCTTTTGTTGACTTTCCTTAAGCTTGCTCTTCAAGTAAAGCTATATGGAGATCTTTCTGAGTCATCATCTGAGAAACTTCTACAGCTTTATCTACTGTTGCAGCACTATATGCTCCTGCATATTGGGACAATTTAGTGAGATCCTCAGATGGATTCACTTCAGTATTCTTGTAAACAATATTCATAAATTCTTCCTGTGGAGTAGAAAACATGTCCTGATCCATCTTCCTTCTTTTTCTCTGTCTTCTAACAACAGCCTTATGTTTAGGGCTGTAAAATACATCTAAAGGAGGGATCTCCTCAATCTTCAATACAATCTGCCCTGTCGGATGTTCAAGAATGATTTCAACGTCCTGATCCTCTTGTTCTTTATCTTTATCCTGCAGTCCCAATTGTTGAGCAAATTGATCATATTGTTTCAATAATTGAGAGGAAACATTAAGATCAGCAGCGTCTATAATTTTCTCGGTAGTTTCTTTTCCTCCCGATTGCGTGTCTACTTTCTCTGTATCTGTTCTCTGCTCAATGGTTTTGCTATCTGATCCTCCTTTTTGATTATGCACATTAGTATCAGTACTTGTGCATTTTTCTGTTGTTTGAGTTGTGGAATGCTGATCAGTATTTCGATCGGATTTGCCATCAGTGTTTCCTTTCTGAGCATCAGGTTTCCATCAATGCTCACCTTTTCAGTATGTACAGTTGGTTGGTTAATAGCCGATTGTGAAATGACTTTACCGGAAGATGTTTCTCCTGGCATTTTGCCAGATGTACCCTCTATCTCTGACCCTTGTATTGGAATTCTTAGTTGGTCTAGAGGAACTCTCAACAATCTTTGACTTCTGAATAACAAAAATTTATTCATTTCTTCCTTCTGGAATTTAGACTTGGCTAAATCATAAACTTGAGGAAAATCATTCAATGAAACAAACAAATCATCAAACTCATCTGGTTCATGCTCAAATCGAGCAATTGAAACTGAAGCAGTAACATTAAAAGCTATCTGTCGTGGATCATACTGTCTCCCTGGAATGGTTGCAAATTTACAACCCTTTATTTTGGCGACTTCCTTTTCTGCATGTTTGAAGTCATTTAAAGTAAACTGACCATAATTGAATGGGAATGGAGGCCACATTCTCTTCTTACTATTGTTTAAAGCTCTGGATATTCCTTCAACTGTTAATTGATAGGAGATTTCCTGGGCAAGAAGTTTGTCTGGAACAATAAGAGAAAGAACATGGGGTTCCACAATACTCCCAAAAATCCCGATGTATGTGAACTTTTCTTCTCCAAACCAATCTCCTATTGAGGATAATTCAGCTTTAGCTTTGTCTGAGAATCTAGGAGGGAAGCGATCGAAAATGGTTTGAAAGACAGGGATAAGGAAACCATGGCATATTCTATACACGTTATCTTGGAAATGAACTTTCCAAAGAAGTTTATGATATATATGAATTGGGGTAGGGTCTTTGGGAGTCCATTTCCATCCTAACAAGGGAAACTCGGAATTAAAACAAAGAGCATCTAGAATATAGGCACAAAAGAAAAAAGGAGTGGAATTTCCAGCGGTTTTATCTTGTCTGTACTCGAGTATTCTATTAGCCATTCTATCAGAGAGAATAACAGCCCAGTCCATAATGTCGGAATTGACAGTAGCTAAGATTAATGGGACCATTTGTATAGAAAACCTAGCGGAATTGTCATTACCAAATAATCTACACATCATGGCAGCGGCATAGCAATACGGAGGTAAGAGGGAATCTACAGAATACATACCGGATGCTTCATTTCTGTGCTTCTCGGGATTTTTCCTCCAATCTTTGATAGGATCGGATTGAACTTTATTATTATCAGCAAACTCTTTGATAAATTCTTTGTTATACACCTTCTGCGGATCAGGAAGATGATACATTGCCTTAATGTCTTCTGCTTTAAACGACCCAAAAGACACTCCAGAAGCTGAAACAAACGTTTTGTCCTTTATTTTCACACTATCGATGACCCATCGAATTACATCATAATAAGGCATGATGCTTGCTTTGGCTGCAATTCGATGCAAAAGTGAATTTGCAAGTGATTTTTCAGTAATCTCAGAGTCGGAATCTGAGCTATCTTCATCTGGAACTTATGCCTTTTCCACTGTGACTTTGGGGTTTTCTTTCTCCAATAGATTGTAAACTCCTTCCCACATCATTCTTCCGAGCCCTTGGCATGATGTATCTGTAACTAATCTTAGTTTTGTTGGCTTTTCTTTTGAGACTGTAGGAGTCTCAACAAACTTAACAGGAACAGCGGTCTTGGCTCTTCTCGCTCTCTTCGACATTTCTGCGTTTGATATTACTTCCCTTTGTCTGTGAATGAAAGGGCTTGGTGTTCCTTGACTCTGCAAGACAATAAACTTTCAGTCGTGATAAACAAGCAACTTGAAAGGAACGATTATGAACTCATGATTCATTATTTATTG
This sequence comes from Pinus albicaulis, assembly GCA_034641835.2. Classification (NCBI taxonomy): domain Eukaryota; kingdom Viridiplantae; phylum Streptophyta; class Pinopsida; order Pinales; family Pinaceae; genus Pinus; species Pinus albicaulis. Next base: position 368,617,683 of record CM076575.1, read on the forward strand.
GTTTCGTATAGCGCGTAAATGTTCTTTTTGGGTCACACTCACGTATTAAAAACCGAATCATCAACCAATATTCATTCGATTTGCTATTGAATACCCACGTACAAATGGAGATTTGGCGCTTGTGAAATATTATAATATTCACCTATCCTGAACTTTTCGAATGTAATAAATGTCATTTATCAATCGCATCGAAAGTTTTCAAATGGCACATAAATATCATAATACAAATTTCTCGATTTGCCGATTGCGATTGAAAACTTTTCCAATTTCCGATTAGATTGTTTAGATCGCAATCGGGGAGTTTCAATCGAAAAGAATTTTTAATAGCTTTCTCTGATTTCTAACGGTGGGGTCCACCATATAAAAGTTTTTGTTATTTAAATGAAAAAATGTTTGTTTTCTTTTGAAAAGCGTTTATTGTAATAACACGCGTCGCATCGGAGAATTTGAAATTGACTGCAAAGAGCTTATTAAAGAGTATCCCGATCATGCGATTGCGACTGGTCACATCGCATCGGAAGTATATGAATGGATAACTTAAACTCTTTGCAATTGAAGTTTTGCGATCGAGCTAATCGCATTGGAGGATTTGCATTTGTATGTCAAATTTCCTCTAAGGGTTTTCTCTGATCTCCGATTGCGATTGTTATTCATTGGAATTTTATACTTGACTTGTTTTTTATGATAAGGTCTTCTATATTTGATCGGATCGGAAGTTTTGAATGTTGTATTTGGTTTGTATATAAACAAAGATGAGCTTTTTCAAAACAATGAATCTTTATTTCTAATTCTTTTATTTCTATAAAAAGAAAAAGGGACCCTATTTCTAAATGAATTTTATTCTAAAATTAAGAAAAAGGGAGGGTTGTTGTATAGTACAACAGGCCCACAAACAACTCCCTTTATACCCGCGTCGGATTACAAATCCAGGCTTTAATCAACATACATACATTTAAACAATCAACAACACATATATATTTAAACATACATACAATTAGCAGTCAACAGTGTAAACTTTACACTATGGCACATATAACATACATGGAACAAAGGCTATTGGGTCCCACAACGCTTGACCAATCATATCTCATCACAAATCCTTGCCCGCAGGTTTCCCACTCTACCGTTAGCGATAAACCTTAAACCTTGCGATCTGTGATCTGCGCTCGTGCGCGGTACTGCCACGTGGACTCCCTTCATCACATCGCATTGCATAAACCTTACCGCATTGCAACCAACATAACATTCATTGTGATATCCTTGAATTTACCTCCTATTTCTTACAGTATGTGATGTTGCGCAGGGTCGACACGTGTCCCTCCATTTCGCATCGCAGAATATTTAACTTAACTTGGGGTCGTCTTATTGCTATCCTTTAAGCGCTGCGATGTGCGGTATGTGGTTCGTCGTCCACCATTAATCTACACTCAGATCTAACGGTCCTCATCTGATCACACTCTGCACTTTATAATATTTACTTTGTGGTTATACTCTATTTCTTGCGATGTGCGATATTATGTTGTGTCGCTGCGTGTCCCTTCTTCACTTCGCATCGCAACTTATTTAACTTACCTTGCGACGCCTTAACACTTACCTGCTATACTTTGCGATTTGCACTTTTGATCTCCGCCGATGCAATCATCATCATTGATATGCCTAGATCTACGGTCCTCGTTGTTGCTTGCAACTCGATTGTATTTATGCCCTGCTTATCTTACGATGAATCATATTTGTCCATTTCTTGCCTTTGTTTTTGCGATCTAATCCTGACTGTCCACTCGCTTTCGTGCGGCTCTTCTTTGCCTCTTCTGCCTGCTTTGATCTCAGTCGTCCATCTCTTGCCTTTGTTGTTTCAATCTAATCATGACCATTCGTTCACCTCACTTCGAAATATTCAAAGACTTTTTTGCCTTATTCTATTTTCCGTTTGTTTACGTTGTCTCGCTCTGTGACTCCGGCTCTTGCTGCTCTCGCCTCTTCCTCTTGGCTCTCACTTCCTCTTGCTTCTGCTATGTGGAGGATCTTTGGTCCTCATTGTGTCTAGCAAATCTGATTGTGTTCAGCTGTCTCTACTCCATTCGTTGCCTGTGCTGCATTCGCTGCCTCTGCTGCCTCTGCCTCTTTGTTGTCTCTACTCCATTCGCTACCTGTGATGCATTCACTGCCTCTGTTGTCTCTGCCTCTTTGTTGTATCTGCTCCATTCGCTTCCTTTGGTGCCATCTTAGCTGCATTCGTTGCCTTGGCTGCCTTTCACGACTTGACCCGCTTTGCTGTCTTTCACTGCCTTAACTGCCTTTGTTCTTTTGCTACTTCTTTGCCTTAAGTAATCACGTTAAAGCTTATCCATGCTGCTCCTTTGTCTTTTTGTTGCTTCTCTCTGCTTTAGGTTATACTTCTATGGCTGTTATTTTGCCTCCCTGCTGCCCATTGTTGCACATTGCTTGATCTACTCCTTTGTCTTATAACCGTTGCTTCTCTACTCCTTTGCCATTAATGATAATTCTGGTGTAAATCCTTTCTCATCCTTTGCCATCAATGACAATATTTCCAATAGTCTCCTCCTTTGGCATTGATGGAAACACATCCACCAATACTCCAATACTTCCTCCAGGACTTCCTCCCCCTTTCATTCTGAGAAGTGTGTTTCTTCCTCTGCTTGCTTTTTAAAAGAGCCTTTCTTCTTCTGCTTACTTTTCCTCCCCCTTTGACATCAATGGAAAAGGGTTACACATATCCCAGTGTAGATTCTATTTTTGAATTTCCTCTCTCTGAGTTGTGTTTAGGCCTTTTTCTTTTGACTTTATACCTTACTACTCCAGACTAGTGTACAAGAGTTGTTGGGATAACACTTTTGAGAATCATTGAACTTGTATATGCACAGTAAGTTGATACCATCCCAAAGCACAAACTCCTTGCACTTGTATACAGCTAAAAGTGATGATAAGGACACTTCATATAACAAACTTATATGATCAGATATGCATCATTGGAACAATACTAAAATACTGAGAATGCTCCATATGACATATAAAGTCTGCTCCAAATATACTTCAGTCCATATTATGATCTTCATCTGGGATACATATCTATAGTACACATCTATTCAAATATGATGATGCCAATGTATATTTTATAGCTGTGGTTCACATTTACTGCCTGTTGGTGGTGATATGAGCTAGGATTTTGACAGGAATATTACACTTAACAGCTGAAAGGTCCTTGTTACTAATGTGAACCATGAATCAAACCAGAGCTTACAACTTATTATGAGATTAGACAATATTTTTCAATCTAAGAGACCAAATGACTTTACTGCTTGTACAATGTTCTTTCAAAACAAACCCTTGAGGCTAGATACATTCAATGTATTAGTCAGTCTCACTTATCAACTATGCAATTTTATTTATGACATAAGGGGGTATGTATGTCAATGATCAACCTCTCTTTAATGGTGAAATACTAGCAAATCCTTTATGCTGAAGTATGCTTTAGATGAATCAATAACAAACTCTTGAGCTTCAAATGTAAGATTAACACAACTAGTCCTTCATACTTCAAATACTTTAACTATTCTATCATGATGATCTTCAGCGACACATATTCAAGTTGTTTAACTGAAATCTCAGCAAACATACTTCACACAGTTTTATGAATGATCTTAAGAAAGAGGCCTTGAAGATATATATCTACTGACTTGAGGAAGGCATGCAGTGATGTCTAGAAATAGATACTGCTTCAATGCTCAATATACTACTTGAAGTGTAAACAAGATAATGATCATTTTGCACTTTCATTGACCTTTTTATGTTTTAATAATGCAGATAACGTTGGGTATACTACCTTGATTTTCTTCTGCCATAATAATCTAATTTTGAGGACCTATTCCATACCATTGTTTTACTGATAACACTTGGTATTCTACTGATAGGCAGGCTGCTTGATCCAAATACCAACTGATACTAATTTGATAAACTATGTAGTAATTTCACTTCAGCTTGCACATGCACCCATAGTTAGGACAACCTTCATAGTTTCTACTATTGAGCTCTCCACTGTTCTTAATAGAAATCATCAATACATTGAATCTGATCTTGGCATCATTAAGCTTTTGCTTATTCTGTCATTTTGGTTTAAAAGAATGTCACTTCATATTCCTTTCTAGGACAGCTCTAGAATCATTGTTTCTCTATGTACAATTCAACTGTTCTAACATAATGATCTTCGGGAAGGCATCTTCAATTTCTTTACTTGGAATCTACGAGGGTAGACCACTCATAGTTTTATCACTCATTTAACAGCTTTCCTCCAAGGGGACCTTCTATAGATGAAAGATGGAATGATATAATGATGATAAAAATTTCTCTTACTCGCCCTTCTTAAATTTGTTTCATTGCTAACTCTTGTAGTGTGATGCACAGTGTGATCATCCTCTATGGATCTTTCCAGTTCTATAGCCCAAAGCATAATTTTTGTGATTTTAATCATTCATCACTTAGTGTGTTGTTGTCTTCTTAGCTTACATGTTCATGGCTGATGTTATCTCTACCACCGTGGTTGCTTACTGCCTTCTCTCCTTCCATCAACCTGTTGGCTATTGAATGCTTTCTTCTTCCTCTATAGTTCTTTGTTAGAGGAATTGTCCTTTCCCTTTATAAACTTTTAGTGGTTCTTATTCCATGGAGATCTTCTTAAATTACTTTTATGGGGGCTAATTATGAACTTCTCTCCCCCTGGGGTGTTGCTTCTTATTTATTGTTGGTTGGATATTTGTGTTGCTTCCTAGAGTAGCTCCCCCTGAGACTATGATGGATTCATTATGTTATTGAAGTAACAGGATTCCCCTTTCTCTTTTCCTTCCATACTTTATTGGAGTTCTTCATAATGTCTGTGCTTCTTTTTTATTCACAGTTTTGTCTGATTTGATTGGATTCCATCATCTGTCTAGAGTTCTTTAATGTATATGGTAGCTTACAGTCTTTTGCTTTGTGACCAAGCTTGTGGCATGAATAACATCTTATTTTACCTAACAAAGGTTGAGCTGATGTATGGAATTTTTTTCCCCTTTTTTAAAACTATTTACATTCAACATATTTATGTCCAAATTCATTTCATGAAAAACAATAGCCATGGAATCGATTTGTGTACTTGGTGAAAGGTTGTCCTCTCCATTTGTTTGCTACAGGTAGTCTTTTCGATTTCTGCATCCTTTGCTGGTTGGACTGGATTTTCTTTGTCTTACAGTATGCTACAATATGTTCAGGTTTGTGGCAGGAAAAACAAGTGATACTTCTCATGGGAGGAAAGAACCTCCTTTGACAGCTTCTGAATTTATTCAATTCATATTCATGAGTGTATGGGCCTTTTGCAACTGATTGTTTCTTCCTCTCATTCTCTGTCCTTTCATGTTGCTACTTGTTTCTGTTAGTTTCTTTACATATCATGTTCTCGACGGCTTCTACTCCTGTGGGAATCTTTTGAGTTGCTTCATCATCCTTTACAACTTTTACAAAAGTGATATTCATGTTATCTTCTACCTTGGACTTACTTGTTTCTCCTTCATAGCCTAACCCGGTATTTATGAGAGGACATCTTTGAGCATTTAGTATTTTGTCCAACTATTCAGGGCTTTTCATTCGTGGAGTGTTCATAGATAACTCCCTTTGGGCATTTTCCAGTTTCTTTATCGAGCATACTACTTCTTCTTCCAATTTCTCTTGCTCCTGACGTTTTTCTTTAATTTTCTTAAGCGGAATGTCTTCCACCTTCCTAGATTCTTCAAGTTCTACTTTCAACTGAATGAGGTTTTCTGAATCAGGTTCTTCCTTTACATATTTCAGGAGAATGTCTTTTTGTTTTCTGCACTTGAGTCTAAGTCTGTCTATTTCCTCCAGGGCACTCCTTAGCTCCCCCTCAAGATCTACCTCACCTTCTTCCTTATCTTCCAGAAGGAATCCTTCAGGCTCTTCCATAACCATCAACACAAATTCAAAGGTTCCTTATTCATTTGAGGATTCATCTAAGATTTCAGATGCACTGTTATCTTGCTGAGCATAAAATGATTTTCTATTGAATCTCTTCCCTTTCTGCCATTTATTTATTTTGTTTTTCTCTATCTCTTGTGGCTGGTTCTCTGTTTTCTTATGAGGACATTTCGATGCATAGTGCCCCACTCTTCCATAGTTAAAGCACTTAAATGGAAGTTTACCTTTTGTATTTACCCGTGCCTTTATCCAATGTTCTAACGAATTTGGCCTCTTCTTCATCTGAGCATGAACATGTATCTTCCTTCTCTTTCATGTACTTGTCTACCTTAAAGGTTGCCTCCCTCACATTTGACTTCCCTTGTGGAAGTCTCATCTCATAAGCTGTTAAGTTTCCAAGAAATTGGTTCATGGTCAAGGTTTCCCAATTTGTTGTTTCTTCTATGGCTAAAACCTTAGGGTTAAACTTGGATGGTAAAGATCTCAATATCTTTTGCACAATTACACATTCCTTAATGGGTTCTCCTAGAGATTTCATGTTATTCACAATTTTTGCAACCTTTAAGAAGAAACTGGCTATATCTTCATCTTCATTCATTTTTACATTTTCAAACTGAGCTCTATAGGTTTGTAGCTTGGCCATATTCACCTTTTTATCTCCCTCATGGATACTTTCTAATGTATCCCGTATTTCTTTAGCAGTCTTGTTGTGCATTACTTTGATAAATTCTGCCTCACAAAGACCACTTAAGAGTGCATTCATGGCTTTTGCATTAGCTCTAAAATCTTGTTTGGCTTCTTTCTCTGTGTCAGAATCCTTTGGGGCATATCCTTATTCCACAGCAACCCAAACTGCTATTCCTAAAGACATTATGTACGTCCTCATTCTTATTTTCCAAAAGGCATAGTTTGTGCCAATAAACAAAGGGGCTTTATTTTTTGAGCATCCTTTTAGACTAGCCATCTTGGGGACCTAGGATCTCCTTCCAATTGTTAAACTGATACAGAAGGAACTGGCTCTAATACCAATTGTTGAACCCTTACTTAAACTGAGAGGGGGGGTGAATCAGTTTAATGCATTCATGGTCTTGCAAAACTTTGTTTTACACTTATTTACACCATTTCATGATCAACTTAATATATAATGGAACAACCATCTTAATAAGTGAGCAGTAGGCATTAAGCAGATTAAATACAGAATATCAACACGTAATCATCATGCACATAAACAACAGATATAAGTGGAAACCCATAAGGGAGAAAACCACATATTATTATTGTTGTGATGCAAAGGCAAGCTCTAAATCCCTCTCACCACTGATTTTTTGTAGGCTCCAACCTACAGGAGGCTACTATCTCAATTCTGCAAGCTACAACTTGCAAGGAAGCTCCAAATCCCATCTATTTTTTGCAGGCTACAACCCACAGGAGGCTCCTACCTCAACCAACTACAACTGGACATCTATCAAGCTACAACTTGAAACGGAAGCACCAACCCCCATATATTTTTGTAGGCTACAACCCACAGGAGTCTTTCTACCTCAACTAGCTACAACTGGACATCTATCAAGCTACAACTTGATATGGAAGCACCAACTTCCTCACTCTACAATAAAATCATATGATGATTTACCTGGATATCAGCTATGTTTTTCTCCTTCTTCGTTGTTGTCCTTCCAGCCTTTATATTTTCTTTAAATCATCTTTGGATCTTCACAGCTTCTCTATCTGCTCCTTCTTCTTCTTCCACTCTCTAACCTCCTTATGCATATGACAGTAACATCATTTATAGAGATCAATTCATAATTTTTTGCATTCCATATGGGAATATGAAATGAACAGGTATGACTCTTTCCTTCCACCTTCTCATTTTCTTTCCCAGCATATTCAGAATAATATAACAGTATGTACACATTTCAATATTATAGTGGAGTTTTTCTTTGCCTACAGAGACATTCCTTTGCATCACAAACAATATAAAAATAAATAATACATTTTTAGTTACAATCACATATTTACTCATCCCTTTCAGCTTCTTCGCTTTGTTGTGCGTTTGTCCTTTTTTGCTTGCTATCTCGTGTCTTTTATGTTTCTATCGTTATATTCCACCTTTGTTGTATAACCGCCCTTTTCTTTTATTACTTGTGACTTTGTTGAGATTGCAACAAGATGATGAGCTTAGTGGAAAGAAGTCGCCTTCACTAAGTGGGCCCGCAGGCTATTTTTGGCGCAAAGTCTATTTTTAGACTGTCTATTTTTAGACTATGTATATTTTTAGACATTTCAATCATATTCTATGAGTTGCAGGATGCTATTTGTGGATGGTTGTTCAAGTTGGAAAAATAGATGGACTTCTATTTTTAGACATATTGGGCGGAATCTGTTTTTAGATTGCCAGTCTAAAAATAGATATGTCGAATATTATTAGCTCTTAATAATATTTGGACTATAAACATTATCTTATTCTCTTGGAGCACTTCAGTTAAGCGCACAGATGTGGAATAGGAGCTTATAGAAGGAATTACGCTATTCCTGAGGGTTAAGTGGAGCTATTGCATGGAGAATTCAGTTAGAACTCATGTGACGGAGTTTGGTGGAGTTGTAAAAGTAGTTGGTGGAGTTGTGTTTAGTTTAACTCGATTGGACGGTGACCATTGCTAGTTGTATCTGAAGTCTGACGATTGATACACTAGTGAGAGTGGTGTGAATTAATTATTAATTAATTCACTAAGTAATAATACGTTAATCAATAGAAGAATACATCGGTTAACTACAGTGCATGGACAGTTTCAGTGGAGACCAGTGGAGAGGTAGGTGAAAGAGCAGTGTGACTATCAGTTGTGACTATACTGGTGCATGAGTTTGCACCACACATTGATGGAGATGCCAATGAGGATTGCGCAGTGCAAGATAGGTGGATTCAAGTTCATTCAGAGCCCATATTCAACAGGGATTGCGCAGTAGAGGCAGGCCAGTAGGTGGCAGAGATTGGTGCATGGGATTTTCTAGATCGGACCTGATTAGTGTGTAGCAATTGGAGATTGTACTGAGAGCTTGTGAGGAGCTTTGTATGATGATTGTTACATGATCTCTATGACATATAATATACAGATAGTTGGGAGTTTTCAGCTTTAAGCTTTCCCATAAATTACTGTGTTCATATGTGTGAATTTTTATGGTTTTAATGTGTGCATGCAATTGATTTAATTTTCGCAAGTAATGATCAATAGTAGAAGAGATTATGTATTGTGCATGAAGTCAAATAGTGTGTGATCAGGAGAATATCGGATGTATAATGCATTAGTTATATAATTTCTACATGGTATCAGAGCAATATTGATCATTGGAGCAATTGCAAAGCATTGAAGCTTTTGAGTTTCGTGCTGGTGGAATTCGAATTTGCAGTAGTGTTTTCTTGGTGTCAAAGTTGAGATGTCTTTCAACGGATTGCGATTGGAGTATGCCCTTGAGGGCAACTCGAATTATATTTCATGGAAGGACAGGATGGAGGCGGTGTTGGAGGATAATGGGTTGAAGGAGTTCATAGATGCAGAAATTCCAAAACCTGCTTCTAGCAATATTGCCGCACTTGACGCATGGCAAAAGAAGATAGCAAAATGTCGAAGGATTCTGTTGGAAGGTGTGAAGGATCACATAGTGTCCAGCCTTCATGGTAAATCTTCTCCATTCTTGATGTGGAAAGCTTTGACAGACTTGTTCCAAAGCAAGAGCGACCAGAGGAAGTTGGCGCTCAAGGATAAGCTCGGGAAAATAAAAATGGAGAAGGGCGAGAGTATACCCAAGTACCTCACGAAGTTCGTCCAGTGTAGGGATGAGTTGGGAAGTGTGGGGGTTACTGTAGATGAAGAGGACTTGGTGAGCTTGGCTCTCCTTGGGCTTTCGAAGAGTTGGCATTCCTATGAGGACTCTGTCAATGGTCGAGAGAAACTGCCAGGATGGGAGCGAATTTGGTCAGATCTTGTGCAGGAGGAGATAAGGCAGAGTACCAGGGATGGATCTTCATCGAAGAATGAAGATGAAGAAAATTGCGCTTTGGATACCAAAGCAAGGAAGGGGAAGAGCAAGAAAAATACTTCTTAATCCGATGCGAAAGGAAAGAAGCACGACATGTCCAAGGTGAAGTGCTTTCACTGTCACCAACACGAACATTACGCCACTAATTTTCCATAGAAGAAGAAAAATAAGCAGGCTACTGGATCTGCAGCTGGAGAGGCCTTAGCCTCGCAGTTTAAGCTGAATTTTTCACTGATCGCATGCTTGGTCTCAAGTGCGATGGGTTCAGTGTGGTTTCTTGTCAGTGGTGCGTCTTTTCATATGACCGAAGACAAATATTTGTTCAGTTATCTGGATGAGGAGGATCTTGGAGTGCACATCGAGATGGGCGATGATGGTAGATATAGTGCGACTGGTATCGGGACCATTTCATTTGAGAGGGAGTCTGGTAAACCTTTCATATTGAAGGATGTCATGCATATTCCAGGATTGAAGAAGAATTTGATCTCGGTGGCCATGTTAGAAGACAAGGGATATGATGTTGTCTTTAGCGAGGGAAAGGCTTTCCTGCGCAGTAAGGCAACTGGTGAAACCCGGAGGATAGGGGTTTGAGTTAAGTGTATTTATTAGCTATGGGGTGTGCTCAACCTACGTTAAAGAATAAGGTGCAAGGCAATACATGAGTGGTGAGCCGGATGAGGGCGAGCTATGGCACAAGAGATCAAATATCTTATGTCTAGCATGGTGCTTTGAAGATTTTGCAGCGCATTTCTGAGCCAGCTTCCCAAAGGTACACTTGCATAGTCAGATCAGTGCAAAAGATGTACTTTGGGAAAATTTGTGAAAGCCACCTTTCACGAGAAGGATATTCGCGCCACGACGATCCTTGAGAGAATTCACACAGATGTGTGTGGACCTTTCTCAGTAGCTTCGACAGGAGAGCACAGGTATTATGTGATATTTGTTGATGATTTTTCTCGTAAGTGTTGGATCTTCTTCATGCAGAAGAAGAGCGAGACATACTCAAAGTTCTGTGATTTCAAGGCACTGGTTGAGAAAGAATCGGGGAAGCAGGTGAAGGCTCTTAAGAGCGACTATGGTGGTGAATTCATCTCTGGCGAATTCAAGGACTTTTGCAGCGCAGAAGGAATTCGAAGAGAGCTCATAGCACCTCATAACCCATAGCAGAATGGGGTCGCGGAGCGAAAGAGCAGAACAATCATGGGTGTTGCATGGGCGATGTTGCATGATCAGGGCCTTCCCATACACTTGTGGGCTGAGGCATGCAATACTGCAGTTTATGTGCAAAACCGTTGTCCTCACAGAGTGCTTGGCATGAGTACACCCAAGGAGGCGTTTTCTGGTAAGAAGCCTGATATTTCTCATTTGAAGATTTTTTGCTCACCTGTTTACGTTCATGTGACGAAGGATGCCAGGAAGAAGCTGGAGCCGACCACAGAGGTTGGGATATTTGTGGGGTACACTGATACACCCCACAACTATCGTGTTTATTTTCCAGATAGTCGGAAGACTATTGTGCGACGGGATATTAAATTTCATGAGGAGAAAGCCATGAAGTGTTCACTTGAGAGGGAGCCACACATGCATGCAGATGAGGAGCTATTAGTTCCTAAGGATGAGCCTCAGGATGTGGATCAGCCACAAGAGGAGGTTCATGGAGTGGGAGAAACCACTCATGCAGCGCCAACCATCAGAGGGCAGAAGCGCACTACAGAAGCTAAGTGACTGAATCAGGATGCAGAGAAGATTCTAGGAGCACCTACATCACAGCGCAGACAGAGACAGCGACCTGACCGATATACTGGATACATGGCTCTGATGAGCAAGTGTATCATGACAGAGCCATCCTCTTTCGAGGAAGCTATGGAGGACCCTACATGGGTAGATGCCATGGTGGAAGAGTATGATTCGATTGTCAGAAACAGTGCATGGGAGATTGTCCCAAGGCCAGAAGGGAAATCAATGGTAGGTTTGAGATGAGTGAAGCAAGCTGCTAACGGGAGTGTCGAGAAGTACAAGGCAAGATTTGTTGCCCGGGGCTTCTCACAGATTAAGGGGATCGACTATGAGGAAACCTTTGCACCTATCGCAAGGTATTCTTCCATACAGAGCATCCTAGCTCTCTCGGCGCAAATGGGGTGGCACCTTCATCAGATGGATGCGAAGACTGCGTTCCTCAATGGAGTGATCGAGGAGGAGGTGTACATAGAGCAGCTCGAAGGTTTTGAGATCTTCAACAGCGAGTCGCATGTGTGCAGGCTCAAAAGAGCGTTGTATGGGTTGAAACAAGCACCTCGTGCTTGGTACACACGGATAGATAGTTATTTCACCGGACTTGGTTTTACCAAGAGCGAGGCGACTCCCAACCTGTACCATATAGTGGTTGAGGGTAACTTGCTGATCATTGTACTTTATGTAGATGATTTGATACTGACTGATGATGAACATTTGATACTCTCATGCAAGGCTGATCTTGCAAAAGAGTTTGAGATGAAGGACTTAGGCCTCCTTCATTATTTCCTGGGATTGGAAATTTGGCAGCGCAGTGATAGATTGTTTGTGTCTCAAGGCAAGTATGCCTGGGAGATACTAGAGAAGTTCAACATGCAAGGCTGCAAGCCTATCGACACTTCTCTTCCTGGTGGTTGGAGGAAAGAGGATGCTACATCGGCAGAGGTAGTGGATGCCACTGTTTACCGACAGTTGGTGGGGTCGCTCATGTATCTAGTCAATACACGACCCGACATATGCTACGTTGTTAACCAGCTTTCACAAGCTATGGTTAAGCCTACCAAGCTCTTTTGGAAGGCAGGGAAGAATGTATTGAGATATCTCAGAGGCACATCGGGATATGGACTATGGTACAGATAGTTGGATGAGGTGAAGTTGTGTGGCTTCACGGATGCAAATTGGGCAGGGAACCCAACGGACAAAAAGAGCACATATGGAGGGATTTTCAATATTGGGTCTACAGTAGTTTCTTGGTACAGCAGGAAGCAGAGATCCGTGGCACTCAGTTCAATGGAGGCCGAGTATATGGCAGCAAGTTTGGCTGCATGCGAGGCTATATGGATGTGGAAGATCCTGGTCGGGTTGTTCGGTTCACACTTAGATCCTACTGTGATATATTGTGATAATCAGAGTTGCATCAAACTCTTGGTTAATCCAATATTTCATGATAGATCTAAACACATTGACATTCGGTATCATCATATCAAAGATTGTGTGCAGCGGAAGATCATGTTACTTTCTTACATTCCTGCAGAGGATCAGGATGCTGATATCTTGACGAAGGCGCTCACCAGGAGCAAATTCGAATACCACAGAGGCAGGATCGGGGTGGCAGATAATCCCTATATTGTTGAGAGGGAGTGTTGAGATTGCAACAAGATGATGAGCTTAGTGGAAAGAAGTCGCCTTCACTAAGTGGGCCCATAGGCTATTTTTGGCGCAAACTCTATTTTTAGACATGTCGATCATATTCTATGAGTTGCAGGATGCTATTTGTGGATGGTTTTTCAAGTTGGAAAAATAGATGGACTTCTATTTTTAGAGATATTGGGCGGAATCTATTTTTAGATTGCCAGTCTAAAAATAGATATGTCGAATATTATTAGCTCTTAATAATATTTGGACTATAAACATGATCTTATTCTCTTGGAGCACTTCAGTTAAGTGCACAGATGTGGCACAGGAGATGACAGAAGGAATTACGCTATTCCTGAGGGTTAAGTGGAGCTATTGCATGGAGAATTCAGTTAGAACTCATGTGACAGAGTTTGGTGGAGTTAGTAGAAGTAGTTAATGGAGTTGTGTTCAGTTTAACTCAGTTAGACACAGTTGAGCTAGTTGTATCTAGTCTAACTTATTGATACACTAGTGAGAGTGGTGTGAATTAATTATTAATTAATTCTCTAATTATTAACTCATTAATCAACTGAAGAATACATCAGTTAACTACAGTGCATGGACAGTTTCAGTGGAGACCAGTGGAGAGGTAGGTGAAAGAGCAATGTGACTATAGTTATGACTATACTGGTGCATGAGTTTGCACCACACATTGATGGAGATGCCAATGAGGATTGTGCAGTGCAAGCCAGGTGGATTCGAGTTCATTCAGAGCCCATATTCAGCAGGGATTGCGCAGTAGAGGCAGGCTAGCAGGTGGTAGAGATCAGTGCATGGGATTTGCTAGATCGGATTTGATTAGTGTCTAGCAATTGGAGATTGTACTGAGAGCTTGTGAGGAGCTTTGTATGATGATTGTTACATGATCTTTATGACATATAATATATAGATAGTTGGGGTTTTTCAGCTTTAAGCTTTCCCATAAATTACTGTGTTCATATGTGTGAATTTTTATGGTTTTAATGTGTGCATGCAATTGATTTAATTTCCGCAAGTAATGATCAATAATAGAAGAGATTCTATATTATGCATGAGATTCAGATGTATAACGCATTAGTTATATAATTTCTACAGACTTTTCTTTTGTGTTCAGCCTTTTCATCTGCCCGTGCTGCCGCACCACTATTCTGTCAGTGTTCCTCATCCTTTTAATTGCGTTCAGATTATTCCTTTGTGACCTAGGGGTTATGGCTCACATACAACTCCCTTTATACCCACGGAGGATTACAAATCCGGGCTTTAATCAACATACATACGTTTAAACGATCAACAACGCATATATATTTAAACATACATACAATTAGTAGTCAACAGCGTAAACTTTACATTATGGCGCATATAACATCCACAGAACAAAGGCTATTGGGTCCCACAATGCTTGACTAATCATATCTCATAGAAAATCCTTGCTCGCAGTTTTCCCACTCTACCATTAGCGATAAACCTTAAACCTTGCGATCTGTGCTTGTCCGTGGTGTTGCCACGTGGATTCCCTTCATCGCATCGCATCACATAAACCTTACCGCATTGCAACCAACATAACATTCCTTGCGATACCTTTGAATTTACCTCCTATTTCTTGCTGTATAAGTCGTTGCGCAGGGTCGACATGTGTCCCTCCATTCCACATCGCAGAATATTTAACTTAACTTGCGATCGCCTTATTGCTATCCTTTAAGCGCTGCGATGTGTGGTATGCGATTCGTCGTCCGCCGTTGATTTGCCCCCAGATCTAACGATCCTCGTCTGATCGCACTTCGCACTTTATAATATTTACTTTGTGGTTATACTCTATTTCTTGTGGTGTGCGATATTGTGTTGTGTCACCCCGTGTCCCTTCTTCACTTCACATCGCAACTGGTTTAACTTACTTTGCGATGCCTTAACACTTACTCGCTATACTTTGTGATTTGCGCTTTTGATCTCCGCCGATGCGATCATCACCGTTGATCTGCCTAGATCTACGGTCCTCGTTGCTACTTGCAATTCGATTGTATTTCTGCCCCACTTATCTTATGATGAATCGTATTCGTCCATTTCTTGCCTTTATTTTTGCGATCTAATTCCAATTGTCTGCTCTTCTTCACAAAACTCTTCTTCGCCTCTTCTGCCTGCTTTGATCTCAACCGTCCATATCTTGCCTTTGCTGTTGAGATCTAATTGTGACCGTCCATTCACCTCACTTGGAATTATTCAAAATTTTCCACCTTAGTCTATTTTTCATTTGTTTACGCTGTCCCACTCTATGACTCCGGCTCTTGCTGCTCTCGCCTCTTCCAGCTTCTGCTATGTGCAGGATCTTTGGTCCTCGTTGTGTCTAGAAAATCCGATTGCCTTCAGCTGTCTCTGCTGCATTCGCTACCTATGTTGCATTCGCTGCCTCTGCTGTCTCTGCCTCTTTGTTGTCTTTGCTCCATTCGTTGCATGTGATGCATTCACTGCCTCTGTTGTCTCTGCTCCATTCGATGCCTTTGGTGCCATCTTAGCTGCATTCGCTGCCTTTCACGACTTGACCCGCTTTGCTGCCTTTGTTGCCTTTCATTGCCTTAAATGCCTTTTTCCTTTTGTTGCTTCTTTGCCTTAAGTAATCATGCTAAAGCTTCTCCATGTTGCTCCTTTGCCTCTTTGTTGCTTCTCTCTGCTTTAGGTTATACTTATATGGCTTCTCTTTTTCCTCTCTACTGCCCATTGCTGCACATTGCCTTATCTACTCCTTTGCCTTATAACCACTGCTTCTCTACTCCTTTTCCATCAATGATAATTCTGGTGTAACTCATTTATGATCCTCTACCATCAATGACAATATTTCCTACAGACACATTATTAATTGTTAATTCTAATTGATAAATATTGTGTATTTTATTTTCTTATTCCCTAAGGAAGATGCACTACCTAAATAGATTAGGCTTTTTAACGAGATGTAGGAGTTATATGGGTGAATAGTGGCTTGAAGCCCTTCATTATGATACTATCTCCAAAAAGTATAGCAAGAAACCATTAATCTTAATTTTAGGTGCCTACAACTAATGGAAATGTGCCAAGTCACTTTCTTTTTGGGTTTTCGCTCACCAACTGGGGTTTTTAGCTTCAAATTTACTTATCTCTCTAACCAGGAGGAACCACATGGCGTACCACATACCATCGGAAATATCTCTTCAGGGAGAATCCAATGACATAAATATCCAAGACAAACTCAATGATTTAACCCTTGAAAATTTTGGGGTACATCCTCAGTCCAGTGAACCCAAACCCTATGACTTAGGTTTTCAACCATCCAATAGCGTAGCTGCTATCTAGATGTAATCTGACAATTACTGAGAAGCGTTCATTATACATTCGACATCAATGACTGGCGTTTTTTGTCAAAGGAAAACCTATTCAACTCCATGGGTTGACATCAATGACAACACCATCCAAAAATCTCCCCATTTGTCATTGATGACAACACACGTACTCCTCCTGTGAGTACAGCTCTCCTTGACTTCATGCTTTACCTCCTTCTCGAGATTTCAATCTCCTTCTCAGGTTTTATCTCCCAATTTGACATCAATGGCAAAGGGTTACTTCCCCTGAGAATTTGCTTGCTTCATGTGGACTTGTTACCTACCTATGCTCCCCCTTACGAGAAGCTTTCTTGTAATAATCTGTCAATGGCGATCCTTATGGACCTGTAACCTGCATGTGCTCCCCTTGACAAGAAACCTTCATCTGGTAATCTCTGAAGAGATGTAAGCCTTTAACTGTTCTTATCCCCTTGAAATTGTTATGGATTTGACACATTTGTCTTGAAGTTTCCATTTTGTCCATGTTGTTTTTCTGTTAATGGTAGACTTGTGCCACATATTGTTGTATAAACTCCCCCTCTTCAAAATTCAAGGATTTGACAAGCCAAATTGTTCAAAATAGTGTATCATTTAACGAACCATCTTGACTTGAGTCATTATCTAAAGCAACTACTGATTCCTCATTACCTGTTATGAACCCTGAGAGCATAACTATTGAGACATTCTTGTATTTTTGCACTTCTTGTTGATCCTTTACTTGCTCTTCCTGTATTTGTACATGTCTCTTCTTCCAAACCTTCTTATTCTCGTTATCTATATTCATGGTTAAATCCATTTTGTTCCTGCAGTGACAATTTATGTGTCCATTATTATGTCATTTTTAACATTCCTTATCAGGATTGTACTTGCATTCTTGAGCTATGTGTCCATTGTTATGACACTTGAAGCATTCAATGTTGTCCATAGGTGATTCCATCTTATATCTGCAATCGTGAGATTTATGACCATAGTTATGGCATTTTAAACATTCAATGTTTGACCCATCTGGCATATATTCTCTACTGACAAAATCATCATGGAACCTGTCTTGTGATGTTGCAAACTCGCTTCTAGGATTTTGCGGACAATGATTGTACTTGTCAAAAACTTCACAATCCCTAGACATATGTCCATAGTTAGCACATAAAAATCAATAACCATTAAATAAATGTGCATACCTGAATGATTCATTCAAATGTGATGGTCCTTTATAGTTATACATGTCAACAACTTTATAATCCCTAGCCATGTGTCCATAGTTAGCACATGAAAAACAATAACCATTAAATAAACAAACATACCTGGAAGATTTATCACTCTTCTTTGGAGGCAGTTTTGTAGTCTGTTGTTGTCCTTTGTTCTTAGTTATTGGAATTGCAACATTCTTCTTTGGCTTTTAATTTCAATCAACTTCCTTCTTAGGAACATCCTGCGAAGATGTGGAGCTTGCACCTTCATCAACTGGAGCTTTACCAGCTTTAATTGCCTTCATCTTTTCTTCTTCAACTGTCTTATCTTGTAAGTGTTATTTTTTGTGATTCCTTGAGTTTGTTGATCTCGTCAAGTGTTGCATTAAGTTCTTCTTGCTTTTGAGCAAAATCTTCTTGAGACCATATTTTTAAGGTCCCCCTTATTTTTTCTGCCTCCTCAACCTGTAGCGTGAGTAGAGTGATATTCTCTACTTCTTTGTTGAGAACCTGTATTTGTTCCTTCTGCTTCTCGATCTCAATCCTGAGCTTTCTTAGTTCAGTTGAAGAGGTTTTAAATTTCTTTTACTTCTAATCAACTGCGGATATGTATCTTTGATCAGATTCCTTTCTTTCATTTATTTTTTATCCTGCTATTATCTGCAAAGGCTATGTCAAGTTCTTGTTGCTTTTGTTGGACTTCTCTCATGAAGTCTTGTGTCTCTGTTTTCTTGAATTATTCCATTTGATCTCTAAGACTACTAATCATCTTCTTAGACTCTTCATTTCCCTTGATTAGTTCTTTTGTTGCCTTCAATTTTGCTTCCAAAAGTCTCTTCCTTTCCTTTTAACATTTGAGTTCCTTTATCACTTTTATCACTTCATTTTGAAACTCTGTCTGAGTCATTTCTTCAATTTTTTCATCATGATCAGAAGAATCTGCATGTTCAATAACTTCTTGACCTGATTTATTTGTTGAATAAGGATTATGAAGCTTTTCCCATAGAGCTTTAGCTGTAGAACATTGACCAACTTTAGTTTTCACATAATTTGACAAAACATTCAAAATTATATTCATCGCCTTTGAATTGTACCTTTTAGCTTCACCGGTAGATGTGTCCTTGAAAATAATTGATTCCCATACTTCACGTGTTTGCAAACGTACTTCCATCATGGATTCCCACATCCAGTATTTATCTGCATCAAAATTAGGGATTGGTACACAATACTCGCTTTCTTCATATTTTGATGCACTTGTAACTTCCTTTGAAATCCTTGCAACTTGCTTCTTTGGCTTTCCTATCTCTATGCTCTGAAAATTTCCTTCCAGCGGTTAAGTTGTTACTAAAGGAACCAAGCTCTCATACCAATTTTTGGAAACACTGAGAGGAGGGGGGGGGAGGTGAATCCTTTTTTATTAGCAATTAGCACTTTTTAATCCTTGTTCAGAGCATTAGTTATTATAAATGTTCTTCTTCAGCAATTATAAACAATAATCAGCATTAAACAACACCATACAACAATGAAAAAAGATAAAATAGTAGACACATATATTTTTAGGTGGAAAACCCCGTCCAGGTCGAAACCACTTAATGCTTCTCTATTAATTGTTTTGTTATATATTTAAAATAAATATTAGTTACATCAAGATTTAAGCTACAACTGAGGGATGCGTCAACCCCCTAATTCACAGGCCAAAACCTGTAGGACGCTACTAAACCCTAATATCCTGCTGCAACTAGAAGGACACCACAATGTCCTGTAGATTAGGCCACAACCTGATAAGTGCCTCAGAGTCAGAAAGGATGCTTCACTGCCCTGTTAGTTTATCAGCCACAACTGAATGGATGCCACAACACCCCATGTAAGCCATAACTTTCCCTAGCACCACCCTGCCACCCTGAAGTGTTCTCAGGCCACAACCTGAAGGTGACTCTGATCACTTGGAAGAGTCGATAGATCAGGTTTCACAATTTTCACACTGGACCCCGTGTACTCTGAAACAATATAGAATAGTTGTAAGGAATATGTAAAATAAATATCAAATCCTGGTAGCCACTGATCATTGTTCCCATAAAATGATTATTGCATAAAGATGCACATCAAGCTATCATTGTATCACTATCACTTCACACCATATATCACTGCCACTGCAAATCACTGTATAACTATCAGTTACCACAAAATGTCACTTCACAAATGGATAGTCATCAAAACATTGTCATCACACTGCTCATGAATGAATAATCATCAATGATGTATCATTGTCATCATCGTATCGGGCTACACACAAAGAAACAACTATTTGGCATTGCTATCAAATGATGGCATAACCCAAGGTGTCTCAGGTCATCCCGATGCCCTGCAGTAAATGCTCTCAAACTTGATCCCCATAGAGCTACCAACATATATGTAAGCACATTGTTTTACTGGTCAAACCCTGTAATCCATCCTTCTCCAATAGGTTGTATAATTGGAGGATATTCCCTTCACTAGTTGCTACCCCGCAAGGTCACATTCAAGTTATGCTAGGTGTTGGCCCGTGAATACGACCACTTTTTAACACTTATTTCATCCATTTTTACTCTTCTTTATCATGTCATTTATTATAATTTATCATATAAATCCATTTTATAATGATTTAGGCTCTTATGGATGAATATTATTTATTCTCCTTTATTTTTAATAAATTGATGATTATTATGCATGATTTTATCAATGATGGTTTATTAATATATTTTTTAATATCACTCACCATTTTAGCCTCCAAGATATTTCCAGATTGAAGATTTGATCTCCAAATCATCATCAAATATTCCAACTCAGAAATTCGCTGGAATAAGAAGTGACAGTTTTGCGGTTAAGATTCTGGGCAAATGAAGAAGAATCTGGAAAATCCGGAACATGGGTTTTGTCCAAAATGGGCCCAATTAACTTATTGATAGAACGGTTTGCCCAAATTCGGCTTGTATTGAGATAAACGCAGGGTTCTTTGAGCACGATTTTCTCATATTTGTTGTTGCGGCCGTCCTCCAAATCTCAGCTGCAAAGCCAAATTTGCCTTGCTCTTGTTGAAAGATTGTTGAAATGTATTTTTTGGTTGATCGAGTTGTTGGGAACAATCCAATATTGTTATGAGATATCATATTTGCTATTTAATTTCTCCTCTTTCTGATTATAAAAGGAGAGCATGTATTATGTATTGGGGGAGGATGAAGAACAATGGATGATTATTGAATTCCCTTTGTAACACTGTAATTCCTTGACTATTGTGAGCAAAAAGCAACTGATGTAAAAGCTATTCATGTTTGATTAATACAAAGAGACGTTCTCGCTCCATTTCTCAGGCTCTGCAGTAGCCCAACGACGCTTTCACCGGCAGTTGAGGGCTCAGCCCTGGTGGAGTGATCCGCTATTTGTATTTCTATTCTTTTATTTCTGTTGTGTGATAATTGCATTTAGATTTATTACGATTACAGAGTTATTTGATTGCTGTTGGATTGAATTCAGATTTGATGTATACGTTAATGAATTGCACTGCTATTCTATCTTAGCAAGGATCGTATTTACTATCTCATTCACCTTGCTATCTTTTATAAAGCGTTGTCGTTCCATTGATTTATGATTCATTCCAATGAACTGTTTCATAGTCTTGGCTGTCAACAGGATTGGAGTATTGAGATTAGTTGCCTAATTGCGTTAAAATTAGAATTTCTGTTCATATTGTTGTTCCTTTTAGTTATTTTCATCAGCACGAAGATTGAGTTTGCTTTCATTTCGATTGCTTTAAGATCACCAACTGTAGAGGACACTGGTTATTGCTTCCAAGTTCCCAGATTGGTTATCTTGCATCGATTTCTAAGGGAAGGAGTTATTTCTACTGTATCCCTGATCGATGTTTTGCAGATTGGTTTAATTAAGGTTTCAGAGCATTTCCATTTATGTTGTTGTAGTTAAATTTCTTTTTCAAGCATCCGTTTAATTTTGCATTTGAAACGTTGTACTACATATTACAAGGCATTACTCTTGGATAAATTGCTGCCTCAGACTGAGTACACTCTTGAAATAAAAAGTCACTCCCAGATTGATAATTAATGTTAGATAAATAGGCGTTAAAAAGACACCTTTTATACCTCAACACTAGGTTATCATAAACATTGTCAACTCAAGTTTCTACTAGTCAAAGCCAATATATCAATGTCAAGTCTAGTCAAAGCCAAAAGGTCGCGTGTAGTATGACTATTTGATCTTCTCATACTAAGTCAAACTTAGGGCAAAATGTCATTATGCATGTAAGGACTTGGTGTGTTAAAGTCATTCTTAGGATGTGAAAGTCAAGGTGAGTATTGTCTTCATCCAACAAGTTAAGTTAACATGAAGTCACAAGTGTCAATTATTGTCAAGTATGTCAAGGTCAACCATTTGTTAAGTTCAAAGTAAATACATCATATAAATGTCAATCCATATTATGATATTTTATATCATTTTCAAGTCAAGAATTACAATCACCAAGGGTCTTTCCTTATCAAATAAATAGTTCTATAAAACACATGTCATATAGCCCACCAATACTGACTTAATAACATTCTATACCACTGTCATATAGTGTCATAAGCTGTAGAAATTTATTAATATTGATAGTATTACCGGATTCTCCTGATCTAACAAATTAATCTTATGTTAAATACATAATCCTTCCACTTAATTCTTTGCGGAAATTAAATCGCCAATTGCAAACACATGAAGAAAATCAATCGCACATAAACACAGTTGTTTAACGGGAAAGCTTAAAGCTACAAACCCCAACTATCATATATTATGTATATCAATGGAATCATGTAAGAATCACATACAAAGCTTAGTACATCAAGCTCTCAATACAATATAGAATCGTCACACACTGTCATGCAAAAATTTTCATATCTATGCACCAATTTCTTGCCTCCTGACAACCTACCTCCACTGCGCAATCCCTGCTGAAGAAGACCACTGAATAAATTTGAATTGGCCTTGCCTTAACTACGCAATCCTCATTGGCATCTCCAATGCGTGTCAGATGCATGGAATGCATCACTACAGTCACAACATATAGTCCATCTCACCCTTTCACCTATCTCTCCACTGGGTCTCCACTAGAACTAACATGCAAGTAGTTAACTGCTGTATTTGTTCAGTTGCAAGTGAGTTATTAGTTGTGAATTAATTAATTAATTAACTCACTAAACTCTCACTAGTGTATCTTCAATTAGAACTAGATACAACTAGCACAACTGAGTTTAACTCACTTAACTGAGTTAAACTAAATAACAACTCCCATAACTACTCTTCCAACTCTGTCACAACTCTGCCACTTCAGTTCTAACTGAGTCCTCCATGCATGAGTCACCAACCATCCTAGGAATTGCGTAATTTCTTCAGCCCACTGATTTGCCAAATCTGTTCACTGAAATAAAGTGCTCCAAGAGAATAAGTTGATATTTATTGTTGGATTATTATTAAGGGCTAATAATAATCGACATGCATCTATTTTTAGATTAGCGATCTATAAATAGACTTCGCCCAATCTTCTAAAAATAGATTTTCATATATTTTTCCAACTTGATCAACCATCTACAAATAACATCCTGCAACTTATAGAATATGCTCACCATGTCTAAAAATATACATACACCTAAAAATAGCCTGCGGGCCCCACTTAGTGAAGGTGCTTAATTTTCACTAAGCTCATCATCTTGTTGAATCTCAACATAAGCCAAATCACCATTGTCAAGTTAATTCTAAAAGTCAAAATCAAGGTGTCAACATACTAGTTATGTTTAGGTCTGACTGTCAGGTTAAGGTCAAATTTTCATTGTTATGCTAAGTGACATCACTGCACATAATATTGAGTCATAGGTCTTTAACATGTCATAGATTATCGTGTCAACACATTGTCATAGTCCAATTATTCTAGTATTTATATCACTGTAAGACACAATCAAGATTAATGTCACTACCTCACTGTCACAAGGATACACATGTCCGAAAATCTTTAGATCACACTCAATATATTTTCTATACTTCAATCATCATAGGACTAAATCATACACTGCTTCACTACTATCATATAGGTGACCGGTTAGGGCACCAAATGTTGCTGTGACGTCCCTCAAACAGTCACTAAATCAACCCTTGAATTCTGTGGCATACCCTTGAAATAAAATAGACCCAACACCAAGCAAGAATGGAGAAATAACATACCTTTTGTTGCCTTCTAGGAGCTCGATGTTGAATCTGTTGTATCTATGTAATTTCGGATCTCCAAGGTCTGAAATTTTTTCCTATGGTATCCTTCTGAGTCCTATTTCCAATCCCACAAGTCTGATCAAGATTGGATTCTTCAAGAAAGAGTTATGCTAAATCTCCCACGATGACCTGATTATATATTGGTTCAGTAGAGCGAACTTGTACAAAGTGCCACGTGTCAGTGTATCGACCTTTGGCTCTGAAAGCGATAACCAACAAACTACAGTCCATCCTCTTTCTGTCACTTATTACGAAATTTGAATCCAATGCTCAGAGAGAAAGTTATGATGATTGTCCTCAGATCATATCTCCAAAAATATAGCGAACCAAGGTCTGAAATTAGGTCACAAGGTTCATCGGGATTTCGGCTCAAATGGGCTTTTTTTTTTCAGCTTCTGAAGCTTCGTAGAAACAAAGTTATAGTGAAAATGCCACAATGACTTGTTTTAGAGGATATGTGAGCTTTCTTTTTATAAAGTTGAGAGGGGGTTATATAGTGAACGTTGAAGGAGACATTTAGGATTTTAACACATTATTAATTGTTAATTCTAATTGATAAATATTGTGTATTTTGTTTTCTTATGCCCTAAGGAAGATGCACTACCCAAATAGATTAGGCTTTTTTAACGAGATGTAGGAGTTATATGGGTGCATAGTGGCTTGAAGCCCTTCATTAGGATAATATCTCCACAAAGTATGGCAAGAAACCCTTAATCTTAATTTTAGGTGCCTACAACTAATGGGAATGTGCCAAGTCACCTTATTTGGGGGTTTTAGCCCAATAATTGGGGTTTTTACCTTCAAATTCACTTATCTCTCTAACTAGGAGGAACCACGTGGCGTACCACATACCACCGGAAAGATATCTTCGAGGAGAATCCAATGACATGGATATCCAAGCCAAAATCAATAATTTAACTCTTCAAAAAACCTCGAAAAAGTCGGGGGTACATCCTCAATCCAGAGAACCCAAACCCTAGGACTTGGGGTTTTCAACCATCCAACCATGTAGCTACTATCTAGATGTAATCTAACAATTACCGAAAAGCATTCATTATCCATTCGACATTAATGACTGGTGTTTTTGGTCAAATTCAAACCCAGTCAACTCCATGGGTTGACATCAATGACAACACCATCCAACAGACACGTCATTATTTAAGGATTGTAAATGGCATACAATTGTTACTTGGACTTGTATTATGGCTTGAATTAATTCTTCGAGGGGCTCCATTGGTTCCTATGCTCTTAATATTGCTCAACTCATCCAACAATGAAACAATGGACACCCTTGCACCACAAGACAAGATGAACTTGTAAATCAACAACAACAACAGTAGAACAAATTGATGGAAAACATGATGACCATGTTCCAGAGTTTGCAACAAGTTCTCAACAAGCAATAATCTAAAATTAAGAGATTTTCATTGTACATCATGGAAAATGTTAGGGGATAAATTTCACAAATGAATTAATTTTCCATGTTTTTTTTTCCTAAAAAGAAATTACTAATTTCCATATAATTTAAAATGTTTTGCCTAAATTTTATTGGATAAAATTATTTTACCTTTAAAATATCCAAAAATTTATAGAGATAAAATCATTAAAAATCTGAATTATTTAGAAATATTGACAAACATTTTACAATTTGTATATTAGGGACTAGTAAGATTTACTAAGATTTCTACACTTTAAAATAAACTTCCATCCTCAAGATTTCCCTTGCCCTACATTTTCTATCTTTTCTCTTATAATAATGTCCAAACTGGTCTTCAAATGTCTCAGTCCTAGGCTGAACTATTAGTTTATGATATATGTGGCTTCCAGGCTGTTGCAAATATATGGGGAGGATGCGAGTTCCCCATCAACAATTTAGTTCAAAACAAAAACAACGTCCACACCCCTTACCCACATGCTCAACACATGCTCTAAAATATTTTGTCTCCTTCAACTCTCGTCTCAGTGGTGCTAACGTGCCTAAAGCATCTCATGAACCATTGCATCATATAGTGTGATTCATCCTTGTTCAGAATATTTTGTAAGATCACATTTCACTTCACACACTGTTTTTAAAGTTAATTCATCCTTGTGCATAATATTTTGCAGAATCACTCTTCACTTCACAGTGAGTTTATTTTTAAGTTGGCTACATCACTTATATACATTAAACTATTCCAACTCAAATACATAGTAAGTATTTGATAAATAATCTTAAACAATTTTGTTCCCATCGTCTTATCTCTTCCCACCTTTGGGTTCTCACAATTTCCCTTGAAAGAATTTGTTAACAATTCATAAGAACTCCCCCACTTAAGCTGTGAGGACTCCTAACACAACACAACCCTCCGTATCCTCAACTTTCAATGGAAAAATATTCACCCAACTTCTTACTCCATACCCCTCAACAATGACATAGAACAAATTGAACCGTCTTGAGTACAACACTACATGTGTTGTTTATCTTGATCATGGTCCTCCTACATCAATGCTTATCCTTCTCGAGTTTTAACGTACCTTCAAGAGTTTTGTTCTTACACATCGAGGTCTAATGTTCAAGCATTCGATTATTTGTTTTCAATGAAATTTCGACGAGTAACTAACAACCTCACAGATATATGCAATAAAATACAACCCACATATATCAGGAATTCATTCAATGCAGGATCGAGACATCTGGAGACACCATAACTGGAGTCAGGGTCCCATAATCCAACGAGATGCCTATCCTTCTAGCCTTACTATGACGAGCCATGTCTCCAAGGACTTGAACTTGGGTGGATGGGATGACAAACCACCATCACAACTCGAGCTAAGCACTCGTTGACGTTCAAGCATTCCATTATTATTAGTAATAGTACAAGTTCATCTGGGATCTCGATTCTAGTTTTTGGTGGTCTCTAGACATATCGATCGTAGAATAAGATATGAGTTTTTGGTGTATTTGCTGACAAGTTGTTCAATATACACTTAGTGTTATATTGACAACTAGAAGATTTGAACTTGGACCTTACCCAAACTCCAACAAGTTAACGAATCACCATGGTTAAAATAAACAATAACACAAATTCAAACTAAAACTCCAACCATAAAAAAAATAAAAATCTAATGATTATTTTATCTTTGTTAAAAGGCGTCTATTTACACTCACAACAAATATGAAAGACTATTTCTTTTGAGGGAAGGATTAATGAAACTCAATTGAATGAGCATACACCATTTTACTTTAACATACCTTTTTATATTTTTGCATATATTATACTTTAATACTTATCGTTACGCTTTTGGGCTAGTTGGTTTAAATGATTTTCTCATTTATTTTATTAGAAATTTAGTCAAATTTATCCATCTCCTACCATTTTCACATATGAATAATGTACAACATATGCACATTAAAGATTTCCTCGCTGCACTTATTTTCATGCATTTTAATTAAATTAAAATTGAAATTATAATCCGATATTTACTTCAGTAATTCATTTCAAAAGCTCTATATATAATTAATACTCTCTAGTGACGTTGACTGGACTGATCGAATTCTCCGAATTCTTCCTATGTTCTTCCTTCGCCTCTAGGCTCCTAGCCTCCCAGTCCTAACTGAAAAACCTCTGTATAAAAAACACTCGCTCATCTTGACTCGACCGATCGAATCCTCCGAATGCCTCTGTTTTCCACTCACCCCGAAGCTCCCACTTCCTCCCATGCGACCGTGCTCTACGGTGCACGATTCCAGACTCTTCATCGTGTATAACACTCTGAAATACACTCGCTCTCAGAATGGCCGGCCCTCTGTCGCAACCCCGCAGCAGTCAAGCCATGTCTCTTGCAACCCCCACGGTCATATTAATCGTGCTCCTATCACTTCTCCTCGTCTCTCCTCCCTCACCTCCGGATCTACCTGCGGGTTCTCCGAGCGAAGAAAATCCTGATCCGCCACAGGACCGGGTGCAAGAAGAGGAGGGCATCGAAATCCAGGGTTTTGTGGAAGGCCGATACATTGTGCGCTTTAAGCAGTACAAGCACGGGAGGGAGCATAAATTAGCCCTGGAGCAGCAGTTAGGAGCTAAGGAGAAGAAGGGCTGGAAATGGATCGAGCGTAATAATGCTGCAGCGGCTTATCCCACCGATTTTGGGGTTCTTCAAATATATGGTGATGGTTTGATTGATGAAATTGAGAATTTAGAATTTGTGAAGGATGTTTCTGCAGAGGCGCGTTATTCCCGAGCTTTGCTGTTCAATAAAGAAATTAAAAATTCCAATAATAATGGATGTTCTGATAATGCGAAAAAGGGTCCAGGGAAAATCTTTACTCGCATGTCATATGAAGAAGGCATTGATAGTAATGGTACCGTCAATTGGGGCCGCAAGCTATTCATGCAGGTAATTTTATTCCAATGTCGACTTGTAATTCCTAGAAGCTAATTTTATTTATTATTCCAATGTTGTTTTATATACAATGCTTTTACCATTTTCAACTGTGGCATTTTAAGTCTCTCAACATATATCCACCAACTATCAAGAGATGGGATATGGTTTAGCTGTTAAAATTTGCCAAGAGAGATAAATTAACCAGCAACAAATCACACATGATAAACACACTGTTTATCATGGAAAATCACTAATCCGGGAGAAAACCAGCGAAGAGAATTATATTAGTCCTTTGACCAAAACTCGACCAAGCTGCCCAGGTTAGCCTTCACCGCTCACCTCCCTGGCACCTAAGTCACTGGATACTCCTAAAATGCCCTCGAATCCCCGAATCCCCGTACCGGACACCTGCACGTACCGGATTCGGCCCCAATTCAAAGGATACGGCGTATCCATACAGGGTACGGTCGGGATATGGCGTATCCCAAAAGGGATACGCTATATCCCAACCGTACCCCGTCGGATACGCCGTATCCCATACAGCCGGGTATGGCCGGGCCCGCGGCAAGGAAAATCGCGCTATTTTTTTTAATAAAGTTCGGTTTTTCCTCTTTATTTTGTCATCCATTTCATTTGTGAAGTGAGGAGAGCTAGTGTGAGCAAGGAGCAAGTGTGAGCAAGGATAAAGGGAGTTCTTTCGAAGAGATTCGAGCGTCCGGTAAGTGCGTTGTCCCTCTATATTTTGCATTTAGTTTGTTGTTAGTGTTTGCATGTGCATATGTTTTATATATTTAGTTGTTTTTGTTTATTTTTTACAGTATTCATGGCTCAATCAAAGGCAGCAAGACATGGGCAAAGAAAGGGGAAGAATGTCTCCATTGGAGATGCCCCTCCTGTCCCTCTTTCATCAAGGTCTGCAAGTATTCCATGCATTGGAAGTGGGGCTGCAACAGTAGCTTCAAATGTGCAGGGAAAACAAATTGTTGACCCCAAATACCCATTGTGGAAATATGCGACAAGAGAGGAAGGGGTAGCAAAAAAGGGAGGAGGAAATTGTTCATGGAAATGCAATTTTTGCAATGGCCATTTCAATGGCACATATTTCCGTGTGAAAGCTCATTTGTTGGGTATTCCAGGTTGTGGCGTTAAATGTTGTACAACAATTGAATCGCCAGATAGGAAGAAATTGGAGAAAGAGCAGAGTATTGGTGAGGCAAATGTGGCAGCAAAATCAAAAAAATCCAAGACTGATGACCCCCTTCCATACTTGAGGAAAAGCAGCAGCAAGTTCCCTTTTGAGACTTATAGTAGGAGAGAATTAGCAAAGAGAAAGGCAACTGCAGTTGGTCCAATGGACAAGATTTTCCAAAAAGAGAAAAGGGAAGAGCTTGATCTCACCATTGCATTTTTTTTCTATCAAAACTTCATATCCTTTAATGTTGCACGGTCACCTCTATTTATTGAGATGTGTCGAGCTCTTTGTCATGGGGCTCCATCAGGGTATGTGCCTCCTGGGTCAGAGAAGCTCAGAACCACATTGTTTACAAAGGCAAAGAAAGAGGTGGACAAAATGCTTGAGCCTATTAAATCAGCATGGCCAACATCTGGGGTTAGCATTGTTTCTGATGGATGGACAGATCCAGCACGCCACCCACTCGTTAACTTCATGGTGTCATCCACGAATGGTGCAGTTTTCTTGAAAGTAGTGGATGCACTTGGAGAGTACAAGGATGCACAATATATGGGTGAGTTATTTCTCAAAGTTATTGAAAGTGTAGGTGTGGATTGTTGTGTGCAAATCATTACAGATAATGCACCTGTTTGCAAGGCTGCTGGCATGATTGTGGAAGAAAAATATCCACAAGTATTTTGGACACCTTGCATTGTCCATTCATTGAACCTGGCACTGAAATCTATTGCTTCTGATGTGCTTTGGATTGGAGCCATTATTGAGGATGCACGACATATCCGCAACTTTGTAACAAACCATACAAATGCCCTCACTATCTACAAGGAGTACAACAATCTATCATTGTTGAAGATTGCAGATACACAGTTTGCCTCTTCATTCATCATGTTGAAGAGGTTGAGAGAGGTCAAGACCGCTCTTGGGTCTATGGTTATTTCAGAGTTTTGGTCTTTTTGGAGAAAGACAGATCAAGCAGCCTCAAAGAAGGTGAAGGACATAGTGTTGGATGATATATGGTGGGAGAAGGTAGATCTAATTATTCAGATCATGGAGCCTATCATTTCCTTGCTCAGATTTTCAGATACAGACCAACCCATCCTAGGAGAGGTTTATGAGGGATGGGATTCCATGATTGAGTCTGTGAGGACCATTATTTTACAGAGTGAGTGCCCAAAGTATGAGACATCACCCGAGGCCTTCTTCACCGTCATACAGGATATTCTTGTCAGCAGATGGGACAAGAATTGCACACCTTTACATTGTTTGGCTCACTCCTTGAACCCAAAATACTACAGCCATGAGTGGCTGAATGGTGGACCTTCCTGTAGATTCCCTCCTCACATGGATGCTGAAATCTCACAGGGGAGGAAAAATGCATTGAGGAGGATTTTTCAGGATAGGGCATCCCTTGATGAGGTGGAGGATGCCTTTGCAGATTTTTCCACTGGCAGGGGGCGATTTGGAGGCTATGATTTGATTCGGGACAGGGGGGCTAAGAAGCCCCATTCTTGGTGGGCAACTCATGGGGCAACAAGCCCTCCTCTACAGCAGTTAGCCATGAGGCTCCTCTCTCAGGTGACTTCATCCTCTTGTTGCGAGAGGAATTGGAGCACATATGGGAATTTGTATAGTGTGAAGAGGAGTAGGCTTGAGCAGTCCAGGGCAGAGACAATGGTGTATGCGCACACCAACCTTCGTCTCATCTACAGGCAGAGGGAGGATTGGTTGAAGGGAAAGACAAAGATGTGGGATGTCTTTCCTAATGATATGGGTCTGGACAGCAGTGTTGAGTTGGCATTGGCCAACTTGGATCTCAATGCGCCAGTGCTAGAGCCTGTCACATTTGATGATGGATTAGAGGGGTCATCCTCCACACCAGCAGATGCAGAGATGATAGAGGAGGAGGATGCATCAGAGGCAGAGGAGAGCAGTGGTGAGCATGATGATCAGGATTTCGACAGTGATGCCGATTATGAGGATTGATGACTCTGACTCATTGAGGCTTCAGGCTTGTAGTCTTGTAGATTGTAGTTGATTTTGTATTTTCTATTTCTATTTGCCATTGGCAGTGTTTAATGTAACACATTTTGATTCTGATGACTTAATGAAAAAACTACAGTATCTTACTATCTTCAATCTTGTCTTTCTGAGTAAATTTGACAATTGTATCATGTATGGTGTATCAATGTATCATTGTAATTTGTATTATAGTATCAATGATGATGTATGACTCATGAGTATCTAATATCTATGTTTGAATCAATGAATTTTGTATGAATTTGTGCAAAAAATATCTAATTTTTAATATATTAATATATATATTTTTAATAAAATAATATATAACGTATCGTATCCCAGAAGTATCCTGTTCCAGGGTCACCGTACCTGTATCCGATTCTTCGAATCCTGGTATCCCCGTATCCCCGTATCAGGTGACTTAGCCTGGCACACTTATAATGAAGTATTTTCAAACCTTTTGAAGGCTTCACTACATGCAATCCATGGGCACAAAACCATGAGCAACCAAAAGGATGTGTCAAAAACCACTAGTGTTGACTTAGTAACTTTGACTATTTCATTGATACGATTTTTATGTCACAACCCCCTTAAAACTTAAGTTGGGTTCCCCTTGACCAAATCCGTCCATACCAGTCGAGTGAGCCAACACTTCTTACTTCCAGGCCCTACTCCCCACGAAGTTTATATCTAGGTTATTTGGTAATTCAACATGCTCCCTATCACCTAGGTCTAACTCCAACATTTATCAATAATTTCCCAGGGGTTTGCATGCCTTACTAGATATTATAGTCGTATGCCCATTTACATGTAAACATTGTTTGAAACTCTCTCTCTCTCTCTCTCTATATATATATATATATATATATATATAATTGTTGCAATTTACAATACACAACCAACATCTCTCTCTTGCAGTTTATAATACACAACCAACATCTCTCTCTTTCGCAAGTCAACCATTTCAACACTCTTTTCTCCTCTAGCTCCTTTGATTGCTTCATCCTCACCAACCCTCGCAGCTACATCATGCCACCTCGAACCTTTGATCCACAAACCTAGAGACTAAACCATGGATGATCCTTATTCCAAAACATAAAGCATTGACAAGTTTCTACGAGCTTTGGTATTTGTTGAACATTTCTCAACTAGAGTGGATACATTTGAGGTAATTTTTCCTTTTCGAGTTTGCTTTATTAATCCCTGAAGCAAGGTTACTTGGGAGCAGGGAGCGACATTTTAAAAAGCTCTTGGTTTGGGAGCGAATTTTTATATATTTTGATACATATATGTCAACAAAAGCATGTAGAATGATGAAGTAGATATAAAAATCATACAAACACAGATTGAACCATATAACATCAATCATTTAGAAGTTATAATCTTTATCAACCACATCCACAAGTTAGTAATATACAACATATCGAATCTCATGATTCATCAATCTTAAAGTTTCAAGCTTTCAAAATTCAATACATAACATTTATCATCATTGATCACCGAAATTATATAAAAAATCTAACATGAATGAAATGAAATGAAATAACTGTTAACTTTCATGAAGCATCATATTCATACTTCATTACCAATGAGTTATAATTGCAAACTTCAAACTTAAATAATCATATATTGTTTACAAAAAATATCATAATATATATGAAAGAGTCTACAATTATAAAAACTACTAGAAACTAGAAAATACAAGTAAATCTATTATCTATTGTTAATGCTTGGGCCCCTTGCCGCCACGAGAAATGTCTAATTTCTGAGTCTTGTTGGAAAATCAAGATCTTTGTCATTAATATCACACTTTAAGCATTAATATCCAGAGGTATCTTTGTCATTACCTCTGGATCTGTATAGGGATCTTTGTCATTAATATCACCCTCTAAGCATTGCAGTTTACAATACACAACCAACATCTCTCTCTTTCGCAAGTCAACCATTTCAACAGTTTTTTCTCCTCTAGCTCCTTTGATTGCTTCATCTTCGCCAACCCTTGCAGCTACATCATGCCACCTTGAACCTTTGATCCACAAACCTAGAGATTAAACCATGGATGATCCTTATTCCAAAACATAAAGCATTGACAAGTTTCTACGAGCTTTGGTATTTGTTGAACATTTCTCAACTGGAGTGGATACATTTGAGGTCATTTTTCCTTTTCGACTTTGCTTTATTGATGCGTGAAGCAAGGTTACGTGGGAGCGGGAGCGGGAGCGGGAGTGGGAGTGGGGAGCGACATTTTAAAAAGCTCTTGGTTAAGGAGCAAATTTTTATATAATATATATCTTTATATATTTTGATACATATATGTCAACAAAAACATGTAGAATGATGAATTAGATATAAAAATCATACAAACATAGATGGAACCATATAACATCAATCATCTAGAAGTTATAATCTTCATTAACCACATCCACAAGTTAGTAACATACAACATATCGAATCTCATGATTCATCAATCTTCAAGTTTCAAGCTTTCAAAATTCAATACATAACATTTATCATCATTGATCACCAAAATTATATAAAAAATCTAACATGAATGAAATGAAATGAAACAACTTTTAACTTTCACAAAGCATCATATTCATAATTCATTACCAATGAGTTATAATTGCAAACTTCAAACTTAAATTATTATATATTGTTTACAAAAAATATCATAATAAATATGAAAGACTCAACAATTATAAAAACTACTAGAAACTAGAAAATACAAGTAAATCTATTATCTATTGTTAATGCCTGGGCCCCTTGTCGCCACGAGAAATGTCTAATTTCCGAGTCTTGTTGGAAAATCAGGATCTTTGTCATTAATATCACACTCTAAGCATTAATATCCAGAGGTATCTTTGTCATTACCTCTGGATCTGTATAGGGATCTTTGTCATTGATATCACCCTCTAAGCATTACAGTTTACAACACACAACCAACATCTCTCTCTTTTGCAAGTCAACCATTTCAACACTCTTTTCTCCTCCAGCTCCTTTGGTTGCTTCATCTTCGCCAACCCTCGCAGCTACATCATGCCACCTCGAACCTTTGATCCACAAACTTGGAGATTAAAACATGGATGATCCTTATTCCAAAACATAAAGCATTGACAAGTTTCTACGAGCTTTGGTATTTGTTGAACATTTCTCAACTGGAGTGGATACCTTTGAGGTCATTTTTCCTTTTCGAGTTTGCTTTATTGATGCATGAAGCAAGGTTTCTTGGGAGCGGGAGTGGGAGCGGGGAGCGACATTTTAAAAAGCTTTTGGTTCAGGAGTGAATTTTTATATAATATATATTTTTATATATTTTGATACATATATGTCAACAAAAGCATGTAGAATGATGAATTAGATATAAAAATCATACAAACATAGATTGAACCATATAACATCAATCATCTAGAAGTTATAATCTTCATCAACCACGTCCACAAGTTAGTAACATACAACATATCGAATCTCATGATTCATCAATTTTAAAGTTTCAAGCTTTCAAAATTCAATACATAACATTTATCATCATGGGTCAACAAAATTATATAAAAAATCTAACATGAATGAAATGAAATGAAACAACTTTTAACTTTCACGAAGCATCATATTCATAATTCATTATCAATGAGTTATAATTACAAACTTCAAACTTAAATTATCATATATTGTTGACAAAAAATATCATAATAAATATGAAAAAGTCAACAATTATAAAAACTACTAGAAACTAGAAAATACAAGTAAATCTATTATCTATTGTTAATGCTTGGGCCCCTTGCCGCCACGAGAAATGTCTAATTTCTGAGTCTTGTTGGAAAATCAGGATCTTTGTCATTAATATCACACTCTAAGCATTAATATCCAGAGGTATCTTTGCCATTACCTCTGGATTTGTATAGGGATCTTTGTCATTAATACCACCCTCTAAGCATTAACATAAGATAGAAAAAACATAGCATGTCAAGTCACGATTTTGTTTGAGTGATGGGTGCATTTTTAGTAGGGTCATGATAGAGGAGTTTGACGACAAATGTCACTAACATCAAGGTACATAGAGGGATTGGTGCTCTTGATTAAATACGAGTTCCATACCATAGTACATGACAAAATCCAATGGAAACATTGCAATCCCCCCAATCTTGAAATCCTAAAAAACTGATAAGTCTGTTGGATTTTGAATGAGATCTAAACTTCAACTTTCTCCATATGAAATCTAATGAGGTCGAAATCACTCTCCAACATCCCGAGTCATTTCATGGTAATGTTAAAAAATTAAGTAAAATGATGAAAATTAAGATTAAGGAGAATGTCACTTTTACTTTAAGAATTTAACATTACCATGAATCGCATATCAATACTAGGGCCATAGGCTTGATCATTAGGCTGCCCCACTAAAAAATTATTGTTTATTTGAAAAAAAATTATATTTGGAATGTTTTTGCAAAAAAGGCCAGGGAGCGAATTTTTTTTAGGGAGCGCGCTCCCGGGTACGCTCCCAAGTTGCTCCCGAAGGGAGTGCGCTCCGGGAGCGGGTTCGAGGGGGGGAGTCGCTCCCTTGCAACCCTGGCATGAAGGGTTCGACAATCATCCATGCTAATGTCACGTTCTATGAGAATATCTACTAGCCTTCAATGATGTAGTTTTTCCTAACCAAATAAACCACCAATAGGGCCCTCAAAGGTAGAGCCTCCACTCTTTCATGGCCTCTTCCAAATTGGTAGAAACTGTCCAACTCCAAAACAACAACAAATTCTTTGCATCTATGGCTTAACCAGAGAATGACTCCACATGCTTCTTTGTCTGACATCACTTAACTTGAACTTTACATGACTTTTGCGATTTCAATCTTTGCATGGCCCATTTTATGTCGCTTAAGAGCTACTTGTTGAGGGTTATCATAGTAAGGACAAATCCCATATCTTGTAGCCATTATAAATATCATCTCTGCACCAGAAAACCAATGTCACAATAGTGTCCTCCTTAACTTTGGCCTCCAATTCTTCTCTTAAGAGGCAATTGTATAGTTGGGGATCGATCTTGTATAATTGATGGTAAATTTCCATCCATGCCTAAGCCGAATCCACGTATCCTTTGCGTGAGCAAGGTTGGTCCTCGTAAACTTGCACAATCTCGGTAGCTTTGCACACATATATGTTATCAACGAACTGCACGAAGTCGTAGCCCACTTTTGGATGGCCCACGCTCCTCCCCTCGCAATCATGGATCCTGCTATACTTCTCAAGCAACCCTGTGTCTCTCTTCCACACTTGCGATTTCCACTCGAATTTTGTTCAATGCCACCCAAATTTGTGAACCTACATTTAGCTCGAGCTTACTATCATGCACAAGACGTGATTTAGATAATCTCAGACACTCTTGGTATCCTACGCTGTCTAATAGCCACTGAAATTCTCATGCATATGCTCTGACCAAATGTCTCCCACATTCATTCATCCTAATGACAATGGCTCTCTTCGTTGTTCATTTCATCAACCGCCCTTGTGAAAAAATTCAAGTTAACCTATATCATGGCTTTAATAACATGTTAAAATTCATTAAGAGAGATAAATTAATTAGCAACAAATCAATCATAAACACATTGTTAATCGTGTAATACCCAATTTGGGGGAAAACCAGCTAACAAAATTCTATTAGTCCCTTGGCCAAAACCTGGCCAAGCCAACTAAGTGAGCCTTTACCACTCACTTCTCTGGCACACTTACAATGGAGTCTTTCCAAGACTTTTGAAGGCTTCACTACATGCAATCTGTGGGCAACCAAAACCATGTGCCCAAAACCACCACTGCTAACTGAGTAACTTTGACTCTTTCATTGAGTCAAGCTTTACCTAACATTAATAGCATGTGAATTGTGGCTCGAGTTAATGGTTGTGATAGCTTCCGCTGTATCAGTGCTGTAATGTCCTCCACGAATTAAGGAATGAATGGACATAGTAGCCTATCCGGCCCCGTGGGATATAATCCTTTATAAAGGGGATAAGAACCCAAAATTCCCGTTGTTGGGCAAGTTTTGGGTCAGTTGGGGTTTTGCATAAGATACACTCAACCAATTAAGAGGATGAAACCCCTCAAAGAAGTCAATAAATAAAGGAGGATAGAATTCATTTGGATCATCAAGGGTGAAACAATTCATCTGTTTCTTGAGCTTTAGATACGAGGGCGTGAGGCCCTCTCCTGTCAATTTTAGTGGTGAAAGATTCCACCCTAATTGACATTTCCATTTCCTTCATTTTGATCAAACAACATATTCTTCTCTTTTCCTTGTTTGGGCACAGGCCATCTTGAAGAGTAACGTACTTTCTTATTTTTTGTTTGGGCATAGGGTTTGAAATTACAGTGTGGAGGAATTGCGATTTCTGAAGGACTGTAAAGTCTTTTGGGCTTTGGTATATATTTATGCATGGTCCTTGCTTGGATACATAATGACTTTTTACAAGGCAGTAAAGTGTTCTGAGTTTAATTTGTGGATTTAAGGAGGAACACAAGCCTGTAAAAGCCGAGCTGTCTGCACTTGGTATATACTTGTACATGCCTGCGAGGGTTCATTCAAGCGCATTTGTCCAGGCCAACGATAGTTTCATCTGGTGCATTTGTCCAGAACCGAAAAATTCATTCGGCACAATACACAAGGGTTCAGTCGACGCATCTGTTCATGGCCGCGAGAATTCTTCTGGTGTATTTGTCTAGGCTCGTGAGGGCTCATTTTGCGTCATTTCACAGCATAGGACCTCGAAGTTGACGAAAGGGAAGTTAATCTATTGACTTGGGTTTGGTATCTGCAAGGTTTTGTTTTTGGAAAAATTTCGCATTTAATTACTGCGAGATTCTGGGTCAGTGACCAATACGTGTAGTTTGCAATTTCTGTTTGAATTATATTTATGCTCTGATAACATTACAAATGTGGGCACCTACGCTATGAATGATACATGATTTAATTATAGTATTGCAAGGTCAAATTGCTTATTTATTGAAAAAGTGGAATTAATGTATTGAAATGTGGGCTCCTATGTTATAATGATATATGGTTAATTGTAAAGTCAATTTACTTATTTATTGTATCACTGAAAGAAAAGAATTAATGCAGTGAAGCTTATAATTAGATTTGGCCTCTGTCGAAGATAAGGAGACTTAGTTATTACAGCAAAAACACCAGGGCAACATTATTCTAGCTCATCACAGTGGTATCAGAGCAAAGCATCTTTTCAACTATGAATACATGAGATTTGCATGCTTCCTGCGGATATAAGCAACGTCACTGTAAGGAAAAAAAGGAATAACCACCAGTCCGCCATGGGAGACATAATAGGTTAGGGAGAACATGACATTGGTATTCTACTTCAGGAATTGATATAGAGACAACAACAAATGCATCATCAAGGGCAACAAATGATTCAAGGGTAGCAACAGATAGCACGGGTATTGTTCCAAGGCCAGCAACAAATCGCAATCTTGGTCGCTCACCTCACAGGACAACCACATGTCGCTGCCACCAATATTACTACCACAGAGGGAAGTGGGAACCATAATCTTGGTCCGCCTAACAACTGTGATATTCCTAATTAGCATTGCTAATTGGAATATTTCATTTTTGTTTAATTTTGCCGCTTTAGCTAAAAATAATAAATAAAGTGAGAAATAAGAGGGGTCATCTCACTTTATAAAATAAAGTGCTTTCCTAGTTGATTGACGTTGTAACTTAGAGGGGTGGCCTTGGGGGTCCACACGTGTATGAGGGGAGGCCTCACGCTGACTCAAGGGTAACTGCGCAGGCCAAGGAGGGTGAAGGACGCAGTTAAGGTTTTGGGAGGGAGTTTAGCACTATAAAAGGAGGGGTTTCCACTTCATTTGGCATGGTTGATTTGATATTGATATTGAGAGCTAGACTTCTGTCTACTTCAGCACGCCGGTTGTTTAGTCGGTCTGCCGCACTGTTTAGTGCAACCGAGTGTCTCCGTGCGGAGATCTCACCCTTAGCCTCGGGGGACTTCGAGTGCCTGCCCTGGTAAGGTTATTTTCTTAGCATCATCCTTCAGTTTC
Organism: Pinus albicaulis; assembly: GCA_034641835.2. Taxonomy (NCBI): domain Eukaryota; kingdom Viridiplantae; phylum Streptophyta; class Pinopsida; order Pinales; family Pinaceae; genus Pinus; species Pinus albicaulis. Next base: position 368,657,530 of record CM076575.1, read on the forward strand.
AGTGGTGATTTGCAGTAGTTTCTGGTGGAGATTTGGCAGAGGAGATACCCCCTTCCTTGAGACTGCAGTCCCGAGGAGATGGGACGCGAGATCCGGAGAGATGGGACGCGATTTGGATAGGGAGGGCCTTGGATCCGGCGGATCAAGAAGCGAGAGAGGGCTAACGGTCTGAATGGGGAAGACACGGGGAATCCGGCGAAGGACTCGGATACGGATAGGAGGGCGCGAATCAGCGAGATCCAGTAGGAGGGCCTTCAGAATCTAGAGAGAAGGACGGGATCGGTAGGGAGGCGCGGATCCATTCGGAGGAGGCCTTGGAATCGATGGCCAAGTTCTTTGTGTGGGGTTTTAGCAAAGCGTTTTTAGGTGTTTCCTAGCCCTGGGAGTTTGGTTGTATCTCATACGGAGGGTTTGTGGTTGAGTCACCCCTTCTTGCCAGGCGTTTCATTTGGCTCTGTGTTGTCCTTGGCAGAGACAGCGTTTTCACTGGTGAGGGTTTGATTGGTAGATCTTCGGAGGTGGAGCATCAGCTTCACATTTTCTGGGGTTTGTCTGGAGGATTTAGATCAGCTACCTTTCCAGTCTTCAGCTCATAGTTCCAGTGCATTGCAGCAGCAGTTTTCCATAGCAGTTTCTTCAGCCAGCCAGGACGCTGTCCCTATTGCAGCCATTATTTGTTCTGAGAGGGTCTCCACTTGCCTAGGGCAAGGATAGGTGCACTCATTCTGATTATCTTGTACCCCTACATATGTATTCTCAGATTAATAAAATGGCTTAGTGTTCTGGCATTCTATGTGTACTTGTTCCATATTCTGGTTCCGACATTTTGTTTTATATATCTGTCTGGCATATTTCTGTGTATTACTGGTTATTCCCCTTTGGGGATATTACAGTGGTATCAGAGCATAATTCTGGCTCAGCCTGTGGTCTATGACATTGGGAGAGAGATCAGACAGAGGTTTGCTGGAATTTTGGAGAGCAATAGCAGTTGCAGTACCAAAAACGCAATTGGAAAAAGGGCCAAAATATAAAGGGTCAAATTTTGAAGTTTGGAATTAGAAGAAACGTTTTCTGGGTTTTTCTGGGTTTTGGACAAGGATCACCTTTCCAAATTCCTGGAATTTTCTGAGTAGTTTTCAGTGGGTAAATCGAAGGTCGAAGTTAAGTAGCAGTATGGTTTTGCAGCAGCCGTGCAGTTTCTGAGGAGCCTGTGAGGGACACAGAGCAGCGGGATTCGATGGCAGACACAGATGAAAAACTGGATGCAATCCTCCATCACATGCGGGATATGTCACAGAGGCTCGCAGCCGTAGAGGTCGGACAGAGAAAACACCCTAGGATTTTCCAGATTGGTGAGGGATCAGGCACATCCCACTATTTGCCGGAGCATGTTGCCACTCAGCATATGGCATCACATACACCCACACGTCCTACCATGCCCACTTTTCTGGATGAAGACATAGGGACAGCAGTACAGCGAGAGATAGATCCGGCTCGGATGGCTGACATTCTTGCAGAATACCAGGCTTTCGGACCAGCGTTCATGAAGGCTCTCTCGTTCAGAAAATATATCCAGATCCAGTATGGCATTAGACTCCGTGATCATCACCGGGGGCACCGGCATCATCATGGTGGAGACTACCACCACACAGCTAGCAGAGATTATGTTCAGCTCCAGCATGATAGTAGACCTCACAACTTTCACAGAGGGAACAAGCACTCACATTATAGGTGCTTACATCGCACAGTGGACAGATTCCATCTACCGACATTTGACGGGTCATCCAGGCGCTCAGAAAAAGCTTGGGGGGACAAGTTGGATACCTCTTTCCAGCTTGACCGAGTATCGGAGAGGAAAACCATTAAAATGGTTACCTCGCACTTGGAGGATGAGGACACGCAGGATTGCAGGGAGTTCGAGGACACACCTAGTGTGACACAGGACTCACCATCATTAGAGCCCTCCTTGACCGTGCCGGTTGATATCGTAGTGGAGGAGATAGAGCCTACCCCGGTAGAGCCATCCACTGAGGTGATGACTGGAGCCATGTCCGAGTCTTCGGGTGGTAGCGGCACACGACAGATGGGTGAGGTATCAGGAGATATATCCACTATCGATGAGGCACTAGGAGATACAGAGGTATCGGATGATGGTCGCAGACAGCGGTATCATCGGCTTCGGACGGACCTTCGAGTTTTGAGGGAGAAGGCCGCGTCAGTACGGGAGACCATTTTATTGCAGGACCAGGAGCTGGAGGGTATGAGAGCGACTTGTGCCAAGTCGGCGGCCAAGTTGGTCCTCATTGGGGAACAACTGGATTCCCTGATGGTACAACCCGAGAGCACATTGCAGCATCAGATCATTCCCCTTCAGGTATGCATGGATGGGACTAGCAGAGTTGTTGGGTCATCTCTTCCCATTGGAGAGAGAGAGGCAGAGCCACCTAGTCAGATCTCATATGTTGACTTGGATAGCGGTATGAGACGATCAGAGTTGCACAGGGCACAGCATCCACATGTTGAGGTTGGATGGAGAGAGATTTTGAGTTGGTACTCGGTGGAGCGGGCTATGGAGATAGTGATGGATCCGATTGTAGCTCAGCGGGATTTTCTATGCATGGGGAGTACAGGAACCCCAGATTGGCATTGGGATCCAGGTGGGATCACCTACTGTTTCCCAGGCAGGTCGGCTGACTATGTCTTGGAGAGTACAGTTGGCCTAGTAGTAGAGCATGGGCAGTTTTGGTCAGCGCCAGTGGCCAACCAGTTTATGGGCAGACTCCCTAAGTTGTCTTGGCATGACATTCATACACGGGATCACGGGGTGGTCAGCACACCTTGGCAGGAGCTTGTCGGAGGAGGTGGCATTGGCAGGCCACCAGATGGCACCTTGTATGGGACCAAGGATTCTTCACCTTTGTGTGGGGCACAGAGGACGCAGCGGAGCCGAGCAGTGGTGGTAACACTACTGACACACAGGGAGATTCACTTCTCGGACCCCTTGAGGAGGATTTGGAGTGATGATCCTTTCGTCGGCAGGTATAGTGATACGACAGTGGAGACGATGTTACCGATTGGTGGTAGTCCGACATGTAGAGGCACAGCTCTAGGTCATCACATCCAGGGATGTGTGGGAGCCTCTAGCATTGAGCGGTGGATTGTCGGTGGACATGGAGTAGCATGGTGGTGTACCATAGTGTGTGGGACTGCATTGTGGAGTAGGAGTATCCTACATCACATTGAGAGCATGCAGAGAGTGACCGATGCCTGGACACAGTCAGGGCACGAGACGGTACAGGGTGCTACAGCAGTAGCACATGGTATCCAGCAGCATACCGAGGTATGCCTCAGTGTGCAGTGGCATGTTGAGGAGTGTATGGATGATCAGTGGTATGCGAGGGCACACGGTGCTACACAGCAGGATCTTAGAGCATTGCTTCTAGAGAGACTCATGGACAGGGACTTCGGGCTTACCTTTGGGAGTAGTTCACCCAGGATCGATGGAGAGACTTCTCAGCAGTGGCACTGGGTTGGTGTTCTAGTTGACAGCCACAGGTTGGGGAATGAGATGATCCTTTGCAGAGGTGGTGCATCAGTCATCACTGAACCTACGCTTGGGGAGCAGGTCATGAGGGAGACATGCATCATTTTTCCCTCAGGGCATGTCGAGATCATGCATGAGCAGAGGATACGGGGTACAGCAGAGGTAGTATCCCAGTATGTGTCTGGGCTCCAGACACTATATCGACACTTTGTCGAGAGGGTGGATGGCATGTTCGATGCAGATGAGATGGCGGTGGTAGAACGGGAGGGCATTCCTTCTGTATGCCAGGGTGAGGATTCCTTTTCACATGAGTCCATAGGATCAGTTGAGGTCGCTTCTAGGGAGCGAGGGCAGTCATGCATGGATGGTGACAGTAGACTGGAGCTGTATACTAGTGTCCAGGGTGAGCAGTCAGCTGCATTGACATTGAGTACGGTGTCAGCTGTTACAGATCCATACCCTCTGGAGGTTGATGGGATTGTTATGCAGGGGGCTAGTAGACAGCAGGAGCTGTTGGATATGTTGGAGCATCCATCTTTGGGTCGACACTGGGACGAGGCACAGATAGATGTACTCGCAGTCGGCAGAACTGCAGCGGTTTTAGTGGGTAGCACTCTCCAGGAGTACATTGATGGAGCTTGCAGCATACCTTGCCCACTTTTGCCCATTATAGAGAGAGGGGCTTCCTTCTACAGGCAGCTTCCATTGACAGACAGGGTAGAGCAGTGGGAGTTGATTACAGGTTGGCGGCAACATCCCAGGCCTGTTCCATATACCGTCGTTGTTGCTACATCAGATTCTTCTTCTAGGATGGACTGGCGGGAGATCATGAGTCGGTACCCTCTAGATGGTACGGTATTATTCGTAGGGAGCACAGTCGGGCAGGGACCCTTGGACATAACAGAGGTTATAGATTCCAGCTGGCAGGGCAGCACAGGACATCATTTCTTCAGCACTCCATCCCGATTTCAGGAGAGCAGGATCAGCATGGGATTGAGTCGGGACGTGGATTGGAGAGAGGTGATGAGTTGGTATGCAGTTGGAGAGGCAGCATATGCAGTCACAGGTACATCACAGCAGGAGGCCGAGAGCATTGATGCTTGCTGGTGGTCTTCACTGCTTAGAGCATTAGTCATAGCCAGAGGCGGTGCACAGTCCGAGCCGTGGGACTTGTGCGATTATTGGCCACAGTGGCGATGGGATCCGGGAGGACTATTGATTGGCTGGTACCATGAGAGGCCAGTTTGGGATCCTGGCATTGAGATATCCCTTCGTATCGGGGTGATGCAGGAGACAGAGAGGTTTCAGTGGGACCCAGGCACATTTTGCAGTATTGGTGGGGAGCATCAGCTAGAGAGTAGGCTTGTTCAAGCGTTGCTTGAGGACAAGCAATTTTTGCCGGATAAGGATGCCACTTGGGAGAGCGAGCAGATTTTACAACATCCATCACTTCAGTTGCTTGAGGACAAGCAACGTTTTGCCGGGGGAGACTGTAATATTCCTAATTAGCATTGCTAATTGGAATATTTCATTTTTGTTTAATTTCGCCGCTTTAGCTAAAAATAATAAATAAAGTGAGAAATAAGAGGGGTCATCTCACTTTATAAAATAAAGTGCTTTCCTAGTTGATTGACGTTGTAACTTAAAGGGGTGGCCTTGGGGGTCCACACGTGTATGAGGGGAGGCCTCACGCTGACTCAAGGGTAACTGCGCAGGCCAAGGAGGGTGAAGGACGCAGTTAAGGTTTTGGGAGGGAGTTTAGCACTATAAAAGGAGGGGTTTCCACTTCATTTGACATGGTTGATTTGATATTGATATTGAGAGCTAGACTTCTGTCTACTTCAGCACGCCGGTTGTTTAGTCGGTCTGCAGCACTGTTTAGTGCAACCGAGTGTCTCCGTGCGGAGATCTCACCCTTAGCCTCGGGGGACTTCGAGTGCCTGCCCTGGTAAGGTTATTTTCTGAGCATCATCCTTTAGTTTCAGTGGTAACTTGCAGTAGTTTCTGGTGGAGATTTGGCAGAGGAGATACCCCCTTCTTGAGACTGCGCAGATCCAGGGAGATAGGACGCAGATCCAGAGAGATAGGACGCAAATCTGGATAGGGAGGACGCAGATCCAGCAGATCAAGGCAGAGAGGACGCAGATCTGGATAGGGAGGACGCAGATCCAGCAGATCAAGGCAAGAGAGGACGCAGATCTGGATATGGAGGACGCAGATCCAGCAGAAGGGACTCAGATCTGGATAGGGAGGACGCAGATCCAGCAGATCCAGCTAGGGAGGACGCAGATCTAGAGAGAGAGGACGCAGATCCGATAGGGAGGACGCAGATCCAGCTAGGGAGGACGCAGATCTGATGAGCAGGGTTACTGTGTGGGGTTTTGGCAGCGTTTTTCAGTGTTTCCAGCCCTGAGGAGTTTGGTTATCTCATCTGGAGGGTTTGTGGTTGGACTCACCCCTTCTTGCCAGTGTTTCATTTGGCTCCTGCGCTGTCACTGGCAGAGACAACGTTTTCACTGGTGGGGGTTTGATTGGTAGATCTTCGGTGGTGGAGCATCAGCTTCACATTTTCTGGGGTTTGTCTGGAGGATTGAGATCAGCTACCTTTCCAGTTTTCAGCTCATAGTTCCAGTGCATTGCAGCAGCAGTTTTCCATAGCAGTTTCTTCAGCCAGCTAGGACGCTGTCCCTATTGCAACCATTATTTGTTCTGAGAGGGTCTCCACTTGCCTAGGGCAAGGATAGGTGCACTCATTCTGATTATCTTGTACCCCTATATATGTATTCTCAGATTAATAAAATGGCTTAGTGTTCTGGCATTCTATGTGTACTTGTTCCACATTCTGGTTCCGGCATTTTGTTTTATATATCTGTCTGGCATATTTCTGTGTATTACTGGTTATTTCCCCTTTGGGGATATTACAACAACCAAGCAAACAACAGAAAAGTAGTCGACCACTCCTACCACAATTCACAGATAATCATGTGCCAGCAGCCCAAGAAGCAGTTGGGCCAAATCAACTCCTTAACAATTATGTTCAGGATTATGCAAGATTGGAAGAAAATACCTGCGCAACTATGACCTTCAACGAGTATAGCAACTTCCGATACAAGATTAGTCCGCGGGGACAGCTTAATGGAGAATTAGCTTACAAGGTGAGTAAACTTCCTTTACCCTCATTTGATGGATCGTCTAAATGTACAACAAGGGCTTGGGTGCAAAAATTGGACACCTACTTTAGGCTCAATCCTATGGACGAAGCATATGCAATCCAATTTTCCACATTACATTTAGAAGGGGAAGTGCATGAGTGGTGGTATCATGGTCTAGTGACCCTAGGACATGCTAACATCACCTCTTACAAAGATTTTACACAAACGGTGATAGAAAGATTTGACCGAAAGAACCCAGAATTCCACTTCAAAGAACTGGCACTACTTAGCAAACAAGGTTACATGAAGAGTTTATTGCAAAATTTGAATGCACTGGAGTCATGCTAACAAATATATCTGAAGAGCGATGAGTAATGCTTTTCACCAAAGAACTAGATGAATCCCTACAAGGATGGGTCAAAGCATTCAATCCCACCACTCTTCAAGAAGCCATCAAGAAGACTCGAGACTTGGGAAATGCAACCGCTAAAGCTAAGGCTCCGTCCAAGCCTTTCATCCCTCCAAAAGATAAGGAGAAGAAACCTTTCCATCGTGATGGGCCCAAAAAAGACAGACTAGATGAGGAAGCTCAAAGTGAATTGAGGAAAAAAAGCTATGTTTTACTTGCAGGGAACATAGTCATCACTGTTTAGGGAAGGCGAATATTCACTACATCGAAGTGCTCTTGACGACGACAAAGAAGACGATGCCACTCCAATTACCAATGAAGAGCCATTGCAAAAGGAAGCAAAGGAAGAAGGGAAGCTTGACAACTCCAAAGAAGAACCGCTACAAGAGGAAAAGCTCAACAGAGAAAAGAAGACACGACCACAGGTCAAGATTGCAATCCTTTTAGGCACGCCCAAGTATTACACCTTCGGGGTCAGGGGAGTTGTCAAGGGACAACGCATCACAACCCTAATTGATGGAGGATCCATGCACAATTTCATTGATGCAACACTAGTAGCTAAAAGGGGACTTCCCACCGAAGAGTTCGAGGGCTTGGATGTGATAGTTGCAAATGGGTACAACCTGGATTGCACACTAATGATCCCAGTTCTTAGTGTAACTCTTGGTAACTATACTTTTATAAGTGATTTTTATGGAATAGATCTTGCAAACCTGAACATGGTACTGGGAGTTCAATGGTTATATTCATTGTGCAAACATACGATGGACTACCAAGCGTTGGAAATGGAGTTTAGAACACCAAATGGTAGTAAGGTCGTATTAAGAGGCATGTCAAATGGTGGGTCGTATGTCGTTTCAGCCAAAAGGATGGAATCATTTTTTAGGCATGTGGATATAGCACACACAACAAAATGTAAGGGTATGACCCAAAAGATCTCTGACAATGACAAACCACAATACATGGTAGATTTTCAACAAGTGTCGGACAAGCACGCTTCGGTATTTGGTGACATTCCTCCAGGATTGCCTCCTAAAAGAGGATTTGAGCATACTATTGAAATGGAAGGAGATAAGCCTGTGATAACCACAACATACTGACATCCGAAGAAGTTCAAAGACAAGATAGAAAAAACCTTGCAAGAATTGTTAGCTATGGGACATATGAGACCCAATTCAAGCCCGTTTGCATCATCTGTAGTTTTGGTGAAGAATAAGGATGGCATGTGGAGAATGTGTATTGATTACCGAGCTCTCAACAAGAAAACCATCAAAAATAGGTATCCCATTCCCAGGATTGATGAATTGTTGGATGAACTCCATGGGGCAGTGTACTTTTCAAAGATTGATTTACGATTTGGATATCATCAAATATGAGTATGAGAGGAAGATGTGCCAAAAACAACGTTCAAATGTCTACGAATACTTTGAATTTTTGGTCATGCTGTTTGGTCTAACCAACGCCCTCGCCACTTTCCAATCGTGCATGAACAATATATTCAACAAGCAACTAACAAAGTTTTTGTTGGTATTCTTTTTCGATCTTCTCATCTACAACAAGACATGGGATGATCATTTGGGGCATTTGGATCAAATCTTGAGCATTATGTAGGAACAATCCCCTTATGCCAAGGCGTCAAAGTGCAAGTTCAAATTGACGAAAATCCTTTATTTGGGACATGGTTAACAAAAAGGGGGTACAAGTCCATCAAGAGAAGATCTAGGCAATAGTGGATTGGCCTACACCCAAAACCCTAACGAAATTACCAGAATTCCTCGAGATATGCAACTACTATCGACGTTTCGTTAAAGGGTTCTCCCAGTTAAGTGCACCTCTGACAGACTTAACCAAAAAGGGAGCATTCAAGTGGACGAGGGAATCTAACAAGGTGTTTAACAAGCTCAAAGAAATAATGAGCTCATGTCCAGTATTGGCTCTTCTTGAATTTGGTCAACCATTCATATTGGAATGCGATTCGTCAGGAGAAGGAATAGGGGATGTCCTTATGCCAAAGGGGCATCCCATCACATTCGAAATCGAAAACTGGAAGATTTTGAAAGACTCTACCCGATATATGGCAGGGAGATGTTAGCTATCATGCACGCATTGGCAAAATTTAGACAATATCTGGTGGGCAACAGATTCGTAGTCAGGACATACCACAACAGTCTACGCTGTTTCTTGAGTCAAAGGGACCTGAATGAACGACAACAGAAATGGGTAAGCAAAATCCAAGCTTACAAATTTGACATTGATTACGTGAAGGGAAAGAAGAATGTTGTGGTCGATGCACTCTCCAGGAAACCAATTGCATGTGCTCTCATGGAAATTGCAGAAGATTGGAAGACACACCTCTCACTAGAATATGCCAAGAACCAGTTTGCTTGTGCCCTAATCGACAAGATCATCGAGGATGACAGGTACAAAATAATTGATGAAGTCATTTATTATAAAGACAGGATACATCTAGTTCTTGAATCTACACTTAAGGAAAAAATCTTGAAGGTTACACATGATATTCCTTTAGCTGGCTATCAAGGATTCTTCAAGACATACCGCCATATTCTAGAACGATTCTCGTGGAAAGGGCTTAAGGCAGATGTGATGAAATACATTAGGGAATGCAAGACATGTCAACAAAATAAGGTTGAGCATACACATCCTGCAAGTCTCCTCCAACTGTTACCAATTCCAAAACAAAAATGGGAAAGCATCTCATTGGACTTCATCGCAGGGCTACGCGAAGCCCAAGGAAAGGACTGTATATACACAGTGGTAGACATGTTGACTAAATTCACTCACTTCTTTGCCATCTCAGCTGATTACTCGGCCAAACAAGTGGCTTAACTGTTCTTCAAAGAGGTCTTTAGGCTACATTGGTTACCAAAGAACATAGTTAGCGATCACAATAGCATATTTATGCCTCATTTTGGCAAGAGCTTTTTAGGTTAGTGGGAAACGAATTGACCCCTAACACTAGCTATCATCCACAAACTGACGGTAGGACAGAGATTGTGAATAAGTAGATTGAAGGGTATTTGCTCAACTATGTGACAGATTAACAGAAGGCATGGATTGAGTGGTTGTACCTGGGGGAGCATTGTTACAACACTACCTACCACTTATCCATTGGGATGACACCCTTCAAAGCTCTATAAGGATATGATGCACCATCCTTCATCGATAGAGTTTTTGGTGACAGTAAGGTGCCCCTTTCCAAAGATTGGCTATAGGTAGAGTCAGGACATTCTCAGGGTACTTAAGGAAAATATATAGGTTTCTTAGAATCGACATAAGTTGTATGCATACCAGCATCAAACAAAACACAACTTTAAGGTAGGAGATCTCGTTTTCTTGCAATTGCAACCTTATAGACAGTCTACACTCAAAAAGAGCGGTGCAGAATAATTGAAGCCAAGGTTTTATGGGTCCTACAAAGTTCTTTGAAGGGTTGGCGAAGTGGCATATGAGTTGGAGCTACCTAGTGACAACAAAATCCACAATGTATTCCATGTATCATGCCTAAGAAGGCTGTGGGTCAACAGATCACCACCTCTGTCAAGTTGCCACCATTAGATGAATAGGGACAGTTGGAATTGATTCCAGAGACGATCATGGCAGTGCAGGAAAAGAAGTTAAGGGGAAGAGTAATTTCGGAATACCTCATCAGATGGAAGAATTTACCAGAGAAGGATGCAACGTGGGAAGGTGAACAAATTTTGCATCACCCTAATTTGCAATTGCTTGAGGGCAAGCAATTTCGGGCAAGGGGGACTGTAATGTCCTCCATGAATTGAGGGACAAATGGACTTAGTAGCCTATCTGTCCTCGTGGGCTATAGTCCTTAATAAACGGTATAAGAACCCAAAATTCCCATTGTTGGGCAAAGCCTCTTGGCATGTATTCTCCTCCCTGCAACCTAGTATTACTAGCCTGCGGCCTGTAGTAGGGGTTCGTTCAACACTTTGAGGCCCTTGCAGCCTGTCTGAAGTAGAGTCTAGGGCTTCGACCCTCCTGGTCCAAACAAAACAAAAACTCGACCTCACTAAACAGTAAACATAACCCTCTTTTGGCACCTTCTAACTTCATGTCTGGTATACAAATCTTTCATCCTCCCAAGGGCACAATCCAGAACAAAAAAACATATCATAAACTCTTGTTTTACTAGCTGCGACTTCCTTCTTTGGTTGTATTCACATAAGAATGATGTACTATGTTGTGTGATGAGACCTCTCCTAGGTCTCCTTTATTTGTAACTCTCTAATTATTAACTTAGGAGCCCTTAAGTCCATTAAAGTGCCTCCACAACAATAATTAGAATAAACAATTATTAACTTTAGGTATTTAGCCCACCACATTGTGTCTAAAGCCCACCACTTGGGTACTTTGCCCTTAGCAACTCATTTTCATGGGTCAACTCCACACAAACCTAGTACCCTAAGGTTTATGGGAGTACCTCTCAAGCTACAATTTCAACACATAGGTCTTAGATAACTTCACAACGAGTGCCTTCTCCTTTGTACTTCCATTATTTTGATTCTAGACAAAAGGGAGGTGAGCAACCTCACCTTCTAGCTGGGTTTTTTGTCATAAGGGTTTCTCAAATAATATCTTGTGTTCATTGTGGTTGGTGTGTGACTGGTGTCTTCCACGGAGATGGATCCCCCAGGGTGGGGGGTGCACTCCCCATGATTCCCATGCTCCTAGGATGGGGGGACTCCTAGGGAATCGTTTTCCCATGTCCCCTTTCTGGGGAACTTGGGGAGCCACAAGGGGGAACAGTTCCCCAATGTGGGAGATGCATTTCCCCAAAAGCGGTGCTTGTAGGCACCCCCCCTCAAAAGGGCCATGCGTCCCACTTGAATTTTGTGTGAAAACACTAATTTATGAGTGTGGAAGCCTAATATTTAACCTTAGGGCCCTATTAATGCTATGTAATTAACGATATTGTTAAATTCTTCTGTAACTTTCATTTTCAATCCTTTTACTTAAAATTTTAACATTACCATTAATTGTTTCAGGATGTTTGAGAGTGGTTTCAATCTCATTGGATTTCATATGGAGAATGTATAATTTTAGATCTTGTTATTGCTTGCCGCCTACACCTACCTACAGTTAACGGGAAAAGCCTTTAACCCCACAAAGTGTGGTTGGTGGCAAGGAACTTAGTGAAGGGGCTATCACCTATTCCCAACTCTCTTTGTTTAAGCTATCTCCTAGGTTAGCTATGGAGGGTGGTCTCTAAAGAAAAACTAAGTTAAAGATGTGAGTTTTCTAGGAGAATATTAGAGCGAGATTGGATTACTTTTGAAGATTCATGAACATTTATGAGCAACTTTGAAATAATGACAGACCATTTAACCGGTGCATTTACAAATAACGTGCTCATAAGTAAAAGAAATGCTCAAAGAGATGAGAACACAGTAATCCTGAAATGAAAACAAAAGACTGTTAGCACAAGATATCAGAAATGCTCTCAAGATAAATAGATTTATGAATCAAAGCATGAGAAACTATCTTGCTCATAAGGAAACATTTAGTGTTCTACTTTTGGAGAATGTAAATGAGATGATAGAAAAACTTAAATGTTAGACCAAGATCACAACATGCAATTAAATTTGCAACACCAAATAAGGGTATTTGCCAATGAAACGAGATATTTTAATCATCCATAAACATAATGATCATTAAAATGACAACATGTAATGAAGTTGCAAAAGTAAGCAAATTTCCAAGTACCATAGAATTTAACTTGTTGTAAAATTTAAGGAATTAAAATGCTTGCATCCAAAGTGCTTCTTGAGATAATATTTGCATGTGAATCTTTAAACCGTCAAAATAGCAAAAAATTTGGGAACTTTGCAAGTAAATGTGATGAGATAGTGCTCTTGGTTTATTTTATTAATTAGTTCTAAAGTAAGGTTACAATTGAACTCTAATCCTCAGACCTCACCCTCGCCCAAATATTTGGATCTCACAGTGAGGAGTCCATAGAGGTAGAGGGTCCCTAAAACGTCTATCCAACCAACTTAAGTTGGAGGTAAATTTTAGAGATGCAAGTCTAGTATGAAAAGTGAAATGCCTAAATGATATGAAAGTGAGTTTGCAAGTGTTATGTAAAAGATGAAGATGATTCAATTAAATATGCTTCATAGTTAAAACAATAACTCAAGTTGCCATAAATTGAAAGTGCTATGCTTCTTTACTTGTAGTATATTGTGAAACTTATCCAAATGAGAAATAGATCACAAAACATAAGTAAGTGATGGCAAATGAGATTGCAAATTAAGAAATTAAAGGACTATGCGATTTGTGTTACTTCCCAATTAGAGCATGCATATGTGATGTGAAAGAAAACGGAAATGTCAAAACCACTAAGTCAATCCATCTACAAATTCTCTCATTTGAAATGGAGAGATAGGGATGCCAATGGGTAAAACCCACGCTCCCATAAAAAAAACATAAATTTTATTAATTTTACAAGAATGAAATGACCACGAGGCCTTTTCTAAACCAAGGGAAGTCTTTATAAATATTGAGACCGTAGACTTTTCCTCGATGAGAATTTCTAAAAAAAAACTCAAAAGAATTCAGACTTTATAATAGGAGAAGAGAAGTTAAGCCTCTTCAATTCCCACAACCAAAGAAGAGAGAGTTATCTTCCTCATTTGAAATTCAGAGCCCAAAGGTCCTACAACAACTTGTTAGTAATTTTTTGTAGTTGTCTACTCAAGCTGTCACAAGCAAAAGTTCGAAAAGAGGGCTACAAAACCAATCAAATATTAGACAGATAAAATTACAAAATATTGCACAACATTTTACAAAGGGCTAAGCCAAAGAGTTAGAGTAAACTCTCCTCTTTACTTAGTCATCTTCAAATTCTTAGATAGCAAATGAAAGCAATGAAGTATAATGTTTTAAAAGATATTCAAATTTAGAAGTATTCGGCTTGTATATAAGCTATGTCCCAAAACCCCTGCAAAACCACCACTCTGTAAGATAAGATTATGAAGGTTCAAAGAACGAATGAGAGCTCCTTTGAGAATGAATCAAGAGTGGGTTGGTCTCTCCAAAAATTCACCCCAACACTTGATTCTTTGATCCCAACAAGATGTTCCCTCTACAAAACTTCAATCAAGAATTAGTTCAATATAGATCTAACAATAAACAATGATAAGAAACTCTAGATATTTATTTGAAATCAACTAGAGCATTCTATACCTAGAGCATATTCCTAAATCAAATGTCAATGTAAGATAGCTCTACATTAACAAATCTGCGAGAGCATATGGAAATAAATTAAATCAAAGCATGAGTAAAAGGAATTATACCAATGATCAACAATTCATCACACTCCAAAAGGAGGAACACCTCATGAATGAAACTCTAAAGTTTTTATTGATATTTCTGAAAGTGTACAAGGCAGCAACACTTCCGCAAGCACAATAGCTAGTAAACAATGATACAATATGAAAGCCCATGGCTCCATTATATTGAAAGCTGGGAGCAAATCCCAATGAAAGACCATATGCCAAGTGGTGAGAGGGAGGAGATCTCAAGGCAAATTCGAATTTGGTAAGTGGAGCTCAATTCCAAGTGTAAAAATCGAATTCTGGCAAGTGGACATCATTTTCTTCTTCCCTTATGTGCCAAATTCGAATTTTATGATAGAATGACATGTGTATATGGTTGGTAACCCATGTGCGGACAATTTCCTACAAAAATCTCTACTAAATATTCTCCCAAATCCTCCCAAATATGCACAAACTTCACAAATTCGAATTTTCAAGTAAGCAACTCTCATTTAATGCCGAAAATTCAATTTTATTTGAGCACATGTCTTTTCCTTGATTTTAGGAGTCCACATCACCTTGGGACTTCACTTTAACTCCTCCATAATTTTCCACCTCATTTAGCATGTGTGGATATTTATTTTTCTCCATTTATTTAATTTCTGGCTTAATTAATTGCCAGATTTTCCACTAAACTTAGGAAAAGTGGGTTTTGAGGGTTCAAAACACATTTTTAACCCCTCAAAGTGTGTCATAGTAGAAAGTTGAGCGCGAGAGGTGCAATTTTGATTACTTATACCCCATACAACTTCTCTAGACAACACTTATTACAATTCAATTACAATTTTTATTGCAATTTTCGACTTGTGGGAAATCTAAAAAATTAAAAAATAACTACCTAGACTCAACCAAATTCCACGAATTTTTTTGTGTGATTTAATATGGTAATAGACATTGACTCTAGACACTAGGACTCACCCAAGGCCTCACCATCAAGCCGTACTTCGACTTTGGGGTAAAATTGGAGGAAAAAACTCAATTAATTATTAACTCCTAATAGGGAGATGATATTTAACCAAGTAAAAAAAACCCTCCCAGGGTAATACTCACTTGTTGGCAAAGTCCCAGGCTACCTAGGCCTGTTACAGACTCAATACTGACTCAAAACTCATCATTACTAGCATCACTTATTACAATTCCCCGTAGGGCGTGGAATCTGGGTACAAGAGAAAATGATAAGAAATAGAAGTAGAGTTTAAAAACTCTGTTGAACTGATGATATCTGATGATATCCCATGGTACAAACGTCTTTTGGTTCATCCTTGGGCATGGAGTCTTCTCATTATCATTAGGTGCCACTCCAGTGGTCAACATTTGGCTCCATATGGGGATGCATGCTAGATATGAAGTGTCACAGGTAACTCTAGTGATTCTCCGTCCAAGGTGCTCAAATGGTAGGAATTTTGTCCCGCTGCTTCTCTAATGATATACGGTCCAAGCCATAAACTGTCAAACTTACCATGATTACCAGGCTTTTCATTCCTGCGATCCCAAAGTAAAACCATATCACCGTTAGAAAAACCTCTATTCCTAGATGATTTGTCAAAATTTCTTTTTACCTTAGATTGATTTTTACAACAATTTTCAAAGGCTCTTCTCCTAGTTTCATCTAATTCTACAATTTGATCAATCCTATGTTGCACAACATCTTTATCAGATGTAAAACTTTGCAGCAATTGGTAAGCTGGGAGTCTCAAATGCACGGGAAGGGTAACATCCAAGCCATACACTAGTTCAAAGGGACTCTTTCCAGTAGAACTCTTCTTTGTAATCCTATCAGCCTACAAAGCATATTTAATTTTGCTATCCCATGCTCTCTTATTTATCCCCTATTATCTTCTTGATTATGGTTATCAAATTTTTATTGCTAGACTCGACTAGACCATTACCTTGAGAATAGTAGTTTGATGAATGGGATAAGACAATGCCATACTTAAAGCAGAAATATGAGAATTCAACAGAGCTAAAAGCCTTGGCATTATCCGTTGTAATTTTAGCAGAGACACCAAAACGAGTGATAATCCTATCTTCAAGAAAGTCCATCACTACTTTGTCGGTGGCGTGTCTTGTAGGGATGGCTTCTACCCATTTAGTAAAATAATCAGTGGCAGTCAAAATCCACGAGTAGCCATTACTAGAATTTTCATTAAATTTCCCAATAAAGTCAACTCCCCAATGTTGAAAGGGAGCTTCCACGACCACAGGCTGAAGAGGCAAAGAAGCTAACTTTTGCTTCCTAGTGAAAAGCTGACAAGCTTGGCAACCTCTAACATACTTGTGCACATCGGCAAAAATAGAAGGCCAAATATAACCAGCTCTCAAGATTTTATGGGTAGTAGTCTTAGCAGCGTAATGTCCTCCACAAAATGTTGAATGAAATTCAGATAGAAGCTTTTTGGCCTCAGCTTCATCAACACATCTAAGTATTACCCCCTCCGGATTTCTCCAACCCAGACCATCCTTCACAATGCAAGACTTAGTTGCTCTAAGCCTTAATGCTCTTCTTTTATGGCCAACTAAATGGTTAGGACATGACAAATTTTGCAAGTAATAAATAATGTCTTTATACCATTCTAGTTGACTCAATCTTTGAAGTTCTGATGAAGTTAATTCCAGATCATTTTGACAAATCATTCCTAACACTTTCTCATTCCCCTCAGTCAAGATCTTAGCCAATCCCTGGCCTTTTACCAGTTTGGTAGGTCTAATATCTAAATCTTGCTCTTGAATTTTAGAGACCCACCTAGCTCGAGTTCCTAAGCAATCAACCTGAGTTAAAATATCCTTTACTGCAGAGTGAGGGACATACGTGATTATTCTTGAATACCCCACAGAAACTCTAAATTGCTTAAGGGATTTGACTAAGGCGTAAGCTTGCTTTTCCAAGGTGCTATACTTCAACTCAGAATCTTGAAGGGATCTACTCATGAATGCAATAGGTTGCTCATACCCTTCATTGTTCTTTTGCAGCAACACTCTAGCAATAGTATCTTCAGATGCGAAAGAGAAAATCAAAAAATCCTTTGAATAATCAGGGCTCACTAGAACAGGTGCCTTACCAATAGAATCCTTAATTTCTTGAAAACCTATTCTCCCCTCTTTTCCCCAGACAAACTTAACATCTTTCTTTAAAAGGGTTTGAATGGGTTTAGCAATTTCAACATAATTTGGAATGAACCTCCTAAGGAAATTGATCTTTCCTAAGAAGGATTGAAGGGTTTTGATATTGTGAGGCAAAGGAATCTTTTGAATTGCCTCAACTCTCTCAAGGTCAATCTTGATTCCATCCTTTGAGATGACGTGACCAAGCAACTTCCCTTCAGTCACTCCAAAAATAGATTTAGTAGGATTTAAAGATATCCCATACTCTCTGAACCTGTCAAATATCTACCTTAAATGGCTAGTATGAGAAATTCCATTTTTGGAAAACACAGTTAAGTCATCTTGATAAATCTCAATGAATTTCCCAATTAGACCTTTAAAGGCATAGTCCATAGCCCTTTGAAAAGTTGCTTCAGCATTTGTCAATCCAAAAGGCATCCTTAAATACTCAAAAGTACCCCATGTTGTGGTGAATGTTGTCTTATGTCTGTCTTCTTTCTTCACCATGACTTGGTTATATCCTGAAAATCCATCTAACAAAGACATCATTCCAGATTCTGTTACCCTTTGCAACAATGTTTCCATATTGGGTAAAGGGTAATTATCCTTTTTACAAGCTAAATTAAGATTTCGAAAATCTACACAAACCCTGATTGATCCATTCTTCTTTCTCACAATAACCAAGTTTGAGCACCATGTGGAATGCCTAGTGTGAGCTATAATTCCAGCTCGAAGCATCTTTTGCAACTCCTTTTGCTCCAAGGGGGCTAACTTAGGATTTATTTGCCTAATTTTTTGCCTAAAGGGTTTGGCATTTTCATCCTTAAGAGGGATAGTATGCTCCATAACATCCTCCCTATAACCGTTTAACTCCTCATATGAAAAGGCCAAAACATCCCTATATTCTTGAAGTAAATTTATCAATTTTTTCCTTTTGTCCTCGGTGGTGCCCTTCCCGATTTTGATAATCTTTGGGTCAAGAGGGGTACCAATGTTTACTTCAATAAATTACCCTGGGTCAATTTTCTTATTCTCTTTTCTCTTTACAGCATCATGTCTGTCAAACATCTATTCCATGGCTATACGATCCCTAGGAGTGGGATTTGACACAACATTACACTCCTCATAATCACAACCTTCTTCCTTGTAGCCAACCTTGAAACCTGAGAATTCTTCCATATTATTTAAAAAACGAATCACCTGGTTTTCTTCATTAAATATTTGCCAATGCTCAACATTATCAGGAACCGATGGTCTAAAAATAACCTCCATCTTGATGTTATCATCCATCAAGTTCTCTCCAAGCTGTAAGGTAGATGCAACAACAACCAACTCATCAACTTGTTTATTTCCTTCTCTCGGAATCGCTTGAAGATCTAATGCGTCAAAATATTCCATGCTATCCCAGACAACATTTCGATACTTCTTTAATCTATCATTCTTACATGCAAATTTATTCTTTGTTTGAAGAATGACCAGATCAGAATCCCCCTTGATACTAAGCATCTTAATGTTAAAGTCTTTTGACAACTCTAGACCTAACAACAAAGCTTCATACTCCGCTACATTGTTAGTTGCATCAAATTCCAACCTAAAGGCAAACTTGAATATATGACCAAGGGGGGAGGTAAAGACAATTCTGACACCCTTACCAAACCTTGAATGGGCACCATCAAAATTCATGTGCCATACCCAATCCTTCTTACTTTCCACCTCCTTCTCCAAAGGAGCAATAGAATTAGCCAAGATAGCATAGTTTCCCAAGTCATCAGATTCATACACAATTTCATTATGAGGCTCCTTGGGATTTTCCACGTGAAACTTTCTCTCCAATTCCCTATCCAACCTAACCATGATGCCCTCACTATTAGGGATGGTAGCATAACTTAAATCCATTTGCAAACTACCCCATATATCAGCTCCCTACTTTCTAGACAATAACATCCCCCATGCATCAGGCACATCAATCACCACAATATCCATGGTGATCATAATATCAGGATGAACTGCCAAGTGGACTGGAAGATCCTTTATCAAACCACAAACCTCAATAATTTTCGAATCCATAGCACAAATGTTGTGGTAAGGTCTAGAAACCCTCAGGTTTAACTGATTCATGACTTTCTTGGTCATGACACACGATGATGCCCCATAATCAAACATACAATTGTGCAAAAGCATTCCATTGACCAACATAGTGATGAAAAATGGTTGATGGTCTCTGTTATCTCTACACATATCATTACTTTGCAAAGTGATAGGGGCATCCTCATATCTATCTTTAGAAAAATTTGACATTTCTTTTCCATTAGGGGCATCAATGGCTTTCAACAACTTATATCTTTGGGAGGGAATCTTCATGATTTCTGTCACAGGTACCAAAATCTGTGCATTATTTATCCATCCTCCCAAATCAATATTTAACTTAGATGTAGGTGGAGTGAAAGTTTTATGGGCATTTTGATTTCTTTCCTTGTTTCTTGCCCTTTTATCCTTGGCTATCTCTAAAATTTGATTTGATGAAGGCTTCTCTCCATACAACTCAGTGATCCTATCCAACTCTTCAAAATTATTCACACTATAGGAGGATGGGGACTTCTGACTTATCTTTTGACTATTTTCAATAACTCCCATCCAATTATCCAAGGACAATTGATGCTCTTTTCCAACTACATTGATTTGTTCACTTGTTCCAGCCATTTCACCATCTAAGATCCTTTTTGCGTAAGGACAAGTGAGTTCATCATGTAAGTCATCACATGGTCTACAATAAGGCATTGAATCATCAACTAAGTTAGTAGACTCAAGTGGATTTGGTGGCCTATGTTCATTAGGGGGGCCCCTCTTCTGCCATCTATCATTTCCTCGATTTGGGAATCTCCACGCCTGATTCCTTTCCATGGCAACCAACCGATTTTGGATAGCATTCTTTTGATTCGTGTGATTCGCTTCCATAGTCTTGATGAGATGGGTTAACTCCTTAATAGGATCATGGGTAGCCTCTTCCTTGCCCTTGCCTTTGGAATCATTTGATTTCGATGGCCCTCTAGTGTAACCAGGAATCTCAGATTTTCCTGATTGCTTTCTAGCCCTCTCCATTTTCAAGGCTTCCATTTGAGCTATACCCAAAGTTGTAGGTTCCTTCCTCCTCAATTCATAAGCGGTATCCGCACCAAAAGCATCTAAATATGAGCATAAGAGAAATTCATCCGGAGGTTTAACAGTTGCAGGCATGCTTTTAACCAATTCATTGAATCTTTTGTTAAACTCCTCCATGGTTTCATTCTCATTTTTCTTTATGGTGCTAATGGCACTAATCAGATGACTATTTTCTCTTCTCTCTCCATACTTTCCCATGAAAGCATTAACAATCGCTTGCAAAGAATCATACGAGTTTGCAGGTTGCTCAGTGAACCAATCAAGAGCATCCTCTTCTAAAGAGAGAACAGAAAGCCTCATTTTTACATCCTCATAGTTAGCAACGTTACACCACTTAAAGATGCATACATTAAAGTTCTTCACATTTGATGCAGCGCTAATGGCATTGTTACCTTGAAAAGAAGGCAACCTTTCAATAGCCTTGTTAGGGATATTGTGAGGATAGCCATTGATGTTAGTAAAGTTACAAGGAGCAAAAAGATTGTTCATGATGTTAGGCTCAACTTGTTCTTGAAACAACAAATGAATGTCAAAAATAGCCTCTTGCCCAAGACTAGCAAGAGCTCTACTATGAGAAAGTCTATTTAACCTCTCTCTAAAAACCCTTTTAGGATTAGGAGAGGGGCTAACTAAACCACTTGAATTTCTCCTAGTAGAAACTCTTGCAAATAGCAAGAGCTCTACTATGAGAAAGTCTATTTAACCTCTCTCTAAAAACCCTTTCAGGATTAGGAGAGGGGCTAACTAGACCACTTGAATTTCTCCTAGTAGAAACTCTTGCAAAATTAGGATTGAGTGGAGTCGCCACTTTAGCAAGAATATAAATCTAAAATTCAAATATGCCAAAACGAAAAGTTAGTCGTTTTCCCAGGCACAAGAAGACTTGTCCCTGGCAACGACGCCAAAAAATGTTATCGCTTGCCTCCTACACCTACCTACAGTTAGCGGAAAAAGCTTTTAACCCCACAAGGTGTGGTTGGTGGCAAGGAACTCAGAGAAGGGGCTGTCACCTATTCCCGACTCTCTCTGTTTAAGCTATCTCCTAGGTTAGCTATGGGGGGTGGTCCCTAAAGAAAAACTAAGTTAAAGATGTGAGTTTTCTAGGAGAATATTAGAGTGAGATTGGATTACTTTTGAAGATTCATGAACATTTATGAGCAACTTTGAAATAATGACAAACCATTTAACCAGTGCCTTTACAAATAACGTGCTCAAAAGTAAAATAAATGCTCAAAGAGATGAGAACACAGTAATCCTGAAATGGAAACAAAAGACTGTTAGCACAAGATATCATAAATGCTCTCAAGATAAATAGATTTATGAATCAAAGCATGAGAAACTATCTTGCTCATAAGGAAACATTTAGTGTTCTACTTTTGGAGAATGTAAATGAGATGATAGAAAAACTCAAATGTTAGACCAAGATCACAACATGCAATTAAATTTGCAACACCAAATAAGGGTATTTGCCAATGAAACGAGATATATCAATCATCCATAAGCATAATGATCATTAAAATGACAACATGCAATGAAGTTGCAAAAGTAAACAAATTTCCAAGTACCATAGAATTTAACTTGTTGCAAAATTTAAGGAATTAAAACACTTGCATCCAAAGTGCTTCTTGAGATAATATTTGCATGTGAATCTTTAAACTGTCAAGATAGCAAAAAATTTGGGAACTTTGCAAGTAAATGTGATGAGATAATGTTCTTGGTTTATTTTATTAATTAGTTCTAAAGCAAGGTTACAATTGAATTCTAACCCTCAGACCTCGCCCTCGCCCAAATGTTTGGATCTCACAGTGAAGAGTCCATAGAGGTAGAGGGTCCCTAAAACGTTTATTCAACCAACTTAAGTTGGAGGTAAATTTTAGAGATGCAAGTCTAGTATGAAAAGTGAAATGCCTAAATAATATGAAAGTGAGTTTGCAAGTGCTATGTAAAAGATGGAGATAATTCAATTAAATATGCTTCATAGTTAGAACAATAACTCAAGTTGCCATAAATTGAAAGTGCTATGCTTCTTTACTTGTAGTATATTGTGAAACTTATCCAAATGAGAAATAGATCACAAAACATAAGTAAGTGATGGCAAATGAGATTGCAAATTAAGAAATTAAAGAACTATGCGATTTGTGTTACTTCCCAATTAGAGCATGCATATGTGATGTGAAAGAAAACGGAAATGTCAAAACCACTAAGTCAATCCATCTACAAATTCTCCCCTTTGAAATGGAGAGATAGGGATGCCAGTGGGTAAAACCCACACTTCCACAACAAAAACATAAATTTTATTAATTTTACAAGAATGAAATGACCATGAGGCCTTTTCTAAACCAAGAAAAGTCTTTACAAATATTGAGACCATAGACTTTTCTTCGATGAGAATTTCTAAAAAAAACTCAAAAGAATTTAGACTTTACAATAGGAGAAGAGAAGCTAAGCTTCTTCAATTCCCACAACCAAAGAAGAGAGAGTTATCTTCCTCATTTGAAATTCAGAGCCCAAAGGTCTTGCAACAACTTGTTAGTAATTTCTTGTAGTTGTCCACTCAAGCTGTCACAAGAAAAAGTTTGGAAAAAGGGCTACAAAACCAATAAAATATTAGACAGATAAAATTACAAAATATTGCACAACAATTTACAAAGGGCTAAGCCAAAGAGTTCGAGTAAACTCTTTTCTTTGCTTAGTCATTTTCAAACTCTTAGATAGCAAATGAAAGCAATGAAGTATAATGTTTTAAAAGATATTCAAATTTAGAAGTATTCGGCTTGTATACAAACTATGTCTCAAAATCCCTGCAAAACCACCACTTTGTAAGATAAGACTATGAAGGTTCAAAGAACGAATGAGAGCTCCTTTGAGAATGTATCGAGAGTGGGTTGGTCTCTCTGAAGACTTCCCCCAACACTTGATTCTTTGATTCCAACAAGATGTTCCCTCTACAAAACTTCAATCAAGAATTAGTTCAATATAGATCTAACAATAAACAATGATAAGAAACTCGAGAGATTTATTTGAAACCAACTAGAGCATTCTATACCTAGAGCATATTCCTAAATCAAATGTCAATGTAAGATAGCTCTACATTAACAAATCTGCAAGAGCATATGGAAATAAATTAGATCAAAGCATGAGTAAAAAGAATTATACCAATGATCAACAATTTATCACACTGCAAAAGGAGGAACACCTCATGAATGAAACCTTAAAGTCTTTATTGTTTATTTCTGAAAGTGTACAAGGCAGCAGCGCTTTCGCAAGCACAATAGCTAGTAAACAATGATACAATATGAGAGCCCATGGCTCCATTATATAGAAAGCTGAAAGCAAATCCCAATGAAGAACCATATGCCAAGTGGTGAGAGGGAGGAGATCTCAAGGCAAAATTCGAATTTGATAAGTGGAGCTCCAATGCCAAGTGTAAAAATCGATTTCTGGCAAGTGGACATCATTTTCTTCTTCCCTTGTGTGCCAAATTCGAATTTTATGATGGAATGACATGTGTATATGGTTGGTAACCCATGTGGGGACAATTTCCCACAAAAATCTCCACCAAATATTCTCCTAAATCCTCCCAAATATGCACGAACTTCACAAATTCGAATTTCCAAGTAAGCAGCTCTCATTTAATGCCGGAAATTCAATTTTATTTGAGCACATGTCTTTTCCTTGATTTTAGGAGTCCACATCACCTTGAGACTTCACTTTATCTTCTCTATAATTTTCCACCTCATTTCCACCTCATTTAGCATGTGTGGATATTTATTTTTCTCCATTTATTTAATTTCTGGCTTAATTAATTGCCAGATTTTCCACTAAACTTAGGAAATGTGGGTTTTGAGGATTCAAAACACATTTTTAACTCCTCAAAGTGTGTCATAGTAAAAAGTTGAGCATGAGAGGTGTAATTTTGATTACTCATACCCCATACAATTTCTTTAAACAACACTTATTACAATTCAATTACAATTTTTATTGCAATTTTCAACTTGTGGGAAATCTAAAAAATTAAAAAATAACTACCTAGACCTAACCAAATTCCACGAAACTTTTTGTGTGATCTAGTATGGTAATATACATTGACTCTAGACACTAGGACTTACCCAAGGCCTCACCATCAAGCCGTACTCCGGCTTTGGGGTAAAATTGGAGGAAAAAACTCAATTAATTATCAACTCCTGGTAGGGAGATGATAATTAACCAAGTAAAAAAAACCTCCCAGAGTAATACTCACTTGTTGGCAAGGCCCCAGGCTACCTAGGCTTGTTACAAACTCAATACTGACTCAAAACTCATCATTACTAGCATCGCTTATTACAATTCTCCGTAGGGCGTGGAATCTGGGTACAAGAGAAAACTCTGTTGAACTGATGATATTTGATGATATCCCATGGTACAAATGTCTTCTGGTTCATCCTTGGGCGTGGAGTCTTCTCATTATCATTAGGTGCCACTTCAGTGGTCAACAGATCTCACTCAAAATCCGGTAGACTTAACAATTTTCAGGATTTCAGGATTGGGGGGATTGCAAACTTAACAATGTTTAGGATTTTAGGGTTGGGGGGATTGCAAGGTTTCCATTGGATTCTATCATGTCTGAGGATATGGAACTGACATATAATCAAGAGCACCAAACCCTCTATGTACCTTGATGTTGGTGGCATTGATTGTTGAACTCCTCTCTCACGACCCTAGTAAAATTGTACCTATCACTCAAACACAATCTCAATTTGACATGTCCCAATGAGGTCTTTAGCCTAAGGAAAGCAAGTGGGTAGGGTTCAACAACCAATGATATACTTGACCTATTCCGGAGGGGAAAGCGACGAAAGAATGAATTTCAACACTAGACAAGGTGAGGATCCCATTAAGGTCTTTAGCCTAAGGAAACCAAGGGAAAGATTGATCTTGAGGCTAGGGTTTGAGGTATCTCACAATTCAACTGTCGAAATTGCTTCAAAACAGGAAGGTGCTTAGGGGAAACCCCAGCGCAAATGATGCCAAGAGATCGAATTTCTGCAGTTGGTGGTTTGCAAGATAAATGATGCCTTAAGAGACCTAGAGGGCTAGACCTTGAAAAGAGGAGAGAGAAGAAAATAATTTTAAGGTGATCACCTTTATGGAGTCAAGAGTAATTATGACTATGGATATTCAATTTTCTATGTCAAGCAGGCCTTAAAGACAACTTCGCGTAGTGTTGGGGTAGCAACAAAAGCAGCTTCAAGAGCTTTATAATTCGTTTTGCAAAATAGATAGCTTATCAAGATGAATTTCAATGAAAAAGCATCTCTAGGAACATTCTTTCATAATACATGGCCCATACATGAAGCATCACTATCTAGAAAAAGAATTTCCACAACTTCGCTTAAATGGATGTAGTAAATTAGCCCTAGTATAGCGAAATTCCAGCAACAATGTATGTGACAAAATAGAAAGAGAAAATAGCATTAAATTGTACTTACATGTACTAAGAGTATTTCCAACCATCAAAACTTTGCCAATTAAGAAGCTCCAAGACAAGAGAAAATTATCCAAACATCAAAATTCATTCCATGCTCCAAAATTTCGTCCTCCAAGAAGGATAGCGAAGTTCTCTAAAGAGATACAAGTCTAAACCAAATGATGTTGCTAAAATGAATTCACATCACTTGTATTTATACACTTCTAATGAGTTCGATTAAGCTAATTAGGCCTACATTAGCCCCTAGAATAAAATAATGTGCAAAATAACTAACTTTTAGTGACAAGCCCACCAAATTAACTCATAAACAAAAGAATAAGCCTTTCAAGAGGTCGAATGATCAATAGTACATGTTGTTGGGCATTCTAAGTAGCTTGATGAAGTCCATACGTGCCATAATGATGAATAGGACTCCCAAAAGTAGTGGACAAGGGGTTGACCCCTTGCTCTCCAAATAATAAACTTGTGGTGCTCCCAATGGGTGTGGGGGCACACAAGTAACCTGATGGATCTCCAAGTAGATCGAAGATGCCTGTAGACCATCTGCAAGGGCTTAGATGATGGTGTGAGTGATACCACATCAGCATACAAGTCCTGGGTCATTTGCCAAGTGCATGGTACAACTGTGGGGCCCGCTGGGCATGGTGAACCAAGTGCATCTTCCTCGTCAAATAGGTGAATCTCGAGCAATCTCTGAACATCTCTGGGATCCATGGACTGTTGTCTACTATTGTGGAGGACCATGGCTCTCTACACACACCCTACATGTGCCAATGTAGCCCTCTTGAGGGTTAGGGCCTCGTATAGGGAGACCAAACCCATAATGGAGACCATATGCAATCTTGCATAAGATCCAATACGTCCCCTAGCTTTCCGGTACAACAGGTCATTTAAAGAAATCGAGTTAAAGTGCTGACAAACCATGGACAACAGGTGGGCACTTCATAATGACATGCCTTTCCATAGTGGACTTTGGCATGTGTTAATGTCTCCAAGCTCCAAAGGGGATAGTATGTCTAAGGTACATCCTTCAAATGGTGGTGGCATGTGATAAAGAGATGAATGGAGTAGGGAATGAAAGGGGAAATCATGGGCCACATGTCGGGGTACAAGGGTAGCTAGTAAAGGAAAGCCCACACTTGGGTATATAATGTATAGGAGGGAGCAATCGTGGTGCATGAGATAACCCGACCTTGATTTTTCCACTTTTCTTTATATGCCTTTTGCCTTTTATGATTTTTCTTTAATTAACTGCTTGGGGCTCAAAGGATAAGAGCATGATGTGTAAGGTATAACAGTGGATACCCCTTTTAAGGTAGGGCGGTTCATTGCCCTCCAAGGGTTGTGTTGGACATTGGGTTCAACGCTCCTCGTGTGTTTCGCAACATGGACTAACCGCCTCTCGTAGATCCTAACTCTGGCAATTGTAGCGGAGACTAATGCCTGTGGGTTTTGGTCTAACGGCAATCGTTATTCCAACAAGTGGTATCAGAGCGAAAGGTCTCGAGTTCGAAACTCACCCGGCTCGCGTTGGGGGGGAGATTGTTGGACATTGGGTTCAACGCTCCCCGTGTGTTTCGCGACATGGACTAACCGCCTCTCGTAGATCCTAACTCTAGCGATTGTAGCGGAGACTAATGCCTGTGGGTTTTGGTCTAACGACAATCGTTATTCCAACAGGTTGGGACAATCATGGATTCCTGAATGATAAAGGAGGCTCATCTAGGGCCTATAGGAACTAGGGTGATGGTGACGGGAATGGGGTAGGGCTCATGCATTGGCTTTTGCCGATGTGCTAAATATGTTTGTCTCGACCATCTTTTACATCTTGTGGTACATTTTCTTGTTGAATGTGGCCAATTATGCTTTTACTTTTTCTTTTTAGTTGCATCAACCTTCGGGGTATCGTTCCAAGTCCGATCCAAGGTGTGGGCAAAGGGAAGGGGAGGCTAACCCTATGTGGACCCAAGTGGGAAATATGATGAAGGGGGTTATGATAAATGGAAGGGGAACGATATATGTGGATGGGGAAGCGGGACCAAACAACCAAAATCAGGGTTTCCCATGTAATACCATCCCTAAAGCCCAAAGTTCAATAAAAGAGATCCAACGGGACTAGGATCCAAAGGTAACATCCAAAAGAGGTCTAGGGGACAAGAGCACAGACCTAGCCCACTCTTTCCATCAAATCTCCCATTAATCCATGCCCAGAAGTGTCCATGATAAGCAATCTACAATACTCAATTACCAAATGACAAGGCAAACCTTTAGGTTCGGGAGATGTTAAAATTGGCAATTGGGGCCAAATTCCACTTTGGACAATTCCTTTGAGAAATATATTTGCGTCATCGAATTCTTGTTTTCAAGAGGACCAAAATCGACCTAAAGATCATCAAATTTGGTTAAGGAGAAATGTGTTTTTGATTTTATGCACTCATATGTAAAATGGTCAAGGTCGGCTTCACCTCCTTAAAGTCCAAATGACATGTCTCTTGATCCTCTCAAATTCCTATATATAGAGGTGCTTCCAACATCATTTGATCATCAACAAGGAGCATAATTCTTCTGAAATAAGGTGCAAATCTGAGGGTAGGGCGTTCAAGGGAAAAGAGTCAAAGTTTGACTTTGTTTGGGTACAGTTTTCTGTGGAAGAGAGGGCCGCAGTTGTCTGAGGTTTGTCTTACTCAACAAGGATGCTAGGAGGACTGTTTGGAGGTAGTTTAAGGCTTCAGATGCCCTTCCATTTGAGGCCGCAATTCAGAGAAGTATTTCTGTGTTTTTCTTTGTATCGTACATATTTCAGTTTGGGCTGCAGGAAGGGTTTCTACTAAAGCATGTTGAAGGCACTTGTGGAAGGGCTGAATGTACTAGTTTGTATCCTCCATCTCAGCTGCAGTTAAGGAGGGCAGGTCACAGTCAATTCAAAGGGTGTAACCTTTGTCTGTGAGCAGTCTAATGCTACTGCAAGACTGAAGACTCGAGCCCTATATTGCAGACATTAGACAACAATGTTTTAACTGTCCATTCTTGGACTATCTTGAGCTCATTCCATTAAGCAAAGAAGGCCGCATCATATGATCAAGGACCGAGTTCCCTTAGGACATCATTCTGTTGTTGTTTAAGCTACTCATGATCTTTGGTTAGTATTTGTCTGCTGCCTCTTGAGGACAGAATTGCATACTTGATTGGGCTGTCTCCTTGGCATTTGGACAGTGGTTCAAATATCATTCATGGCAAAGTCAATTCTGACTTTGATTGTACTCTCTGTCTCTCTGCTGATCATTTGATTTTGCTAATAAGAAGAATTGTTCAAGGGTTTTCCTCATCTTGGGGTATTTTTCCCTGGTTTGAGCCAATCCTTGTGTTCTCTTGTCTTGGCTTGTCTTCTGCATTTTCATTGGATGTTCTTTCAGTCAATGGTTAATATGATTCATAATGGAATAATGAAATTAATAATGGGCTAATGAAGTGATTGAGTTATGCAAAGAACATGTTAATCCTAAATTTAATAGGAGGCCCACCTTCAAACATACGGTCATGACAGATGGGTGAGGGACCACATGGCTGGCTCAGGTGGTAGAGAAATGACACAACAATCTAGTTGGTGGCTGCTGGTTGCCGGCTGCGGACCATTTTGGAGAAAATTTTCTCCTAGGGATATCACCCACAAAATGGTGGGTAACGGGTTCCATTTTTTTTGGTTCCCTGTATTGGAGTCGACCAGTTTGATGACTGGTCTAGTTACGATAACATTGGTTCATTGTCAATTGTTCATTTTTATCTTAAACTTTTGAGTATTGGTTCTAGATATTAATGACCTTAGATGAAGTCTTAGACTCGTCTCTTCTTTACTATTTTTGAGTTTGAGTAATTTCAATATACCATTCTAGTCTTTAAACTTCAGTATCAACTATTTTTCCTAGTACTAATCAGATTCTAGAATAATGAATGATGAATTTAAATCAATGTATATAATATTTTACTATTTCTATTTGATTGAATCATTTATGATTTATGAATCAATGTATTTCATTATTAAATTTGAATCATGTTTGTGACACACACACAGACATAGAGAGATAAAGAGACCCCAACATCGCCCACCCCCCTGAATTTCCTGAAAATTTGGGGGTCCTCCCACACGTCCCCCCCATGCATCTACTTGTTCCCGCATCCCCCTATCCTGGAAACTGGGTGGAACATTGATATATACGTCTTCCTCCAGACTGTGCCATTAAGGGATGTGCTTTTTACATCCATGTGATATATGTTCCAGCCAAAATATGTTTCTATCGTTAGAATCAACATGATAGTGACTGGTTTTACAGTTGGGGCAAATGTCTCCTCATAATCGACTCCTTGTTGTGCAAAGCCATTTGCAACTAGCCTGGATTATACTTGTCAAGTGACCTATTCTCCTTATATTCCACTTTGTAAATTCATTTGCAGCCTAATGGTTTCTTATCAGGAGGTAATTCCTCCAACACCTGACATTTATTTTCGTTAGTGCATCATACTCCACTTGCATTGCTTTCTCCCAGTCCGGTTGCCTTTGGCCTCTTCCTAGGTTTGAGCTTCAAAAGGTTTTGAACCATCAAAGAATAATTAACACGTTCAGGTTTCTAACCTCTTTTGATAAGTCTCCCATGTGAACTTTCTTCCCTTAGTTGAGGAATCTCCTCCAACTGGACATTCTCCAATGCCTTAGAGAACCGCTTTGATTGTTTCTTCCCTTCTTGGTCCTTAAAGTCAGTGTTGAGTTCTTGCTGATTGGAACAAGTTTTAGTAGCTTCGCTGTTTACATATTCATGCAAATCAATACCCGAGCACTGTGCTGTCTCAAGTACAACTCCCTGGTACCATGTTAGAGAACAAATACGTAGGCAGAAAAACAGAGCAGAAACAGAAGAGAGAATTATGTCTGACTTGATTATTCAATGATAAACTGTCTCAATACATAAAAGGCAAGGCGTGCTTTTTGTAACTTATGTAAAACCTTTTTCTAGCTTCATTTATTTATTACATAATAAACATGACATAACTTTATAACCAAAAGTACATCAAACTGTATACGAAAGTAATGACTAGTGAATAAATTATTACATCAACAATATATTGCCTATTTCCTGCTGATTTCAGGTGGCTTATACCCTTCAAACAAGGGTAGAAAATTTAGCGTAGGAATTTACAATGCTTCTCTCGGATGATAACTGCTACTTTGGTACCCCAGCAGAATGCCAATTTTTCTGGCTGTACTACGACTTAGTACTACCGTCTGCTGTTGATCTTTGTACCATATAAAACATAAGGAGAGAATCCTGTTATTTTCTGAAAAGGACAGTCTTCAGTTTCTATACATTGAGCCTCCACAACTATCAATTGCTATCCCCTTTTTGACATTCTGTTTAGAGATGACTTGCTTTATTTAATCCATTGTCATTCTTAAGAAAGCAAAAAGATTCCTTTGTTTATGGAGACATGATGCAATTCCATATGCTGAAACATTAAGCATATATGTACATTGGTTTCTTAATGTCAGTTTATTCTTGATGACTTGTATCTTAATGTCATCTGGCAGTTTTCAACCCTGTATCCTTCTTTCTGATATTGCTTATGTTTTGTGATGTTTTGAAGCGTTCACAAATCACATCCATGTTTGGAGCTGAAAAGCTGTGGGGAAAAGGATTTACAGGTTCAAACATAAAGATGGCAATATTTGATACTGGTATAAGAGCTGATCATCCACACTTTCGGAACATCAAGGTAGCATTTCTATCCTGGGCAAAAATTGAACTAATGTTGCATCCTTTTTTGTTAATGCATGCCAGCAAAGAGCGGATTAGAAAAAAAAATGCTAGACACTACGCGAAGTTTCTTTATTTTATGTTATGTGATGTAATGGGTTCATTCCTATTTTAGTATGTGAAGAGATTGGGCTGACAAGATTTTGGAGCAACTTTTATCCAGGGCATGGATTCTATATCTGATTCATAATTCCTTACTGGACTATAAATATATCACCATAGATCAGACTTCAAAGAACCGTTGAGAAATTGCTCTTGTACTTTATCTTCTTCTTGTTGGTAGATACATTTCCACTTGTTCTGAATCCTGATGGGTTTTCTGTTACTTGTATGGTTAATTCAGAGTGCACTTCTATGATTCCTTACCAGACTGTAAATATATCTCCATAAATCAGACTTCAAAGACCCATTGGGAAATTGCTCTTGTCCTTTATGTACTTTTCTTCTTCTTGGTATACATTTCCACTTTTTCTGAATCCTGATGGGTTTTCCATTACTTGTATGGTTATCCAAGAGTGCGCTTTTATGATTCCTCATATACTTTTATTGAGTGGTTGTAATGATATTGCCTTTTCTTTTGAAATTTTTAGATCAGTTTCTTCCATTCTCAGATATTTTCAAGGAACATCTTAACATCCAGATAACATGAATTCTGCGCTTTTTTTTTTTTTTTTGTCTTTGTAGAGTTTGCCACGTATCTTAGAAACTTGATGCTTAAATTCTTTAATATAAACCTGGGGTATAATAACATCAACATGTTGACAACCTTATCGAACAAACTGTTGAAAATGTTCATCGATGGGAAACATTTGTTTAACTAGAAGAGTGAGAAGATGACACACTTAGAGTTGGTGTCCGTGTTCTCAGGAGGAAGTCCTTTAGTCCGAAAGTTTCAAATATTATTTGCCTTTGGTGCAATGAGTCTGTTTATTCATCCCAACATTATAGCAGCATTAACTTGTTTTCTTCCTTATATATTATAATTTTTCTTCTGCTTCAAATTCTGTTCCCAGGTTATAATTACTGTCTTTAGGATTTTCATCATTCTTTTAGTCTTACAATGAAGAAATTTTCTACCATGTTGTTTTTTTAAGTGTTCCATGGGGACGCATCCCCCAGGGTGGGGGGCACACCTCCTGCGTTTCCCATGATCTGGAACGGAAGGACGCCTAAGGAAACATTTCCCCACATCCCCTTTTTGGGGAAACGTAGGGGGAAACAGTTCCTTAGTGTGAAGGATGCATTTTCCCAAAAAGGGTACTTCTGGTCATCCCTCCGGGAAAGGGGTGCTTTTAGGCATCCCTTGTGGAAAGTGGTGCTTCTGGGTGCCCCTCCCTCCCACAAAAATGGGACATCTAGGCACCCCCTGGAAAGAGGGGTGCTTCTGGGCATACCCCAGAAAAAGTGGTGCTTCGTGATGTGCCCCCCAAACTTTTATTTATAAAGGCTTAAAAAATAAAAAGCAAAAAAAAAAAAACCCTATCTCACTTTCATTTTTATTTAGTTTTCATTTGCTTTCACTCTAATTTTATTTTCAATGTTCATTGTCCATTGTAAATTTTCAGTTTGAACTTTTGAGTCTTGACTCTAGATATTGATGACTTCAGCCCAAGTCTTTGACTTGTCACTTTTTTCTATTTTTGAGTTTGAGTAATTTCAATTTACTATTTTAGACTTATCTACTATTTTTCTTAGCACTATTTAGATTCTGGAATGTTGAATTTAAATCAATGTATCAATATTTTACTATTTCTGTTTCATTTATGGTTTATGAATCGATGTATTTCATCACCAAATCTTAATCTGGGTCATGTTTATATCATTTACAAATTTGCATTTAGTGCTATTTAGTGTTTTACTATTTACTGTTTAGTATTTACATTCCACAGTGATGAATTGGCATGGGATGAATTGTTATTGTTAGAATTTTATTATAAATATTATTATTATTATTTTATTTTTTAGAGTTGGGGATCCCTATTCTAGCTACCTGATGTCCCCCCTGAATTTCTGCAAAATTTGGGGGTGGTTCCACACGTCCCCCATGTCCGTCTCCTCCATTTGCATGCTCCCCCGTCCTGGAAACTTGCTGGAACATTTGTATTTTTGGCGAGTTTATATTCTAAGGCCAACTTAGTCAAACTCTTTGAGGCTAGCACCCTACCTATTGGATGGTGTATACCACTCATTTGTCTTATTCATTTATGTGATTGATTCTTAATAATAACTCTAAGGGTATTTCCATATATTTGTTGCAGCTTTATGCATATTTTTCTGATGTTATACTTATGTAGGCTTCTTTTGTTTTTTAAATATTATTTTTGGAATTTTTTAAGAGTTGTGCTTGCTCTCTCACATTGTATTCACACTGGTACACTTCATCCCTTTATCTACTTTTGTGGTCATTCGTCAATATAGTTATCTTATCTATATTGCACTCTGTTTGGCTGTTATAGTGCTTTGGTTATGGCTGTGTATCACTCGTTTTGACACTAGTGCCCTCTTTCTAGTGTACTACTGCTGTTTTATCTTTGATTGAATTCGGGTATGCTGGTTTGTTCACTGTTGGTCTTCTATTTCTTGTGAATTTCAACAATTCATAGTTTGTTTAGAAGATTCTTCATTCTGCAAACTTCTGAATTTTTGAAGATTATAGATCTAATTTTCTGGAACTTTAGAGGTCCAAAAAGTTCTGCCGTATTATATATGCAACTGCTAAAATTTGAAACATTTCACTCAGTGTTGCGGAACTTGGACTCAGTAATGACTCGACCTGGTTACCAAATTGTTGTGGGAAAATTAAAAAATATTGGCAAAGTAGGTGAATATATTTTTTGTGGGGTAAAATACCCACGGGGGATTTGAACCCTGAATTTCACAATTTACATAATATTTCAGAATATGGTGATTGGCAATTGAACTACCCCCGCGAGCTGGCAAAGGAGATGAATACTAAAAAATGCATAAATTTGATTTTTTTTCTTTTATAAATTAAAATATAAAACAATATTCCACCAGGTTTCTGGGATGAGAGAGAATGGGAGTGGGGACACACACATGGGCGACATATGGAAGCACCCCCACATTGTGGGGAAACTTAAGGTGGATGGGGGATGCAAGGTCGCTGTCTCTAAAAGCATAATAATGATGATGATGATAAAATGCCAACAATAACAAGTCATGTTATGCAAATTCATTATTGTGTATTGTAAATAGTAAATACCAAACAGTAAAAAATAAAATATCACTAAATTCAAATTTTAAATTTTATAAACATGATTCATATTCAGATTTAGTAATGAAATACATTGATTCATGAACCTAAATGAAACAGAAATAGTAAAATACTAATACATTAATTTAAATTCATCATTCTAGAATCTAGTTAGTACTAATAAAAATAGTAGATACTAAAGTCTAAAATTCAATAGTAAATGAAATTACTCAAATTCAAAAATGGTAGAGAGTGACAAGTCAAAGACTCAGTTTGAACTTTGAAGTCATTAGTATCTAGAGTTAAGACTCAAAAGTGAAAACTTATACTTAGCAATGGAAAATGGGCACTGAAAATAAAATGAGCATCAAGGAGTGAAAGTGAAGGAAAGGAAAATACAAGTGAAAGTGAGGCAGGTTTTTTTCTTTTCTCTTATATATTTTGTTTTTGTGTGTTTTTTTAAACAAAGAAAGAAATCCACCTCCTTCTTAGCCCGAAGGCAAGAGTGAGATTTCTAGTACTAGGCTAGCCCACAATTATTACTCACTTAAGAGTGCTTTTCTCAAGCTTGAAGCCATTAGAATAATAATCATCAAAGCATCAAAGCTCATCATGTCACTAGCGGAGATTTGAAGCTGGGTGGGAGAACAATAATCATTCTATGGAACCCCACCCAAGATTTTCAATAATCAATATGGGTTATCTTGGCAGAATGATTCTTCAATAATCATTCCGCTTTTTCACAACGATTTTTCAATTATGTTTGATTCTAACTCTTTGAATGTATTGGAGGCCATCGAATGAATTTTTATGCAGTGTGATGGCATATTGAAGTGCACTTATTTTGAATTATTTCACTCGAGGCACACATTTGTTTCTTGCATCACTTTCAATTTCGTTGCTACTATTTCTTTAAGAAATATAATTTCAACAATTACAGATTTCGTTTTAAAGAATTACTTCACTTTTGGTTGCTTATCGACAAGTCAAAAGTGAAGCTTTGTTATATGCTAATCAAATTGAAGTTTTAGGTAGGAATATTAAGTCAATAATAAAATACATCATTGAAGGGCACCCCCCAGAGACTGAAAACACTAGTCCGAATGGAGGGTCTTTCAATTGTGATAGTGTTGATTGTCTAAAAATGTCGTGTAGATTTGTCAATACAAATTTGTGTGATAACAAATTGGCGTCGTTTCCAGGGATTGTCGTCTACGTTCGAAAATCTAAAATGACACTTGGTGAGTGTATTTCATTTTGTTTATTTTAACTCACCTAGCGACTCCACTTTGTTGGACTGAAAGAATTTTGAGAAAGCCATGAAGATCCTCTAGATTCGATCCTTCAAGGATTATTTTCGGTCCTTAATGAACCAAAACACTTATTCCGGAACAAGGAAGACTTTACATAAGATTTCGTCGATTTTGGTAGCTGGATTATTCATTGGTACAACCACTCCCCAGATAGTTACAACTGGTACCATGGTAAGTTCATGCTCACTTAGTTCTTCAATACCGGTAAGTTTATTTCAAAATCTTCCTTCCACATCTTTGTTCGTCATTTCTTTAGTTGCGATCTCTGCTCATTCTAACACGATGACGGGTACTTTTGTTACATTTGCTCTTATTGTATATGCTCATTTAAATCTAGCTCAGATTCTTAATTGGCCTCATAATATCCTTATAGGTGAACACTGTAAATTCCTCCCAAAATTTGCAGGGAACGATGCGGTTATAGTTGAGGATCATCTCAACGCATTCTTGAAGTTTATTGATGACTTGGAGGTTGAATACTACGATGTTGTCATGAAGATGTTCATGCAAACCCTCGAAGGAGATGCACGAGCATGGTACAAGTCACAACTTGATGCCTCTATTGACAATGGAAATCTTTCAAATGAAAGTTTACAGAGAAGTGGGGTTATAAGCTAGATAACTCTTTCTTGTTGGCAGAATTTACTTCTATCAACAAGAAAGAGAATGAAACTGTATCTGAGTTCAATACTCGCTTCTATAAGCTTTATTTTAAAATCCTTCTAAATGTTCATTTGAAAGTTGAAGTTGCCGAGCAACATCTAAAGCATCATCTAGATTTTGTATATTATTTTCAAGCATTCGTTGAATCTTTTGGTTTCTTTCTCAGAGAAAATAATATATAAAATCTGGATGATGCTTTAGATGCTGCTCTTAAGTTTGAGGAAAACCTTTTGGCAGTCAAGAAAGTCCAAGCTCATTACCACAGATTATTTGATCCACAAGGAAGGACATTCCAAGAATCCAAAAGGAGATAGGAGTTGAAAATAATGAAGTACCTGCAAGATTTGTCGATTTGTTGCATGAACTAAGTAATAAAATTGTCATATTAGAGAAAAAATTGTTGAAATATGTATAATGTAACTAGGTTCGATCTTCATAATGACATATGTAATCATGATTTTATGTATTTGATATAAAAAGAAAAATAAATTTATTATTGTCATTCTTGAGGCATGGGTTTCATGCTCAAGGAAATTTATTTTTAGGTCAAGCACCCATTGAGTGCTTCTAGGGCTTGTCATTTATTCTACAAGTCAATTGAGTCGTTGTCATGTATGGAAGACCCTTTTGAGCATGCTACATATTGTAAAGGAAAATTTATTTGAGTAAAAAATACAACGAAAGACCCTCCAAGACATGGTCAATGTGCAAGCAACAAGTCAGCCTTCACAAGAGACAAGTTGGCCTAAGGACAGTGTCAAGTTGGCCTACAAGATGCAACAAGAAGACTATATATAGGACTCACCCTCATTTGCAAAGGACATCAAGCAAGTTCGTGGAAGCACAAGAAGAGCAAAGGATACCTAGCGAAGGAAAGGAGAATCTAAGGAAGAGGAAAGCGAAGCTTTTAAGGATTATTTTTGGGCTATTCACCTCACACGTGCGAGATACTTAGGGCTACCTTCTGCTGCAGAAGTACCAAATTACACTCACACAAGAAAGCCGAGATTTGTCTCTCAAGAAGTCTCCATTGCAAGCCGAGTTTCCTATGAGAAGAAGCCGTCCTAAGCGAAGGAGAAAAAGAGGGTAAAAACTCTTTATTCTTCCACATGTACAGAAACTAGGGTTTCTGCAGCAGCCAAAAATTATAGTCCCAATTGCAGGTCCGAAGTCGAGGTTGAAGCAGAGAGTTGCAGCAGTTGTGAAGTTGGATTGACTTGCGTTGACCTTGCTAGAAGGAAGTTCGTCAAAGGAGAAGTTTGACTTGGTCTTAAAGGAGTTTTGGTCAAGGGTCACAGGTCTTGGAATTCATCATTTGAAGTTCTATAAGAAGAGAAGAATTCTTGTGGGTTTTCCTATCAAGAGGAAAGGTTTTGGCCCTGGCTAATTACCTATATCTTGTGTCCTCTTGTCTCATTGTTCTTTATGATTTGGTAGTTGTTTGATGATAAAAACACTAAATATAATCAAGTGAAAGAAGAAGCTAATTAAGTTAAGTAAAAATACATCACAAGCAGTTATCAAAGTAAGAGAAATCACTTAATCTAGTTGCCCTATATTTCTCAACATGGTATCAGAGCTAAGGCGACAAGACAAGGAAATGCAGCTTGAAGAAGGACCATCAAACAGAGTATCAAGAAAGGTCAAGGCATAAAAGAGGACATCAAACCATCAAGAAGGGATACATAAGGGTCGAGCAATCTAAGGAGCATCAAGGAAGCCTACCCATTTCATCTCAAGGATCACACCATCGAGAAGCAACAACAAGAAGAAGACCTCAAAG
This sequence comes from Pinus albicaulis, assembly GCA_034641835.2. Classification (NCBI taxonomy): domain Eukaryota; kingdom Viridiplantae; phylum Streptophyta; class Pinopsida; order Pinales; family Pinaceae; genus Pinus; species Pinus albicaulis. The sequence goes on from CM076575.1 coordinate 368,696,492, forward strand.
ACTCTACTTTCAAGAAGAAGCCTAACTCCACTCATAGAAAGAAGGACTACAGATTGAAGCATCTTGAAGTCTCTATGTCCAAAGAAAGAAAGAAGAAGCATTGCCAACATCGTCAAAGGAATCAAGGTGTTCTCCCTCTATTTGAATCAAGGATCTCATCTCAAGCATATTTGAAGAAGGACATCTCTAGAAGTATTGTCATCTTCAAGAAAGATATCATCATTAACTATCATCAAAATAAAGGAGAGCATCAAGTCGAAGATATCATTATCAAGGAGCATCTTCACTTGACAAGTAAGTATCCTTATATCTATGACTGAATCTACTATCAAAATGACTTCATTCTGCAAGGAGAGCAATAAATTGGTTGGGTTGTCAAATTTCCTTGCATGGAAGAAGAGGACAAATTTGATCCTCATAGAAAATGAAGTCATTGGACATTTTAAGGGTTCAATCACTGAAACACCAAAGGAAGAAGCTTAAGTTCTAGCACAGTATATGAAGGGGGAGATAACTGCTCAAAGAATCCTTATAGAATCAATCAAGGACTCTCTCATCCCTTATGTAACAAAATTGGAGAAGTCAAAAGACATCTATGACAAGCTGGTAGAGTTATTCTCCGTAAGCACTGCAGGAGAAGTGATATCTTTGAGAACTGAGCTATACAAGATGAAGGTATCAAAGGAAGAAGGGATAGCCTCATATCTTATGAGGGTGTCACAAATACCAACTGCAAGAGTTGGGAGAAATAATGTCCGACAAAGAGATAATCACCGTGATGCTCAATGCACTACCTGATGAATGGGGCAAATTTGTATCAAGCATCAATGGAAAGAAAGAAGTCACTCCATTCAGTGAACTTTGGTCATTGTGTAAGATTGAAGAAACCAGGTTGAATGCAAAAAGCAATGTAGGACCAAGTGAACAAGTTCAAGCATTTGTAGCTATGGCTAAGAGAAAAGGAAAGTTTGGAAAGTTTGGTCCTCAGAAAGGAAGAAGATCGATATGTGAAAAATCCCATGCTATGCCTATCAGGAATATGGGCATTTCAAGAGAGATTCTTTGAAACTCAAGAAGGACAACAAGAAAAGGAAAGAAGGGAATGAAGCCCATGCACCAAAGAAGTGGAAGAATCTACGAAGAAGAAATCAAAGGAGGAAGTGAAATATCTCTACTAGACTGAGATAATCTCCTTCACTTAGTTCTTTTCAGTTTTTTGTGAAAGATAGCTATCTTGGTAGAAAGCAATGTAAGTATCATAGGACGCATCATATTAGAAGATGGCTTCATATCATAAGCATATGATTGAAGCAAGAGCTCATGACATCATTGTAGAAGCTTGAAAGAATAGTTGAAGTAGAAGTCTACATGGTTGTAGCAGTCGTCATGATAGAAAGGAAGTAGCTCATGGTAACCTCATTAAAAACATAAATAATATTTATGTTTGGAAGAAAGTCATCTAGCATGATAAAAGATAGAAAGAATTCATAATTCATCATCATCATTAGGAGAGAGCATTTGCAAGATGAGGATAATCAATATCCTCCGTTGGAATCTCCATTGGAAGGTTCACCTCTACTTAGAAGAAGCAAGTGTCTCGCTGATCATTCATTCTTGTGTGGGATCTATTGTTTAGAAAGATGATGGTATGGTGATAAAGGAGTGCAGCATGTCAAGATGGTTGAAGTACTTTCAAGCAAGGAAAGGATGGTGCTAAAGGAAGTCTATATGACCAAAAAGAGAAAAGAGGTATGTGTATATTTGAGAAATTAAGCCATGTCATCATATAGTTGCAAGATAACATTGGGTATGCTCTAACTCATGAGTATTATTGAAGAAAAGAGGAATCTCTTCCTTTGGTAAGATGCATGAAGGCATATGGCTTAAGCTAGTTCACATATTTATAAGACGAAATCAACATAATATGTCCTCATATGGAATATGAGGTGGTTGACAAAGATGAAGGAACTATGTATAGAAGTTCCTGAGTAGCAATATGTGAAGAAAGGAAGAAGCACTCGTGAAAGATGCAACTATAGTCACATATGATTAATGATCAAACATCCTATGACTAGAAGAATTGGCTATGACATCTCCATAGAGAAGTTATGAAGACTCTGATGAAGTCTGTAAAGAAAGGAGACTCTTGACATTAAATGTCTTGGAGATATGTTTATGAATGTGCAGGATGTTGATGTTGCAAGCAAACATATGTCATGATGAAAGGCCATCGTAAAAGGTAAATTTGATTTGATGTTCATTTTGATTTTTGTACAACATCTGGTTGGGTTGATACAGGGCTACCGGAAGAGAGTTGTAGATGTCACCTACAACTAGTACTCATGGGAATTGATGTGAAAATTCCGAAAACCAGAATCCTATTGCAGAGACTGATATTATTTCTCTTAATTGTTAGTTAAATTTAACAATTTATCTGCAGTTTTCTACGACAAATACTGAAGTAAATACAATGCAACCTTCACAAATAAAAATCGTGGAAGAATAAATGTTGGAAGAAATGCTAGCACACACACACACACACATAAATAACACAATTATTTTTGGAAGAAAGTGCCCGGAAAAACCCAACTTGGGAAAACCTGTGCAGGAGATGAGGGTTTTTTTATTAAGCAACAGTGAAATAATCGGAGTACATTTGGATGCCGAAACTGACAATCCTACAAAGAAATACTGGCAAGAAAAATCTAGTGAGGAAATTTCCTCACTCCAGAGGCAAATCTGGGCTCTTACCTCAGCTCCAGATGAGTTGTCCAAACTGGCTCTGCGCAGCTACTGCGTCATACCAGCGCAATCACTTCTGCACTTAGATCGATCCAACTCCTCAAGCCGTCTGATCTGTTGTTGTTTGGGAAATGTCTCCTGGCCTCCGAAACCTCTGTCCAGCTTCTGGCACTGAAAGTCGTCTTTCCCCAGGAGAATCGAAACTTCCTCTAGAGGCTATTGCGTTGCCTCAACATCAACCTCTTTGTGGCTCTTCTGTCTCTTTGCAAATGCACTCACTGGATCTAGGATTCTTCCTCCGGCTTCACTATCTCTGCCCCTCTTCCTCATTGCTTCGACCACACTAGCTCTCTCTTCGGTAACTCACTACTGCTACTTTGGAAATCGATCTGCTCATGAAATCGAACCTCAAAAGTGTCTTCTCCTTCACCACATCGACCTCCTCTTATAATCCTCTGTTGGAGCACCAACGTCTAAGATTAAAACATAATCGATGTCTAGGATTAACTTGAAGTCGATCCATGTGAGTTTCTAGATCATTCACACCTCGAATTAATTAATTTTGATTAATTAACCATATTCCCTAAGTTTAGACTTAGGAAATATTTAAAAAGTGGCTAATAATTTAATTAAGTCATTTCTAGGAGGAATTTCCAGAAATAATTTCTGGGTTTTGGAGATATCTTGTATTCTAGCCTCCACAAATTTTCGTGGCTAGAGCACATCCGATGCTACAAAAGCTAACACTCCCTCTTAGCGAGGAATGTGTTCTAGTGCTGCACTTGCTGCCACAACATCCTGTCTCTGCACCATCTCCTGTCACGCTACTGATGTCTGGCTACTGCTGCCCTCCAACCACTGCGCAACTCTGATACGAGCTGCCTCTGTGTTGCTGCTGACGCTGCAAGACTGTTGCCAACATTGCATCTGCACTGCGACTCCCTCTCATCTGCTGCTGTTGCAACTGCAACTGAGAAGTATCCGAAATATTGAACCAACTGTGTTCAGTACGATGCATCTGTCACCGGGGTCCTGACTGCTACTAGCATCTGCACTGTCACTGAGGAATCTGTGCTGCTGCTGACTCTGCACTATGCCCTTTGCATTGCTGCCAACTCTGCATTGCGCTCCCAACATCTGACTGCTACTAGTCTCGGCAACTATCACTCTAGCGTCTAACTGCACCAACTACCACTGGTCCATCCTGCTACTGAATATTGAGGGTCCCCGGGGTCCTGACTGCTACTAGCATCTCAGACTGCCATCGAGAATTCGTGCCGTCGATCGCACTATGCTCTCGTATTGTCGGCCAATCGTACTGCGTCCCCAACATCCGATCGCTACTAGTCTCTAACTATCACTCTAGCGATCAATCGTACCAACCGCCACCGGTCCATCCCCGTTAACCTTGACAACTAGGTCCAAACTCCATGTTGTGATGCTCGACATGGCTAATATTTTTGTTGGATTCCTCTTTCTGAGAGGTGTAAAATCCATATAAAATATATCTTAATCCGATGAGCGGGTAATATTTATTTTGAATTTATTATTTATAATAAATTATATGTGCGTGCCTGTCTTAAGTGCCTCATAACTTTGGTATGTGTCACACACCCCAATGATGGATATAAATACAGGCAAAGTTGGAGAGCATTTCACCACAACACAACACACATCTTCTTCTCTCATCTGATTTAGTACGAGCTCCTTGGAGGACAAGTTCAGCCCACACGTGTGAAGAAGAAGGACGAATTTCTGTACGGCTGAGCTGAAGGACGAATTTCTGTACGGTTGAGGTTTTGCTGGAAGTTTGACCAGCGTTGACTTTGGTCAACGCATGGTCCGAATGGGCTGAAATTTGTTGGGAAGTTCGATTTTGGAAGGCCGTACTGTTTGGCACAGAAATCGAGGTCAAAGGGTTGACCAAACTACTGCTGCATTGACTTTTAGCTTGCTGCCCTGCGTTGACTTTTCTGGACAGCGTTGACTTTTTTGGAGTTGACTTGGGTTGACTCGGTTGCTGATTGGAGGACTGTTGTGACACATTCTGGGTTGGCTGACCAAGGAGACTTTGCCGGTTGAAGCATCCTGTTGACCGCCGTAACGCACCACCACATTTTTCTGTTTCTGGTTTGTCTTCTATAAGATCCACTTATATGTTCTATCAGCATTTTACTTAACTATTTGTGTGATTGCCGTAAGAAAAGTAAAGTTGCTTCAAGCATAGAACATCTACAAAAATTTACATGGTTTCAGAGCTGAGGTGAAGACAAGCCCTATCTTTAGCAATCACCATCGGAAGAAATGGGTTCCACAAGTTTTGAATTCAAGGAGAATGACAAGCTGACTGGAAGGGATGACTTCCATGCCTGGAAGATGATATTAGATCTCAAATTGGAAGACCATGATCTCTTGGATCATGTGCTGGGTAAGATTCAAAAACCTCCATCCAATGCTACCACTGCTGTTAGAAACAAGTATAAAAAAGGAGAGATCAAAGCAAAGCTGATGATCAGGGAATCCATACATAAGAGTCTGGTTGCCTATATATCTGAACTAGGCACATCCAAGGAGATGTATGATAAATTGATCCTTATGTTCAAAGTAAACAATGTGAATCAAGTGCTATTCCTCAAGAATAAGTTGAAGAATATGAAGAAGGGCCGGGATGAGTCTATTCAAACTTACTTTCTGAAATTGACCGAAACAAGGAACAACCTGCTGGCTATTGGGGAGACAATAGCTGATCGTGAGATGGTTCTCACCGCACTTGGAGGACTCCCATATGAATGGCAAGTATTCACAACTACCATTCTCAATAACAATACCATTCCTAACTTTGATGAGCTTCTGTCTAGATGTATGCAAGAAGAAACAAGGATGAAGGAATTCGATAATGACAGAAATGCTGCCTATGGTGCTCATTCTCGAAAGAATAACTCTGGTGGTTCTAAGGACAAAGGAAGAACAAGGGCTCAAGAAAAGAAGGGTAAGTGTTTCACTTGCCATAGGCCTGGTCACTATGCTAGAGAATGCCCCTTCAAGAAGGATTCTCTCGATAGTGATGATAACAACAACAACCGAAGGAATGGGAATCGAAGAAACGACAAATCGAAAGGAAAGAGGAAGGCTCACTTTGGTGGAAACAATCAACCTTCTAAAAGGTCTGGGAACACCAGGTATGAGGAGTCTAATGCTGTTGATAAAAGAAATGAGTATATTCTTGTATCTGCTCTCTCTGCTACATCTCCGCCCGACACTATGGATGTCTGGCTAATCGATAGTGGTGCCTCTAGACACATCACTGGATTCAAGGAAGCACTCTCTGACATGGTTGAAAGGGATACTAATCTAGAAATTATCCTTGGAGATAATGCCACATATCCCGTGAAAGGGACAGGGACTGTGACCCTCCACTTGTCTCAAGGACAAGTCCTTCGTTTGCAAGATGTACTCTATGTACCTAAATTGAAGAAGAACCTTGTGTCTGTATCAGCCATGGAAGACAAAGGGTTCAATGTAACATTCTCTGATGGAAAGGTGCTCATGTGGAAGGAGAGCTTCAAGGAAGCTATCTCGATTGGTTTTAGAGTTGGTACACTCTACCAGGTCGGAGGAAGTCCGCTGGGAGCAATGACTTGTGATACTATCCGACAAACCGAACTATGGCATCGAAGATTTGGACACCTTCATTACAAGGCCCTTCCCGAAGCAAGGAAGGTGGTGACAGGGATGCCTGACTTTGGAAATAATCATGAAGGTGTATGTAAGGGTTGTGCCGAAGGAAAGAATACAAGGGGACATTTCCCCTCAAGTGTCACAAAGACATCTGATATTTTGCAACTGGTCCATTCTGATCTATCTGGTATGTTTCCCGTGACATCCCTGGGAGGATGTTCTTACTACATGACATTCACCGATGACTTCTCTCGCAAAACCTGGATATACTTCTTGAAGAAGAAGGATGAGGCTTTCATGTGGTTCCGTACCTTCAAAGCCTTGGTGGAAAATATGACCGGAAAGAAGATCAAGATTTTGAGGACTGACAATGGCACTAAATATGAGTCAAATGAGTTCAAAGACTTTTGCAGAGAAGCTGGCATTAAGAGGGAGACTACCACTGCATATACTCCTGAGCAGAATGGTGTTGCTGAACGCAAGAATAGGACTATTGTGGAAGCTGCCCGTGCCATGCTATGTGACCAGGGTCTACCTAAGTTTCTGTGGGGAGAAGCTGCAAACACTGCTGTGTACATTTAAAACCGATGCCCTCATTCCACTTTGGACTCCAAAACTCCCGAAGAGGTTTTCTCTGGTAAGAAACCTGATGTCTCACATTTTAGAATTTTTGGATGTCCCGTCTATTTTCATGTGCCGAAAGAAAAGAGAAGTAAGCTGGATGCTACTGGGAAGAAAGGAATGTTTGTGGGCTACAGTGAGACTTCTAAGGCCTATAGAGTCTATGTACCGGGTCAAAGGGAAGTAGAGATAAGCCATGATGTCACTTTTGACGAAGATGCTTCCCTGAAGAAAGTAGTAGATCTTCCAAGATCTGAAGAAAATCATGAAGAAAGGCCTGGAAATCAAGAAGAACCGCAGAATGAGACAATGCCTGATATTGAAGGACCAATGGACCCTATTGATCCATCTCCTTCACTGGGAAAGAGACCATCATGGCTCAGGGACACCCTCGAAGATGCTGAGGGCCATGCTGCCCCAAGGGGGACATTCCGAGAAAGCAAGAAGCCGTGTAGGTACCAAGGGTATCTAGCCGCCATGAGTACTATTGTACAATCTGAACTTGGATCTTTTGAGGAAGCCATAAAGCATCAAGTTTGGAAGGATGCTATGCACGAAGAATATGAGTCCATAATGAAGAATGATGTCTGGGATGTGGTCCCGAGACCGAAGGACAAATCAATTGTCACCGCAAAATGGCTCTACAAGATCAAACATGGATCTGATGGGAGTGTTGAAAAGTTCAAGGCAAGATTTGTTGCCCGTGGCTTCTCTCAAAAGGAAGGAATAGACTATGATGACATATTTGCACCTGTGGCACGATATACCACCATCCGATCAATCATGGCCCTTGCTGCTACGCAAGGATGGAGTCTTCATCAGATGGATGTCAAGACCGCTTTTCTACATGGCGCGATAAAGGAAGAGGTGTATGTAGAACAACCTCTGGGATTTGAAGTTCAGGATCGAGACACTCATGTCTGCAGGTTGAAGAAAGCCCTCTATGGGTTAAAGCAAGCACCCAGAGCTTGGTACGAGAGGATGGATAGTTACTTGATGAAGCCGGGCTTCACTCGAAGTAATGCTGATCCGAACCTTTAATTCAAGGTTGTGCAGGGAAAGCCTCTCATTCTAGTGCTGTATGTGGACGACCTCTTCCTGACAGGTGCTGACCCTCTCATTCATCAATGTAAGAGGGAGCTCACTGCTGAGTTCGAGATGAAGGACCTAGGACTGATGCACTACTTCCTAGGCCTGAAGGTCTGGCAGAGACCTGGAGAGATTTTCCTTTCTCAAGGAAAATACATTGTGAAGCTTCTGGAAAGATTTGGTATGGTGGACTGTAAGTCCGTGTCGACATCGATGGAACTCAACTTTAAGAAGTTGAGTGGCAGCGCTGCTGGGCCTATCTTGGCCAATCCTACTGAGTATTGTCAACTCATAGGAGCTTTGATGTTCTTAGTGAACACCCGACCGGATATATGTTTTGCAGTGAACACTTTGAGTCAACAGATGGTTGAGCCTCATCATTTTCATTGGGTTGGTGCCAAGAATCTTCTGAGATATCTTCGGGGCACGATAAACCATGGGCTGAGATACACTGCCGGGAGTGTGACACTCCGTGGATATACTGATGCCGATTGGGCTGGCAGTGTGGTGGATCGTAAGAGCACATCGGGATGCTGCTTCAATCTTGGTTCCGCTTCGATCTCATGGATGAGCAGGAAGCAGAAATCGGTGGCTTTGAGCACCGCTGAGGCCGAATACATTGCTGCAAGTATGGCCTGTTGTGAAGTAGTTTGGTTGCGAAATCTCTTTAGTGAGCTGTTTGGACATGTGCTAGATACCACTGTGATACTCTGTGATAACCAGAGTGGGATTCGTATGACCGAGAATCCTGTGTTCCACGACCGATCCAAGCATATTGATATCAGGTACCACTTTATCCGGGATATGGTACAGCGAGGCGCTGTAAGGCTCGATCATATAGGAACTGATGAGCAGGTCGCGGATATTCTCACTAAGCCCCTGGGGAAGGTCAAGTTCCTAACCTTCCGTGAGAGTCTTGGTGTCGTGGAACGACCCTATGATGTGGGTCCTGTTGGACGATGAGCTCTGGGAGCTCTGGGGGGCTTTGGGGATAGCTTCTCGGAGCTATAAGCACTCATAATGCTTCTGCCCCACCCTTGTGATTATTGAGCCGGTTCGCCTCTCATTTATCTGTGCCCCGTATGCATCCTACCCATTGAGTTCAGGGCTCATGGGAAGTACCTCTCATTTGGCCAATGAGGTGGGAAAAGCTAGAGACTATTAGCAAAGACTGATGGACGCATCAGAGATTGCCGTACTCTCTATCTAGGATGGCACGGCCCAACCACTTGATCTGGGATCAAGTTTAGTGAGGTCTGGGACCTCTGCCTGACTTCGGGTCAGATGAACCAACTTTGGGTTGGTTGGATACTCTTCATGAGTTTGATAGAGGTTTGGAACCTCTGGACTGATTATGTCAGTCAGGGGATGATGTCTTTGTGACTGACCCACTTCTGTTCTGAAATAAAGAGGCCAGCAAAGCAAGTTACGGCGGGATGACGCACGATGTTTGATTGCACTGATGGATGGAGTTCTCCCTAGTTGAGAGGGAGTGTTAAATTTGGACAACTAGGTCCAAACTCCATGTTATGATGCTCAGATTAAAAGGCTAATATTTTTGTTGGATTCCTCTTTCGGAGAGGTGTAAAATCCATATATAATATGTCTTAATCCGATGAGCAGAACATTTATTTTGAATTTATTATTCATAATAAATTATATGTGCAGGTCGGCCTTAAGGTTTCACACCCCTAGCAGATGTGTCACACACCCCAATGATGGATATAAATACAGGCAAAGTTGGAGAGCATTTCACCACAACTCAACACACATCTTCTTCTCTCATCTGATTTAGTACGAGCTCCTTGGAGGACAAGTTCAGCCCACACGTGTGAAGAAGAAGGAGGATGAATCTGTACGGCTGAGCTGAAGGACGAATTTCTGCAGCTAGGGTTTTGCTGGAAGTTTGACCAGCGTTGACTTTGGTCAACGCATGGTCCGAAAGGGCTGAAACTTGTTGGAAAGTTCGATTTTGAGAGGCCGTACACTTTGGCACAGAAATCGAGATCAAAGGGTTGACCAAACTGTTGCTGCGTTGACTTTTAGCTTGTTGCCCTGCGTTGACTTTTCTGGACAACGTTGACTTTTTTGGAGTTGACTTGGGTTGACTCGGTTGCTGATTGGAGGACTGTTGTGACACATTCTGGGTTGGCTGACCAAGGAGACTTTGCTAGTTGAAGCATCCCGTTGACCGCCGTAACGCACCATCACATTTTTCTGTTTCTGGTTTGTCTTCTATAAGATCCACTTATATGTTCTATCAGCATTTTACTTAACTATTTGTGTGATTGCTGTGAGAAAAGTAAAGTTGCTTCAAGCATAGAACATCTACAAAAATTTACAATGCATCTGTCATCGGGGTCCTGACTGCTACTAGCATCTGCACTGTCACTGAGGAATCTATGCTACTGCTGACTCTGCACTATGCCCTTTGCATTGCTGCCAACTCTGCATTGCGCTCCCCAACATCTGACTGCTACTAGTCTCGACAACTATCACTCTAGCGTCTAACTGCACCAACTGCCACTGGTCCATCCTGCTACTGAATATTGAGGGTCCCCGTAGGCGGGTAATGATCTAGGAGGTGGACCCCACAAGGATCCTGCAATCTGTAGCGCTTTGGGGCTACAAAACCAAGTCACCTCACCTCACTCCTGGAGTTATGTCGACGAACATCGTGAAGTCTTCCTCCAACCTGGAGGAAAGCCTATCGATCTCTGTAGAAGCTGCCTGCTGGTCCTGCTTCTCCTCCTTGTCCTTCTTCCTCTCCTTGTCCTTTTTCCTGAGAGGACACACTAGGTACTGTAGTGGCCTAGCTCACCACACTTGAAGCACTTGACCTTCGACAGGTCCTTCTTCTTCTTCCTATGCTCCCCTTGTCTCTGACTGGGACCCTTTGATGCAAGGGCCACATTCTCCTCTTCCTTCACCTGCTTCGATCCGCTGCTGCTGCCACTGATGGAGCTCTTCAAAAGAGCTCGCCTCATCTCCTCCCGCTGCAAGTCAGCCCACATCCTGTCCCATCAAAGTAGTGTGTCTCTACCCAATATACTTTGGATGAAGACCTGCCAATCCTCTGAGACGCTATTGAGTGCCAACCGCACTAGCTCCAAGGCTTGAGGCGCTACCCCAACAACCAACAACTGATCCAGGATTTCCTGAATCCTGGTGAGGAAGGGGTATATGCCTTCCCCTTTTTGCATCCAGATGCATCTCAACTTCTCCTTAAGATACATCTTACGCTGCTCGGAAGTACCTTGGTATAACGTAGCAAGAGCATCCCACATCTGCTTGGCAGTATCTTTTCCAACGATATGCGAGACCACATGATCGCTGGCACCATCTAGGATCAATATTTTTGCTCGTGTCATCTCCTTTCTGTACCCCTTTAGTAGATCTGCATCTGTGGGAACTGCCACCACATTATCGATATATGCCTTGATATCAAACTCATCTAGAAGGAAGGAGATCCTTGCCTTCCAGATGACATAGTTGGAAGCACCATCCAACTTGTCCCAATCTCGAAGTCCAACAGTGGCCATCTCAACAAATGTCGAAAATCTACTCTTCCCTTCTGCTCAGCTGCTGCTCAACTATTCACACTCCCTTCTGGAGTGAGAGACTTTGCTCACAACGACGGTTGATTTGCAAGGGAAATCAAATTTCTTGAGACTAGAAGTTCCCTGAGGAAAATTTTCCCTCAGTGTGTGCTCTTCTTCCTTCCACCCGACGCTAGCTCTGGCCTAGTAAATTGCTGCAAAACTACTGCGTCTAGCTAGAGATATGCTCTGCGAAAATACTGGGTTGCTCCCTCTACCTCTGGAATTACTCGATCTGGAGAGATCGAATTTTCTGTTGCTCTCTCAAAAAAATTGATTCTCCTGAAGTGACTCGACCTCTTGGCAAAGTGACTGCACTGCCTCTGGGGTTTCGATCTGCTATCCACACTGAACAACAAAACTCCTCCTGTCTTCGCTTCTGAGCTCTCTGACTGATCATCTGCTCTTTGATACCATGTGAAAATTTTGAAAACCAGAATCCTATTGTAGCAACTGATATTATTTCTCTTAATTGTTAATTAAATTTAACAATTTATCTGCCTTTTTCTACGACAAATACTGAAATAAATACACTGCAAACTTCACAAATAAAAATTGCGGAAGAATAAATGCTGGAAGAAATGCTAGCACACACACATAAATAACACAAATTTTTTTGGATGAAAGTCCCTGGAAAATCTCAACTTGGGAAAACCGGTGCAACATATGATGATTTTATTATTAAGCAACAGTGAAATATTCTGAGTACAATTGGATGCCGAAACTCGCAATCCTACAGAGAAATACTGGCAAGAAAAATCTAGTGAGGAAATTTCCTCACTCCACATACTCCACAGGCAAATCCGGGCTCTGACCTCATCTCTAAGTGAGCTGTCCAAACTGTCTCTGCGCAGCTACTGCGACACACTAGCGCAGTCACTTCTGCACTCAAATTGAACTAGCTTCTTCTCAAGCCATCTGGTCTGCTGCTGTCTGGGAAAATGTCTCTCCTGGCCTCTACAACCTCTGTCCAGCTTCTGGCACTGAAACTTGTCTTTCCCCAACAAAATCGTAATTGCCTCTAGAGGCTACTACGCTGCCTTAGTGTCAGCCTCTCTATGGCTTTTCTGCCTCTCTGCAAATGCACTCACCAGATCTAGAATTCTTCCTCTGACTTCATTGTCTCTGCCCCTCTTCCTCACTGCTTTGATCTCACTAGCTCTCTCTTCGACAACTGGCCGCTACTACTCTGGAAATCGATCTGCTCATGAAATCGAACCTCACAAGTGTCTTCTCCATCACCACTTCGACCTCCTCTTGTAATCCTTTGTTGGAGCACCAACGACCAAGATTAAAACGTAATTGATGGCTAGGATTAACTTGAAGTCGATCCGTGTGAGTTTCTAGTTCATTCACACTTTGACTTAATTAATTTTGATTAATTAACCCTATTCCCTAAGTTTAGACTTAGGAAATATTAAAAAACCAGCTAATAATCTAATTAAGTCATTTCTAGGCCGAATTTCCAGAAACAATTTTTGGGTTTTGGAGATCTCTTATATTCTAGCCTCTCCACAAATTTTCGTGGTTAGAACACATCTAATGTTACAAAAACTAACAATTGATGGAAGATCTTGAAAGTAACATGGCTTGGAAGAGGTAGGCGAATGAAGAGGAGCCAAATGTGGACTAGAAGATCACTTTTCGATGAAGAGAAGGATGACATGACTAATATGGTTTGTGAAGGAAAGTGATGGATGGCTGATGACCTACGAAGAAAACCTAGAAGATGAAGGCTCCATAATGATGGAGATGAAATTCATGACATCGAAAGGAGGAGCTCTACAAGCAACTGAAGGTACCATGATCTCCACCAAAGAATAGATAGCTACTGTTGGTAAAAAGTCCCTAATCAAGAGGGAACTTGGACAAGTCCCTGGATAAGAGGGAGCTTGGGTATATTCATTTTATAGGAATGAGTATATCTTCCCTAGTTGAGAGGGAGAGATAGACACATCATTCTTGTCTTCATATTGTGAAGAAAGAATGGAGGATTGGGTAAGCATCTGAGATTGATTCCGATACTCTTTGAGGATGTGGTAGGGTATCCAAGATTTAAGAGCAGTCGAAGAGGAAATCCCTTGAGGATGTGTTATTTCAAGATAGGAATTGTCCAAAAGGACATACCCTGTGAACACCTGGGTGGAGTATGTGCCTTGAGAGACAATGATGATGGTGTCTATCAATCATTGGTCTCGCCAACATTGTGCTTTGATCTTGTGGAGAGATAGAGTTGTTAGTCAAGGCCATGGTATGTGACAATGCTGGTTGGTATGATGAGATGCTCTAGCATCAACTAAGGAAGTAGCTTATGAGATGGCTTACCAATCTGACTCTTCTTACGAGAATTCTTAAGTTTGAGAATGTCCAAGTACCTTGTATGGATTATGATTACCTCTCTAATTAAGAGGGAGTGTTGAAATATGTAACTAGGTTCGGTCTTCATAATGACATATGCAATCATGATTTTATGTATTTGATATAAATAGAAAAATAAATTTATTATTGTCATTATTGAGACATGGGTTTCATGCTCAAGGAAAATTTATTTTTAGTTCAAACACCCATTGAGTGCTTCCAGGGCTTGTTATTTAGTCTACGAGTTAGTTGAGTCATCGTCATGTATGGAAGACCCTTTTGTCCATGTTACATATTGTAAAGGAAAATTTATTTCTGTAAAACATATAGTCAAAGATCCTCCACGACCTAGTCAATGTGCAAGCAACAAGTCAGCCTTCACAAGAGACAAGTTGGCCTAAGGACAATGTCAAGTCAGCCTACAAGATGCAACAAGAAGACTATGTATATAGGACTCAACCTCATTTGCAAAGGACATCAAGCAAGTTAGTGGAAGCATAAGAAGAGCAAAGGATACGTAACAAAGGGAAGCAGAATATAAGGAAGAGTAAAGAGAAGTTTTTAAGGATTGATTTTGGGCTATTCACCTCACACATGTGAGATACTTAGGGCTACCTTCTTCTGCAGAAGCACCAGATTATAGTCACACAAGGAAGCTGAGGTTTGTCTCTCAAGAAGTCTCCATTGCAAGCCGAGTTTCCTAGGACAAGAAGCCATCCCAAGCGAAGGAGAAAAAGAGGGTAAAAACTTCTTATTCTTTCACATGTGCAGAAACTAGGGTTTTGCAGTAGCTGAAAATTGTAGTCCCAATTGTAAGTCCGAAGTTGAGGTCAAAGCAGAGAGCTGCAACAATTGTGAAGCTGGATTGACTTGGGTTGACTTTGCTAGAAGAAAGTTCGTCAAAGGAGAAGTTTGACTTGGCCTTTAAGGGGTTTTGGTCAAGGGTCATAGGGCTTGAAATTCATCATTTGAAGTTCTATAAGAAGAGAAGAATTCTTGTGGGTTTTCCTCTCAAGAGAAGAGGTTTTGACCATGGCTGATCGCCTATATCTCGTGTCCTCTTGTCTCATTATTCTTTATGATTTAGTAGCTGTTTGATGATAAAAGCACTAAATATAATCAAGTGAAAGAAGAAGCTAATTAAGTTAAGTAAAAATACATCAAAATTAGTTATCAAAGTAAGAGAAATCACTTAATCTAGTTGCCGTAGATTTCTCAACAAAAATTACAAAATCAACAAGCTGATCCTGCAAATCAGTGACCATTTTAGCCTAGACAACCCCCTCCAAGAAGGCCTTTTCAGCCTCGAAAGAAGCCTGATGCCGCTAGAGTTCCTATTCCCATGTCTGGGAACAATCTTGTGGATTACTCTTCTTCTAGAAACTACTGTAGAGTGTGTAAATTGCCACATAGTGAAGAGAGCTGCACAATTTTTACACATACATTGCACTTATTTGCCCCAAATATGCCATAAGAATTCCTCAAACAGTCAGAAGATTCATTCAATATGTTATCCATGACTAAGGCTAGTTGCATCTCATAGACATTCCATGTTTCCAGTGGTAAAGGGGTCAACATAATCTGTTTCCTTTAAATGTTTGAATTTTTCACTCATGCAGGAGAAATATGTCGCCTACCAATATCGCTCTCCCTAGAAGCCAAATGACTATGTCAAATCTTGATAAAGTACAACCTTTAGTTGCTCGCATGGTTGCCAAGATCAGCAAACATATGACAGGAAATGCAAGGCACTGAACAATCAATAGACAAATCCTAATGTAGCGAAGGATATTCAACAAGTCATGGTTCCAATCCAATAAGATCTTGTGATCCTCCTTAATTCAAAATTGTACCTTAAAAGTCAATTAACAAAGGTGAAGATTCCTATACCACTTACAAAATTTATCCGCATGCTTGGACAGAAAGAAGTCATCAGTAGATTCTTGGGTGTAAGTGGTTCTATCGATCCATCGGATGATAACCTATAGTCATAACATGGTATGAATAAAATCGATGAAACCCACCTTTTTACATTTTCTTACTTGTAAATGGCTTGTTACTTTGCAATTGCATGTTGGATTCAAGAGCTTCGATGAATGTCATGACTCTCGAGGTGATGAAAGAATTAGGACTAACAATTTCTATGCCATATCGGAATAAACATGGTGTGGACTCATGGAAGCGCAGGTATGTGGGGTCATTAAAGACCTTGAATTCTAATTACTAGAATATCTAGATCTGATCTTAACCATGGACGTTGTTGTGATTGACTATCCTGCAAAATGGTGTATGCTATTATCTAGGAAGTGAGAAGTTGATGCAGGAGGTAACATTCAAATAGACTGGCCATATGCTGATATCCTTGTTGCTACAAACTACACAATGAGTTTGTTTTGTGAAAAGAAGATGCTGCATAGTGTTGAAAACCCACAACAACTTGATAATGAACCTTATCTTGAGATATTTGAACTTGAGTTGGGGATGTATGTGGGGATGGATGACCAAAATGAATCAATTATATCGCATGAACTTGTTGATGGGAAATTTACAAATGACTTATGGACTATGCATTTTGACAGTGCATAGTCTAAATCAGGAGCAAGGGTGGGGGTTGTTTTCACATCCCCATAGGTAGTATTTATCCATTTTCGTTCCATTCATAATTTGATTGTACTAGCAATGCAGCCAAGTACACGACTTTATTGTTGGTTCTTGAAGAAGCATGGAAGATGGGCAACAAACAGTTAAAAGTAAAATGGGATTCTGCACTTGTGATAAATCAAGTAAGGAACTTATGTAAAGCAAGGAATCCTAGGCTCAAAAGATATATGAAAGCACTATGGGATGAAATTGATTGTTTTGAGGCATTTGGCATTATTGCTGTCCCAAAAACCTTGAACTAGTTGGCGAATTCCATGGCATCATTTGCGACATCTTTTCAGCGATGTATATCCATCTCTTATACCAAATACTTGGTTGATTTAATTTTTAGACCACCTGTTCTTGACATTATTGGTTGTTGGCGAGTTTTTGACAATGAGAGGCATATTTTCAGTTTTCTTAATTCTATTGATGATTTTTTTCTTGCCACTTAGTTGACAATTTGCAGGAAGATGATGATATCCCCTTAGTCCAATTGAGGACTAATAACATTCCGAAAGGTTTGATACCTTTGGAAAGGTTCTTTTTGATAAATCTGATATTTATTTAGGGACTAACAAATCTACTTTGAATGAACAGTTAGTGGAGGCAAACATTGGCTCTAGAGAATCGCTGAAAACCATCAAAATTGGCTAAGGTTGCACCCCATGAGCATAAAAATTTAGAGACCTTGGTATGTGAATATAGAGATATATTTGCATGGTCATGTGATGAGTTGAAAATGTACAATCGTAAGATAATCAACCATGCAATTCCTTTAAAGGAAGAGGCCAAACTGTTCAGACAATGCCAGTGCCACATGAACCCAAATGTAGCACTAGTCATTCAGAAAGAATTACAAAATCTGTTGGATGCTCAAATTATTGCTTCTATTAGATATTCAAACTGGGTGGCGAACATTGTTTTGGTACAAAAAAAGAATGGCGTGGCTCAAATTTGTATAGATTTTTGAAATCTAAACCTTGCATCATTAAAGGACAATTACCGTCTTCCCATCATGGAACATGTATTACAAACAGTGACAGGATTAGGGATGATGTCTATGTTATATGGATTCTCTGGTTACAATCGGGTATGAGTATTTGAAGGTGACATGTACAAGATTGCTTTCACTACCTCGTGGGGGACTTATTCTTACATATGCATGCCTTTCAGACTAATATGAACGTTAGGGCTATGCTCTAATTGGATATGGACTATGCATTTTCTGATTATTCATATAAGTCCATGGAATTTTATCAGGATGACATTACCGCATTTAAAAAAAAATAGGAATGATCATATTGTTCACCTTAGTGTTGATAATATCACCGAAATATCGACGATATTTCCGAAATATCGCGATATTTCGGGAAAATATCGCGCGACGATGGTAAATATCGTCGGGCACTCTTGGGCCGCGGCTAGAAAAGGGAATTTTGTCTTTTTTTTGTCATTTTCGTCTGTGAGGCTTGGAGAAGGAAGGGGAAGAGCTTTGTGGTGGTTGTCAAGGAGGGATTGAGGATCAAAGAGCCATTATCACTATCAACTCAGAATTTTTTGTTGATCAAATATTGAAGAACAGTGAGAGAAACTTCATTTCTTCCATTAATAGGTATGTTCTTAAAAACCCCTATGTTAATGATTTTTTTCATAGATTTAGGGTTATGCTTGCTTGCCTCTTTGCCCACCAAGATTTTGTTTCTTTGTTTTTTTCCATTTGCTATGATTTTCGTGCCCATGAGCCAATGCAAGGGTTTTCTCCATAGTTGGACAACAAGCTTCATTTTTTTTTTTTTTACTTTCTTAGGCACCCTCTTATTGCCATTTTTTGTGTATGCGTGTTTAATGCCAATTATTTGTTTTCTTGGTGCCCTAGGTTTGAAATTTGAATTAGTTCATTGTAAATATGCCAAAATCCTTGGACCCATTTTGGGAGGATTGGGAGCTTGATGGTGGGACAAATCAGACTCATCTATCATGTAGATTGTGTGGGACCAAGATGGCAGGAGGGGTTACACGATTGAAATACCACCTGGCTAGACTCCCTAGACACGATGTTATACCTTGTACAGTTTCTAGTGCGGAAATTGTATAAAAAGCTCTTGAAGCAATTGCTGAAAAAGACAGAAAGATGGCTGCTAGGGAGAGGGAACTGAATCCTGATCTCAGATAGATAGTTGCTAGTTTTATTTGTTTTGCAGCTTTAAAAACGTATAACAGTTAACTCATGATGATGAGATACTTTTATATATGTGATGTTATTTTGTATTGGTTCTCCACATTTGAGTCCTTGATTGGACAATTATCAGGGATCAACAGGATTTGGTATCGCCTTTGATATATCATTTTTAGTTTACATCCACTACATCATATATATTAGTGCTTTCTTTATATTAATGTTTCAATGTGTTTATTTCATGTTTTAATTGCTTTATATGTTTAAAAATATGAAAAATTGCATATATTATGCATTTTTTATGCTTGCCAATATTTTCGTTGATATTGCCGATAAGATGTTTTCTGGACCCTCGCCGATATTTTGCCGATACCAATATTATCAACACTGGACTTCACCTACAAAAGATTTTTGATAGATGCATGTCCTTAGGCATATTATTGAACTCGAAGAAGTCCATTTTGGGAGTTCATGAAGGGAAAATTTTGGGACATATTGTCTTAGAGTAAGGGGTAAGGATTGATATTGAGAAGGTAAAAGGTATCCAGGAAATTCGTTTGCCCAAAACAAAAAAAATCTATTCTGTCTTTCTTTGGCCATATTAACTTTGTGAGGCGATTCATTCACAAAGGCCAGTATTCAACATGCTAAAAAGACCACGATTTGAAATGGAGTCAAGAAGTAAAGAAGGATTTTGAAGATATCAAACAAAGTTTATGTTAGGTTCCTGTTTTGGTTACCCCTAATTATAGTAAGGGTTTTTAGGCTTTTTCTTTTGCTTCTGATTTTATCATGGCTGCTATGTTATTGTAAAAAAATCATGATGGAAATGGAAAATCATTAGCTTTCATGAGCAAGGCATTTCAAGGATCAGAGTTATCTTACTTGTCCGTGGAAAAACAAGCATATGCCTTGGTGAAAACACTCAAAATACTATCATAGCTACTTGTAGAATGCCAAAATTGTGGTCTACATACCTCATCCTATGGTTAAAGACATACTCTTGCAAATTGAATGTAGTGGGATAAGGGTTAGGTGGATCATTATGATCCAGGAGTTTGACTTAGAACTTAATCCAACTAACTTGGTTCGTGGCCAAGATGATATGGCTAATGGTAGCATGCAAACAATGGAGAAAGCCATCATTGAACATCCACAACTGCTCGGTCAGGTAAATGCAATATTCATTAGAGCAATAAGACCGATACTCTGACATTATTTATTATTTGAAAAACTTGTCATGTCGTGCTAATCTTGACAAAGCACAAAAACAATCACTTAAGCTTTGATACCACTCAAACTAGCAGAGGGACCAAAGGGAATCCTAAAGGGACAACTTCTAGATCAAGGGAAATGATAGAGAGTTAGCCCACTGTCACCTTAGCTAAGGCTCCCTACTCTTTACAGAGTTTCACCGATGGGAGGAGACTCGGTATAGAGAGAGTTACTTATGAAGGATAGATCAACCAGTGTTGCGAACATCTTGATAACATCTCGTTTTTATCTCGAAATCACGATTTATTGGCCTAGCCGATGCTTGTTGATTTTTAAAGATATTTTTATGGTATCTTAATTTTGTCGATGTTTGCCAATTTTTACCGATATTTTCCTGATTTTTATGATTTTTTGGCTTTCTGGACGCTTGACGATTTTATCCTGATGTCGATGTTCGCAACATTGAGATCAACAAATGGATATGAAGTGACCTCAATGATCCTTTCCTAGAAGAGAGTCAAGAATGGGGCTTGCTTGCTCCTTAAGCAAGGTACAAAGCTTTCTAGGAGGAGGTGAGGATTTAAGGGCTAGGTTAAAGGAATGTGACTTGTAAAGGAGATTCCCATTCCCGAAAATCCTTGTAAAAATTGGATTCCCGAGTTGTCTTTGAAGACTTGTCTTTGATGAGAAATGGGACCACACGGGACCAAGTGGACCCAACCTAGGTTAAGAGGAGAGAATTTAGCAACCATTGATGGGATTGACCTAAACAAGGTGGGGAAGAGGATCAAAGAAATAATTTCCACTTAAAGATGCCAAAATGATCCTATGAGGTACTAGCCTAGGGAAATCCATGGCAAAGTTCGGTCTCAGGGCTAGGACTTGTGATATTTCACAATCCCACCGTTAAAATTTCTTCAAATTTGGAGGAGACCTTGAGGACACACCAACGCAGGAGAGGCTAGGAGATCAAACTTTTTCTATGGCTATTTTGTCAGGAATTGATGCCCTAGAGGACTAACGTAGCTAGACCTAGAGAGAAGGAGAAAAAAGGTGAAAAAAATGGTGTTAAGGTGATCACCTTATGGTGGATCAATGCCTAATTCCTTTGGGGATATGGAGTCAAGAAGAATAATGAGAATGGATTTCGTTTCTAGCTCAAGGAGTCTCTAAGGGCAACTTCGTTTGGCATTAAGGCAAAAGAGAGTGACCTTAAAGCGTTTATACTTCGTTTGCAAATCAAGATGGCTTATCAAGATGACTTTGATCTCTAGGAAAATTCGTTCAACAAACATGGCCCATACATAGAGATATGCTATATAGAAACATAATTCCACAATTATGCATTAAATGCATTCAACATTTAATCCCATTATCAATGCTTGTGATAAAGTAACAGAAAATAACATTAAGTTCATACTTACATGTAAGAGAATAGATCCAACCATCAATACATTTGCCAATCCAACTATGTCCACCAAGAAGGAATAACGAAAATCTCAAGGGAGAGAATGATCCAATCCAAGTGATGATAGAAAATGAATTCATGTCACTCCTATTTATACACTTCTTAGGAGTTTGAATTACCTAATTGGGCCTATTGTCGCCCAAAGTGTACACCAGGGGCCACAACGCTTAGGACAAAGGCTATCACTCTAAACTTTGTCCACTCCATTCTAGCTATCTCCTAGGCAAGCTAAGGGGGGTAGAGTCCCTAAAATGTGAAAGCTGGATGATGAAGGAAAACTTGTTGGGAACCAACAAGTTCTAGGAGATGCACTGAAAGCTATCAATCCCCCAAGATGTTGACCACTCCGTGTCAACGACCCTATAGCAGTACATCCCTTTTTTCGCAGAAGGGATTTCATCATTCATTCATCCAGGAGTCATCATCAATCTTCAGTTTGTTAAAGATGTAAACCCATTCTACATGTTTATAATGTTAATGATCTTAGTAAGACCATCATGTATGTAACAACCTAGGTAAGCCTATTATTTTGGTGAAGATTTTTTTCCTAGGAGGTTTTTCGTCTCCCTGATTCATTTGTGTCTCTAGACAAATAATCTGTAAAGTTTTTCCCTCCAGCCTCACCCCAAAGCTAGGTGGATTTTGTCGTCAAGATATTAGGTGAGTCTTAGTGTTTTTTATCAAGTTTTTGTAAAAGTAATTTCAGAATAATTCTAGCTAATTGGTTAGATTATTTTATTACGAATTACTTGGTCTATTAAATCATATTTTGAGTCGCATAATTGGGTAGATATTTGAGGGTCTATAACGAACGAGTGTTCCCCTTTCATGGGTTAAATGTATTTATCTTATGTAAATAATATTTAACCATGACGCTAAAATATTAGAGGGTCTGAAAAAATTAATAGTCCCCTCATGTTTCAATTAATTATATTTTCTGACAAAAATAAACTAAAAATCCTAAACCAAAAATTTAATTAATTTAGGTCTAAGTTAAGTCTTAGGAAAAATAAATTCTCCAAATTAAAAAAATTCATGGGTTCTAAAAGAATTAATTTCTGGGGGTCCACCAAGGAAATATTGAAGAAATCAAGAAATTTTGGACCCTTGGGCCTTGGTGGTTAAGTCAAAGTCAATTTTTTGAGGAAATTAACTCAAAATAACTAATTTTGAGTTAATTAAAAATCAATTAAATGAAAAATTCGAATTTGTCCTCCAAAAATAAATAATTTCGACGGTGATGATTAAAAGATAATTAAATTTTTATGAACGATTGAGATTAATTTGACGGGGATCAAGCCAGCTAGCCGTTGGAGAATTTATCTATAAATTAGGAGTCATTTGTCGATCAAAGGATCCGATCATTGAATCGTGCACTCGCTCTCGAAGGTTTCTTGTACTCTATTTTGGAATAATACAAACAAAGTCTTTGGGGTTTTACTTGATGGTGGTGTTTCTCTCCAACATTTTATGGTAATCTTGTTCATATTATTCTACTGGTAGCTATTTCAATAAATTGTTGATTAATAGCTCTTGTAGAGTAATATATTGCAGAGGTACCTTGCTTAGGTTACTGGATTTAGGATAAGGATTTTAATTGGATTGAATTAACAGGTATCCCTAATTCTTGAAATTTTTTATTTTTATCGTATTTCTCTATTGATTTAACAATTTAACTTTAAGTGTGCAAAAATCTTTCAGATTTAAAATTGGGTGTTTGGGGAAGTCCTCGGCTGGACCAATTGACTCCCAAGGAAATAAGATCTGAAGAGCTCTTCGGATCTAGTTCGCCAAGCTTATCTTAAGATCTCTACTTGCAGAGTTTTCTTGAGCTTGTGCCTAAATACAATTTTATTTATCTCTTTATTGATGGAATTAAAAGATAGATTTGGCAGGTAAGAGTCTAAATTTTCAGATTTGGGAGCAGAGTCGGACTCATACTCCACAGATCTGAAAGATTTGTAAAATATTATATAGATTTGAAATTGTACAAAATATTTATTTCGATTTCTAATTTGGGATTGGGGTTTTGTTTTCAGATTTTTGTATATGTATTGGGATTTTGGGTTTTGTTTCTCGTTTGTGCGGTGTGGATCTGAAGGTTTTCAAAGAAAATTCCAAAATCTAAGCAACATCTAGGCTTTGGAAGGCAAGATCTTGCCTCAATACAAATTTTTGCAGGAAATTTTCTGTCAAGATCATCAAATCAAATTTTTTTCATATCTAGTTCTTCATAAATTTTTTTCTGGACAAATTTATTTTTTTTGAATTTTTTTAGGGGTTTTGATTTTCTAATAAGTTATTGGGCCTCAACCCTCCTCTCTGGCCCATCCTTTTTCCGTGGCTTGCTGATCCCTTTGCAACCCTCGTCCCTGTCTTACCTTCCTTTTTTCTTTCCCTCTGCTCGCGTCCTTTTCCCTGCTCTCTGCTCACATTCCCTCATGCCCTCCACGTTCCCTCAACCTCCTCAACCCGCAACTTTCAAAACCACGTTCTGACCACTGCTCCTCCCTCCTGTTCGTGCTGCCTGTTCTTCCTTGCGTTCTCCCATCCTCTTGCTCTCTGTCCTGTGCCTTTTCTCTCATCTCCTTGGCTTGGTGCCTGCTCCCCGTCTCCCGAGCTCCATTCCGATGCCTCCTGCTCCCTTACCTCTGCGCTGCCTTTCCATACCTCGTTGCACCTCACGCTGCTCTCTTCCAAAGCCTTCGACTCCCGCTCCTCACCCTCGACTTTAACTAATTCCAAAACCACACAAAATCATTTTTTTATAATTTTTGTTAGGTGGCTTTTCGGTCCATTAATTTTTTTTTTTTTTTTGTTAATTTCTTTTCTAAACATTAACAAAATAAATAAATCAGATTTTTTTTTAAAGTATGGCCTCTTGTTCCTTCTAAAATTTAAATCCTCGTTGTATTTTATTAACATTTAACATTTAACAAGTCAAAAAAATATAAATAATAAAAAATTTCTTTAAATTTTTGTTTTTTTTTTTAAATTTCATTAACTTTAGCACATTTAAATTATTATTATTATTTTTATTTTTTTAATAAATTTTTTGTGACATCAAATTTTGAAAATCAATTTTTGGGTTTTTCTTTTAAGATAGAGGTTTGGGCCATTTAATTGTCTAAAAATTTGGCCTTGAGAAAAATTTATTGTGGGGAGAAATATAAAGTCCTTATAGTCAAGGCAATTTTTTTTCTAATCTCTAAGTTTGACTATAGGAAAGGAAATATTTTCTGGATTTTAGTTATTTAGAAAATCATTTAGCTCCAGAATTATTTGAAGTGTTTATTGTGAAAATTTTTGAATCTAAATTACAGAAACCCTACTATTAAATTAATGATTTACTTCTCCTACTTACACAAGTTATTAATCTGAAAACTTCAGCATTAACATCGAAGTAAATAAAACTTGAGCATTAACAGTGTACACGTGCAGATCTAAACTAAATAACATGCTCAAAGAGAAAGTGACACACATGGATTTTTTGGACAACTGTCTTTGGAAAAACCCAATGCGGGAAAACCGATGCTGTTAGCTTCTGGAGGGTTTTTATTATTATGTAGGTTCCAAGTACAACAATTATGGGGACCAAACTGGTTACCTTGACAGAGAAATAAATTTGCAGCAATACCTCTATTCCGGAGACAGAAAAACTGACTGATTCACACCCTCAAACGGGATTTACAGAATTCAGCCCTTTCCGGCCTATGGAAACCCCAGCGTTGCAATGAAGCCTACTGTGACAACCCTCCTGGCCTGTGTCAGCCTCTGCGCTGCTCAGGAAGGGCCTGCGTCACCCTAGTTGCGTTACGTTGCCCCTGCACTGCCCTTTCTGGGCCTGCGTAAGCCTTGCTTGGCTCTTGCACTGCCCTTTTTGGGCCTGCATCAGCCTTGCTGGCTCCTGTTGCCTCTACGCTGCCCCTGTTGGGCTCTCGGCTGGACTGCGTAGCTGCTACCTCTGCGTTGCTCTGGTATGTTGCTTCTCTGCCCTCATTGTACTCTTGGCCTGGGACTACTCCATCCCCCTCGCCAATACTCCCCCTCGTTGCAGCTGAAATACTTCTGAAATTCTTAGCAAACTACATCCTAGAATTCCAGCTTAGCTTTAGTGCTTTGCCAGTGTGTGTGTTCTCCAACTGACCCCAAGCCCTCTTCTTATACTTTTCTCGTTGAACCTTCAACGATCGTGATCTAATCTCTAAACGATGGCTAATATTAGAAGATGCTTGATTCACGTCACTTAAGTCATTCTTATCACATGTTTAAATTTAATTATCTTTAATCTTTTAATTTCCTAAGTTAGACTTAGGGTCCTTGATTAAAAAGATTAATTAATTAAATATCTCTTAAACCAGATGGAATTTCTTAAAACGCTTTCTGGGTCTTGGAGATCTTATGTACTCTAGTCCCTCCACAAAGTTTGGGAGCTAGAGCTAGAGCACATCCGATGCTACGCCAACACCTCAAAATCTCAACACTCCCTCTTAGCGAGGAATGTGCTCTAGCAATACACTTCACCCCGAAGTACTGCTCTGATCTTTGGTGCTGGTCTCTGCGCTAATGCTTGGCTTGCTGCCCTTCATCATTGCGCTGCTGCTGCTCTTCTGTACTATTGCTCATGATGCTACCACTGCCACTACTACATCCTTACTGCAACTCCCTCCCAAATTGCTGCGTCGTGCTGCAGCACTGCCACTGCTAACTGCTGTACTGTAACTCAATTGCTGAGAGTAAGCAACTGAAGGACTCCTGCCCAATGGTAGACAAGTCAGTCGGGCTGCATCTCATCATTGAAGCTCTACAGATTGCTGCTCTGCGCTGTCCTCCTGAAGCCTTTGCGCTGCTGCAGCTCTGCACTGCGTAAGTAGACCTCCTCTGCGCTGCTGCCCTCTACACCGATGTTGCATTTGCACTGCGCTACTCCCTCTCCAGCTCTTTAGCCTCTGCCTTTGCTTCATCTGTGATCTTTGCATCCACTGCTCCAGTCATTCTTTGCTACTGTCTTAAGGCTCCCGTAGCACGAATGTGATCCAAGAGTTGGGCCACTCAAGGATCCTGCCAACACTCTGTAGTTGCTCTACAGATCCATATCGCCCCACTTTCGTGGTTCATGAGTGCTCATGGCTACGTCATCATCGTAGCCATCGTCTGCCAGCCTTCTTCTCTTGAGGACAATTGTTGGCGAAATGTCCACGTTCGCCGCACTGGATACATTTGATCTTTTATAGATCACGCTTCTTTTTCCCTTGCTGCCTCTTTGATGCCAGGGCTGCATCTTCCTCTTCCTCTTTCTTCACCTTGCTCGAGCCGATGTTGTCCTGCCTCTTGGTGTTTCGACGGATCTCCTCTTGTTGGAGGATAGCCCACATATTGTCCTAGTTAGGAAGATCCACTCTGCCCAAAAGACTTTGGACAAATGTTTCTTAGTCCTCTGTGACAACATTTAGAGCGGTCCTCACCATGACATCATCATCCACCTTCACCCCATGCCAGTTAGCTGATCCTGGATCGACTGCAATCTGGATAGGAAAGGATCGATTTCCTTTCCCTTGGACATCATGAATAACCCCAGCTGGTTCTCCAGAAGCATCTTTCTCTGGACGAACCTCCCTTGATACAATGTGATTAGGGCTTTCGACATCTCATGAGTCGTTGTCTTCTTGGCTATGTGTGGTATCGCATGATCTTTAATCCTGTCCATAATGAAGCGCTTGGCATGTGCCGTTGCTTCATTCTGCTTCTCCAAGAGATCCGCATCAGTTGGTGTAGCCAAGACTTTCTCTGCATGCTCCCTCAAGCCGTATGCCTCCAGGACAACCAGGATTCTGGCATTCTAGATAGCAAAGTTGGACAGGCCGTCCAACCTATCCTAATCACGCAGTCCGTGTGGCGCCATCTGCTCAGAAATTTGTCAGAACAGATCCCCTCCTCTCTATGCTAGAGACTCAGATCTAGGGTCCTTGGCGAGAAAGGCACCCTCTGCTCCCTTTGACGATTGACTCCCTCTCTTGGAAGTCTGCCAAACACAATGAATTAGTTCTCTTCGATCACCCTACGATCGATCTTCAGATTTCTTTGGCAACGAAATCTTCTGAGAAGCTGTTCTCCTCCCGCTCTTCGTCTACTTAGCTTAGGCTTAATTATGCACCGACATAATCTTCACCCCACGAGCAACTATTGAAGATCTGCAACTCAGCTTCCGGATCACGACACTCTGTACAACAATCAAATTCTAGACTGCGTCACCCTAGCTGGTCTCTGTGTGAGCATACTGGCTCAACGCTGCCTCTGCGTAGCGTAGGCTGCTCCTGCGTCCCTCTGGAAGGCACTGCACTGTCTCTGCGTCACCCAGCTGGGACTGTGTCAACCCCTGCGTGACTCTAGCTGCCTCTGCGTCCTTTTGGTGCTGCGCTGCCCTTTCCAGTTTCTCCATTGCTGCTGTTGCTTTCTCTGCTGCTTTCTACAACACACATTTCTTCAGCGGTCTTGTTGGAGATCCGACTTGATCTGCAATCGCTCTGATACCATGTGAAAATTTCTGAATCTAAATTACAAAAACCCTATTGTTAAATTCTTGATTTACCTCTCCTACTTACACAAGTTATTAATCTGAAAACTTTAGCATTAACATCGAAATAAATACATTAACAACCTACACATGCAGATCTAAACTGAAACATGCTCAAAGAGAAAGTGGCACACAAAGATTTTCTAGACAATTGTCCCCGAAAAAACCCAATGCGGGAAAACTGGTGCTGCTAGCTTCTGGAGGGTTTTTATTATTATGCAGATTACAACTACAACAATCCTGGGCACCAAACTGGTTAACTCGATAGAGAAATAAATTTGCAGCAGTACCTCTATTCCGGAGACAGAAAAGCTGACTGATTCACACCCTCAAATGGAATTTACAGAACTCAGGCCTTTTCGACCTCTAGAAACCCCAACGTTGCTTTGAAGCTTACTGCGTTAGCCCTCTTGGCTTGCGTCAGCCTCTGCGCTGCTCAGGAAGGGCCTGTGTCACCTTAGCTGGGGTTACGCTGCCCTTGTGCTGCCTTTTTTGGGCTTGCGTCAGCCCCTTCGTGGCTCTTGTGCTCACCTTTCTGGGCCTGCGTTAGCCCTGCGTGGCTTCTGCTGCCCCTGCTGGGCTCTTTGCTGGACTGCGTAGCTGCTGCCTTTGCGCTGCTCTGGTATTCTGCTTCTCTGCCCTCGTTGTACTCTTGGCCTGGGACTACACCATCACCCTTGTCAACACTACCCCTCGCTGTAGCTTTTCACTTCTAAAATTTTTAATAAACCACGCCCTAGAATTCCAGCTTAGCTTCAGTGCTTTGCCAGTGTGTGTGTTCTTCCACTGACCACAACCCCTCTTCTTATACTTTTCTCGTTGAACCTTCGACGACCATGATCTAATCTCTAATCGATGGCTAAGATTAGAAGATGCTTGATCCACGTCACTTAAGCCATTCTCATCACATGTTTAATTTAATTAACTTTACTTTTTTAATTTTCCGAAGTTAGACTTAGGGTCCTTAATTAAAAAGATTAATTACTTAAATATCTCTTAAACGAAATGGAATTTCTTAGAACGCTTTCTGGGACTTGGAGATCTTATGTTCTCTAGACCCTCCACAAAGTTTGGGAGCTAGAGCACATCCCATGCTACCCCAACACCTCAAAATCTCAACATTTATTTGATTAGCATCTAAATTTCATGGACTCTAAATTTCATGGTTTTTCTTGGTAATTAATTAATGAAATTTAAGTGCTTAGGCCTTCATTATTTATGTGCTTTAGCTAAGTTTTATGATCATTGACATTGGGTTTTAAATTTTAATGCTTGATTGCTCATATATCATCATTGTCTAAAGTGAAATTAATTCTAAATGTCGATTTATTTACTTGGATATTTATTGAATATTTAAGTTTGAGAAACTTTCAAGTAATTGTAATTGGTGTTTTTATTTGAGTACTCTATAGTGGACTTGTGATAAATCTTTTATCTTTTGATTGAATATTTTTTTGAACATTTACATAATTGGCACTTTTCATTGAGTTTTTCGCTTAAATACTTAGTGTTTAAATCATAATAAATCATACTTCAAGTGCTTTAAATTGTTAATTATTTCGCCTTCCTTGCATCTGCATTTTAAGTTAGTTGTGTGCATTTTAAAAATTCACCTCTAAGCATAAGCTTGGTTGATAGATTTTTATGAAAAATTTTCTCGTTTAGCTTGAGGGGCCTCAACGACTCTTCGATAGTTAACATAGTGACCTTGTAGTCATCAGAGCCACAGTCTCTGCAGCGACGGAGGCACCGAGTGATAGGAGCACAATGGGTGGTATCGTTAATCAGACCATAGCCTACTTCCTGTTGGCCGCCTTCCCACAACTTACCTTGGAGCCCAGCTTCAAAACAGTTAAGGGAAAGCCCAAATTTAGAATAGGCATTTTAAATAAAATTAACCAAGACTTCTGCATTTCCCCTAGTTGTTAGATTTGCATTTCATTTAAGTTAGCTGATCATTCACTGAAGAAACATTCGTTTTCTTGTTACTTGGTGAACCATTTATCTTGCAAGTCTTTTTCTTTTGAGCATTTAACTTTAGATTTGGTTTGTCTAAATTTAATTGAATATCTTAAACATTGCTCAATTAATCTTGCTTGCATCTAATTTAAATCAAGTTACTTTCAGTGCATCTCCTAGAACTTGTTTGTTCCCAACAAGTTTTCCTTCATCATCAATCTTTCACCTTTTAGGTACTACCCCCCTTAGCTTGCCTAGGAGATAGCTACAACGGAGTGGACAAAGTTTAGAGTGACAACCTTTGTCTTGAGCGTTGTGGCCCTTGGTGTACACTTTGGGCGACAATAGAGCCTACATTAGCTCCTAAAATAAATTAATGTGCAAAATAACTAATTTTTGGTGACAAGCCCACCAAACCAGCTCATAAATAAAATAATAAGCCAAAATAGCTCATGAATAAAATAATAAGCTTCTTAAGAGGTCAGATGATGAACAATACATGTCGTTGGGCCCTCCAAGGGGCCTGGGGACGTCCATAAGTGCCATAATGATGAATAAGACTCTCAAAAGTGATGGACAAGGGGATGGCCCCTTGTTCTCCAAACAATAAACTTGTGGTGCTCCTAGTGCGGTTGGGGGCACACAAATAACCTCAAGGGTCTCCAAGTAAGTCGAAGATGCCTGTAGACCATCTGTAAGGGCTCATATGATGGAGTAAATGGTACCACATCAGTGTACAAGTCCTAGGTCACCTGCCAAGTATATGGTGCAACTGTGGGACCGGCTAGGCATGGTGTACCAGGTGGATCTTCCACGTCCAGTAGGTGGATCTCGAGCAATCGCTGCAGATCCATGGAGTGTTGTCTACTGCTGTGGAGGCCCATGGCTCTCTACACACACCCTACATGTGCCAATGTAGCCCTCTGGAGAGTTAGGACATAGGGTGTAATTTTTCATAGATGTTCTATGCTTGATGCAACTTTACTTTTTATCCTCAATATCAAACAACAATCACATAAACAAGAAAGTAAAATGCTGATAGAACATACAAGTAGATCGACAGAAGACAAGCCAAAAATATATGTGTGTTGGTGCGTTACAACGATCAATAGGATGCTTCAACCAACAAAGTCTCAATACGGTCAGCCAATCAAAAGTGTCACACAACCCTCTCGGACAACAATTTCAGTCAACCCAAAGTAAACGAAAGTCAATGCTGTCATAGTCAACGGTCAATGCAAAACAACAACATAAAAAAGTCAATGCAACCCAGTGAATGTCAATGGTCAACCTCGATTTCTGTGCCAGAAAATGCAGATTGCAGAAATGAGAATTTTGACCAAGATTTGGGTCAGTTTGACCATGCGTTGACCAAAGTCAACGCTGGTCAACTCTGCGCTAAAAACCCTAGGTCGAAAACAGAAATTCTCCTTGCTGCGTTTTCCCACGTGTGAGAGAAGAAGAGACTCCAATAGATGATCAAACCAATCAGACGAGGAGAGAGAATGTGATGTGATGGATGAGTGAAAATGACCTCCAACGTTGACCTATTTATATCCATGAGTGAGGGTGTGCATTTCAGGCCGACCTGCACATATTTTGAATACATTCAAAATAAATGCTCTGCTCATCGGATCAAGATGATCTTTAGATCGATCTTGCACCTCTCCGAAAGAGGAATCCAATAAAACTATTGGCATCTTCATCTGAGCATCACAACATGGAGTTTGGACCTAGTTGTCCAAAATTAACACTCCCTCTCAACTAGGGAGAACTCCATCCACTTATGCCATCCAAACATCGCGCGTCATCT
The DNA here is from genome assembly GCA_034641835.2 of Pinus albicaulis. NCBI lineage: Eukaryota > Viridiplantae > Streptophyta > Pinopsida > Pinales > Pinaceae > Pinus > Pinus albicaulis. The sequence continues at coordinate 368,728,427 of CM076575.1, forward strand.
CGCCGTAACTTGCTTTGCTGGCTTCTTTATTTCAGAACAAAAGTGCGTTAGTCACAAAGACATCATTCCCGGCTGACAGATTCAGCCCAGAGGTCCGAAACCTCTATAAGACTCAAAAAGAGTCTCATACCAACCCGAAGTTGGTTTACCTGACCCGAAGTTAGTTGGAGGTCCGAAACCTCACTAGACTTGATCCCAGATCAAGTGGTTGGACATGTGCCATCCTAGACAAAGAGAGTACGACAATCTATGATGCGTCCATCAGTCTTGCTACTGGTCTCTAGCTTTTCCCACCTCATTGGCCAAGTGAGAGGTACTTCCAATGAGTCCGGGACTCAATGGGTAGGATGCATACGGGGCACAGATCATGAGAGGTGAACCAACTCAACATCATAACGCTGGGGAAGAAGCACCACAAGGTTCGACAAGCTTAGCCTCGTGTGTGCTTATAGCTCTGAGAAGCTATCCCCAAAGCCCCCCAGAGCTCCTAGAGCTCATCGTCCAACAAGACCCTTAGCATAGGGTCGTTCCACGATTCCAAGATTCTCACGGAAGGTTAGGAACTTGACCTTCCCCAGGGGCTTTGTGAGAATGTCCGCGACCTGCTCTTCAGTTCCTGTATGATCGAGCCTTACGACGCCTCGCTGTACCATATCCCGGATAAAGTGGTACCTGATATGAATATGCTTAGATCGATTGTGGAACACAAGATTCTCGGACAACCGAATCCCACTCTGGTTATCACAGAGTATCACGGTGGTATCTAGCACATGCCCGAACAACTCACTGAAGAGCTTCCGCAACCAAACTGCTTCACAACAAGCCATACTTGCTGCAATGTATTCGGCCTCTGTGGTGCTCAAAGCCACTGACTTCTGCTTCCTGCTCATCCATGACATCAAAGCAGACCTGTTATTGCTTGCCGCCTACACCTACCTACAGTTAGTGGGAAAAGCCTTCAACCCCACAGGTGTGGTTGGTGGCAAGGAACTCAGAGAAAGGGTTGTCACCTATTCCCAACTCTCTCCGTTTAAGCTATCTCCTAGGTTAGCTAAGGGGGGTGGTCCCTAAAGGAAACTAAGTTAAAGATGTGAGACTTCTAGGAGAATTGATTAAAAGGAGTTACTTATCAAAGATGACTCGATTCCAATATGTAAACAAGCATATAAGTATATGAGCAATATTCAATGATGTGTTCAAAATATAGACCAGTGCTTTAAAGTAAATGACAAATGCTTGCTCAAAAATGAAATTCAAGATATAATGACAATAATCCCACAAAGGAAGTGTTAGACCAAGATCACAATATGCAATTAAATTTGCAACACCAAATAAGGGTATTTGTCAATGAAACGAGATATATCAATCATCCATAAGCATAATGATCATTAAAATGACAACATGCAATGAAGTTGTATGTAGAAGCAAATTTCCAAGTACCATAGAATTAAACTTGTTGCAAAATTTAGGGAATCAAAATGCTTGCATCCAAAGTGCTTCTTGAGATAATATTTGCATGTGAATCTTTAAACCATCAAGATAGCAAAAAATTTGGGAATTTTGCAAGTAGAGGTGATGAGATAGTGCTTTTGGTTTATTCTATTAATTAGTTCTAAAGCAAGGTTACAATTAAACTCTAATCCTCAGACCTCACCCTCGCCCAAATATTTGGATCTCACAGTGAGGAGTCCATAGAGGTAGAGGGTCCCTAAAACGTCTATTCAACCAACTTAAGTTGGAGGTAAATTTTAGAGATGCAAGTCTAGTTTGAAAAATGAAATGCCTAAATGATATGAAAGTGAGTTTGCAAGTGCTATGGAAAAGACAGAGATGATTCAATTAAATATGCTTCATAGTTAGAACAATAACTCAAGTTGCCATAAATTGAAAGTGATATGCTTCTTCACTTGTAGTATATTGTGAAACTTATCCAAATGAGAAATAGATCACAAAACATAAGTTAGTGATCGCAAATGAGATTGCAAATTAAGAAATTAAAGGACTATGCAATTTGTGTTACTTCCCAATTAGAGCATGCATATGTGATGTGAAAGAAAACGAAAATGTCAAAACCACTAAGTCAATCCATCTACAAATTCTCTCCTTTGAAATGGAGAGATAGGGATGCCAATGGGTAAAACCCACGCTCCCACAACAAAAACAGAATTTTTTATTAATTTTACAAGAATGAAATGTCCATGAAGCCTTTTCTAAACCAAGGAAAGTCTTTACAAATAAAAATTGAGACCATAGACTTTTCCTCGGTGAGAATTTCTAAGAACTCAAAATAAATTCAGATGTTACAATAGGAGAAGAGAAGCTAAGCCTCTTTTATGCCCACAACCAAAGAAGAGAGAGTTATCTTTCTCATTTGAAATTCAGCCCAAAGGTCCTGCAACAACTTGTTAGTAATTTCTTGTAGTTGTCCAATCAAGCTGTCACAAGAAAAAATTTGAAAGAGGGCTACAAAACCAATCAAATATTAGAGAGATAAAATTACAAACTATTGCACAACAATTTACAAAGGGCTAAGCCAAAGAGTTCGAGTAAACTTTCCTCTTTGCTTAGTCATCTTCAAGCTCTTAGATAGCAAATGAAAGCAATGAAGTAGAATGTTTTAAAAGATATTCAAATTTAGAAGTATTTGGCTTGTATACAAGCTATGTCTCAAAACCCCTGCAAAACCACTTTGTAAGATAAGACTATGAAGGTTCAAAGAACAAATGAGAGCTCTTTTGAGAATGTATCAAGAGTGGGTTGGTCTCTCCAAAGACTTCCCCCAATACTTGATTCTTTGATCCCAACAAAATGTTCCCTCTACAAAACTTCAATCAAGAATTAGTTCCATATAGATCTAGCAATAAACAATGATAAGAAACTCTAGAGATTTATTTGAAACCAACTAGAGCATTCTATACCTAGAGCATACTCCTAAATCAAATGTCAATGTAAGATAGCTCTACATTAACAAATCTACAAGAGCATATCAAAACAAATTAGATCAAAGCATGAGTAAAAGGAATTATACCAATGATCAACAATTCATCACACTCCAAAAGGAGGAACACCTCATGAATGAAACCCCAAAGTCTTTATTGATATTTCTGAAAGTGTACAAGGTAGCAGCGCTTCCGCAAACACAATAGCTAGTAAACAATGATTACAATATGAGAGCCCATGGCTCCATTATATAGAAAGTTGGGAGCAAATTCCAATGAAGAACCATATGCCAAGTGGTGAGAGGGAGAAGATCTCAAAGCAAATTCGAATTTGGTAAGTGGAACTCCAATGCCAAGTGTAAAAATCGAATTTTGGCAAGTGGACATCATTTTCTTCTTCCCCTATGTGCCAAATTCGAATTTTATGATGGAATGACATGTGTATATGGTTGGTAACCCATGTGGGGACATTTTCCCACAAAAATCTCCACCAAATATTCTCCCAAATCCTCCCAAATATGCACTAACTTCACAAATTCGAATTTCCAAGTAAACAACTCTCATTTAATGCCGGAAATTCAATTTTATTTGAGTACATTTCTTTTCCTTTATTTTAGGAGTCCATATCACCTTGGGACTTCACTTTAACTCTTCCATAATTTTCCACCTCATTTCCACCTCATTTAGCATGTGTGGATATTTATTTTTCTCCATTTATTTAATTTCTGGCTTAATTAATTGCCAGATTTCCCACTAAACTTAGGAAAAGTGGGTTTTGAGGGTTCAAAACACACTTTTAACCCCTCAAAGTGTGTCATAGTAGAAAGTTGAGCGTGAGAGGTGTAATTTTGATTATTCATACCCCATACAACTTCTCTAGACAACACTTATTACAATTCAATTACAATTTTTATTGCAATTTTCGACTTGCGGGAAATCTAAAAAATTAAAAAATAACTACGTAGACGTAACCAAATTCCACGAAATTTTTTGTGTGATCTAGTATGGTAATATACATTGACTCTAGACACTAGGAGTCACCCAAGGCCTCACCATCAAGCCGTACTCCGGCTTTGGGGTAAAATTGAAGGAAAAAACTCAATTAATTATTAACTCCTAGTAGGGAGATGATGATTAACCAAGTAAAAAAAACCTCCCAGAGTAATACTCACTTGTTGGCAAGGTCCCAAGCTACCTAGGCTTGTTACAGACTCAATATTGACTCAAAACTCATCATTACTAGCATCACTTATTACAATTCCCCGTAGGGCGTGGAATCTGGGTACAAGAGAAAATGTAAGAAGTAGAAGTAGAGTTTAAAAACTCTATTGAACTGATGATATTTGATGATATCTGATGGTACAAATGTCTTCTGGTTCATCCTTGGGCATGGAGTCTTCTCATTATCATCAAGTGCCACTACAGTGGTCAACAAGACCCAAGTGTGAAGCAGCATCCCGATGTGCTCTTACGATCCACCACACTGCCAGCGCAATCGGCATCAGTATATCCATGGAGTGTCACGCTCCCGGCAGTGTATCTCAGCTCATGGTTTATCGTGCCCCGAAGATATCTCAACAGATTCTTGGCACCAACCCAGTGAATGTGATGAGGCTCAACCATATGTTGACTCAAAGTGTTCACTGTAAAACATACGTTCGGACGGGTGTTCAGTAAGAACATCAGGGCTCCTATGAGTTGACGATACTCAGTAGGATTTTCTAGCACGGGCCTAGCAGTGCTGCCACTCAACTTCTTAAAGTTGAGCACCATCGGTGTCGACATGAACTTACAGTCCACCATTCCAAATCTTTCTAGAAGCTTCACTATATATTTTCATTGAGAAAGGAAAATCTCACCAGGTCTTTGCTAGACCTCTAGGCCTAGGAAGTAATGCATCAGTCCTAGGTCCTTCATCTCGAACTCAGCAACGAGCTCCCTCTTACACTGATGAATGAGAGGGTCAACACCTGTCAGGAAGAGGTCATCCACATACAACACCAGAATGAGTGGCTTTTCTCTATCAACCTTGAAGTAAAGGTTCGGATCAACATTATTACAAGTGAAGCCCAAATTCATCAGGTAGCTATCCATCCTCTCGTACCAAACTCTGGGTGCTTGCTTCAACCCATAGAGGGCTTTCTTCAACCTGCCAACATGGGTGTCCCAATCCTGGACTTCGAACCCCAGAGGTTGCTCCATATACATCTCTTCCTTTATTGCACCATGCAGAAATGCGGTCTTCACATCCATCTGATGAATATTCCATCCTTGCGTAGCAGCAAGGGTTATGATAGATCAGATGGTGGTATATCGGGCCATAGGTGCAAATATGTCATCATAGTCTACGCCTTCCTTTTGAGAGAAGCCACGGGCAACGAATCTTGCCTTGAACTTTTCAGCACTTCCATCAGCTCCATGCTTGATCTTATAGAGCCATTTCGAGGTGACAACTGCTTTGTCCCCCGCTCTTGGAACCACATCCCAGACATCATTCTTCATAATGGACTCATATTCTTCATGCATAATATCCTTCCAGACATGATGCTTTATGGCTTCCTTAAAAGATCCAGGCTCAGATTATATGATTGTACTCATGGTTGCTAGATACTGTTGGTATCTATTCGGCTTCTTGCTTTCACGGAATGTCCCCCTTGGGGCCATATGTCTCTTGGCATCCTCGAGAGTTTCCCTGAGCCATGATTGTCTTTTCCTTATTGAAGGAGGTGGATCAATAAGGTCCATCAATCCTTCAACATCAGGCATCGTCTCATCCTTCGGTTCTTCTTGATTTCGAGGCCTTGCTTCATGATCTTCCTCAGTTCTTAGAAGATTGATTACTTTCCGCAGGGAAGCATCTTTGTCAAAGGTAACATCCTGGCATATCTCCACTTCCATTTGACCAGGCAAATAGACTCTATAGGCCTTCGAAGTTTCGCTGTAGCCCACAAACATTCCCTTCTTCCCAGAAGCATCCAACTTTCTCCTCTTCTCCTTCGGTACATGAAAATAAACAGGACATTCAAAAACTCTAAAATGTGAGACGTCAGGTTTCTTACCAGAGAAAACCTCTTTGGGAGTTTTGGAGTCTAGAGCGGAATGCGAGCATTGGTTTTGTACGTACACAACAGTGTTCGCAGCTTCTCCCCACAGAAACTTCGGAAGACCTTGGTCACATAGCATGGCACAAGCAACTTTTACAATGGTCCTGTTCTTTCTTTCAACAACGCCATTCTGCTCAGGAGTATAGACAGTTGTGGTCTCCCTCTTGATGCCAACTTCTCTGCAAAAGTTCTTGAACTCGTTCGTCTTATATTCAGTGCCATTATCAGTCCTCAATATCTTGATCTTCTTCCCTGTTAGATTTTCCACCAAGGCTTTGAAGGTACAGAACCACATGAAAGCCTCATCCTTCTTTTTCAAGAAGTATATCTAGGTTTTGCGAGAGAAGTCATCTATGAATGTCATATAATAAGAACATCCTCCCAAGGATGTCACGGGCAACATACCAGATAGATAAGAATGTATCAGTTGCAAGACATCAGATGTGTTTGTGACGCTTGAGGGGAAAGGTCCCTTTGTATGCTTTCCTTCGGCACAACCCTGACATACACCTTCATGATCATTTGTGAACTCGGGCATCCCCATCACCACCTTCCTTGCTTCGGGAAGGGTTTTGTAGTGAAGGTGTCCAAACCTCCGGTGCCATAGTTCAGTGTGTCGGATAGTATCACATGTCATCGCTCCGAGTGGACTTCCTCCAACTTGGTAGAGTGTATCAACTCTAAACCCAATCGTGATAGCTTCCTTGAAACTCTTCTTCCAGATACGCACTTTCCCATCAATCAATGGCACATTGAAACCTTTGTCTTCCATGGCCGAAATAGACACAAGGTTCTTCTTCAAATAAGGTACATATAGTACATCTTGCAAGCGGAGGACTTGACCTTGAGACAAGTGGAGGGTCACAGTCCTTGCCCCTTTCACGGGATATGTGGCATTATCTCCAAGGATAATTTTTCAGATTAACATTCTTCTCAACCATGTCAGAAAGTGCTTCCTTGAACCCATTGATGTGCCTTGAGGCACCACTATCTATCAACCAAACATCCATAGTGTCGGGTGGAGATGCAACAGAGAGGGCAGATACAAGAATGAATTCATTTCTTTTGTCATCAACAACATTAGATTCCTCATACCTAGAATTTCTCGGCCTTTGGTAAGGTTGCCCATTCCCACCAGAGGGAGCCTTCCTTTTTCCTTTGAACCTGTTGTTCCTTTGATTGCCATTCCTCCGGTTGTTGTTGTTGTCATCATCATCAGGAGAATCCTTCTTGAAGGGGCATTCTCTAGCATAGTGGACAGTCTTGTGACATGTGTAACATTTGCATTTCTTTCCTTGGGCCCGTACTCTTCCTTTGTTCCTCGGACCGCCAAAGTTCTTCTTAGCACGAGCAGTGAAGGCAACATTTCCTTCATTTTCATATTCCTTCATCCTTGTCTCTTCTTGTATGCATCTCGATAGTACTTCGTCAAAATCAGGTATCACATTGTTATTGAGAATGGTAGTATTGAATACATGCCATTCAGATGAGAGACCTCCAAGTGCGGTGAGAACCATTTCTCGATCAACTATTGTCTTCCCAATAGCCAGAAGATTATTCCTGATTTCAGTCAGCTTCAGAAAATATGACTGAACGAATTCATCCCTGCCTTTCTTCAGATTCTTCAGTTGGTTCTTGAAGAAAAGGACTTGATTTGCATTGTTGGCCTTGAACATGTTGACCAACTTATCATACATCTCCTTAGATGTGCCCAACTCAGAGATGTAGGCTACCATACTCTTATGATTTCCCCCTTCTTATACTTTGACTTGGTGGCAGTAGGTGTAGTGGATGGAGGCTCTTGGATTTTACCCTGCACATATTCCATGACATCTTGGTCTTCCAACATAAGATCCAATGTTATCTTCCAGGTATGGAAGTCTTCCTTCCCAGTCAATTTGTCATCAACTTTAAAGCCATTGTAGTTTGAGGTACCCATGCTCTTCTTTGGTGATTGCTACAAACTTGGGCTTTGTCTTCACCTCAGCTCTGATTGCATGTAAATTTTCGTAGATGTTCTATGCTTGATGCAACTTTACTTTTTATTCCCAATATCAAACAACAATCACATAGACAAGAAAGTAAAATGCTGATAGAACATACCAGTAGATCGACAGAAGACAAGCCAAAAATATATATGTGTGTTGGTGCATTACGACGGTCAACAGGATGCTTCAACCAGCAAAGTCTCAATACGGTTAGCCAGCCAGAAGTGTCACACAACCCTCTCGGATAGCAATATCAGTTAATGAAGTCAACGATGTCACAGTCAACGGTCAATGCAAAACAACAGCAGCAAAAAGTCAACACAGCCCGATCAAAGTCAATGGTCAACCTCGATTTCTGTGCCAGAAAATGTGGACTGCAGTAATCAGAATTTTGACCAAGATTTGGGTTATTTTGACCATGCGTTGACCAAAGTCAACGCTGGTCAACTTTGTACTGAAAACCCTAGGGCGAAATCAGAAATTCTCCTAGATGTGTTTTCCCACGTGTGAGAGAAGAAGAGACTCCAATAGATGATCGAACCAATCGGATGAGGAGAGAGAATGTGATGTGATGGATGAGTGAAAATGACCTCCAATGTTGACCTATTTATATCCATCAGTGAGGGTGTGTGACACAACTGTTGGGGCTTCAAGCCTACATTTCATTTCACGCCGACCTGCACATATTTTGAATACATTTAAAATAAATTTTTTGTTCATCGGATCAAGATGATCTTTAGATCGATCTTGCACCTCTCCAAAAGAGGAATCCAATAAAAATATTGGCATCTTCATCTGAGCATCACAACATGGAGTTTGGACCTAGTTGTCCAAAATTAACATAGTGAGACCAAACTTAGAATGGACACCATCTGCAATCTTGCATAAGATCCAATGCGTCCTCTAGCCTCCCAAGTCAACAAGTCATTAAACTAATCGGGTAAAAAAGCTCACAAACCATGGACAACAAGTGGACACTTCATAATGGCATGCCCTTCCATAGTGGGTTGTGGCATGTGCTAATGTCTCCAAAAGCTCCAAAGGGGTTAACCAAGTACCTTATTAGGTGGTTTCTACCTATAGAGGGGATAGTATGTCCAAGGTGCATCCCTTAAATGGTGGTGGCATGTGATAAAGAGGTGAATGGACTAGGGAATGAGAGGGGCAATCTTGGGCCACATATCGGAGTACAGGGGTAGCTAGAAGAAGGGAAGGGCCACATATCGGGGTACAGGGGTAGCTAGAAGAAGGGAAGCCCACACCTGGGTATATAATGTATAGGAGGGAGCAATCGTGGTACATGAGGTGCCTCGACGTTGATTTTTCCACACTTCTTTATATGCCTTTTGTCTTTTATGATTTTTCTTTGATTAACTGCTCGGGGCTCAAAGGATAAGAGCATGATGTGTAAGATATAGCAGTGGATACCCCCCTTAAGGTAGGGCGGTGCATTGCCCGCCAGGGGTTGGGATGATCATGGGTTCTTGAATGATAAAGTAGGCTCATCTAGGGCTTATGGAACCAGGGTGATGGCCATAGGTATGGGGTAGAGCTCATGCATTAGCTTTTGCCCACGTGCTGAATGTTTTTGTACCGACCATCTTTTGCATCTAATGGTACATTTTCCTGTTGAATGTGGCCATTTATGCTTTTACCTTTATTTTCAACTACTTCAACCTCCGAGGCATCGTTTCAAGCTTGGCCCAAAGTGTGGGAAAGGGGAAGGGGAGGCTAACCCTATGTGGAACCAGTGGAGAAATTTGGACCCAAGTGGGAAGTATGATGAATGGGGTTACAATAAACGAAAGGGGAGTGATATATATGGATGAGGGAGCGGGACCACGCAACCAGAATTGGGGTTTCCCATGTAGTACCACCCTAAAATCCAACGGTCAGTAAAGGAGATCTCACGGGACTAAGATCCAAGGGTAACATCCAAAAGAGGTCTTAGGGACAAAAGCACAGACCTAGCCCACTCTTTCTGCCAAATCCCCTCATTAGTCCATGCTTATAAGTGTTCATGATAAGCAAACTCAATACTCAATTACCAAATGACAAGGCATACCTTTAGGTTCAGGAGGCCCATCTTCAAACATACGATCATGATAGATGGTGAGGGACCACATGGCTGGCTCAGGTGGCAGAGAAATGGCACAATGAGCTAGTTGGTGGCTGCAAGGGGCTGTTGGCTGCCGACTGAGGACCATTTTGGAGAAATGTTTTCTCCTAGCGATATCACCTACATAGTGGTGGGTAACAAGCTTCATGCAACTATGTTTTGTTTGTTGAAGGGAGGACTTGGATGGAGAAATTCTGATGGGGTTATTCTTATATGTGTTGGTCCACTCGAGTCTAAAGAGCTATGCAGGAACTGCATGTAGGTCCATGTGGTCGACATTTTTTAGCGAGTACCACCTTACAAAATATCATGCGAGTGTGTTGCTATTGGCCCAACTTGTTTGTTGACACACATGCTTATGTGTGTGCATGTGATTCTTGTTAATGCTTTGATAGAAAACTCAAATTGCCAACATTTTCTCTTGATTTGGTTATAGTTCAAGCCCCATTCCAGCAATCGCAGCTTGACTTCATTGGGCAGTTTCAACAAAATTCTAGTAATCGATTCACTTGAATACTAATGGCGACATGTTACTTCACCAAATGAATGGAGGTAGTGCCTTCGAAAACTTCCTCCTATGCAACTATTGTTAGATTCCCCGAAGAGAACATTATCACACGGTTTGGGGTACCTAGTAAGATCGACAGAAAATTGCTAGTTTCTTCCACTCAGTAGCGCTGATGACATTTTGTTCCCAGTACAACATTACATTGGCTCATTCAGCCAATTATTATCCTCAGGAATGGTTTGGCATATTCTAGTAACAAGAACCTCATCTGCATCATCAAAGGGATAGTTGGAGATAATAAAAGATCACGAGACAATTGTTTCAAATTTGCTTTGTGAGCTGATTGTATTACTAACAATTTACAAACATGCAATGGTTAAAAGTCCTTTTGAGCTAGTCTATGGCTTAGATGTGGTACTGCTAGTCAAACTGAGGTTGCTAGGTTGTTCCCAGTGCAACATTACATTGGCTCATTTAGCCAATTATTATCCTCGGGAATGGTTTGGCATATTCTAGTAACAAGAACCTCATCCGCATCATCAAAAGGATAGTTGGAGATAATAAAAGATCATGAGACAATTGTTTCAATGTGGAAGAAGTCGAAGTCGGGATTAAATCGGCAAGGGTCCAAAAGTTGAAAAACTCGATAAATTCGGGAGTTTTTGGAAAAAGTCGGCGAAACTAAAAAAATACAAAAATATTCATTTTTGGAAAAAATCCTGATTTTTTCAAAAATAATTAAAAAATTATTAAAGAAGCTACCACATTCACGATTTTTTCGAAAAAGTAGGCAAAAAGTCGGGACTTCGAGGATAAAATCCCGACTTTTTCAGGGATGAAAAAGTCAGCAAAAAGTCGGCTCCAAGAAAAATTCAAGATTTTTTCAAAAAGTCGGGACTTTTTGCCAACTTTTTCCACACTGAATTGTTTCAAATTTGCTTTGTGAGCTGATTGTATTACTAACAATTTACAAACATGCAATAGTTAAAAGTCCTTTTGAGCTAGTCTATGGCTTAGATGTGGTACTGCTAGTCAAACTGAGGTTGCTAGTTTACAAAATGCTGGAGCAATTTACAACCAATCAAGAAGCCCTTCAGGCTCATATTCACCACCTTGTACAACTTGATGAGAACTGTGGGGCTGCCTATGATCTTTTTGTTAATTATCAGAGTCAGATAAAGAAAGTATTTGATTGTAGAGCTAGAAACAGGGCTTTACAGGTAGGTGATTTTGTCTTGTTGTGGGATAAAAGAAATGAAAAATCTGGAGACCACGACAAGTTTGATAGTTTGTGGTTGGGACTATACCTCATTGATGCAACAACAGGTTCTAACACCTTTTATCTTTCCAACTTGGATGGCATAAGAGAGGAGTTGCCAATTAATGGGCAATGATTTAAATTGTACTTCCAATGATTATCAATTAAAAAAAATAGTTCTTGCTGGGTACTTAGAATCATTTCAGTATGATGTTTTCTGATTTTAGTTTCTTGTTTTGTCATATATTTCACATTCTTTTGCTATTACATTCATCTATTTTCATTTATAATCATAGTTGGCTGTTTTGCAGAAGTTTAGGTACCATTTAACCCTTATCTTCCTCTATTCTGTCTCTATTTTCAGCTAACAAAGTTGCCTAAAGTTAAAATTGTCCAATCTGATATCACATGACAACTTCCTCTTTTGTTGCAAAGTCACCTATGGTCAAGCTTGGATGAGGCCAATCTTCATTACAGTTCACTCATTTGATCTTTAGCAGGCATGGGTACTGTTAAAGAGACTCTAGGAAGTGCCTTTAGTCATTTTCTGGTCTAGTCTCTTTATTCATTTGCTATTGAGTCAGTTGTCCTTGGTCCCGTGCCTCTTCCAACCTTTTAGGGATATGACATCATGCACTTGTACTACAGGATTTTATGATTTGTGACGTGGGAGAAGTTTTCATCATTGGCTCTGTCCAAGCAGATCATTTCTTTTAAACTCTGACACATCATCTAGGGATTGGTCCAGACGCTAGAGTACCTTGATGATTTTTAGCCTTGTTGGCGATCATCTTGCATCTAACAGGGTTAAGCATTATTGGCTCCTACTTGGGTGATCTTCCTTGGGGGTTCGACATCAGATAAATATTTCACGCGGATTAGTTGCACTCGTACCTTAAGACCCATTAGCCTTATTGGTGGGTTCCTTCCCATCTAGTAGATTTTTTCATCATTGGCACTTGAGTAGATGAATTTTTCCTAGCTGTCGACTTCATTTGATTTCCTAGTGGGAGGAGTGTACTATTGAGACGAGTTGCAGGTTGTAGATAGATAAGCATGGCCATTATTGTATTTGCTATTGAGCAACATAGATATCATGCAATTGACTCCACTCAGTCATTTCTCATTGATCAGTGGCACAATTTCAAAGTACAAAGATTCAACAATTCTTGACATCCTGCAAGGGGTTATTATTCCCTTGAGTTGCCAGTCTTAAGCCCAGTAACACTTTTTGCTACTAAAGGGTTAAGGTCTAGTGAGAGTCAGTCACATTGGTCTCTTTCCAGATGCTTCATGGCATATTTGTTGATCAGAAGACCTTATATATTCAATTTCATCAATTCTTGAGAAACTACTATTTTGGGAAGTTATGCTTTTTTGATACTTGGTCAAGGGCCCACACGTTCAATTTGACTACTACTTCTAGATCTTGGTGAAAAAGCGAGTCCAATGTGTTGAGAAATCAAATGTAGTGAAGTCTAACACCTAATTTCTCTACTTATGAATGTTAGATGTTTTCTTATTACTTCTTATGACTTCTTCATCAAGCAATTATACAAATGTTCAATCTTCTAGGAAAATATTGAGATCACAAAGAGACAAAAGACACCAAAATTACGCTGCTAGCCAGAGCAAAACCAAGAAGGGGAAAAATCAATAATCCTCCTCTTATAGAATCGGATCAAAATGAGATATCCAAGACCAAGACCAAGACAAAACTGCCACCAAGATGCCAAGTCCAACCCTCCAAGTCACCTCCAAAGTCAAACTCAACGTTGGTCAAACTGCTCCAAATCTGGTTAAAGTGTAGAATTTCAGACCTGCAGCTAGGACCGAATTTCGACCTGCAACCACTTCAGAAAATTCGGCCTCTTTCATGGAAATTTCAGTCTACACATGCGAGCTACTGCAAGGTCATTATTCGGTCAATGAGGGGAATATTCTTCTTGTTCTTGATTTTCTTTGTGTCTCCTTTGACTCGTCTTCCTCTTCTTCTCTGTGAGGTTCAAATGTACTTCTTGTTGTGTGTGTGAGTGATCTTCCAAATGGGTTGAACTTCCTTTTATATATAGTTGTTCAGGTCCCAGGAGGGTCGAATAGGTGTCACTTGGAGGCCCAAGCTGACTCGTCGAAGGAGGCCCAACTTGGTCATCTTGTGAACTTTTGACTCAACATAAAATTCAAATTCCTTTTTCTTACAAATGTCCAAATGGGACATGACTCGAATACATTTTCTTTTGACTCATCATACATTCTTTTTGACTCTCTCAGCATGAAGAACATGCTTTGACAAAATTATAATAAATATAAATATAAATATAATAAATACATCAATGATAAATTTACATTATGAAGACCGACTCTAGTTACAACTTCAACACTCCCTCTTAACTATGAAGGTATTCATAATGACTCAACATGATAATCTGAAGTTTAAATATTCATATAAGAAACGATCCAGATTGATAAACATCAATGATGTTGACGTCATCATATTTAACATTTTCAAACTACCAAGACCTTGAAAAGTACACTCTATCTTTCCACTAGATCAAAGAGCAATGATGGGAGGCATTCAATAGGACACCATACAACCTCTTTGAGGAACATACTCCACCTAGGTTCACCAAAGATGTCCTCATAGGACCATTTTCTAATCGATTGTCACAATTCTCGACACAAGGAAATGTCGGTCCTCTAGACCATTCTTATGTTAGATTAATGTACTTGACTTACCACTGTTAGTCTTGGTCACAATACAGATCTCAAGAATGTTGGTCCCAGATGCTTATCCAATCCACCATTCTCTCTATCCGTGTTCATGTTCTTGACTTATGGCTGTGAGTCTTGGCCAGAATACATGACACATGGAGAACAAGGGTGTCGATCCTCACTTCTCAAACAGGGAGGAGATATCCATAAGCCCAAACTTGTCAAAAATACTTATCCTTTACATTAGGAACGGACTTCATCAATACATCAGATACCTGTTCGCAAGTGGAGATATACTGTAGCTTCAGTGATCCATTCATCATCATGTCACAAATCATAATGTGCTTCGACTTTCCTGGTTTTTGTAACGACCAATAGTCATATATGCAACAAAATATTTAAAATACTTAGTAGACAAAGACATTCACTGTACGATAGTAATTGTAAATTGTATATTGTATAAAAAGAATTGATGTAGGATTATACAAATGAGAATAAGGGCCTGCTTATATACCCTAGGCAGGTGCCCTTTCACAAATGGCCATGTCTTTAAGACATGCCTCTTCATTACGAACTAACTAATCATTAGCTAAATACTTATTATTTATTATTACATTTGTATTTATATTTATTATTATTTTTATATGAATTATATTCATAACATAGCCTCTCCCTTCAGAAAGCTTTGTGTTCAAAGCTTACTGAGAACATCTTATCGTCTTTGAACTTTCATCTTTGTCGATACAAGATGATGTGATACTCCTAGGGATAGACAAAATTGTTGTACTGAGAACAAATTAGACCATCCTAGATTAATCTTCTGATCTTTGGAGATGTGTTGTAATATTCCTAATTAGCAATTCTGCTAATTAGAATATTACATTTTGATATTTTGCTAACTATTACGTTTTGACTATGAGGATATGGGTTTGGGTGCCCACAATTAGACTTAGGAAACTATAGAGATCAAAACATTAGGCCAAGGAAAATATTGTGGCTGTAGTGGAGGATGGGGATCCAATGAGGAGAGACTGGGTCCCACATGTGGCAGCGCAACTCATTGGTACGAGCTAGAGACAGTGCAGTTTTGAGGTGGGGCCTAAGGGAGCGTTGGGAGGCTTAGTTAAAGCCTTAAAGAAAAGCAAGCTGCTCATTTTGATCATTCATTCATTCATCTATTTCGAAATTGTCTTTTGACAGAGCACGCTTGAGCAGTGAGCCAAGTCTGCATTGTTGTTTAGCAACCGAGTGTTCCCAAGCGGGATTCTCAACCTCTGCTTCGAGGGACTTCGAGTGCCTGCCCTAGGGAGGAGATTTCACCATTTCAATTCAAGAAGGAGATGTGGGATCCATTCATAGCGTATCCACCATCAGCAACAACGCAACGCAGTCCCAGTAGCACAGTCACTGCGCAGTAGTGAGAGAGAGATCATCCGGGTGCTCAAGAGTGCAGGAGATTTTGAGGAGGAACTTTGTGGGGAGGCTGAGGGCTTCCTAATAGGTTTATTGCACATCATTTGGGAGCAATCTACAGTGGCATTTCCAGGTGCACAGTTTCAGCCAGCAACCCAGAGGGCCAATTTCCAGGGTCAGCCATTCCACAAGTCCTTCGCGGGTTATTGTGGGTTTTGTGAGTAGAGTCCGTGGTTAAAAGCCCAGAATTTTCTGAGCATTATTCCATTCCCTAACAACAAACTCAATGGAGCAACAACAACATTATTGGGCTAGGACTGCGTAGAGCTACAGTAGCACAACATACCTTTGGGGGTTGATTTTAGCTTGTGATAGAGGTTACTTTAGTTTGCCTTGAGCAAGCCTAGGTGCCATCATTCCAGCACCCACATTGTACACTTGTATTTGATTAATAAAATGGCTCAGACTTGAATTTTATGGCTCCAGTTTATGTTTTCATGGCGTGATTGATTTTGTTGTTGTTAATGTCTATTGATGCATTGCTATTACTGCTAATTTCCAATTAGGAATATTACAATGGTATCAGAGCCATGATCTTGGCTAGCTGTGTGGTAACCAATTAGATCAGGGAAGATTTGTGCATGTATACACAGTGACAGGTTAAGCCATAGACAAACCATGGCACAAGGAGGATTTAATTACCGCAAATTCTTGACCAAGTTGATGAAGGTGTAAAGCCTGACCTATCCACTTCCTTGCAAGAGAGACACTAGAGTTGCATAGGCCGTGGGGGTGCTGCCATCTACACAGGATCGTGGGGAGCAAGTGGATACACCCAGTATTACTCAGGGGTCACTCGTGTTGGAGACTTCCTTGATCGTGCTAGTTGACATCTTAGTGGAGAGAGTAGAGCCTACCCCAGTAGTGCCATCCACTTAGGTGATGACCAAGGTTGTGTTCGAGTTTTTGGGTGATTGCAGCATGCAGCAGATGGGTGAGGTGCTAGGAGATGTATCCACCCTTGATGAGGCGCTAGGAGCTACAGAGGTATTGGACGATGGTCGCACACGACAGTACCTTATAGCTTTGAAAGGGAAGGCCACATTAGTACCAGAGGCTATTCTGCTGCAGAACAAGGAGTTGGAGGGCATGAGAGTGGTTTGTGCCGTGGCAACGGCCAAGCTGGCCCACATTGGGTAACGATTGGATTCCCTTATGGTACAGCTAGAGGGCACATTAGAGCGTCGGAGCAGCCCCCTTCAAGCATACATAGACGGGGCTAGCAACACTATTGGGTCACCTTTGCCCATTGGAGAGAGAGAGACGAAGCCACCTAGTCAGATCTCATATGCTGACCAGGGTAGCGGAATGAGATGACCGGAGTTGCACAGGGTGCGGTATCCGCATGTAGGGGTTGGGTGGCGAGAGATTTTGAGTTGGTACCTGGTGGACTGGTGTTGATTTCCAAAGATGTTCTATGATAGATGCAAATATACTTTGAACTTCTAGGGCGTAATGAAAGTAAGATGCAGATAGAACATACCAATAGATCAATGGAAGACAAGCCAAAACAGAGATAAAGAATGGTGGCATTACGGCGATCAGCAGGATGCTTCAACCAGCAATGTCTTCATAATGTCAGCTTTCCACATGTGTCACACAACCCCAAGACGTCTCATCAAGAATGCTCCACCAAGAAGCCCTAACCGCAGAACCAAGAACGTTGCTCCATCACCAACCAAGAGAGAAGAAAATGCCTCCACAAAAATTGTGTGTGAAAATGAACTCCAAGTCTCTCCAATATATAGGCATCTGTGGGGGTGTGTGACACATCTCTTATGCATGTGGGATAAAACAGGTCGACCTTGCACATGTGCAATAAATTCAAAATACATGTTCTGCTCATCCGATCAAGATGATCTTTAGATCGATCTTGCACCTCTTCGAAAGAGGAATCCAATAAAAATATTGGCATTGTCATCTGAGCATCACAACATGGAGTTTGGACTTAATAGCCCAAAATTAACACTCCCTCTCAACTAGGGAGAACTCCATCCACTAGTGCCATCCAAACATCGTGTGTCATCCTACTGTAACTTGCTTTGTTGGCTTCTTTATTTCAAAACAAAAGGTGAGTCACAAAGACATCACTTATGGCTAACCCGAAGTCAGCTCAGAGGTCCGAAACCTCTATAGGACTCAAAGGAGTCACACACAACCCGAAGTTGGTTTAACTGATCCGAAGTCAGTTGGAGGTCCGAAACCTCTCTTGGACTCGAGAGAGTCATATTATAACCCGAAGTTAGTTTCACTGACCCGAAGTCAGTTGGAGGTCCGAAACCTCTCTTGGACTCGAGAGAGTCATATTCTAACCCGAAGTTAGTTTCACTGACCCGAAGTCAGTTGGAGGTCCGAAACCTCGCTAGAATTGATCCCAGATCAAGTGGTTGGACACATGCCATCCTAGACATTGAGAGTACGACAATCTCTGATGCATCCATCGGTCTTTCTATGGTCTCTATTCACATTTCACACCTCATTGGCCAAATGAGAGGTACTTCCCATGAGTTCGAAACGCCATGGGTAGGATGCATACGGGGCACAGATCAAAGAGAGGTAAACCGACTCAATATCATCACGGTGGGGTGGAAGCACACCAACAAGGTTTGGCAAGCCTCGTCCTGTGGTTGCTCATAGCTCCAAGAAGCTATCCCCAAAACCCCCCTGGAGCTCCCAGAGCTCATCGTCCAACAGGACCCTCCAAATAGGGTCGTTCCACGATTCCAAGATTCTCACGGACGGTTAGGAACATGACCTTCCCCAAGGGCTCTGTGAGAATATCTGTGACCTGCTCATCAGTTCCTATATGATCGAGCCTTACGGCACCTCACTATACCATATCCCAGATAAAAATGGTACCAGACATGAACATACTTGGATCGATCGTGGAATACGGGATTCTCTGACAAATGAATTCCCCTCTGGTTATCACAAAGGATAACAGTGGCATCTAGCACATGCTCGAACAACTCATTGAAGAGCTTTCACAACCAAGTGGCTTCACAACAGGCCATACATGCTGTAATGTATTCGGCCTCGGCGGTGCTCAAAGCTACCGGCTTCTGCTTCCTGCTCGAAGCAGACCCAAGAGTGAAGCATCATCCAGATGTGCGCTTGCGATCCACCACTCTACCAGCCCAATCGACATCAGTATATCCATGGAGTGTCATGCTCCCGACAGTGTATCCCAACCCATGGTCTATCGTGCCCCAGAGATATCTCAAGAGTTTCTTGGCACTAACTCGATGAAAGTTATGAGGATCAACCATGTGTTGACTCAAAATTTTCACTGTAGAACATATGTTCGGACGAATGTTCCATAAGAACATCAGGGCCCCTATGAGTTGACGATGCTCAGTAGGATTTGCTAGCACGGGCCCAGCAACGCTGCCACTCAACTTCTTAAAGTTGAGCTCCATGTACTTACAGTCCACCATTACAAATCTTTCCAGTAGCTTCACCATACCTTTTCCTTGAGAAAGGAAAATCTTGCCAGGTCTCTACCAGACCTCTAGGTCTAGGAAGTAATTCGGTAGTCCTAGGTCCTTCTTCTCGAACTTGGAAGTGAGCTCCCTCTTATACTAATGAATGAGAGGGTCGACACCTGCCAGGAAGA
This sequence comes from Pinus albicaulis, assembly GCA_034641835.2. Taxonomy (NCBI): domain Eukaryota; kingdom Viridiplantae; phylum Streptophyta; class Pinopsida; order Pinales; family Pinaceae; genus Pinus; species Pinus albicaulis. Next base: position 368,748,144 of record CM076575.1, read on the forward strand.
GATCGTCCATATAGAGGCTTTCTCTATCAACCTTGAAGTAAAGGGTTTGGATCAACATTACTAAGAGTGAAGCCCAACTTTATCAAGTAGTTATCTGTCCTCTCGTACCAAGCTCTGGGGCTAGCTTCAACCCATAGAGGGATTTCTTCAACCTGCAAACATGGGTGTCTCAATCTTGGACTTCGAACCCCAAAGGCTGCTCTACATACACCTCTTCCTTTATCGCACCATACAGAAAGGCGGTCTTCACCAAGGTTGCGGGGGAGCTCCTCCCCCCTATCAAACCCGCTCCCGAAGCATGCTCCCTCGAACGCGCTCCCAGAGCGACTGCTTAGAGGGTGATATTAATGACAAAGATCCCTATACGAATCTAGAGGTAATGATAAAGATACCTCTGGTTCAATCTATGTTTTTATGTTTTTTATGTCTAATTCATCATTCTACATGCTTTTGTTGACATATATACATCAAAATATAAAAAATATAAAAAATATATGTATTATAAAAAACGCTCCCCGAAACGCTCCCGGACCAGGAGCTTTTGAAAATGGCGCTCTTGCTCCCGCTCCCCGTTTTCGCTCACGCTCCCAAGTAACCTTGGTCTTCACATCCCTTTGTTGAAGATTCTATACTTGCATAGCAGCAAGGGTAATAATAGATCACAGGTGCAATCATAATCAATGTCTTCCTAGAGAGAAGTCTCAGGGAACACATCTTGCCTTGTACTTTTCAGCGTTCTCATCAGATCCATGCTTGTTCTTATAGAGCCATATCGAGGTGACAATTGATTTGTCCTCTGGTCTCGGGACCATATCCCAAACATCATCTTCCATAATGGACTCGTACTCTTTGTGTATCGCATCCTTCCAGACTTGATGCTTTACAGCGTCTTGAAATGATCCAGGCTCAAATTGTACTCATGACAGCTGGATACCTATGGTATTTTGAATTTCCCCCTTTGAAGCCAGATGTCTCTGAGCCATGAGGGTCTTCTTTCTTTCTTTCAGCAATGATGTTAGCTCAAGAGCATATACGGTTGTAGTCTTCCTCTTAATGCCAACTCCTTTTGTGAAAGAAGACATCTATAAGAACATTCTCTCAAGCATATTCAGATAAGACAATGTGTGTCAAATGTCTTTGTGACATTTGAGAAAAGTCTCCAATGCTTTCCTTTGCCTTCATGATTATTATCATATACATCACTATCATATTCATTATAGCCATACTGCCATACAGTACTGAAGATATCAAACTGCATGGTCATATATATTTTCCATGTGCCACTGAAGATACTACAGATCAAGTTCATATAGATTTTGCCATCTGTCATATGGTGAGGTCGTATATATTCTGTTGTAACCCACAGATTTTGTTAAGGTCCTAAACACTCCAACAACTGCCTAGAAGACTGTGGCTTCACCTCCACAAGATCCTCCTTCCTAAGCTGTTCATGATGGAAACTTTCCTAAGTCATCCCAATAATGGCTTCCAAGATACTTTAACTAGGATGCCTGAGGGTGTCCTCACAACGGTTGCTCTTCAAGATCAGGCCAACGATTTGCTCCAATATGCCCTCTGTCAAGATCTTCTTCATTTGTACACCTCTACAGGTTCACTGTACACAACTTTAATGTCAAAATATTTTACATTAGATGGTCATTTAGCCTTCACCAATTTTTTCCTTATCTTGCTGTAATTATATTTGAAAGTCTTACATGCTTTGACCATACAACAATGATTATGAGAAATCAATGAACAGAATCATACATTGATATTACAAGTATTCCTTGCTGAATGAAGTCCTTAAGAGACTTGTTCTGAGTTTTGCCTTTGAGAGGTGTGTACTGTTCCTCTAAATATGATTGAGCCACAGGTTACTTAATATAGTCCTTATTGGCACTTGATCTGAATCACCCCTGCCACATTCAGATCTCAGAGATAGGACAAACTTTCTTCTGCCTTCAAGATTTTGATACTTGCCATATAGTGATTATTACGTAGTGCAGAACTTTGACTTATTTTTATAAGTCAAACAATATTTTGAACAAGATTCTCCGTATAAGAGAAAAGTCTATTCATAGACATCTCTAGGTCGTCTTCTTTCAATGATGATACAGTAGGTCTTCAAGATAGAGTGCAGGTCTAATGAGACTTTTATCCCGAATTAAACGTCAATAATCCCGAGTGACTACACTTCTATCTCCAGCAAATTCTAGATAAGAGCAAGCGAAAATGACAGATGGCCCTTTAAACTGTCATCGCATTAGTAAGCTTACGCGAGCATAACGATTGTATTTGACCTTCGTTTCTTGAGACATGGGGTTCATATCCAGTGGCCATAGCGGTTACGTGGCTATGTGTGAGTGACATAGAAGACGATGACCCTCCATCTACTCCTCCACGCAATAATTCAAGGCTGCCCGCTATTAGCCTTTGCTCCCCCCTTGCCGAGGAGGAAGAACTCCCTCTATCAGTTCGAATAAACACCGACGAAGGAGTCACTGGTCCCTTCTCATCCTCTTCCCCGCCTTTGAATTTAGGACTGGATTGTAATTTCGCTGCCCAGAATAGATGAATGCAGAATGATATGAAGCAGATAGGCGTCGGTATATATATATATATATATATATATATATATATATATATATTTATGTATTTATTTTTTTCTTTTCCCCGATGGCTTCTATCAATACATCGCGGAAATGTTGCGTGCTAGTGGAATGGTGGACAGAGGTTTTTCACTGTACGTGCAACTGTTCTTCGACATGGGTAGAGGTTTTTCGCGACACCGCTGATTTTCCAAGAAACTTGCATGGTTGATATCGTATTTCTCATCACAGTCAACCATTATCACTTACATGATGATAGCACTATATTAGACGTCGTGGATTTGAAGCATTAATATGCTCTGGTGTGAACACACAGTGGCAGTTCTCTTAGATCTACATTCCTTAACGTTGCCTTCATTGATTCTCAGGGTTCTAAGTAGAAGCAGATTCGAATGGCAGACCAAACTGATTGGTGTTACGACATTAAAAACATTGTCGTAGCTCCCCTTCATACAAGTCCTTTTATTATTTTCGCTCTTGATGAAAGTCACGGGCAAGGTGAGACATCTCTTCTCTTTCACCATCTGCTTTCTAATATATGCATTATCGATTTGTAAACCGTTCTCAGTAACACCTGATTAAGATACTTCTTCAACCGAACAATTCCGAACAACATTTATGAGGTCATTTGCTCTTTCTGCAATGATAGATCATTTACTTCCAGGCGTCCCATTGAACACAGGGCCTCAAAAATTTGTCGGGACGTATCCTTCCACTGTGCGGGATAAATTAATCGAATTACAGAATCCGTAATATCCAGCTGCGCAGGTCCTTTCAAATAAACCAAATTGAAGTGGATGACCGGTCTTGGGCTTGTCCTTGCTTGACACACCTTAACGCTACCTTTAGCTGCTATGCTATGGCGTGCGGCCTACCAAGCAGCTTGTTGTAGATGTGGTTTTCAAATCAAAACCAAAAATAATCCATTGTCACTTACAGCTCCTCATCTTGCTGCCCTAGATTTTGAACAAGATGGGCTTTGTCTTCTCCCAGCTTCGATACCATGTTGATTTCTGAAGATGTTCTATGATAGATGCAAATATACTTTGAACTTCTAAGGCTTAGTGAAAGTAAGATGCAGATAGAACATACTAATAGATCGATGGAAGACAAGGCAAAACAGAGATAAAGAATGGTGGCGTTACGACGATCAGCAGGATGCTCGAACCAGCAAAGTCTTCATAATGTCAGCTTCCCAAATGTGTCACACAACCCTAAGACGTCTCATCAAGAATGCTCCACCAAGACACTGCACCAAGAAGCCCTAACCGCAGAACCAAGAACGTTGCTCCATCACCAACCAAGAGAGAAGAAAATGCCTCCACAAAAATTGTATGTGAAAATTAACTCCAAGTCTCTCCAATATATAGGCATCTGTGGGGGTGTGTGACACATTTCTTATGCATGTGGGATAAAACAGGCCGACCTTGCACATGTGGAATAAATTCAAAATACATGTTTTGCTCATCCGATCAAGATGATATTTAGATCGATCTTGCACCTCTTTGAAAGAGGAATCCAATAAAAATATTGGCATCATCATCTGAGCATCACAACATGGAGTTTGGACCTAGTTTCCCAAAATTAGCAAGTGGGCTATGGAGATGGTGGTGGACCCGGGTGTAGTTCAGCAGGGGTTTCTAGGAACTGGGAATACAGGAAGCCCAGACTGTTGTTTGGATCCAGGTGGGATTTCCCATCACATCATAGACTCAGTAGGTGATGGTAGTAGTTGCGCGATGTATCTGATGTTTAGGCGCACATACATGTCCCAATCTCGATCATGTGAAAATTCTATGATATAGAATCCTACTGCAACTACTGATTATATTTCTTCTATTGCATTCATTCACAATTATTTAACATTTCACTGTGTTAAATATCAAAATAAATACGCTGCAAACTTCACAATACATAATCAACATGAAAGAAATAGCACAAGTATTCACACATAGACACCGTTATTTTTGGACAATTGTCCCCGGAAAAAAACCAATGTGGGAAAACCGATGCAACAAATCTGAGGGTTTTCTTATTATGCAGAAATTCTGAGTACAAATGTGTGATTGTAATCATCAATCAATCACCTGAAGAAATCTGATAAGAATAGACTAGTGAGATAATTCTCACTTTACCACGAAGTTCCGGGACTGACCTGCACCCACATTGAGTAGCTCTGCGTGATCTCTGCGCAGTGATTGCGTCTCCACGCTGCCACTGCGTCACTGCTTCAGCTGCTTGTTGTGACTGCTTCAGTGCTCACTGTTGGGTGAGACTAGAGTTTTCTCCCCTTCCAGAATATCCTCGGGATACTGGATGAACCCTCAACTGCCTCTCCAACTGAAATTGAAACACCCTCTGCTGCTCTGCGCTGGCCCAACGTAACTGCTGCTCGGCTATCTCTGCGTTGCTGCTTGTACTCCCTATGCTTCAGAAACTCTTCCTCCTGAAGATTTGACCTTCCCCTCTTTGCAATTGAGAATCACTTCGATTCTTCCTTCGACTGAAGAAATCGATTTCTTGATTCTTTCTCCGTCTGATGTGTTTTCCAAATGCCCATCGAGCTCTCCTTTATAATCTTTCACCGACTCATCAATTGCCAAGATTAAATCATAATCAAGGGCTAAGATTAAATGAGAGTTGATGCATGGATTTATCTAGAAGATTCACACTTAGTTTAATTAATACCCTTTTATTAATCGGTTTCCCTAAGTTTAGACTTAGGAAAACATTAAAAAACGATTAATTAATTTAATTAAACCATCTCTAAGTGGAATTTTCCAAAATCCTTTCTGGGTATTATGGAATGCATGTGTCTTAGCCTATATGCAAAATCACAAGGCTAGAGCACATCCGATGCTACCATAAATCAACACATTAGAGCCCCAGACAACACTTGTCCCAGGATGGTTCGAATGGGGGAAGGACACATTTCCTGAGTTGTCTCGACATATTGATTACGTGTGGAGTCATAGGGTGATTAGCTTGCTTTGGCAAGAGCCGGTAGGAGGTGGCATCGGCAGGCCACTAGGCAGGGCATTACATGGAGACAGTGCTCTCCCATTGGTATATTTGACACTGGAGCTATGAATGATAGGTGCAATAGTGTCATTTCTGTTGGCATGTGAGGAGTGAGGCCGCTCAGGTCTTCAAGGGCAGATGGGGAGATGTAGCCCACATCATGGAGGGCTTACTAGCGGAGTGGTGGATATTTTGGCCCATGTAGGATACTGTATGTTACAGGATGGTACAACAATGGGCAGTGGTACACAGGAGTACACTGAGTTATGTCATAGGGTCCAATGTTATGTAGGGAGATGTAGACTGATGCGAACCGTACCAATGTTAGGTCGTAGCATCCAGGGGTGTGCAAGGCTATGCAGCGAGGAGCAATGGCCTGCAGAGGAGCATGGAGATGCAGGGTGGTGTGTCGTAGCATGTTGGTTTACACTATGGAGTAGGAGGGGTCACTCACATCGCATTGAGTACCTGCGGGGAGTGTCAAGTACGGTGACACAGGCAGGACACGAGGTGATACAGGATGGGACAACAGTAGCAGGAGGTATCCACCAGTGTACAACAGTAGGCTGCAGTGTATAGTGGCATGTCTAGGAGTACAGGGATGATCGGTGGTATGCAAGAGTGTATGGTGTTGCACAATGGGGTCTTGGAATGTCGCCTCCAGGGAGACTCAAGGACAGAGACACTGGGCATACCTTTGGGCATAGTTCTCCCAGGATCGACAGAGACGCAGATGAGTGATACTCTATGGTATCCGTGGGGACTCACACGCCTAACCCTCTTCTACATCACTTATGTGCGCAATCCTTTTGGTTGTTGTCCTTTGGAACTCTGGGCATGAACAATGAGGGACGAGGAGCTCATCCAAGTTGTTTGGATGACACTCAACACACTAGGGGAGAGACTTCTCAGCAGTGGCATTCGGTCGGTGCACTAGTTGACAGCCACAGGTTGGGGGATGAGATGGTCATCTGTAGGGGTGGCATATCATTCATCACTGAGCCTACACCTAGGGAGTGGGTCGTGAGGGAGACATTGTAGCTCTTTTCTCAGGGCCTATCGGGACCATGCATGAGCAGAGGATATTGGGTACGACTGAGGTAGCATCCCAGTATGTATTCGGCTATGTTGCCAGGAAACGTGGGTTCGGGGACGGGGATGGGGACGGGGACGGGGACGGGGACAACATTTTTTGAAATAGGGTACGTGGGTTCGTCTGGGTATTTTTATATTAATATATATTATAATTTATATATCATATATGATACTATTTATAAATTTATAATAATAATATATATGAATTTGACACTTCGTAAGTTTGTATATTTTTCAACTTTAAAGTTTAAACAAAACAAGTTATCATCTAAAATTTTAAATAACTAATATACTAATATAGTAATAAACTTTAAACTTTAAAGATTTAAACATGCACATCATTCAACATTCAACATTCACATGTGACATTTGTCATTGAAATTTCAAAATTTCTAGTTTGATAATATCATGATTCATATATCATATATGATATCAAGTGCAAATTGGAGCTCAATTTACATATTAATAAGAATCATGATTCAAAATATATCTCCATTGTCATACTAAATTCAAAATTTGCCTTAAGGCATCTCCAAATGGCAAACTTGAACTAGGAAATTTTGATCTAATAAAATAAAAATAGCTAAAGACTAAAGCCTAATAGTGAGCAATGGCTTCCTCAAGCCATGTCATCAACATCACTTAGATCTTCAATTAGCATGCTCTCCAAGAGGAATCACTCTCATCTTGAGGCTCCTACTCATCCATAGCAGCTCAATAAGGCCATCTGGTTGTAGCTCCTCGTCCACACACATAGCATCATCTGTGTATTGGTCCCATCTCTTGAAAGGACCCTCCTTGTACCCAGGGTCTTTTCGAGATATGAGACGAAGTGTGCTATGAATGTACACTAAGTTCTCTGCCTTCTTTGAGCCCAACCTATTCCTCTTTACTGAATGGATAAATGCATAAGTACTCCACTTCCTCTCGCAAGATGAAGAGCTAGCTACCTGGAATATTAGGGGAAGTCCATTAAATTAATTAAAAAAAGAAAAAGCAAAATGAAAATTTAAAAATTAATACAGAGATTTAATTGAGAAATTTCAAATTTCAAATAAGATGAGGAATTCCAAACTAGTTGCCTGTCCAAATAATCGTATGGCAAATTGTTGCAACTTAGGAGCATCAACACCATGAAGCCACTACCAATTAATTGGATCCTTCTTCTTGCGTCTATCTGCCAAAGATGCATGTGAACCAAAGACATCTCGACCACGTGAAGATTGGGCAAACTAAGATCATATGTCAAAGGCTTCTTCTGTACCACCATAAATTTTCTTAACAGCAGTCAAGAATCCTTTGAACACCTCTCTATCTTGGGAAGGAGGCCTCCTTCCTGTTGCGGGGTCATACCATTTTGGATTAACTGCATAAGCTGCCATGTGAAGAGGGGTGTTTAGTTTATTCCAACGCCCATGTATAAATTCTTTCAGTTGTGGCTGTAAAGTAGGATCCTTCCTATTTGTGGCGGTTTGGATCCTCTCACACATGGAGTCCATGTTCTCATAAATCTCACCTAAACATGGACCGTCTGTATCTGCACAGCGGATCCTATCACAAATTGGTTCTACAATCTCCACAATAAATTTGGCATCAACCCAAAAATGATCATCCAAAATCAACCTCTTCACCTCTAAAGCTGCATCTGAGGTAGATAACCTCCACTGGTCCCACATGTCGCTGATAACTGTGGCAGATAAAGCTTCCTTCATCTCCACAAGCCGCCTAAGTAAAATGTAGTAAGTTGCAAATCTGGTATCTGCTGGTTTAAGAAGCTCCATTTTGGCATGCTTGCGGTAACTGGCTTGTGATTGATGATGGTTGCATATAAACATTTGAATTTTGCGGCCATTTTCAATTAATGCTTGAATCCATTCAATTTTCCCAATGTCTTTCAATGCATTATTCAAAGAATGCACTGCACATGGTGTCCAAAAAAGATGCCCGGACAATGGATACATCAAGGAAAAAATTAAAATATCAATAAATCTGAAATCAAAATGTTTATTGTTAAAAATTACTAAATTAGAAAACAAATCAAACTTGTACTCAAAATTAAAAATGTAATTTAAATATAAAATTTAAATAAATCATACTTGAAAGTTGAAAGTTGAAACTTGTCACTTGTACTCCTTCTGAACCATTGTCCCTGCTGCTTTGCACACTTGGGGCTGCATCAGTAATAACTTGAACAACATTAGATGGCCCCACCTCTGCAATGGCATCACATAATTGGTCTTTCAAGAACATAGTGTTCTTTTCTTGACCAGAACAATCAATGGCTCTGAGAAAATAAGGACCAGACATGGAAGAAACAATGATGTTTATCAATGGACGATTCCTACAATCCGTCCATCCATCCATGACAATCAAGCATCCATCCACGCTCCAAGATGCCTTCAAGGGTGCCATTGCCTTCTCAAGACAAGCCTTCTCCTTGTCCAACAACACAGTTCGAAGGTTCTCATAACCAGGGGCTTTATACCCTGGAGGTCCATCATTAATAGCACAAACCATTTGCTCAAAATAGGGGGAACGAGCTTCATTGAAGGGAATGCCACATGAAAGAAAAAATCTTGCTATTGCAAGATCAACACCCTCCCTACCTTTCACATCAAATATGTCATATAGGCCACCAAGTTTAGGCTTCTTGCGTGGTTGACTGGTAGTGATTTTTGATGCTCTAGATGACACATCACCAACTTGAACTTCATCATCAGATGGTAATTCTTCCTCATTGGAATCATCATTTTCATCAACATTGAGACATGGCCTAGAAATTGCCTTGCCTGCCTTACCATTAGCCATTTGTTGCTCTCTTTGTGCACTAGGGATTCTAGTGGGATCATTTGGGTCTCCAATGCAAGCATCAACACCCTTCTTTGGTATTTGCATAAAATGAGCTTTAACTCTGGTATAGCTCCCTTTCCATTCAAGCTGACAAAAAATGTATTTTATTGTTGCTGGCCCCCAACACCTTTTGAAGGTTTTTGCCTGTCCACATGTTTCCAAAGTGGATGTTGTGGATTTGTCTTTGATGAAGACATTTTTTATTTTGGAAATTTTGGAAGACAATTTGAATCTGTTTAACAAAACAAAATTAAAATTTTTTAACAGAGATCAAAACTGTTAAATTTTTATTGTTAAATACAAGGATTCTGGAATTAAAAGTTAAAACTGTTAATTCAAAATAGTTAAAACTTAAATACAGGAAATCGGGATTCGGGAATTCCGAATTTTAATTTGGTAAACAAATTTTTTCTAACAAAAATCTAAAGATTACTTTGAAGTTTGAAGTTTCTGCAAATGACAAACAATAAATTTAAAATTTAAAAATTAAAATTAATGAGCATTAAATACCTGTAGGCTTTGACTCTGTGAGTGAGCACCTACGCTGCCCTCTGACACTGAATGGTGAATACGCTGTCGGTCGCCCTCTTTTTGAGTGACCACTAAGGTGGCTGCCACTCTTTGTATTTATTGTTGAACGCAGTTACAGCTGAGGACCATGCATAGTGGCACAATGAAATCCGAACAACTGAGCAGTGAGGACGATGCCAAGTCGATAATGCACCTGCAGGTATGCACTGTGCAGTGAATGCAGTGAATGCACCTGAATGTTGCCGTCGACAGTGAATGCAGTGAATACCGCCATTGAACGTTGAATGTTGTCTGCTGTCGAAGATGTATGCCGTAGGTTATGCTATGAATGTCGTCAACCGTCGATGAATGCGGGTGAGGGCCGTCGATGAATGCCTACGGGTGAGGGCTGTCGGGTCTGTGGGTGAGAGGGTCGTCGGGTCTGCGGGTGAGGGCCGTCGACAGTGAGGGCCGTCGATGAATGCAGATGAGTACTGTGGGCACGATGAATGTTGTGGTGAGGGCTGCGGATGAATGCTGTCGATGAATGCTACAGATGAATGCTGTCAAAGAATGTTGCGGTGAGTCGATGAATGTTGGGTAAGTCGATGAATGTTTTAGGCTTTAGCATTTAGGTATGTTTTAATTTTTTAACTTTTTTTATTTTATTTTTAAGTTTTAGTTGTATGTTTTAAGAAATAATTCGATTTTTAATTTATTTTTAATTTAATTTTAATATTTATTAAAATTTAATTAAATTTTTTAAATTTTAATCATTTAAAAAAAATAATTCGAGGAAATTAGTCATGAAGAACCCGAAGAAGAAATTCGGGTTCTAAGTACCCAAACCATGGGTTCTCCGTACCCATTCAATGCAAAGAACCCAATTTTTTTTTTTGAAGACCCGGTGCTTCATAGAAGAATCCGGTGCTTTTGGGTTCTTTTGAGAAGAACCTGTACCCGAATCCGGGACTTGGGTGCGGGAACCCGGGATGGGTTCGAGAACCCCATCCCCGGGTGCGAGAACCCGTGCAACGTAAGTATCCGGGCTTCAGACATTGTATTGGCACATTATCGAGAGGGTGGATGGCAGACCCAATGGAGATGATTGGCAAGAATAGGAGGAATCCACATACCTTGAGTCGATTGCGAGTATCAGATACCCATCTATTGGTTGCATTCACGGGGTAGTTATTCGACACATGTGGCTTCCAACGGCCCTTGGTACTACACAGTGGCGAGCACAGGGCATATTAGCATCCATCAGATTAGCCCATGATATATGGACCCTCTATATTGATCACATGCAGAGACTAGAGATGAGGCATGAAGGGATTCCTGCAGTTGTCAGAGCTATGTTGCAGTAGATCCGACTATGGGATGTAGAGATTCAATTGATTGATAGATCATTCTGTCTCGTGATGGTCAGAGTCATAATAGAGAGTGATCTAGTTCACTATTGGGTTGACACATGGGGGATCACTGAGACCTCCATTGCATGGCGAGGTCGAATTGTCCTGTTGTTGCTCAGGTTCGAGATTGGTAGTGGTGGGGTAGACATTGGCATCATGGAGATGCCCGAGCAAAATGAGCCTGGCCTTCACAAATTTTTCGCCACAGGGCCCCAGGAGAGAGGGATACAGTCTACACACGATGGGGAGTATGTCACAGTCAGAGTAGCGCATTGTCAACATGGTTCGGCACCTCTCCGAGATTAGTGGGGGACCTGAGCATTGCAGCTTTACACAGCTTGATAACCTTTAGGGATGAGCTGGATACTACAGGGGGAGATCATGTATATCTTCCATTGGGCTTTAGGGAGTCACTGATGGAGTGGGGGAATTCATTAGCATGGCAGGTTGGTCAGCAGGATGATATCAGGAGGAGCTCATGTGAGCAAGATGCTATCTCTACAGGGATTAGGTGCTATCTTCAAGGGTTTACTCTTGGAGTGCATCGGATGGATTACTTGTTAGGGCAACTTCATGAGGAGTTGGGCATAGTGCCATGTTATTGTGATTCCCTACTCACTAATGGTGTGCAGAAGGCTTCTGATACTTATGCCTGACATGGAACTGAGTGGAGAAGGAGGAGCTTCAGGTTGGACAGGACGGCTTGGGATCCTGGTATTGAGGGATTCTTTCAGGTCAGGACAGTGCAAAGGTTAGAGACGATTCAGTGGCGCATTTGGGACCCTCGCACATTTTGCAATCATAGTGGGGAGCCACAACTGGAGAGGATGCTTGTTCCGGCATTGCTTGAGGACAAGCAATTTTGGTGGGGAGGACGATGACATTCCTAATTAGCAATTCCGCTAATTAGAATATTAAATTTTGATATTTTTCTAACTATTACGTTTTGACTATGAGGATGTGGGTTTGGGGGTCCACAATTAGACTTAGGAAACTATAGAGATCAAAATATTAGGCCAAGGCAAACATTGTGTTCTTGCTCTTTTGAAAACTCTGAGGGTTCATTGAGGATTTTCTATTTTTTTCCTCGAACAAATCATAACTTTCATTAAAATGAAAAAATTACATGTAGATGCATTCCATGCATTCCCGTAGGCTGTCCAAAGATAGGGGCCAGAACAAACCCAACAAAAGCTGGTCCTGTGATTAAAAAATGTAACATATACCTGCAGGTATTCTGACATATAATATATCTGCTGACACATACTAAAGTCCAGCATGTCGCTGAAATATAAAAACCAAAAATGCTCACTGAGATAGACCATACAATATGGGGCTAGTTATCCACAGCTTATTATTTATTTACCCAAATAATAACTGAATCACCGAAAAATAAAATCACTGGTATCATTAACTTCTACAATTAAATATATGCAGCGGAAATAAACCAGAGAGATCAATCACACATTGCAAAAATTAATTAACCCATAAACAATTCTCCGTCATTTCGCTATCTGCAAAATCTGGGTTTTACGACCCACAGAGATACAAGGAGAAATACAATTTTGAACTTGCAGATAGGCTCCCTTAGAATGATTTCGGCCCAGGTAATTCGGCCTCAAGGAAATCTGCCTCCAGATGAAATTGCTTTGAAGAAATCAGCCTCCAGCAATCAGATCTGCACCCTCTAGCAACTCGATCTGCTCCCTGCCACTATTGGCACTGGAAAAACCCCAGCACTCCGAGGCCTTTTCCAGACAAACTTGATCTCCTTCTGGCAACTTGGCCATACAATCTCCTCCAACTTGGCCTGCCTGGATTTGCTCAAACCCTCTCACACTTCCCTTCTGTGCACTGGTCCCTGAGCCACTAACATTCAAGAGAAAATCACCCTCTTGTGATGACTTGCTCACACAGTTGTGCTCTTCATTGTTTCTTGACTTCCAGTGCTAGCCTCCATTTATAATCTTCATTGAGTCCAAATCTCTAACCTCAATCTCCTCTCTAGAAACATCTTGAAGATCAATGCTTGAGATTATTTCTAAGTCACTTAAATAATTAAATTATTTATCCTTAGAAAATAACCCGATAGTCCACAATAATTAATTGACATTAATTATTGTAATTTTCCTATGTTAAACTGTGGAAAGAAGACATACATCACTATAAGAGGCAAATAATGTCTTCCACATGCTAAGACACCAAGCAATTGTAGAAGACCTTCTGATGCTACTCACATCAGCATTTCCCTTCTCCTTCGTGAGATGCTTTGCTTCCAGCAAAAAACTCTGATAGACAGAGCCCTTTTCATTGTGAATTCAAGGGTCATCACCCCTTTTTTCTAGCCTCTTGATGTCTGCTCCAACACTAGTTTTGTGAGGTAATGTAGGTGTTGGATCACATAGTCAATGATTAACGAGAATTTCATTACACTTCTTCTCAGCCTTGATGTTAGAAGAGCTGAAGGTCGACTTTGTCACTGGTTTATGCTTCTTCCTTGGTGCCCATTGAAATCCCATTTTGTTCTTTTGGGATTTTTATGATTTTATGTTATCCATTTCAGCATTTGCTTTATACTTTTCTGTCTCTTTTCAGCTCTGATGAGATACCTTGCCAGTCCTATTGCTTATTTATTGGTACTTGTTATAGTCACACTTGCTATCTGTGGCTGTCATGGGACTTTAATATTTCAGTTAAGAGAAATCGATTTAAGTATTGGTTCATTCTAATCAACCATAAAATATAAAATTTTCTATATATGATCTTCAAAAGTGTCAATTACATTGTCTAATAGAAATTGTCTCCATGATGCTTACACACCACTGACAATAGTGGTACACAGAGCTCCCTTCAACTGCCATAGTTGCTGAAGAAGAATGAAGTATGAAGTCAGTTGATTCCAGCTAGCTTTATCATTTATTTGCTTGCAAACTTGCAGCAAATGGCTTGAGACGATGAATTGTTATATAAATATTAAAAACACCCAATCCTTTCATCAATCCTCAACCAACTTGGCAATCCAGTCAAATTTGCAATACATTATTGAATGCAATATGAATCTTAATCTATGTTGTAGGAAACGTTGCACAGAGGTCCGTTTCAGCCCGGAAACGAAACAGAAACACGTTTCACCATACCGTACGGACTGGAAACATGTTTCTGTCTGTACTGGGCTGTGTTTCCGTCCGTACTGTGTCGTTTCATGTTGGGGAAATGTCCTTAGTATGGACAGAAATGCGTTTCCAGGGCGTACAGGCGCGTTTCTGTCATTTAAAGTTTAAACATTTTATTTTTTTTATTTTTTATTCGATTTGTGTGTTTTATTATTATTTTTGTTTTAGGGCAGCCTAATGTTCAAGCCTATGGCCATAGTGTTGATATGCAATTCATGGTAATGTTAAATTCTTAAAGTAAAAGTGACATTCTAATGACATTCTGATGAAAATGAAAGATAAAGGAGAATGTAGAATTTTCATCGGAATGTCATTAGAATGTCACTTTTACTTAAATTTTTAACATTACCGTGAAATGACTCAGGATGTTTGAGAGTGGTTTCGCCCTCATTTGATTTCATGGAAAAGTAGAATTTTATATCTCACTCAAAATCCAGAAGACTTGTCATTTTTTCATGATTTCAGGATTGGGGGGGATTGCAATGTTTCCATTGGATTTTGTCATGTACTAGGGAGACTCCCAATCAAGCATGAGAGCTGATTTTGGATATTGCTATTTTCATTATGTGATCATTCATGAGTAAATGTGATGTAAATTTAAAGACTTATAGTTCGTGCATTGACATTGGACAATTTAATCATATTGTAATAAATTATAATGTATCATGTATGCTTTATGATTGCACATATTTTATATATATATATATATATATTGCATTTCTCCGTTTCCAAAATTTGGGGCGGTCACATTTCGTACCCATACCCGTTTTGGAAACTCGTATCCATTTCCCCGTTTCGTGCAACTTAGATCTTAATTTATGCCTTTACTCTTTTTGCACTTATCACACCTGCAACTTTGTAAATGGATTCCACATCTATGATAAACTACAAAACAATGGACGTCCCACTAAATAAATGCCTACACATGACTGCTTCCTCAAGAAAGTATATTTTCTTTTTTCTTGTCCTAAATAATCAGTCAGCCACAAAACAGGGCCCTGGTGTTGAAGTTGATCTTCAAAAGTGAAAGGGTTTTGGGTCTCCATTGAATCCATAACAATGGAGCCACCATCTATACTCCATGAAATCTTCAATGGTTTGATATATCAAGCTGAGCTTTCCTCTTGTCAACTAGGATAGTGTTAATCCTTTCCTGAGATGTACATGAGGCATGCCTTGCTGATTTTCTCTGTTTTTTTCTTTTGTATTGTTATCTTGAGGTTAGTAATGCTGTTTATCCTGTGTGCTCTTTAGGGTGAGGATTTGTTCTCAAGATATGGCATCTGAAGCTGAAGCATGTAGTGTCTAGAAAAAGTTAAAAACAATTTGAATTTAGAACACTTCTCTTGTTGATTTTTAGTGTCATATGATTTCTGATTTTTTTTTTCCTCGGGGTCTCAGCATATCCAGGATGAGGCAAGGATTATGGTATTTGAGTATGCTTGCTCTTTAAATTTGTGTAGTGAATTATTTTATCGAGTTACCTGTTTATTAAGAGTTTACAACCATATATCAGGAAAGATGTGGGTTTGTTGCCTTTTGGTTTTGTTCCCATGGATCTTGTAGATCAAATGGATACTCATACAACCATATCTACAGTCATTAAAGTGTAATTATGCTTGCAGGAACGAACAAACTGGACGAATGAGGACACTCTAAATGATAATCTTGGACATGGTACTTTTGTTGCAGGAGTGATTGCTAGTCAAGATATGCAATGCCTTGGGTTTTCTCCAGATTCTGAAATATATGCGTTCCGTGTGTTTACTGATGCACAGGTAATTGATGACTTAGGTGAAGCAATATGACTGACTATGACTGTTCTTTCGAATATGTAGTAAACATATTTTCTGTAATTAAAATGCTTTTTTGATACTTAGAACATATCCCACATTGTACTTTTTTTGATGGATGTACTTTTCAGTCCCATTGACCTACTTTTCTGGTCATTTGCTTTTTTTTCTTCAGAAAAAAATCTTAATTTCATCTAATAAACAATATCACATTTTGCAGATGCTTATAGTATTTCATGTTTCCAAAAAAAGGAAACCCAAATCACAAGATACATAAAAACTGCTTTATCATCATTTCCAGTCTGACCAAAACCATTATCAGATTCATATAGACCCCAAAAAGGCCAAAAGTGGCTCACAAATCTTAGCAGAAACATAGTCAAATATAAACTGTCTCTAAACCATACCTTCTGACCAATTAAAAAAAATCATCTCTTCAAATGGCTAAACATGTTAAAGTATAGCAACAAATTATATATAACTGTTCAAAACATCCACCAGCTGACAGTCAGAAAGAAGACAGAACAAAATCAGATGGCTGTCCCTCCATGAACACCCTCTGCGCAGGCCTTGCTGTGCAATGCTGAACTCTGGAAGACCAGTGATAATCTCCCTCAGGATCGGCAATGCCCTGTAGTGCAAGTGTCCCCATCCTCCTGTACCGTAGCTCACACAGGTTGTCATTGTCATGTACCAATTCCTTGACAGGTTTGCCCATTAACCTGTATATTTTGCTCTCGCTAACCCCAATAACCACTGCCGTGTCTAGGCTAGAATTCTCTGGATGAGTGAGCACCTGCCCATTCTTCAAAATGGCCTCATATCTTTTATCCTGATCACTGAGACAGAGCAAGTTCTTCTTCAGTCCTAGTACAAATAGCATGTCCTTGGCTTCCGATGTCCCTTCTCCTTGAACTAAATAGTTCCAACCCCCTTTACTGCATATGTGGAACCATTACCAAGCTCCATATATAAATCTAAGTCACTCTTTTGTCAGGGTGCTGAAAGATCTTGTGCCTCTATCATATGACGTGATGCATCGCTGTCCAAGTACCAAGCACTCCTTGTGATGATGCTGGTAGGTAGACAGGAGACAAATGAGAAGTCCTCGGACTTTGCTGCAAACCTATCAAGCTGAACCTCTTCGCCTTCCCCTTCTGCTTCTCCAGACACTGTGATGCATAGTGCCCTCTCTTGTGGCAGATGAAGCATTTGAGCTTGCTCATTTCCTTCTTCCCTCGCTGAGACACTATTACCCTTGGAACCTGCCCTTCTTGGCTATACTAACCAGGGCTAGTTTCTACTCTCCATCTCACTGGTGGTTGGCTTTAGACTCCTCTTGAATCTCTCTCTGGATGCCATGCGATCTCTGAGACACTCCCCTTTCTGTATAAATAAATATATATGAATATATGAGTAAAAATTATATGATATACAAATGAGGGCCCCATATATATACCTAGGTGAGAGTGTCCTTTCATCAAGAGTCATGTCCTTTCATTATTGTATTAATTATTATTACTTATTGTTTGCATTATTTTATAGTTATTGATCATTTGTTTGCATGTAATGGGTTATTGATGAATTGTTTGATCTGAAACTAAGTATGCACCCGGGAATTTGATGATGGATCAGATCCAATAGATTTGAAATGACTATATTGATAATGGATTGGTTTGATCTGTGATATTTATGTCTGATGCATGTTTTATTATGTATGCCGAGAGATGGGTTTGTTTTGAAGGTCTGGTGTGCAGTGAAGGTGTAAATCAATAATTGCAAATATGTACGCAAGTTTGATAACTTGAAAGGCGCGTGCATACACGTGTTTGATAACCTGAAAAGCGCGTACATACGCAGGTTTCTTGTTGGTAAGTCGCGTGTCGATTTTGCACTTTGGACAGATCTATATGCGGGTTTGATTCTTGAAGATCGCGTATACATGCGGAAGTGTTTTGTGGAAAGCACGTATATAAGCTAGGGTTTTGCTGAATATAATTTCTAATCAGTCTAACCAGTCTTGCTGTGTTTCTGCTATCTGTCAATGAAGTCTTCATGTTGATCTAGGTTTAATAGTGATGCTTGAAGTTGAATTGATTGAGGATTGATATGTTGAACAATGGTAATGCTACTCGTTGTATGTGATTGAATATTAGTGATGGTTCTGTGATTATTTCGGAATGATTCAGTGGTTCTGTGTGTGACTCAGAGTTTATTTTAGAATGACAGCGATTCACTTTCAGGGTTCAGTGTTTTGAGATTTGTATGGAGGTATGCTTCAAGGAAGTTGCATATGCACATGGATTTGCTAAAGTAAAGTAGCGTATATATTCTGACATTTTAATGATCAGGGTTTTTCAATTGGTTCATTGAGTTGATGTAGTTCAGTATTGGTATTCTGGTTACAATGATCTAACTGCTTTGATTGATTGAGAATAAGTTGATTGATTTGGGTCTCAGTTGGTTCAGTGATTGGTTGATTCAGTTGTTTCAATGATTGAGTGATTTGTTACAGTGATCAGTTTCAATTTTGATATTTGGTATTGGGCTTAAATGATGGTAGTGGGTCCAGTTTGAAAATTTGATGAAACGTGGCCTACAAGTTGTGATGTTTTGAATCAGGGGGCTGGAGCTCTCTTCTAGTGGTTATTGCAGAACGAGAGAAGGTTGTAGCCTCCTACAGGTGGGTGCTTGCGTGCTTGTATGAGTCTGCGCCAGTACAGAGTATAAAATTTATTTCATCATAATAAAAGGAAGACAAAGACGACGACAATGGTGGTTTTCTCCCACATTGGGTTTCCACCTAAAAATGATGGTGTTCATGTGCTTATGTGTGATGCTTTATTCTATTCTTACTGCACATGGTTACTGTCTATCTAATGTTGATGAAGTACTAAAATACTGGTTCAAGATAAAATTGCTTGAAAAGCTAAGTTGACTGGATATACGCTAGTTGTGTGCATTAAAGTCACGTACATACATAGGTTTACTTTAGAATAGTCGCGTACAAAAATTATAATAAGAAAATTAAATCAAGTTTTTAAATAGTGATTCACCGCCCCTTTCAGTATTTTTCCTCAAAATTGGAATGAGAGCAAGTCCTTCGGAAGAAGCTTGATCGCTTGAAGGAAGATTCATCAAGATGAGCAAACAAGAGGGGACAACATTATTAGGCCACCATTGTTCAACTAAAGCAATCTAGTTTTCTCGAATCAGATGGTATTTTGTATTGATGTGCTTTGTTCGATCATGGAACTTCGGGTTCTTGGCCAACTTTATTGCAGAAGTGTTGTCGATCATGAGTGGTGTTGAATGCATTTGTTTCATTTGCAAATCTTCAAGGATTTTCCCGAGCCACACAATTTCCTTTGTTGCTTCAGCTGCTGCCACATATTCTGCCTCGGTTGTGGAATCTGCTGGAACTGACTATTTTCGTGATCTCCATGAGACAACTCCTGATCCAAGACTCATGGTATAACTTGAAGTAGACACCCCAGTTTCTTTGTCCCCATCAAAGTCTGAATCAGAGTATCCGATCAAGCTGAAATCGCCTACCTGTGTATATTTCAGTCCAAAGTCTTGAGTCCCCTTCAAGTACTTTAGAACTCTTTTTGCAGCAGACCAATGTCCTTCACAAGGTTTTTGCATAAACCTGGAGAGGATTCCAACAGCAAATGAGATGTCTGGTCTGGTGGTAGTCAGGTAGATAAGACTTCCAACAAGCTGTCTATATTTCGTTGCATCCTCGAATTCCTTCCCTTCAATGGATGTGAGCTTCAAGTTTTTTTCCATTGGAGTGGTTAAGGGATTGCATTCATCCATGCCAAACTTGTTCAAAAGATCTCCAATGTACTTCTTTTGAGAAAGAAATATAAATTTAGGATGTTGAGTTATTTCAATACCCAAATAGTAATGAACATAACCCAAATCAGTCATTTAAAAACCTTTCTTCAATTCTTTCTTTATGGATGCAATATAACTTTCATTGTTCCTTGTCATCAAAAGATCATCTACATACACCACAAGATATACAACTGTTTTTCCAACTTTCTTAAGAAACAAGGTTGCATCATCAAGATCAAAATGTTTGAAGTCAAGTTTCAGAAGATGCTCAGTTAATTTCTCATACGAGGCTCGCGGTGCTTGCTTGAGGCCATACAAGGATTTTATAAGCTTGCATACTTTGTGTTCTTGGCCCTTCACAACAAATCCTTCTGGCTGGGGCATAAAAACTTTCTCCTTTAGATCTCCATTCAAAAAGGCGGTTTTTACATCCATTTGATGGACTTTCCATCCCTTCTGTGCTGCTAGGGCAAGGAGAGTCCGGATGGTGGCCCATTTTGCTGTGGGAGCAAAAGTTTCTTCATAATCGACCCCTTGTTTCTGTGCAAAACCTTTTGCCACAAGCCTGGCTTTGTGCTTGTCAAGTGAGCCATCTGCTTTGTACTTGTTCTTGTAGAGCCACTTACAGCCAATTGGTTTGGTTTCCAAAGGAGGATCAACCAACTTCCAAGTGCCATTCTTTATCAAGGCATCATACTCCTTTTGCATCGCTTCATTCCATTCATCATGAGAAGCAGCTTCTTTGAAGGAAGTTGGTTCATGATCTGTAGACAAACTCAATTCATAGTTATAAGCAATATCCATATCAATAGGTGAATCATAATTATCTACATCACCTTCGTTTTGTCTAGTGGAACTTCTTGTTCCTGTTTTTCCAACGTCATCGGGATGAACATTTTCTAGTGTCTTTGTCAGCCATTTGGGGGGACCTTTCTGACTGAGTTGGAATTGAATCAAGATTCAATCTCTCAATTCTGTCAATCACATCGTTCAAGGTGTCATCCGTGGTTGGTTCTTCAGGTGGGGGAGAAAGTGCTTCGGGAAATGATTCCACAGATTGATCCAGTATAGGAATCCCCCCTTCAAGATGTGGAATCTGATTATCAAATTCTTGAAAGTACTTTGCATGTGTGAATCTATCCAAGCGATCAAGTTGCTCCTCAACAACATTGTCAGTCTTGGAAGATTCAAGGAATATGACATCTCTTGCTATTACAAACTTCTTATTGACTTCATTATAGAGACGATATCCTTTGGAGGTATTGGAATACCCCAAGAAGATACATTTTCGACTTCTAGCACCAAGTTTATTCCTTTGTACCTTGGGTATCAAAGCATAACAGGTGGAACCAAAGACCCTGAAATGCTTTACCAAAGGAATGTGGCCATGCCATATTTCATAAGAGTTTTGTTTCTGATTGAATTTGAAGGACACCTATTCTTTATGTATATAGCACATAGAACTGCATCAGACCAAAACATCAATTTTACATTCTTAAAAAATATCATGGAGCGAACCATATTTAAAATTGTCCTGTTCATTCTTTCAGTTACACCGTTCTGTTGCGGATTATAGGGCACAATTCTTTGATGTTTGATCCCATGTTGACGAAGATAATTTTCAAATTCGTTTGAAGTGTATTCTTTTCCATTATCAGTACGTAAAAAGCCAATATGAGTTTGTGCATCATTTTCAATCCATGCATGAAAATTCTTGAATGTTTGAAAAGCATCAAACTTGTTCTTCAATAAGTAAACCCAACACATTCTGGTGTAATCATCAATAAATGTCATCATATATTTATTTCCATTTGCAGAAGCAACAGGCATAGGGCCACATAAATCTGAATGAATAAGCTCAAGTTTTCTATGTGCTCTGGAATGTGAATCATGAAATGGATGTTTGCTATGCTTTCCAAGATACAAGCATCACATTGCTTAAGTTTCCTAGGAATTGTAGGCAGTGCAATAACACCATTTTCCTTCAACAATCGAAGGCTGTCATAGTTTAAGTGTCCAAATCTAGCATGCCATAAAAGACTTGATGGGAATGTACCTTCATCATGATGTGAACTGAATGCAAAGTTTTGTCCATGAGCAGAGGAACCTTGCAACTTCAAGAGTCTTCCTTCTTCTATTCCCTCCATGACAAGTGAGCGATCTGATGCTTTTCTGACCTCAGCCTTGCCATCAAACATGCGAATGGAGTGTCCTTGTTGGCAGATGTGGACCAAGGACAACAAGTTTCTCCTCAACTCAGGGAGGTATAGAACCTCATGTAGAAGATGATCTGGAAGACCAGGCAACTTAAGCCTGATTGTGCCAATCCCTGATGGCTTGGGTTTGGATTTATCTGTGAAGTATACTGCTCCATCAATTGTGTCAGTAAATTCTTCAAAAAAATCTTTTCTAAATGTCATGTGACATGTTGCTCCTGAATCTAGCAACCAATCATTTCTCCAAGAAGTAAATGAAACATCAAACAAGTCTTTAGTTACTCCATTGTTACAATGTGCTATAACAAAATGAGCGGATTCAGGGGCTTTAACTTTGTCTCTGTCATTAGTTTTACCTTTTTCTTGATTCCTTTGCTGCTCAATTTTATCCCAAGGTATCTTGCATGTAGATGCATTATGTCAGTCTTTATTGCAGCGTATGCAATGAAGATCAGATTTTTCAGTTTGAGTTTTTCTGCCCCCCCTTCCTCTGAAATTTCTTCTTCCTCTTCCTCTTCAGCCACCTCTTCCTCTGGAAGAATCTTGAGCATGACTCTTCTCTTTATGTGCAAAGCATACAACCTCGTCAGAAGTTAGAGGGGTGGTCATCTTTCCAAAAGCATTCTCTCTTTCTGCAAACTTTTTCTCAAGGGACTCAAAGTGATTTTCACAAGGTTTCCACTTGCTTGCAATGACTCAAGATAATTTGAGTAATTGGGATACAAAGCCTTAACATATGCTAGGAGAGATATGTCAACATCTTCACCAGTGCTCTTAATATCATGCATGATAGATCTTACTTATGAAGCTAAAGCAAGAGGATCATCATTTTTCAATTCCAGACTGAACAACTTAATCATTAACTGAACAATTTCAAGTTATGAATGTGAGTCATAGAGTTCTTTTAGCTTGCTCAAGGCTTGATAGGCATTTGAAAATGGTGTAATATAGCGACTCACCTCTTCATTTACGGAAGCTGCAATCAAAGCATAGGCCTTGCTGTTCTTGTTTTCCCAAATGGCGATCTCCTTGTCTGAAATGGGCTTTGCTGGTGGAAGGTCATCTTCTCCTTCACAAATTCCTTTCCACAACTCATTAAAAATGAGTGTGTGTTTGATTTTTCGAGACCATTCATGATAGTTCTCTTTGCTGGAGAGAACAACTCCTACAATAGATATGAGAGAATGCATTCTTTTGAAGGAAAAAAATACTTTGATGGGTAAAAACTCAATTTTGGTTTCAATTCTGCAATATATATATATATATATATATATATATTTTTTTTTTTTTTTGTTGTAAAAAAATTGGGGAAAGCAGAGGTATTATCTGGGAGAGGTGTTTTCTGGGGAAGGTATTTTCTGGGGGAGGTGATTTCTAGGGGAGGCCAATCTGTAAAAAAAAAAATTTAACTTGTAACATTTTGGCCGAATTAAAAACAGAAACGCAGAGTTTGCGTGGGATGGGAGGGAAGGCCGAGCGATCGAGAGGGGAGGGGAGGATCGAGCGAGAGGCTGTGAGAGGGGTTGAGGGTGAGGGGCCGTGCTGGTTGGGGAGGGAGTGAGGGGTCGGTTGGGGAGGGTGAGGGAGCGAGGTGGGGAGGGCGAGGGGTGAGCGAGGTGGGCGAGCGGTTGGAGAGGGTGAGCGAGCGGGGTGAAGAACGAGAGGGGTGAGCGGGGAGGGCGAGCGGTTGGAGAGGGTGAAGGAGAGGAGTGATGAGGGTGCGATGAGCGGGGTGGGGAGGTGTGTTGTGTGAGGGGGCTGAGGGATGAGCAGGGTAAGGTGAGGGGCGGGGTAAGGTGGTGCAGTGAGCTGTGCGAGGGGTGAGGGATGAGAGCGTGTGGGGTGGGGGTAGGAGGTAAGGTGGTGCAGTGAGCTGGGCGAGGGGTGAGTGATGAGAGTGTGAGGGGGTGCGTGGGGTGAGCGAGGACTGTGAGATGAGTGAATAGGAATGGGAATTCACACAGAACAGTAAAAAAAATGTATATAAATTTGTAATTTGCACAAGAATTACAGTGAAGTTAATCGTGCTTAGAATTTGAGCAGAAATTGCACATTAGAGGCAGAATGTGCAGAGAAAAAAAAATGCAGAAATTTCCAAAAGGCAGAATGGCAGGAGTAGAAAATTGAATGCACAATGACACAATGACAATCTATAGAAATGCAGAGCATGAGAGAGTTACACCAAAGGAAAAAGTGCCAAAAATGGGACTGGCTCTGATACCATGTCAGACCAGGAGGTAACTCCGCAAAACTCAATGTATATTAGATGGAGATTGTGTGTATTTATACATGGAGGTGAGGCTATTGGGATTCACTTCCCAATGACTCTTGGCCTTCCTTATTTACTAAATTACAATAATATACAATCTCACCCAACCCTTTAGGATTAGGTGTCAACAACGTGGTTGTCTTTATTGTGGTATATGTGTTATCTTTGTTCTTCTGCTTTTGCTTAGAGTGAAGTACTACAACTGTGTTTATTTCAATATTTACTAAAGCATCTGTAAATAACTTATCAAATAAGTAGGCGAAATAAATCAATTACTGTAGTAATAATTTTCAGATTGAAAATTTCACATGGTATCAGAGCTAAAGGCAAAAGACAGAAAGGGAGGTTCTGGAATGGAACAAAGATCCGACATTAATACAATTCGGAAGGGCCCACACAGTCCTCCAGAGCACATAGAGAAACAAAGGCAACATGACATATCTGTTCTGGCATCCATACTAGAGGAGGATTTCGCTTGTGTGTCAAGCACGACCTCTCTAGGAGTTTGGTTTATTGATAGTGGAGCATCTGCTCATATGACGAGAGTTCGAGAATGTTTTTCGAGCTATTGAGAAGGGCAGATGAATTTCCAGATCACAATGGGAAATAAAGCCAAGTGTACCCCCGTTGGGAGAGGTACCATAATATTTCAGACAGAAGCTGGCAACAAGATTCGGGCTACAAACGTTCTGCATGTATCGGGTTTGGGGATGAACTTACTCTCAGTGTCTCAACTCCAGAACAAGGGTTATGACGTATACTTTATTGGAAATAAAGTTTATGTCAAACATCCTTGCTGGAAAAGGAAGACACAAATTGGAGTGAGGAGCCATAAATTATATAAGCTCCAGCTCGAGTCCCCAATGGCACTAATCGATAGTACAGACGAAAGGGATCTGAATGAATTATGGCACAGAAGGATGGGGCACTTACATCATGGAGCCTTAAAGATTCTCATAAAAACTGTCATTGGAGCTCCAAAACTCGACACAAGGAAAGATGAGGTCTGCAGGTGGTGCGTACTAGGGAAGTATGCTAAGGCAACATTTCCAAGAAGCAGCAGTAGGACCAAGAGTGTATTAGAGTTGATACACTCAGACATCTGCGTTCCAATGTCCACGACTGCTCTTAGTGGTGCAAAGTACTTTGCTACCTTTATTGATGACCATTCCATGAAAACTTGGATCTACTTTCTCAAAACCAAAGATGAAGTCTTTGAGTGTTTCAAAGAATTCAAGGCGTTGGTAGAAAATTTAACCGGAAAGAAGATCAAGACGCTGCGATCAGATACTGGTGTAGAGTATATCGATAAAGACTTCATCAGTTTCTGCGCAAAGGAAGGCATCAAGAGAGAATGGACAACTCCATACAATCTAGAGCAAAATGGAGTTGCAGAAAGGAAGAATAGGACCATTGTAGAAGCTGCAAGGGAGATGCTATATGACAAAGACATGCCCAAATTTCTGTGGGCAGAAGCCTGGAATACAACTGCGTATGTGCAGAACAGGGTGCCCCATAGAGCATTGAGGAAAGTGACCCTTGAGAGTGTGTTTACATGCAACAAGCCTGAGGTAAGCCATATCAGGATATTTGGCAGTATGGTGTATTGCCACGTACTAGGTGAGAAGAGGAAGAAGTTGGATCAGACTGCGGAGAAGGGTTATCTCGTGGGGTATAGTGAAAATGCGAAGGGATATCGCATCTATATTCCGGAAGACAGGAAGATTGTAGGAAGGCGGGATGTAAAATTCATGGAGGAGATAGCTTTCAGAAGATCCCGAGAAATGTCTACAGATACGCAAGTTGAGGAAGATCCACTATTTCACCCTCAGCGTCCTACAAAGGATGACTTGAGTGCCTCTCAATGACACAAGGATTCTGAGGAAAGTTCTTCCGAAGAAGAGCAAGCAGGATAGTAGGAAAATCTACCCACTACTAGTGGGAGAACGAGCAAAGAGTTCCAACAAATTTTGAGGGATGCAGAAGAGTTTGTTGGAGTCCCTAGATATGGAAAGAGGGGACGCAGGCAACCTGACAAATACCAAGCACTAGTAGCACAGGTCGGAGAGCCCTCCAGCTTTTGGGAGGCAACTCAACATCAAGTGTGGGTAGATGCCATGATGGAGGAGTATAGCTCCATCATGATGAATGATGTATGGGAAGTAGTCCCTAGACCTCAGAACAGATCGGTTGTAGGATCAAGGTGGATCTACAAGATCTAGTACGCTACAGATGGCAGCATTGAGAAATTCAAAGCCAGGTTTGTGGCTAAGGGGTATGCACAGAAAGAAGGGATCGACTATGAAGAAACCTTTGCCCCTATAGCCCGGTGCACTTCAATCAGATCCGTCATCTCTCTCGCAGCGTAGATGGGATGGGAAATTCACCAGATGGATGTCAAGGCAACGTTCTTGAATGGGGTGATAGATGAGGAAGTGTACATAGAACAACCAAAGGGCTTTGAGACACATGAGCAGAAGACTCATGTTTGCAGGCTTAAGAAAACCCCGTATGGTCTAAAACAAGCCCCCAGAGCATGGTATGGGCGAATTGATAGCTACTTGCAGAAGATGGGATTCGTCAAGAGTGACGCAGATCCCAACCTTTACTCTCTGAGAGTAGGCGATGAGTTGTTAATCTTGGTATTATATGTAGATGATCTGTTCCTTACTTGATCATCTAAGCTCATCAAAGGTTGCAAGGAGAATCTGGCTATCGAATTCGACATGAAGGATCTGGGGCAGATGCACTATTTTCTTGGTTTGGATGTCTGGCAGCAGAAGGGAGAAATCTTCCTTGGACAAGGAAGACACACTACAAAGATCCTGGAGAGGTTTCAGATGGAAGAATGTAGACCCATGGCTACTCCAATGATTACAAACTCGAAGCAGATAGACACGTCAGAGGATGATGAGGCTGATCCCACCTTGTATAGGCAACTCATTGGATCATTGATGTACTTGGTCAACACTAGACCAGACATCTGTTATGTAGTGAATACCCTCAGTTAGTTCATGGTGGAACCAAGGAGGGTTCACTAGGCAGCGACCAAACATGTTCTTAGATATTTGAAGGGGACAATCGAGTATGGGCTGAAATTTGAAGTACACCAAGGGCAATGAAGTCTAGTTGAGTGGGTTCACAGACGCAGATTGGGCTGGAAGCACAGTGGATTGGAAAAGTACTAGTGGGTATTGTTTTAGTCTCGGATCAGGAATGACTTCGTGGTGCAGTAGGAAACAAAAGTCCGTCGCATTGAGCTCAGTCGAGGCTGAGTATATTGCAGCAAGCACAACTTCGTGTGAGGCCATATGGCTTCTTAAATTGCTCTTGAACTTACTCAAGAAGAGGATGGAACCGACCAAAATTATGTGTGATAATCAGAGTTGTATCAAGCTCTCTGAGAATCCTGTTTTTCGTGACCGGTCGAAGCACATTGACATTTGGTGCCACTTCATTAGAGACCATGTGCAATGGGGAACTGTGCAGTTGAGGTATAGTCCTACAGGAGAATAGGTGGCAAATATCCTGACCAAGGCTCTGAGTAAGATTAAGTTTACTTACTTCTGAGAAAAGATGGGGATGATCGAGAATCCTTTCCAGTGGTCTACATAGACAGAGGGAGCTGCAGTACGGATGAGGTAGTGGCAGGGACAGTGTCATAGGCAGCAGCGCTGAGTTGAGAGGCATCAGCCATGACATTAGTAGTGCAGCAGATGCTTTAGAATCAGAGCAGTACAGTTGGTACCTTGCTTGAACACTTTCCTCACTAAGAGGGAGTGTTGTTTTTATGGCATCGGAAAGTGTTCTAGGTCTCAAATTTTGAGGAGAAGCTTGGACTACAGTATTACAGAGAACCCAAAAATTGTTTGTGGAAATTCCACTCGGATTTTGCTTTATTAAAATAATTAATTATTTTAATGTGATGCCTAAGTCTAAACTTAGGGAAATTAAATAATTAAACAGTATTAATAAAGTAGAGTGTGAATCTTCTAGAAAACGAAGATCAAGTCATCTTTTAATTTGATCCATTGATTAAGGATATAATCTGGGCTGTTGATTCATCAACGAGAAGACTATAAGAGAAGGCTTGAGGGTCATTTGGAAAGCAAGCCGGGTACATTTTCGTACTCGAAGGAAATTGATTTTTAAGTAAGAGAATTCGATTTCAGAGGGTGAGTCTGTAGAGGTGGAGTTGCAAAGATAGGAGGAGGTAGAAGTCGGCAAAGACGGAGAAGAAGAAAGGCAGAGGATGAAGGGAAGGCAGGGCTGAGCAACAACACTAGCCTTCCACGTAGGCTTACGCAGTCCAGGCAGGGACTACGTGGAGGGGCTACGCAGATTGACGCAGAGGGTGAGTCTGTAGAGGTGGGGTTGCAAAGATAGGAGGAGGGAGAAGTCGGCAGAGACAAAGAAGAAGAAAGGTAGAGGACGAAGGGAAGGGGAAGAGACTGACGCAGGGGCTTCAGGGGCAGCGCTGGGGTTTCTAGGGCCATAATTTCGCTGAGTCTTGTTAATCTCGTTTTAGGGTGTGGATCAGTCAACGTTTTGGCTTCAAAACAACAGGTTAGCTGCAGATCTTTATTTTTCTCTATCGGGTTAACCAGTGTGGTGCCCAGGTTTGTTGTAGATTTCTGCATAAGTAACATTCATAAATTTTCACAATGGGAAGGCATCGCTAAGTAGCAGCACTAGTCCTCCACACAGGCTTATGCAGTCCATGCAGGGACTGTGCAGAGGGGCTACGCAGATTGATGCAGAGGGTGTAGGAGGTCATCCCGTGTGTCGGGAATTCTTCCGGATTGTCCAGAAAATTCATATCAGGTGTATGTTATTTGATTCTGCTCGTCAAGACTTCTGTAAATAATCTTTTCACTGCTGAAGGTTAATACAAACCCTCATCTGCTGCACCGGTTTTCCCACATTGGGTTTTTTCGGGGACAATTGTAAAAAAATAACTGTGTTCATGTGGTTGTCTCTATTGTGGTATATGTGTTATTTTTGTTCTTCTGCTCTTGCTTAGAGTGAAGTACCGCAACTGTGTTTATTTCAATATTTACTGAAGCATCTGTAAATAACTTATCAAATAAGTAGGTGAAATAAATCAATTACTACAGTAATAATTTTCAGATTGAAAATTTCACACGTATTGACAAGGTCAAGAGGCATACATTTATATGAATAATTTGTCTTTACAAGTGTAACAACACTTTATATACATGACTCTGAATTATACATTTATGACAAGATGACAAACCCTAAAG
This sequence comes from Pinus albicaulis, assembly GCA_034641835.2. Lineage (NCBI taxonomy): Eukaryota > Viridiplantae > Streptophyta > Pinopsida > Pinales > Pinaceae > Pinus > Pinus albicaulis. The sequence goes on from CM076575.1 coordinate 368,778,199, forward strand.
ACATCAAGAAGAAGTCTTTCACCTCTAATAAAAACTCCTTGCTCATGAAACCCATGAAGCAAGCTTTACAAAATACATTTTTATTATCTTTGTCTTCTTCAATACATAAATTCATAATTACTAGTCATTATGAAGACTGAACCTAGTTACACTTTTCAAGAGATGTGGAAGTCATGCTTGAGCATATCTCTCAAATTATCTCTATGGAAGACGAAGAAAAATTAATATAGCCTGTATCTGAGGAAGAAATCTGAGAGAGACTCTTATTTTGATCTTGACAAGGCCCCAAGCCATTATGGGTTCACAATGATTTTTTATAGGAAACATTGGCATATCATCAAATCCAACTTGCTTAGGATGATCAACTTTGTCCATCTAATGGTGCAGATGGGTGGAGACATAAATTCAACATTTCTATATTTGGTGCCAAAAGAGGTGTATCTCCTCCTTTTCCCACATTCCATCCAATTTCTTTATGTGATGTATCTTACAAAACCATTTAAAAAATAGTAGCAAGCGACTTAAAACCACTTCTTCCCAAGATCATATTTGAAAACCAAGGAGGCTTTCTTTGGAAAAGGCAAATCATGTATAACATAATCCTAGTGCAAGAAGCAATTCATTCTAGCAAAAAGGGAGGATAAAAAGGCATGTTAATTAAATTGGACATGGCCAATGGCTTTGATTGGGTTTGCCATAAATTCGTTTTGGATGTTCTTAGAAAATTTGGTTTTCAAGAAGGTATAATCAATTGGATCTTTGCATGTATTGGCCCTTGGGAGTCCTTGGATCTCTCCTTTGGTGAATGGTAGATATGCAGGATTTTTTAAAGCTTCAAGAGGTCTTAGTGGCATTGTCTTGCCTTCTGCGTATTATAATGACTAAATCACCGAGTCACATATTGGAATATGAGAGACTGATTGGGCAACTGTTGGGCATTATATTTGGTTGTGTAGTCAAAAGCATAAATCATGCTCAATTTGTTGATTATACTCTGTTGCTAGGAGGAGCTAGGATAATTGTAGCATCAAGGTTCAAAATGATCTTCCAAAGTTTTCTAAATTACTTTGGAGGACAAGTCAACACTGAGAAGGGCCACCTTTGCACTTGGAATATCAATGGTCAATCTCAAGCCTCTCTACTCTAAATCCTATGGATTCCAATATAAGAGGGCTAGATTAGTTTTTGCTATCTAGGCATTTCGATTTGTCTCAAGCCTTTCCTTCTTCCATCTTGTCTTACCTTCCTCACCAAACTACTCAAAAATATAAGCTGCAATAGTTGCAAAGATTTTCTGGGCAATTGTACTAGCTGTATGGCCCTCCAAATCTCCTCTAAAACACCCTAGCAACCTGGTGTTTACTTCAGCCTGCAACTTGTCCGCAATTGTGTGGTCGATCTAGACTCTAGAGCACTTTGGCACTTGTACTAATTGTGCAACCCCTCACGGTGTGGCATGTGTGAGATCTCTAGCTAAATATGGCCTCACATGTGCAATTGCTCCTAGCTAATATGCTAAACTTGTTGTATGGTTTGGCCAAATTGATCTCTTGTTGCTAAAATCTCTCTTGATATTTTCCGCCCTTGGCCTTGACCTCTAGATGAAACTCTGCATTCACCTTTTGCAGAGAACTCCCCCTTGAGAAAATTCTCTTCTCAAATTTGTGTCTTCTTCTCTCGTTAGGTTGTCTTTTCTAGTTTTTCATTGCGGTAAATCCCTAACCCTAATCTTCAAAGTGATTGATGGTTGAGATTAGATCTCAGCTCTCTTAAAACCAATGGTTGAAATTAATAGCCAACATTAATTAATTAACTTAATTAATGCATTTTTCGTAAGTTAGATTTTGGAAAATCATAAAACTTAACAATTTATAAATAATGCAAGTTCCCTAAGTGAGACTTTGGATGACTCTGCATGCTTGACACCTAGCCTATGTAGAAGCACCTATCTAATGCTAAACTTCAACACTCAGAAATCTGGAACTTGGAAACATATTTGGCATATAGATGGGATTCTTCCCAAAATCAATATTTTCTGTTGGATTCTTTTTCATAAAAGACTTGTCACAAAAAGCAACGTACAAGGGCTTTTAGTGTGTGCCCTTTGTCCTGAAAATAGTGAATTTATCTCTCGTTAATTTTTGTCCTGTAATTTTATCAAGTAGAGAATGGACGATAGCTCTAAAATATCTAGCCCTAGGGCTCCAATGTATGTTACATATCCTAAAATTCTTTGAGGCATGGCCCAACTCGTACATGGGATCCTTTTCAGAAAAGCCCCTCTTTAAAAGACTGTGGCAAGCTCTCCCCATATTCATATGTTGGAAACTCTGGTTAGCTTGTATCTCCCCATATTCATATGTTGGAAACTCTGGTTAGCTTGTAACAAAACTATCTTTTAATAGGTTCATTCCTGGCCCATGATTGTAGTAGGAAGAGCTACTTCCTTACTAATTGAACACCTCGAGACCAACAACTTTAATATCTCTCAACCTCAAAAATTCAGACAGACAAGAAGAACATTGATTCTTCAAGTTTAATATAAAAATCAGTAGCCCCTCCCTCTCTTCTCCCTCTAGTATTGGCAGCTAAGGATACCTTTTGAAGTGTTTTTTCATTGGTTAAGATCCTTGTTACAACAAAATCTAGCAGACCTAGTGCAAAACCTCACTAGGTGACCTAAGTCTTATGGCAATAATGAGATTAGCCACCACTGACACCTTTGTGGCCTTTCTCTTGCAATTTATTGGTGGATTTTGTCCCTAGAAGGGATGCTTCCCTAACAAGGTTTGAAGGATCTATTATCACTTGACAATATCTTCAATACATAAGGGCTCAAGGGTGTTAAGGGCAAATGGTTGTCGAGGAAGGTATCGACAATGGCTTGATGGACGTGATAAGAGTTACACATAATCAAGCACAGTTTCCCACAACCCCAATGTATTAGAAGAGGGCTGAATATGCAAGTTTACAACATGCAATAGCATATAACAACCAAAAACTAGCATGTAAGGGATATATTCAAGAAAGGATGAAAGGCTATCAAGAGGAAATCAAGGGATATGGAAACGTTAAGTTTTTTTATGGTTTTATATGCATAAAACAATTGTAAAAGCCTATATGTTCATTCTACTTTTGGGGATAAAACTGTAATTAATGCTAGATTTTTCCTTTTCAATCTATTAAATGCAATCCCTATTAATAGAAAGAATATCTAATTGCAAAATTACTATAAAATGCAAATTAAAACCAAACCCTAACCCTAGTTACCAATTAATTAGGAAAAGAAGAATTTAGAATGATCACCACTACCAGACTAGTGTCGTTACTCAACTGGGCAATGGAGTCAATTAAGATAAGGTTCATGATAGAGGGCCTTGGATGAAGAGGGTGGAAGAACAAAATTCTTTTCTTAGTAATTCTTGCAACTTCTTTATGCGGGAGATTTAAGGTCAAAGGTTGCATGCACCAATTTCCTTTGATGGATTCTTGAAAGACAAATTTTACACAAATATAAAGAATCAAGATTTCAAGAAAGATATTGCACTTTTTAATATGGAACAATATAAACCCTATTATCAGAAAGATAACATGTAAAATGGAAGAAAATGACAATAAACTTACACCATTCCATTAAGAATTACTTCATCAATCCCAGGAAGTCTCTCCATGCAAAAATATCCCACCCAAAACAATTGACTCCACTAAATATCTATTGTGTCCAAGAGAAAAAAACAAGAATGCTAGAGTGCACTCCTTTTAGAGATGAGAAGTGAGTGAAATGTGATGATGATAAAATGAAAGTGATTTGCCTCTATTTATACGAGGGGAACCAAGTCACTTTCATAAATTTACAACAAATGCCCTAAAAGTTTGCTTGGAGTGTTTAACTATGTAATATCCCCAAAGGGAAATAACCAGTAATACACAGAAATATGCCAGACAGATATACAAAATACAATGCTGGAACCAGATCATGGAACAAGTACACATAGAATGCCAGAAAACCAAGCCATTTTATTAATCTGAGAATACATATAGAGGAGTACAAGATAATCAGAATGAGTGCACCTATCCTTGCCCTAGGCAAGTGGAGACCCTCTCAGAACAAATAATGGCTGCAAATAAGGACAGCGTCCTAGCTGGCTGAAGAATCTGCTATGAAGAATTGCTGCTGCAATGCACTGGAACTATAAGCTGGAAACTAGAAGGATGGCTGATCTCAAACCTCCAGACAAACCCCAGAAAATGTGAAACTGATGCTCCACCACCAATCAAGCCCTCACCAGTGAAAACGCTGCCTCTGCTAGTGACAGCGCAGAAGACAGATGAAACGCTGGCCACAAATCCTCCAGATGAGATGATCAACTCCTCAAGGCTGGAAACACTGAAAAACGCTGCCAAACCCCACACACAAGACCCTGCTCATCAGATCAGCGTCCTCCCTGACTGGATCTGCGTCCTCTCTGCCCAGATCTGCTGGATCTGAGTCCTCCTATCCAGATCTGCGTCCTATCACTCCCGCATTCCGTTGCCTCCTCCAAGGCCGGATCCGTCACGTCTCCCGCATCTCGCGTCCTCCAAGGCTGGATCCGCCAATATCTCCTCGCATTCAAGGTCCTCCAAGGCCGGGATCTCGATGCTATCTCTCCGTATCTCGCGTCCTCCAAGGCTAGATCTCGCCAATATCTCCTCGCATCCCGCCTCCAAGGTCGGATCTCGATGCTATCTCTCCGCATTCCTGCCGATCTAGGCCAGATCCGCCAATATCTCCTCGATCTGCGTCCTCCAAGGCCGGATCTCGGGAGCATATCTCTCCAGATCTGCGTCCTCCAAGGCTAGATCTGCCAATATCTCCTCAGATCTGCGTCCTCCAAGGCTGGATCTGATGCTATCTCTCCAGATCTGCGTCCTCCAAGGCTAGATCTACCAATATCTCCTCAGATCTGCGTCCTCCAAGGCTGGATCTGATGCTATCTCTCCAGATCTGCGCAGTCTCAAGAAGGGGTATCTCCTCTGCCAAATCTCCACCAGAAACCACTGCAATTTACCACTGAAACTGAAGGATGATGCTCAGAAAATAACCTTACTAGGGCAGGCACTCGAAGTCCCCCGAAGCTAAGGGTGAGATCTCCGACCGGAGACACTCAGTTTGCACTAAACAGTGCTGCAGACCGACTAAACAACCGGCGTGCTGAAGTAGACAGAAGTCTAGCTCTCAATATCAATATCAAATCATCCATGCCAAAATGAGGTGAGAACCCCACCTTTTATAGTGCTAAACTCCCTCCAAAACCTTGACTGCGTGCTTCACTCTCCTTGGCCTGCGCAGTTAACCTTGGGTCAGCGTGAGGCCTCCCCTCATATCCATGTGGACCCCCAAGGCCCCCTCTCTAAGTTATAACGTTAATCAACTAGGAAAACACTTTATTTTATAAAGTGAGGTGACTAAAGTGAGGTGACCCCTCTTATTTCTCACTTTATTTATTATTTCTAGCTAAGGCGGCAGAATTAAACAAAAATGAAATATTCCAATTAGCAAGGCTAATTGGGAATATTACAAACTAGACGTAAAGGTCATAAGTCGACCATAACATAACTCTACAAAATGATAAAATATGAAAAATATATGAATAATCTCCCACACATCTGGTCATAAATGCTCTCCAACATGACATCATCCGCTTCAAATGAACATCTCCATTAAGAAAGTGACAAATTGGGTCCAAGAGTGCTCCTTAGTCCAAGGTACATAATCAAAATGCATGGGTACATCTCCAGAGTCCAAGTAACATCTCCTCCATGATGTCATCATTCAAGAGGCTTACATCACCCTTCTAGGGCATGTACGAAGGATGTGGCAACTTTAGGAGCAAGTGTTGGCATCTAGGCATGGTGTCCCAAACCATCTCAATGGTCTCCATCATCAATTGGGCTTTGGAGAAGGCAATGCCCATCATATAGGGTCAAGAGCAGCCTGGGGGTGTCCTAGGTCCATTTGGGCATATCATTGATCAAGTCAATGCCATGGCTTCCTGGCTCAACATTGCAGCATCTGGATGGGTAATAAGGGGCATGCAACCATGTGAAGGCTCCTCAAAGCCTAACATTCATCTTAGGGTGGCAACGCTGGGGCTGAAAGTCATATTTGCTCTCAAAATTGGGTAAAATGTCCTTAGAATGGTGTTGGAGAGGTGACAAGCCATCCTCCAAGGGATCTTTGTTGCATGTGTATTCAACCACCTAAAACATATTTTCAAGATCAATTGAGATTAACATCGATAGGGACAACAACTATTAAAATATTATAACGACCATATTCAATGTTAGGGGCACAAAAATAATTCTCACAAACCTTGCTTTCCAATGTTTTTCTAGCTTAGGATTTGTAGGTTACCACACTTGTGTTAGGGTTGATTATGCCATTAGCCCTATTAGGCAATGCTGCGAACATCACGATCGAGATTAAATCAGCGAGGGTCCGAAATCGGAAAAAGTTGGTAAAAATCAGAAAAAAAATCGGCAAATACAAAATATTCTTTTTTTTTCAAATATTTTAATATCGAAAGCATCCACAAAAATAAATAAATGCATTGACACATAAATATCAAAAGAGAACTAATATATAAGATGTGTAATATCATGTCTAGTGCTACATTACACACAACAGTGAATCATGTCCTGAATACTAAGTCCCGAGTCTCAACTTAGGCTCAAAATATCAACAAAAAATATAATAATGTATCTCATATCATGTGTCATAATGTCATATACAATGAAATGAACCAAATAACTAATACTACTGATTTCCTTTGCCTCTCTTGCAAGAAAATGTAACAACTTTCCCTCTAGATGAAGAAGGCGGTGGGGCTGGCAGTGGACTCTGCTGTGCTCTAGAAGCTGAAGAACTAAGAGCTATAGGAGGTAGACTACGTCCTCTACCGGTGATAGAGGTAGGTGGTGTCATCTCTTCTTCCTCCTCCTCCTCGACCCCCTCCACTACCTCCTGCTCTAACCAATTAGGGGCCGACTCCATGATAGGCCTCTCAGCCTCAACCCTCCATGCAATAGTGGTGTCAATCCCATCCAATGAGATGGCCTTCACATCAGGTGTCCTCTCAAGTTGCTTCACCCACAATCAAAGATTGAAGTAGACGTAGGCCATTTCATTAAGTCGTTGGGACTCCACCCTGTACAAGGGTCATAAATTAATAAATTAATAACTATAAAAAAATATTATTTAATGAATTCAAAAGATTAATTGGAAATTTGGAATATTTTAACTTGTTGCGCTTCTTGGTGTGTATTTTTTCAATTACACTCCAGTTGCGTTCGCATCCCGAGGAGCTACATGTTTGGCTGAGCACTCGAATGGCAAGCCTTGGAGATTGGGTACTCTGCCACCATAGCTTCTCCACCATGCATCTACAACAAATAAGATAAACATAAGAAAAAAAATGAAATGTGAAAGTTGAAGCAAATTATGAACTTGAAGAGACAATGAAATTTGAAACAAACTGAATCTTTATTGGCATTTTAGTCTTCTTATCCACAACAACCATGTCAAAGCTAAATGTGCCACCTGCCATCCTGTATATCTTCATTTATTTGGAAATTTCTGCATGTTCTGCTGGAGATAACACCATCCTCTGAACATAAGTGAAGAATCCATCTATGATCTCGGCATCAAATAAGAAACCACGAGTAAGAAACTGCGCGCTTCAGGTAGATCCTTGCAGCATGGATGTGACGATGGAGTGTGTTGCTCCATCGCTTATCAATCACTTCCCATAGGAGTTGTTGTTTTTCAAACCCCTCATTCCCCTCTCAAACCCCTCATTCCATTTATCATCATAGTGGCTTTAAATGGATTCTTTGGCCCTATCCATGGCCTCATACAAGTAGCTCATTGCAGGCTTGTCTCCATCAACTAATCGAAGAACTTTTACTAAAAGTTCGGTAATGCTACACACCTCTTACACTCCTACCCATAAGCTTTCCTGGTATGAAACTAACTTGCATATGGCCTCTCCCTTTGGTTTGCGGCTATATGACAAAGCATGCTACTCCTCTGGAAGAAACATTGTTTTCAAATCCCAGATAGAATTCAGGAGGGATTGAAGAGATATGAAACTGGTGGAAAACCGTGTAATGGCAGGGCGCACCAACTCCTTGTTGTTGGTGAATGTTCAGCTCAAATGAAGCTCAAATGCATGATTATATATAAATTTTGTAATGCTTTTAGATGATTCAACAATATCCTTGACAAAAGGAATTTTTCCTATTTCCTCCAACATCAAATCAATCCAGTGTGCAGCACAAGGTATCAAAAATAATTTAGGATGCCTCTCCATTAGCATCTTGCCAGCAATAACATAATTTGTAGCATTGTCCATTATGACTTAGACAACATGTTGTGGACCCATCTCTTGAATGAACACGTCCAACAAATCACATAATAATCGTGCATCTTTGATATGTGCAGATGCATAGACAGATTTTATAAACATTGCCCCCTTGAGACAATTAACCAAGAAGTTAACAAGGCTTCTACATTTTGATCGGTCCAACCATCTGACATCATAGTGCATTGTGTGTGTGCCCATGATCCCTCAAACTTCAATCTCTTAGTGTAGTCAACCTTTTCATTTTGAAGAATGCACCTTTTAAAGTCATCATATGAAGGGACTTTGTACCCTGAGCCAACAATAGAAATAACATCAACCGCAGGTTGGAAAAATGGATTGTTCTTGGCAACGCTGAAAGGAATATCACTCCAAAGAAGAAACTTTCCCAACAACTTGTCAACTTCTTCTTTCTCCCTTTTTTTTTTAATAACTGACAAGATAGATGGTTGTGCATCATGTGTGGTTTTAGGAATAGAAAATGATGAGGTAGCAATGGAGTTGGTGTAGATGCTGGTGGTGAAGTAGAACCAATACCACTCTCACAGTCACCTACCAATTTTGATAATCCACCCCTTGTTATTTGATTCTTTAGAGCTGCCTTGGACAATTTGGTTGTCTCTATTCCTTCCAATGATTTGAGGGCTCTTTGGATGATTTATGGATTTGTATTTGAGCAAGGCCCTACCTCATCTCCAGGAATTTGTTAAAGGTGGAACTTCAATCTGTATATCCCCCTGTCATATGATGCCCACATAACTTGCAACTCAAATTTGATTTGTCAAATCTCCCATCAAGTTCACCAAATTCCCATAGAGGGTCCAATTTCCTTGGCATGTTTGTAACTTTGTTGAACTCTTGAGTTTTATTGTAAGATTGAAGTTTGAAGTTTGAATTTAGGGCATAAGAAGAATTGCAAGTTAAACAAATGAAATTAAAATTTACATACAATATTTTGAATTTTTGACAAAAAATATCCTCAACTCAATGCAGCAATAATGGCAAAAAATGCACATTCAAACCCAAGCAAAAATGATGGAAAAAAACTAGTGCACAAGAAGAAATTAAACAAATAAAACTAACAATCAAAATTTCACATTTTTGACAAAAAAAATCCCTCTCCACTAAATGCAACAAAAATGACAAAAAAAAAACACCCAAATCCAAACAAAAATCATGGAAAATAAATGGGTGATAGAGGCCAAAGGAAAAACAAGAAAAAAAAAAAAGATTCCTTCACTTTTCTCCTCTCTTGCTCTTTTAGATGATTTTTCCTCCTCCTTAGTTCTCACTCTTTCCCTCAGTCTGCAAAATGAGCAAAAAAAAAACCGAATTTTGCCTTTAAAAACACGCTGTTTTCGCCCCCCACGATTTTTACTTATCAGATCACGATTTTTTGGTAAAAATCACGATTTTTTCAAGGTCAAAAAATTGCTGATGTTATCAGACGGTGAAATCGAGAGCTCAAAAAAAGTGCAATTTTTGAAAAAATTGCGATGTTCGCAACACTGCTATTAGGTGCTTCCAATGCCCAAGGGGAAGGACATTTCACACGTTGACCCATCAATCTCCTGATGCATGTGATAAAGGCGGTGATGGAATGGGAAAGATTTTAAGGAAGATGGCCATAACCATGGTTCCAATTGAAGGTCCAACATCTCTCGGTGCTATAATGAGAAGAGGGTGTTGACCACACTTCGTCAACTACCCCATAGCAGTACACCCCCATTTTTTCAAATGGGATTCGTCATGTTCGACGTGGTTGCGCCATTCAGATTCCATCATCCAGATTTCATCGACAGTTGACATTGTTATAAATGATGTAAACCCATTCTGCATTGTTATGATGTAAATGATCTAAGTAGGACCGTCAATGTATGTAACAACCTAGGTAAGCCTAGTATGTTGTTGATGACTTCCATTCTAGGAGGTTTTTTGTCTCACTGATTCACGAAAGTGATCGGCAGAGTTTTTCCCTCCAGCCTCACCCCAAAGCTAGGGTGGATTTTGTCATCAGCATGCTAAGTGAGTCCTAGTGTTCTATTGAGTCCTTGTAAAAGTAGTTTGAACTACTTGGTCTACTAGATCATATGTTGAGTCGTAGAACTGGGTATTTATTTGAGGGTCTATACGAATGGGTTTTCCCCCTTCATGTATGTAAATGTATTATCTCATGTAAAAGAGGGTTGGAAAAATAATTATAATCCCCCCTTAGTCAATTAATTAAATTTTCTGGTCAATTAATTAATAAAATCTTAAACCAGAAATTTAATTAATTTAGGGTCCTAAGTTAGGATTAAATCTTTAAAGGCAAAATTTGTTGGTCCTTGGAAAATGATTTTGACAGCCCCAAGCCAAGGGAATATTGAGAATTTTAAGAAATATTGGACCCTTGGGCCATGGTGGTTAAGTCAAGGTTAAATCATAAGATTCCGGTATGTCTGACTTGCAGGCTGTTGGATATACTCTTGGTGTTATAAGGCAGCCACGAGGATTGATCTTGGGACCTCCCTTAGATTAGTCTAAAGAGTTACCGATTCACCATGGTTAAAATTTTTTTTTTTTGGGGTAATTAACTCAAAAATAATATTTTTGAGTTAATTAAAATTAAATTAAATGATAAATTCGTTTTTTCCCCAAAATTTTAATTTCAATGCTCCGGATTAAAAGATAATTAAATCTTTTGGACGATTGAGATTATTTTGACGAGGATCATCCAAACTAGTCGTTAGAGATCTTGTCCTATAAATTTAGAGGTCTTTGTCAGTATTGAGTCATCCGATCTCAGAATCGTGCACTTGCTCTTAGAAGCTCTTGTAAACTTTTTGAGGAATAAAGCTAAAGACTTTGGGGTTACAAATCTGGATGTTCCTTCTCAGATCTATGTGGTGAATTCTCTCTAAACTCTGCTACTTGGTTTCTTGCATTTTATGGTTGATGGTCTTCATGGATTAATCTGCATATAGTTATCTTATGCAGTTTTCTGGGTTTATAAAATAACATTCTGATTTTTCTGCAAAGGTCTCATGTTGTTTTCTTAAATCTCTATCAGTCTAAAGTTCAGATCTAAGTGTGCAGAGAAATTTTTTAAGATTGGGCGTCTGGGGAAGTCTTCGGTTGGACCAGCCGACTCTCAATAAGCATAAATCTGATAAGCTCTTTATTTGTTAAATCCCGGGTCTATCTTACGATATTTGTGATTTTGCAGGGTTTCGAAGGCTTGTGCCTCTCACTTAAATTTTAAACTTCTGAAAATTGTGCTAAACGGATTTAGATCTAACCATGAGGGTTTCAAATTGTAAATTAGTTGTAAATTTGTAAATTTCTCAGGATTGTCAGGGTTTAATCATTAAATTGGTGTGTGTATCTTCAGATCTGACTAGTTGTTGCAGGTTACAGGTTTAAATTGATTTTTTTTTTAAGATCTAAGGCAGATCTGGCTTCCAAAGGCCAGATCTGGCCTCAAATCCCCACTGTGGACAAATCTGGGCGTTATTGGTTCAAAGAATTTTGAAGATCCGGGCTTAAAAGGAGAAATTTTAATTTAGCTGGGCGGAAATTTGTGCGTACTAGGGTTTTCTTCACGCTGCATAATTCGTTATCTATCCTCTATATTCCTCTGGCCCTCAACTTGCATCAAACGTTGATCTGCTCCCCTCACTTGCATCATATCCTCTGCTGATCCATCTCTACCCTCGCTCTGCCGTCCAGCCTGCAAATTGATTATCATTTTTTCCTGCAAGCCATCTTACCTTGTCCGTCGACCTTCCCTCCTGCCGCCGTCCAAGCCAGCTCTCCATCGAAGCTCTCCATGCCGTCTAGTCCATACGCTCGACCTGCAAAAACGACAAACTGCAAAACAAAAAGAACGTATACATAAATAAAAAAAAAGCGTGAACCCTTACGACTGGTTTCAAATATGATTTCATTTTTTTTTTTTTTTTATTGTATATAGTTTAAGTTTTAGATTTAGTTTTCGATTTCATTTTAGGTTTTACTTTTAATGATAGTTTTGTTTTAAGTTAGTTTAATTTAGATTTTTGTTTTAAAATTTTTAGATTTCAAGTTTTTGTGTGATAGCGTGGGCTTGGATTTTTTAGTTTGGTTTCTAACTCTAGTTTTAGATTTACTTTAATTTAGATTTAATTTTAGCCTATTTCTAACTTAGCTTTAAATTAGCTAGATTTTAGTTTAAATTTAACTTAGTGTTAGATTTGGTTAGCACTTAGATTTTAAATTTTAATAGTAGCTTTAGTTTTAATTTTAATTTCTTTTAAGATTGATTTTAGAGTTTAAATTTTGTTAAAATTAGAGCCTTTTTATATTTTAGATTAGAACTTTTGTTTAGATTTAGAATTTTGATTTGTTTTAAAAAAATTAAAAAATAAAAATAAAAAAATAAAAAATTCCAAAAAATCTTTAAAAAATTAAAAAATACAAAATATAAAAAATTTTCAATGGTCCACTGAGCCTTAAAATTTTTTATCTAAGTTTGACTGTGGATATTTTGATTTTCGAGTTGTGTTATAATTGGAATATTTTTATTTTTCGGAAATCTTTCAAGTATCGGGCATTCTCATAATATTGCTATTCATGGTTGTGACGTTCCCAAGAAATATCATCGTGATCAATCGTGGTTTAGTAAGCAGCAGTTAGTCATCATTTACTGGTTTATAATTGCATAATGGGATTTTGTATGACTCCATAAGGCACTGATCATAAACGTAAAATCTAATCTAGATCTGTGAAATCCTGTTAATCTTATCAAGTATTTGATGTTTTAGCTGTGTCTCCTGGATTTATCCTTCATTTCTAATAGGGTCTACCTCCCTTAGCCTGCAAGGAGATAGCTTAAAGAGAGAGATTGGGGATAAAGGTGATAGCCCCCAGTCTGAGCCGTTGTCGCGGTGCCCTGAACAATCTGTGTGACAACAGAGGGGACAATCATGGAGACATGAGTTATGCTTTCGTCAACATGTATTTAACACCCCTTTGGTGCAGCTTACACTTTAATGATTTATTTTACTTTCTTGCATAGATTAGGGGGGCAACTTGCTTTATGCTTTTCCAATACCCGTTAAATATGTAGCAATTTATTGTTCATCGAGATTGGGACATTCATGTGTTCTTTTGTTTATATAGAGCATGAAATGCTGAGGAACTAAATGATTGCTAATGAGGGTGGTAGAGATCATGCTAGGCTTTTTCCTATGTGCTTATTTTGGCCTTGCGATCTCTTTCTTTTTTCATTTTCTTAATCTGTGGGTTCATATGGTTTTATCTTTCTTTCAGCGGGAACAACCTTTTAGGTCAAATTTTTGGGCTCTGATTCATAGATGAGGATATAGCATGCTGGTCTTTGTGACAAATACAATCGACCCAAAGGAAGGATGTGGATAATAAGGGAAACATGGAAGGTGGCATGTATGGATTACCTTGGGCATGCTATATCAATCAATGTCTCCTATTACTGTCATCCTAAAGGATGGACCTTAAGGGAGGTCACACTAGACTATGGGCAAAGGATAACCTCCCAAGTGAAACATGAGAACAAGGGTACAATCAAGAGTAATGAATCATACATCTTGGCCTGTGATCCATATTAGTATGCCCCAAAACATTAAATGAGAGCACATGATTACATAAATGGTTTGTGTACGTTTAGATAAATGAACTACCTTCATTCGAGAAGCATGGCAGATGGGAGAGAGCACTGATCAGAGCATAGGTGGAGAGCTCGGATGTAAATTTATTTATGGATCATCATAGGGTTGTTGCCTAATTGGTTGACTAATGGGGAGAATTTTTTTCTCCTAGGTGACCCACTTTTGGTGGGTAACAATCCCAACAAAGGCACGTTCTTTGTTTCAATGGGGCTTCCAAATGTAACCTAGGGGTGGCAAATGTGGGGTCAGGGGTACTAGTGCGCCCCAGAGAACAAGAAGAAATAGATTTTTCTTGGTGTCTGGGCAAAGCCTCAAACAACCATGTTGAGGTCCATGTAGTTTACCAAGGAATCAAACAAGCTTTTGCATTAAATATCAACTAAATTATTGTAGTGGGAGACTCAAATATTATAATAAGAAATCTCCATTTCAACACTCACCTGTTAGATTCTAGAATCAAATCAACCTTCAAGAAGATTTATCTTTGCTTGAGCCCCGTCAAAGAAATCCATGTGCTTCATGTGTTGAGACAAAACAACAAAAGAGCCAATGAACTAGCAAACAATGCCATAGGAAATGATCAAGGCACCCTAAGATTAAATGAAAGGGGAGTATAGTCATACATGAAGATCGTCTCATTAAGGCATTTGGTGGTGCATTTCATGTGCGGACAGATGATAGATTTCAAAACTAGATGGAAGTCACTCTAAATCAACTTGTCACCCTCCTTCTTCACCCTTTGTACTGTGAATGGTACTCCTTGCACTGGGCATGCCTGAGCTCAGAGTTATTTATGACGTCAAGCAATCTAATAATCACAATGATGCTTGATCTTCCTCACATGGTTGCCTCTTTGTTCATATTCTTATTAGTCGACGAGGGGAAAGGATAAATTCCCATCGGATTTGCTACAACTTTGGTCTGACTTGGCTTTTTCTCTAGACCTATGCTTTGCAATCTTTCCAGTCTCATTCTCTATGTATTAAATGGAAACACGATGCTATTCAGACGAGATTTTATCCCCCGACCTGTCCTTCTAGTCAGCTCTAGTGTGGTCGCAACCAAGGGAGTGTAAGGTGACAGGTTCCTCTCGGTGTGAAGAGAGTTTTGTGTTGCAACAGGTGGATATGGCAGAGCACACTCAAATAGGCAATAAAGGAATCCATCACTAGCAGTCGAAAGAGATATCTGATTTGCATAATGATATGGACCCTTAGTCATTGCGTTTGGCTGATTTTGGTAATAAATTTGAAAAATTACCAAATGCAAAGGTTGGACTATCAATTTTCGAACAAATTTGTTTAAATTCATGAGGCTTTTTGCTATTTTATCTTTTTAAAGATTCTTCAACATCTTTGCATTCACAGAAGCGCTCCTATGAATGGATGCTGCCTTTGAAAGAGCTCTGCGATGGTTGAAACATGTTGTCTGAAAATGATTCCAGATTGCTCATGGTTTGCCGAAACGGTCGTGGCTTTGCACATTCATCGAGGAAGGGTTGATTGTTGGCTTGCCGAAGGGGTTGTGGGCTGCCTTCACTCAGTGTCGGAAGGATTGTGATGGCTTTTGTTCGAAATCCCATGTCCATGAGCTTAACTATTACCTTGGTGTCGCTGCCCTGCTCTCTCCATATTGTTTGAGCACTCTATGCTTATATATATGTATATGGTGAAATTTTTAGTTTATCGAATTTAATGTTAAATTTTATCACTTCTCTTTTCATTGGCAATTTTTTATCGAACTTCAAGGTGGTTGAATTCAAACACGAATTTGAACTAGGTGACTTAGTATGGACCATCTCCAGTTACAACATGCACAATTGGCAGTGCAATGGTCCACCACCATGGGCATTTTAATAAGCCAGAGGCTGTAGCTTCAAAGAAAGGAGGACGAAATTTGTGCACTTGGGAACCAAATTGAAAATATGAAACTCTCGGGTCAGCAAGGCCTCTGGTATTCCTCCTCTTCAGCAAACTATGTTAGTTCTCATCCTCCTCTGCCCGATTTAAAGATAGAGCCTCCACTGTCTCTCCTTCGGGTCAGGGCAGTAATTGCCCCACCACTAGTCTCATGCAAGTCAAAACATGTCAAATTTTGGCCATTTTCTATATAATATTCACAACTAGAAACAAGGTTCATGATGTAATTTTGCTGACATATTGTAGAAAAAGCAGGCCTCTAGCCCTGTCAGAAGAATTCAGCCAGAAGGCGAATTCTGATGCAAATCTGGATTCTTGTTGCAATCCAGATGCAGATTTAATTAATACAAAATTCTCGGTTATTTTTAAAAGAAATGGGTATGATTATGGTAACCATACATGTATCTATAAATATATTGAGTTGGAAGGAGCTTCAATGCCTATGCTTTTGTGAATGATGTTCTGATCGTTTCTTGTATTGTTATTTCTTTCAGTGATGTGCAACTTCACACGCTATATTCTGATTGACTTTGTCTCATTTTCACTTCCAAACTTCCAACTTTAGATGGATTCAGTCCCAACAGATTTTTCATGCCTTTTTGATCGGATTGGTGAATTCATTTTGTTACTATTTTTTATTGTTGTTATTATATCCTTATAACCTTTTTGCAGTTCTTGTTTCATTTTATTTTAGTTAGCAGACATTCCTAGATGATGAGAGGATTGTTGTTCAGCTTGGTTGCAGGTTTCATACACATCGTGGTTCCTTGATGCGTTCAATTATGCTATTGCAACTGGGATGAATGTGTTGAACTTGAGCATTGGGGGACCTGATTACCTGGACCGCCCGTTTGTGGAGAAGGTAAAGTGTCGTCTACTGGTATTGCACGTTTTGTTTTCATTTAAACTCGCTTCGCATTTAGGTCAAGATTTTTATGATACACCCTGAGGGTGTCTTAATCTCAAACAGAGATCTGTCCTTAGGAGTCTGTCAATTGAAATATAGTGAACCAAATTGTTGTCCAGTTTGGGCTTTAGACTGTTTCTGACTTTCTGAAAATCGAATGAAAGAACTTTCCGCATCCAACATATTCTACTGTGATATACCATATATTGTACTTGCAAGCTATTACGACAAAGAACATAATACACTGAACATGATTATATATACATACTACAAAATTCTTTGTTTAGCAGGCTGAATTTGGAAGAAAAATTGTATGCAGTATATCTATTCAAACTATTTTTGTTAAAATGGAATTCAATTTGACTCCTTATGCAAACCTTTACAAAGTATAATTAAGTTGGTATTTGATGCTGGCGAATTTTCTTTGCAGAAAGAAAGAAATGGGGGATCCAAATTTGTAAATGGAACTTACATATACATTATTTACAGTAGTGGCATGGGGAATTACACGGAGTTATCTATGATCTAGATAAGATAATATAATACAATTTTATTAATGACTGACAAATGACCTAGAGTATATCTACATTTTGATAACAAAATGGATTGGTAGAAACTATTTCAATGGGATGGAAGGATTGGAATATAAATGGAGCTGCATGTCTAATGCAGGAGAGGTTGAGAAAACATGGCCAGAGTTAGAAGCTATGCCTACAAGTCCCTCTGAACATTAAAGTGGCCTGTGACTTGCTTGATAAACTCCTTTATAGATGATTGTGGGTGATAAAATGTGGGGGAGGATCTATGTTAACTCTTGTTGGATCTCAGTAACTACAATGCTTGTATTATCTTTCCAACCATTTACATCCAAATCTGTTGTGGAACTTGTAAAGAAGTTGTTGCAGATATCCTTGGGCTTAAGGTCATGCTTCTTCAGGCATGCCTGAAAGCAGATTGTTTACTAAGCTTGGTCCCTCAACAGATCAAAATGAAGAGAGAAAGAAAGAAAATATTTTAATGTCGTTAATGACCAAAAATAGCTGATGTAAGTGAAGGTAAAAACAAGTGTACATAAATCTGGCATTGGGGTTTGTAACTTTGTAGGTGTGTGGGTGTATGTTGTATTCTCCCCTTGCTTTCTGTATGTCCTTCCTATGGTTTTCCTAGCTCTCATTTTTTCTGCCTAGTTTGGGCCACCCTTGGATGACAGAGGTTCTTGCTGATAGGACATCTGCAAGTAACTTATGGCTTAGGTACTCCCTGATAATAGTGCTGTTTATGTGAATGCTAATGTTGTTGTTAACATTATTTTTCCCTGTTCCTATTGCTGGTTTGCTGTTTGGTGAAGCGTCTAACAATGGTTCCACCAAAGAGGCCTTGAAGGTTTGTATTGTATGTCTTCCATTAATTGGCATACCACGCCCTGATGCTATCCTATTGATATTACAGCTTCATAGTACAAAGTTCTTTGTAATGAATATCAACAGCAGCCACTGCTTGGGAGTTTTGTGTAAACATCCCTCTTGGGGCCATGATTGAAGGGTTTTTTCTATTCTATTTACCAAATGAAGCTGCATGTGATGAAATTGTGTCATGCAGTCTCTGGGCTTGCATAAATACCCTTATTTTTGTTTTCTCGTTGGTATGAGATTTTGCTATGGGAGTGCCCAGGATTGCAGTCTGGCAGTGGTGGAGTCCCCAGGGTTGCTCATGTAAGTCCAACACTTCCTAAAACATAACTTAAGCTTCTTGTCCGTTTTAGTTGCCGCAACCCTGGTGCTTCTTTAATCCTTGCCCTCAAAATATGCTGTGTCTGACCAAAGATTTTAAGGAGTATGTTTACATACTGTGTAGGTAACAAAGATGTTTAGGAAGTCTGTGCAATATTTTCACTTTTCTAGGTTCTAACACCTGCTTCTGATTTTAGAGTCTTGATGACATGGACTACTGTCTAATGGCCAGCCTTGAATCCCCCTTTCTTCAAGGTCCTTAGCTCCTCATGATCCCCCAATTTATGTGGCTCCTCTACCTAACACCAATGTGGACGTAAACTTTGTCCAGGATGTTAGAAAAATTCTCAAGGAATAGTGCTACTGGGACTGGCTACATGCTCAATGTTGTTTTTTGTAGCTTGGGACGTACTCCAAGCCTTGAGGATCAGGGGTTTGGAGGGCAAAGTGCCAGAAGAGTCACTTGTGGGCTTGGAACCCAAGCTTGGGGTTTTGCACCAATCGTGTTTGGGGCATTTCCATAGAGCACTTTGGACATGTGATGGCATGAGATGATAGAGGGCGGAAAGGAGAATCCAATGCTTTGAGAATCATCAAATTCCGAGTTGTCCATAGTGAGATATGAGGTTTTGAAGTTCATGAATGGGTTTGCACCATAAGTGTCACGGTTGGCTTGAGTCAAATAAGCGTCTTGAAAAGTTGGACAAGCCCTTAGATGACGTTTTGGAGGAGCCCTCTTATGTGTATAGATAAGAGGTGAGGAGGAGGCATTTCCTCATCCATTTTGTGCAACACAACACAAACAAAGAAGTTCGTTGGAGAAGCAAAACACATCTGTTGGAGGTTGCAGTATAGAGGATAGGACAGCGAGGGTTGAAGGGCTGTTTGAAGCAATGTTCCACCGAGTTTCTGGCATAGGGAAACGCGGGAGCAGCGATACGCACTAGGGGGACGTATATAAACAACCCCAAAATTTAAGGAATTTTCGGGGAAACGTGGGCACGTCAGTCATAAAAAATATAAAATTATAAATTATTAAAAATTTAATATATAAAAATAAAAAAATAAAATCCCAAAAATATGTCAATAACTAAATAGAAAATCTTAATAATTATGAAATGTACATCTAAAGACTAAATATGGTCATCATTACATGTTAGACTATTATCATTTGACATTTCTGCATTTTTAATCTAAAAGTAAACTACTAAATTGAATCCATCATTTGACATTATGCAATGTTCCATCTAAATTCATCATTTAGCATGATACAATGTACATCTAAATTAAATTAATAAATTCATCATTTGATAATTGAAATTATGCAACGCACATCAAATTTTCAAAAACGATAAAAAGTAAATTCATCATATGACAATGACAATAATATTATGTTGAAGTCTAAAATAGCCATAGAATACTAAACTAAAAGTAAACATAGAAAGCACTGAGTAGTGACATACTAGTAAATTTCTCAAAAAGTACTAAATAGTATTAATAAATACTAAGTTTTAAGTTTTAATATACTTAAGTTTTTTTTATTTTTGTTATTGTTTGTAAATTTTTTTTTAATAAGTTTTAAATTTTATTATAATTTGATTAATTAATTTATTTGAAAAAAATTAAGTTTTAACAAGTTTTAATATTTAATATAGTTTATTTTTTTTTGTTTTTTGTTTTATTTTACATATATTTAAATTTGTATTTTTTTAAATTTTTAATGTTTTAAAAAAATTATTAGACAAAAATGGGGGACGCATATGTGGCCCCTTCCCCTTGGCGTTGCCCCTGCGTCACCACGACGTCTCCCCGCCCACCCCCGCAAAGGAGTCATGTTTCGCTGCAGAAAAATGTACCCCCCTGAGTTTCCCCAAAAAGGGGATGTGGGGGAAACATTTCCCTCGGAGTTTCCATGTCATCAGACCATGGGGGAGCGCCAGGGCGCTTCCTCGTGGAACACTGGTTTGAAGCCTAGTTCAGGTGACCGAAGTGCTGGAGGAAGGGACGCGGAGCTTTGTTGTAAGGCCGCAACAAGGACAAACTGTTTTGAGGGTGGGTTGGCCCTTAATAATGGTGCCTCAGGCTAGAATAAGGCTATTGTAGGGTGTTGTAGCTGTTTGGAGGGAGTTCGAAGGACTTGTGAGGGCTAGAACAACCCAAGATCATTACTTAGGGCCATATCCCCTCATGGAAGGGCAACCCCACTCCTAAAGGGCAATTATGGGAAGAATTAGAGGGCTAGTATGGGTTGAGTTTTGTGCCTTAACAAGGCCTAGGTTGTAGCAGTGGAGCAAACTTCGAAACAACGAACAAGGTATGTGTTTTGGTGATGTTTGTAGGTGTTGTTTGCAGCCCGTGGGAGCCATTTGTTGGGGTTGTCTTGGGTGTTAAGAAATCCCAACTAGGAGCAGGTCTCGCAGTGGATAAGTCCTAGGAGAGGACTATTGGTGAAGTCTGTTACCAACCATGCGGAGGGGTTTCCTAGGTGTTAGATGCCCTAACTAGGAGAAGATGCTACATCGAGGATTGGTCACTCGTGGACTGTTGGAGGGTAGCATTAGAGTGGACCAACTGTGGACGTGATTGGGCATTTATGGTCTGCTGGAGGACAACGTGATAGTGCCCAAGGTTGGAGCCCAATGTGCACTATCCTCATGGACTTAGATGGTTGCTAGAGTGGCAGTTGTTGAACTCAAGGGTTGACGAACCAGAGGAGTAGCTTGTGGAGCCCGAGACTTGTGTGTGGAGAAGGACTTCTACAACAGATGAGGAGCAATCCTCCTAGCCTGTGTTCATTGTGGGAGATGGACATCTTGCAGTGATAGGTGGCAGACCTTCCTGCCCTATGTTGGTCTTCATTGGAGCATCGCTGGAAGACCATAGTGGGCTGAAGCTCCTGAGTAGCTGAGGAGAAACAGTGGGCAGATTGAGAGTTGTTCACAAGTGGAGCTGTGAATAACTTGACAGGAGTCTTGTAATATTCCTAATTAGCACTGCTAATTGGAATATTTGATTTTTGTATAGTTTTGCCGCCTATAGTTAATTAATAAATAAAAGTGAGAAAAGGGGGGCTAACTCACTTAAATAAAATAAAGTGTCTCCCTAGTAGATGCAACGTTATAACTTAAGGGGGAGCCTTGGGGGTCCACACCACGTATGAGAGGAGGCTCACGTAGCCTCTAGAAGCTTCTGCGCAGGCCCATGAGGAGCACGTGGGAGAGAGAGGGACCACGTAGGGTTTTGAGGAGGGCCAGCGTTATAAAAGGAGGGAGAGCTATCTCATTTGGGCATTATTGATATGTTGATGATATTGTGAGCTAGACTTCTGTCTACTTGAGCACGCCGGTTGTTTAGTCGGTCTGCAGCACTGTTTAGTGCGAACTGAGTGTCTCCGGTCGGAGATCTCGCCCTTGGCCCCAGGGGACTTCGAGTGCCTGCTCGGGCAAGGTATTCCTTCAGTTTCAGCAGTTGATTTGCAGGAGATTTTGGTGGACGTTTTGCAGAGGAGCTGGTCTCATAGAGTGACTGCGCAGTCCAGGAGGGAGGACGCAGTTCAGGAGGGAGGACGCAGTTGGTATTGGTGCAGCGCTGTTGTGGGGGATTTTCGTGGAGTCCTCAGCGTATTTCAGCTTGGAGGGATTGTTGATTCAGTTGGAGAGTTTTGCAGGGGGACTCGTGGCCCTTTTCCAGCATTTTTCTTGAGCCTCTGCGCTGTGCTTGGGAGAGACAGCGTTTTTCTTGAGGAGGGCTTCAGTGGTGGTTTTTCGGAGGTGGTGCATTTGCTTCATGGTTTCTGGGTTTTGTCCGGAGCAGTGAGTACAGGCAGCTTACCGATTCTTAGCTCATTCCGGTGAGGGGATCAGCCCCTAGTTCCAGTTCATTGCAGCAGCAGCTTTCTATAGCAGATTTCTCCAGCAGCTAGGACGCAGTCTCTATTGTAGCCATTTCCTATTCTGAGAGGGTTCTTCACTTGCCTTGTGCAAGGATAGGTGCACTTATTCTGATTATCTCTTGTACCCATATATGTATTCTCAGATTAATAAAATGGCTTAGCGTTCTGGTATTTTATGTGTACTTGCTTCATATTCTAGTTTCGGCATTTTTCCTATATAGTTGCATGCTTGTATTTCTGTGTATTACTGTCTATTTCCCGTTGGGGATATTACAAGTCTCGATGTGTTGATGCATTGATGGACGAACGATTTATAGCCGAGGTTCTGTGGTTAGATGGACTTGGAGCATTGATAGAGGCGGGAGCTGCAGATCGAGAGCCGAAGGACCGGGCAAGTACAGGGTACGACCGAGAGGATCTGAGAGAGCGTGCTACATCAACAAGATGGTCGGAGTATCTTGTTGAGGGCAGATCGGTCGTCAATGTACTGAACCAAGCCCCAATTTGTATCTTCTTCTAGTGGATGATTGAGGGCCATTATCCCTGGTACGGGAGCCCTAGACTGTTGTATTATATTTTGTTTAATATAACGAAGTTGGGTTGAAAAATGTAAAAAGCTGTCTATATTCTGTGCATGTGTGATTTAATACTGTTTATATTCCGCTGTGCAAAGTAGTTATGTTGAGATTCTTGGTTTGGCAGCGTCAGGGATTTTAAGATTCTATCCTAGACCCAAGATCATGGAAATCGAACATGGTATCAGAGCATGTCGGAGCTACTTTGAGGGACAAAGAATTAGAGTGTGCAAAGTGATGCAACTCAAAGGGAGTTGTGGGTGTCTAGATCATGGAGCAGAGGGTTCAACTGAAGACATGGAGATGTGGTCTTGACTGGCTTGGCATCAAGATTTGCTGGGAGTTCTGGGGGATTGATGGTGAGCCGGTGAGCCTAGTGAACAACAATTTGTTGTAGGGCAGATTGCTGATCATGGACTTCCGTTGATTTGTCATGGATAGTTGGGACAACTCGAGGGTTTCTTTGGCTTGGACAACATCAGGTTGATCGAGATGGCTTCATGTGATGGGCTTCAGATTGGCAGGCTAGAGTTTTCATTGGTTCGTGATGCTGCATATCTGAGATTTGAGGGATTTGAATGAGTAGTATTTGATCCAAGAGGATGAGTGTTGGCAGGACTGAGCCAAAGGAGATTGTATAGGCTTAGAGGGAGTCTAGCCTCAGAGGGAGTAACCTTATGGAGGTTTGGGATCTTCAGGTTTGGATGCGATGAGACATAGATACTATCGAGATTGATGGGTTCATTCTACAGGCTATGCTACAGAGATGGATTCCAGATAGGCTAGTGTTGCCAGATGATGATGGTTACTTCCTAGTCTTGGAAGTACCTCCCTCACTAAGAGGGAATGTTGATTTTTGTATCTTGGGAGGTACTCCAAGCCTTGAGGATCAGGGGTTTGGAGGGCAAAGCGCCATAATAGTCACTTGTGGGCTTGGAACCCAAGCTTGGGGTTTTGCACCAATTGTGTTTGGGGTATTTCCATGGAGCACTTTGGACATGTGATGGCATGAGATGATAGAGGGCTTCGAGAATCTTCGAATTTCGAGTTGTCCCTAGTGAGATATAAATTTTTGATGTTCATGAATGGGTTTGCACCATTAGTGTCAAGGTCAGCTTGAGTCAAATAAGCCTCTTGACAAGTTGGACAAGCCCTTAGATGACATTTTGGAGGAGCCCTCTTATGTGTATAAATAAGAGGTGAGGAGGAGGCATTTCCTCATCCATATTGTGCAACACAACACAAACAAAGAAGTTCGTTGGAGAGGCAGAAGACATCTGTTGGAGGTTGCAGCAAAGAGGACAAGACAACGAGGGTTGAAGGGCTGTTTGAAGGCTAGTTTAGGTGAACAAAGTGCTGTTGGAAGGGCCAAGGAGCTTTGCTGTAAGGTCGTAGCAAGGACAAGCTATTTTGAGGGTGGGCTGGCCCTTAATAAAGGTGTCGCAGGCTGGAACAAGGTTGTTGTAGGGTGATACAACTATTTGGAGGGAGGCCGAAGGACTTGTGAGGGCTAGAACAACCCAACATCATTACTGAGGGCCATATCCCTGTTGAGATTTTTGGGTAGCATCAGATGTGCTCTAGCTCCCAAATTTTGTGGAGGAGCTGGATTACATGAGATCTCCAAGACCCAGAAAGCGTTTGGAGAAATTCCATTAGGTTTAAGAGATATTCAAATAATTAATCTTTTTAATTAAGGACCCTAAGTCAAACTTAGGAAAATGAAAAGGTTAAAGTGAATTAAATTAAACATGTGATGAGAATGACTTAAGTGACGCGAATCAAGCAACTTCTAATCTTAGTTGTCGATTAGAGATTAGATCACGGTCGTTGGTTTGCCAATGAGAAAAGTATAAGAGAAGGGCTTGGGGTCAGTTGGAGAACACACACATTGGCAGAGCGCTGAAGCTAAGCTGAAATTCTAGGGCGTGGTTTACTAAGAATTTTAGGAAGAGTTTGTAGTGCAATGAGGGGCAGTATTGGCAAGGGGATGATCTGATCCCAGGCCAAGAGTACAATAGCGACAGAGAGGCAACATACCAAGCAGTGCAGAGGCAAGCCAGAGCCACGCAGTCCAGCAGAGGCCACCCTGAGGCAGAATGAGTAGGAAGGAAGGCTAACACAAAGGGCTGAGGAGTAGCGCTGGGGTTTCCAGTGGGCTAGAAAGGGCTCGAATTCATAATTCCTCGGTGAGGGTTGATTTAGCCATATTTTTTGTCTCCGAGAGAAAGAGGTATAGCTGCTGTGATTTCTCTATAGGTCCAACCATGTTTGGTGCCCAGAAAATGTTGTATTCAGAATTTGCTTAATAATAAAACCCTCCAGACCTAGCAGCACCAGTTTTCCTGCAATGGGTTTTTCCGAGGACATTTGTCTGAAAAATGTCTCACTTTGTCATATGAGCATTCTATTCAGTAAATGATCTATATGTGTAGGCTGCTATTTGTATTTACTTCACTGTTTTCTGAATAATCAGATTAATAACTTGTGTATTTAATCAAGTAGGAGAAGTAAATCGAGAATTAGCACTACGGTTTCTTAGATTAAGAAATTTTCATAATCCCCTCATGGAAGGGCAACCACACTCATAAAGGGAAATTCTGGGCTGAATTAGAGCGCTGGTAGGGGCTGAGTTTTGCGCCCTCACCAGGCGTAGGTTGCAACAATGGAGCAGAATTCAACACAATGAACAAGGTATGTGCTTTGGTGAATGTTTGTAGGTGTTGATCCAAGTTTTGGATTGGTTTTGTTTGCAGCCCGTGGAAGCCATTTGTTGGGGTTGTCTTAAATGTTAAGAAATCCCAACTAGGAGTAGATCTCGCAGTGGATAAGTGTCCTAGGAGAGGACTATTGGTGAAGTTTGTTAGTAGCCATGTGGAGGGGTTTCCTAGGTGTTGGATGCCCTAACTAGGAGAAGATGCTACAACGAGGATTGGTGACTCGTGGACTGTTGGAGGGTAGCATGAAAGTGGACCAATTGCAAACGTCATTGGGCCTTTATGGTCTGCTAGAGGACAACGTGATAGTATTCAAGGTTGGAGCTCGGTGTGCATTATCTTCATGGACTTAGATGGTTGCTAGAGTGGCAATTGTTGAGCTCAAGGGTTGATGAACCAGAGGAACAATTTGTGGAGCCTGAGACTTGTGTGTGGAGGACTTCTATCGCAGATGATGGGCAATCCCGCTAGCCCGTGTTCATTGTGGGAGATGGACATCTTGCAGTGATAGGTGGCAGATCTTTGTGCCCTATGTTGGTCTTCATCGGAGCAACGCAGGAAGACCATAGTGCATTGAAGTCCCTGAGTAGCTAAGGAGCAACAATGGGCAGATTGAGAGTTGTTCACAAGTGGAGCTGTGAACAACTTAACAGGAGTCTCGATGTGTTGATGCATTGATGGACAAACGATCACTTAGTGAGCATATTGATAGCTGAGGTTCAGTGGTCGGATGGACTTGGAGCATTGATAGAGGCAGGATCTGCAGATCGGGAGCCGACGGATCAGGCAGGTACAGGGTACAACCAAGAAGAGCTGAGAGAGCACGCTGCGTCAACTAGATGGTCAAAGTATCTTGTTGAGGGCAGATTGGTATTCAATGTACTGACGCCAAGCCCCGACTT
The DNA here is from genome assembly GCA_034641835.2 of Pinus albicaulis. Classification (NCBI taxonomy): domain Eukaryota; kingdom Viridiplantae; phylum Streptophyta; class Pinopsida; order Pinales; family Pinaceae; genus Pinus; species Pinus albicaulis. Next base: position 368,804,912 of record CM076575.1, read on the forward strand.
GTATTTTGTACTAGTGGATGATTGAGGGCCGTTATGTTGAGATTTTGTGTATTTGGGGTAGCATCAATTGTGTTCTAGGTCCCAAATTTTGAGGAAGGACTAGAGTTCACCTGATCTACAAGACCCAGAAATGGATTTGGGAAATTTCATCTGGTTTAGGAGATATTAAATTAATTATTTATTTTAATGTATTTCCTAAGTTAAAACTTAGGAAAATAAAATAATTAAAATGAATTTAATTAAACTTGTGATGAAATTGTCCTAAGTCACACGGATCAAGCTTTCTTTTAATCTTAGCCATTGATTAAAGATTTAATCTTAGGCAATCCTGACTAATCTCAGCTTAGCTTCAGTGCTCAGATTAATCTCAGCTTAGCTTCAGTGATAGTCAGGACTGGCCTCAATGCAATCACAGATGAGTGGGAAACCTTTGTCCAAAATATCTTGGGCAGAGCAGACCTCCCAGATTGGGACAACTTGTGGTTAATCCTGCGGCAAGAAGAACTACGAAGCTTCACCAAGAAGCAGCACAACCCTGCGTTGAGCAAGGTTAAGAAGGAAGAGGAGGAAGATGCAGCCTTGGCATCAAAGAAGCAGCCGAAGAAGAAGAAGGATCTTTCTAAGATCAAGTGCTTCCAGTGTGGCGAAATGGGACATTTTGCCAGCCATTGTTCAGAAAAGAAGAAGGACAAGGAAGCATCTTCTTCCAAAGCAGTGGTGGCAGATGATGGATCCGGAGATGATGTGGCCATGAGCGCTCATGAACCACGAAAGTGGGGCGACATGGATCTGTAGAGGAGCTACAAAAGTGAGGTGGGATCCTTGAGTAGCTCATCTCTTGGATCACAAGCGAGCTACGACAGCCTTAAGACAGTAGCGGGACAAGTGGAGCAGTGGGTGCATAGATCACAGATGAGGCATAAGCAGAGGCAGATCTGGAGGCTGGGAGGAGCATCGCAGAGCATAGCAACAACAACAGCGTAGAAGCAGTAGCAGCGCAGAGGCTGATGTGACTTCAGCAGCGCAGTGCAGTACTGCTTACGCAGTGTAGAGCTGCAGCAACGCAAAAAGCTTTAGAGGGACAACGCAGTGCAACAGTGGCGTGATAGATTTCAGCACAAGGAGCTGTTGTGACTGCAGTAGTGCAGAGGGAGTCTGATTACGCAGGCAGAGCTGTAGCTATGCATCGTTCTTTAGATGCTAGCGCAGATTTGTAGCCTATGGAGCTTCAGTGATGAGGATGTAGCCCATCTGACTTGTCTGTCAAAGATTGGGCAGGAGATTCAGTTGTTTCTCTCAACAACTGAAGTTGCAGTGCAGCAGATCAACAGTGGCAGTGCTATGAGCAGCACAGATGCAACATATTGAGAGGGAGCTGCAGTACAGTGGCTACAGTGGCATGGGCAACAATAGTGCAGAGTTGAGTGGCAGGAGGCCAAGCTTTAGCAGCACAGAACCAGTGCCCAAAATCATGTAATGCATAAGTGTGATGTATTGCTAGAGCACACCCTTGATGCTAACAGAGAGTGTTGAGATTTTGTGTATTTGGGGTAGCATCAGTTGTGCTCTAGGTCCCGAATTTTGAGGAAGGACTAGAGTTCACCTGATCTACAAGACCCATAAATGGATTTGGGAAAGTTCATCTGGTTTAGGAGATATTAAATTAATTAATTATTTTAATGTATTTCCTAAGTTAAAACTTAGGAAAATAAAATAATTAAAGTGAATTTAATTAAACATGTGATGAAATTGTCCTAAGTCACACGGATCAAGCTTTCTTTTAATCTTAGCGATTGATTAAAGATTTAATCTTGGCCGTTAATTTGTCAATGAGAAAAGTATAAAGGAAAGGCTTGGGGTCATTTGTAAGATACACAGAGGCAGAGCACTGAAGCTAAGCTGAGATTCTAGGGCGGGGTTGCTAAGAATTCTCAGAAGTGTTTTAGTTGTAGAGAGGGGAATTTAGACCAAGGGGATGATCTGGTCCCGGGGTCTAGAATACGCAAGAAGTAGAGAAGAGATCAGGAAAGACAGCACAGAAGAACTCAGCAGTAGCAGAAGGCAGCGGCAGTAGCAGCAGACGGCAGCAGCAGCAACAAGGACAGTGTGATTTTCAGGAAACCCTTTAGGGGTTACGCAGATACCCTTAGGGGCAGCGTAGCGACTGCGTCACCCAATCTGGGGTAATGCAGTCCCTTCCAGTGACAATGCTGAGCATTTGGAGGCCTTCAGAGGTTGACGCAGTGTCTTTCAGGGGCAGATCTTGGGTTTCTAGGCCTAGATCTGGCTGAGTTCTGTAAATCCCGTTTGAGGGTGTGGATCAGTCAGTATTGTTGGTCTTAGATCAGCCAGGTGCTGTAGATCTAAAGTTTTCTCTGTAGGGTTTTCCAGATCTGGAACCCAGAGTTGTGTATTCAGAAATATTCTTAATAATAGAACGCTCCAACAGCCAGAGATCGGTTTTCCCACATTGGGTTTTTTTGAGGACAATTTGTCCAGAAATAACTGTGTCACTTTGTCTATGTGTGCATGTGCTTATTCTAGATCTGAATTGTCAGAGAGCTGTTATGTGTTTTGCTTTGATGTTAACTTGAATTTATTCAGTTGATAACTTGTATAAGTAGGAGAAGCTTAACTGGATTAACAAAAATAATTTATGCATAAGAATTAAGATTTATAAATTTCTACACGTTATCCCTGGTACGGGAACCCTAGACTGTTGTATTATATGTTGTTTAATATAACAATGTTGGGTTGAAAATTGTAAAAAGTTATCTATATTCTATGCATGTGTGATTTACTGCTGTTTATATTCCGCTGTGAAAAGTTGTTCTGTTTAGATTCTTGGTTTGGTAGCGTCTGAGATTTTAAGATTCTATCCTAGACCCAAGATCGTGGAAATCAAACACTCAACTCTCAATTCAATGGGCTAACAATAATTCTTAGGATTCACATTTGCATCTCAAGGCCCAAAGGGTCTGCATGCTTGTCCTAAGGAATCACTTTTCATGTTTCTAATATTAGGGCACATTATCTTTGTGTTCCTTTCATATCCTAGGAGGTCTCATATCTCGAGGCTGGTTATAGGAAACCTAATGTGTGTACTGCCATTCATGGCTACTTTTTTCACATTCTTAAGGGCTTGATAATGTCAAGCTCAATTGAGACCTTGCAGGTCTACTAGAAATGTTTGAAGAGGGTCATCATAATTCTGGATCTTGTTATGCTCTCTGATGAGAAAAATTTCTTCTTTAACTATTTATAGTCTCATCCTATCCAAGTGCTAGCAAAAGTGATCTTCTTGTTTCTTTCTTGTCCCTTGGTTTCCTTGGTTAGTGGCTTCATCTGGGGTCATTACACCAAAAACTCAAGTCAAAATCAATTCCATTGACCCTCTTCTCTTCCCTTGCTTGGTAAAGATCTTTTGTTTGAAGTTTCACCCGAATTCTTGGCGTTGCTTGCGTCCACTTGGGCTTCTTTCTGGTCCCACTTTCTTTATCATTCGCCATCTCATAAATAATATCTTAGAAAACCTTTTCCCTTCAGAATCTTAGGTCTAGGACATTGCTTATCAAGGAATATCCCTCATCCCTAGGTCTAGGCTTCCTTTTAAGCCTTTCTTGGAGAACCTCACACCTTGCTTCTTGAGCAAGTAAGCTCTATCATCTTAGTCTCCCCTATGAATGGGCTTTTGAAATCACGATCTCTTCATCATTGATATACCATTCATAGTGATTTCCCTTATACCTAGACTCCTCGTTGTTGAAGATTGTAACTAGGTTCGATCTTCATAAATTGTATTTGATTCAAATTTTATTGTACTTGTCAAAAGAACAAAGAAAATAATTTTATATTATTATTAAATGAATTATTAAAGCATGGGTTTCATGCTTGGGTCATATTATTTTAGACCAAAAGTTCCCATTGTGGACTTCTAGGTTTAATTTTGAGTTTATTTTTTTTCCCAAAGAAAAAGTCGAACTCTTTATATTCATAAAAATTTAACTATGTACATACATTTAAGCATTTCTTGGTATGAGTCCGTGGTCTCCCAATTTGCGGCCGAAAGATTCAGCCCATCTTCTAAAACCCCATCCAGAAATAGGATGAGTTTGATCAAAATCTTCCCTTATTATAGGGAAAAACTGCCAACTGTCCGTCGGCCCTGTACCATATGCACAAACAACGTGTTCTTGGGCCTCCTCTTAAGAGGAGAACAACCCAAACAGGAAAACAAACATTGTGTGTAGAGTTAAAATGTAATCAACATAGTATTTTGTCCACATATGAGTTTTTTGCATGTAATATCCCGGATGGGATATTTTAACTAAAATGCAGAAAAATATTGAATACCACAATTTGCCGTAAAATAATCATTCATTCAACAGAAGATTGCCATGTAAAATTAAAAGACAAGAAACACTGCAATCCAATACCATATAGAACAGAAGAAAAATCTCAGCTTTTATTATAGATAATAAACAGGGGTTTACATATAGATCTGACCCAAAAAGAGCTGAGATAGAAAACTGGCCACCAAGATAAGCTGCTGAACGGCGCTGGCCACAAACTGAACTGCTGCACTCTCCCTCTGGCAACAACTGACACTGAACCCACTGAAAATGATGAAGCCCAAGTTGAAGATCTGAATGATCCTCACACCAAACTCTGAAGCTCTGTGAAACTCCTAAGTGAAGTCTCCTCAAGAGTATTGGGTTTCCGTCCAATACTCACAAATCACCCGAGGGTTTCCGTCCTGGGGCTACTGCATGAAGTAGAGAACCACGTCCTCAAACCTCTCATATACAAGCAAATGATCTACTCCAAAGATGTCTCCCAATGGCCTCCTCCCTTTCTTTTATAGATCCCTTGGAGTCTTCTAGAGCATTATTTTATTATTATTTTATTTATGGAGCACTTTTCCCTTCTATTAAAATATTATAAAATATTCCTTTTTAATGCAGAAAAGGGTATATCGGCTACCACGCCTCCTCTGGTCACTGAAATCTCTGTCTAATTGTCCCATCGTGTAGGTCTCGTCGTCCCGGTTCCGATGAGCTATTACACTAAGGTGTTCCATCGTGTATCCCTCCCGGAATGCCACCTTGAGCATAATTAGCCGAGTTAAGCCCATAAATAACTCAAAATTCCGAAAGTTATCGGAATGCATCGGAACGAAAGCCAAACTGCTCGGATGGTGGAGTATATCAAGCGAATGCCTCCGAACACCATGAAAACTCCACAAAACTCCTCCGAAAGCTCCTGAGCCCATTGATAGCACCAATCTGTACATGTGACCTGTCTGCTCCTAACTCTAGAAATCCCTCCTTGCCCTGTCACGGGTGATACCAAAAATGAGAACATTACAGACCTCTCGCCCCAAGATTGCTTGCCCTCAAGCAATCGAAATATGTGGGCCACTCTATTGGCCCGCTGCATCTCAGGCCCAATGCCTGGATCCCATACCAACCTCTGGGTGCTGCTATGCACCTGTGTCAAACCTCTCGGAACAGATCCCTCAATGCCGGGATCCCAAACTGATCTCTCTATGTCCCAGTCAACAAACAGTCCTCCCGGATCCCAGTGCCACCATGGCCAATCATCGCCCAAGTCCCACGGCTCAGGCTGCGCACTGTCTCTGGCTATAGCTGATGCTCTCAGAGGTGAAGTCCACCAGCAAGCATCAATGCTCCTGGGCTCCTGCTGTGCTGTACCTGTAACTGCATATGCTGCCCCACCAACTGCATACCAACTCATCACCTCTCTCCAATCCAAGTCCTGACTCAATCCCACGCTGATCCTGTTCTCCTGGAATCGGGAAGGAGTCCTGAAGTGACGACAACCGGTGCCCTCCTGCCAACTGAAATCTGTAACATCTACTGTGTCTAAGGGCCCCTGCTCCACTGTGCTCGCCACGAAAAATACCGTACCATCAAGAGGGTAACAACTCATGATCTCCCGCCAGTCCATCCTGGAAGAAGAATCCAATGTAGCAACAACCACACATGGAACACGCCCAGGGTGTTGCTGCCAGCCTGTAATCAACTCCCACTGCTCTGCCCTGTCTACCAATGGAAGCTGCCTGTAGAAGGAAGCCCCTCTCTCTATAGTGGGCCAAAGTGGGCAAGACATGTTGCAAGCCCCATCGATGTACTCCTGGAGAGTACTACTCACTGAAAGTACTGCAGCTCGACCGACTGTATGTACATCTATCTGTACCTCATCGATGTGTCGGCCCAAAGATGGATGCTCCACCATCTCCAACAACTCATCCCTCTCATCGGGAATGTAAAACTCCTGCTGTCCCCTAGCTCCCTGCAGAACTATCCCATCGACCTCCAACGTCTCTAGAGGATATGGATCTGCAACTGGTGTCTGTGCATCTGACTGCTCCTCCTCAAAGGCTGACCCCAATGTTAGCTGCATATCCATCATAGGCTCAATGTGGGTGCCCATCTGGATCTTACCCAGGGAAATGTCATGCCTGATGTCCATAGTATCCTCCTCTGCTGACTCAGGCTCCATCATATGCTGCTCTGGCTGAATCGTCACAAGTAACTCATCACCCAGAGTATCACCTATACAGTCCCCTGACTGCTCACCCTGCACACTAGAACACAGCTCTGGTCTACTGTCATCATCATCTCTGCATGGCTGCCCTCGCTCCCCAGAAGCATCCTCATATGATCCCATGGACTCATTTGAAGAAGAGTCCTCATCCTGGCATACAGAAGGAACGTCTACCTGCTCTACCTCTGCCACCTCATCTGCATCTCTCACACATGAGTGATCAGGCCCCCAAGGTTCTTTGCAAATGAAGCAAAGTCCCTTCCTCCTCGGCTCATTTCTGCTGCCTGACCCACCAAGCGGGTGCTCCTCACACAGTCCCAGCGCTCCACAAGGAGAAACTCAATGTTACGCTCAACCAACCCTTGGGCTAGCTCATAAGCAGCAGGTGAGACCAATTGCTCTCTCCTCCAAATGCTCAACAACCTGGTCTACAACTCTCAGGAAATGGTCTCATGGTCTCTCATACATGACGACAGGATGGACTGCATGTGTGCTATGACGGTGTCAGGATGATGTCTCCTAATGCTAAAGAAGCATCGGAACATCTGCAAAATCAGGTCATCACACCCAAGGTCAATCATGATGACATAAGTCTTGATTGTGGCCATACTCCATAGAATCTCAAGCTTCTTCCCAAAGGTAGAACCTGTGCTGTTGTCCAAATCCTGAAAAGTCTCTACAATCAATTTGAAAATTCTTCTCATAATATCATCATTGTAGGGAGGGAAGGGTGCTGTTATCCTCAAGATATCGCTGAAACAAGAGGCAACTATAAGCTGGACTCTCTCACTTGGATGTTCCAAGAATCTGGCTTGTATCAATGCAAGCATAGATGGCTTCAAAGCCCAATTTAAACTCCAATCAGATTGCTCTACTTTTGAAAGGCATGATTCTAGTTTCTCTAACACGGGAAAGTCATTTTCTAACCTTCCACTCTTTAATTTCATCCCAAGTGCATACAGCCAATCTCCTACTTCTTCCTCCTTTTGTAAATTCCTCGGATGCTCTTGTTGGAGCAATTTATGTACCTTCTTGGAGAAGGGTCTGCTGTTCTGTTTTGTTTTCTGGTTTTCTGATCCATGGTGGTTCAAGGAATCAATTTTTATCCTTCTCAATTTGTTTAGGAGTTCCTCCATCGTTCAGTCAATGGTATGATCACTGTTTTCCTGAGCTTGTTGTAGTTCTTAACAAACAATGCGTAAATTGTGAAGTTCAAGAATTTCTGGGTTTACTAATATTTTTCAGTGTGATGTTTTACCAGACACATCATAGATGTACCACTGTAGGAGGAATATGTGTGACGCACAGTGGCATCCTCCCAGAAAGACCAATCCTCACTTATTGCAAACCCAGAAAATTTGGCAAAGATTCATAACAAAGATGTACTAAGCATAACATGATCAGAAAACATAACAAGATGATACAGAACTTAGAAAAACCTGGTTTACGTGCAACAGTCGTTCAAGAGATTCCCTGACAGCCAACAAACAATACGCTCACTGGGACTTCCCACGTTTACAATGCAGTGCCTGTAACTCCCACGTTTACAATGCAGTGCCTGTAACGTTACTTAGATTTGGTGGGACTGTGGTTGCATTCTCCAGTAGAATTTATAACAACCGTCATAACACGTCCTTCCAGAATATGCGTAGAATACGCAGCTCCTCCAGCAACCTTGAATTTTAGCCAATCGTTTTCACAAAGAAATCCGCTGGCCCAAAATTATTCAATTAAAATGCGGCTTCTTTGATAAATTAATCCGACCACTACGGACTGTTCTGATTACTCATGGCGACTGGCGTCCATGATTCCATCCCACAGAAACGTGTCACTACTCCTCCTGATCGGGTGATGGGACTAATCGATACAAAGCATGCTGCAATTTTCCGCAAGGTTGAATTCAAATGCCTGCCCGCTTTCATTCGACCGATTTGATGTATACAACTTGACCACTCGACCACTTATCGGTGCAGCAGATTCGGATCCGCTTCAACCGGAACTCGTCGGCTCCCATAATGCCAAATGACGTCAATTATTCTCATTTTTGGTTTCTTGCTGTCGGTTCACGCCCCGCGCATGCAGATACTCTCCCCTATACAAAATATTTGTGGCAGATTGATCTCACGGCTTCATTACAAGAATTCCGACTCCCAAAAAATCAACGCTCAAAGTTTGTCGGTCTCAGGCTTAACTATTCTCCCAACTCGGCCTCTACAAATAACCCACAGCTTATATACAAGAATGCCGTCACCCTCAAAATGTTACTGACGAAGTTTTTTGCATAATTCTTGTGGCAGTGTTGCATCTGAAAACCATCTCTCACAATTTGCTTGACGGCTTCCCTTTGATTATGATTTCACGCCCAAAGTTTTAATTCCTTTCACGCACAGGAAAATTGGCCCCACAACTTCTTTCCTCCGCTGCGAGCACTACCGACGCCGAGGGATTTCAAGCGGCTCCCACACTCACTCGGAATCGACCGACTTCTCCCAAGCAAGTGTAATGGCCTTAATTCGGCTATCCCGAAATCGCAGGGAAGTCTTGGCCCACCAAATTTCGGCTACGCTTGCGCGTCTTCTGAAGCTCCACACCACACGGGTAAAGCCTTTATCATATTGCGTGATCCTTGGACTGCGTCCACCTATAATTTCAAATTGTTTATCGGTCCTTCAATTTCTACATGACACCCTCATGGCTCGAAACTCCCGCTTACAGGTTTCAAAATTGCAGAAGAATTTCGGCTTTAGTTTTGGCCCTAAATTTTCAAATGGTGCTCACGCTTGAATTACGAGAAGCAGCTCCGTCTTCGCACCCTCTTCGTTCAAGTCCTTGGCCTTCAAATAACCCAGTAGAAATATGCAGATTCGATCTTTAATGATCGTTCGGCAAGTAAGCATTAAACTCCAGTTCAATTGAAAAGCAATATTATTCCAACCTGTTCTCCTTCGGCACCTTTGAAAGCACTCCACAAATCTATGTTTGGCAATAAACCCTCAGGCTGGCAAGATCACCAGCTCTGATACCACTGTAATATCCCGGATGGGATATTTTAACTAAAATGCAGAAAAATACTGAATACCACAATTTGCCGTAAAATAATCATTCATTCAACAGAAGATTGCCATGTAAAATTAAAAGACAATAAACACTGCAATCCAATACCATATAGAACAGAAGCAAAATCTCAGCTTTTATTATAGATAATAAACAGGGGTTTACATATAGATCTGACCCAAGAAGAGCTGAGATAGAAAACTGACCACCAAGATAAGCTGCTGATCGGCACTGGCCACAAACTGAACTGCTGCACTCTCCCTCCGGCAACAGCTGACACGGAACCCACTGAAATGATGAAGCCCAAGTTGAAGATCTGAATGATCCTCACACCAAACTCTGAAGCTCTGTGAAACTCCTAAGTGAAGTCTCCTCAAAAGTATTGGGTTTTCGTCCAACACTCGCAAATCACCCGAGGGTTTCCATCCTGGGGCTACGGCTGAAGTAGAGAACCACGTCCTCAAACCTCTCATACACAAGCAAATGATCTACTCCAAAGATGTCTCCCAATGGCCTCCTCCCTTTCTTTTATAGATCCCTTGGAGCCTTCTAGAGCATTATTTTATTATTATTTTATTTATGGAGCACTTTTCCCTTTTATTAAAATATTATAAAATATTCCTTTTTAATGCAGAAACGGGTATATCGGCTACCACGCCTCCTCCGGTCACTGAAATCTTTATCTAACTGTCCCATCGTGTAGGTCTCGTCGTCCCGGTTCCGATGAGCTATTACACTAAGGTGTTCCATCGTGTATCCCTCCCGGAATGCCACCTTGAGCATAATCAGCTGAGTTAAGCCCATAAATAACTCAAAATTCCGAAAGTTATCGGAATGCATCGGAACGAAAGCCAAACTGCTTGGATGGTGGAGTATATCAAGCGAATGCCTCCGAACACCATGAAAACTCCACAAAACTCCCCCGAAAGCTCCTGAGCCCACTGATAGCACCAATCTGTACATGTGCCCTGTCTGCTCCTAACTCTGGAAATCCCTCCTTGCCTTGTCACGGGTGATACCAAAAATGGGAACATTACATTGCAATACATAAAGTACGAAAGTTTTTTGCATAAATGAAAGAGCAGTGGTTCGAAGATGCTGAACATATACAGAAAAAGATAAACAAAAAGAGATGAATTAAACAAAAGGAGGATGATCCAAAGCCACAGAGCCTTCCGACCCTCTTTCTTGTGTCCTCTAGCTGCTCGAAACTTGCTGTAAACCTTCCTTAGAAAGGAGGTCTGCAACGACATTCCTTTCCCTGTAAATATGACATAGATCAATGTAAGTAAAATGGGACTTCAATAGCCAACATTCTTCAAGGATAGGTCTTAAAACATAATTTGAGCAAACAAAATCCTTATTGAACCATTTGATGATATTGAGCGAGTCTTCAAAAATATGAACCAAGGTAAATTCCAGGTGGGAGAGCCAACATAGGACGAAATGTAATGCTTTGATCTTAGCATAGTTGTTTGAACCCTGTCCAAGTCTGATAGAGGCTTCCAGTCTCTGGGTTTGATTTATATGAATAATGAGACCAGCACCACACATATTCACCGGGTAGACGCTCCGTCAAAATACACCCATGGGATGTCACCCCTGATCGTCTCAGGGATAATGACCCTTTTCTTCGAAATAGGTTCTTGATCGGGCAAAAGAGCATAGATGGCTGCCCCTTCCTGAGCAACAATGTGATAGAGGATATCTTCGTTCCTGAATATAGCATGATTTCTGGCCAGCCATATTCCCTAGGCAATTAGCAAGGGAATTGATTTTTGTTTCTCAGTCGAGCATCCATTCCACCATATCTGCCAGGCTTCCTTGAGCGTGTGGCCTGCCCATTGTTGAGTGCACCCAACCAGTGATCGAAACAAATCCCATACCTTGATGTTAGAGGGGCAGTTCATAAACAAATGGGCCACAAATTCGAAATCCTGTTTACATAAGGAACACCTTCCCGGGCCCTCCTTCCTTCTTTTTTGCAAATTGTCCCAGGAGGGGATCTTGTTTTCCACCAGACACCAAAAGAAAAGGCGACCTTTTGCAGGGCATTTCAACTTCCAGAGGAGTTTATGCCACCATTCGGGCTCCACCCAACCTTTCTTCTCCATTAGGTGGGAGTAACCTAGCTTAGGAGAGTAAATGGAAGACGAAGCTAAAGCCCATTCGAGAGTATCGAGCTCATCCCGAATGCGAATATTTGTTCTGAGGAGTTCGTTGGTGTATAGGTTCCATGTTTCAGTCCAGATTGGGTCTAACCGAAGGTTAGCCCCAGATTTCCATCCTTGAGCCCAGATGGAGGAGTTTTCAGGATTTTCAACTTGGTTGAGGAACATGAGGCCTTATACGCAAGGTGGGCTCTACAAGCCTCTGGGAGGGAGTATAAACCGTTGCAGCCAACCCACGGGTCTAGTCCCACTCTGATTTGTTGCCCATTTCCTACCTTCCAAACCAGTCCTTCGATCAGATCCATGGCTCCAAGAGTGGCCCTCCAGACCATCGACACTCCCTTTGATTTCTTATCAGGGCTGCACACCTAGTCGATGATAGCTCTAGGGTTTATGTACTTCCTTCTCATAACTGATGACCATAGGGAGTCCTTGGTCAGCAGCGACCATCCCATTTTGGCCGCAAGGGATTTGACAAAAGATGGTAACTCCTTGATGCCCCATCCTCCCCACTCTTTAGGTCTGGCTATTTTCTCCCATGCTACCCAAGACAATGAGTGGTCCTCCCTGGAGCCTGCCCACAAAAATTTGTTGCAGATTTTGCGAATTCGCTCCATAATTCCCTGCGGCATCCAAGAGAGTAGTGCCTAGAAGACTGGAATGGCCATTCGAACGGATTTGATGAGAGTTAGTCTACCTGCTCTGGATAGCCACTTGTACCACTAGCACTTGATTCTTTTTTCAAGTTTGGCCACCATCCACATCCAGTCTGCTATTCAGTATGAATCAAGCTTTAGGTGAAACCCAAGGTATCAGAAACTATCTGAGAGCTGCTTGGTCTCAAAAGGGAGGACTTCGGCAACTTTCCTGGAGTCTTCCTCTGAAAGACCTTCGACCATGATGGATGATTTGTAGAAATTAATGCTCATACCAGTGGCTTTGAGAAAAAGGTCCAGGGAGGCTTTGAGATGGGAGATGTCCCTGCTACTACCATTATTGAAGAGGAGAATATCATCTATGAACAACAGGTGGGTGATTCTGAGATTTGTAGCGACCTGCACACCCTGTATGTCCCCTTTCCTTTTTGCCTCTAATATCAATTGACTTAATCCTTCGGCTGTTAGCAAAAAATGGAGAGGAGAGAGGGGGCATCCTTGGCGAAGGCCTCTTTCATTCTTAAAGAAATAGGAAGCAACTCCATTAATCAATACGACAAAACTTATATCAGTAATGCACCCCATCACCCAGCGAATGAAGTCATAATGAAAGGCCAGGTGGGTGAGCAGGAGTTTGATATACATCCAACTGATTTTATCATATGCCTTTGAGAGATCAATTCTGATGATCAACCCTTTCCGTCTGAATCTTTTCATGCTATGAAGAACTTCTTGGGCCACACCGATGGCCTCATGTATCTGTCTCCCTTCCAGAAATCGAAATTGTTCCTTAGAAATGTGCTTAGAAAGGATTGGTTTTAGTCTTTCGGCTATGACGCAATGATTTTATATAGGCAGTTACAGAGAGCAATGGGTTGAAAATCATCAAAAGAGGCCGGTGAGTCCAACTTTGGGATGAGAGCGATGAAAGTGGTGTTCAAAGACTCCAGAATGACTCCATTGACTCTGGAAGTTTCGATCATTCCAGTCAAGTCGTCCCCTAAAGTTCCAAAGAAATGTTGGAAAAATTCAACGGTCCACCCATTTGGGCCTGGGCTTTTGTCCCTCTGCATGGCCTTTAAAATTCCCTCCACTTATAATTTTGTGACCCGGCTGGAGAGCATTTCGTGTCGTTCTTCGTCTAGGTAACCCGAGAAAAGCTGAGCCACTTTAACAACTTCAGCAATAGTAATATCTCCGGGGGCCTTATAAAGATTTCTAAAATGATTTTCCCCATCGAGGCAAGACCCTCGAATGAGTTTACTATATTGTCATCTTCAGCTCTCATTTCCCAGATGTTGTTTGAGATTTTCCGAACCTTAGCATAGTTGTGGAAAAACTTTGTATTTTCATCCCCTGCCGAAAACCAGATTGCCTTGCTCTTTTGCCTCCATTCTTCCTCCCTAATTAAAAGAATTTTCCTTCGATCAACTTCTAGTCCTTTGATAACCTCTCTTTTCTTCGTAGTCTCGCAGCCGTCTTCTTCTGGTCCTTCCAACCTTTCTAGTTCCTTCCCAATCGATGATAATCGGGCTTCCTCATCGGATTTCTTTTTCTTTGCCCAATCTAAGGTGGCCTTCTTCATTCTTTTGAGGTTGTTCAGGAAGGATTGACTAACATTGAGGGGACCTTCAGAGGCATGGGGGGACCAAGTCTCTTTGAAAAGGGAGTTGAAAGACTCCTCTTGTAGCCATCCAGGGTTGAATTTGAGGGGGGAGCCCGGTTTATTGGTCCTCTTGTAGCCATCCAGGGTTGAGTTTGAGGGGGGAGGATAATGGGATGGTGATCCGAATCCCCCCCTTCCCCTATCCATTGCCTGAGCATCGAGACACTGTCCATAAGATCTTCTTTGAGCAAGAAGCGATCTAGTCTCTTGGCGACTTTTTCATCCCCTGTTCTCTTGTTCCTCCAAGATGGTTTCATTTTTATGGGGTTTAAATCCAGAAGGTTAGCTCCACTGATCCAGGAGGTGAAAAATTCCAACAGGGGGTCGGGACGAGCATTTGGGTCCCAAGATTCTGTCTGTCCAATAGAAAAGTTTAGATCCCCTCCAATAATGAGGTTAGGGGTCTTCATGAAAGGTTTGGTCGGAAGGACATTCCAGAAGGCCTCCCTATCCTGGCAAGGACCATAAATGTTGAGGAGGGTGAAATTTTGACTGGGATCAGGAGAGAAAAACTCAATAGCTAGTACAAGTTCGAGGCCCCAGGAGCTTAAGAGTTTCAATTTCCCGAACCTGAAGCCAATGGCTAAACCCCCAGATCTCCCTTTTGCATCAAGGCATAAGAAAGTCCAACCAGGACACAGCTTCTCCAAAGCTTTTTGATTGTCTTCTCTAGCTCCCAGTGTCTCCTAGAGCATGATGATGTCGGGCCTATAGTTAACGAACATAGCCCTGAGAGCTGCTATTTTGGGTTTACTAGCCAACACTCGACAATTGAGGGACAAAAAAATCATTTGTTAACCAGACCTGGGGTTTGCGCTGCTCTAAGCACCCCTGTCAGGATTTGTTGTTTTCCATCTGCTATATCCAACTTGGCTCTCAGCTAAACTTTTGGAAGGTTAAATTTTCTCTCTCTTTGTTTTGGCCCAGGAGGGGGATAACCCGAAATCCCCAGGCCCCCAAACACCGCCAATAGATTATCCTTTCGATCTCGAGGCCTGAGATTATAGGTGCTTCATTCACTTACAAGGGGGGGGGGGGGGGAAGGCATCGGAGATATGCTCGAGGAAAGGATGGGACTTGTCCCGGGAATGGAGGTAATGATGTTGTCCGAGGGAAACTAGGAACGGGCCTCAACAGAATGGGAAAGAGCAATATGAGGAGGCCTGGAAGGACCAGGCCCTGTATCCATAGTTAAAATTTCAGAGACAGAATTGAAAAACGAAGGAGGGGGCTGAGCCTGTCTTGGATCTGCCTCCATATCTACCTCCATACGATTCCTTATCTCCTGCTGCAACGGCTATAGGTCACCCTCTTGAAGCTGAATAGGGGCCGTCTCCTCGGTCCATCCCTTCGTAGCCTGAGCCAAGGTCTCCTTCTTATAGATCCCTTCTGCTTCTGAGGGTCAATTTCCCTTGTTCTTCTTTGCCATATGCCCAAACATATGGCATCTGTGGCACCGGAAAGGCAACTATTCATAATCCAGGGCTTGGATGAAAGACCAGTTCCTGTAATGAAGCTGGATGGCTTCAAATAGTCCTTCGCGCAGGTTAAGCCCAACCAGAATTGTAGCCACACCATACTCCTCTGTCTGCGTAAAGGACATGTCTGCCTCCAGAAATACCCCCAGCTCGTTCCCAATGCCTCTGAAGATGTTTTGCGTCCATAGATATGGACCAGGAAGTTTGATCCAGATGGGGAGGTCTGCCACCTTCTCCCTCTGAGCATCAAATAGGGGGTTCCAGGGTTTGAAAACGATCGGGGTGCGACCGAAGCTCCAGTTCTGCTCTAGGACCCAATTCGCCGTTTCCAAAGATTTAAACTTCACCATGAACCACCCATTTGTAAGGTTGAGAATCTCAAAACGAGGGTCTGGTGCCATTACCCAAGCTTTTGTGGCCCATTCCGTGATATAACTAGCCGAGAGTTTTTTCTTGTTGGCTCTACCCACCAGGGTTAATTCCGCTGTCTGCATTACTTCATCTACTATAATTTCGATCCCCAATCTCAGGTTTGCAATTTTATCTTTCCACTAGACTCCTTTAGTCTTTTCCTGGTGCCACGAGAACTGTCCGAATCCTCGACAATTTCTGATGAGATGGGAGCGAAATAGGAAGGAATGAACCCCTTGGGGCCCCGGAGATCTGCTTGTGGTTCCTCTCGGGAGTCAGGCCCCCCCTGGCCCAACAACAAACAAGGAGGATTGTTGCCCAAAGAGCCTTCCGGCTGATCGCAAATTCCAACTAGTAATATCAGAGGGAACTCTGACCCTCTGCTCAAACCCTTTTTAGTTTCTTCTGCATTCGCTCGATTGTCCTGGTGGGTATCTGAAGGCTTCATGATTCTGCCTTCTGTGATGGCCTCGACTATGCTTTCCCGTCCTGTCCCTTGAAGGAATTGCTGGAGGCGACTCTCCCCCGCGCTCAAAGGAATCAATGTAGGGTTTGGGCCTTGTTTGATTTTCCCACTCAAACTGAGCAACCTTTTGAGTTTATAATGTCATTGCAAATTTAAATTGACTCATATCGGGCTTTTGAATCATGCAATTAGGTCAAGTATCGAGTCAAATATGATTTATGTAACCTCCATATCAAGTCGGCCTCAAGACCAGTAATTCGAACCCATCAGAAGCCTATAAGTACAGGGAGATCGAATTCATCTGGGGACATCTTTCACACACAATAATTAGATATCATTTGCTGCATCAAGAAAAAGTGCGAAGTGAAGGAAAGGGTCAATTTGAGTACAGTTTTGGGAAAGCTAAAGGAATTGAAGAAAATCAAAATGTTGGTGCTACTCTCTGTCTCTCTCACGTGCTATAGTTTGGGAGATTGAAGTCTCTAAGTATTTGCTGCTTCAATTGCTGCATCAGTTGCTGCTGCCAAGAGAAGAATAGGTCGAAGTTAATTCTTCTGGATGTTGTTGCCTTGAGAAGTTGTATTGGATCAAAATCGAACTCCTAGAAGCAAGATCAAAGTCTTTCCCTCAAGATCGAAGTTCCAGTTTGAAGAAACTGTTGCATAATGCTACTGCAGCCAGATTGAGGAAGGATTAAAAGGAAGGCTGACTTGGTGTGGAGGAAGTTCGAGTTAAGGTCTAGAGTCTCAAGAATTACTATTGAAGGAAGAATTACTGAATGGGTTTTCGCCGAGAGTGGGGTTTTGCCCTGGCTGTTGGCCTACATCTGGTGTCCTCGATCTATGTGCATTTGCTTTGATATTTGCTCGATGAACTAAGAAGAAAGAACATAAGAAGAACATAATAAGAACTAAAGAATATCACAAGTAAATAATCAATAATAAGAGAATCTTTCCGCCTTTCTGTTTCTCTAACATGGTTTCAGAGCTTTGGTGAAGGAAGAAGGAAAAGGCAGTCTCAAGGAGACATAAAAATTTCACTAGAGGAAAGAAGTCTTCACTACCTTCAAAGAAGATGTCTAGCACTATCAAGGGATAGAACAAGCATGAAGGAGCCTCTAACTATAGATCTTGGAAAAATAGAATTGACCTCCTCGTTGAAAAAAACAAGGTCTTAGACTTGGTAAAGGGAAAAGTGAAGAAGCCCATCGAAGAATCAAGTGATGCTGATAAGGTAAATTTAGAGAATTGGAATTAGTGGCTATGAATTTGATGGTTGAAGACATAAAGGACAACCTTGTCCCCTTCATAGCAAACATTGATCATGCCCATGAAATGTATGATGCCTTGTCAAAGCTATTTACTATCAAGAATATTGGAAAAGTGGCAAGCCTAAAAAATGAACTAAGGACTACTAAGATGACCAAGGAGGATACTGTATCCACTTTCTTTGTGAAGACAACAAGAATAAGAGATGACCTCCTTGCCAATGATGAAATGGTGACAGATAAAGAGCTTGTGATCACAACCATACGAGGGCTACCTCCTACTTGGGGGGCATTTGCTTGAGTTCTCAAGAGCTGGAAAGAAGCTCCCACCTTTGAAGAACGATGGACAACTTGTAGTCAAGAAGAGTTAAGAATCTCAATGGTAGCCGACATTGAAGATGTCTCAAATGCTTATATTGCTCGGCACAAGGGAAACTTCAAGAAGAAAGGGCCAAGGAAGAAGGTTGATATGTCTAGGATTGAATGCTATCATTGCCACAAAATGGGGGATTATAAAAGTGAGTGTCCCGACAATCCTTGAAGTAAGAAAAGAGAGAGATCGTGCAAACGTGGCTGAAGAAGTATACTCTCCCAAGAGAGCAAAGCCTGAAGAAAATGACATAAGAGACTTACATTACTAAGCCCCTTGCTCTTAGCTTTAGATATTTCATTTGTATATTTTATGTTTAGTTATAGTTTTAACATCTTTTTTTTGGAAAGACATTTTTCTTGTTTTATAAGTTTTTAGGTTTCCCTCAAGGCTTTGGAGGGAGCCCACAACAACTCCTCAAGATAAGTATCTCATTCCCTCTCTATTTATTTTCATGTACTTATTTAAAGTTTTGATTATATTAAATACTAATCACCCTTCTACCTCTATTCCTTGTCTAGGAATTAACCTGCTGAATGCTCAAGAATCATGGGAGAAGGCCTCAAGGGTTAAGAAAGAAGGTCTCACTAGACAAAACATTGAAATCAAAAAGGTTTGTCAAAGAATCAAAGGTATGTCTTGAATTATAAAGGCTTTCCTTTCTACATTACTAACTGTTACTGTGTCTAGCTCTCCTGAATCTTAAAAGATTATTGTTTGGGATGATTCATCATCCGATGATCTACCCACCTTATATCTCCTTAATTATTTGCATGAAAAGAACCCCAAAAGGTTCTCTGGAAAACCCTAACCTAAGGGTATGTTAATGATTTGTGAAACCCTAAAACTAATTAGGGCTATTAATGTATAAATTTCTATGCTGGTTAATATATTGATGATGTCGTGTTTGGGATTTTCATATGATCATGGAAGCTTTAACTTATTAGGGTTGAAGTGATGCTGTTCGAAATCTCGAACCTTTGAAGTTTTGATAAAATAAGGGTTTGCTTTGACATGAACCAAAACCCTAGGTTGTGGTTAGGTCTACAAGCAAAATCCTTGTGATGAAAAGTCCTAGGAATGAAACCCTAGGTATATATATTTATTTCTTTGATTGAATACTTAACTTAGTCTAGGGTCGATATATGTCTGATATATTAGATAGTGTCTAATCATATGATATGTTTATGCATGATGGTAATATCCTAGAAATATGTGTTGACCAAATTTTTAATGGTCATAAGTTCTAGTGTTTGGAAACAAGCTCTAGCCAAAGTTTGATGTTCTAGGATAATGATTGAAAGGTCTAGGGTTTAGAACTAAACCCTAGTAGTGGTTAAATTCTCTAGTATGAGTATTCATCTGAATCTATATAATGTTTGCTGAGAATTTATAAATGGAAAATCTAGGGCTTACTTCGAACCCTAGTAGAAGTTATTTATGATATGTTTGTTTTGATTGAAATCTAGGGTTTACATTAAACCCTAGTAAAAGCTATTCACGCTGAATTTGCCTTGATTAAATGAAGTCTAGGGTTTACATAAAACCCTAGTAGATAGTCTGTCATATGGCTTTGGACAGTTATTAGATACCTTTATTTTTCTTTTGACTTATTTCTAGGGATCAGTATATGTCAAAACTATTCTTCTGTTATCTTGATTGAATTACTGATGTGATTTAGGGTTTGTATCAAACCTGGGCTAGAAGTTGAAGTATAGTCTCTTGTTGATTATGTAAAGACTAAATGCTTCCGTTACTATAAAATTTTGTTATGACTAACTTCATGCTTCTATAGGATTGGTTGTACTTGCTATCTAAGTTGTGCAGGTACATCATATTAGTGAAGAAGTCCGTAAGAGAAGTTAATATGATGAGGAACACATGGAAGATTCTCCAACACCGAAGGAAGAAGTTAATCTCCCTACATTAAGAGGGAGCTTGGATAAAAGATCTCTCCCTAGTTAAGAGGGATGGCACAACATAAGTTTTGATTGGAGAATATATACTAGAAGAAATGTTGCTACATGTGAAGTAGGAATCTTCTCAAAGATTCAACCAATAGTCCTACTGAGATTATTTGAAGGGCAACATTGAAACCCCAAAAGTTTACTTTGATTATGTATTTGAAATTATATTGCTGATTGGGGTTGTGTTTGTAATATGTATAGGTAAATCTCTCGAAAGGATTTCGTATCATGCTGGTTACTAATTAGTTTGATTGGGAGAGATTGGAAAGACATCGGGCCGACACTTTGTGTTGATGTCTGGTAGGAAGGGTGGCATTAGGTGGATGTGCACCTAGTTCCCTGGGTTGATGGTTAGTAAGTAAGCCTGATGGTACCTATAGAGGATGAAAGCTTTAGTCCATCTTAGTCCCACTTGGATAGATTGCCCTGGTCAAGAATCTAGTCCATGGCATTGTAGTGCCTAAATTGTTGAGTGACCAATGGATAGATTTCCCTGGTCAGGGATCTAGTCCATGACATTTAAGTGTCTAAATTTTTTTCATAGTTCACATAGTTGAGATCTACCTTGTACTATTGTATTATGAATACCTCCCTAGTTAAGAGGGAGTGTTGAAGATTGTAACTAGGTTCAAACTTCATAAATTGTATTTGATTCAATATTTACTGTACTTGTCAAAAGAATAAAGATTTTTTTTTTTTAATATTATTATTATTAAATGACTTATTAAAGCATGGGTTTCATGCTTGGGTCATATTGTTTTAGTTCAAAAGTCCCCATTGTAGTCTTCTTGGTTTTATTTTGAGTTTATAGTGTCATTGCAGATTTAAATTGACTCATACTAGGCTTTTGAATCATGCAATTAGGTCAAGTATTGAGTCAAATATGACTTATGGAGCCTCCACATCAAGTCGGCCTTCAAGTGATCAAGTCAGCCTCAAGACCAGTAAATCGAACCCATCATATGCCTATAAATACAGGGAGATCGAATTCATTTGGGGACATCTCTCACACACTTGGAAATTCGATATCATTTGCTAGATCAAGAAAAGTACGAAGTGAAGGAAAGGGTTAATTTGAGTACGGTTTTGGGTAAGCTAAAGGAGTTGAAGAAAATCGAAATTTTGGTGGTACTCTCTCTCTCTCATGTGCTATAGTTTGGAAGATCGAAGTCTCTAAGTATTTTTTGCTTCAGTTGTTGCTGCCAAGAGAAGAATAGGTCGAAGTTGATTATGTTGCATGTCGCTGCCTTGAGAAGTTGTATTGGATCAAAATCGAACTCCTAGATGCAAGATCGAAGTCTTTCCCTCAAGATCAAAGTTCCATAAGCAAGGTCAAAGTTCCAGGTCGAAGAAACTGCTACAAAGTGTTGTTGCTGCTGTTGCTGTTGCCATATTGAGGAAGGATCAAAAGGAACGCTGACTCGGTGTGGAGGAAGTTCAAGTCAAGGTCTAGAGTCTCAAGAGTGGGGTTTTTCCCTAGCTGCTGTCCTACATCTAGTGTCCTTGATCTATGAACATTTGCTTTGATATTTGCTTGATGAACTTAGAAGAAAGAACATAAGAAGAACATAATAATATCTAAAAAATATCACAAGTAAATAATCAAGAACAAGACAATCTTTTTGCCTTTCTAATTCTCTAACACTCCCATTGGTGAAAGTTTGTAAAGTGCAGGGGACATTGACTGAGGTGACAATGGGTCTTTGCCCCATTGTTGCCACTTGGTCTAGTTGGTGCCCCATTTTGAACTGTGAAAATTTGTAGATCTAAACAAATCTAAGGAATCCTACTGCAACCATCTGGATTACTTCATCTATTATGTAATTTACTTTACACAATTATTTCTGAATACATTCTTGAAACACTGAAGCAATCAATGAAGCAACCTACACTATAATAATTGTGATTCTGAAACAAGGATACTTAACAAGGAAATCATTCACACATATGACACCTTTATTTTGGACTAAGTCCATGGAAAAACCCAATGCGGGAAAACTGGTGCAACAGATATGAGGGTTTTTATTATTAAGTAGTAGCAATGTCTGAATACGTCTCTGAATACCCCTAGGGTGATTCAGTTACAGAGAGAAGTACTGGCAGTAGAATTTGTGAGGATTTACCTCACTCAATCACTGAGTTTTCGGCTGATCCGGATGAAGCAAAACTTGCCCTGGGGATGCTCTGCGCAACCTCTGCTCAGTCCCAGCGCTGGAACTTGGAGCCTCTGCATCACCCCCTTCCATGCTCAGCGTTAAGCCCAACCAAGTTTTTTTGCCTCCTTGGACCCTTAAGGAACAACCTCCCGGTGCCACTTTCTGGATTCCGACCTCCGAAATTGATCCACCAGCAAAATTTCGTAAACCCTTCCTCTGCCTCTGTGTGAGCCTACACAGTCACTGTGTCAACCCTCTTCCTTCAGCGCTAGCTTTGGCTAGATCTCTTTTGCCTCTCTCTGATTGATGCTCCACCAGTTGATAAAATCTCTTCCTCTTCGAATGCTATCTCTCCCCCTCACTGCTCAGATCTCTAGCTCAAATTTCTCAGCAAACCACGCCCGAAATTTCGATCTTAGATCAATTCAATGTCTCGGTGTATTTTCCAAATGACCCTCAAGCCTTCCTTTATAGTCTTTTCGTTGATATATCAACGACCTAGATTAGATGTATAATCAACGACTAAGATCATAACATGACTTGATCCATGTCCTTTAGAAGATTCACACTCTATTTTATTTAATACCCTTTAATTATTTAATTTCCCTAAGTTTAGACTTAGGGTGCCTATTAAAATAATTATTTTTTCAAATAAAACAAAATTCGAGTGGAATTTCCATAAACGCTTTTTGATTTCTTTGGAATACAAGTGTTTAAGCCTCCACACCAAATTTGAGACTTAGAGCACTTTTTGATGCTACAAAAATCAACATTCCCTCTTGGCGAGGAAAGTGCTCTAGCAATAATGCTTGCTGCATATTACTCTGACCCAATCCTCTGCGCTACTGAAGTCCATCAGTCTTTGTGCAGCTACTGCCACTGCATTGCTACCCATGACACTGCCACTATCACTGCTGCATCTGTACTACAACTCCCTCTCAAGTGCTGCATCTGCTATGCTGCTAACACTGCCACTCCTAACACTGCATCTGCTATGCTGCTAACACTGCCACTCCTAACACTGCATCTGCACTGCAACTCAGTTGTTGAGAGAAACAACTGAAACTCACCCAAAACTGAACAAGTGTTTAATGGATGCACCTCGGTGGTGAAGAATTTGATTGCTGATAGCTACTGCGCTGTCCCTTTGATGCTCTGTGTCGCTGCTGCTCTGCACTGCCCTGCACTGCGCTGCTGTTGCTGCCTCTGCTTTGTGCTGTTCCAGAAATCGACGCTGCTATCTACTGCACTGTGGTCTCCAACACTCCTTGACTCCATCTAAATACTCCTCCATCCCGCTACTGCTGATGTGGGATCCCGTAGCAAGGTATGATCCATGAGGTGGGCTCCTCATGGGTCCTGCCCAACTGAAGTTCAAATAACTACAACTCAATATCACCCCACTTCTCACTAGGAGAAGCATGGGCATTCATGGCCACCTCATCCTCCTTGATTCTCGTGGCTGCAACCTTCGGGTCATGCTTCTCATCTTTGTCCATCTTCTTTAGAGGACACTGAGATGCATAATGGCCCATCTCGCCACATTTGAAGCACTTGACCTTAGAAGCATCACACTTCGGTTTTCGTTACGCCTGCTGTCCCTTCGATGCAAGGGCTGCATTCTCCTCTTCCTCCACGGATTTCGATCCGCTTCCACTGCTGCCATCAAGTTTGCACTTGACGAGGTCTCTCCTCAACTCTTCCTCCTTAAAAGCTAACCACAACTGCTCCCAGCTAGGTAACGCTGTCTGGCCTAGTATGCTCTGGACAGACACCTGCCACTCCTCCTTGACACTGTTAAGGGTCATTCATACCATGGTTGCAGCTGTAGGTGTAGCACCTACTGTGGACAACTGATCTCGAACCTCCTAAAACCACATGAGGTATGAAGCCACGAGCTCCCCTTTCCGCATCTGGATCACACGGAGCTTCTGCTCCAAGTACAACTTTCGCTGCACGGAAAATCCCTCATATAGGTCATGCAAAGCTACCCACATCTCTCTGCAAGTATTCTTGCTAGCCAAATGTGAGATGATGTGGTCCTTGACACCATCAAGGAGAAACTTCTTCGCCTTCGCCATATCAGCCTTGTACTTCTTGTTTTGATTCGAATCAGTAGGTACAACTACCACGTTCTCCACGAATGACTTCAGATCATATTCATCTAGAAGAAACATAGACCGTTCCTTCCAGATCATATAATTGGAGGAGCCCTCTAACCAATCTTGATCACGAATTCTGTGAGATGCCATCTCCGCCGAAAAACCGTCAAATATGCTCCCTCTTTCTCCCTACTGCGCAGTCCCTGGCAGGCTTACATACTCCCTGATGGAGTTGTAAGTTCTGCTGCTCCTCTACTGCTCAACAACTGAGAAATGCTGATTTCCTCGGCTAGGAAATCATTAAGGAAGAATTCCCCAAATATGTGCTCTGACTCCTTTTGACGCTTTTCTGCCCAACAACAGCTTTAGAAAACCGTGTCCCTCTGTCTTCTGCATGGAGGCTCTGCAATGCTCCCTTTGCCACAACAAGATCTCGAATTTGGAAGCCCTTTCTCTCTGTCAACTCACTCAGAGAGAGACTGCCACAAAAATCTTAGCCCTCCTGGCTAGAACTGCACAATCCTTCAATGGATTCGTTTCGCTGCATTGACGTAGAAACGACCTTGACTTTAGAATTTAGACTCGTCCTCCTTGTTTCACATCAATGCTCTGATACCATGTGAAAATTCCTAGATCTAAACAGATTTAAGGAATCCTACTGCAACCATCCGAATTACTTCATCTATTAATTAAATTATCTTTAAACAATTATTTCTGAATACATTCATGAAATACTCAAGAAAACACTAAAGCAACCTACACTACAATAATTATGATTCTGATATAGGAAACTGAACAAGGAAATCATTCACACATATGGCACATTTATTTTGGACTAAGTCCCTAGAAAAACCTAATGCGGGAAAACCGGTGTAGTAAATCTAAGGCTTTTTATTATTAAGCAGTATCAATGTCTGAATACATCTCTGAATACCCCTAGGGTGATTCAAGTACAAAGACAAATACTGGCAAAAGAATGTGTGAGGATTTACCTCACTCAATCATTGAGTTTCCGACTGATCCGAATGAAGAAAAACCTGTCCTAGGGAGGCTCTGTGCAGTCCCAGCGCTGTAACTTGCCGCCTTTGCGTCACCCCCTTCTAGACTCAACATTCAACCCCAACCAAGTCGTTTTGCCTCCTTGGACCCTGAGGAACAACCTCCCGATGCCACTTTCTAGATCCCGGCCTTCGAAACTGATCCACCATCAAAAATCCGAAAACCCTTCCTCTGCCTCTGCACTGCCTCTATGTGAGCCTACACAATCACTACGTCAACCCTCTTCCTTCAGCGCTGGATTTGGCAAGATCTCTTCTGCCTCTCTTTGACTGATGCTCCACCGGTTGAGAAAATCTCTTCCTCTCCAGCTGCTATCTCCGCCCCTCAATACTCAGATCTCTACCTCGAATTTCTCAGCAAACCACACCCTAGAAATTTCGATCTTAGATCAATTTAGTGTCTCGGTGCATTTTCCAAATGACCCTCAAGCCCTCCTTTATAGTCTTCTCGTTGACATATCAACGACCCAAATTAGATGTCTAATCAACGGCTAGGATCATAACATGACCTGATCCATGTCCTGTTTTATTTAATACCCTTTAATTATTTAATTTCCCTAAGTTTAGACTGAGGGTCCCTATTAAAATAATTAAATTTTCAAATAAACAAAATCCGAGTGGAATTTCCACAAACGCTTTTTGCGTTCTTTGGAAAACAAGTGTCTAATCCTCCACACCGAATTTGAGACTTAGAGCACTTTTTGATGCTACAAAAATCAAAAGGAACCCCTCCTAGGACCCCTGCTAAATTGAGCGGTAACAAAAACTAATAAAGTTCATTGAAGGAAAAATGTTAACTTGGTAATCAAGTTGGATCCTTGAGCACTTTGATAGACTCGTATGGAGATGGACCTTGAAGATGTTGATATTTTTTCAAGTCGATCATCATAAGATCAAGATGTTCTCATCTTGGGATTGGAGGATATCAACATAGAGTTGAGGGTGACAACACAAAGTTGAGAGGTAGCAGCCAGGACAGTTGGTACCTTGCTTGATCACTTTCCTCGCTAAGAGGGAGTGTTGATTTTATGGCATCAGAAAGTGTTCCACGTCTCAAATTTTGAGGAGAGGTTTGGACAATAGTATTCCAAAGAACCCATAAATTGTTTGTGGAAATTCCACTCGGATTTTGCTTTTTTAAAATAATTAATTATTTTAATGTGATCCCTAAGTCTAAACTTAGGGAAATTAAATAATTAAAGGGTATTAACAAAGCAGAGTGTGAATCTTCTAGAAAACAAAGATCAAGTCATCTTTTAATCTGGGCCATTGATTAAAGATACAATCTGGGCCGTTGATTCATCAGCGAGAAGCCTATAAGAGAAGGCTTGAGGGTCATTTGGAAATCAAGCCGGGCACATTCTTAGTACCCGTAGGAAATCGATTATGATGTAATAGAATTCGATTTTAGTGGGTGAGTTTGTAGAGGCAGGGTTGCAGAGATAGAAGGAGGAGAGAGAAGTCAGCAGAGACTGAGAAGAAGAAGGCAGAGGACGAAGGGGAGGCAGCGTTGAGCAGCAACACTAGCCCTCCACGCAGACTTACGCAGCCCAGGCAAGGACTGCGCAGAGAGGCTACGCAGACTGACGCAGAGGGTGCAAGAGGTCATCCTATGTGTCAGGAATTCTTCCAGAGTGTCCGTAAAATTCACATCAGGGGTATCCTATTTAATTCTGATCATCAGGAATTCTGTAAACAATCTTTTCACTGCTGAAGATAAATACAAACCCTCATCTGCTGCACCGATTTTCCCACATTGGGTTTTTTTGGGGACAATTGTCCAAAAATAACTGTGTTCATGTGGTTGTTTCTATTGTGCTATATGTGTTATTTCTGTTCTTCTTCTTTTGATTACAGTGAAATACTGCAGCTGTGTTTATTTCAAAATTCACTGTAGCATCTGTAAATAACTTATTAAATAAGTAGGCGAAATAAATCAATCACTGAATTAATAATTTTCAGATTGAAAATTTCACACGACCCTCTTACAATAAAACAATTTTTCTCAATGCTTTGCAACCCATATTGTCTCATATCATCAACCATTATAGCTTAAAGAATAGAGAATCATGATAAGACATTAGAATCTAGAACAAAGTCAGTTTTTTCATAAAATGCTTCAAAGACAAAGCATTTTGAAGGGATAGATGATGTAATGAACATAGATATATCAAATAAATAACAATAATGAAAAATAATAAATGTGACACATTTTAACCAGAAAACATGGCCTATCAACAATTGTGAGTAGTCAATGCTTTAAGTACAATGTCACATGGCATTGTATCATCATCATCTCTCATATTTTCATATTCCATATAATATTTTAATCTGTATGGTTTTTTTTTTTTGAAATGTTATCCTATTTCTTTGGGATATTCAGTGTATGGACTAAGTTGTTCAATGACATATTCAAGAAACAAACTTTGGTCATTTCATAATACATTTTTCTTTGTAATTCAATTGTGGCCTAATATGCATTGGTCAGTGCTATTTCATAAATTTCAAAATTACTTTTGACATATTTATTGGGAAACTGGTATATTTTGTGTGTGTGTCTAAAATGCAACTCTCTTTTTGCTATTTGCTTTTGTAATTTTAGTAATAAAATTCCCATCTGATTTGAGATGGTATCTCATTTTGACGTTTAATGCAGCTATATCATGAGAATGCTGAAGTTGTTTAATATGGTTCAGTGATCTTTGTTGCAGGTTTGGGAATTAACTGCAAATAAGATTATCATGGTATCAGCTATTGGAAATGATGGCCCCCTCTATGGTACACTAAATAATCCAGCAGACCAAAGTGATGTCATTGGTGTTGGTGGCATTGATTATAGTGATCATATTGCATATTTCTCGTCTCGTGGCATGACCACATGGGAGATTCCTCATGGGTATACTATCTTTCATTTTCTATTTTATTTGGCAACTATTGAAAGCTTATTTCCATTCTTGCTTAAGTTTCACTTTATTGTCTTTTTGACATTCATAATTAACACAATAGGTTGTGAAAACAATAATGCAATGCAACAAATATTAATATATATAAATATAAATTTCATTAATTATTACTTAATAAGTATAATTAGTAATAATGAAAGGACGTCTCAAATGACATGATTCTAATGAAAGGACACTCTCACTTAGGTGTCTGTCATTTGTAATTATATCATATCATTTTTCGTAACATTTATTCAATATATTATTATTTTATCCTCAACGGATTTCTTTATTTTCCAAGTATTTTGGATATTTAATTGGTGATCCAGATTTAGATTCACAATAGTTTCATCATTGATCCTGACCATTGACCATATAGGTTGGTAGCCCCACACTAAATTTTTTTCCTGAGCTTCTGTGTTTCCTGTCCTTGTCCATTAGCCACCACTATCCCTACAATGTCGTACCATATTTATACTGTCTACCATTGCAATAGTATTGTCCCTCAACATCGTACAACTGCTAATATACTTTGTCCACTCTTGCATTGTCAACCTATTGTACGTTATCATCCAACAACCCCTAAATCAACCCATCCCATTCATATGTATCTGTACATCAAAGGTCATGACACTCCTTAAATATTATTAGAAGAGCAATATGATAAATTATATATGACTTGGAATAAAATACTCTATTAAAAAAATTACGAAGTAAGTTTTTCATTTATTAGAATCATGGAGTTTAGAGTTACCCACAAAAACAAAAGGAAAAATGGTTTATAAAGTTATCATGGCACAAGGAGAGTTGGACAAAAAGATTCATAAAGTTACCAACTTACAAGGATTATAATTATAAAGAGTATTATAAAGACGTTATTATAGGTAATTCCATTCATAGATAAAAAGCTAAGCTTAATATGAGTAAGCTTAGGAGTGAGTTAAAAAAAAGGTACATGTTAAAAATTAATGTGTTAGTTAATTCTCGAGAAAAAAGGGATATATAAGCTTCATAACCAAGGTATCAATTATCGCAAGTTATTGACATAGGAAATTGATTTAAATAATGAAGAAAAAGGAAGATTTCCTAAAACCTCAAAAAATGTGTTTTTAGTGCTACTTAGAATCAAGGGGACACTTGCAAGCAAAGATATTTCTATTTCTATTGTTCTTATTGCAGATAATAATTATATCACTATTGAATGTGCTAACGAATTAGTGATTCCTAAGTCAAAAATAATTGAAAAGCTAGATTTGTGGGATGAAAAACAATATGACATAAGCAATTTACCTTTGAACATTGGAAATTATACTTTTGTATCGTAATTCACTAATAGATTCTTATTTTGTGATAATAGTGACATAATTCTGGGTTCACCCTAGGTGGAAGCGCTAGGGAGCTTCATATTAAATATTAAGATTTTTTTTTTGACATTCTCCTACAAGAAGGAAAAAATAACATTACATGACACCACATTGAAGTCAAAATTGGTAAAATTAGAAGGCCTTGATACTATCTCAAGGGTGATCCTTAAAGGAAGCGCTAGGGAGCTTCATACTAAATATGAAGAAATAATTTTTGACATTCTTGTATAAGAAGAAAAAAATAACATTACATGACACCACATTGAAGTCAAATTTGGTAAATTAGAAGGCCTTGACACTATCTCAAGGGTGATCCTTAAAGATAATTAAAGGTTAATGCAAAAGATGCAAAAAGAATTTGACAAAGTTATTATAGATAAAAGTGAAGATATTACTTGCAACAAGAATTATAGTCAAAAATTGATCGCACAAATTAAGAAGTGAAAAGTCGATCAGAGACAAGTTAAACCAATTTATCAAGAAAGAAACATTGAAGTAGGGAACAGATTCAAGTAGAGGAGAAGGGAATAAATACTGATCCGGTCAAGCTGACACAACTCAGGAAGATACCAAACCAATTGAAGTAAAAACATATTTGGATGTTGAAGTACAAATAGTGGAAACCCTAAGTGAAGATCTAGTGACCAACAAAGCAACATAAATGCATGAAGAAGATCATATACTAAAAGTAAGTCAAGAAAGCACTACATGTTTCGAAAAGGGAAGTCGTGGTACAAAGACAACTTAGTTGTTGAGCATACACTTATCTGAGAGGGAGGTGAATCAGTATAAGAAAATTTACTTATTTAAACATTCATGAACCATAAGAAAACAATCACACATAAGATCCATCAGTTGTAGATCATGGAACACAAGGTTTTCGTGGAAACTCTTTTAGGAGAACACTACAATACTTATTTTATAATTCTTTGTTGGAACCAACCTACTGAAGACACCAATCCCCATTGTTGCAAATATTCATAGGTACCAACCTACTTCATTGAGTTTGCTTGCTATTTTTGCCTTCACTAGGTTTGCTTGCCTCTTTTGCCTTCACCAAGTTCACTTATCCCAAAACTTGTTTTTGGTCTCTTCTTGAGAATGAACTTGTACAACATGCCACATATCCAATTTTACGAATCTGATTTTAAAATTTTTACCTGAGGCACTTCTGTATGTCTCCTTGGATCTTTGAAAATTTTATAGTTGAAAAGTCTTAGAAAATAATCGACAACAAAAATTCCAAACCATCCTATTTGAAACTGATTTCAAGATCATTAAGAAACCCTAACTTCCACAAGGCATATATTTGAAAGTATAGAGAAACAACGTCTAAAATTTTTACTTGAGGTTTTGTTATATGTCTCCACAAGCCTTCGAAAATTTCATATTCTAAAACATCCTAGAAAATAAGTTATAATGAAGTTGCTAAACTGACCCGTTTGAAATTGATTTCAAGACTATTAAAAAACCCTAACCTCCACAGGGCATATCTTCGAAATTATTGGGAACCAAAATCTAAAATTTTTACCTGAGCTACTACTATATGTCTTCACAAGTCCTTGAATATTTCACAGCCTAAAAAAATCCCAGAAAAGTTATAGCGAAAATGCCAAATTGACATGTTTGAAACTGGTGTCAAAACTATTTAGAAACCTAACTTCTACAGGGAATATCTCTGAAATTATAGTGAACCAATGCCTGAAATTTTTACATGTACATGAAGATCTCACATCCATCTCAAAATTTCACGTTTTGAAACATCCCTGAAGAAAATTTATAGAGAAAAAGCAAAGATGACTCATTCACTCCACATATCAGATTTTCACTCCACCATTAAAATCCCAAGAATATTCCCTAGATTCTCTTGCCCACCTCAAATGTTTTCTTACTTGAATGATCTTCAAATGCACTCATCTAACCTTTATTTATAGTGTTTTTGCATTCACTTATGGGGTTGACTTGTAAACCTGGTTTGGTCAACTTGCGCTTTCTGGCTTGTTCGACCTACCTAAATCTTTCGTATCTCCTCATTCTTATGGAGTTAGAGGGAGTGTCATATACCATTGGAAAGGTCTCAAAATATTCTTTTCAACCATATATCCTATGCTACCATTTGACCTAGGTATTTAGAGTAAACAAGTTTTCAAAGATATGGTATCGAAACTGGCATTAAAAAATGGACATCTAAACAATATTTCCAACAACCTTCATCTTGCAATATTTATCTTGAACATTTGTAGTCTCCCCTTTTCTTTGACAACAATGACTGCAATATCTCTAATAATCTCCCCTTTTGTCATTGATGGCAACCCTTAGTCTAGTTTGCAACAATACTGTGGTACACCCTCTATCTATAATCTCGTTGTGTCTGCAACTCTTCCTTTGTTTGCAACTTCTCTCCCTTTGGCATCAATGGCAAGGGGTTGTTCCCCTTGAGTGTGTGTTTCCCTTTTTTAACGAGATGAGAGGGATATCACTCCCAAATTTTGTTTGAGATATTCAATTGTTTCTTTGGGAAGGGGTTTGGTAAAAATATCTACAACTTGTTCCTTGGTGGCAATGTATTCCAAGTTAACACTTTGTTCGACTACTTGTTCTCTTAAGAAGTGTTGCTCAATGGGAATACTTGAACAAGACATGTAGCAAGTGGTGGCTACGGATATGTAGCGAGTACTTAAACAAGGGAAGGTGATCTATAAATATACCAACTAATTGAAGAAGACACGAGGCCTCTAAATACTGGCACCTTTCTCCTGGAAGGAAGGCTAGGCTGGGTGATGGCTTCTAAAGATCCATAAGTAAGATGTGGGTATTGTTCAATGCTTGTTGTCGAGTTGACAAATCTTTGAAGGCAATGCAGTAGCTCTGCTAGTTTGAAGATGGTTTCAATCTAGAAAGGGTGTGATGGAAACTTTGCCTAGATGATGTGTTGGGGAATTGAATGCTTGCATTAGATGATGTAGCTGAGTAATAAGTTTGAACCAATATTGCGAACATCTTGATAATATCCCGATTTTATCTCGAAGTCACGATTTTTTGGCCTAGCCGATGTTTGCCGTTTTTTACTGATATTTTTATGTTATCTTAATTTTGTCGATGTTTGCCGATTTTTACCGATATTTTTCCTGATTTTCCTAATTTTTTTTGTTTTCGGACCCTTGCCGATTTTATCTCGATTCCGATGTTCGCAACATCGGTTTGAACTGTCAATGTGGGCCCAATACGACTCCAGTGGACTTGGTATTTGTTGTCGCTCAAATTGTGCAGGCACTGCGACAATGCCTCGGGTCGGGGGCTGTCACTTTGATCTCCGACCTCTTCATTCTAGTTGTCTCCCAACAACAGGCTATAGGGGGTAGTCCCTATGGAAATGTGAAGATGAAAGACAAGTTGGCAACTAACAATCCCGTGAGACACGATTGAGTGGCTTAGCTAGTTGGTTGATTTTAGCAAGACTAAAAGATTAGATTAGATTGAATTGTGGGACTAGTGCTTTATGGAGTCAATTTCTTGCTTAGTATTAAATAGAGACCAAGTAACCGGATGAACAATCGCAACTTGGATGAATGACTATCCTATATGAAATGCAAATCCTATCAACTAGGTGAAATACATAATCTTGGTTGATTTTAAGTTAAATTCCTAGTGTAAGTGTAACCTTCCTCTTAACTGTTTTGGGATTAGTCTCTAGAGTAGGTTGTGGGATGGAAGTCAACAGGAAGCAAGCAAAGGCTTGATTATCGATACCTTCCCCTGTGTTCCAACCACCCAATGCCTTTGGTGCTGCAGAGACTATGGGTCTGACGACTGCAAGGTCACCATGTTAACCACTAAAGAGGGTCTAAGCTCCTCAAGCTAAATTGAGAAAAGGTTGTCCTAAATGTTTATAAACCAAGCTTATGCTTGGAGGTAATTTATTAGATGCAAAACTAACCTAGAATGCTATCAAAGGATTATGAGTGAATGCCTCTTGAGTTAGGATTGTTTTACGTTAAGTACTTTAGTTATGATTAGCCTAATGACAAGAGTACTTAATCAATGAATGGAAAGACAATTTTAACAATAAGAATATGTGCCAAGTTCTTCAAGTGCCAATAATAAGCAAGAGAACCTTTTAAATAATTACCCAAATGCTCAAGACAAAATTATCTTCCACAAGATGCTCAACCAATAAATGATAACAATGATTGCAATTAAGAAAACTTAGAGCACTTATCCACTTAATAATTAGCCAGTGGTTTTCAATAGAATATGCCAATGAAAATTAAGTAGAAATCTTCCAAGAGATATTTCAACAAGATAAATGCCAATGTTACTTAACTCCAATTGCTCAATTAGATTAGAATCCCTCAAGATCAAAAATTGCTCAAAGATGCTTAATTAGAGTTATGCCAATAAAATTGCAAGTATTCTTAGCCAATATTCTTCAATGATTAGACAACATAAAATGATTACTATGAGATGTGCTTCTAACCAAGGATGACCAAATTTATAAATTCATTAAAGAGGCACACAATGACATTCAGTTATGGATTAAGTGCTTATATGAGTGAATTTAGTGCAAAGTTAATGGCTCTTAGAGATTATGGTTAATCTTACAAGAACAAGCAATTGTAGATTCCAAAAAACCAATAGCACTTAAAATCACTAAACAAGTAACAATTAGAAAACAATAAGAGCACTTTTGTAACTTGTGTTCCAATGTTACGATAAATTTATGACAGCAGAAAGTAAAATCACTTTCGATTCACTTTAAGTGCAAATATGATAAGCATATATAAGCCAAATATGAGCAATGAGACACCCAATGTCAAGCCAAATGAAATTATGAGCTAATCAACCTTCCTATGATGTAGTATTCAGTATTATATCAGATCTGATCACACTTTTTATGCAGAGATGACATTCATTAAACAACTAGATCTATGCCAAGAGATTAATGCCCAAGTTGCTTAAGTGACTGGACAATGTGTGAGGAGTCTTAGATATGCATTTTATACCACTTATTTGTGTTTTTCACCATTGTTAGAGAGATATCAGACTGCTGTATGTAATCAGTGAGGAAAAATGAGGGTTAGAAGTAGTGTTCCATGGGGACGCGTGCCCCAGGGTTAGGTGCGCGCAATTCTTGCACCTCACGCACCCGGGCTAGGGGGACTTCTTGGGAAACGTTTCCCCACACCCCCTTTTGGAGAGACGTGGGGAGATGCAGGGGGGACGTTTCCCCAGTGTGGGGGACACGACTCCCCAAAAGGGGGCCGCCTGGGTGTCCCCCCTCAAAAAGGGTAGGTGTCCCCTTTTAATTTTTCTTGTAAACAATGATTTATGAGTGGGGAAGCTTAATTGTCAACCCTAGGGTCCTACTAATGCTATGTAGTTAATGGTAATGTTAAATTCTTAAACATTACCATGAAATGACTCAGGATGTTTGAGAGTGGTTATGACCTCATTGGATTTCATATGGAGAAAGTAGAATTTTAGATCTCGCTCAAAATCCAACAGACTTAACAAATTTTCAGCAATTCAGGATTGGGGGGATTGCAATGTTTCCATTGCATTTTGTCATGTATGGAATTAATATTTAATCAAGAGCACCAAGCCCTTTGTGTACTTTAGACTGACTCTTTGACTCGTCACTCTACTATTTTTGAGTTTTAGTTATATCAATTTACTATTCTAGTATTCAAATTTCAGTATCTATTATAGTCTATTTTGCTTAGTACTAATTACATTCTATAATGATAAATGATGAATTTTAATTTTAAATCAATTTAGAATCTAGAATGATAAATGATGAATTTAATTTTTAAATCAATGTAGATTCTTGAATGGTGAATAATGAATGATGAAGATGGATCATTGTATTTCATTATTGAATCTCGTGGTCTATGGATGAATGATGTATGCATTAGTAAGAATGATGAGTATGGATCAATGTATCTATGCATTCATTATTGGATATGAATTTGAAATATATATATATACCCCAACGACTTTCTGTCCCCCCTAAATTTCCCTAAATTTGAGCATACTCCCACATGTCCCCTTTGTGCGTCTCCACGCACACGCGTCTCCCTGTCCCGGAGCCGTGGTGGAACATCGGTTAGAAGCCAAACCCTTAGGCCTTGGGGCCTTGAAGTAGCTATCCCACTTGCCAAAATTTTGTCTAATGATTATGGCACCTGGAAACACCAATACCTCTGCAAAACACACCAAAATTCAGTCCTGAAATTTAATGACCAATCAGAGATGAATGAGGGTTGCATGGGGGCTAGAAGGAGGCTAAAAGAGGCAAAGCAGGGCGTAATAGGTCTGCGGCTAAGGCCAAGAGGCCAAGTAGGCCTCATGGCTAGGGGAGAGGAGGCCCTAGGGGCCTATCACAAGCCCAAAAAGGCTGCGGCTTAGGGACAGAGAGCCGAGGAGGGGCAGGAGGGCTAGCGACAAGCTTAAAGGAGGGACGAGGAGGAGGGGAAGGGACGAGGCTTGGAAAGGCCTACGGCCAGGCCTTAGAGGCGTAAATTGGCCCACAGAAAGCCCTAAAGGCTACCATTTAGGCTTAGGAGGAGGGTAGATGCTCCGGAGGCTCACGACCAGGCTCGTAAAGGCCTAAAAACAAGGTTACTTGGGAGCGGGAGCGAAAACGGGGAGTAGGAGCATGAGCGCCATTTTCAGAAGCTCCTAGTCTAGGAGCGTTTCGGGGAGAGTTTTTTTATTATATATATATATATATATATATATATATATATATATATATATATATATATTTTGATGCATATATGTCAACAAATTCGTGTAGAATGATGAATTAGACATAAAAAAAACATAAAAACATAAATTGAACCATATAACATCAATCATCTAGAAGTTATAATGTTCATCAGCCACGCCCACAAGTTAGAACCATACAACATATTGACTCTTGAGTCTCATGATTCATCAATCTTAAAGTTTCAAGCTTTCAAAATTCAATATATAACATTTATCATCATTGATTCATTGATCACCATAGTTGTACTTGTAAGCTAAGTGTAACCATTACAACAAAGAATATTTAACATGAAATGAAATGTTATAAAATGAAACGAAATGAAACAACTTTCAAATTTCATGAAGCATCATATTCATAATTCATAATGAGTTATAAACTTATAACTACCAACTTCAAAGTTTCAAACTTCAAACTTAAATTGTCATATATTGTTTACAAAAAATATCATAACCCTGCCTAAAAACACCCACGACAAGGGGAAAAGAGCAGGCTAAGAGGGATATGAGGGACGCCGAGGCCTTTAGGCCTCATAGCTAGGCCTAGGAGGACCATAAAAGGCTGACGCAGGGGTTAGGAAGAGGACGCTGGGCCTTAAGGCCCTAAAAAATTTCAAAACCCTTGCCAAAACACTTATCTTGCTTTAGATCTTTAGTTTCACTGCAAAATTCTTTAACTGCTGGTCCTGCAAAAAAAATTGGAGACTAGATCTTACCCTCAAGGGCCTAGATCTACCTTTATTCTAGCAAATCTTCTTTAGAATAACCTGCACAAATAAATTTACAAGTGCCCCAAGCCCAATATATACAAAAATATTCAAAATCCCAAAACCCCAAATCCCAACAACAAAACAAGGGTTAGAAAATAAAATAAAATCTATTTACAAGAATAATTTACAAATCATACAAATATACAATGCTTGAAAAAGATTGTGAGGAATGTTTTTTATTTTAAATAAAATTTTGATAATGGCTAGATTTATTTCGAAAAAATAAATGTTAACGACAGCCTTAGCGAAGTTAGAAAATCATATAAAATATTCAGAATCCAAAAATGGTCAACTTGTGGCCATAATTTTTGAACTTGGAGCCGAAGTGTCGAGAAACCTGCAATCTCTATATATTTTTCCGAAGAGGAAACCCGTTAGAACATACAATGAATTGGATCACCTAAGATCAACTCAAAACTTACCAATAGAATGTTCCTATCATCTACAAATGAAATAATGATTAACGTTTGAAGCACAATATAGGGATGCACATACACAACACGTACCACCAATCAATGAAACGAAGACACCATGAATTGCACCCTAAAGTCTTTTATTATGATGATCAAAACGTTCCCAGCAGAACAATGGCTTTACACCAACGTTTATAATTTACATCAGACCCATTTCATCAAAAGATGAAAAATAGAAACAAAATGCCTTATATTTTAGAGAAATTCCTCCAAGTGGAAAATAACGGCTAGTTGGCTTGATCCCCATCAAAATAATCTCGGCCATTGATAAATCTTTGATGATCTTTTAATCTCCATCGTCGAAAATAATTAATCTTGAGGAATTTTCGAATTTCTCATTAAAACCATTTTTTATTAACTTAAAAATAATTATTTTGAGCTAATTTCCTCAAAAATTTGACTTTGACTTAACCAGTAAGGTCCAAGGGTCCAAATTTTCTTGAAATTTCCAATATTCCCATGGTGGGGGACCTCCAAAAATTAACTTCCTTTAGACCCACGAATTTTTCCACTTGGAGAATTTAATTTCTCTAACATTTATTTTTTGACTCTAATTAATAGATTTTTTGGCTTAGGATTTTATTTATATTGCCAGAAAAATTAATTAATTGACTTATGAGAGGATTAATTATTTTGCCACCCTCTAATATTTTAGTATGATGAACCATGCACTAAAATATTTTTTACATAAGATTTTACAAAATCAACCCTTAAAGGGTGAATACCCATTTGTTATAGACCCTCAAATAATCACCCAATTATGCGACACAATATGATCTAGTAGACGAAGTGATCTGTAATAAAATAATTTAGCAAATTAGCTTAAATTATTCCCAATTTTTTTTAACAAAAGACTCAACTAAAACATTAGGACTCACCTAAGACTTCGACGATAAATTCCATCTTAGCTTTGGTGTGAGGTTGGAGGGAAAAGTCTACCGATCATTCGTGTTAAGAAACACAGATAAATCAGTGAGACGAAAAATCTCCTAGGATGAAATTCGTTGACAAAATCATAGGCTTACCTAGATTGTTACA
This sequence comes from Pinus albicaulis, assembly GCA_034641835.2. Classification (NCBI taxonomy): domain Eukaryota; kingdom Viridiplantae; phylum Streptophyta; class Pinopsida; order Pinales; family Pinaceae; genus Pinus; species Pinus albicaulis. Next base: position 368,843,659 of record CM076575.1, read on the forward strand.
TAATAAAACGATCGTACTAGCATCATTTACATTATAATTTTGCAGAATGGGTTTACAATGACATAGAATAGACTGCTGGCTGATGATTCTGACTTTGAAAAAATTCTTTGAAGTCCTCGGATCCCGCTTCATTGGAATGTTGAGAAAATGGGTGCAATCGTCTTCAAACCTATAAATCGTACAAAATTATGGGTTTGATGATGTAGTCCATAAAATCTCATTTTGATGATATGTCATGAAAATGTTGTTAGAAACACTGTCTCTAAATAACAAGAGACCTATGCTGCTTAATCACTCAAGATTGAAGGATGTAGCTCAACTCAAATCTAGGCCTTGAAAATTGAACTTTTAATAAGTGTATGTCATAGTAACCTTGACCTATACTTCCCTGAAGAAAAAATTGTTAAATTTAGATAACAATGGTATGTTCTATGCTTAGCACAATTTACTTCAATGTTCCTTAGTAGCCCAATATCAATTTCCAATTATATCCAATAGCAATCACATTAACTTAATCACATTGATAGTAAATGCAGATAGAACATAAACAAAATGTAGAAGACAAGCCAAGACAAGAGGACACAATATTTGGTAGATGCCAGGGAAAAACTCCAATGTGGGGAAAACCCTTTGATCAATTCTTCTTATTATTCTTCAATAGTTCAGGAGAGAGTACAATTATCAAGTTTACCTGCCCAAAATAGTTTTGTCAAAATCAATAGTAAATAATAGTCAATAGAAGCCCTAACCAGAAATTCAACACTGGTCAAAGTAGCTCCAAAATGTCTTCCAAGCAGCTTGGTCAACAACTGTCAAAGTCAACCCAAAACAGTTTGGTCAAACCTAGTCAAACACTGCTGTAATTTCTGTGGTCAAACTTGAAGTCAACGCTGAAGTCAAACTAGTCAAATTGTCCCAAATTCCTTGATTTCTGTGCCAATGAATGCGGCCTTCAAAAAGCAGATTTTCAGGCTAAAAAATGCAGTCAAAGCTCGGTCAAACAGTAAGGGTCAACGTTGCCTTGTAACCCTGAAAGTTTCGGCCTGCAATTCGTCCTTCAGCCACACGTGTGAGAGAGGAAGAGAGGCTACTCCAAGCTATATGACCCAATCAAGAGAGGAGAGAGAGATGTGTGATGTGATGAGTGATGATGTCCAAATGAGGAGAAGGTCACTCCTATTTATACAAATCGTTGAGGGTGTGCAAACACATCTCTTGGGCTTCATGAGCCTACATTTGACTAAGGCCGACCTGTTGAGAATGTGGAGGGGCAGTGATTAATTCAAATTCTCTTCTTGATAATTACTTGTGAGCTTACTTCTTTTACTTATGTCTTCTCTTCTTAGCTTATTATGTCTTTCATAAAGTCAATTACCAAAAACACAAGAGACACAGATTTAAGCTTTTCAAGTCAGGGCCAAAACCTCTCCCTCTTGGAGAGGAAAACCCGCAAGGAAGTCTTCTTATAGACTTTCAATTGACGAGTACCATGACCATGACTCAGACCCTTGACCTATGTATGCCTTCAAGACCTTGTCACTGCGTCTTCATTAACTCCTTGAGCTGATCCTTCTTTTCTGCACCATCCTGCATCGTCCTGCACCTTACTACACCAAGCTAGAGAGATACTGGCACCTTGTTGTGAACTAGCCTGTGCACACCTTGCACATTCAATCTTGCTGGTTGATCTTAGATTACAACCAGGTCTTCTTTTGATGAGCTATCCTTTTCATACTATATTGATACCCTCTCCTTTCCGAGTATACTTGATGCACTTCATACTTTCAACACAGTTCTGTCACCATAGGCTTATCCTTGCACTTGACACTCTCAACGCAATGCTGTTCACCACAGACTTTGTCCTCGCACTCTATTTGCACTTAACACAATCAATGTAATGCTGTCACCACAGACTTGTCCTCACACTCTATCACCACAGTTAACACACTTGTACGCAGTCTCGTCTCTGCTTTTCTATCTCTTTTTAATACAATCCTAATTCGCCCTTGATACAGTCACATATCACTCAAGTTCTTCCTACACCCTTGTCCACAAATCTCATTTCCTGTTGATCTGTATTACCATAGAGAACCCAGACTTCTTCGCATTTTCTACTTCAGACTAATCTGAAGTTTCTTGCTCCAAATGAATTGCAAACCCTTCTTATATATACAAGACATATCCTTCTTTTGAGCCGACATGAGAGCCTTACTTTGAGCCGACTTGTGCAGGAGTATTGAAGGCGACTTGTTCACTGTCTAGAGGGGTTGCTTTAATGTTTATATTGAGCCATAACTTCAAGGCTTATGTGACAAGGTATTGATGCGTATAAGTGAGACTTTGACTCTTCATAAACATGACACTTTAATTAGTACATTTATGACCAGAAGACAAAATTCCTAAAAGACATCAAGAAGAAGTCTTTTGACCTATATAATAAATCCTTGCTCATGAAACCCTTGAAGCAAGCATACCAAAAATATATTTTATTATCTTTGTCTTCTTCAGTACATAAATACATAATTACATAGTCAATATGAAGATCGATCCTAGTTACATTTTCCAACACTCCCTCATAACTAGGGAGGTATTCATAACAATACATGGTCGCTTTCAATCTGAAGAATCTCATAAGAAGAATCGGATTGGCAATCACATCTGTATAGCTTCATATCAACCAACATTGTCCTAGTGCAAGACCTTGACTAGTGTTGCACGATCCTCCCTCCCCCCGCCAAGGATCCAAGGTTGGAATCGCATCCCGTACCGATCCTTGGGCGATCCTCCGACGGAGCCGCAGATCCAAAAATCAGATCCGCGGTTCCACTGTTTTGAGGCGATTCCTGGAAATCTGGAACCACACAAGCCCGATCCGAGATTCTGGATTCCCAATCCGCGAATCCAGAAAATGATCCATTGGGGATCCATGGAGGTTTGGGCACGGATCCGCGTGGATCGCTAGTGGATCCAGAGGGAGATGGGCGGTACTGCGGGGTTCTAAATTGTTTTAAAAAAATTTCTTTGACTTAAGTTGGGATGGGGCTTCCCAGACACTCCCAAGGTGCTCCCTTGATGCTCCTTAGATGCTCCCTAGATGCCCTGTCATGGTAATGTTAATTATTTAAAGTAAAAGAGACATTCTCCTTTATCTTTCATTTTCATCCTTTTACTTAAATTTTTAACATTATCGTGAATTGACTCAGGATGTTTGAGAGTGGTTCTAGCCCCATCGGGCTTCATATGGAGAAAATAGAATTCCATATCCTATTCAAAATTCAACAAACTTTTTAAGGAATTCAGGATCAATGAGATTGTGGCTTTTCATTAGATTATATCATGTATGAGGGTATATGATTGGCATTTAATCAAGAGCACAAAGCCCTCTATGTGCTCATGTACCCTAGTGTTGGTGGTGTTAATTGTTGAACTCCTTTGTCATGGCCTTAGCAAAAAATTACCTTTCAATCAAGTCAAAATCATTGATCAAGCATGTTAATCTTTTTCCACCATATTTTAAGGCTTGGATTAGGTAGTTTGATTAAAATTGAGAAATGTTGACTAATATCCCTAGACAATCGAGGTAGAGGCAAAGGTGAGACAAGAGGAGAAGAATCTAGATTCTAGATGGTTGATGCTCGAATAATTAACCATTGATGTATAATGGATGCCATATCTTATCTTGATTTGTATACAAATATGCATGTTTTCATATCTTCTACAACTAGTTTGGTATTTTGGATATTTTTTTTAATATAAATGCAAAAAAATATAAATATAAACACACACACACACACACACACATATATATAGTAGACGGTTTCGAGACGCTTCGCTTCCTAGATTTTTAGGAATGGCGCTTTCGCGTATCTGCTTCCAAAAAACGTCCCCGCTTCATGCAACATTGGCCTTGACTAACAACCCCATCTCTCAACGAGACGATGGGCTACAATGCTGGCAAGACACATGACTTATAGACACCATAGTCATTGTCTCTTCAAGGTACATACTCCACCAAGGTGTTCATAGAGTATGACCTTTTTGGACTATTCTTCTCTTGGGTAGCCAACTATCAAAGAATATCGGTCGCCGAATACTTTTATCTCGAATGCCCTATCACATTCTGAAAGAGCATTGAATGCCAGATGATTACCCAATCCTCCATTCTGTATTCCGGGTGAAGACCATAATGATGTGTCTATCCATTCTTTCCACATGGCCTTCACTAAGACTTACGACTATTAATCCTGGTCTAGTGCATGACACATGAATTAGAGAATCATATATGTCACTCCCTCTTAATTCAGGAAGGACATACTTCAAGTTTCTTCCAAGTAAGAAACTTACCACCCGACTCCCTCTTAACCAAGGACCTGCAGCAGCAATGGTGAGACACCCAACTGCTCGTGAAGAATTCCTCCCCTCGATGTCATGGATTTCGATATTGAGGAATCTTCAACTTTTGGATTCATAGGGCACAAATCATCCATGAGTCACGTTACCTCAATGATGATCTTTCACCATGACATCTTCCTGTCGGCATCGAGTTCCTTTATTCAGATTGACACATCTCCTAAAGATATGTTTTATCAAGAGTATTCTTCTTTACCATACTTTTATCAGAGTCCACATATCTTCCCAGGAGATCTCCTAGTCACATCTTCTTGGCTTCCGGATGATAACCGCCTCTTTACATAGTTGCACTTCATGATCTCTTCCATTCTTTCTCCACACAACTTCATCCCCAGGAAATTCCAATATCCAGTTGCTTGTTTGTATACAATCACCTCATATTCCATATGAGGACATATTTAATTTCATCTGTTAGTGGCAACCTGTGCACTAGAAGAGATCTTCCTTCCATAGATCATACTTCTAAAGATAGAAGTCCATCACCTGCAACCACATGACATGACTTCACAGCATCTAGTGTCAGCATATAGATATATGTACCTTATCCTTTTCCTTTTGAGTCATCCTACAACAATTTTACTAGAATGAAGAACTTCATTCCCTTGACCTGCTTCATCAACATGTCATCATTTCCTAATCCCATAATTCTGAAACATAGAATTCTCGTTGAAACCTTTTGCTTTCTTTCTAACTAGTGAATCCATAGAGAATGCAATTAGAAAATGTCAACACTTGTTTCCATAATGATTATTGAATGATGACCCTTGATCTTGATGACTGCCTTCCATCAATATTGTTATCAGTGAGGTTTCCAGAAGCTACTTCTTCAAGTGCTTCTTCCATGCTTCTATCATGATGCTATTAATATACATTGCTTCCTATCATACAACCAACATAAATCACTTAAAAGGAAAATGATCTCAATCATAATAGAGATCTTTTGCTTCTTCTTTCTTAGTTTTCTATGCATCAAGTTCTTCCCTTTCATCTGTGATATGGGCTTCTTCCTTTTTCCTCTTGTCCTTCCTAGATTTAGGACAATCCCTTTTATAGTGTCCAAGTTCATTACATCCAAATCATCGTACTTTGTCCATATTTCTTCTTTTATTCTGAGGACCAAATTTACCGAGTCTTCCTTTCTTCCTGGACATAGCTGCAAAGGCTTGATTCCCTTTACTTGATCCTATATCAACTTCGGGTTTCAATCTTGTTTCCTCTATTTTACATAGAGACCATAGATCATGGAATGGTGTTGCTTCTTTCTTTTCGTATAAGCTTGAAGTGAAGTTTCCCCATTCTTCCAGTAGAGCATTCAACACCACTATAGTCATCTCATTGTCAGACATTACTTCTCCCAATTCCTGTAGTTGGTCTCTTATTTCAGAAATTCTCATAAAATATGAAGTGATTCCTACCTCTCTTGACAATTTCATCTTGTATAGTTCTTGTCTCAGAGAGATTACTTCTCCTACAGTACTCAGAGAATAGCTCCACCAGTTTCTCATATATTTCTTTTGCAGTTTCCAGTTTTGATACATAGGGTATGAGAGAGTCCTTAATGGATTCTATGAGAATCCTTTGGGCTCTGATTTCTCCTTTCATGTACTTGGCATGAGTTGGAGCATCTTCTTTTGAGGGTTGAACTATGGATCCTTTGATGTAGCCCATAACTTCATCTTCGGTTAGATTCAAATCTGTCCTCTTCTTCCATGCACTAAAGTTTGATGACCTAGCCAATTTGTTGCTCTCTTTGTAATAAGCCATTTTGACAGATTTAGATGAGTTCATAGATACTTACTTGAATAGGGTGACTTCCTCCTTCTAGCATCTTCCTTGATGATGATGAAGATGAAGGTAGGAAATCCCTCTTAGAGTGAATTCTCCAATGTAGATATTGAATTCTTAATGATAGAGGATGTCTTCAATATAAATCTTTGATGGAAAAGATTATCTTTTTGATGAGTGAATCCTTGAGAGTCTTCCTTGCAAACTGAATTATCTTTCAATGTAGACTTTGATTCTTGCTTCTTTGAGTGTCTCTTTGTCAAGTAGCCCTTGTCTTTAGCACCTTAGCTCTAAAACCATGTTGAGAATTTGGAGAGCCAGTGATTAATTGAAATTCGCTTCTTGATAATTACTTGTCATCTTACTTCTTTTGCTTATGTCTTCTCTTCGTAGCTTATTATGTATTTCATCAAGTCAATTACCAAAAACACAAGAGACATAGATTTAGGCTTTTCAAGCGAGGGCCAAACCTCTCCCTCTTGGAGAGGAAAACCCGCAAGGAATTATTCCTATAGACTTTCAATTGACAAGTACCATGACTATGACTTAGGCCCTTGACCTATGTATGCCTTCAAGACCTTGTCACTGCTTCTTCATTAACTCCTTGAGCCGATCCTTCTTTTTTACACCATCCTGCACTGTCTTGCACCTTACTACACCAAGCTAGAGAGATATTAGCACCAAGTTGTGCACTGGTCTGTGCACACCTTGCACATTTAATCTTGTTGGTTGATCTTTAGATTACAACCAGGTATTCTTTTGATGAGCTATCCTTTTCATACTATATTGATACCCTCTCCTTTCTGAGTATACTTGATGCACTTCATACTTTCAACACAGTTCTGTCACCATAGGCTTATCTTTGCACGTGACACTGTCAATGCAATGCTGTTCACTGTGAAAGTTTCAAAACAGAAACCCTACTGCAGTATCTTGATCTACTTCGCCTACTTGTATGATTAATTAACAAGTTATTACTCTGAAGTATTCAGAAAAACATTAAAGCACATACAAACTGCAACCTACACATTTACAGATAATTTACTGAACAACACGCACATGTGACAAAATTACATATAGATTTTTCGGACAAATGTCCCCGGAAAAACCCAATGCGGGAAAACCGGTGCAACAACTCTATAGGGTTTTATTATTATGCAGAACCTGAATACAACATTCTAGGCACCCGAATTGGTTTTCCCTACAGAGAAATAACATGACAACTGTACCTTATCAGTCGGAGACAAAAAATATGGTTGATCGGACCCTTTGCGGGGAATTTCGAATTCGAGCCCTTTCTGGCCCATTGGAAACCCTCAGCGCGGTCTCCTCCAGCCTCTGCGTGGCCTCTGCGTTAGCCTAGCTGGGATGCGTCCCTCCTGCTTCTTTTATGCTACTGTATTCTCGACCTCGGATCAGATCATCCCTTGCCGATCTCTGCCCCTCATTGCACTTCAAATTAACTTCGAATTCCTCAGCAAACCCCACCTAAGGAATTCGACTTAGCTTTAGTGCTTTGCAATGTGTGTGTGTGTTTTCCAACTGACCCTAAGCCCTTCCTTTATACTTTTCTCGTTGGAAAACCAACGGCCGTGATCTAATCTCTTATCAACAGCTGAGATTAAAAGAAAGCTTGATCCACATCACTTAGAACATTTCATCACATGTGTAATTTAATTCACTTTAATTTTTTCAATTTCCCTAAGTTAGACTTAGGGTCCCCATTAAAAAAATTTAATTATTTGAATAACTATTACACTGGATGAAAATTCTCCAAACGCTTACTGGGTCTTGGAGATCTTGTGTGTCTTAGCCCCTCCACAATGTTTTGAAGCTAGAGCACACCCGATGCTACCCCAAAATCTCAACACTTCCTCTTAGCGAGGAGTGTGCTTTAGCGATACTTCCTCATTGAAGCATCACTAGATCTTGACATCCGTCTCTGCGCTGCTAATGCTTGGCCTGCTGCCCTCCATCCATTGCATTGCTGCCACCGTACTGTTGCCCATGTCAATGCCACTGACACTGCTACATCCGTATTGTCGTTCCCTCTCAAATTGCTGCATCATGTTGCCCATAGCACTGCCACTGCTCACTATTGCACTGCAACTCAATTGCTGAGAAGTAAGCAACTGAAGGACTATCACCCAATCACTGACAGACAAGTCAGTTGGGCTGCATCTCATCACTGAAGCACCATCTGCTGCTGCTCTGAGTTGTCTCTCTGAAGCACTGCACTGCACTACGTAAGCACTGCCTCTGCGCTGTTGCTTCAACACTACTGCTGCCTCTCCTCTGCACTGCTCCAGACTTCAACGTCCCAGCATTGTCTTGGCTTCTCCATGATCTTCTGCACCCACTGCTCCAGTCATCCCGCTACTGTCTTAAGGCTCATATAGCTCGTATGTGATCCAAGAGATTGTGCACCTCAAGGATCCTACCTCTCTCTGTAGCTGCCCTACAGATCAATATTGCCTCACTTCCTTGGTTCGTGAGCACTCATGGCTACGTCATCATCATTGCCATCGTCCCCTTTTGCTGTTGCTGCGTTGGAATTAGAAGATTCCTTGTCCTTCCTCTTAGGTCAAGAGTTGGCGAAGTGTCTAATATCGCCACATTTAAAGAACCAAACCTTTGATAGGTCCTTCTTTTTCCCTTGCTACCTCTATCCTTTAGATGTAAGGGTTGCATCCTCCTCCTCCTCTTTCTTTACTTTGACTCCATTGCCGCTACCTTGCTTCTTGGTTATTCTCCTGATTTACTCTTGGCGGAGGATTGCCCACATATCCACCTAGGATTGTTATGCTTCTCTGCCCAAGATGCTTTGGACAAACGTTTCCCATTCATCGGTGACTGCATTCAGGGCAGCCCTCACCATGAGCCCTTCATCTGGACTTGACTCCATAGCAATCAACTAGTCTCGGATATTCTGAAATCTAAGGAGGAAGGGATCAGTTTCCTCTCCCTTCTGCATCTGGAACAACCACATCTGATTCTCTAGAAGCATCTTCCTCTGGACAACGCTTCCCTGATACATCATGTTCTATGTTGTCCACATCTCATTTGCCATGTTCTTCTCGGTAATATGTGGGACCATGTGATCCTTTACTCCATCCATGATCAAGTGTTTTGCCTGCTCCTGATTCTCGTTGAATTTCTTTAGGGGATCTGCATCGGTAGGCACAACTAGGACATTTTATGCATGGTTGTAAATTTTTGTAGATGTTCTATGCTTGACGCAATTTTACTTTTTCTTCAATATTAGACAACAATCACATAAAAAATAATGTAAAATGTTGATAGAACATACCAGTAGATCGACAGAAGACAAGCCAAAAATATATAAGTGTGTTGGTGCGTTACGACGGCCAACAGGATGCTTCAACCAGAAAAATCTCAATATGGTCAGCTAATCAGCAATGTCACACAACCCTCTAGAACAACGAAATGGTCAACTCAAAAGTCAACCCAGAGTCAACGCTGTTAGTCAACGGTCAACACAAACAGCAGCAGTAGCTAGGTCAACGCAGAAAAGTAAAAGTCAACGTCTTGCCTCGGGAATAGTGCCAAAAAATGTGGATTAGGAAAATTGAACTTTTGGGAGAGTTTCAGGACCTTTTGACCTTGCGTTGACCAAAGTCAACGCTGGTCAAAGTTCGATGCAGAAACCCTAGACCGAAATAAGAAATGTGCTGCTATGGAATTTTCAAACGTGTGGAGAGAAGAGCCACCAAGGTCAACGAACAAATCAGATGAGGAGAGAGAAATGTGTGAGGATGAGATGAGTGAAAATGTCCTCCAACGTTGACCAATATATATCCATCAGTGAGGGTGTGTGACATAACTGCTGGGGCACAAAACCTTAAGGCCAACCTGCACATAGTTTGAATAAATTCAAAATAAATGTTCTGCTCATCGGATTAAGATGATCTTTAGATCGATCTTGCACCTCTTCGAAAAAGGAGTCCAATAAAAATATTGGAATCTTCATCTGAGCATCACAACATGGAGTTTGGACCTAGTTGTCCGAAATTAACACTCCCTCTCAACTAGGGAGAACTCTATCCACCTGTGCAATCCAAACATCGTGCGTCATCTCACCGTAACATGCTTTGCTGGTTTCTTTATTTCAGAACAAAAGTGGGTCAGTCACAAAGACATCATTCCCGGCTAACAGATTCAACCCAGAGGTCCGAAACCTCTATAGGACTCACAAAGACTGTCATACCAACTCGAAGTTGGTTTACTTGACCCGAAGTCAGTTGGAGGTCTGAAACCTCACTATACTTGATCCCAGATCAAGTGGTTGGACCGTGCCATCCTAGATACAGAGTAAGACGATCTCTGATGCGTCCATCAGTCTTTGCTACTAGTCTCTAGCTTTTCCCACCTCACTGGCCAAATGAGAGGTACTTCCCATGATCCTTGAACTCAATGGGTAGGATGCATACGGGGCACAAATAATGAGAGGTGAACCAACTCAATCATCACAACGGTGGGGCAGAAGCACACCAACAAGGTTCGACAAGCCTAGCCCTATGGTTGCTTATAGCTTCGAGAAGCTATCCCCAAAGCCCCCCAGAGCTCCCAGAGCTCATCGTCCAACAAGACCCTCAGCATAGGGTCATTCCACAATACCAAGACTCTCACGGAAGGTTAGGAACTTGACCTTCCCCAGGGGCTTTGTGAGAATATCCGTGACCTGCTCATTAGTTCCTATATGATCGAGCCTTACGGTACCTTGCTGTACCATTTCCCGGATAAAGTGGTACCTGATATCAATATGCTTGGATCGATCGTGGAACACGGGATAATTGGACAACCGAATCCCACTCTGGTTATCACAGAGTATCACGGTGGTATCTAGCACATGCCCGAACAACTCACTAAAGAGCTTTCGCAACCAAACTGCTTCACAACAGGCCTTACTTGCTGCAATGTATTCGGCCTCCGCGGTGCTCAAAGCCACCGACTTCTGCTTCCTGCTCATCCATGATATCCAAGCAGAACCAAGTTTGAAGCAGCATCCTGATGTGCTTTTACGATCCACCACTCTGCCAGCCCAATCGGCATCAGTGTATCAAAGGAATGTCATGCTCTTGACAGTGTATCTTAGTCCATGGTTTTTCGTGCCCCGAAGATATCTCAACAGATTCTTGGCACCAACCCAGTGAGTGTGATGAGGCTCAACCATATGTTGACTCGAAGTGTTCACTGCAAAACATATGTCCGGACGAGTGTTCACTAAGAACATCAGGGTCCCTACGAGTTGACAATACTCAGTAGGATTTGCTAACACGGGCCCAACAACGTTGCCACTCAACTTCTTAAAGTTGAGCTCCATCGGCGTCGACACGAACTTACAGCCCACCATACCAAATCTTTCCTGAAGCCTCACAATGTATTTTCCTTGAGAAAGGAAAATCTCGCCAGGTCTTTGCCAGACCTCTAAGCCTAGGAAGTAATGCATCAGTCCTAGGTCCTTCATCTCGAACTCAGCAGCGAGCTCCCTCTTGCATTGATGAATGAGAGGGTCAGCACCTGTCAGGAAGAGGTCGTCCACATATAGTACCAGAATGAGAGGCTTCTCTTTATCAACCTTGAAGTAAAGGTTCAGATCAACATTACTACGAGTGAATCCCAGCTTCATCGGGTAGCTATCTATCCTCTCGTACCAAGGTCTGGGTGCTTACTACAAGCCATAGAGGGCTTTCTTTAACCTGCAGACATGGATGTCCCGATCCTGGACTTCAAACCCCAGAGGTTGCTCCACATACACCTCTTCCTTTATCGCACCATGCAGAAATGCGGTCTTCACATCCATCTGATGAAGACTCCATCCTTGCGTAGCAACAAGGGCTATGATAGATCGGATGGTGGTATATTGGGCCATAGGTGCAAATATGTCGTCATAGTCTATGTCTTTCTTTTGAGAAAAGCCACCGGTAACGAATCTTGCCTTGAACTTTTCAGCACTTCCATCAGATCCATGCTTGATATTGTAGAGCCATTTCGAGATGACAACTGCTTTGTCCTCCCTTCTTGGAACCACATCCCAGACATCATTCTTCATTATGGACTCATACTCTTCGTGCATAGCATCCTTCCAGACTTGATGCTTTACAACTTCCTCAAAAGATCCAGGCTTAGATTGTACACTAGTACTCATGGCTGCTAGATACCTTGGTATCTATTCGATTTCTTGCTTTCACGGAATGTCCCCCTTGGGGCCATATGTCCCTCGACATCCTAGAGAGTGTCCCTGAGCCATGATGGTCTCTTCCCTATCGAAGGAGGTGGATCAATCGGGTCCATCGGTCCTTCAACATCGGGCATCATCTCATCCTTAGGTTCTTCTTGATTTCCAGGCCTTGCTTCATGGTCTAGATTGACTACTTTCCTCAGGGAAGCATCTTCGTCAAAGGTGACATCGTGGCATATCTCCACTTCCCTTTGACCAGACACATAGACTCTATAGGCCTTTGAAGTTTCGCTGTAGCCCACAAACATTCCCTTCTTCCCAGAAGCATCCAGCTTGCTCCTCTTCTCTTTCGGCACATGAAAATAAACAGGATATCCAAAAACTCTAAAATGTGAGACGTCAGGTTTCTTACTAGAGAAAACCTCTTCGGGAGTTTTGGAGTCCAGAGCGGAATGCGGGCATTGGTTTTGTATGTACACAACAGTGTTTGCAACGACCAAGCTATCTAGCGTTGAGGGACGACTAAAGTCTCTAGTGAGGCAGCAAGACGAGTATACGTGGGAGTTTCAAAGGAACAATATCAACCAACCTCTGTACATAAGAGAGAGAGGGGCACAGTCTTTTAGATGGATTTTATTGATTGACCAGGTGAAGCAACATTATTCGAGCATGGAGTAACATTGGTGTAGTGGATTTGTTCCATGTGCAGGTATTCATGCATTCGATCCTTCCCACACTATGGATTGGCAGGAGATTATGAGTTGGTATTCTATTGATGGAACAACATCTATAGCCAGAGATAAAGCACAATTCAAGCCATGGGGCCTGGGTGATTATGATTGGCCATGGTGGCATTGGGATCCAAGAGGATCTTTTGGTGGTAGGAGGAGTCAGTGGTTTATTTGAGGTCCAGGTATTGAGGGATTCACTCATGATTGGATGGCACACAAACATGATGTGGTACAATGGTACATATGTGGTTTGGGTATTGGTGTGCAGACACCTTTACAGTTGAGATATGTGGATTGCTTGAGGGAAAGCAATCTTGGGCCGAGAGGGTTTGCAATGTCCCCATTTTCAGTTTCCCTTATAATGCGATTAGGATGAATTTCTAGAGTTTGTGATAGCCAAATCACAAGAGTGAGATTATGCCATCAATGGGCTCGAAGGATATTTGGAGGTGTCTTTTGGGATTTGACGGGGTTCGCTTGCTACATTTCATCACCAGGGTCAGTTTCACACCGTTTGTTCTTGGTTCTATTGCTTTCCGATGATTCCTGTAAAATGAGGATATTATTAATATATTTTAATTAAATACACTAGAAGTGTCATTTAGGGAGGATTTTTTGGAGAAACACCTTAGTGTAATAGCTCGTTGGAACCGAGATGGAAATATCTTCATGATGAGATGTTGAAAAGTAACTCTTAGTGGCGGGAGAAAACATGGTGGCTAATTGGTCCTGTATGAGTATTAAAAGTGAATATGAATTGGTAACTTTATTAAATAAAAAGGGGAAAAGTGCTTAGTTGGAGAAAAAGGACAAAAAGGGAAGAGAGACTTAAAATAAAATAAAAGAGTCACTTGGATAAAGTTAAGGTAAGGGCTTCTAGAATGCAAATAAAATAATAAAATAAAGTGCTTCTCGAAGGTTGGAGAGAGATCCAATGAGCCTTTAAAAGAGGGTAGGCAAGTCATTTGGTGATATCTTGGTTGGTTTTTATTTTATGATTGGTGAGGATTGGAGAACCATATTCTCAACTTCAGTTGATCCTGTTACCCACCATTTCATGGATGATATCCCGAGGAAATTTTTTTTCTCCATGATGGAACTCAGTCGGCAACCAACATCCCCTTGCCGCCCTCAACTAGCTCCTTGTGCCATTTCTCTGCCACCTGAGCTAACCATGTGGTCCCACACCCGTGTGTATTGATCATATGTTTGAAGGTGGGCCTCCTGAACCTAAATGTATGTCTTGTCATTTGGTAATTGAGTATTGGGTTTACTTATCATGGACAGTTCTGGGCATGGATTGATGGGGGGATTTGGTGGAAAGAGTGGGCTTAGCTTGTGCACCTGACCCCTTGATCTCATTTGGATGTTATGCTTGGATCTTAGTTCCGTGGGATCTCCTTTATTTACCATTTGGTTCTAGGGTGGTACTACTTGGGAAATCTTGACTTTGGGTGCGTGGTCCTGCTCCTTTATCCACATATATTACTCCCTCTCCACTCACTATACTCCCATTCATCATTTCTCCCACCTGGGTTCACATTGCCTCTCTGGTCACATATAGGGTCAACCTCCCTATCCCCTTGCCCCCACCTTGGGTCAGACCTAGAACGATCCCCTGCCACCTGGAGGTTGAAGCAGCTAATAGAAAAAAAAAAAGCATAAATGGTCACATTCAACAGGAAATTGTACCACAAAATGCAAAAGATGTTCAGGACAAAATAATTAGCACGTGAGTAAAATCCAAATACATGAGTTCTACCCCATACCCATGGTCATCACCCTGGTTCCATAGGCCCTAGATGAGCCTCCTTTATCATTTAAGAACCCATGATTGTCCCAATCCCTGGAGGGCAATGAACTGCCCTACCTAAAAGGGGGTAATCACTGCTATATCTTACACATCATGCTCTTGTCCTTTGAGCCCCGAGCAGTTAATTAGAGAAAATTCATAAAAGGAAAAAGGCATATAAAGAAGGGTGAAAAAATCAAGGCCGAGGCACCTCATGTACCACGATTGCTCTCTCCTACACATTATATACCCAGGTGTGGGCTTCCCCTTCTCTAGCTACCCTTGAGCCCCGATATGTGCACCAAGATTTTCCCTCTCATTCCCCATTCCATTTCACTTCTTTATCACTTGCCACCCCCATTTGAGGGATGTACCTTGGACATACTATCACCTCTAAGGGTAGAAACCACCTAATAAGTACTTGGCTAACCCCCTTTGGAGCTTGGAGACATCAGCACATGCCAAAGCCCACTACGGAAGGGCATGCCATTATGAAGTGCCCACTTTGTTGTCTATGGTTTTTAAGCTCTTTTACATGATTACTCTAATGACTTGTTGTACTGGAAGGGTAGGGGGTGCATTGGATCTTATACAAGATTGCAGATGATGCCCATTTGGGTTTGGTCTCCCTATATGGGGTCCTAACCTCCCAGAGGGCTATTGGCACATGTAGGGTGTGTGTAGAGAGCCATGGGCCTCCACAACAACAAACAAAACTCCATGGATCCCCACCGATGTCCAAAGATTACTAGAGATCCACCTTTGGGATGAGGATGATGCACTTGGTACACTATTCCCAGCAGGGCCCACAAGAGTACCACACACTTGTTAGGTGTCCTAGGATTTGTATGATGACATAGAAACATTTGTTCCATCGTTTGAGCCCTTACAAATGATCTGCATGCATATTCGACTCATATGGAGACCCATGCGGTCATTGGTGTGCCCTCACACCCATTGGGAGCATCACAGGTCTACTACTTGAAGAACAAGGTGCCACCCCCTTGTCCATCACATTTTGAGGAGTTTGTTCACCATTATGGTACTTGTGGATATTATTAGGCCTTTGGAGGGCCCCACGACATGCATATATTATTATTTGAACTCCTGAGGGGCTTACTATTCCATTCATGAGCTAGTTTGGTGGGCTTGTCACCAAAAGTTAGGTTATTTGCACATTATTTTATGTTTAGGTGCTAATCTAGACTCATTAGCTAAATTGAACTCCTAAAAGGTGTATAAATAGGAGTTAGTTGGATTCATTTGTATCATCACTTGTATTGGGATCTCTCTCTCTTAAGAGAATTTCACATTTTTTCCTTGGTGGAGTTTTTTGGATGATGAATGAATTTTGATGTATGGATTTGGGTTCTCTCTATCTTGGAGCTTCATATATTGCGAATGTGATGCTAGTTGGATATATTCTATAACGTGTAAGTGCAAATTTGATGTCATTTTTCTTGTTGCTGCATACATGTGAAGTTTGCTATGATTAGGACTAATTGCTGCATATGTTAAATATGGAATTATGTGTCTATTTTAGCGTATGTATGTGTATGGGACATGTTATATGAAAGAAATTTCCTAGAGATCGTGTTATCTTGATAAATCTTCACCTTTTTCAAGAAGTATAAATGTTGTAAAGTCACTTTTCTGCTCTAGCCTCTAACATTAGACGGAGTTGGCTTTGAAACCTCCTTGAACAATAGAAATACATTCCATTTTTTTAATTATCCATGACTCCATATCTCCAAGTGAAATTAGGCACTGATCCTTAATGATCATTTTAACCCTTATTTTTACCTTTTCTCCATTTTTCGCAAGTCTAGCCCCATTAGGTCACCTAGGGCATCACTTTCCCAGAAATCTGGCCATAGGAAAAATTCGGTCTCCTAGGGTCAACTACACTGGTGGATCCCCTAGATATCCTCAAATTTTGAAGACATTCCGATGATGGAATCTCAGGATATCCCAACCCCTAGATCTAGGATCAAGTTTTGCCCAGTGTTTCTGAAGGCTAGCATCTGGAAGGATCAATTTGACCTTTTGAAATAAAAATTCTTGTTTGATCCTTTCCTCTCACCTCGTCCAGGATAGGAACATCATTGATTGCTAAATTCCATCCCTGAATCTGGGATGGGTCCACTTGGCCCCGTGTGGTTCCATTTGTTGTTAAAGACTATTCATCAAGGACTATTTGGGAATCCAAGTTCTTATAGGATTTTAGGGATCGGGAAGCACCTCTACAAGTTATACCCTTCATCCTCACCCTCTAATCCTCACCCCCTCTCCCTGGAAAGTCAAGGCCCTTGCTTAAAGAGCAAGCAATCTCCATTCTTCACCACCTCCTAGGGAAAGGGTTTAAGGGGTCATTTCCCGTCTATTCATTGATATATCTTTTATAAGTGGCTTCCCAAAAGCATCAGGACTCCTCCCATCGGTGAAAGTCTGTTAAGAGCAGGGAGCTTTAGCTGTGGTGACAGTGGGCTAAGCCTCCACTGTTGCCCTTAACCTAGTAGTTTCCCTCTTAGGAAACCCTTTTAGGTCCCTTGCTAGTTTGAGTGGTAACAGACCCTAGGGCGGAAACACTTGGGTTATTCAGTGAGATTGGACGAAAACCCATCTCATTCCTCAGTGAATTCATTCAGAGTTCATCAATTGCAGTTTCAGTTTGGGAGGTCAGATCCAGTGTTGCAGCAGTTTGGAGGGTTCTATCTTAGCCATCACCAGCTATTTGTATGGGCATGTAATATCAGTGTTTATAGTAATATAATAAAGCTGAAATTCGCTGCAGTTATTCATTTCTGGGTTTTTATGTTATTAATTTCTCTGGTATAAATTAATGAATTTTAATGCTATTCAAATTTACGGCATGCTTTCCTGAAGAAAATTCCATAAATTTAATGAAAATATCCAAAGCGGATATTACACACTAACAATACTGCTCATTACCCTTGCTTTGAAGACAAAGCAACTTTAATGGGGGTGGCAATGTTACAAATAAAAGAATAAATAGTTAATTAGCAATGTTATAAAAAAAAAAGAATAATTAGTTAGTAAAGGGTACATACCATATGCTCTCACTCATGAGCAGTCAATGCTATATAGCACACTGTTTGAGTGATATTGTAATCATATATTTCATATCTTATTCAATAATAAAAAATATTTATCTGCAAAGATACAAGTGTTCTTGTTACAATACAAGTAGTGGAAAACTTTGTATTGTGAACATTTCAAATTCAGAAGTTCTCCTCACACACAATTTAACTATTAAAGATTGATTGTCTCACTTAATCATTGATAAGTATAGTCACTGATCTCTCAAATGTTCATCAAGTTTCAAAACTTCTTGCACAAGCAAATCCATTTATGTATACCCTTGGTTGGGTTAGGGCTGATGGCAATCTTACTTTTGTGGAATATAAGTATTTCAGGGCTTTCAATATTGAAAATTTACTTGTATAGTCAAATATGGTGTTACCCCTATGGATTGCTTTGATTTGCTCTCGGGCACCCCATATCAATTTATCACAAAGCGATATATGACAACTACCACAAAACTTACAAGCTACATAGGAACTAAAAGGTGTAAAAATTCATATCTTTATCAACTAATCTATAGGGTTTCAAGGAAAACCAGTCAAGTAGAGGAATCTTGCTTTTAATATTATAAAAAAGAATTAAAAATTGATTGCAGACCTAACACTATACTCGCCTTACAGTAGCTCCTTGACACATTTTGTTTTACACCAGTACTTGCACTTCTTAACATAAAACAACCTTTTGCCATAAGAGCTGTTCTTGAGTAGGAAGGATATCTAGTGGCTTATGATTCTGAGACTCTTTCACCTGACAGAGTTACACCCCTGGTACAAGCACTCTAGATTTTCTGTTTTCACAATCAGAAGATGCATTGACTCATACAATTGGACAGACATGAAGGTACCAGACGACGACATGGTTGGAAAAGGAGATTTACCTCTTAGTCATTTGCCCATCTCAATTAGACATTGGAGATCATTTCCTCTAAGCAGGGAGGAAATGATGAGCACTAAACTTACAGTTATTTTTACCAATAAGTTTATTTAATCTAGGTATTTGAAAAGATGAAGATTTATTTGGATTTTCACTATCCAAATTCATCAGAATTTGCACTATAAAATATGTTTTTATGAAATGAAGAGTCAATGAATTAACAAGTGTTGGTTATCTCTCCAAATTCGTAACTTCTTCTGGGTACCTGCATCAAACATCTGCTTGGTCATGGACAAATACAAACCTCAGTGAGCTACCTTAGGATGCAAAATCATCTCTAGTGCATGCATTAGTTTGATAGAGATCCTTCCCAAAATTCTGATAGTGATATTCAGTGATTGAGAACTATATTTGGCTCTCCTCCTCATCCTATTCTTTTCGAATGGTATTTGCTTGCATTTCCATGCTGGTCACTATCATTTCTGTGATATTCCACGTTTTCTTTTCAATTTTCAGCTATTTGTATAGATTATTTGTGACGCTGTTTTTTATTATAAATAATTAGTGATAAAATGTGATATTCTAATCGTAATTGAATTTAATTGACTTGATTCCTGTTGTGAAGGTATGGACGCATCAAACCAGATGTTGTTGCATATGGAAAAGAAATAATAGGTTCAAAAATTAGTACTGGCTGTAAAAGTCTCTCAGGAACAAGTGTTGCGAGTCCGGTAGTTGCTGGTGTGGTCTGTTTGCTGGCTAGTGTTATTCCTGAGAACATCCGTTGGGATATTTTGAACCCAGCAAGCATGAAACAAGCACTAGTTGAAGGTGCTGCAAAACTTGGTGGTCCAAATATGTTTGAGCAGGGTGCAGGCCGGGTTGACTTGTGAGCATATATTTTATTTTTTTACAACATTTCTTGATGTTTATTCTTTTAACTTTGCATTTGGTATTTCCTTCAGCAAGACATTATAATTGATGCAATGATAAGAACTGATTTTTTATACTGTTATTTGATAAACACAGTTTTGGCATTGATTATCAATTAGCCATTGAACTCACTTGCATGCTTCACTCTGATTTATCACAGGCTTGAATCATATGAAATCCTGATCAAATACAAGCCTCGGGCAAGCATTTTTCCAAATATTCTTGACTTTACAGATTGTCCATATTCATGGCCTTTCTGTCGGCAACCATTGTATGCAGGTGCAATGCCAGTAATATTTAATGCCACTATTTTAAATGGTATGGGAGTCATTGGATATGTTGAGAGTGAACCAAGATGGCATCCCTTTGATGAGGTGGGGAATCTACTTAGTATACACTTCACTTATTCTAATGTTGTTTGGCCATGGACTGGTTACCTTGCTTTGCATATGCAAATCAAGGATGAAGGGGCTCAATTTTCAGGACTTATTGAGGGGAACATTACATTTACAGTAGTGTCACCCCCTGCAAAGGGAGAAAACAATCTTCGGAAAAGCTTGTGCACACTTTCTTTGAAATTGAAAGTAATGCCAACTCCCCCTCGTTCTCAGCGGATTCTTTGGGATCAGTTTCACAGTATTAGATACCCTCCTGGATATATACCTCGGGATTCACTTGATGTAAAAAATGATATTCTTGATTGGCATGGGGATCACCCACATACTAATTTTCATGGGATGTTTGACATGTTGAGAGATGCTGGCTACTATGTGGAAATTCTGGGGTCCCCATTCACGTGCTTTCAGGCCAGCAAATATGGAACACTTCTCCTGGTAGATCTTGAGGATGAATTTTTCAAAGAGGAAATTGACAAGCTCCAGGATGATGTCAAAAATCATGGATTGGGGCTGATTGTATTTGCAGACTGGTATAATGTAGAGACAATGGTAAAGATGAAATTTTTTGATGACAACACCCGCAGCTGGTGGACTCCTGCTACGGGTGGTGCTAATATTCCTGCTTTAAATGACCTACTTAAACCATTTGGTATAGCATTTGGGGACACTATTTTAAATGGTGCATTTTCTCTAGTTGGAGAAAGAAGTCATTATGCTTCTGGTACAGATATTGCAATGTTCCCTGAAGGTGGCTTTGTGCATAGATTTTCATTTGAAGATAATTACAATAATAGTACCGCACACAACCTACTGCAAGCAGCTGGTATGGTCAAAGTAAGTACTCACTTACCTTGTAGGGATTCTGTTTGACAATTCTCGTTCATATGGGAGCAGTTTCTTTTCAACTTCTGATGTTGAAGCATTAAAATAGTATTTTTCCCCTGCAGGCAGAGTATCCAATTCTTGGAATTTTAGAGCTGAGAGACAGAAGTGCGCGTATTGCTGTCTATGGTGATTCAAATTGTCTAGATACTAGCCATATGGTGATAAATTGCTACTGGCTACTTAGGAAGCTTCTAGATTTTACCAGCCAAAACATTCAAGATCCCATGTTATTTGCACCATCAAGCAGACTGGCTTCTCCTCTGGTTAGGGATGGAGCTTTTCCAGTTCGTCGAGAAGATGTCAATCTTTCAACATATTCATCAGTGATAAACTGTGAACTTGTATGCAGAAATGATGCTCGTTTTGAGGTATTGGGTGCAAATGGTTATGACTCACATGCAACTTGGAGAAACAGAAAACTTCCAGGGATTCCAAATATTTTCTTAGAACAATCGCCAAAAGGGACAAAACCTTCTATGCCTTTTGATAATACATCTGTATCTTCAAATAGCAATGAAGGCATGAGTAATGTATTTCCTAGTTTAGAATCGGATTTGACTGATGAAAAGACAAAGGCAGTTACTGAGAAAGAGAAGACCTTATTCAATCCAACCATGGTTGATTTTGGACTGGGCCAAAGCCAAGGTTTAAAAAAAGTTGACAAACAGTCATTAGAAATTTATTTTCCACAAAGAAATATCTCAGTAAATATCTCAAGAAGAAGGCACCATACAAAAATGGATCTTCTAGGGTGGCTCAACAGGGATGAGGTAATCACTTCACTGAATTTCCATACAAATTGAAACTCCTTTTAAGAAAGATGAGTGAAAATGTGAAAAAGTATTTGAGATCATGGAAATTATATGTTCTGCATCTCTGCTATAGGTTTCCTAAAAATATGGTAATTGAGGTTGTAATATTTTTGGCTTTCATAGTTGACTGGGGACAAAAGCTTGATTGTTTGAAAGTTTTATGGGTACATTGCTGAGCAAAACATATTTCCCCAACTGCATCTATTACTTTTGTTAAAAACTGGAACCGGTCTTCAAACTGGCCACCTATCAAACCAGGTTTTGAATCAAAACCAGATTCAATGAACCGGTTTTTTAAAAAATACATAAAATAATAATTTTTGATGAAAAAATTATTTGTAAGATTCCAAACTATGATTCTGAATTATTAAAGATAAAATATGCAAAGTTTTCCCATCTATATACCATGCAATGTTTAATATATCAAAATAGCACCAAGTGCAATACATATCAGTAACAAAATACATAATCAATGAGGGCTCTAAATGGTCTATAGAGTCCAAAATCCATGCTACAAACTACTGGGCCACTAGCCTACTACTAACCACCACTCAGCATGATCACTCATCAAACTCATTACCACTACTAAAAATGAGATCATCAGCAAGAGCTACATAAACATCATCTACTCAAAGTCTAGACTCTTTGGATTTCTCAACCTGATAATATGGTAGAAATTGAAAAAGCTTAACATGCCTAACCAATGATTTTGGTTTGAGTGAAACATTCATCTATTCAACCTTATAATATGATAGGAAAATCTTAGCATGCCTAACCAATTATTTTGGTTTGAGTGAAGGGTGTAGCTTTGTGAAGGCCATGGCAGGAGTTTTAACAATTAGTACCACCAACAATAGAGGAGTTCAACAATCAATACCACCAACATCAAGGTACATAAAGGGCTTCGTGCTCTTGATTAAATGCTAATCCCATACCCTCATACATGATAGAATTTAATGAAGATGTTGCAATTGTACCATTCCTAAAGCCTGAAAGCTGTTAAGGTTGCTGAATTTTGAGTGGGATATGAAAATTTTCTTTCTCCATATGAAGTTCGATAAGGTTGGAACAACTCTTAAACATCTTGAAACAATTAATGGTAATGTTAATGCTGACATTTCCTTTATCTTTCCTTTCTATCCTTTTACTTTAAGAATTTAAGAATTTAAGAGTTAGGTTTTTTGTTTAGGTTTAGGGTTTATGAGGGGGAGGGTTGGTTTTATTTCCAATGGGGCATATTTTGGGAGGGAAACATTCCCTGGATTCCTCCAAAACCATCTAAAAAACCACCACCATGGCTCCCAAACTCCCTCTAGGCGTGTGAGATTTTACTGGCCAGTTAGGTTGAAATCAACTAGTTAGGTACTATTACCCCTCATGTCAGCAGGGGTACAGATACAATTTTCCAATGCATTCATCACTATTGTAAGCCAAAGGTCACAAGTTAAAGCATTGTAACAACATGTAAGGCCCTATATTTGGTGTACTAGATCTTGTGTTTGGTCGGCCATGGCTGGTCCCTTTGGGTACATCTTTAGTCCCTTTCATCCTGGCTAGGATTGGAGGGCCTTGGATGGACTTATTTGGAACTCAATGGTTTGCAAAAATCTTGTCTTATGTCGGGGTGATCATCAATGTATGGGTCAGTCCAACCCATGTCAAGGTGTATCTATGTATTACCGCATGGTTATGCATTTGTTGAGTTTGTATGTGGCCTTGGCCTTGTTGTAATATCCCTCATATAGTTCTCAACATGGGTGTCAAACAAAGTCAAAGTTTCACATTTCTCAAGGTAGTTCATTTCCCAATGCAAGTGGTCTCTTAAGTCAAAAAGTGAATTTGGTCCCACAATGCTCAATTTGATGTGGAGATGACATGCCATGTTGAATTTTTTCCTAACAAGAAGGCATTCTCAAGTCATAGGTGGTCAAAGTTGGTTAATAAGTATAACCATTGTTCCATAGAGATGAGTCCCCCAGGGTGGGGTGCATTACCATTGAAACCAACAAGAATAGGGCAACTGCTTGACTAAGGGCAACGGTGGAGGCTTAGCCCACTGTCACCATGACCAAGACTCCCTACTCTTTATGGACTTTCACCGATGGGAGGAGTCTCGATGTTGTTGGGAAGCCACTTATAAATGGTATGTCAATGAATAAGTATGAAGTGATCCCAGTAACCCTATCCCAAGGAGGAGGTGAAGGAATGGTGCTTGCTTGCTCTTTAAGAAAGGGACCTGCCTTCCAAGGGAGAAGGGGTGAGGATAAGGGAGAGGGGTACAACTTGAAGGGGTACTTCCCGATCCCTAAAATCCTATATGAACTTGGTTTCCAAAATAACCCTTGATGATTAGTCTTTGATAGGACACGGGACCAAGTGGACCCAACCCAGGTTCGGGGATGAAATATAACCACCAATGATGTTCCTATCCTGCGCAAGGTGAGGGGAAAGGACCAGATAATAAATTTTGCTTCAAAAGGTCAAATTGATCCTACTAGGGTCTAGCCTTGGGGATGCCTAGGCAAAAATTGGTCCTAGAGCTAGGGCTTGGGATTCCCAGAGATTCCACCATTGGACTTGCCTCAAATTCGGAGGAGAGGGAGGGGACCCACCAACGCAATAGCCTCCAAGAGATCGGAGTTTTCTTGTGGGTGAATTCATGGGAAATTGATGCCCTGGGTGACCTATCAGGGTTAGACCTGGGGAAAAGGGGAAAAAGGTGAAGAAGAAGGGTAAAATGACCATCCTATTGAGGGACCAGTGCCTATTTCCCTTGGGGATATAGAGTCAAGGATGATTATGATTGAGAATACGGTTTCTTGATCATGGAGGCTCAGAAAGTCAACTTCGTCCAATGCTAAGGGAAAAAGAAGAAAAGTGACCTTCAAGAATTTATACTTCATGCAAATAGTGCAAGTTTATTGAGATATAACAATCTCTAGGACATTTCATTCATCTAACAATGGATAAACAAGCTAAATGGACACTTAAATCCACATTTCAATCATGTAGCAACTAGCCCTAATAATAATGAAGTTCAAAAGTATGCAGCAACAAGAATATATCATTAAAACACACTTACAATGTTAGAGAGTATATCCAACCAACATCACATTTGCAAAAAACGAAGCTCCAAGATAAAAATGGCCCAAATCCATACATTAAAATTCATCCATTTACCCAAAATAATACTCCAAGAAGAAATACAAAGTTTTCTAAAGATAGAGAGATCCCAAGTGAAGTGATGATACAAATGAATGTAGCTAACATCAATTTATGCCCATTTTAAGAGTTTGAATTAGCCTATGGGCCTACATTAGCTCCCAATGATAAAGTAACGTGCAAATAAAACCCCTATTGGTGACAAGCCCACCAAACTAGCTCATAAATGGAAAACTAAGCTTCTCAGGGGGCCAATAAATATATGTACATGTCGTGGGGCCCTCCAAAGGCCTAATAATATCCTGAAGTGCCATAATGAGGAATAAACTCCTCGAAATATGATGGACAAGGGGGTGGCCCCTTGTTCTCCTAGTAGTAGACCTGTGGTGCTCCTAGTGGGTGTGGGGGCACACAAATGACCCCATCGGTCTCCATATGAATCAAAGATGCCTGTAGATCCTCTGCAAGGGCTGAGTGATGGAATGAATGCTGCCATGACCTCGTACAAGTTTTGGGACACCTGCCAAGAGTGTGGGGCTCCTGTGGGGCCTGCTGGGCATAATGTACCAAGCACATCACCATCATCCAAAAGTGGATCGCTAGTAGTCTTTGAACATCGATGAGGATCCGTGGAGTGCTATCTGCTGCTGTGGAGGCCCATGGCTCTCTACGCACACCCTATGTGTGCCAATGTAGCTCTTTGGGGTTAGGATCCTGTATAGGGGGACCAAACCCGAATGGAAACCACCTGCAAACCTGTATAAGATCCAATGCGTCCCCTAGGCTTCCAGTACAACCAATCATTAGAGTAATCGTGTAAAAGAGCTTACAAATCATGGATAACAAAGTGGGCACTTCACAATGGCATGCCCTTCCATAGTGGGCTTTGGCATGTGCTAGTGTCTCCATACTCCAAAAGGGGTTAGCCATGTACCTTATTAAGTGGTTTCAACCCTTAAAGGGGATAGTAGGTCCAAGGCACATCCTTTGAATGGGGGTGGCAAGTGATAAATAAGTGAAATGGAGTAGGGAATGAGAGGGGCAATCCTGGGCCACATATTGGGGCATAGGGGTAGCTAGATGAGGGGAAGCCCACACCAGGGTATATAATGTGTAGGAGGGAGCAATCATGGTACATGAGGTGTCCCGACCTTAATTTTTCCACCCTCCTTTATATGCCTTTTGTTTTTTATGAATTTTTTTTAATTAACTGCTCGGGGCTCAAGGATAAGAGCATGATGTGTTAGATATAGCAGTGATTACCCATTTTAAGGTAGGGTGGTTCATTGCCCTCTAGGGGTTTGGGACAATCATGGGTTCTTGTATGACAAAGGAGGCTCATCTAAGGCCTATGGAACTAGGGTGATGACCATGGCTAAGGAGCAAAGCTTCATGCATTGGCTTTTTCCCATGTGCTAATCATTTTTGTCCCAACCATCTTTTGCATTTTTGGGGCAATTTCCTGCTAAGCGTGTTCAATTATGCTTTTTCTTTTTCTTTTAGCTGCTTCAACCTACAGGGCATCATTCCAGGCCCGACCCAAGTGGGGGCAAGGGGATAGGGTGGCTGACCCTATGTGGACCCACGGGGGCGATGTGGACCCAGATGGGAGAAATGGTGAATGGGAGTATAATGAGTAGAAGGGGATTAATATATGCGGATAGAGGAGCGGGACCACACACCCAAAGTCGGGGTTTCCCAAGTAGTACCACCCTAGAACCAAATTGTCAATAAAGGAAATCCCACGGGACTAAGATGCAAGGTTAACACCCAAAAGAGATCAAGGGGACAAGAGCACAGACTAAGGTCACTCTTTCCGCTAAATATCTCCATCAATCCATGCCCAAAAGTATCCATCATAAGTAAACCCAATACTCAATTACCAAATGACAAGGCACACCTTTAGTTTCGTGAGGCCCACCTTCAAACATACGATCAATACGGATGGGTGAGGGACCACATGGCTAGCTCAGGTGGACGAGAAATGGCACAACGAGCTAATAGGATGTTGCAAGGAGTTGCTGGCTGCCGAGTGAGGTTCATCATGGAGAAACATTTCTCTTATGGATATCACCCACGAAGTGTTGGGTAACAGGGTGCACCCACCCCATGCTTCCCACGCACTTTAGATAGGGGGATGCTTGGGGAAATGTTTCCCTACATCCACCTTTTGGGCAAACAAGGGGGAAACTTTTCCCCAGTGTGGGGGACATGTTTCCCCAAAAGGGGTTCTTCTAGGCACACCCTCCAAAGGGGGATGCCCAAAAGCATCTCTTTTGAGGGTGATATCGAGAAGCACGCCTCTTGAGGGGGGACACCTAGAAGCATTCCTTTTGAGTTTGAGTTAAATCAAGTTACTATTCTGATGATCAAACTTCATTGCCTACTATAGTTTGTTTTGCATAATACTAATTAGATTCTAGAATGATGAATATGGGTCAATGTATTTCATTATTGAATCTCGTGGTGTATGGATGAATATGAGCATGAATAATGTATCAATATCAATGATGAATACAGATTAATGTATTTCATTATTTAATTTAATTATGTATGGATCAATTTAGCTATGCTTATATATATATATATATATATATATATATATATATATATATATATATATATTTATTTATTAAAAATTATATACTCTACGTCTCCCCGCACCCCTTAAATTTCCCTAAAATTTGGGGGTACTCCCACATATCCACCCGGTGCGTACCCCTGTCCCAAAGTGTTGGTGGAACAAAAGGTATAATAGGTTTCTAGGTGGGAAAATGGGGGCAGTGTTGGACAGTTTTGGACATGCATTATGCCAAAAGTGGCCTACAAAAGAAGAGGAACACAACCCAAGGCTCAATTGTTCCAAAATACCAAGGGCATTAGACTTTCAACATAGGGGCGTGACGATGTGGTAGGGCATAATGATGTGGCAATGTAGGGGATGATGTGGACCTAAGTTGCACGATACGGGGAAATAGGTATGGGTACATAACGTGACTCCCCCAAATTTTGGAAATGGGGAAACGTGATATACATGAAGCATACATATACATATACATACATATACATATACATTATACATAAAGCATACATATACATTATAATTTTTTACATTTAAAGTTTAAACATTATGATTAAATTGTCCAATGTCAATGCATAAACTATAAGTCTCTAAATTTACATCACATTTACTCATGAATGATCACATAATGAAAATAGCAATATCAGAATATCCAAAATCAACTTTTATTATATATCCAAATCTCAAAATCAACCTTTATTATATATATGAGGCTGAAAGTACAATAAGGACTATAAGGCTGAAAGTACTATAAAGACTAAAGACTAATCCTCATCATCATAATCCTTATAAAAAATAGAAGTAGAAGCATGCTCAATAGTTGATGGTGGAGCTGAAGAAGATGATTGGCCAATTCCACTTCTAGGCTCCTGGTCCTCAATATTCAGGGCAACAAGGGAGAGGTCCAAAATCAGGACTTTCTGTATCCACATCCCATTCTTTAGAAGGACCACTGCTATATTTTGGACCCCTACGAGATGGAAGGAGGTTGGAGTGCACATAAACAACATCCTCTGCCTTTTGTGAGCCCAATTTGTTGTGATTCACAGATCGAATAAAACCATAGGTGCTCCAATTCCTTTCTGCTGATGAAGAGCTTGCCACTTGTGAAAGAACATGAATGGCAAGGTTTTGCAAATGTACACCTTTTTCTCCATGAAAAATCCACCACCTAACTAGATTCATGGTGCTTCTCTCATCCAAAGTTGATATATCTGAATAATCATCTAATCCTGCAGCAAAACTGCCAAATTCTTCCTTCACCTCCTTGTGTAGATGAGCTGGAAACATTCTCATAAGGGCTTTTTTCACCCCATTAGCCACCTCTTTATCCTTATGGGGTGCCTTCCTCTTCCCATTGCTTTTAGCAATAAGCTCCTCATCATAAAATTTGGGGTTCAAGGCATGTGCAAAGTGTGCAATGGAGTGTTGAAATTGTTCCACCTATTAGCAATGATTTTATAGACTAAGTCAACAAACAAAATCTGTGGAGTCTCTTGTGAAATGATTTGTATAGTTTTCTCAACCATGGTATCCATGCCATCATATACCTCTCCTAAGAAAGGTTGGTCAGTGTTAGCATTCCGAAGAATATCAAATGTAGGGGTTGTGAACTTTAGCAAGAAATCTATCTTGCTCCACCACTCCTCATCAAGGCACAATCTACACACCATATATCTCGGCTCTGAATCTGCTTGTCTCCACTCAGCCCAAAGTTGACTCACAACCATAGAAACTAATGCTTGTTTAACCTCATGTTGTAGCGGCTACAACCACCCTCCATAATTTTTCCTATGCTTTGATTTTGGAGCCTTCCTTTTGTCCACAGGGGCTTATCTTGTACTGTCGTCAAGTATTCATGAGTTGATAAAGACTTACTATTTTCATCTGTGCTTGGGTTTTCTTGTTTTCACACTTACCTGATCTTTCTAAGTCACAAGCTAACCTTCTGATTTGGTCTTACAACAACTCTGGGCTTGCCTCCAGAAACTGCGCTATCCAAGAGGGAAAGACATGCTTGATGATTGGAATTGTGCAATCCATATTGGAAGTTCTTCCTTGAGCTCAGAAATTGTGCAGTCATGGATGGAAGCCCAGTTTTGAGCTTAGAAATTGCGCAATCCATCCCTTGAGCACAAAAACTATGCAATGCACTGAGCCGAAAAGTTGCCTAGTTCCCCAAAATTGCGCAATATTTCCTGATAGTGTGCATGGAAAATTTATGGAGAAAGCGAAAAAACAATAAAGCTAAAACACGAAAAGCATCCCTAGGTAATAGGGATTCATTATTAGTTTCCCGAAGGAGGCACAATTGCTATATTTAGAAATTTTTGCCAAGTGTTGCTTTTTTCTTGATTTTAGGCATGCGCATCATAAACCCTAATTCGCTCACATCTATTTAATTTACGCCTCTAGAGCTCATTTGTACATTCGATCTTGGAGCTCTAGCATTCCCGAGGAGATCAAGGAAACTTCGATGGAGTTGTTGTTGCTTTTCTCGGTGAGTTTTTCTTTTGTCGCTTTTTGTCGTTTCGCTTATGTGAGTGTTGTTTTGCTTGTTTCTCTTCATGGTTTTTGACGTTTTGGCTTATATTAGCTTGTAGAAGTGTTGTTTCAGTTTATCGTTTGCCCCTTTCATAAGTGTCGCATCGATTTTCTTGTTTTTGCACCAATGGTCAACATTTCGGTGAGTCTCCTCACATATTTGATTTTCCTTCCGTTTGTTGAGTTTCTACACTTGATTCACATTGATCCATCCATCCTTACTTAAATATGCCCTCAAACTCACATCATCACTTAGATTTGCTTGTTTCCCACACTTTCACTGGGCAGATCTGCTCTTTCCCTTGGCCAATTTTCACCTTGCCGAGCTAGGCATTGCGCAAGACCGAAGCTCAAGCCGAGAGCTTGGCCTCTAAGATTGCACAATGCATAGTAGGTTGGCTCAACTGTGCATTGCGTAGTTCCAGGGCTCAGTTTGCCACCTTGGCCAGTGAGACTATGCAATGCGCAGTCTCTCCCAGTCACTGCCCAGGCTGAACAACACATTGCGCAGTCTCAAGCCTCAGGCTACACCCTTGGCTGCTGGGAATACGCAATGCGTAGTTCACACAACCAGCCTCCCTCACATGCTCATGAAAATTGCGCAATCCCTCTCACTAGTTCACCGGTTTGATGCCTGATCTTGCTTTGAAGGTAGATTTGCAAAATTTAATGTTTACTTGCCATGAGTGCCTTTTCTGCCCCATGGGTACCACAATTGTTGAGTACTTCTCTCCAGCAGTCATTGTTACCATGGCACCCAAGAGAGCTGCCTCAAAAGATACCACTGAAAGAAGTACCGAGGAAGCAGTTGAGCAAACGCTAGTAGACTTGCCAGTTTATGCAGACACTCAATTGTTTGTGGAAAAGGAGTTAGATCTAACATGGCAAAACGATAATGAATATTTTTCAGCAAAAAACTGCAAAGCAGATCTAGAGGACCAACGGGTATATGTCAGTGTTCAACAGTCAGGACTATACAATGTTGCATGCAGATATCCAACCTTCCCATGTGCAGATGTCATGAGCAGGATTGTTTCAAATATTGATGAAAAGACCATGACATTGAACAATGCCAACGAACAGAAGCTTGCTACTTTTCTAGCGGAAGATTATCAACTTATGTATCATTTGCCCAAGCCAGTAACACCCATCGACTCATACTTCTATGCCACCAACAAATATGTGAGCACAAGAGATATTGTTAAAGGCTGGGTGAAAGAGCCATCAAAGTTTCGACAGACACCTGCCCATTCATACAAGACAAAGTCTCTCATGAGGGCCTAATAGCTCTTACTTATCTTAGCTTGTAGAATCTACGGTTAATAGAGCACGGAGACCTTTCTTGAAGGATGGGCAGTGTTATTGAACCAAGTTGTGAACGAGGGGAAATCGTTCAACTAGTCAAATTTGTTGGCTCGACAGTTGAGAGCCCATGTAGTACATGCTCAGAATAGCAAGGTTCTTTCTATATGTTTGTATATATACTGGATGTGATCTGTGCACATAATGCATTTCCTGACATGGACTGGACTTGGACACGTCGAGACCCTATTGTGTATGTCTATTGCAGGGTGCTCTCAGATTGCAGCCATCGAGGAGTCATGGAGAAGCTTACTGACCATTTCATCATTCCGCTATACAAGCTAATCTTCGAGGAAGAAACACTTTGCATGTCATGTGGAGCAATGGAGGTAATATCAAAGATCGTTGATTGGTTTGCTTCACAGAATGGCACCTTCCTTAGAATGTTTGATGCTCAGAAGTCGCTGAATCTTTTGCCAAGGTATGCCACCGACAAGCTTATCATGCAAGAAATTTGATATCATCTCGCTACAGGGTTGTCACTAGCCTTGAACATGAAGAAGAAAGCACCATGGCCCACTCTTCCTATGAATGTTGGATTGTACGATATCAAGAAGCTCAAAGTCGCATACACCGAAGGAAAGGCGGTAGAGAAGTTTGCATTCAGTATCTGAGATTTCAATTCGTACGATCCTCATGGTTTTCGCAAAGACGACTGTGCGAAAATACATTATTAGTGGCTCGACGAGACATTTCATTTTCCAGAGGAGGATCCATGGAAGAATTTCTACAATACCTCCACACCCCGCAAGTCGGTCAGTGTAGCAGGAACTTCACAAGACACTCTGCAGAAGGCAACAACTCCAGAAGCAATGCTAGTAGAAGGGAGAAACCCCGTGCAGGATAAGGGAAAGAGAAAGGTCATTGACAGTCCATGGGGAGAAAGAAGCTGCAAGATGAAAGCGGATCCACGTATTATGAAAGTAGATTTAGTAATTGAGGCATAGAGGAAACAAATGATGCAGAGCAGGATGGAGGAAGAGAGAAGAGCAGCGGAGGAGAATGGAGGAAGCAAAGCAGAAGCAAGAACAAGAAGAGAAGCGGAAGCAGGAATAAGACGAAAGGAAGTGCACAATAGCAGAAGAAACAACAACAGAAGGACAAGTTTAAGAGCAAGAATAGAACTAGCCAATAGTAGAGCAGGATAGTAGGTAGATGCAAGATCGAGAGCTTGCTCAACAAATTAAAGAATTGATAGAGATTGAAGACATGGAGGAGGAACCTGAGCCATAGAATCAGGATGTCGACTTGATGCTGAGTGCACAACAGGTCACCATTCAGTCTCCACCACCTCTAGCAGCAGAGTTAGCTCTGAGCGAGGAAGAAGAAGTTTTTCCTCTTAATGATGATCCGATCATGGACATGTACAATCTTTTGTACAATGAATTGCAGTAGAAGATTGTACAGGTGTGTAGAAAACACTTTCCGGATGACCTCGCATCGCTTGCATTCATTAGAGAGAGGGTGATAGCAGTGGACACCAGGAAGAATCCTAATGCCATTGTCGAAGCCAACTTGGCCTTCGCAAGTGCAGCAAGATCAAACAATCATTATTTGATGGTCGAGAATAAGCAATTGGCGCAAGATTTATAGTGTTATGAATCTAATTCATAACTTAATTTATAAAAATAGTTATTAATAAAATAAATAGAAATAAATGTAATTACTAGTTAATCAAATAGTAATTATGTAATTAGTGATTAAGTTAGCTGAAAAGGCATGTCTAAAAGACATGCCTGTTCATAAAAAGGTACCTGCATAGGTATAAAAGCAGGACCTCATTGTAAACTTTCAATCATGTTATATCTTATCAATAAATATTATTATTATAAATACCCCGTGTATTTTTATAATTAGAAGTTGTTTCTGCTATCACGTCTACAAGCATACAAGTCTGCTACTACAATATTCAAGATCTAGAATTCCGCTGCTACAGTGGTATCGGAGCCATCTTGAGCCAAGTTGAGGGCAGGTTGAAGGGATGGCACACAGTGTTGTACAAGCCAACGAACGTAGTTTACAAGCTTGAGCACATTATTTACCATATAATGTGCCATTACGTCAAGATCCCAAAAGAATGGAAATAATTAGAAAACTTCTAGAAAAGTTTGAGCACTTAGAAAATTTATGTGCAAAATATTCTGCAGTAGACCATAATAAAAAGGATGAAAAATGCAGTAATAATAATAAAACAGTTAGTTTTTCTAAAGGGAAATCAAGCAAAAAATCCATGGAAAATTCAAGTAAATACATTCCCCCACCAATGTGTAATAAAGGAAAACAACCAACTAAATTTGAAAGTAAAGAAGAAGGGAAATGTTGGAAATGTGGAGATAAATATTTAGCAGGACATATATGTGCCTTTTATACAAAAAATGAAATCACCACCGTTCAAATAAAAGGCAAAGATATTGAAAAAAAGATTTATGATGATGATGGAGATAAAGATGGTGACATGAGTGACAGTCAAAGGTATATGACAACTGAAAATAAAAATACAGTTGTAGTTGATGAAGGGGTCAAGATTATTGATTTTGTTGATAAACAAGGTGAACAATTTCATAAAATTGTTGAAAAAGAAAAAGTGAATTATGAGAAAGAAGTAATTGAACTTGGCAGTGGTCATATTAAAACAGTGAGAAGTAAACCAGATGCCATGAAATTCTCATTGCCTAGCAGCAGAAGCTCTGTAGTTGAGGCAAAAAATATAGATGTTTGTGAATCAGAGAGCCCTTTGAATGGTGGAAGTATAATGGCGAGCAAGAATTCGTCCCATGCATCTCCTGCCAAAGCTAAATCCTTCACTAAGTCCTTCACTAAAGGGCCTAGTCTTGATGGCAGCAATATACTTGAGGATATTTTTCCGTTTTTGGGTGAAGATTCTTCTGGTGGGGAAAGAAAAGTTATGGTCGTGGTAGACTCCACAAAAGAAGCTAGGAGAGCTCTGATTTGGGTTCTTTCCCATACTGTCACTAACCATGACAAAATTATTCTTTTACACGTAGCACAATTTCCTTACTCCACCATGGACGACGTGAGAGAAGTGCTGAAGCAGAGACGGTTGAAACGGTTGAATTGCGTTTTACCTCCCATGTCAGGAGACAATCCCAATAAGAAAACGCTGGTATTAGACTTGGACGGAACTCTGGTTCATACTAAATTTACACCGCCGGCAAACGGCTATGATTTTACCCTATCTGTTGAAGGCTACGAACCCATGTATGTGTTGAAAAGGCCTGGCCTGGACGAGTTGTTGCAGAAATTAGGCAGCACAGGGTTGTATGAGATTGTGATCTTCACCGCAGGACTGGAATCCTATGCAAATGCCGTGGTCGACAAGATCTTGGAATCATTACCTCCCTCGCGGCTTGCCATCGAGATCGATACCTGGATTGCAGGATACCATTGTTGCTTCTGTTATCGCTCCTGTGGGTCAACCAGAACTGGCGTATAAAACGGTGTGTCAGAAGCTGCGATTGAATGCTATCTGCGTAGAGGAAATTAATGATGTTTGCGTGGTATACAATGGTTGTAATGCCTTAAATTAAAAGTCGTGACCCGCCGTGGTTAAACGTAATCAACGCTCATAAACAGAATTAATAATTTATATAATCGTAATTAATAAATTTATTAATTTGATTATATAATTTAATTAATTCAATACACATATATATATCTATATATCATAATCAAGAAAAAAAATTATTAATTTAATTAATTAAAATTATTATTTAATTAATTAAATTAATCAAAAAAAATGATATATGTAGATATATATATTATAAAAAAAAAAAAAAAAATTATTAATTTAATTAATTAAAATTACTATTTAATTAATTAAATTAATTTTAAAAAAAATTATTAAAAAAAATAGATGACCAACGTAACAAGAATATGGAGTTCAAGGAGGATGTATTAGAGAGAATTCTACAATGAAGATATCCTTGAATGATATGCCTCGCAGATAAGTCGAAGAGAGGGAAGTTCTCAAGAAGTTAAGCTTTGAGGACAAAGCTTTTCGAAGGAGGAGGCAATGTTATGAATCTAATTCATAACTTAATTTATAAAAATAGTTATTAATAAAATAAATAGAAATAAATGTAATTACTAGTTAATCAAATAGTAATTATGTAATTAGTGATTAAGTTAGCTGAAAAGGCATGTCTAAAAGACATGCCTGTTCATGAAAAGGTACCTGCATAGGTATAAAAGCAGGACCTCATTGTAAACTTTCAATCATGTTATATCTAATCAATAAATATTATTATTATTATAAATACCCCGTGTATTTTTATAATTAGAAGCTGTTTCTGCTATCACGTCTACAAGCATACAAGTCTGCTACTACAGTATTCAAGATCTAGAATTCCGCTGCTACATATAGGCTACCAAGAAAGAGGCAGAACAACTCGATGCAACAACTCTTAACGTAGTTTCTGCACAGGTCTACTTGGAGGAGATGAGAACAACGATACTTGGTGAAGTAACAACACTTGGAGAGACCATGCATAACCTCTATGAGGAGCTTGTGACCTTACATAAGGCAATTGTCCACTTGCATGGTTTGCAGCAGCAGAACAAAGACTTTGTCAAAACTCTTAGGAATGTACGAGTTGCCATCACCGCTGTGCAAGAATGGGCAATGCGATACAAAGGGGCACTACTTGAATTGGGAAAGAAAATGAAGCCACAGGTAGAGCTGGAGAAAGAAAGAGTTCGAATGTTGATTCAAAACAACAAGCAACTCACCTCGTTCATTGCTAGGATTCAAGCCTCATATGTACGATTATACAACAGTTTGGCTTTCTTGGTAAACACACACAGGATCCCATCTATTGGCTCGCTCAACGAAACCAAACACAGGAACCAAGTCAGGAAGGAGATTGAAGAGTACTTGGAGCAACTGAGACAGATTACCACCAAGGGAGATTTGGAGCTGAACAGATAGAACATGCAGAACTACATCGGTGGTCTTGTCCAAATTAGAACAATGTAGCTCCTGCTACAGAAGGAAGTTCACACTGGTTCCAAATCATTGTACTCGGATGCTATGGAGGCTAGAGTTCGCTTCCAGCCAGTCAACATCACGCAGTTTGGGGATGTCATTGCATAGTACCAAGCTTGGCACTGATATGTGACCGAGAAGCATCAAGTGGAAGTTGTTGAGCTAGAGTTTCATCAAACTCAAGCATCATAGTGTTTGTCTTGTTAGGCTGTCAAGTTTTCTCTACCCTATTTTGTCTCGTATGGGTATGAGTGTAAAATGTAATATTATTTGTAATTAATTGTAAAGTGAAATTTCAAGTGCCAATATTGGAATGTGAAGAGTCACGACGATCTGAATGGAAAGTGGCATCTACCCATTGTATTCATTCACCCATGGTATTTATCCACTTATGGTATTCATCCACCCATGGAATCTACCCATGGTATTCTAAGTGGCATCCACCCATGTTATTGTAAGTGGCATCTACCTATGATATTCATTCACCCATGGTAATTACCCACCTATTGAATTTACCTGTGGTATTGTAACTAAAAAAAACTACAAGTAACAAGCCACATTTTGTAAAAGGGCAGATTGGCCACCACAATGTAGCCTTTACAATTATTCTTTATTTTAATTAAAAAAAAAAAAAAAAAATTCTTTGTGGTTTTGTTTATTGTGTGTTCTATTTTCTTCTGGAATTTCAATTATTTAGATCTTCGGGGCCTCCCCCCAATATTTGGATCATGGGTATCAGAGCATTTTCTTGGGAAAAGTGGGATTTCATTTTTTTGCAAGAATTTTTTTGGGCGGCGAGTTTGTAGATCAGATCTGAAACCTTTGGTGCAAAATTTACAAAAACAAATGACATATATGTTTTCCTTGCGAAAAAAGACTCAAATTAAAAAAAAAAATCAGCCGAATCAGAGTCCGTATGAGGGAGATATTGTTGTTTTAAAATCAGCTGTGTTGTAGAAATTGTTCTAACTACAATTCGTGGACGACGACTCTTCTATCATTTTTTGCAATTTTTGTGCAGAATTTCGTAAAACTGATTGCAAATATGAGCTCCTCTTGAAAATCACCCAATTTCAAAAAACAAATTGTTCGAATTGGAGTTTGGATGGGGGAGATATCACTGATTTAAAATCAACTATTTTTTTAGAACTTTTGTGATGGCGGGACAGTTGCAACATGAATCTGAGTTTCCAGAGTATCCAAATAGGGTTTTCACTCACATGGGAAGACGCATAATGATCATTCTATTTCCAAAAGCAGGTTCTAATAAATATTTTGAGTTATAATGATCGAGTTATGCCAATTTTTTTTATCTAGAGCAACATTAGTAGTGGGTTCCCTTTGGAGACGTGCCCTCCCACCCTGCTTTAGTAGGCACTTGCTTCACATTCATCAGTTTCAGCGTAGCAACATCCGGCTTGGGTTCTTTCACTTTGTGTGAAATTTTCAATCTGAAAATGCTACTGCAGTGGTTCATTTATTTCTCCTACTTATTTATGATAAGTTATTTACAGAAGCTTCAGTAAATTTTGAAATAAATACAACTGCAGCATTCACTTTAATCTAAAGCGAAAGAAAAAAAACATGTATCACACAATAGAAACAACCACATGAACACAGTCATTTTTGGACAATTGTCCCCGGAAAAACCCAATGTGGGAAAAACGGTGCAGCAGATGAGGGTTTATATTAATCTTCAACAGTGAAAAGATCGTTTACAGAATATATGACGAGCAGATGTTTAGCATACACTTGAGATGAATTTTTCGAACACCTCGGAAGAATTCCCAACACACGGTAGGCACTTCTCCTCCCTCTACGTCACTCTGTTTGACCCCTCTACGCAGTCATTGCGCTGGACTGCATCACTCTGCGTGGAGGGCCAGTGCTGCAGCTCAACGCTGCCTCCTCTTCGTCTTTTGTCTCCCTTCTCTTCTTCTCTGCTGACTTCTGCCTCCTTTGTCTGTCTCTGCAACCTAGCCTCGACAACCTCACCCTCTGAAATTGAATTCTCTTACTTCAAAATTGTTTCCTTCGGGTACTGAGAATGTGCCTGACTTGATTTCCAAATTACCGTCAACTCTTCTCTTATAGTCTTCTTGTTGATGAATCTACGACCCAGATTATAACCTTAATCAGTGGCTCAGATTAAAAGATGACTTGATCTTCATTTTCTAGAAGATTCACACTCTGCTTTATTAATACCCTTTAATTATTTAATTTCCCTAAGTTTAGACTTGGGCATCACTTTAAAATAATTAATTATTTTAATAAAGCAAGATCTGAGTGGAATTTCCATAAACGATTTCTGGGTTCTCTGTAATACTGGTGTCCAAGCCTCTTCCCAAAATATGAGACTTGGAACACTTTCCAATGCTACAAAATTAACACTCCCTCTTAGTGAGGAAAGTGTTTCAGCAAGGTACCAATTGTATTTGCTCTAACCTGAAGCATTTGCTCCGCTGCTAATGTCTTGGCTACTGCCTGTCATCTCTGTATTGCTGCCCTCTATACTGCTGCTTGTGGCACCACCTCAGCCACTGCCTCATCCGTACTGCAGCTCCCTCTGAATCTGAAGACCACCCATTCCTCTACTGGAAGGGGTTCTCGACCATCCCCATCTTTTCTCTAAAGTAAGTAGACTTAATCTTACTCAAAGCCTTTGTGAAGATATCTACCACCTATTCTCCTGTAGGAACGTACTTCAACTGTACAGCTCCTCGTTGGACATAGTCTCTGATTTTGATGAAGTGGCACCTAATGTCAATGTGCTTCGACCGATCATGAAACATAGGATTCTCAGAGAGTTTGATGCAACTCTGATTATTACACAAAATTTTGGTCGGTTCCATCCTCTTCTTGAGCAAGTTCAAGAGCAATTTACAAAGCCATATGGCGTCGCACGAAGCTGTGCTTGTTGCCATATATTTAGCCTCGGCTGAGCTCAGTGCCACGGATTTATGTTTCCTACTACACCAGGAAGTCATTCGTGATCCGAGATTGAAACAATACCCACTAGTACTTTTCCGATCCACTGGGCTTCTAGCCCAATCTGTGTCAATAGACCTACTCAACTGGATTTTATTGCCTTTGGTGTACTTCAACCCATACTCGACTGTCCCCTTCAAATATCTGAGAACATGTTTGGTTGTTACCCAGTGAGCCCTCCTCGGTTCCACCATGAACTGGCTGAGGGTATTCACTGCATAACAGATGTCTAGTTTAGTATTAACCAGGTACATCAATGATCCAATGAGTTTCCTATACAAGGTAGTGTCAGTCTCATCATCCTTGGACGTGTCTATCTTCTTCCAGTTTGTAATCATTGGCGTAGCCATGGGTCTACAGTCCTCCACTTGAAACCTCTTCAGGATCTCTGTAGTATATCTTTCTTGCCCAAGGAAGATTTCTCCCTTCTACTGCCAGACCTCCGAGCCAAGAAAATAGTGCATCTGCCCCAGATCCTTCATGTCGAATTCTCCTTCCACTCTTTGATGAGCTTAGATGATCTAGTCAAGAACATATCATCTACATATAATACCAGGATTAGCGGCTCATGCCCTACTCTCAAATAGTAGAGGTTGGGATTTGTGTCACTTTTGACAAATCCCATATTCTGCAGGTAGCTATCAATTTGCCCATACCATGCTCTAGGGGCTTGCTTCAGTTCGTACAAGGCTTTCTTGAGCCTGCATACACAAGTCTTCTGCTCATGTGTCTCAAAGCCCTCTAGTTGTTCTATTTACACTTCCTCTTCTATCACCCCATTCAAGAACGTTGTCTTGACATCCATCTGGTGAATCTCCCATCCCATCTGCGCTGCAAGGGAGATGACAGATTTGATTGAAGTGTATTGAGCTACAGTGGCGAAGTTTTCTTCATAATCAGTCCCTTCCTTTTGTGCATACCCCTTAGCCACGAATCTAGCCTTGAACTTCTCTATGCTGCCATCTGCAACATACTTGATCTTGTAGATGCACCTTGATCCTACAACTGATATGTTCTATGGTCTGGGGACTACTTCCCGCACATCTTTGTCATGATGGAGTTGTACTCCTCCACCATGGCATCTACCCACACTTGATGTTGAGCAGCCTCCCGAAAACTAGAGGGTTCTTCGACCTGTGCTACCAGTGCCTGGTACCTGTTAGGTTGCTTGCATTCCCTCTTCTCATATCTAGGGGCTCCAACAAACTCCTCTGCATCTTTCAAAGTCTGTTGGAGTTCTCTGCTCGTTCTTCCACTTGTGGTGGGTGGATTTACCTGCTATCTTGCTTGCTCTTCTTCGGAAGAACTTTCATCAGAATCCCTGTGCCGTGGAGAGGCACTCGAGCCACTTTTGTAAGCTGTTGTGGTTGTACTAGTGGATCCTCAGGCTGCGTATGTGTAGCCATTTCTCGGGATCTCCTGAAGGCTCTCTCCTCCATGAATTTCACGTCCCGCCTTACTACGATGTTCTTGTTTTATGGAATATAGATGCGATATGCCTTCTCATTTTCACTATATCCCACAAGATAACCCTTTTCTACAATCCGATCCAATTTATTCCTCTTCTCATCGGGTACATGGCAATATGCTATACTGCCAAATATCCTAAAGTGGCTCACCTCAGGCTTGCTGCCAGTGAACACACTCTCCGAAGTCACTTTTCCCAGTGCTCTATGAGGCACTGTTGTATTGCAGGCTTCTGCCCACAAAAATTTGGGCATGTCTTGGTCATATAGCGTCGCCCTCGCAGCTTCCATAATGGTCCTGTTCTTCCGTTCTGCAACTCAATTCTGCTCTGGATTGTATGGAGTTGTCCATTCTCTCTTGATGCCTTCCTTTGCGCAGAAACTTGTGAAGTTTTTATCAATATACTCTCCACGATTCTCTAATCGCAGCTTCTTGATCTTCTTTCCTGTTAAATTTTCTACCAAAGCGTTGAATTCTTTGAATCGCTCAAAGACTTCATCTTTGGTTTTGAGAAAGTAGATCCATGTTTTCCGGGAATGGTCATCAATGAAGGTAGCAAAGTACTTTGCTCCACTGAGAGCAGTCATGGACATTGGTCCGTAGATGTCTGAGTGTATCAACTCCAATACACTCTTGGCCCTACTGCTACTTTTTGGAAATGTTGCCTTGGCATACTCCCCTAGTATGCACCCTCCGCAGACATCATATTTCCTTCTGCTGAGCTCTGGAGCTCCCATGATAGTCTTCTTGAGGATCTTCAAGGCTCCATGATGTAAATGTCCCATTCTTCTGTGCCATAATTCATTAAGGTCTCTTTCATCCGTACTGCCGATTAGTGCCATTGGAGACTCGAGCTATAACTTATATAGTTTATGGCTCCTTACTCCAATTTGTGCCTTCCTTTTCCAGCTAGGATGTTTGACATAAGTTGAGGGAGGCTATTGAAATTGAGAGACATCCAAAAAATCTCAATAAAGATGATGGGTGGAAATTAAGTAAGAGTTGGATTCCAACCCTCTCTAGGTGATTCGGCCCCCTGGGTGTTGTTCTTTTGTCTCTAAATTTTTCCTCATCCCTTTGTTTTGTTTTTCCTCTTCTGTTTGTATCCTGTTCTCGGGTTTATGTTTTTTATGCCATTTCCTCTTGTTTAGATTATTTATTTATTTTTTTAATATATAGATATTTGATGTAATTTAATTTTTCCCCCTTTCCGCTCATTTTTAAATTTTCCCCAGCCCCCTTTTATATATTTTTCATATACCTCCTCCCCCTTATTTTAATATTATTCCCTTTATTATTATATTTTTTTAATTTAATCAATTTTATAAATTATTATATTCATCTATCCCTTCCCCTTATTTTAATATTATTCAATTTATTAAGGCTAATTTTATAATTTATTCAATTTACTAAGTTATTATAATAATTGTTGACCCTTCTAAATAATATTTTTAATAATTAAAACTTTTAAATTCTCTAACTAACTAACTAATTAACGGCTAGTTTTAATAGCTATCACCAGGCAATGATGCATCCTTCTATTTATTCAATTTGATCAATCTCCTTCTTCACCTTGTCCTGAGGATGAACCACATTAGTTGGTTCGAAACGTTGACCAAATCCTTATTATGTGATTAATCCGAAAGACATTATTCTACATTATGGATCACAAAAGTTTTAGATCTAACAAAGATGAAAAAATCGTTATCGGGATATTATCGGCGAGGGGAAAAAATCGGAAAAAATCGGAATTATCGGCAAAA
This sequence comes from Pinus albicaulis, assembly GCA_034641835.2. Classification (NCBI taxonomy): domain Eukaryota; kingdom Viridiplantae; phylum Streptophyta; class Pinopsida; order Pinales; family Pinaceae; genus Pinus; species Pinus albicaulis. Next base: position 368,886,457 of record CM076575.1, read on the forward strand.
AATCGTAATTATCGGCAAAAAATCGTCACATACAAAAATATTCATTTTTTTTCAATTTTTTTAATATCTAAAGCATCTACAGCATAAAATAAATGCATTGACACATAAATATGAAAAAAAAACTAATATATAAGATGTGTAATATCATGTCTAGTGCTACATCACACATAAAACTGAATCCTGTCCTGAATACTAAGTCCTGAGTCTCAAGAGTCAACTCAGCCTCAAAATATCAACCAAAAATATAATAACGTATCTCATATCATGAGTCATAATGTCAACAGTCATATACAAAGGAATGTCAATGCACCATATAACCTATGGTCCTATACTATTGATTTCCTCTGCCCCTCTTGCGAGAAAATACAACAGCTTTGCCTTTCTCTCTAGATGAAGATGCTGGCGGGACTGGCAATGGGCTCTGTCGTGCTCTAGAAGAAAAAAATGAAGCACTAGAACCGGAACGGGAACCTGAACCACTAGGAGCTAAAGGAGGCCGACCACCACGTCCTCTACCGGTAGTAGTGGTAGGTGGTGTCACCTCCTCCTCCTGCTCCTCCTCCTCCTGCTCCTGCTCCTGCTCCTGCTCCTGCTCATCCTCCTCCTCGTCCTCCCCCTCCATTACCTCCTCCTCTATCCAATCAAGGGCTGACTCCATGACAGGCCTCTCAGCCTCAACCCTTCATTCAGCAGTGGTGTCAATCGCATCTAAAGAGATGGCCTCCACATCAGGGGTCCTCTCAAGTTGTCTCACCCACAATCTAAGATTGTAGTAGACGTAAACCATGTCATTGAGCCGCTGACCCTCCAACCTGTACAAGGGTCATAAATTAATAAATTAAATATTTAAAAAAAAATATTTAATGAATTCAAAAAATCAGTTCGAAATTTGAATATGTTAAGTGTTTTACCTGTTGCGCCTTTTGGTGTGTATTTTTTCAAATGCACTCCAGTTGCGCTCGCATCCTGAAGTGCTACATGTTTGGCTAAGTATTCTAATGGCAAATTTTTGAAGTTTTGGTACTCTGCCACCGTAGCTCCTCCACCATGCATCTACAAGTTACAAGTTACAACAAATAAGATAAACTTATAATTTATAAAGTTACAAACATAAGAAAATTTTTAAAATAATGAAAATCTTACCTGGCATTTTAGCAGTCCTATCCTGGACAACCATGTCGAAGCTCAAGGTGCCACCTGCCATTCTGTATACCTCCATCTCTTTGGATATGTCTGCACGGTCTGATGGACTTGGCACCATCTTCTGAACACAAGTGAAAAAGCCATCCATGACCTCAGCATCAAATACAAAACCACATGAATAAGCAAATGCGGGGTTCAGGAAGAGCCCTGCAGCATGAATGGGACGATGGAGTGTGTTGTTCCATCGATCATCAATCACTTCCCATAAAAGAAGTTGTCTTTGAAACCCATCATCACCCTTATCATCATAATAGCTGCGAACAACTTCTTTGGCCCTATCCATGGCCTCATACAAGTAGCCCATTGCGGGCTTCTCTCCATCCACCAATCTAAGAACCTTTACCAAAGGTTCACTAATGTTGCACACCTCTTCCACTCCAACCCAGAAATCTTCCTGATATGACACCAACCTGCAGATGGCCTGTCCCTCTGATTTGCGGCTGATAGTCAAAGCACGCCACTCATTTGAAAGAAACATTCTCTTCAAATCCCACTTAGAATTCAAGAGGGATTGAAGAGAGATGAAAGTAGTGGCAAATCGTGTAATAGCAGGCCGCACCAACTCCTTATTGTTGGTGAATGTCCTCATCAAATGAAGCACGGATCCATGGTTATATATAAATTTTGTGATTCTCTTTGATGATTCTACAATATCTTTGACAAAATCAAGCTTTCCGATGTCCTCCAACATCAAATCAAGGCAATGTGCAGCACAAGGTGTCCAAAATATGCTTGGATACCTCTCCATAAGCATCTTGCCAGCTAAAACATAGTTTGCAGCATTGTCCGTTATGATTTGGACAACATTTTGGGGCCCAACCTCCATAATGAACACATCTAATAAATCACATAATAATCTTGCATCTTTGACATGTGCAGATGCATCAACAGATTTTATAAACATTGTCCCCTTGGGACAACTGACCAAGAAGTTAAGAAGACTCCTACCCCTTTGATCAGTCCAACCATCTGACATCACAGTGCATCCTGTGACTTCCCATGATGCCCTTAAGTCTTCCAATCTCTTGGTGCAGTCAGCGTTCTCATTTTGCAGAATGCGCCCTTTAAGGTCATGATATGTAGGGGCTTTGTATCCTGGGCCAACAACAGCGATAGCATCAATCGCAGCCTGATAAAATGGATTGTTCCTGGCAACATTGAAAGGAATATCACTCCAAAGAAACAGTTTGCCCAACAACCTATCAACTTCTTCCTTCTCCTTTTTTTTAATAAGGGAGGAGATAGATGGCTGTGCTCCGTGAGTGGTTCTAGGAACAAAAAATGAGGAGGCAGCTGCGGGGCTGCCTGTAGAAGAGGTTGATGCTGAAGAGCCACTACCACTCTCACGCTCAACTCCAAACTTTGTTATTTGACTCTTCAGAGCTGCTTTGCTGACTTTAGCGGCTTCCATTTCTTCCAATGAGTTCATGGCTCTTCTGATTATTTCTGGATTGGTATTATTGCAAGGGCCTACTTCATGCCCAGGAATCTGTGCCAGGTGGTATTTCAACCTGTATACCCCCCCTGCCATGTGTTGACCACATAATTTGCAAGTCAAGTGTAATCGGTCAAACCCCCCATTAGGGTCACCAAATTCCCAGAAAGGATCTAATTTCCTTGGCATGTTGGAAACTTTGAACTTTGAATGTTGAAATTTGAACCTAGGGCACAACAAAAATTGCCAGTTAAAACTTAAAAAATAAAATAAAAAAATTACAATTTTACATGCAACATTTTGATTTTTTTCACAAAAAAAAACCCTCAACTAAATGCAATAATAATAGGGAAAAATACATGTTGAAACACAAACAAAAATAATGGGAAGAACCTAAGAGCACAAGAAGAAATATAAAAAACATAATTTAACAAACAAATTTTTGCATTTTTGACCAAAATAAACCCTCTCCTCTCAATAAAACAAAAAAAAACAAAAAAACACAACCAAATGCAATAACAAATGATGAAAAATACATGGGTAATAGAAACCCATGGAAGAACAAGAGAAAAACAAAAAAAAATGGGTCAAATTTGATGCCCATACCTGGAAAAACGTTTTGCCGGAGACACTTGGTCCAAATTCAATGTTTGTTCGCTTGGCTTGCAAGAGATTCTTCACTATTGGGCGTGTAAATCACCTCCGTCCCTCCTTGGCTGCTCTCCTTTCCTCCTTGGCTCTCATACCCCACGCTGTCAAACTAAAAATGAAAAAAAAAAACCCAAAAACCGGCATAAAAACCCGCTGTCCAAGCCTCCCACGATAAATTCGGGTCGACTCGCGATAATTTCGATATTATCGCGATAAAATCGCGATAACGATAATTTCAATTTATCGTTTGAAATTATCGCCGATAATATCGTCCGGCTAAAAAAATCGCGATAATTTGAATTTATCGCGATAATATCGTGATTTTTTCAACTATGGATCTAACATAAACTTTATTTCCAATAAAGTATACATCGTAACCCTTGTTTTGGAGCTGAGACACAGAGAGTAAGTTCATCCCAAATCTCGGTACATGCAGTACGTTTGTGGCATGAAGCTTGTTACCAGCTTTTGTCTGAAATATTATGTTTCCTCTGCCAACAGGGGTACACTTGGCCATCATGTGAGCAAATGCTCCACTGTCAATATACCAAACTCCTGGAGAGGTCGTGCTTAACAAGGAAGCGAAATCCTCTTCCTCTTCTAGTTTGGATGCCAGAACTGATATGTCATGATCCCTTTGTTTCTCCATGTGTTCTGGAGGACTGCATGAACCCTTCCGAGCTGCTGCCTTCTCTTCTGTCTTTTGCCTTTGGCTCTGATACCATGTGAAATTTTCAATCTGAAAATGCTACTGCAGTGATTGATTTATTTCTCCTACTTATCTATGATAAGTTATTTACAGAAGATTCAGTAAATTTTGAAATAAATACAGCTGCAACATTCACTTTAATCTGAAGTATAAGAACAAAAGAACATGTATCACACAATAGAAACAACCACAAGAACACAATTATTTTTGGACAATTGTCCCTGGAAAAACCCAATGTGGGAAAATCGGTATAGCAGATGAGGGTTTATATTAATCTTCAGTAGTGAAAAGATTGTTTACAGAATATATGACAAACATATGTTTAGCATACACCTGAGATGAATTTTTCCAAACACCTCGGAAGAATTCTGACACACAGTAGGGACTTCTCCTCCCTTTGTGTCACTCTGCGTGGCCCCTCTGCACAGTCACTACGTCACTTTGCGTGGAGGGCCAGTGTTGCAACTCAGTGCTGCCACCGCTTCGTCTTCTGTCTGCCCTCTCTCTCCTCCGTCTGTCTCTGCAACCCAGCCTCTACAACCTTACCTTCTAAAATCGAATTCTCTTACTTCAGAATCGATTTCCTTCGGCTACTGAGAATGTGCCCTGCTTGATTTCCAAATTCCCCCCGACTCTTCTCTTATAGTCTTCTCATTGATGAATCAACGACCCAGATTATAACTTTAATCAATGGCTTAGATTAAAAGATGACTTGATCTTCATTTTCTAGAAGATTCACTCTCTTCTTTATTAATGCCCTTTAATTATTTAATTTCCCTAAGTTTAGACTTAGGGATCACTTTAAAATAATTAATTATTTTAATAAAGCAAGATTCGAGTGGAATTTCCACAAACGATTTCTTGATTCTCTGGAATACTGGTGTCTAAACCTCTTCCCAAAATATGAGACTGGGATCACTTTCCGATGCTACAAAATTAACACTTTGGAGATGTGCCCTCCCACCCCAGGCTATGTACGCACCTGCTACTTCATCAATAGTTAGCATCACGGTTATGGGTCAACCGCAAAAAATCCTTGTTATCGAAATCCATTTGCTAGGTCGCACATTGTTAGTATCGCAATTTGTCACAAACATTACATGGTATCTCTATCCTCGGATATTTGTTTGTCATGGTTATGGGTCATCCACAAATCCACACTTCATTGAAGTCCATTTGCTAGGCCGCACGCAGTATCACAGTTGGTCACAAGCATTACTAGGTATCTCCATCCTCGGATCTTTGTTCATCACGATTATGGGTTAACCACATAAAACCCTTCTCTTTAGTGGCTCTTCATATTCAACACAGGCTTCTCAAGAGAGAACTTAATGCAATGGGGACCATGCTTCTTAAGGAGGGAGGAATGATCCGAATGGAAAGTGGCATCTACCCATGGTGTTCATTCACCCATGGACTCTACCGATGTTATTGTAAGTGGCATCTACCCATGGTATTTACCTACCTATAGAAGTTACCTACGATATTCTAACTAAAAAAGACTATAAGTAACAAGTCACATTTTGTAAAAGGACAAATTGTCGACCACAATGTATCCTTTACAATTATTCTTTGTTATAATAAAAAAAAAAATCTTTGTGGTTTTGTTTACTGTGTGTTCTCTTTTCTTCTGGCATTTCAATTTTTTAGATCTTGAGGGCCTCCCCCCAAGATCTAGATCACATGATGTAATGTAATAACTCATGAGTCATTTTGTAAAGAAGTTGAAGAGTCATGAGGGGAGTCCAAGTGTCACAAAAGGGAATGTGAAGAGTCACCCCCTTTTGTTATAAATATATCTTCATAACTCATGTAAAGGCCTTTTGGGAGTCAAGCTTTTGGCTAGGCTTAGACTTAAAAGGAGCTTGCGAGTTTTGTGAGAGCCTTTGTTCTCCGTAGCGTAAAGGGACTTCTTTGGAGTTGCAGGTATTGTTGACTTCACATTCTGCTATTGGGGCTAATGATTCGTGAATGGTGTATGTATTATTGGAACATTCACTTTTATTAAAAGCTCAGAGCCAACACGCTTTCATGCATATGTTGCTATGTTGCAGGAAACGTGGGTCCGGCCTCCATTTCAGCCTTGAAATGAAACGGAAACGCGTTTCGTTGTACCGTACGGTTTGGAAACGCATTTCCGTTCATATTGGGCCATTTCTCGTTGGGGAAACATGTCTAGTACGGCTGGAAACGCGTTTCTAGGCTGTACAGTCGCATTTCCGTCGCTTTAACTTGTTTTTTATTATTTTTTGTTTTTTTTGCGTGTGTTTTATTATTTTTTTAATTGTGGAAAGTGTCTTTTGGATGTTTCTAGATGGCTATCTAAACTTATAAAAAGACTCTCGCCTCATTCTTTCATCACACGTATTGAGCAAGCCGTTTCACTTGGAGAAGGGCGATTTTAGCAAGGAGAAAAGAGGAAGAGAGTAGTGCTTCAACTAGGGTGTGTTCACCAGTGAGCAAAGGAGATTTCAGCAGCAAGAGAGAGATTTCAAAAGCAGATTTGGAGTGTGAAGTTTCTAGCTACGACATTCTTGGTTTTTGGCTCAGCTACAATCATATTTCTCTTGTCTTTTGTGGCATTTTGGGGTAGCTTCAGCTACACAAAATTAATTTGGGTAAGAAGCATTCAATTTCTTGGTTTTTTTCCATTGTTTCTTCTATTTTTCGAGGGTTCATGCTACCAAAATTATGAAAAACGTTTTTTATTTACAGATTTGTTTTTTTAATTTTTTTTTTGCAGCAATGGCTTCCATCCAAAGTTCAAGTTCAAGCCCCAAGTCCAACCCAAGGGTTGAATATTATCCTCTTTGGAGGCATGTTCTGAAGCTTCAAAGATGTGGAGGTGGTGTCTCATGGGAATGGCGATGTAATCTTTGCAGTAATTCATACAAGGACTCTTACCCAAGAGTGAAGACACATCTTTTGCATGGAGGAGGACATGGGATTGCAAGTTGAACAAAAAAATCAGACCTTGTGGTGAGGAGGGAATATCAAAGAGAGCAAGATCAGCGGGATGGAATTAAAAGAAGGCATGATGAGCTTAGTCAAGCTACTACTAAAGCTCCAACAAACATTGAGCCAAGGATTGTTGCTGAAGCAAGGAAGAGGAGAGCTACTCAACAACTAGAACAACCACCATCCAGAGGGGCATTCGGTACAATTCAAGATAGCAGAATTGCTAAATTGGTGAATGTGCAAGCAAGAGAAGAAGCCGATTCCAGAGTGGCTAGGTGCATCTACGCATGTGGTATCCTATTCAATGTTGTTCGCTCTCCTTACTGGCAAGATATGATAAGGGCAATTAACAAAGCTCCTCAAGGGTACAAGGGGCCAGACTATGATAAAGTTAGAACTCAGGTTCTCAAAAATGAGAAGGATCTTGTGGAGGATGTCTTATCACTAATTCGTTCTTCTTGGAGTAGCTCTAAGGTTACCATAGTCTCAGATGGATGGACAGATACAAGGCGTAGACCATTGATAAATATTATTTCCACTTCACCAAAATGAGCAATGCTTTTAAAGGCAAAATACTACTTGAGAGAGGTAAAAGATGCACAATTCATTGTTGATGTTATTATAAAATCTATTGAACAAGTAGGTCCTAACAGAGTGGTGCAAGTTATCACGGATAATGCACCAGTATGCAAAGCTGCGGGTTTAATTATTGAGGGGAGGTATGACCACATATTTTGGACACCCCGCATTGTCCATAATCTAAATATGATCTTAGAGGAGATCGACAATAAAGTTCCATGGATAAAGGAACTCATAGGGGAAGCAAGGGATATTGTTAAATTCATCACCAACCACCACCAATCTCAAGCAATATTTCGAGAGTACTCCAAATTGGAGTTGTTAAAAGTTGTTGAGACAAGATATGCCTCAAAATTCATAATGTTGTGCCGCCTTGTTGAGGTTAAGAAAGCATTGGTGTCTATGGTGGTGAGTCAACTTTGGGCTGAGTGGAGACAGGCAGATTCAAAGCGGGGATATACGTTGCGTAGATTGTGCCTTGATGAGGATTGGTGAAGCAAGATAGATTTCTTGCTAATGTTCACAACCCCTGCATTTGAGATTCTTCAAAATGCTGACACTGACCAACCTTTCTTAGGAGAGGTATATGATGGCATGAATTCCATGGTTGAGAAAACTATGGAAATCATTTCACAAGAGTCTCCACAGCTTTTGTTTGTAGATGATCATTTTGCTGAATTAGTCAAGAAAATCATTGTTGATAGGTGGAACAATTTCAACACTCCATTGCACACTTTAGCACATGCCTTGAACCCCAAATTTTATGATGAGGAGCTTATTGCTCAAAGCAATGGGAAGAGGAAGACACCCCCATAAGGATATAGAAGTGGCTAATGGGGTGAAAAATGCCCTTATGAGAATTTTTCCAGCTCATCTAAATAGGGAGGTGAAGGAAGAATTTGCTAGTTTTGCTGCAGGAATAGATGATTATTCAGATATATCATCTTTGGAGGAGAGAAGCACCATGAATCCAGTTAGGTGGTGGATTTGTCTTGGAGCAAATGGTGTACATAGTAATATAGGGACCTAACATGCCCCTCTCCTTCAAAAAAGTGTTGTCCCCAACGCTTGAGTAGCTTTGGGTGCTTCTGTATAAAATTCTCATCCTCCCATGTAGAACCTTCAGTGGGTAAGTTCTTCCACTTGATGAGATACTCTGAAATTGATCGATTTCGTAGCTGTCGAGTTCTTGTTTCCATGACCGCTTCAGGTTCCAATATGATTTTTCCTTCCTCATCAAGTTCTGGCAATATTGTTTGAACTGGAAGATTTTCACCTATAACCTTCTTTAAGCATGAAACATGGAAAATTGGATGCACTTGTGAAGAAGCAGGAAGCTCCAATTTGTATGCCATAGTACCAATCTTTTGCAACACCTTGTAAGGACCATAGTACTTTGGCGATAATTTATTATCCTTCTTTGCTTGCTTGAGGGACATTTGTTTGTGTGGTTGTAGCCGTAAAAATACCCAATCTCCTACATCAAAACTTCTCTCGCTACGATGTTGATCTGCCTGTTGTTTCATTCGATTTTGTGCCAAATTCAGGTTATCCTTTAAGAGTTGGAGAACTTCTTGCTGATGTTCGATGTGATCTTCCACTGCTTGAACCTTCGAATTTTCCCTTAAAGATGATGTGATGGATGGTGGATGATATCCATAAAGTGCCATAAATGGGGTCATTTTTGCTGCAGTATGGAAGGAAGTGTTATACCACCATTCGGCGAGAGGTAACCACTTGACCCATTGTGTTTGTTTATCAGATACAAAACAACGAAGATATCCTTCCAAACATTTATTTACTATATCAGTTTGACCATCAGATTGAGGATGATAAGATGAGCTATGAGCTAATTGAGTACCCAAACAAGAAAATAACTCCGTCCAAAAATTTCCGGTAAAAATGGGATCTCTGTCGCTCACAATAACCCTTGGGCTTCCATGTAGCTTTTGAATTCTGTCCATAAATGTAGTAGCAACTGTACTTGCTTTAAATGGATGAGATAATGCACAAAAGTGTGCATACTTGGTAAGTCTATCAACTACCACCATGATGACACTCTTTCCTTGGGACTTAGGTAAACCTATGATAAAATCCATTGAAATCTCCTCCCAACGTCGACTTGGAATGGATAAAGGTTGTAGAAGTCCCGGGGTCTTAATTGTTTCCACTTTATTTTGTTGGAAAAACAAACATTTCGCCACAAACTTTTGAATATCAGATTTAAGGCCATCCCAAAAAAATTCTTTCTTCACCCTGTGGTAAGTTTTTAAAAATCCTGAGTGTCCTCTTAAAGGAGAAGTGTGCAATTCCAGAAGAATCTTTTGTTTTAGTTGGGAATTCTTACAAAGATATAAGCGATCTTTGTACCATAAGGAATCATTTTTCCAATTAAATGTATCAAATGTACTAGGATCTTGCTGCAACTTTTGAATGAGTGTCCATACATCTTTGTCCTTCTTCCATTCATCTCTTGCTTCGGTTATCCAATCTGGTTGGATAATAGAAATGGCACAAAGCAATGCTTCCACCTCTTCATTCTTTCTTGAGAGTGCATCTCCAACAACATTTAGCTTCCCTTTTTTTTATATTATTTCAAAGTCATAACCCAACATCTTTGTGACCCATTTTTGCTGCTCTTCTGAAGATAGTCTTTGTTCCAAAAAGTGTTTAAGACTATCATGATCAGTTTTACCTTGAAGTGTCTTCCCATTAGGTAAGTTCTCCATTTCTTTAGTGCATGCAGTATTGCTAACATTTCCTTCTCATAAATAGGTTTCTGTAAATACTTTCCTTTTATTGGACGACTTTAAAAATCAATGGGTCTTCCTTCTTGCATTAAAACGGCACCAATTCCATTTCCTGAGGCATCACATTCCACAATAAAGGTTTTTGTGAAGTCTGGCGTAGCTAAGACTGGTGCTAGGCACATTGCCTCTTTAAGATGTTCAAAGGCCTTAGTTGCTTCGGGAGTCCATGAAAATGCATCTTTCTTCAATAATGTTGTTAGAGGTGCTACTATTCTCCCATAATTCTTAACAAACTTGCGATAATACCCTGTTAACCCGAGAAATCCTCGCAACTGCTTTATGGTTGTGGGGACTTTCCATTCCTTAATGGCTTTAATTTTGTTGGGGTCTACCTTAACACCCTCGTGAGATACAATATGACCCAGATATTCCACCTCTTGTACTCCAAAGAAACATTTGGATGTTTTTGCATATAATTGTTTCTCCTGCTATAGTTTGAGCACCTTGTCAACATGTTGAACATGATCCTTCCAAGACCTGTTGTAGATTAGTATATCATCAAAAAATACTAGCACAAATTTTCTAAGGAAGGGTTTGAAAATGGAATTCATGAACCCTTGAAATGTAGAAGGTGCATTGGTAAGGCCAAAAGGCATGACCAAAAATTCATAATGACCCTCATGAGTTCGAAATGTGGTTTTGGAATATCTTCAGTCTTCATTCTAATTTGATGATATCCTGAACGAAGATCCAACTTGGTAAAATAAATTTCTCCATGTAATTCATCCAATAATTCATCAATCACAGGAATGGGAAATTTATCTTTAATGGTGAGCTTATTGAGCTATCTATAATCGGGACACATGCGCCATGATCCATCCTTCTTGTGTACCAATACTACAGGAGCAGAGAAAGAACTTTGACTAGGTTGAATTATACCAGCCTCTAACATTTCTGCAATCATACGTCAATTTCACTATTTTGGACATAAGGATATCTGTAAGGTCAGATGTTTGGAGGAACACTTCCTGGAATCAAATGAATAGCATGATCATGATCACGAATAGGTGGGACTTCTTTGGGAGTATCAAACACATTGGAATGATTGTCCAAGACTCTTTGGAGATCTGGAGAAATAGATGATTTTGATGTTGGAACTTCTAGTGAACATAATTATGCAATTACGCCTCGTTGTTCTTTCTTCAGAAGCTTTGTCATGACATTAGAGCTTATTATCTTTCCTGGCTTCCCTGTGATACCCCGCAATTCGATTTCCTTTCCTTCCGAAAAAAATTTCAAGAAAAGTTCTTGAAAATTAAAAGCTACCGTCCCCAAAGATTGTAACCATTGTACTCCTAGTACGACATCAACACCTCCCATTGGGATGAAAAGCATTGGACTATTCAATACATATTCCCCCATGGATAGCTTGATATTATGGCACTTTCCAAAGCAATTTATAGTTCCTCCATTTGCAACCATCACTTGACATTTTGGTGCTGGGTATAGGAAACAATTCAATTCCTTGGCTACCTTACAATGAATAAAATTATGGGTACTACCTGAATCAATCAACACTATTACCTTTTTCTTCTTGATACATCCTTCTGTCTTGAGAGTTTGAGGAGTGGTAATTCCTGCCAATGCATTACACAATATGGTCGGACTCATTTCTTCCTCTTCTATGGTTGGTTCCTGGTGTATATCCTCTTCTTTTTCATTTTCTTCTTCCTCTTCACAATCTATGTAAAATAATTTCTTCTCACCACACTTATGACCTTTAGTGTATTTGCTATCACAACTGTAGCAAAGCCCTTTTGCTCTTTTTTCTTCCAATTTTTGTGGTGTCAACCTTGTAGGTTGTTGAAATCTAGGAGTAGCAACACTTCTTTCTTTATAGAAGTGAGTGGTAGGCTTCTTTGTCGCCATATTTTTACATTCAATTTTTCTTGCCAACCTGACTGCCTTCTCCAATGAATCAGGTTCCAAAACGCGAACTTCATGTTGGATGTTATCCTTTAAAGTACCTATGAAGAAATCAATGTTGTGTTCCTCCGGAATATCAATTACCCTTATATTCAATTTTTGGAAGTCCTCATTGTGCTCCCCCATTAAACCCTTTTGTTTGAGATTTATCAATTGGCTAAAGAAGGTGTTGCTCTTTGTATTCTCATAATGTGCTATCATTTCCTCCGTAAAAATTGCCCAAGTGACAATTTTTTTACGGGAGCAAAGCCATCGATACCGTACAAATGTATTTTGTTCTAGATGTAAAGTTGCAATGCGTACCTTTTGTGTGTTTTGCACATTATTGAGATCAAAATATTGCTCCATCTATAGTATCCATGTTATGGGATCCTTGCCATCAAACTTCCTCATATCCATCTTTGGAATATGGTGGTTCTTCCTGCCAACATTAGAGTTTATGAAATCACGATTAGCATTTATTTTGTTCTCATCATGAGTGTCCTCTACATCTTTTCACCATTAGGAAACATTTGTTGTATCAACTTTGTCAAACCTTCCATGTCTACTTTTAGATCATTCTTCATGTTTTCCATTTTTTCATCCATCTTAGCTTCCACGCCTTTCTTCAAACCATCCATTTCATTTTTTGTTGCTCTTTGCGATAGCGAAATTTGGTGCACTTGCTCATGGACTTTTGATATCTCATGTTGCATTTCTTCATCTTCATGAGTCATAGTAGAGCCTTTTGAAGGCTTAATGGGTGTTGAATTCTTTTTAGGAGACATTTTAGAACCCAATAGTGATAGCAATGCTCAATAGGCCTTTGGAATCAACTAGAGCTGATTTTTCAAACAAGATTTATGCAATTTGAAAAAAAATACACACCTTTTTCTTGATTTTGAGGAGCTCGATATTGAAACTGAATTATCTCTATGATTCCGGATCTTCAATATCTGAAATTTGGCCTTGAAGTAACTCTCTGAATCTTCTTTTGAATGCCACAGGTCTGACCTGATTTGGATTCTTCAAGGCAAAGTTATGTCCAATCTCCCACAATGACCCAATTATGGACTAGTTCAGTATAGCGAACTTGTACGACTTGCCACGTGTCATTGTTTCCTCCTTTGGCTCTGAAATTAATAGACAAGAAACTACAGTCCGTGTACTTGCGGCCACTTTTTACAACATTCCAATCTGATGCTCAGAGAGAGAGTTATGAAGATTTTCCCACAATAACCTATTTGAGATGAAATTTAGGAGCCTGAAAAAGACCTAACTTCCACAGATCATATCTCCGAAAATATTGTGAACCAAGCTCTGAAATTTTGCAACGATGTTCCTCAGGATTTCGGTTTCACTCTCCAAAAATTTCAGCTTTCGAAACTTCGTAGAACAAAAGTTATAGCGCAAATGCCGCGATGACCTGTTTAGGTTAAATTCAGGAGCATGCAAAAATCCCTAACGTCCATAGATCATATCTCCGAAAATATTGCGAACCAGGCTCTGAAATTTTGCGACGATGTTCCTCAGGATTTCGGCTTCGCACTCGCAAAATTTCAGCTTCCGAACCTTCATAGAAAACAAGTTATAGCGAAAATGCCACGATGACCTATTTGGGGCAGCGAAACCCTAGAATCCAAAGCTCTGATACCAAATGTTGTGAAACCAGCTCCAAAAATAGAAGGAAAGAGATATCAACGCCTTAGAAATAAGCCACTTCGAGGGGGAAACCTCCAATACATTACATGAATGAACAATTCTTGGATGATACAAGTTACAAAACCTCCTTTCTATATATAGGAGTCCATGGGGCCACAATGTAATCCTAGTGGGGCCACAATGTAATCCTAGCCGACCTAACAATAATAATTTAAGGGCACAATAATAACAATATGGGGGTTACAAGGGTACAATAATAACAATAAGGGACTATACTAGTAATATAGCGACCTAACAATAGAAGTGGCTAATGGGGTGAAAAACGGCCTTATGAGAATTTTTCCAGAGCATCTACATAGGGAGGTGAAGAAAGAATTTGCCAATTTTGCTGCAGGAATAGATGATTATTCAGATATATCATCTTAGGAGGAGAGAAGCACCATGAATCCAGTTTGGTGGTGGATTTGTCTTGGAGCAAATGGTGTACATTTGCAAAACCTTGCCATTCGCATCCTTTCACAAGTGGCAAGCTCTTCATCAACAGAAAGGAATTGGAGCACCTATGGTTTTATTCATTCTGTGAAGCGCAACAGGTTGGGCTCACAAAAGGCGGAGGATCTTGTTTATGTGCACTCCAACCTTCACCTTGCATCTCGTAGGGGTCTAGAATATGGCAATGGTCCTTCTAAAGAATGGGATGTGGATCCAGAAAACCCTAATTTGGAGCTCTCTCTTGCTGCCATGAATATTGAGGACCAGGAGCATAGAAGTGGAATTGGCCAATCATCTTCTTCAACTACACCATCCACTGCTGAACATGCTTCTAATGTTATTTTTGATGAGGATTTTGATAATGAGTATTAGTCTTTTGACTTTATAGTACTTGCAGCATCATAGTCTTTATTGTACTTGCAGCCTGATATATGTAATAAAGGTTGATTTTGAGATTTTGATACATAATGAAGGTTGGTTTTGGATATTTCGATATTGCTATCTTCATTATGTGTCTATTATCATTCATAAGTAAATGTGATGTAATAGTCTATGCTTTGAATGTAATTAATTATAATTTATCATGTACATTTTATGATTTCACATAACATTTCTTAAATGTCCTAAATTCTAATATAAATTATATATATATATATATATATATATATATATATATCAATGTTTTGAAAATCGCGATCGGGATTAAATCGGCGAGGGGAAAAAATCGGAAAAAATCGTAAAAATCGGGAAAAAATCAACACATACAAAAACATTCATTTTTTTTCAATTTTTTTATTATCTAAAGCATCTATAGCATAAAATAAATGCATTGACACATAAATATGAAAAAAAAACTAATATATAAGATGTGTAATATCATGTCTAGTGCTACATCACACATAAAACTGAATCCTGTCATGAATACTAAGTCTTGAGTCTCAAGAGTCAACTCAGCCTCAAAATATCAACAAAAAATATAATAATGTATCTCATATCATGAGTCATAATGTCATATACAAAGGAATGTCAATGCACCATATAACCTATGGTCCTATACTACTGATTTCCTCTGCCCCTCTTGCGAGAAAATACAACAACTTTGCCTTTCCCTCTAGATGAAAAAGCTGGCGGGACTAGCAATGGACTCTGTCGTGCTCTAGAAGTAGAAACTAAAGCACCAAAACGGGAACCTGAAGCACTAGGAACTAAAGGAGGCAGACCAAGTCCTCTACCGGTTGTAGTGGTAGGTGGTGTCACCTCCTCCTCCTGCTCCTCCTCCTCCCCCTCCACTACCTCCTGCTCTATCCAATCAGGGGCTGACTCCATGACAGGCCTCTCAGCCTCAACCCTCCATTCAGCAATGGTGTCAATCGCATCTAAAGAGATGGCCTCCATATCAGGTGTCCTCTCAAGTTGTCTCACCCACAATCTAAGATTGTAGTAGACGTAAACCATGTCATTGAGCCGCTGGGCCTCCAACCTGTACAAGGGTCATAAATTAATAAATTAAATATTTAAAAATATATATATTTAATGAATTCAAAAAAATCAGTTGGAATATTTTAAGTTTTTTACCTGTTGCGCCTTTTGGTGTGTATTTTTTCAAATACACTCCAGTTGCGCTCGCATCCTGAAGAGCTACATGTTTGGCTGAGTATTCTAATGGCAAGTTTTTGGAGTTTTGGTAATTTGCCACCGTAGCTCCTCCACCATGCATCTACAAGTTACAAGTTACAACAAATAAGATAAACTTATAAAGTTACAAACACAAGAAAAATTTTAAAATAATGAAAATCTTACCTGGCATTTTAGTAGTCCTATCCTAGACAGCCATGTCGAAGCTCAAGGTGCC
This sequence comes from Pinus albicaulis, assembly GCA_034641835.2. Taxonomy (NCBI): domain Eukaryota; kingdom Viridiplantae; phylum Streptophyta; class Pinopsida; order Pinales; family Pinaceae; genus Pinus; species Pinus albicaulis. The sequence goes on from CM076575.1 coordinate 368,902,713, forward strand.
ACCTGCCATTTTGTATGCCTCCATCTCTTTGGATATCTCTGTACGTTCTGATGGATTTGACACCATTTTTTGAACACAAGTGAAAAAGCCATCCATGACCTCAGCATCAAATAGGAAACTACATGAATAAGCAAATTCGGGGTTCAGGAAGATCCCTGCAGCATGAATGGGACGATGGAGTGTGTTGTTCCATCGGTCATCAATCACTTTCCATAAAAGAAGTTGTTTCTGAAACCCCTCATCACCCTTATCATCATAGTAGCTGCAAACAGCTTCTTTGGCTCTATCCATGGCCTCATACAAGTAGCCCATTGCGGGCTTCTCTCCATCCACCAATCTAAGAACCTTTACCAAAGATTCAGTAACGCTGCACACCTCTTCCACTCCAGCCCATAAACTTTCCTGATATGACACCAACCTGCAGATGGCCTCTCCCTCTACTTTGCGGCTGATAGTCAAAGCACGCCACTCATCTGAAAAAAACATTCTCTTCAAAACCCACTTAGAATTCAAGAGGGATTGAAGAGATATGAAACTAGTGGCAAATCGTGTAATAGTAGGCCGCACCAACTCCTTCTTGTTGGTGAATGTCCTCATCAAATGAAGCACATATTCATGATTATATATAAATTTTGTGATGCTCTTTGATGATTCTACAATATCTTTGACAAAATCAATCTTTCCGATGTCCTCCAACATCAAATCAAGACAATGTGCAGCACAAGGTGTCCAAAATATGCTCGGATAACTCTCCATAAGCATCTTGCCAGTAGAAACATAGTTTGCAGCGTTGTCCGTTATGATTTGGACAACATTTTGGGGCCCAACCTCCAGAATGAACACATCTAATAAATCACATAATAATCTTGCATCTTTGACATGTGCAGATGCATCAACAGATTTCATAAACATTGTCCCCTTGGGACAACTGACCAAGAAGTTAATAAGGGTCCTACCCCTTTGATCAGTCCAACCATCTGACATCATAGTGCATCCTGTGACTTCCCATGATGCCCTTAACTCCTCCAATCTCTTGGTGCAGTCAGTTTTCTCATTTTGCAGAATGCGCCCTCTAAAGTCATCATATGAAGGGGCTTTGTATCCTGGGCCAACAACAATGATAGCATCAATCGTAGTCTGATAAAATGGATTGTTCCTGGCAATAGTGAAAGGAATATCACTCCAAAGAAACAGTTTGCCCAACAACCTATCAGCTTCTTCCTTCTCCTTTTTTTTAATAAGGGAGGAGATAGATGGCTGTGCCCTGTGAGTGGTTCTAGGAGCAAAAAATGAGGCAGCTATGGGGCTGCGTGTAGCAGATGCTGATGCTAAAGAGCCACTACCACTCTCACGGTCAACTCTAAACCCTGATATTTGACTCTTCAGAGCTGCCTTGTTGAGTTTAGTGGTTTCTATTCCTTCAAATGAGTTTATGGCTCTTTTGATTATTTCTGCAGTGGTATTTGTGCAAGGGCCTACTTCATGCCTAGGAATTTGTGCCAGGTGGTATTTCAACCTGTATACCCCCCCTGTCATGTGTTGACCACATAATTTGCAAGTCAAGTTTTCTCGGTCAAACCCCTGATTAGGTTCACCAAATTCTCATTAAGGATCTAATTTCCTTGGCATGTTGGAAACTTTGAACATTGAAATTTGAACCTAGGGCACAAGAAAAATTGCAAGTTAAAAAATAAAATAAAAAAATTACAATTTTACATACAATATTTTGATTTTTTTCACAAAACAAAACCCTCAACTCAATGCAAAAATAATGGAGAAAAATACATGTTGAAACACAAGCAAAAATAATGAGAAGAAACTAAGAGCACAAGAAAAAATATAAAAAACAAAATTTAACAAATAATTTTTTGCATTTTTTACCAAAATAAACCCTCTCCTCTCAATAAAACAAAAACAAAAACAAAAAAACACAACCAAATGCAATCGCAAATGATGAAAAATACATGGGTGATAGAAACCCATGGAAGAATAAAAAAACAAAAAAAAATGGGTCAAATTTGATGCCCATACCTGGAAAAAACGTTTTGCCGGAGACACTTGGTCCAAATTCGATTTTTGTTTGCTTGGCTTGCAAGAAATTCTTCACTTTTGTCCAATCTTGGGCTTGTAGATCACGTATCTCCCTCCTTGGCTCTCCTCCTTCACTCCTTAGTTCTCATAACCAACCTTGTCCATGTAAAAATGAAAAAAAAACATCAAAATCGCACTTTAAACCCGTTGTTTTCCTTTGCCACGATTTTTTCAGATCGAATCGCAATTTTTTGGCGATTAGCGATTTTTTCAAAAAATCGGGGAAAACATCGCCGATTTAATCGTTTGCTTTAAAAAATCGCGATTTTTTGAAAACATCGCGATGTTCAAACCCATGATATATATATATATATATATATATATATATATATATATATCACGTTTCCCCGTTTGCAAAATTTGGGGAGGTCACGTTTCGTACCCGTACCTGTTTCGGAAACTCATTTCCGTTTCTCCATTTCGTGCAACTTAGATATGTTATGAATATAGTAGGACTATTCTTGTTGTATTTGCAATGTATGTTATTTTAACTTATGCTTATGCTTATGAACTATTTTGTTTGCATCGGTATGAATCTTGTTGAATGTGTGTTGTTGTATTAACTCATCATTGTTAACTTGTGAACTATTTTGCATATTAGCGCGTGATGTCATTTAAGCTCGTGTGTTCCTTCCAAGCCGTGTACTATTACAAGCTTCTAAGGGGCTCACTTCTTTTCCCTTCGTGTGTTGGAACCTTCATGCATCGCACTTGACTTTCTGCAAGATCACACACTTGCTCTCACCAAAGTCACCATACATCACTTTATGCATATCCGCAGCCAAGACATATCATTAACACCCATTGTTGGGACTCCTACACCAAACAGTGTGAGGTCTAATTGGGACTTCATATCGGGGAGATACCCTGAATGTTGGCGGGTCGAGCACCGTCAAAATTTCTAGCACTAAAAGGAGGGCCAGATGACAAGTTGAGTCCGTGAAGTCTGTTTGAATTTCCGCACTCATTTATGACTTCACACCAAATCATAACCTTGACATGTTTCTCTAGACCTGCAAATCTGAAAGTGTCGACACGATTTATTGATGACTTGTCAAATATGAAATTCAATGGCGAGGGTGAAACAACCTTCTTCGAGCACAATGTTCGTTTTTTTTTTTTTTTTTTTTGCACGAAATACAACATCCACTGCGAGGATGTTGCTTTTAGGTTGTTCATTGTCACGTTCGGAGGGCGCGTAAGGGAATGGTGTAACACATTGCCTGATGCCTCCATACACTCTTTCGAACATCTTGCAACATAACTGTTCTGTGCTTTCGAGGTGTATGATCATAAATCTCTGTGCAAGAAAATTTTGCGATTGCGATTGCAAAAAGCACCTGATGAATCTCTTGAGGATTTTTGTTGGACACCTAATCCTCTAAGGGTTGGTGTGGAAGTTGAATGGTCATAGGGAGTCCAAGAGACCACTTGGAATGTGAAACCAAGGGTCACTCCAATGTAATATAAATGTATATCATTGTGAATAATATATCATCTCATGCTTATCTTTCTAATTGTGCATTCCATGTATGTGTTTAACATGGTATCAGAGCGCAAGCCAGTGCTTGGCATTTTTAGATTCTGTCAGCTCTGCTTTTTAGCATAACTGACATCCTCTGCCATTTTTTGTCTTTTGTTCCTGCGTTTTATTGAATTCTCCTTCTGTTATGCGTTGAGCTCTTGTGAATGGTATGCATGTTGTAATTCGAAATGCAGTCGACATTGTGTTTTCACACTGCTTAAACCTGTCCTTATTGGGCATTGTTAAAACGGTCTCTCATTTTCCTCACGGAAAATCATCGAACTTGGAGACTGTTTGCCATCACTTACTTGTGAGTTAAGTATGCATATCCTTGGCATAACTTTGTTCGACAGGTCCTAGGTCGAACCCCTAGCTCTATACTCTGCACATTGGCCACTATTTCAAAGCCAAGCCCTTTTCAATATGGTGCTTCCTTGCTCTTTATCGTGATAGCTTCGCTTGCGGCCAGGCCATCAGAGCACCAACGCTCGTCTCTTGTGGCGTGCTCTCATTGTGGCATTGAGCCATTGTTTGAGCCAATTCAGGGCATCGATTCCGTAGCTACAGGCCGTCCTTCGTAAGCTTTGCGGCACTCTCATTCCTTGTGGCTAGGCTCTTCATACCAATCGCTCACTCCAAACGTGTGGTGAACTCGACGTGCGTTTCAAACGAACCACCGCCAGTTCTCCACAATTTTGCTTTACATTTGGTGACATACTTGCATGATTAAGAGCTCTTGTTGTAGGACTTTGAGCCGGACTGCGATCTCGGGGAGATAGACTCCTTTGTGGTGTATGGCTGCAACAAGTAGGAGAACGATTTTCTAAAGAACAACTTCTTGACTTTCTCCTTGGCTCATCACTCGATTCGCTTCTACTGCGGCTCCTAACACGTCTAGGACTTCTACTGCGACTCCTATCACATTAGGACTGAGGCTTCAACTAGGACTTCGATGACAGTAATCTCTATCCTTTTCACGATATTCATCCGTGTGTGTCTTTGATATTCATCGAGGAAATTGTCATTGTCGAAATCATCCTCATCATCATCAACATTAACGCTGGCATCAAAGAACTTGTCAAAATCGAGCCATATATCCCTGGTAGTCACCTGCCAACCTCGGCTCATAGGGGGTATTATAAAGTCGGAGATGATAGCACCTCCACACATTCTTCTTTCCTGTTAAAGAAGAAAGAAAAACAAGCATTGTGGCTTGCTTGTAGGACTCGAACCCGTAACCAAATAGCGTGCATTGAATGACTGCGGCCATACTTGTTTGTGACCACATTAAATGGTGCATTTAAACTGTGCATTGAAGACTACAATGGTATGTTGCATGTGGAGAAGTTGTGTTTGATTAAATGTTGTGTCAATATAATTTTGAAGATCGAATATCATTATTGCATGGTATATTGAAGCTTCTATGCCACATCAGGTCACTTCAGCAGAAAGTCTCGTGCAATAACAACCACGTCAAAACCCCTCTTCCTTCCAGATTCCCAATAATCCATGTCAAATGCCCAAATACAAATAAGCATAAGCACCAGATTGCAAAATGAATAAATTAAATTTTGATTGGAAGCCCATCTTCCAACATGCACTCTTGCCAGATGGGCGAAGAACATATGACTAATGCAGGTTGCAGAGACATGAATGGCACATTGTCATTGGCTACTGGTAGTTGTTAAGGGTTGTTGGCTGGCCAGCTGGATTTCTTTTATGGGGTCATCCACTTTGGTGGGTAACATGTCCCAACCATCTTTTGATTTTTTCTTTTCTATTTTCAACAATAACATCATTCTTGATTTTGATGAATTATTGACTAGATGCACTCAAGAGGAGACAAGGACGATGGAGAGAGATAAACTCTCAAATGGAAATGGAAGTGAACCTATTGCTTTCACCGCTCATGCAAAGAAGAAGAATAATGTTGGTCCGAGAAATCAAAGTCAAGGAAGACCGGGTCCCAAAAGAAGGAAGGGTAGTGTTACAATTGTAACAGGTTTGGTCACTATGCTAGAGAGTGCCCCAATAAAAGGGACTCTCCCCGAGATGATGACTACAACAACAATAACAACTTCAAGGGAAATAGAAATCAAAGGAACAGCAGGTTCAACAACAAAGGAAAGAGAAAGGCTCCCTCTGACCGAAATGGAAATGGAAATGGTCAACCTTTCAAGAGTTCAAGGAACTCCAGGTATGATGAATCTAATGTTGTTGATAACAAGAAAAATGAATATATTCTTATATCTGCCCTCTTTGTTGCATCTCCTCCCGGCACCCTAGATAACTGGTTGATTGATAGTGGTGCCTCAAGGCATTTCACTGGGTATAAATAGGCCCTCTCTGATTTGATTGGAAAGAATACTAATTTGGAAATTATCCTTGGAGACAATGCCACCTATCTCGTAAAAGGGACAAGGACTGCGACCCTTCATCTAAATCAAGGGCAAGTCCTTCGTTTGCAAGATGTGATGTATGTACCTGACTTGAAGAAAATCTAGTGTCTATCTCGACAATGGAAGACAAAGGATTCAAGGTGGCATTCATAGATGGAAAGGTACGCATTTGGAAAAGGAACCTCAAAGAAGCATTCACTCTTGGTTTCAGGGTTGATACACTCTGTCAAGTTGGAGGAAGTCCCTTGGGAGCCATGACATGTAACACAACTCTTCAATCTGAGCTATGGCACCGGAGGTTTTCACAGCTTCATTATAAAGCCCTTCCCGAAGCAAGGAAGGTGGTTACACGTTTGCCCGATTTCAAAGATGATCATGAAGGTGTATGTTAGGGTTGTGCCAAAGGAAAGCATACAAGGGGACCATTCCCCTCAAGTAACTCCAAGACTTCTGATGTTCTACAATTGATTCATTATGATTTATCTGGTATGTTGCCCGTAACATCCTTGGGAGGATGCTTATATTATGTCACTTTTATAGATTACTTCTCCCACAAGATTTGGATATACTTCTTGAAGAAAAAGGACGAAGTATTCAAATGGTTCTGCACCTTCTAGGCCTTGGTTGAAAATCAAACAGGGAAGAAGATCAAAATCTTGAAGACCGATAATGGAACCGAATGTGAGTCAAATGAATTCAATGACTATTGCAAGGAAGCTGGCATTAAGAGGGAGACAACTACAACATACACTCCCGAACAAAATGGAGTTACCGAAAGGAAGAATCGAACTATTATTGAAGTTGCCCGTGCCATGCTTCATGACCAAGGTCTTCCAAAGTTTCCATGGGGAGATCCTGCCAACACTGTTGTGTATGTTCAAAATAGATGCCCACATCAAGCATTGGACTCCAAAACTCCTGAAGAAGTTTTCACTGTTAAGAAACCTGATGTTTCTCATTTTGGAATTTTTGGAAGTCCCATATATTTTCATGTGCCGAAAGAAAAGAGAAGCAAGTTGGATGCTTCTGGAAAGAAGGGAACCTTTGTGGGCTACAGTGAAACCTTGAAGGCATATAGAATCTATGTGCCTGGTCAAAAAGAAGTGGAGATATGTCATGATGTCACCTTCGATGAAGATGTTTCCCTTAGGAAGGTTAGAGATCTTCCTATCTCAAAGGAATACAAAGAATAAGAAGCAGGAAGAACCGAAGGATGAACAAATGCCCGATGTTGAAGGTCTGATGGATCCTATAGATCCACCTTCTTCAAATAAAAGAAGACCGTCATGGCTTAGAGACACTCTCGAAGATGTCAAGAGACATATTGCTCCATGGGGAACATTCCGTGAAAGTAAGAAGCCGAATAGGTACCAAGGGTACTTAGTAGCCATGAGCACCATTGTACAATCTGAGCCTGGAACGTTTGAAGAAGTCGTGAAGCACCAAGTTTGGAAGGATGCAATGAACGAAGAATATGATTCGATCATGAAAAATGATGTTTGGGATGTGGTCCCTAGATCGAAGGACAAATCTGTTGTCACCTCGAAATGGCTCTACAAGATCAAGCATGGAGCCGATGGAATTGCTGAAAAATTCAAGGCAAGATTTGTTTCCCGAGGCTTCTTGTAAAAAGAAGGTATAGATTATGATGAAATATTTGCACCTGTTGCTCACTACACCACCATCCGTTCAATAATTGCCCTTGTTGCATCGCAAGAATGGAGTCTACATCAAATGGGTGTCAAGACTGCCTTCTTACATGTTTCGATCAAGGAAGAGGTCTATGTGGAACAACCTTTGGGGTTCGAAGTTCGAGATAGAGATACACAGGTATGCAGGTTGAAGAAAGCCCTCTATGGGTTGAAGCAAGCCCCCAAGGCTTGGTATGAGAGGATCGATAGCTACTTGATGAAGTTGGGCTTTACTCAAAGTGATGCTGATCCAAACCTTTACTTTAAGGTTGATAATGACAAGGCTTTCATTTTGGTTCTCTATGTGGACGATCTCTTCCTGACAGATGTAGACCCTCTTATTTATCAATGTAAGAGGGAGTTGGCTTCTGAGTTCGAGATGAAGGACCTAGGACTGATGCAATACTTCCTAGGCCTGGAGGTTTGGCAAAAGCCAATTGAAATTTTCCTTTCTCAAGGAAAATCTATTGTGAAGTTGCTGGAAATATTTGGCATGGTGGACTGCAAGTCCGTGACTACTCCAATGGAACTCAGCTTTAAGAAGTTGTGTGGAAATGCTGCTGGGCCCGATTTGGGAAATCCTACCGAGTATCATCAACTTGTAGGGGCCCTGATGTTCTTAGGGAACTCCCGTCCGGACATATGTTTTGTAGTGAACACGTTGAGTTAATAGTAAATACATGGTCGAGCCTCATCACATTCATTGGATTGGTGCCAAGAATCTCTTTGAGATATCTCTGGGGCACAATCAACCATGGGCTAAGATACACTGTCGGTAGTATGAGGCTCCATGGATATACTGATGTTGACTGGGTAGGCAGTGTGGTGGATCGTAAGAGCACATCTGGATGTTGCTTCACCTTAGGTTCTGCTTTGATCTCTTGGATGAGCAAGAAGTAGAAATTGGTTGCTTTAAGCACCGCTGAGGCCGAATACATTGCAACAAGTATGGCCTATTGTGAAGCTATTTGGTTGAGGAAGCTCTTCAGTGAGTTGTTTGGGCATGTGTTGGATGCCACCGTGATCCTTTGCGACAACCAAAGTGGGATTCGACTTTCAGAGAATCCCATGTTCCACGACCGCTCCAAGCATATTGATATCAGGTACCACTTTATCCGGGATATGGTACAGCGAGGCGTCGTAAGGCTCCATCACATTCGAACTGATGAGCAGGTCGCAGATATTCTCACGAAGCCCTTGGGGAAGGTCAAATTCTTAACCTTCCGTGAGAAGCTTGGAATCGTGGACATGCCCTCTTATGAGGGTCCCACTTGAGTTGGACTTTGAGCTCTGGGAGCTCTAGGGGGCTTGGGGATAGTTTCTTGGAGCTATAAGCAACCACAGGGCTAGGTTCGCCTTACCTTGTTGGTGTGTTATTTCCCCACTGTTATGATATTGAGCTGGTTCACCCTCTCTTGATCTATGCCCCACATACATCCTACCCATGTAGTCTAGGACTCATGGGAAGTACCTCTCATCTGACCAATGAGTTGGGAAATGAGGATAGAGACCATAGCATTACCATAGGATGCATCGTGTTTTGTCGTACTCTCTATGTCTAGGATAGGTTGTGTCCAACAACTTGATCTGGGATCGAGTCTGGTTGCGGTTTTTACCTCTAAATTGACTCCGGGTCAGTGGAGAGTGGCAAGGTCTTGTGACTCACTCGATCAAATCTTCTTCATTATTTTTTCACTCAGCAGAGCAAAGCCGACAAAGTACAAAGACAACAAGATGACATAGGATGACAGGATGGTACTTGATGGTAAAGGATGACAGGATTGAACAGGTTGACAAATGGATTGTCGGGTGGAGTTCTCCCTAGTTGAGAGGGAGTGTTAAATTTGGAAACTGACATCAAACTCCACTTTGCACTGCTCATATGATGGAGATGATATTTTTGTTGGATTCCTCTTTCAGAGAGGTGCAAGATTGATCTAAAGATCATCTTGTTTGAATGAACATAAGTTGGATTTTGAATTTATTTCTCACATGCAAATTGTTAAGGTCGGCCATAATTGTAATGTAGGCTCACAAGCCCCAAAAGATGTGTCACCAGCCCTCATTGATGGATATAAAAAGGAGAGACTCAAACTTCATTTGGACATCATCTCAACTCACATTCTCTCTCCTCCTCATTGGTTCGTACAACCTCAAGAAGACATTCTCTCCCCTCTGCACCTGTGAAAGGGCAACTGTAATTTTCAGACTGTTTTAGGGTTTCTGCAACAACATTGACCTTGGGTCAACTCTCATTTTCTGACTTAGATTTTTGAGACAGAATCCAACTTTTGGAGGTCGAGTTTGGTGGCACAAAAATCGAGGAAATCTGGGTTGTTTGATTGTAGCTTTGATCGCAGATTTGACTAGTGTGTTGACCAAGTTTGATCGAGAAATTCAAGACTGTTTTGGGCTAACTTTGACTGTTCTTTTAAGCCGAGTTTGACTAGGTTTGACCAAGTTCCATGGGGAGGAATATTACTGGTTTGATCAACATTGACTTTGCTAGCTAGGGCATCCTGTTGACTGTTGTAAATTGTACTCTCTCTGCTGAATTTGAAGAATAATAACAAGATTTGATTGAAGGGTTTTCCCCACATTGGGGTTTTTCCCTGACATCCACCAAATTATTGTGTCCTCTTGTCTTGGCTTGTCTTCTGGTTATTTGTTTATGTTCTATCAACATTTATTGTCAATGTTAATGTGATTGCTAAACAAGAAATTATATTGGGCTAATAAGAAAGATTGAAGTAAATTTCTCTAAGCATAGAACATACCATTGTTAACTAAAATTAACATGTTATTACCCCCTTAATGATGTGGCAACTCATTGCCCCTCAGAGATTGGTACATGCAAGGGTTCTTTTTCTTTTGATGTACTAGGGAAACATTGGACCAGGAACCAAGTGATGGCCATAAGAGTGAGGCAGAGCTCGTGCTAGGATTTTTCCCACGTGCTAATATTATGTCCCAACCATCTTTTGCATTTTAATATTATTTTGTATTACATTGTGGCCATGATATGCTCTTTCTTATTATTTTTGTTGCATCAACCTCCCAAGGAAAATTTCCAGGCCTGACCTAGGTGTGAGGATGTACAGGCACAAAATCCTAGACAAACAATGGTAAGTTGTACCCGAAGAATGGAGGTGGAATAGGGCTCGTAATGGAAGATGGAAAGTGGTAAGTATGGAATAGGAATAGATGGGACCACACTATCTCAATCAAGGCTTCCCAAGTAGTGCACCTCCTATACCAATTGGGCCATTAGGGGATATCCCACTAGACTAGGATTGAAGATTAACCCCCCATTTAAGGTGAGGGAACAAGATCACAGTCAAAACCCCTCTTCCTTCTAGATTCCCAATAATCCATGTCAAATGCCCAAATACAAATAAAAATAAGCACCCGATTGCGAAATGAATAAATTAACTTTTGATTAAAAGCCCGCCTTCGAACATGCACTCTTGCCAGATGGACGGGGAACATATGAATAATGCAGGTGGCAAAGACTTGAATGGCACATCGTCATTGGCTAATGGTTGTTGTTAAGGGTTGTTGGCTAGCCAGCTGGAAGAGAAAAACATTCTTTTATGGGGTCATCCACTTTGGTGGGTAACATGTCCCAACCATCTTTTGCATTTTTCTTTTCTATATTTGTGGCTACATAAGCTTTTATCTTTCTTTTAGTTGCATCAACCTTTTAGAGCAAATTTTTGTGCCCTGACTCACAGATGAGGATAAAGGTTGCTAGTGCTAATGACAAATGACAATCAAACTGAATAATGGATGTGGATAATAAGGGAAACATGGAAGATGTCAAGTATGGATTAACTACTACTTCAATCAATGCCTCCTATTAGTGCCCCTTCTAAAGGACAGACTTCAAGTGAGAGTAAACTAGCAAAGGATAACCTCCTAGGTGAGGCATGGGAACAAGGTTACAATCAAGAGCAATTATTCATCTAGCTTGGCCTATGATCCATATTAGTATGCCCCAAAACATTAAATAGAAGAAGATTATTACAGAAATGGTTACTATACCTTCTGATAAATGACCCGCCTTCCTTCAAGAAACATACCAAAATGAAGAGAGCATTGACCGAAGCATAGGTGGAGAGCTTTGATATTAGTGGCCATCATAGGGTTGTTAGCTAGCTAACTAATCAATGGGGAGAAAATATATCCTGTGGGTTACCCACATTTGGTGGGTGACAATTTCCTTGTTGTCCTCGAGTGTTAGTGCATTCAAATCAACTTTCAAGAAATCTCATTCAAGATGGACCTCATGGAAAACATTATTAGACCTACAGTTCTCTATGGCTTAGAGTTTGGAGACATTGTCTACTTGAATCGAACTAGACCATGACAAAGAGAGTTCAAATCCTCATGCTCCACTACATCATTAAATATAAGAGGATAGTTCTATAGGTTGTTCAAGCAAAGTTCAAGGCCCTTTTCTTTAGGATTGGACTCATTTTTGGTTTGGTCTCCCTTAAACACCAAGTCCACTATGCTAACTCTTCAGCCAACAAAGATCTTTTTCCTTACCTTGCTTACTGCTCTTTAGAGGCCATAGCCACATCTAACACTTTTGGTCACGCTTGTTGTTGGTTTGCGGAGGTAACTTGTCCACATCAATCGATTGGTATCTTGATGGGCCACCCCCATCCCCTTTAGATTTTCTCTTAATGCCCTAGGTTGACTCTTACCAAGTAGGAGTTGAAAAAGGTTATTAGGGAGTGGTTAAATGTGTAACTAGGTTTGGTCTTCATAATGTCTAATATATATTTGATGTAAAGAGAAAAAGAAATTTATTATTGTCATTCTTGATGCATGGGTTTCATGCTCAAGGTTATTTTTATAGGTCAAGCACCCATTTTGTGCTTCTAGGAATTTGTCATGAAGTCAAAAGAGTCATTGTCATACATGTAAGACCCCTTTGTGCACTTTGTATCATGTAAATGAAAATTTATGTAGAGTCAAAAGTGTCATAAAGATCCTCCAAGACAAGTCAACCTTCCATTAACAAGTCGGCCTATTTAGGGCCTCCAAAGAAGCCTATATATAAGGGAACCTCAACTTCATTTAAGGACACATTCGATCAAGCAAGAAGAATATTTGATCACCTAAAATGGATGTTTAATAGCCAGCAAGAAGAGTATAAACCAAGAAAGAAAGAAGGAAGTTTTGGTAGATTGTTTTTGGGCTACTTCACATCACGAGTGAAATTATCATGGCATCAATTTGTTGCAGCTAGACAAAATTACAGTCACACGAAGCAGAGACGAGAAAGGTGCCATGAAAAGCAAGTTTGAAGGTTGAAATACTAAGGAGAAAAGTCACAGCCAAGCAAAGGGGAGAAGACTCATAATTCTACCCTATACTACCCACACGTATGAAACCACAGAGATTGCAGACAGGCTGAAAGTTGAAAACCTGTAATAGAGGCCGAGATTTAGAAGAGAAGCCGAAATCTAAAGAAGTGAAGCAAGCTTGACAAGCATTGACTTTGAAAAGGAAAACTCATCGAAAGGAGGTTTCACTTGGTCTTGGAAGAGTCTTGATCTTGGGTCATAGGTTTTGCAATTTGTCATTTGAAGTTCTATAAGAAGAGAAGAGTTTTTGTGGGTTTTCCTCTGAAGAGGAGAGGTTTTGGCCCTTGCTTGCAACCTACATTTTGTGTCCTCTTGTCTCATTGATCTTTATTGTTTGGTAGTTGTTTGATGATAAAGAACACTAATAATAATCAAGTTAAAGAAGAAGCTAATCAAGTTAAGTGAAAAATACACCACAAGCAATTATCAAAGTAAGAGAAATGACTTAATTAAGTTGCCCCTTGATTTCTCAACAGAGAGGACATTTTCAGAAAATATATTCATGTTACCTGGGTATATCCTTCGATGGGGTTAAACCCTAAGATAGCCTTTTATGTAGAGCAGTTTATGGAGCCTTCTATGGAGAGCATTTTAGGCAATGGATGCATGCTATTAGGATTTTGCTTGGGTAGTTTTGTGTGGGCTCACATCAACTTTGGCTTGAGACAATTCAACTTATAGCATGAGATGACAAGATCTACCAGATTTACCAACTTCAAGAGATTGAAATAGAGGATTACTTTATCTTCATGTGTCCCATATTTTACAAGATGGGAGTTTTCATTTTCTTTTGAAGGAGTCTTAGAACTCTCTTTCCATCATCTTTCAATTCTCGAGCTAGATATGCCTAGCCCTCTATATGCGAGAGGCCCTCAACCCTAGAGCTCACTCTATCTAATCACCCCCATCTAGTTCGAACTTCTCCAACCTAATCACTTTGTTTTTTCTGATGCTCATATCAAAGAGAGGCACCAAAAATCACACAGATGGTAGCACTTCATCGGATATTCGATCCATAAGGTCCAGGGAGCCCATATAACCTCAACCAATGAAGGCTTGTGTGGAGGTGCCTGTTGAGATTTTGTGTAGTTGGGGTAGCATCGGGTGTGCTCTAGCCCCAAAACTTTGTAGAGTGGCTAAGAAACACATCCACTCCAAAACCCAGAAAGCGTTTGGAGAAATTTCAGTTGGTGTTCAAGTTATTCAAATAATTAATTATTTTAATGTATTTCTTAAGTCTAAACTTAGGAAAATTAAATAATTAAAGTGGATTAATTAACACATGTGCTGAAATGTTCTAAATGATGCGGATCAAGCAGTGTTTTAATCTCAGTCGTTGATGAGTGTCTTAATCTCGCTCGTTGATGAGTTCAACGAAAAAGTATAAGAGAAATACTTGAGGGTCAGTTGGGGATATACACACAGATGCAGAGCTGAGACACTGATCTGGAATTCTAGGGCAGGGTTTGCTAAGAATTTTCGGAGGAGTTTTCTGCAGCGAGAGGTAGTATTGGCTGAGGGGATGATTTGATCCCGGAGCCAAGAGATAGCAAGAGTCAGAGAAGCAGCTTTCAGGGACACCACAGAGGAGCAAGGGCAGCAACAGCAACTACGCAACAATTGCACAGCGCAGAGGCTTCAGCCACTGCGCAGATGCTATGTGGGCCCAAGAAGGGCAGCGCTGCAGCTTCAGAGGGCTTCAAAGTTATGCAGAGGCCTCCAGAGGTAGCGTAAGGACTACGTCACCCACTTTGGGGTTACACAGTCCCTCTCTGAGCAGTGCAGAGGCACGTAGAGCCTAGTAAGGCTAACGTTGGGGCTTCAGGGGCAGCACTAGGGTTTCTAGGGCCAGATCTTGGTTGAGTCCTCTAAATCCCATTTGAGAGTGTGGAACAGTTAGAATTTTGGTCTCAGAATAGCAAGTTAGCTGCAGATCTATGTTTTTCTCTGTCGGGTGAACCAGATTTGGTGCCTAGATTTGTTGTACTCAGAATCTACTTAATAATAATAAACCCTCATATCTAATGCACCGGTTTTCCCGCTTTGGGATTTTCCGGGGACCTATGTCCAAAAATCAATGTGTCACTTTGTTTGAATGAGCGTAATATTCAGTAAATGATCTACATGTGTAAGTTGTTAGTTGTGTTTACTTCGATATTTTTTGAATCTTATTTCTAAAGATAACTTGTATAATTTAATCAAGTAGTAGAAGTAAACCATGATACTACAGTAGATTTTTCACATGGTATCAGAGCAATAGTAGATCAAGCTGAATCTCGAGCAAATCAGCTGAAGAATATTTTTTCTGCAGGATAGCAGCAGAAGCAACAAATCCGGAAGGGGCGGCTTGGCAGCAAGAGGACACGGACCCAGGAAGGGGCAACGTTGTAGCTACAGAAGACCATCGGGTTTACGTAGAGCCTTCCCAGGCCAGCGTAAGGACTGCGTCACCCAGTCTGGGGTTACGTAATCCACTTCTGAGCAGTGCTAAGGCTACGCTGGGCCAGTCAGTGAGACGCAATCCAGTCATTTTTCCTGTTGCAGAAAATCCTTGCCAAGATCCAAAAGAAATGCTTCAGATCTTCAGCAATGCTGGTGTGTTGGAGATTCTGCCACGGCAAAATTGTGCCTAGCTAAGTCAACAAAGAGCGGGAGGAAGACAGTCACTTAGCAGATCTGAGCCAAACAGATCTGAGATTCGATTAGGAAGGTGATTGGAGAGTACTGTCCAATTGTGTTTGGGTGAATATTTCCAAGAAGGAAATCAATGGTCAGAGGGAGCAGTTACTATAGAGGGTTTTTAATCACCAAGAAACCCAGATCCAACATCTTTTGTTAAGTAATGCAACAAAAAGAGGGAGAGGAGTATCTGTTTTGACAGATTTGAGCAGATGGTGTGATATGGAGTGAGAGATCAGGATAGGTTGGACAGCATGTCCAACTTTGTTATCTGGACGGCTAGAATCCTGTCAGTTTTGGACAAGTATGGTCTCAAAGATCATGCAGAGAAAGTCCTAGTTGTACCAATCGATATAGATCCTCTAAAGAAGTATGAAGAAAATCAAGCGCGAACTAAGCGTTTGATCATGGACGGAGTCAAAGACCACGTTGTGCCTCATATTGCCGGAAAGAATACGACAAATGAGATGTGGGTAGCCTTGGACACGATGTATCAGGGAGGCTCTGTCCAAAGAAGAATGCTTCTGGAGAACCAGATGCGGTTGTTCCAAATGATGAAGGGAGAGGAGATAGATCCATTCGTCTTCAGACTATAGACTATCCGGGATCAGCTGATTGCCATGGGTGCAAATCCAGATGAGGGGCTCCTTGTGAGGACTGCCCTAAATTCAGTCTCGAAAGAATGGGAAACGTTTGTCCAAAGCATTCTGGGCAGGGCAGCGTTACCATCATGGGCAGAGATGTTGGCAATCCTCAGTTAGGAGGAAATCAGGAGAATCACGAAGAGGAAAAGCAACAGAAGCGGATCAGCCAGAGTGAAGAAATAAGAGGAGGATGATGCAGCCCTTGCATCAAAGGAAAGGAAACAGCAAGGGAAGAAGAAGAGGGACCTATCCAAGGTTCGGTGCTTTAACTGTGGCGAACTTAAACACTTTGCCAACAGTTGTCCTCAGAAGAAAGACAAAGGATCTACTGATTCCAAGGTTGCAACAGCAAAGGATGATGGTTGTGATGATGATGCATCCATGAGAGCTCATGTGCCTCGACAGAAGAGGTGGGGTGACATGGATCTGTAGAGCAGCTACAGATCAAGATGGTGAGATCCTTGAGTCAACCCTATTCTTGGATCACATACGAGCTACGAGAGCCTTAATACGATAGTGGGATGAGTCGAGAGATGGTTGCGGAAGGTCACAATGAAGCAGAGGGGAGAACTGAAGAGCTGAAGAGGGGGCAGTGTAATGCAAAGGCAGCAACAGCGCAGTGACTCCAAGAGGACAACGTAAATCAGCAACCAAGGGAGCTTCAGTGATGGGAGGCAGCCTAACTTGTCTGTCAACGATTGGGCAGGAGTCCTTCAGTTGCTTACTTCTCGGCAACTGAGTTGCAGTGCAACAGTTAGCAGTGGCAGTGCTATGGGCAGCATGATGCAGCAAGTTGAGAGGGAGCTGCAGTACAGATGTGGCAGTGTCAGTGGTAGTGACATGGGCAACAGTACAGAAAGCAGCAATGTAGTGGATGGAGGGCAGCAGGCCAAGCATCAGCAGTATAAAAACCAACATCAAGATCTTGCAGTACATGGTGTGGATGTATTGCTAGAACACACTTCGTGCTAAGAGGGAGTGTTGAGATTTTGTGTAGTCGGGGTAGCATCGGTTGTGCTCTAGCCCTGAAACTTTGTGGAGGGGCTAAGAAACACATCCACTCCAAAACCCAGAAAGCGTTTGGAGAAATTTCAGCTAGTGTTGAAGTTATTCAAATAATTAATTATTTTAATGTATTTCCTAAGTCTAAACTTAGGAAAATTAAATAATTAAAGTGAATTAATTAACACATTTGCTGAAATGTTCTAAATGATGTGGATCAAGCAATCTTTTAATCTCAGCCATTGATGAGTGTTTTAATCTCGCCCATTGATGAGTTCAACGAAAAAGTATAAGAGAAAGGATTGAGGGTCAGTTGGGGACATACACACAGATGCAAAGCTGAGAGACTGAATTGGAATTCTAGGGCAGTGTTTGTTAAGAATTTCCAGAGGAGTTTTCTGCAGTGACAGGTAATATTGGCTGAGGGGATGATCTGATCCCAAAGCCAAGAGACAGCAAGAGGCAGAGAAGCAGCTTTCAGGGACAGCGTAGAGGAGCAAGGGCAGCAGCAACAGCTACACAATGAAGAAGCTTCAGCTGCTACGCAAGCCTAGGAAGGGGCAGCGCTGCAGCTTCAAAGGGCTTCAGAGTTACGCAGAGGCCTCCAGAGGCAGCGTAAGGACTATGCCACCCACTTTGGGCTTACACAGTCCCTCTCTAAGCAGCGCAGAGGCACGTAGAGCCTAGCAGGGCTGACGCTGGGGGTTCAGGGGCAGCGTTGGGGTTTCTATGGCCAAATCTGGGCTGAGTCTTGTAAATCCCATTTGAGGGTGTGGATCA
Organism: Pinus albicaulis; assembly: GCA_034641835.2. Classification (NCBI taxonomy): domain Eukaryota; kingdom Viridiplantae; phylum Streptophyta; class Pinopsida; order Pinales; family Pinaceae; genus Pinus; species Pinus albicaulis. Next base: position 368,920,902 of record CM076575.1, read on the forward strand.
GTCAAAATTTTGGTCTCAGAACAGCAGGTTAGTTGCAGATCTATGTTTTTCTCTGTCGGGTGAACCAGATTTGGTGCCCAGATTTTTTGTACTTAGAATCTACTTAATAATAATAAACCCTCATATCTGCTGAACCGGTTTTCTCACTTTGGGTTTTTCCAGAGACTTATGTCCAAAAATCAGTGTGTCACTTTGTTTGAATGAGCGTAATATTCAGTAAATGATCTGCATGTGTAGGCTGTTAGTTGTGTTTACTTCGGTATTTTCTATATCTTATTTCTGAAGATAACTTGTATAATTTTATTAAGTAGGAGAAGTAAACCATGATACTACAGTAGAATTTTCACAGTGCTGACTTAGATCCTAACATAGTTCACACAACAAAGGAAGATAGGGGCTTCTTCTATATATGGTACAGGGCTACCAGATTCAAATAGTGATACATATCTTGGACCAGATCTTCTAGCTTTTCCAAATCCTCTGATCAGTGATCTATCATTAGTTTCTTCTCTTTGGCCTCAAATGTTAGGGGTGGGAGCATCGAGGGTGGTTTTTCAATGCCCCTCAAGAAAGATATCACCCCCTCCCCACTTAATGGAGGAGTTATTCTTGGGTTCTCAGGATTCCGGAATACCTGCATATTTCTGCATCTTTTATCTGCTCTAACATTTCATTGTATTGAACTACAAAATCTTATGTAGTATACCATATTTTAGTTCTGCATTTACCTTGATGCTTTTATTCCACACTATTGTGATTAGTAGTCCCTTTGACCTACTTGTGGTCATGTTGTTGGATATTAATAAAATTATCTTATGTTATGTCATGCATTTGTTTTGAATTTTTCTTTCTCTGAAATGCATATCCTTTTCCATTTGTTTCCATTTACTGCTGAGATTTAATGAAAGAAACAATTCCCACTCGAAATTTAATTTATAGTTTTTACTCTATTTTCAGTTGATTTCTGCATCAAGGGTAGCATAGTGTGCTAATTTTTTTCAAGTTTGCATGCAGATTTCTACACATAAAACAAAAGACAAACATCTTAGGGACACTCCCATGTAGCTGGAAAAGCACCAGCCCGAATGGAGAGGCATCTAGCAGTGACAAAATTAAATTGCCTATAATTATTTTGTGGATCTGTTATCTTCTTAGTGCAGATTTGTGTGATAACAGGATAGATTGGCATTATTCTGCTGAGTGATAGTCTGAAAAGGAGGCATGGTGTTCTGTAGAGTGGTTGTGGAAGCCAATAACTTTGCACTGTTATCAGCAGTGATTAAGTTAGGGTGTGATTCTTAGAGTGCTTAGCATACTGGTAGTTCTTTGCCCACTGGAAATTTCTACATTCAAAGTCATTCTTCTGGATGGTCAAATTTCTCACTTATCCTTGTGCTCAGAATTCTGAAAGAGCCTTTGCTAATACACAGCGCTTTCATTTAGTTGACTTAACGTCTATTGACCTCTTGGTCGTTTTTGAACCTCTAGGATTTTCTCTCGCTGCATCTCTGACCTATTTATCTAATGAAATCTGTTCATATTTCTCATCATAGTGTCCTGATGATGAGCCACACTTGTTGGCTCGAAACCTCAACTTAAAAACATAATGTAATAGATCTGGAACTCTCGTCAAAATTGTTTGACATCATTAGTTTGCCCATGCTCTGTGTCCATTCATATTTTTTGTCTTCTGCAGCCTTTTCTGTGTGTATTTAAGATTATCTAACTTTGTGCCTCGTAAACTCTTTCTTCTAGACAGCTCATTATTTGAACACCTTCATTCTTTCATTGAAAAGCTATTGGTTTGGCCAAAGGAGTTTTTGAAGCTTCATGACATGTACATAAGCGGTTCTTTAAAGAGACCAATAATGATTCTTTTGCAGCCCCTGCTCTTTCAAATTCTTGTTTCTAATAATCTTCTCGTAGAATGTGTAGTTCTTTGCCCACTGGAAATTTCTACATTCAAAGTCATTCTTCTGGATGGTCAAATTTCTCAGTTATCCTTGTGCTCAGAATTCTGAAAGAGCCTTTGCTAATACACAGCGCTTTCATTTAGTTGACTTAACGTCTATTGACCTCTTGGTCGTTTTTGAACCTCCGGGATTTTCTCTCCCTGCATCTCTGACCTATTTATCTAGTGAAATTTGTTCAGATTTCTCATCAGAGTGTCCTGATGATGAGCCACACTTGTTGGCTTGAAACCTCAACTCAAAAACATAATGTGATGGATCTGGAACTCTCGTCAAAATTGTTTGACATCGTTAGTTTGCCCATGCTCTGTGTCCATTCATATTTTTTGTCTTCTACAGCCTTTTCTGTGTGTATTTAAGATTATCTAACTTTGTGCCTCGAAAACTCTTTCTTCTAGACCGCTCATTATTTGAACACCTTCATTCTTTCATTGAAAAGCTATTGGTTTGGCCAAAGGAGTTTTTGGAGCTTCATGACATGTACATAAGCGGTTCTCTAAAGAGACCAATTATGATTCTTTTGCAGCCCCTGCTCTTTCAAATTCTTGTTTCTAATAATCTTGTTGTAGAATGTGGATGTGTGTTAATTAACTGGCCTTTATTTAGCGAAAGATTTTTTTTCCTCCCATTTGGATGATTGGAACCTTGAAACAAATGGTCAAGAACGTAAAAGTCTTAGTTTCAACTTTTTAGCATTGTGCTACGTGGGTTATTGTTTTATTGTCAAATATGTCATAGCCTTTAAAATTTGTTTATGATTTCCTATCTTCAGGGTTCTTGCTGATTTCATTTGAAATTCATTTATGCTTGGTGATGTTTGGGCTTCTTGCTGATTTCATTTGATGCCTAACGATGAATGCCTCCCCTACTGGTTATTTTGCAGCTTGACATACCAATGTTAGTAGCTGTTCAATGGCTTGCTCCTGTTATTCTCTGTATTACTGGTGAGTGATTCATTCTCTCTATTATTGGTGAAGAATGAACATTAGGAACCACGAATATTTCTTGCAGTTGCTATAATTACTTTTTCCATTTTGTAGGGTTTATTTTGGGCTTGAGCTTCTGGCGTGTGCGGCAAAAGCGACGTAGAAGAGGGCGAAAAGGAACAGTGCGTTCCTCTGTACTCCTGTAGTTCAATGAATTCTAAAATTGTGGGAAGTGCAAAAAAATTCTTATACACATTGATTGTTCATACAGCAAGAGGAAGTGCTGATGGCAATTCAATCATTGGCCACACAAAAGCAATAGATTTTGATGTATTGATCTATGATCTAATTATATTTTGTAAAAGCTGAGGAATTGAGATGCCAACTAGTGTGACAAGGATGGTCAGCTAGTGGTCTGCGGGAGTCACAGGTCCTAAGGGGCTGTTTGTGAGGACGGAAATATGGTAGCTTGTAACTGTTTATATTTCTTTAAACATTGCTCGATGTAACTTGAAAGGAGACCAAGATGGTTCATTCAGTTTTCCATAATGAGAACTGACATCAATTTCCAGTTTTAAGTTGGTCTAGTTGCGGTATAGCTCTCCTGTAGTTTCACTGTATGCAGCTGCTCTGGAGGCCTTGCTTAGTTGTAAGCATGTATCATATAGTGGAAGCATCTCGTCGATACCAAGAAATGCCGGTAAAGTAAGTTGGATGGACTATTCCATTGATGCTTTGCATGTATTCTATTCCAATGTTGCCAATGGGCAAAACCCCAACCTTTGCTGGAAATAATTAATTGTAGTTGTTTCTTAAACTTGTCTTGGGAAGGTCTCTTGATTAGTTTACTGGATGGCATCATGCCATCTGCGTATAATGGTTATTGCAAATTCTCTTATAGTAATAATGGAAAAGCATATTGTATTGTCCTTTCAGTTATGCATAATATATGTGTTCCCAATGCCTGAAATGCTAAATCTATGCATTACGTTCTCTTGAACACAAGAATGTTGTCCATGCAATTTACGGGATGACTGAAGAAACATTGCTTAGAAAGCAAGTTGACCAAAATCAGCAACTACATGCCTGATGATGTTATCCTTTTTCAGAAATTATTGATAAGCTGGTATATATGAGTAGACAGGTATGTAATTACTAATAATTTGATTGACATCTCAACTGAGGAACAATGTTGTTAAATCGACCTTACAAGTAAGGATTTTGTATTCTATTACAAATAAACAACTGATGGAGGGAGATGCTACATAGAACAGTATGTATTGTACTCGCTTATTTTCATCCAAATCAATGGGATTTTTTTAAAAGGTAGTTTGGATGTGAACTTAATAGTGAACATGTTTTATACTTATGTTATTTCTTTCTCAATACATGCCCTCTAGCCCATAATAGTGGACACTTTTATTTGGAATATAAATATGTGTGATAATTGCATGGCTCACATAGCAGTGTAGCACCTGATGCAGATTTAGTCACGATGATCAGGTATCCTTGTGAGTTGGAATCTTGTGGATTTTCTAGGATTTTTTTCACTCTTTGGTCATTTCGTTCGAGTGTCAAAAATATTCAAGAGTGATTTTTCTTTGTTTGGAATCAGCAATGCATCTATTTTGTCCACCCATTGATTGAATGGTAAGGTGGGGGCAGACAGGGTTTCAAATTTTGTGGCAGTTCTTGCCCACTGATCTGAATATGTTTTTCCATTGTATCAGTGCCTAAGGGTGCCAAACTCCTTTGTAAAATAAATCTTCAAAGAAAAAACAATGCTATCTATTTTTGTTAGTCTCTTACAGCTTCAGGATTGTCTTCAGCTGAGAATACCTCTGATTTGCAGTTTTTTAAAATAATTTCTTAGGAGATATTCAATGCATTACTTGGGACTAAGGTTCTAAGGTTTCGATTTGCAACTTGGTTAAATAATCTCTTAGGATATATTCAGTGCATTACTTGGGACCAGGGAACATAAGTTCTTAAGTTTGTCTAACAAATTTGGCAGATTATTAACAAAAACAAGCTCTCTTTCTGTCGCAAATTAAATAAAGTGTTTGATGTCCACATTAATTTTGTTTTCTAGAGAGAGGGTCTTGGTACAGGCTTGGAATTTTATAGTAATTATCTTAGTTGAGATTCAGTGCACTACTTGGGACTAATAGCCATAAGTTCTTAACTCTGTTTAACAAAGAAGATTAGTAACAAAAATGAATTCTGTTTTTGTCCCAACTTAGTGTTTGCTATTAACAATAATTTCGTTTTATAGAGGGACTTGGAACAGGTGAGCCACTGTAATTGCTTTGACCCAAGTCCCCTAAGTAGTGATCAATGACCTGCCAATTGTCAAGTGGGGGATTGTACCTTTCAGTGAATCTAGGGTCCTCCTCTTGTATTGGAATTGATAACCTTGCTGAAAAAACTCCAGCTAGTGTGAAGGAAATGAGCTCTTGGACGTAAACTTGAGACCTCCAAGAGCCCAAAAGGAGGGTTGTTTTTCCATTCACATAAGGAGGATTTTGAGTTCGATATTCTAGTGCATGAACTCAACTGTTAAGTTTCTCACTAGTGTAGCATGGCCTTTCTCGTAATTGTTTATATCTTTATGTTGTTGATCAAACTATTTCAATTCCCTTTAAAAAGTGTTGTATTTTGCTTATTTTGAAGCCTTATTGTGTAACCTTGAATATTAATTTTGTAAGGAATATGCAAAACATTCTTTGTAGAGGTTTCTATTTTTCATAAGAAAATGTTAGAACCTGTGGTAAATGTTATTTTTTCTTTTGCAAAGTTTATACCGGGTCAAAGAGCAATTTAAAAAAACAATTTAAATAGATTACGAGGGTAAATCTGTTTTATTATGTATCACATTCTTTTCAAAGAAAAATTCAAATAAATAATTGGTGAATTTCACTTGTTTTTCTTATAATTTAATTTTCAAATAAACAATTGGTGAATTTCACTTGTTTTTCCTATAATTTAATTTTTATATTTTGTGATTGCAATTATTTTATATCTTAATTTAATTGGTTAATTTTAAATACACCACCTTTCCTATGTTTGGTTGACCAATTTTCTAAATAGATAAAATTATTTATTCTTTGATTTACTAGCTCATCAATTTCAATTATTTTATATCTTAATATAACTGGTTAATTTTAAATACACCACTTTTCCTTTGATTGACTGACCATTTTCTAAATAGATAAAATTAATTATTCTTTGGTTTACTATCTTATCAATTTCAATAGAGTAGATAAACATTTAAAACTAGCAAATGATACTAATGCTACAGAATTTATGATATAAATTAATAATTTAAATAATGGGGACTAGATTTTATGATATAAATTAATAATTTCAATAATGGGGACTACAATGTTAAGTGAGACAAATATTAAAATTATTATATGTATATTTATATTTAGTGTTATGTCCTTATCAATGGGATGGATTTTGGCATGTTCTTTTTTTGAGAAAGTCCACTATATTTATATTTGTCTATGTCATATTCTAATAACAATATCAATTCAACATTTTCATTTTCAATTATCTTTCTGAATGACTTTTATTTTATTTCATAATATAAAATGTCTATAATCCATTATTTAATGTGGTTTCTTTTCTATATGGTATACTAATATATACCATTATGTAAAGAAGCCATGTGGGATGTATGGGGTTTAGAACCCATCAAGTTCAAGTGGCAGTTTGCAAGGTGTTTATTAATGTCTAGTCTACACTTGAATAGGAGGTGGCACTATACATACATGTCGTGCAATGATTTTGGGGCACCTTTCCAAATTAGCCCAATCCCTTTGGTACAATAGATATTTGTAACACTCCATCTTTGTTATAGTTACTACTACATCAATGCAAACTAACCCAAATACTATTTTGATATTTTGATATAGTCTTACTATGGCATTAGATGTGAGATGTGACATTTATGTTCTCATTTGCAAAAATGATCATGTAATTGGTACTTATTATCTTGTTGCACATGTGATTTGTTGTATTGATTATGATGGGAATATGTCATGATGTTTTGCAGTTTTATGTTTCTTATGATGATATCATATAGTTCTATGCTACTCACATGGACATATGGTTGGTAGCATGTGGTTCTATTATGCTCAAAGGATGTCATGTTTTTAATATCACATGTGGTAGTTAGCATGCAATTCTTTGATATTCATAATGATGTAATAGTGTTATCTTATTATGATAGCATGTAATAATTGACTAGTCATGATGTCATGATAATGTTATATACTCGTGTTGGCATCTGACTAGCATATGGTTTTTTGATATTTGTGTAATGGCATGTCATGTGCTTTGATGTTCATGATGATATGAGTAATGCTTTGTTTCATGATGTGAGGTGAGGTTGGATAGGAGAACCACTCCACATGCTTGGAGGGTTGGTTCATTTAAGATATCATGGGAGTCCATAACCACGAAAGAAAATACTATGCATAAGCCATACTTAGGGACAAAATAAATTGCAAATATTGTCCAACATTATGTGTACCTCTAGTATTAAAAGTCTAAGTGCAGAATTGAAGTTATAGAATTGTGATGAACTTTATATTCCTAGGGTTGAGTTCCTAGATCTAGTTGTGCAAGGGATTTCCGCTAGCCTTGAAAGATGCATGCAATGTGGGTTGACATACCTACCAAATGAGGCATGAGGCCATAGAACTTGACATAGGTTGAAAAGGCCATAGACTTTTGATGTCAAAAGTTGGGGAGATTATTGGTGTTGCTCCATTCCTTGGAAGTTGTGATGTGGGCTTTTGATGTCTATTGCAATCACACCATGATGGGAAAATCTTATACTTGTAATATTGTGCCATCACGAGTAGGACCGTCTAAAGTACTAAGATAATATGGAGGTAGCAAATGGTATGATTCTAGGTAGGGTGCAAAAGGGAGAAAGTATACCATGATGATTTACTTGATTTGATGCATGATTGTATATGCTTGATGCATATCATATTAGGCATTTAGGAAGAATAAGCAAAAACATGTATTAATATAAGGGCACTCTATGTGTTTAATCATGTGGCTGCAATATTTACATACAGTGGCCACAAGCAATTGCCTCACTCACAAAATACACTAGTATATTTATGTGACTATTCTATGATGGTTGCACACACACAAATAAGATTCATGAGAATACGAAAAAGAAACTAGTTGCATGGGAATTACACATGGGGGTGTGTGTGTCAATAAAATAATATTTATTTTGAATCTTATGTCTAAATTTGGGGATATATGGAGGTGGAGGAGCATTGAAGGACGTTTCATTTTCTAGAATTGTTTCAAATCTTGCATCTCAATAAATATTTGTTAAAATGGATATATGAGAATTTCAGTGTCGAGGGGAAGTTTTAAGTGTTTGTCGATATAGCCTTAGTGATTGAGGGCTCAAGGGCTCTCGAGAATTGTGAGGTTTAGTTAAAGGTGAGTTTTTCCTCCAAATATGTTGTCCATCTCTATTGTTGCTTATTGGTTACTATTGCTGGAAATTGGTCTATTGTCATTTCCTATATTTGTCAGTGAAAATTCAGCATATTACTTCCAAGTATTCTTTTGAGTTCTCTTGGTTCCTAATATATGCAGTGATTTAGGTTCTTGTAAATAGATAAACTATGTTGTTGGAATCTACTCTAGATGGTAGTAATTCCACTAGCTATTATTGTAGCTCTTGTTGGATGTAAAATAATTATTATGTTAGTAGTGACATTAATGGTTTATACAAAGAAAGTCTATTGTTGGTTAATATAAATCTGATGAACATTAGAAATTATTGCAACCATTTATTTCAATCACCTTCTTGTGCGTTTTTTAAAATATTTATTTTGGTGGGTAGTACATGTTAACACAAGAAAATCGTACAGGCATAAGACGTTAGAAAAATGTCAAGTAGAAGGTACAATTAAAGATTTTCATTGAAGAAACATATTAGGAAAGGAGAAATTTAAAAATTCTGAAGGTCCAATAAGGAAATTGGCAAACAACACACCAGCAACAAATGGTTTTTGCGCACAATGCGCCTATCCCTTTGATAGGCACGCAGTCTTGAAGATGATGAAAATTCACCATCCGGGACAACTTGACACACTTGACAAGTATGATTCTCTGTCCAGTGCATTCAAAGGCAGCTGAAATCAAGTCACCTTCAGGAGGTATGCAACCCACAAAGGAATCTCCTCCCCACTCTTAGGTCACTATCAATCTTGGGCCAAGAGAGGGAAGAGAAGTTCAAAAAAATTCTATATAAATTGGCCATGGGAAGAACAAAAGGAGACACATTGTTATGCTAGCCAAATTGTTCCATAGCAAACCAGCTTGCATGTGTAGCAGCAAAAGAATTGGAATGACTCACATGTTGGTCATCCAACATCTCAGTTTAAGAGAGAGCTTCACCATATGACATCGATCGACATCCTTTTGAGAGAGGGAAGAGATACTTGGAGGGAACTTGAGGAAAGGAGCCCCACTTGTTCCGAGTATTTGAGCTGCATAGCTCAAGGGATTCACTTCAAGAGAGTTTAGCATTGTATTCTTCATACCACTAGCACCTAATAAAGGGAGATTTCTTCATTTGTCTTATTGGATTGTTGCTCAATTTTAGCATTTGTATCTTGTGAATTTTCTATTTTAGTTCATAGTGTTGTATGCTTAACTTACCCTCTGAGTTTTGTTTACACTGTTTATGTTGTTCACTAACAGTGACAACATTCTTCTTTGTGTTCTTATGCAGATAGTGACCAACTGCTAAAGAGGTCCATTTTGGTACATCAGTGTAGAAAAAACATTACCACAGAAATGGCGACTGTTGGATTCCTCTTCTTAAGTTAATGGTTGTCTTTTGCAGGCCATTCTCCTTGCTCAAAGTCTGCTACAAACCATCATTTTATTCTCTATGAGCGTCTAATCACATTTAGTGATTGTTCCAAAAGTAGAGTGCAATTTTTTTATTTTTTCATAACAACGCACATTATCCTATGACATATGTGCACTCTGCGCATGTGGGAAGATAACTCGCACTGCAAACTAGCAAGTGGAAAAATTTGGCATATTTTTTCCATTTGTAAGGTGATTGGTAATCCCTAATAACTTGCCATCACTGTGTTATGCATTTTACTACTCTTAGGACAATTAGTTGCTGCACTAAATCCCAATTAGTAGGGCAATACAGTGTTTTTTCATTTTAGTTAATATTTGCAAATTACACATAATTTAAGTAGGAGAAAATAAAGTGGCCCTAATCCACACATGCTTTCCGAACAAGTTATTTTCTCATAGAAATACATAACATATAGCTTAATTAGTCAAAAAAGTAAGTGGCCCATAAATCCACACATTTTTTACTAGCTAGCTTTCTTCATTTTTTTTGCGTTAAATTCAGGACTAGGGTTAAGTGTCGATAACGAAAACAAGTAATATTTGTTGTCCTTGCACCTCTTGGTGAGCCGGGACAAGCATATGAAAACTTTCCTAAGACAATTTGAACTACCATCTCCCTATAGTGCAACATAGTCTAATTAGGCAAAGTGTAAACGACCCATAATCCGTGCATCATTTCAAGTTTTCGCAAGGAACAATCACACATGGTATAATTAGAAAATCGCTGTAAAGGATCATCACATATCCAAATCTCATCACTCTTGATTGTTCACTTCAAAAAACATGAAGCATTGGTAAGTTTCGAACCAAAAGGCACCTAGTGTTTTGGGACTTTTGTTCTTATCTTACATTTGCTTCACAAAATCACACCCTAAAGAAAAATTGAGACTCCTTAAAAATAACAATAATTTGAACTCATTAAATCCTCCCCACAGGGGCCACAAAATAAATTATAATTCAGGTTAGGACCATCGGGGGTAGGCATCCAATAAGCCTACGTGGTCACAATACATTTTGAAACATAGATATTGACCTTTTATGGAGCTTCAAATCCGTCTATTCGCAGACAGAACGAATACTCGAGCATTATAGAGACCCGTTTCAGAGGGGGTTAAGCTTAAGCCCAGTGCATGCGGCACTCTTTGGGTCAACCTGACCCATCTAGTGCTCGGTACTGGGAATCGATTACCAAGAAGCTCAAGACTCAAATGCTCACGTGGGACGATAGTACTTTAGTGGCCAAAACTAGGGCATCCTTCCCTATAGGTGACGGTGTAAGCAGCACTCGATCCTCATACCATTACCTTGGTTGATTCTTCGGCTGCTGGAAGGCATCGCCAGTTCTTTCGAGACGTTGACCCTAGTACCCATCAGATGATATCTTCGCAAGGTCCAGTTACAATGAGAGTGTAAGAACGATTAGGTCTATATAGGATTTTGGTATCAGACGCAAAACAAACAGAAACCTCATTTTTTGCTTGATTGATCATATAGTTTAACGTTAAAGATAAAATTTACCTTTTTCATTTTTCGCTTTGTTTTATGCATGTGATTATATTATTGCTTTGATAGGAATCATCCTACCTCCCAAGTCACAAATACCAAAAATATTACACTAATTGACATCATAGGGGACCCAAAGGGACCCCGTCGATTTAGGTGTTCCTTAAACCTCCCCCCCATTGAAGGGAGGAATGGCAGGGCTCCCGCCTTTCAGGCATAGAGGATGTCATGTTGCCATTGTTATCGGATCATCCTTTATTGGGGCATCTTTGATTGAAAACCTCCAAGGGTCACCAACCACCACACTAGTGGAAACTCCAATAGGGTCACCACACTCAAATCCTCCTACGACCCCTCGAGGTGAAAGGATAGCTACCCTTCCAAGGAGTCAGCAAAATATCCATCAGGGTACACCACAGGGTAACATTCCCCAGGCACCTCCCCTGAACCATCACATTCAAATACATGTTTCTAAACAGCGTATGTTGGTTGTCAATACAAATTTACCCTTCTTAGCATCACTAAATCTTCCAGATCTAATGAAGTTGACAAATGACCCCATTGCACATGGCCTTAACTGGCCCCCCATGCCCACGAAGTTCCCTTCTAATATACCAAAATTTAAAGGGAAGTAAGCTTAAGACCTTGGAAATCATATAATGACTTTCCACATGTGATGTTCGTCGAATAATATCATTGATGATACCATTCAACTTAGAATATTTCAACGTGCCCTGATAGGGCCTGCAGAGAAATGGTATGTCGAGCAACCATTAGGGGAACTTTGAGGTCTAAAATGGGCCTCTTAAGGAAAATATAAAATAATAATGGAAATAATAAAATAAGATTTGATTACATCATCAAATTTTAGTGAAAAAAAAAGAAAAAAACTATTTTTTCAACTCGTATTTTCATCTTATCTCCCAAAGTTTTTACTCAAATTTCTATATAGAGTACTCGTTGGATGCAAAATTTAATTCCTCATCCAAGGAGTACCCATGTTGCATACTTTCGATGGATCCTGCTACATGAAAAAAATAGAAATACATGAAAAATGTGATTGCAATCAAGTTTTTCATGTATTTCTCATTTTTCGTGTAGCAAGGTCCATCAAAAGTATGCAACGTGGGTACTCCTTGGATGAGGAATTTAATTTTGCATCCAACGAGTACTCCCGCTTGAAATTTGAGTAAAAACATTGGGAGATAAGTTGAAAATACGAGATGAAAAAGTAGTTTTATTATTTTATTATTTTTTAATCTTTTTACCCTTTCACTTAAAAAATAGTGAATTGTCCCCGATGGTTAACATCATCCTCTTGAATCCTATTGGTTCTTATAAAGTTTATTTTGGTTGTATAATTTTCTTAGGAGGCCCATTTTAGACCTCAAAATTCCCCTAATACATCTGCATCGCACAGAAACTTGAGTGCCCTCGCTACTGCATTCCTTACATATTTCCAGCTCCCAATTCACCATGAATCGATGATGCAGCTTCTTACACATTTCAGACAAACACCAGACGTTCATAAATCAGACCATTTCCATGAATGACGGAGATGTCGCAGTTTGTGCAAAGCCAAGCTCGACGACAGAGTTCTGTTGGACTTATTTTTGAAAACCCTCACTACAGAGATTTCAAAAGATGTGGCAACACAAAAACCTACCTTAGAGGAAGATGTCATTAGCAAAGCCTAGCAACTCAAAATCATTTACAACCAATCAAAATATATTTATAATGTCCTGCTAAATGCCTCGCACTTGCAAACTTATAGGGAGTTACCATGGCGCGTCGAATATTGTTAATGGCTTGATAGGATCCTTAGCCTAGGGTCAACCAAACAATTGTTATCAGTACCTAGGGTATTCTTGCGATTCTTCACATAACGTATCACAGCTCAGGTACCATAAAATTCAGACTGCACCTCTACAGAACTTGATGAATAGGGTAATGCCATACCATCAACAATAGGGAGGCCCATATCCTCTCTCGCAGGGGAACCAATAATCAGCTAGAAATGTTGATATAAGAGAGTTACCCCAACATTCATACACCAATCATGGATAGGGGAACCAATACTCCCCTTTCCCCACACAGAATATACCACCGACGCAGAACAATGCACCGATAAATCTAGTGCAACCTTCCCAGGCTCAGCAGCAAAAACTTTATGACCAGGAGAATAATAATAATCCTCCAAACATTGCAAAGAAGCCAAAAAACAAGCAAAAGGGAGATTCTGGACAGGGGGCAGTAATCAACAATGCCCCCCGCGATCTCAGGTTGGGGGCAACTCCAATCGAAATCTGAACCAAGAGCCAGGTAATAACTCCCAAGGGAAAAACAAGAGACCCAGTCTACAGACAAATCATTCTTTTGTTATATGTGGGGAGTACGGTCATTACACCCACCATTGTGCCGAACTCCCTGAGTTGAAGAAACTCTAGGGTAACCGAGGACAAGGGGGACAGAAACAACAACCTGTAGTGATGTAGGAACCTTTCCCCCATCAGGGAGTGGTTAACACCTAGCAGTAACAGCCACACCAAAATGATACCGGAGGAAACAACCACGAAATCTATATGGATGGAGAAGAATGGTTCTTCCAAACACAGAATAGGAACTACGACACTCCCTTGAATACTAACCCATCGGGTACACATACGAGCACACTTGTCGCATCATTAACCATCTCCAAAATTCCTATTGAGCCCCTTCCAAGAACGGTCAAAGGACCAACCAAGCGCGATGACATCATTTCAAAGCTACTCATAGCTATAGTATAGTGGATAACTTGGCTCATCTCTAGCAACCATGTCAGCATTGGAAGTCCTACAATCATGCCCAACACAGTGGAAGGCCTTACCTTTCACCTTAGGTGCAATTGACCCTTATGATTCTCGCATAATGGTTTTTGATCTAAACAAGGTAGCCCTAGGCTTCCTTCTCTAGTCGCCTTCCAATTACCAGTTTCAGTTCAGAATATCACCATACATCGGTGCATTGTGGATGAAGGAGCGTCCATGTGCATCATGTCCAAAACGGTTTGGAAAAAGTTAGGATCACCTGAATTGAAACCATCCGACATCATGCTTAGAGTGTATGATGGGCGCCCATCAGTCGCTATAGGTCTTTATCAAAATGTACCAGTGAACCTAACCGATAAAACAACCCTCATAGATATTGAGGTCTTAGACATGCAATAAGACTATAATATCCTCCTCAGCGGAGTGACATGTACGCTATAACTGCGGTTGCATCCTCTGTTTTTAGGATTATGATGTTCCCTCATGACGGTAGGATCATTACCATCGACCAACTCACATGCTACGAAAAGAAACCCATGACCTCTCTAGTCGTACTACCATACATAGATACGACTATGGAGCCACTCACAAGGTATACAAAATTTGGCCCAAGTAAATTCAAACCATCTTCTATCTTGGGATCATAATCAGGAGACCCCCCTATCATACCAGGGGAAGCCTCAGAAAGTACAGAGGCAATGGTATGCATGATGACCTCATCAAACGTCGAGACCAGTCCGAACCAGAAACTAGTAACACGGATATCGTGCCATGGGTTCAACATTCCTACCTTATGTTATCTCCCAAACCCCATTTTTGTATCCCCCACCTGGTTTTGTTTCGAGATAAGTCATGGAAGCTCTTACATTGCCAAATATGGCTTTCGCAATACTAGTTTGGTATTTGGCTCCTCCAACCATGTTAGGAAGCCCAGGTATTACCTCTGCATGCATAACTCCTATTAACCCCCAAGAGGCCATAATAGCCAAAGAAGCCCCTGTAGCAACATCAGCTAGTACTACCGCAAGGGATAAAAAGAAAGTGAAAAAGGTGAACACCCCTAGGATTGATAGGGCATTACAACCTTGTACATTGTGCGATATCGTAGGCCATCCTACTAACATTTTCCCGAAATTAGATGAGTTAAAACCTCTTCTACATATGAAAAGAAATGTCACGACCTCAGATACCCGTAAAAAGGAAAAGGTCATGAATACTCAAGGGAAAACATTATGCACCAACCATGCATGGGCCATATGCGATGAATTCGGGCATTACACCCATCATTTCCTGAAGATGCCTCGATATAGGGATGCATTACAAGCCCTAGAACAATCCAATCAAGGGGACCCGCCTACAACATACATACAAATGGAGGAGGACATGTCCAAAACCATCTTTTACGTACAAGAAGAGCTGGCATCATGCTCATACTCATCCAACCCAATGGATCAAAGAAGGAAAATAAAGGCCACACCGCATGTCCCAGTTTGCACATTGTGTGATGAACCCGATCACTTGATTGTGCAGAGCCTCGAATTAAGGGTTTTCAATCGTTGGTACCCAATACCACACGTTGCCCAAAGAAACTTATCTCAGCACATAAGACACACATATCACATCTGTCAAAGCAACCATCATGTGGGTCGTTTTCCCCAGCTCCATCGCCTCTGATCAATGTTTGATTTCATGCGACGTTTCATCACTGAAATCTCGACATAGCAAACTCAGACACAAAGTCCACAGACATCACTACAACTCAAAGGACTGAAGCAACGAGGACCATATTATATATATCAGAAGAGAGATGGTCACCAGAAAAATCACCTCTCCCCCATAACCATCCTCAACCTCAAGCCGAGCTTTGTGCATTATGCAACGAACGTGATCATTTGATCGCGCAATGTGCAACTTTGGAGTTGTTTCAAAGATGGTACCTGGTCAATTCAATGTACTTCATAAGGTTACAGCTCGATCAATATTCTTTTCAGATATGACAAGATAACCACCATCTACGCCATTGTCCCTATGTTCCTTGATTCCGTTTAGCATTAGATTCACTATGCCTGGCCATAACCAATCTCACCTACTTGGACAGATCGGATTCAGAGTCCGTAGAAAGTTCCACAACCCAGGAGAATGAAGCGACTAGGTCCATCCTTTACGTATTTGAAGAGAGGCGTCCACCCAAAGGGCAGCTTCCTACCCACAACCCCCCTCCGTGTCCATCCCCATCCTACGTATTGTGTGACGAACGTGACCATTTAATCACTCAGTTCCCAGATTTAATATCATTTTGAAAATGGTACCCAATCACCCCGGTGGTCTAAAGGGATTGGAAAACAAAAGAGCGTCAGTCTTATCTAATTTCCCAAGATAACCACCACGCTTTAAATTTCCCCTATGTCCCCCGATTTTGACTAATGCTAGACATCATGCGCTCATTCATCACCAATAATCTGGACGTAGTCAGTTTCGAGTTACCACAACATAGACAATCAGTAACAATGAGGCCTAGCCCCCGTTGTTACTAGCCACCTAAGAATATGAAGGCAACCCCTCGCCCCAGTAAGGTAAGAATCCAATCAAACATCTCATATGCCCTATGTGATAAAAATGACCACATGGTCAATCAATTTCGAGAACTTAATAAGTTCACTGATAGTCTTCACATGGTCACACCCATGCCTTACATTCATCTCTCTAATAAAGATAATATCACGCACTGCTATTTCCGGATTTTCTCGCAATTTCACCACACAATCAATTGTCAATAGCTATCAAGGTTAAGAGCGACTAGAGCAGCATTAGAACAAAAACTCCCAAGGGAGCCAAATCACACAAAGTTTAAGACTAGGAGATGGCAGAAACACAGATATGCACATTCTCGTAACCATCCCCCATCATCATCATCTAACATAATGAGTAGTATTGGATCTCATACCATATACTCAATTATTACTTTTACTCCATGTAACATTTGCACAAGCCATGACCATGATACAAAATAATTCCCTATGTTACGAACATTTCGGCACCTATGCATCTGAAAATATATTCAAATAAAGGAAGATACCCATACCCCTCGTACCCTGACAAGAGAGCATGAATCTCCTATGGCTAAAATAAAAACAAACACGACACACAACACCATATATGATTCATCTCATCATTCGTGGGAACCATGGCTCGTGTTGTATGCTCATCATTCCTTGGTGGCGAGACCGTTGCAACTACAACAACGATAGTAGCACCTTTGACGGTGCAGACCCACCTCGTCTGCACCCTGTCAGCCTCATCTATTTCTATGACATCAACCACAAAATCATATTCATGTTTTTCGACTGGCACTGCTAGGCCTGAACCAAATCCTCATGGCCTCATACAAAATATTTCCCCCTTAGATATCTTGTTTCACTCTGATGAGAATATATTAGAGGCCATGATGGAACCAGATTGTCCATGGGATGCAATGCATCACCGCTCTTTTTTTCTTCCAGAAAAATCGTTCGTGCCTAGCAGCACAAAAAGCCAGGATATTTTCGCTATTGAATTAGAATACTTCCTGCCATCAGGTAAGGTAAATTGGTTCAAGAACCCTATCCCAACGCCCGATGCATTTGAGGAAGGAAATATGTCGAATATTTCACTGACCATTAAGGTGAATGTCTCGAAAAAACCAAGCAAAACTGAAGAAATATCGTTGGGGGCAACATGCTCCCCAGAAGAAGTAACCACATACACGAACCTATTACAATAGTATAGGGATATCTTCTCTTGGGATTATTCAAAAATGCTAGGGTTAAGCCCCACCATCGTGGGGCATCACAATGACACATGGCTTGCCTAACGTATCACTCGTCCGCCAAAAACGTCAGTTACACCCATCTAAGCGGAAGCGATTAAACAAGATATAGACAAGCTTCATAAAGTTGGATTCATCTATCCAATCGCTTACACATCTTGGATTTCTAACCTTGTACCTTCCACGAAGAAACAGGGCACCATTCGAGTCTGTACCGATTTTCGGGACTTAAATAAAGCTTGTCCCAAAGACAACTACCCCACTCCTTTCATCATCCAAGTCATTGATGCTTGTGTCAGTGATGAGGCCTTATCCTTAATGGATGGATTCGCGGGGTACAATCAAATTCAGATCCGACATATGGATCCATACAAAACTGCATTCACATTAGGGAAATTTTGAGATCTAAAATTGGCCTCCTAAGGAAATAATAAAATAATAGTTAAACCAATAAAATAATATTTATGAATTTTCAATTCACTTTTTGCACCACAATCCATGTAACCATAGTTAAATTCAATTCAAAAGTTGTACCAAAATAAATTTAATAAAAAAATTGTATTGATGTGACTATAAATAAGAATGAGCTTTTCAAGAAAAAGTCATTATCATTGAACAACTAATGCATTTGTCCTTTGTACTTAAATAAATTAAAATAAAATATAAATATAAATTTATAAATTCTTAATTATTATATGCTATTAATTAAAATTTATATTATTTAAATTATATAATAACATGTAATTAATATACCATATAAAAATAATATAATATAATAAATGTATAGGGATATGTATTGTTTCTTTCAAGAAATATGAAATGACAATAATATATTTTTATTCAAAAAGTGTGAAATGACATTTATTATGAGTACTTTACTTTGACTTTAAAAGTACTTAGAGCACTACCATGGTTAACCATGAGTTTTTATCTACCATTGAAAATGTGACAAGTAAGTACCTTTAACTCAATCAATTCCACCTCAACCATTAAGGATGATGCCATCCCCTAAAATGTGATTGGTTCTCGTAAAGTGAATTTTGATTTTACATTTTCCTTAGGAGGCCCATTTTAGACCTCAAAATTCCCCTAATGCTACCCCTTGGGGCACACTTGCATACAATTTTATGTCGTTGGGGCTTAAAAATACTGGAGCCACCTTTCAGCGAGCCATGAACTATATCCTCCACAACCTGGCTCATCTCATCCTGGCTTACTTGGACAACCTCACAATACGATCCAAGAAGTGAGTAGACCATTTGGAATATTTGTGTTTTGTATTTCAACGATGCCGGCAATAAAACCTACGCTTGAACCCTCTCAAGTGTGTCTTTTGCGTTAATGCAGGTAGACTGTTAGGATTCATAGTATCCCAATAAGGAATCAAATTCGATCACCTCAATGTCTAGGAAATCAACGAAGTACCACCACACAAAACACTAAAGAAACTTCAAATTCTGCAGGGAAAATCCAACTTCTTACGACGCTTTGTCCCTGACTATGCCACTTGCGCACAAGGCTTCCATCATCTTCTCCATCAGGACATTCCATTCAAATGGGATGATCAGGCTCAAAAGTCATTTGAGGCACTGAAAGACACCTTTTCTTTAGCCCCCTTGATCATCCCACCAATTACAACAAATATTACACCTTATACCTATCTACATCAGATACATACGTAGCTGGGGTGTTATTCCAAAACGGACCCGACAACAAAGAGGACGTAATTTATTACGTCAGCAAGAACCTAGCTGGGCATGGCTTAAGGTATGAGCCAGAAGAAAAAATAGCCCTATCCCTAGTACACGTAGTACAAAAGCTTCGGCATTACATCATCCTAAGGACCACAACATTCATAGCAACTATCAACCCCATGTGATATTTGCTAACCGGTCGTATGATGAACCATAAGTATGTCCGATGGATAGTTATACTACAGGAATTTGACCTACATTTCAACTCCCCCAAGAGCAAGAAATCACTCATCCTAACCAAGTTCATCATTGATCTGCCAAATAAGACCCAAGGATCCTCCGTTAATGACTCACTACCTTATGGAAATTTGTTCTTAGTGACGACAGAGGACCCTTGGTACGATGGCATTCTTATTTTTCTGCGAACCCAAAAGTTCAAACCTTAGCTCACCCGTGACAACCTAAAGCGCATACACCATCAAGCCCCCCGATACCTTCTAATGGGGGATGTCCTTTATCGAAGGGGCGTTTGTTGGACCGGAATTAAGGTATGATTTCGCCCTACTTTTACTTCGAATTATCATACATTTTTAGGATTTCTCTCATCTTAACAGTAAAAGAAAGAAGGGTTAATGCAAAATTAGGATAAAGTGACTAACAATAAGAAGCATGTTTAAAACAACGAGGACTTGACTTATTTCGTCTTTATTCGCAGGTAAATGAGGCAGATGAATCGACGATGAACAAAAGACAGCTGACAGACAGAGAACATGAATCCACAGTAACCCCCAGGGATGAGCAGAAGGTGGAAAGACGGATCCACGTCCGAAGAACTCAAACGACAACCACGATCGGTGGGCTGTCATTTGGAAAACATCGTCCCACTGCGTGAAAAATCCTTTAAAAGGACCAAGGATGAACTAGATAGGGGATTTGAATAGGAATTTTCTTCTGTAATCAACGCATCATGACAGAATTGTTGTATCCCCTATTATCCTTCAATTTAATAAAGAGTTTTGATGTTTTGAGCAATCATCTTTTGAATTTTTCATTTCATTAGAACTTCTGGTGGTTTGGGCCTAGCCCCTGGGAGTTTCCTCGCTAATTTCTATGTTGTGTGTTAGTTACAGAATTGATGTCCAACTATCTGATGCAGTTTGTGAATTACTTTTCCACTAGATAAAATAGAATTACATGAGGTTACAGTTTCTCTTTCGTCAAAATAGTTTAGCAATCATGCTTTCTGGTTTATAGTAATGCTTTATTGTTGTTAAATGTTTTCATTTTCTCCCAACGCCTTTATAGTCACTTTATGAATCATTAGAGTACTTATTGTTCAATGTTATCTATTTCTAAGAATTAGATTGTTCCCTCGGTACAATAAGGCGTCCAATTGTTGATTAATGTCAATTAGTTAGTTTGCAAAGAGAATTCCATTGCAAAATTATATAAGTAATTACTAATTCAATTCATCCAGATTGTTGTTCAATTCATTAAATTTTTTGTTCAATTCATTCAGATTTCTATTCAATTCATTAAAGTTTTTGTTCAATCATAGGTTTCTCCCCTTCAGAGCTAGGCATAGTAGTTAGCTGCATTACACCATTTTCACTTCTCTTTTAGTTGATTGAACTTCTAGAATTAGAGAATCATTTTCATAAGCAACATAGAATAACTATCATTCGATCTCACTTTCATATACTGTGCTTACACTCTTGAAATAATAAGACTTACCCTGGGTTGACAATTGAATGAGGAGATTAGAGGTTGCCTATAAAAATCCACCTTTGTGAACTGCCATTTTTGGCGTCGTTGTTGGGGAGAGTGTTAAGAGTGATATTGATTTATTTATCTTTCTCCATTTCTTTGAAGAATTGGGTATTAAAAACGAGAGGTAGGAACCTGCGTATCGGCAAGCAAAATGCTTGCTCCCTAGCCCGCTTCTCAGCAAATTGTTCAAAGATTGGTAGAATAGGTGCTCTTGTTTTATGACTAGGAAGAAAAAGATAGAAACAAATCGAAATCTCCAAAATCCAAGGGACCAGTGATCCTTAGAAGAACAACATATATAGACGAAATCATTAAGAAAGCTTAATCCCAAGCATCTGTAGGACCCAGAATCATTCCCGCTCAAAGTCCTACTACTCTCCCTCAAGCAGCAACCTCACCGTCTGCAGCCCATGTCGAGATTCACAGTGAGACAGAAGGATCTGAACCAAGCCTTCAGGCTGCCGATCATATAGGTATTGACCCTTCAAGAGAGGGAGGTTCTTGCAACTTATGAGAAGGGGAAGGAAAATAGCGGTGCAATACAAATAGAAGCATCCGAGTCTAAATCCCCTAAAGGAGTGATCGAGACAGAAATACTCATGGTTCATGGGGCTAGGTGGGGGAACCATCAATAACTGGGACCAAATGAAGAACATTTTTCTTAATAAATATCAAAACTATTGCCAGACTCAAGAACTAAAAAATGAAATCTTCAATATATCTGTAAGGGACAATGAAACATTAGAAGAATACGTAGAAATATTTCAATACAATTTACAAAGGTCTCCATATACTACTATCCAAAGACATCTTAAAAGCTACAATGATTAAGGGAATGAAAGAAGAATGGGTTGAAACACTTAACATAATGGGAAAAGGAGATATTTCCCAAGAAGAATATGATGAGATTATTTCCCTGTGTATTAGGTGCTCTAGGGGTAATACGCGTAATAAGACAAGTGAACGTGACTCGATAAAAAAGGACCTTAAGCAGTCTGGTGTCAACGTAACTAGAGCAGAGTTTGGTAATCTCTTGGAAAATTTTAAAACTGAAATTTTGGGTACTTTGACAACACAGCTTGATGTCTTACAAGCCAAGCAGAAACAAGCTATATCAGAGCAGAACTCGGCTATCTTTTTCCCACGCTGTCGAAAGAAGCATAGCCAAAGGGAATGCCCCTTAGACACGGTTCAAACATGTGCCATCTGCACTAAGGACCCTGCCACAAACCATTGTCCTTCACTCCCGAGGCTAGAAGCAGTTTACAAGGAAGCAAAGGAAGAGACAAAACCAGTCTACCTAATGAATCAACGTCGACAATGGAAGGCACGACCAGGTATGCCTCAAGACCTGCCTTAGTTCTTTTATTCTCCATAGTTTAACCAACAAAACCCTGCAGTAGCTTGGCAAAATCAAAACCCTTTTTCTACTTGGTCGACCCAGTCTTTTCCTATACCACCCTGGCCAACACAACCCTCAATAGGGAATAATTGGCCAAGCTTTCCTTGTTCTCCTCCTTATTGGAAAAATGCTCCATATCAAGCCCAGTGGCCAGCATCCCCTTCTCAAACCACTAATTGGCCTCAGAATTGGCAGCGACCCCTGGGAATGACCAACCTACCAATGGGAGCAGGGGTCCAGAATCAACCTACACTTCCAGCTCCATACCTAGTTCAGCACAACCCTCATCCTATCCTACGTCCTCAATTACCAACTCAACCCAATCCTAATCCCAATAACAGACCGGTTCAGCTAATTCAAATTATAGAAGATCCAAACCCTGACACTAAACTGAGGCAATGCAATGAATTAACACTGAGATCGGGACGTACTATCTCGCCAACAGAAGTCACTAACTCACCTCAACCCAAACCTAGAACTTCAACGTAACCTAGCCAAGCAAATATAACGGAAACAGAGGTAGGATAAGAGAAGGAATTGTTGACCAAGGGAGGCCTAAAGAGATTAGGGTGTCTCCACCTCCATTCCCTGAAAGGTTAACTCTACTTAGACCAATAGTCTCTCCAGATTTTGACATCCTGGGGGAGTTAATAAACCTTTGTATCAAAATTCCGCTTCTCCAGGCCATACAAGACATTCCCATCTACACAAAAACAATAAAGAGCTGTGTGGGAAAAATCAAGTAAAAAAAACAAAGGCTGTGCCCACCGTTCATGTGGTAGGGACGCTACTTGACTTATTACTAGGTAAGGAATTGCCCGTGAAGTATGAAGACCCAAGAAATCCCATTGTAACTGTGAAGACCTCTGACCACTCCTTTCCAAACACATTGGTCGACTTAGGGGCGGCCATTAACATCCTAACTACGGGAACCTGTGAAAAGCTAGGCATATCAGCTTTAGAACCCACGGTCATGTTGTTGGAGCTTGCTAACAAGTCTGTTATCGGACTAGAAGGAATAGTGCAGGACATCCTTGTCTTCGTAGACTCATGGGAATACCCAATTGATTTCTTAGTTATTAATCCAAAGAATAGGATGGACGGGCACCCATTGATTCTTGGGTGACCTTGGCTAGCGACAATTGATGCTTACATAGGCTGTCGAATAGGCAGCATGACCATCGCTAGAGGAGATTCCATAAAAAATATCATTATTTATCCGCCTGCCAAAACGAGCTTACCTACAGTAAAAATTCATAAACCTCCATATGCATATTTGGAACAAAACATCCGTCTGCCTCTGACATTATGGAAGCTCTTGAATTTAAAGATCAAATTGAAGACGATGTAATCAATAATTTTCTGAGTCAGCCCCCCACGTCTAGGAATTTAAAATGCCAAATGTTGAAAACAATCCTTGAAGATGAAGTTAAAGAGGACCCCTTGACAGACCTTGAGGATCGATATATTCCCATGACCATTGTGCGTAACAACATACCCATTGAGATTGAACCAAGAAAGATCCTGAATATCAATGGCAATCTGGATGGTAACCAAAAGCAAAGGCTCATAAAAGTTCTACAGAAGTATCAAGGGGCATTTTCTTGGGACTACCCAGACATGAAGGGTTTACATCCTCAGCTATGCACCCATCACATCTATACTAATAAAGAAATCCGACCCATTAGACAACCTTAGCGAAGGCTTATCCCACACTTAAAAGATATTGTAAAAGGCGAGCTGCAAAAATTGTTAGATGTAAATTTCATTTATCCTATTTCAGACGAAAAATGGGTCTCCCCTCTGGTAGTTGTCCCTAAAAAGAATGGGAAATGGAAAATCTGTGTGGATTACAGAGAACTGAATAAAGCAACACAGAAATACCACTTCCCCATCTCTTTTATTGACCAGGTCCTTGACACATTGGCAAGGAAATGGTTCTTCTCCTTTCTTGACGGGTTCAGTGGTTACAATCAAATCCAGATAGCTCCCGAAGACCAGGATAAGACAACCTTTACCTGCCCATGGGGTACTTTTTCTTATAGAGTCTTACCATTTGGGCTATGTAATGCCCCAGAAACATTTCAAAGAGCCATAATCAGCATTTTTTCTGACTTAATAAATGAGGGACATGAAATCTATATGGATGAATTCACCCTATATGGTGAGGACTTTGATCAAGCATTAGAAACGCTAGAAAAGGTGTTGGAGCGATGTATTGCTACTAGGTTATGTTTAAGCAATGAAAAATGTCACGTGATGATGACCGAGGGAGTAATCCCAAGTCACTACATCTCGGCAGCCGGAATACAGGTAGATCCAACAAAAATAGAAGTAATCATTCTATTAGCCACACCTTGTACACAGACGGAGGTACACAGTTTTTTGGGGTATGTAGGATATTATCACATATTCATAAAGAATTTTTCACAAATAGCTGCACCTTTGTATGCATTAACTGGAAATGTTGAGTTCCACTGGACTAATAAATGTGACACCGCTTTTGCAGATATAAAGAGACTAGTCTCGACAACACCAATTTTGTGAGGGCCTAACAGGAAGCTTCCTTTTCACATCTCTTCAGATGCATCCGACACAGCAATAGGGGCAGTTTTTGGCCAAGAAGAAGAAAAAAACCCTATGCTATTTATTATATCAGCAAAAACCTTACTCCTGACAAATTAAATTATGTAGTGACTGAAAAGGAGTTCTTGGCTGTCATTTATGCTACTAATAAATTTAGACATTATATAACTGGCTATCAAGTACTCCTATATACTGATCACTCTGCCATTAGATATTTAGCCAATAACCAATCACGAATGGTAGAATAACTCGTTGGTTGCTGCTATTGCAAGAATTCCATATAACTATCAAGGATCGTCCAGGAAAGGAAAACATGGTCGCAGACTTCCTGTCCAGTGTTCCAAAGACGGATGACACGCTAACAGTCGATGATCAGTTTCCTGACGGACATCTGTTTGCGGTAGCGGTAAAAACACCATGGTATGTAGACGTGAAAATTTCTTGGCAGTGGGAAAGCTGCCCAGACATTTAACATCAAGAGAACGGAAACTGATTGTATAACGCAACGCAAGGTTCTCCTAGATCGGTGGATACCTCTTCCATACGGGGGTTGACATGCACATATGCAAATGCATCAGGGAGGACAAGATTTATGATAGTGTTACAATTAGGCTATTATTGGCCTACGATTTTCAAAGACGCGAAAAAATATGTCCAAGCCTGCGATAGCTGCCAAAGAATGGGCCGCCCAGTCCAAGCAGATGAAATTCCACTGCAACCACAATTGGTAATGGAACCATTCGAACGGTGGGCACTAGACTTCGTTGGGCCATTCAACCCACCATTGAACCAGAAAATCTACATATTGGTTGCCACAGATTACGTAACGAAATGGGTAGAAGCAGTGGCCTTATTAAGAGCCAGAGAAGAATCTGTGATTAATTTCCTTTTCGAGCTGTTTGTACAATATAGTTTTCCACGGGAAGTGATAACCGATGGGGGGGCATATTTCATGGGTAATAAAATTACAGCCACCCTAAAAAATCACCATATCATCCATAGAGTTACGTCTCCTCACCACCCACAGGTAAACGGGTAGGTCGAAAGCACCAACAAAGTTCTGGAGGCAATTCTTACCAAAACAGTATCAACACATCGCTGGGACTAAGCCACTACATTACCAGAAGCCTTATGGGCTTATCACAAAACCTGGCGAAACGCCACGGGATACTCCCCATATCATCTAGTATTTGGGAGAGAGCCTATTTTTCCCATTGAGTTCGAAATCAAGACTCTAAGAACAGCCCAGGAGGTAGGGTTGGACTTAACAGAAGCCCAGGTTAAAAGAATCCAAAAAATAAATGAGCTAGATGAAATGCTGCTACTGGCTCTGCAGCGCACAACGATCATTCAACAACAGTGAGCTAAGTGGCATGAAAACTTTATAAAGAATAATATATTTCAAAAAGGAGATTGGGCACTCCTCTATGACTCTAGATTCCAAGATTTTCCGAGAAAATTACAAACAATGTGGTTCGGTCCATACAAAATTCAATAAGTACACAACAATGGCACACTCACCTTGACCACCATAAATGGGTCTGGTTCTACATTTCGAATGAATGAGCACAGAGTGTGCCTATATCGCAAACCTATCTAAAAAGGAATCTTTTTGCCAGCAGGTACGAAACAATCCTACCATCCAAGTTGTGGCTGGAGGGGCTGATAACCCCACAACCTTGTACATGAGAGTTTTCTACCATCATTTGTAAATAATGTATATAATTTCTTTACAATACATAATTCTTATTTTTTTGTACATTCCTCATGCTCGAAAGTTTATTCTTTTCCTCTTTCATTTTTTTCTTTTGTTGTTCAAATTCTTTGAAGGGTTGTTGTTCAATCCAATTGAACAACCGTGCTTTTTTTGTTTTTATCCTTGATATTCAAATTCTTTGAACTGTTGTTGTTCAATCCAATTGAACAGTTGTTGTTCAATCAGATTGAATAGGCGTGCTTTCTGTGTTCCATTAGGGGAATTTTAAGGTCTAAAATGGGTCTCCTAGGAAAATGTACAATCAAAATTCACTTTATGAGAACCAATCACATTTTAGGGGATGACATCATCCCCAATGGTTGAGGTGGCATTGCTTTAGTTAAAGGTACTTACTTGTCACATTCTCAATGGTGGATAAAAACTCATGGTTAACCATGGTAGTGCTCTAAGTAATTTTAAAGTCAAAGTAAAGTACTCATAATAAATGTCATTTCACACTTTTTGAATAAAATAATATTATTGTCATTCCATATTTCTTGAAAGAAACAATGCATTTCCCTATACATTTATTATATTATACTATTTTTATATAGTATATTAATTACATGTTATTATACAATTTAAATAATATAAATTTTAATTAATAGCACATAATATAATTAAGAGTTTATAAATTTGTATTTATATTTTATATTAAGTTATTTAAGTAAAAAGGAAAAATTCATTAGTTGTTCAATGATAATGATTTTTTCTTGAAAATTTCATTCTTATTTATAGTCACATCAATACAATTTTTTTATTAATTTTATTTTGGTACAACTTTTGAATTGAATTTAACTATGGTTACATGGATTTTGGTGCAAAAAGTGAATTTCAAATTCATAAATAATATTTTATTGGTTTATCTATTATTTTATTATTTCCTTAGGAGGCCCATTTTAGACCTCAAAATTCCCCTAATGTTATCATTTTTGTTCAATCTAATTGAACAACTTCTATTCAATCGGATTGAATAGTCGTGCTTTTCGCGTTTTTGCCTTTTGTTGTTCAAATCCTTTGAACTACTTCTTTTCAAACCAATTGAACAGCTGTTGTTCAATTGGATTGAAAAACCATGTTTTTGTGTTTTTTATTTTCCTTGTTGTTCCAATTCTTTGAATGGCTATTGTTCATTCCAATTGAACAGTTGTTGTTCAATCGGATTGAACAGCCGTGCTTTTTTTGCGTTTTTATTCTTCTTGTTCAAATTCTTTGAACAGTTGTTGTTCAATCCAATTGAATAGTTGTTGTTCAATCGGATTGAACAGCCGTGATTTTTGTGTTTTTATCATTGCCGTTCAAATTCTTTAAACGGCTGTTATTCAATCCAATTGAACATTTGTTGTTCAATCGGATTGAACAACCGTTTTTTTTTCCTTGATGTTCAATCGGATTGAACAGCCTTAATTTTGCATTTTATTCCTTCCTTTGTCGATATTCCCCCTCGATTCGCACCCTAGCTATGAAAGGCATATATGAGGAGGAAGTGGCAGTGGAAGAAAGGAGGAAAGTAGTAAAAATTACCAATATGATGATTCTTTGACACTATAATCTCTAAACTGGAAGTTGACATTGTACATATATGAAATGAAAGGCTAAGTCATTCCCAGCTCAATTATGTTATCATACAATACATGACCTTATGATGGTATATCTTTATACACTTTCGAATAGTATTTCCCTCCAATATGAAGAAATAAGAATAAGGAATATTAATTGCATTGGCATTATTTTTATTTCTCTCACCATCCCTAACTCTTAAGGAGTTAATGAGCTTCCCTTCATGTATAAATAATAACTATTATGTTTTCATGCAAATTCTTAAGAGATGATAGGGGGTCTCATCACGAGCCAGCCTACCATGATCATAAGGGTTTAACAAGTGACATGCCCAAAATGGCCACCACACCAAGGTAATGACCTTCTCAACTGTTTGAAGGACAGGAGGTCTCATCACGAGCCGGCCTGATCACTATGTTACAATCCTAATGAATGGCACTGTGACTATCTAGCCATCACACTAGCACAGTGACCTCCTTATAAATCAAAATGCTTATGTTTCAAAAATAATTACTATGCTTACATGCAAATTTTCAAGAGAGGATAGGGGGTCTCATTACGAGCCAGCCTACCATGTTCATAAGAGCTTAGCAAGTGACATGCCCAAAATGGCCACCACACTAGGGTAATGACCTTCTCAAATGCTTGAAGGACAGGAGGTCTCATCACGAGCCGACTTGATCACTTTGCTACAACTCTGGTGAATGGCACTATGGTCTCTAGCTATCATACCAGCATGGTGATCTCTCCACAAAATTGGCAGAAAAACTATTTTTACATAAGGACCCAGGCTCATTTTTCAAGTTGAAACAGCAACCCTGTCGAGGCTATGAATGCCTACTGGCAGCAGTGGCTATGCTTATGGTATGAGATTATATTTCAACAATAGCCAATTACTCTTACATATACCTT
This sequence comes from Pinus albicaulis, assembly GCA_034641835.2. NCBI lineage: Eukaryota > Viridiplantae > Streptophyta > Pinopsida > Pinales > Pinaceae > Pinus > Pinus albicaulis. The sequence continues at coordinate 368,950,520 of CM076575.1, forward strand.
ATTTTCAATTCTTCTTCCATAAGCCACTACTCGAATTCGTGATAATTCTAATCTACCACATAAATAACTATAAGGGAGATATGCTTACATGTTTGGACCTCGGGATGACAGGATGACAGCACCATTCATTACCTATCTTAGTCTTGCTTCCGTCACACCTTATCATTAAAGAAGGACATCATATCATAATAATAGTTATATTGTTTTCTCTCCCTCTCCGGTCACTTCCACACAAGATGCGCTTATATCAAAAATTCCAAATCTGACCTTTACACTGCGTACGCTTATAATTACCCAATTACTCATCCCCTAAAACTTGAAAGCCACGACCTTCTCTCTCACGTATAGGCTATGATTATCGAATCTTGACATTCCCCTCGTTCGCATTCATGATTGGCCATATCCCTCTTGTACTTGAGGACGTGGGCGCCCTTACTTCGGCGGAGGGGGTGTAATTAGTTATAAATAAGCAAGCATGCAAATTTTCGGCACAAATCCCATTGGATATGTTGATGAGGCCGAAGGAGCATTGCAATTAAGGTATGAAGTTACTTGCAGAAGGCTGCAATCTCCCTTTCTCTTGCATATAGTATTCATTCAAAACAACAGAGCCGAAAGAGAACTCAATCAGAAGGAGAAAATAGCTTAGGAAAGCACACCAGCCATGGGAGGAACTTCTCTCCAGAACGAACCTTCGAACTTCCCGATTTTAGATGCAGCTAACGCTATCCTCCAGCAAGCCAGTGAGGGACATACCAGGCTCAGGGGAAGAGTTATACTAGTCACAAAAGAAATTATTTTTGAAGTCTCCGGAATACCAGCGGAAGGAGAGAGATGGACAGAGAAACATCTTCTCTTACGAGAGGCAGTTGCAGCATATCAGGATCTGGAAGAGCTATTGGAGTGAAAATGAAAAGGGATTAACCCTACCTCTCTACATCAACCATGGCAAGCACTGACGGCATTCATCCAAATATTTTTACATGCGACATATGCCAAGACATGGTAAAATCTCGTCAACTTAAACTATTAGTTGTGCTTAAGCAAAAGATTTTAATTAACCTGCCTACTTTCTTAAATTCTATATTGCATGACACTGTTGTTCGAATAAGAAGAGCTAAAAATCCCAAATTAGTTGTCAGTCACCATAGGCTAATCAAACTAATCACCATACATGAGTTGGCGTAGCAACAAATAGCCTGGGGAAACTTTGTTAACCCTTCCACACAGGTTCCTGAGGAAAACCTTGGCAAAACTAAAATCAAGCTCCCCAGGATAAACATACCTAGAAGGAAAAGGACTCGTACCTCAGCTTTAGAACCAAGCAGGCAAAGATAGTCCAAAAGACTTCGAGGAACCTCGGACTTCATAGAAGAGGCAGGGCCATCCCATTCACTACCCTCAACCCCCCAAAACGCACCCTTGCAAGAATATGAGGAAGAGATGGCTCGAGTCCTAGAGAAAATAAGGGCATGCCATGAATCTAGAAACATATCAGAAGCCGAAGAGAAAGAGGAACCTTTAGACAAATCTGCCACTGCCAACAGTTTTGGTCGCACCGAGGTACTACCTCACCAAGAGGAATCACAGGCCTTTGGGTCTCTGTCCCCTCTCGAGAATTATGAGGTAAATAGTTAAGAACAGGCATAAGGGAGAACGGAATCAGAAAATCAGTCAGGGGACACTATCCCTTTGGAGCAAAACACAAGCATAGAAACAGTTCCTTTGACACCTGAAGGTAACATTGTCTCTCCCAGCTAGGATCCCCACATAGAAGTAAAATCCGAAGCACAGGTAGAAAACACCTTCACAGGAAATCTCGAGGTTGGCAGCACCATTCCTGAAAAGGAGGATGCTGCTCCTCCACCCCTTGCTGAGATCAGAACAGGAGAAAATTCAGCTGAAAAGAAGATTAAGAAACTGAGCAGGACCTGCAAAAGATTGAGGAAAATGGTGGAATATTTAAGAAAACAATTAAAGGAGGTAGATAAGGCTCGAAAGCCTAAGAAAAAATTGACCACAACCGAAACTCAAACAGAATTGTCCACCAATTTGTTAGATACTGCTGAGGTTGGTGTTTGGTCAATTTAGTGTATCCTAAATTGCTGCATTTAATTTGTCAATCCGGGATTCGTAAGCTGATGAAGTGCGGTGCACTATATGTGCAAGATAACCTATTTCTTAACTTTTTGTCGTTTTTGGTTTTCTAAGGTGAAATGGAAATTCTAAATGAAAACAAGTATGGTTATATTTGTTCAAAGAAATGATATCCCTTATAATGATTTACCAACTTGAAACTTAAAAAGGAATTTGAAATTTTCAATGACAAAACTTGAAAGGAAATGAAAATGTACTGCTGAAATGAAAAGATGTTGTAAGTCTAATAAATCAAAAACAGTGAACTAGTGAGCATGAAACTAAACTATTCTTGTTGCTGTCTAAACAAAAAGAAACTATGCTTAAAGAAATTCAAAATTGCAACAAAGTAAATCTAAATCAGATTACATCAACTTATCTTCTGATCCTTCATCATTAGTCCAGCTATGATTTTCGGAAATAACCATAAACAACTTGAGTAACTGATATCTAACTTGCAGAAAGTAAACTAATATCAAACCATACATTCATAATTCAATCCCTCACCATCAGTCCAGCTGTGGCTTTCGGAGGTAACTGAAGATGTCATGCATAATTTAACATTTCTAACTTGCAGAAAGGAAACTAATACTAAACTACACATTTCATAATACAATCCCTCACCATCAGTCCAGCTGTGGCTTTCGGAGGCAACTGAAGACGTTATGAGCAGTTTAATATATTTAAATTTGCAGAAGGAAAATTAATACTAAACTACACATTTCATAATACAATCCCTCACCATCAGTCCAGTTGTGGCTTTCGGAGGCAACTAAAGATGCTATGAGCAGTTTAATATATCTAATTTTGCAGAAAGGAAACTAATACTAAACTACACATTTCATAATACAATCCCTCACCATCGATCCAGGCGCGGCTTCCGGAAACAATTTGAAGATGCTATGAAAGCGGTTAATGTATCTAAATTTAACTATTTTGAACAATTAAGCAAATGAGTTAAACAAACGATTGAAAATGAAACGAAACTAAGAAGAAACACATTGGCAATGAGAACAATGTTAATTCCATGTCATTAGTCAAAAAGTATTGAAAATGCTAAGTACCTATAATTAACACAACAAAGAACAACGATCAATTATTAACGAGACAAAACGCAGAAGACAGTGAAGGAGAAAGCGAGGAAAGTTTATAAACGAGAAATGAAAAAGAGATAATGTACTCAAACATGTGAATGGATTATGGCACAATGAGCTTTAAAGGAATAAAATAAGAACTATACACTAATGCACAAAACCTTAGCTGAGCAGGGGCCCTCTACACCAGCCTTGGCAACGATCTTCAAGTACGAATTAAGTTGGAAAACAGAGTCTTCTTATATTAAAATGCAGTCATAACAGTATGGTAGTATTACGGCTCAAAGGCAGCGTAATTACATTACAGAGCAGACTAATAAAAGATAACAGAGACTAATCGAGACTAACTCTATATGCGTATGCAAACGCGTTATATATAACAAAAGAAATATAACTGTCTCCTAAAGTTTATGCTGGTGTAGAACACGTAGACCATTACGTCCACGGATCTAGGATCATGGCCGTGTTGGAAAATAAATCTATGAGAAGTGGATGCTTGAATTTGACTATGGAGCCATGTACAGATGTTGACTTGTCCTCCGCAAGCTCAGAAACGGCCATATGAACCTTTACGTGACACGGAACAGAGTCCTGTCACCGTAAGACTCTATGGTTGACTTCCATGTGGACGCCTTTGACCGCGGCTTCTTTAGATGAGTTTGCTCAAACCAATAGGACACGAACCATGTCCACATCATTCCTGACCTGCCCATGTGGCTCGTTTTCCTTGTAGACACCTGTAGCATAGAGTTTCACAAAATAGCTGCGGAAAGTTGCAGCAGCTACGGAAAGTGGCAAGATTCCGCAGCTGAATGAACAAAATCTAAATCAAATAGCAAACACAAAAATATAATTAAAAACCATGTTAGATTCTCTTTTGCAAATGATATTGACAACTTGGGAGGTTCAGGTGAGTGAAAAAGGTATAGAAAAGTGTATGGAAAAGATGCAGAATTGAGACTCAACAGTTGGAATGCAGACGGACCTAACAGATACTGTTGAGGCTAGAATGCAAACAGACCTAGCAGATATTGTTGAGGTCGGGATACATACTGACTTGGAAAGCGTCATTGAGATCGAGGTACAAACAGACATGGTGGACACTCTTGAATCCTCTATCCAAACCAGGCAAGAATTCACCGACGAAAAGGGAACCCAAACAGAGGAAATCCATGCTTATGCCCCTCTAGTTGAAAGAGTTGTTAATCAAAAATGGTATAACGAATTAATCCGAACACAACATGAGTTGGCACAATGAAAAAATGAATTAGTAAAAACATCAGAGTATCAGGCACTACTAAAGAAATTCGCAAACCTTTCCACCACAGAAGATGAAACATTTTCCCATCTCAGAGAGGAACAGGAAAAGGTGAAAAGGGCACAAGACTAGGTAGATCAAGCCAAGAAACAAATCACTACGATTTTTTCTCTGTATTTTGATGCACTAACATGCAGGGCACCAGCCTCCAATTATGCCCTATTCCTAGTGGAACGATATTTACTGCTGAAAATCAAGGCCGTTAGGGCAGGGAAGCCCACAACTTTCAAAACCATAGAATAATTTTTTCGTTGCTGCAATGATCAGGATGAACAGGTCCAACGCCTTTTATGTTAACTTTATATGCACAACTTATTTCTAAAAGAAGACAGGGACAGCAATCCTAGTACTTTTATAGGAGATGTTCAGTTATAGGCCTTCCTCTCGTTCGCTAAGAATCAGATTAGGTGGGCCAAAGCCTATAACATCTTCCAAAAGAGAGAACATGGCCTAGACCTGTGGGTCATAGGAGAGCCTACTAAACCCCTGCAGTTGTTCATCCAACACAAGAATTTCATGCGAAGAAAGGGTGTAAGGACTAAGCTGGGACCCATCCATAAAGACATTATAGAGAATGGGCGAGAATATTTTGAGGACATTCAGGAAGAAGCCCTGGCAGCAGCCAAAGAGATATGGATGGCTTCCACAAACAATGTAAAGAATAGGGAGCCATTTGGCTATAAAAATTTCAAAGCAGCCACCTCTAGATTCCTCTCATACAGTAACCTGGTCTTCCACATGGGCCCTGCATGGTTAGGATGCAGATATATATGCCCTCTTATCTGGTACCCCCCTGAGGGATATGATCATGACTACGAACTGCCAAAAGGGCACACAGAATCTACATATGCAAGAATTAGGCAGAAATAGGGTTTCAGAGCATACTAGGAAGAAGTCTACCCTACCTACTCCTTGACTCAGTTGCATCTCAACCATTTTTTTGCACGAGGACCTGCAAATAGGTAAGCGGGGGAGTATGTTGGGCTGGAATTAAGGTATTATTTCACCCTACTTTTACTTTGAAATATCATATTTTTTTAGGATTTATCTCGTCTTAACAGTAAAAGAAAGAAGGGTTAATGAAAAATAAGTATAAAGTGACTAACGGTAAGAATCATGTTTAAAACAATGAGGACTTGACTTATTTCTTCTTTATTCGCAGGTAAATGAGGCAGCTGAATTGATGATGAAAAAAAGACAGTTGACATACAAAGAACATGAATCCACAGTAACCCCCAGGGATGAGCGGAATGCAGAAAGACGGATCCATGTCTAAAGAACTCAAACGACAACCACGCTCGGCAAGCTGTCATTTGGAAAATACCGTCCCACTGTGTGAAAACGCCTTTAAAAGGACCAAGGATGAACTAGATAGAGGATTTGAATAGGAATTTCCTTCTGTAATCAAGGCATCAGGACAAAACTGTTGTATCCCTGTATTATCCTTCAATTTAATAAAGAGCTTTTATGTTTTGGGCAATCATCTTTTGAGTTTTTTATTACGTTAGAACTTTTGGTGGTTTGGGCCCAGCCCTTGGGAGTTTTCTCGTTAATTTTCGTGCTGTGCGTTAGTTACAGAATTGATGTCCAGTTATCTGATGCAGTTTGTGAATTACTTTTCCACTAGATAAAATAGAATTACATGAGGTTACAGTTTCTCTTTCGTCAGAATAGTTTAGCAGTTGTGCTTTTTGGTTTATAGTAATGCTTTATTGTTGTTAAATGTTTTCATTTTCTCCCAATGCCTTTATAGTCGCTTTATGAATTGTAGAGTACTTATTGTTTAATGTTATCTATTTCTAAGAATTAGATTGTTCCCTCAGTACAATAAGGCATCCAATTGTTGATTAATGTCAATTAGTTAGTTTGCAAAGAGAATTCCATTGCAAAATTATATAAGTAATTATTGATTCAATTCATCCAGATTGTTGTTCAATTCATTAAAGTTGTTGTTCAATTCATTAAGGTTGTTGTTCAATTCATTTATATTGTTGTTCAATTCATTAAAGTTGTTCAATCATAGGTTTCTCTCCTTTAGAGCTAGCAAGAGTAGTTAGCTGCATTACACCATTTCCACTTCTCTTTGAGTTGATTGAACTTCGAGAATTAGAGAATCCTTTTCATAAGCAACATAGAGTAACTATCATTCGATCTCACTTGAATATATTGTGCTTACACCCTTGAAATAAGAAGACTTACCCTGGGTTGACAATTGAATGAGGAGCTTAGAGGTTGCCTATAATAAGCCACCTTTGTGAACCAACAGTGTTGACACCAATTTACGTTGATGCCTCACTCACGACCAAGATGAGAAAGCTCTAAATGACTACCGTAGTGGGGCTTGCAGGACGTGTCGGTTATTTCTATCCCACCCTATTCCACGTTACATACAATTAGTCAAAAGGTGCGAACAATGCCAACAATACACTCACAAGGCAAGAGCCCCTCCATCTCCCCTGCACCTAGTCATTATAGCAAACCCATTTTGCAAATGGGGTATCAACTTCATGACTTGCAACGCCACATTGTCTAGAAACCACAAATATATCATAGTAGTCGTCGACTATTTCACCAAATGGGTAGAGTCCATGCCCACATAAAATAACACTGCAGAAACTGCAACACGTTTTTTCTTCAACCATGTCATCGCATGGTTTAGTGTACCCAAGGAGTTAGTCTCTGGCCATGGAAAGCATTTCGAGAATGAAATATTCTAGGAGCTATCCCATCACCTTGGTTTTATGCAGGAGTTTTCGTCACCATACTACCCCCAGTCAAATGGCCAGGTAGAAGTTGTTAACAAAGTACTCAAAACAATGTTACAACGCATGGTAAACAACCATAAAACCAACTGGAACTATATGGTGTTTTCAACCTTATGGGCATACCGCAAAACAATCAAGTTCTCAATGGGGTTTAAAACTTTCCAGTTGGTATACAGAGTGGATTATGTGCTTCCCATTGAGTGTGAAATCCACCACTTACACGTAGCCATCGAAATTCTCACTGATACTCAGCATTTAGAGAAACGGTTGGTACAATTAGAACTTGTCAACAAAATCCAATGAGAATCTCTCCAACACAACGAGGCTCACAAGAAAAGAGTGAAAGCATCATTTGACTGCAACATCACCCCTCGCTCATTTTCTGAGGGGGGGCTAGTTCTCCGTCATGATGTTGCGAAAGAAGCCTTAGGACCCGAGAAGTTAGAAACATTATGGAAGGGCCCTTACATCATGAAACATTGTCTCCTCAAAGGAGCATACATTTTTTCATAAACCAACGATACATGCCTAACCAATCCCGTTAATGGGTCCTACCTCAATAAATTTCACTCACAAGGCAGAAAGCCTCAGTACCCTAGAGTTAAAATGAATGTAACATAAAAAATTTATGATGATCACAATCATCATGGACTTGTTCTAAAAACAACGCTCTTATGTCACAGACGGACACCCATCCACTATTTTTAATTCGTTGATGGAGCCTCTCGATGGTCACAAAATTTAGTCGCAGCCACCTAGGCCATATACTCTCCCGACCCTTCACCATTCTTCGCCAACGGAGTATGTATCGGGTCAGCCACAAACAATCAAGAAAAATATGATGCAGTAATCAAGCTATTGAGCGATGCCTCCAACCAAGGCATCAACCATTTACATGTCTTTCTTGATTCCCAGTTAGTGGTATCACAGTTAAACCAAATATTTCAAGTACGGGATTTGCGCCTATTTATGAAGTACCTTCATGCACGACAGTTGGTCCGCCACTTTGATCACATTACATTTACACATATACCAAGAGATAAAAATCAAGTAGTCGATCGCATAGCTAACCATATCCTATAATGGAATGCATCTCATATAAACCATAAACCATAAATAAAAATCCCATCATAAGCATAACATCCATCATAAACATATAAAAACATATAAAAATAAACACAGACACATCATAAGAGCCGCCAAAATACATCTTGCATATATACGTCAAAAAATGTGTGTCCCAATATACAAAAACAAGTCTGTTGACTATCACGTCGGTAAAAAAGATACATATCACCAACACAGGGAAGCATACTCATAATGGGTGCTTTCCCTGATCATACAATGTCTATAGTGATGAGGCCCGCCTGGTGTGTCCTTATGACCTACGTGAGCACCCAGCGCTAGTATAGGAGCAACAGTTGTGGCAGCAAGTGTTGCTCGACGCAAAGTCAGCCGATGCGCCCTCTAGCAGGCCATCACTGTCTCCAATTATATATCGTCCAGGTTATCAAAACCCCTAGTTGGTAAAAATTGAGTCAACCTCTCTAGCTGACTCCATGAATCTGCTAAATCTAGAGCACGAGCATTTTCTGCCTCGGCCCTCGCCGCAACATCTGTCGCTCGGGGCTCAGCAACCGCCAGCCAACCCTCGGCATATACCGCTCGGCCCTCTGCTCCCAATACTTGAATATCGGCAGCCGCTAGTAGCTCCTCAACCATGACCACCCGCACCTCTTCTGCCTCTGCACGCACCAAAAGGGCAGCATCCCCACCAGCAGCTGCTACCCTCCCTTGAGGGACCTCCAACATAGACTTGACCCCCGAGTCAGCCCTAACCCATCCTAAATGGATCTCTCCTCCTAGGCTCATGTCCTACCAAGCGAGTAGTGGGATGCCCTGTCAACCCTACATCTGCAAAGGAAACCAAAAACACTGTCAGTGTCACCATCAAAGAAAAATATATAGATATATAAAGAAATGGAACTCTCAAATGAAAAAAACATAAAAGGTCATACCTGTTGATCCCCATGCATAACTAGGAAGGAGGCCCATGTCTAGATCCCCCCACAAATCCATCACTGCATACGAAAACGCGAGGAATATTTTGGGTTTGACTCCAACCATGCCTCAAATGTCGCATCCCAATACCTGCCTTCCTCACCCCCACCACCGTGGGGCATAAAAAGTGCCCATCGGTGCATCCGAGGATCCCTCAGAGGGCCCAAAGGCACTGCCACAAAGGGTCGTAACATCACAACCCACTCATACATGATGCTACAAAGAATGCTCGCATACGCAAAATTCTTCACTGAACCCCTCTATGCTTTGGCCAACTGAGTGACCGTGCCCTGACAAACATAACAGGTCCAATCAAATAAATGACCAGTCTTTATTCGACGCAGCACTGCAATATGCATTCCTAATACTCGGTGGGTCGATGTCAACCCAGATAGGCGAATTATCATAGTTAGAGTGACTCGCTTAGCCAAATCAGTAATAGAGCTCACTCGAATGCAACCTCGTATAATGGGATTAGGCCCACAGCGCCCTACCTCCTTAGTCCAATAATGAATTTTCACTCCCCTAGGAGGGAGTGGATATGGGAGTTCCTCCCCTTGAGACAAGAGACCCGTCACAAAGTATATATTAGTCTCAGGATGGATCATCACATCTCTCTTGCGCAAGACCATAACACGTAGTTGCATGTTCCAGCATCAGACCATGTATCATAAAAATGCATCCTGAGATATCAATATGTTGTTCTCCAAGAACTTGAGCAATCCATATCGAGGCAGTGTCTCTTGAGCACGTGGGTTTTGGGCTACCGTCATGTGCAGATCAGGCTAGTCCCCCTCTCTCCACAACATCCTACCACCAATGAAACACCAAAAAAGTCATTTTTTACACAAAGACCATCAGATTCATTTAAAAATGACATCCTCGCGCTTTACAGCCCTCTCTATGCGTTGACCCCTCACATGTGCCAAACACAAGCGTGCAACACAATGTGCTAATTATTTTCTAACCGCGGGCTCTCCGCACAAAGGGAAACCCTTTGTGTGGATACCATGCGCACCATATTGGATCGTACAATATCACACTTGTACGGTCCACCCAGACATGCAAGTGACAAAAATGAGTAACATGGGGTTTTATCTCCTACCTTACACTGTCCACGCGAATCTCGAGTGCTCTGGCTGACCGCAACGGCAAGAAAATATTTGGAGGATGGCTCTGCTCTGACCTCAGACACTCAGAAAGCACAAATGACTTTAAAATGGGCCATATTAGCCTATATATCACCATTTTTACCATTTTCAAAAGACAATAACTAGAGCTAAGAGTACCCAATCACAAATCTGCGAGAAACATAGAGATTGGCACTTCATCATGTTCAATCTAGACCTCATAAATCCATGTTTCAAATAAATTCATTTTCGAGCCTAGCACCCACCCCCTCCATACTACAGTTCAAGTACGCCCTCTCTTATTACTTTAAGTTCAAGTTATTTCAAAATATTTGTATGAAAAATATGCTTTTACTAGGGGTATTGGCTGCAGATGTTGCAGACACGCTAAATCACTATATGTCCCAGGAAAAAGAGCAGGTATCATTCTACCCTCAATAAGATAGGCTTCCCTAAAATGCTTTGCATACCCTGACATCATTTCCTCATAAGAAAAAAACTATAGGTTTCATTCACCCAACCATGTTTAATCATCAATCCACTTTGCACATGATAAACACCCTTGTTGGTTGGTAGAGCCACACCTTTCATGGCATCCATCACTCATGTAGACCATACGTCGATATCTGGATCCATTGCCACAAACTCTGACCTGGGAACCATTTCATGTTCATACATCCATGATCAAACATCAATTAGTTTTACTCATCGCATGTCAAAACACTATTCCCAGGCCACCATTCTCTACAAGCGGATCACCCAAAACACATCATTGTGCTTCACATTTGGCCTATCACACCCTCATAATCATAACCCATATGTGACATTTCATCCACCTCTTCACTCTCGCACCGAGACTAACCAATGGGGCACCCACCCTTAGCAAAACACCCTCCTCACATCACTGTGCAGGATCATTCATGTTAATGGGGCACCCGTCTCCGTGCGTTTACATCCAAACCACTTTCATATTCTTTTTAAAATTGTACAAAGATTATTTTAGGAGAAAAATCCCACCCATCCATTTACATTTATTACTTGGAAGCAGTCCCTAATCACCCTTGGTAGGAGCTTCACATTCTTTACCACTCCCAACCATGCCAATCATAGAAAACATACACCTACCTACCTTGGATGCCCTACCGACCCTATGGATTCCCCCATCAGAAGTTGTTATGATTTTCGCCACTCACATTTATAGCTCCGACCTCGCGCCAATTAACCATCATCACCAATTTCAACCTTATGTCACCATCATGTCTTGTTAACCAATCACATCAAGCCTTGTTTTCATCAGAAACACTGGTACCTTGTATCAATACTTATTTTTGATCAGTCGATGCTTCCTTTCTGTCGACTCCGACAACCATTATCCAGGAAGGAGGTAGTACCTTGGATAAGTCCCCACCATTAAAAATGGGCCTCCTCAGGTGGCACAGTGGGAATTAACATCACCCATTGATGTCATCAATCCTCTTGACATTTGACATTAGCAAAGTTTTCATGTCAAGATGGTATCGTACTTAATAATAGTTTCACTCTATTAGAAATAGTCGAAGACTCGTAATCAGTGAGCATCTCTTTCAACAATGTGTACGCGAGAAGGTCCCCAATAGTCGAAGACCCATGCTAACACTAAGAATTTCATTCAGATATGCCTTACCTAACCAATGCATTGGGGTGCTACATTCTACTTTTCTATGCACATAAAAAACGCCCTTGAGGGTGTCAGCAACCATCGTCATCAACCAATAGAGGTCATCTACCACAATGTAACACGACAAAAACAATATATGTCATATTTTTTTAACCATCCATTATCACGAGCATGGGACATGCCTGCCTCATAGAAATATTTCTCTTTTTTGTCTCTTGAAGGTTTCCCACAGAGTGTGGTGTCTTTTTTACTTCAGATAAGGGGTCTCCCTACTTAGTTCCACAGCAAGTCACTCTCTCTTTCTCTCCCTCAAAAGGATCACACAGAAAATAAAACGTAATTTATTTCGGCTATACAGTTTTTCCTAGACCTCATACATCAGGGGGAAACTGTTAACACCATAAAATCGTACAGGCACAAGACATTGGAAAATTTTCAAGCAGAAGGTACAATTAAATATTTTCAGAGAAGAAATACATTAGGAAAGGAAATTTTTTTAGATTCTTAAGGTCCAGTCAGGAAATTGGCGGACAACGCACCAGCAACAAAGGGTTTTTGTGCACAACACACCTATCCCTTCGATAGTTGTGCAGTCCTAGAGATGATGAAAAGTCACCATCCGGGACCACTTGACACACTTGACAAGGATTATTCTCTATCTAGTATTGTCAAGGACATCCAAAATAAAGCCACCTTGAGGAGGTATGCACCCCCACAAAGGAATCTCCTCCCCACTCTTGGGCCACTATCAATCTTGGGCCAAGAGAGAGAAGATAAGTTCAAAAGATTTATATATAAACTGTCCATGGGAATAACAAAAGGAGACACATTGTTATGCTGGCAAAATTTCTCCATAGAAAACCAACTTGCAAGTGTAGCAGCAAAAGGATTGGAATGATTTACATGTTGGACATCCAACATCTTAGTCTAAGAGAGAGCTTCACCATATGACAGCGATCGACATTCTTTTGAGAGAGGGAGGAGATACTTCCAGGGAACTTGAGGAAAGGAGCCCCCCTTGTTCTGAGTATTTGAGCTCCATAGCTCAAAGGACTCACTTCAAGGGAGTTTAGCATTGTATTCTTCATACCACCAAAACCTAATAAAGAGAGATTTCTCCATTTGTCTTATTGGTTTGTTGCTCCATTTTAGCATTTTTATCTTGTGCATTTTTTGTTTTAGTTCATAGTGTTGTATGCTTAGCTTACCCTCTGAGTTATTTTTACATTGTTTATGATGTTCACTAACAATAACATTATTCTTCTATGTGTTCTTATGCTAAAGAGGTCCATTTTGGTACATCCGTGTAGAAAAACCACCACCACAGTACACATGGTGTCAAAGCCTAGTCTCTAAATTGTAACCATTTGAAAGAAACATCAAAAGCATATGAAAATAAATAAATGTATGTAAAATTGGAGGGAAAAAATGGTTAATATTTATAGCCTTCATGGTTGGGAAATTGCACTAATCTCTCTTTAGGAATAATATTGACTTCCTTCCCCAATGAAATAAATGAATAATACAACTCCAAAAGAAAACAGTATGAATATCTAAGCAACAAAAAAGGAAAATAAATTTGTAAAAAAACTAGATCTATAATAGAAGAAAGTAGATTTGAAAATATAGATACTTGATTACAGTTTGCAAGTTAGCTTGTCAAAGATATATGTGTTATATGAAAATAATATGTTCATATAATAACTTATAAGTACTTGTGTAAAACTCTCGGGGGTGGAAGAAAGCCTCAGACTCCTACAAGAACACATACGTTAGCTAGGAAATGCCAAAAATAAAATAGTTTGTAGGTCCATATCTAAAATAACAATTGAAGATCAGAAAGTATGAGATAATTTTTATTGGCATTTGAATTCAAATTTGTTTGTAAAACCGCAAGAGGATTTCTTACTCTATACCCTTGAATAAGAATTGGGATATCACTTATATGAATGCACATTTCATGTTTATGTTCAGAGCATGATGGAATGTAGGTTTTAACCCTGTACATAAATTACCTACAAACCTATTCTTAAAAACAAAAAATAAGCAATGGCGAGAACATATTACATAAAACACATATACACAGAGATTTTCCCCTTGATCCCAAAACCGAGACTACCAGATTGATTTTTCATTATATTCCTTGCAATGTTACAACACATATATATACATGTTGAATCATTCATAAACCCCAATCAATTAACCCTGGATTAGAACATAATCGTATTTCCCATAACCAGATCTACAAAATGTTGAAAAGTGTAACTATGTTCAATCTTCATAATGACATGTAATTATGATTTTATGTAAAGAAGAGACAAAGAAAATAAAATGTATTTATTGTATTACTTGCATCATGGGTTTCATGAGAAAGAGATTTTATTTATAGTTCAAAGGCTTCTTCTTGATGTCTTTAGTATTTTTTCATCTTTTCATAAAATTAATGTAGTCATTATCATGTAAATGAATTCATGTTGCACTTGTAAGAAGACGCATATGTTTATGTAAAATTTGTACTCCAAGACCTTGTCACTGGGCCTCTCCTAATCAGCCTAAACCCTATGAATATCCTCCTAGATGATGTTGGCTCACCTACAAATATCATTTCTTCCTAGAGACAAGAAGACAACCTCTATATATAACATGACTCAACCTCACTACAGCACAACGATTTCAGTCAATAATTTCAAAGAAAAAGTGTGAAGGAAGGGACTGTAATAGGTGCGAAGGAGGAGGCATATCAGCAAAGGAGTAAGGGCTATATATATGTGTGTGTGTGTGTGTGTTTTGGGTTTTTGTATACCTCACATATGTCAGAAAGGACGAGGGTTATTACAGCATGAAGACAAGCTCGGTCCTGAGCTTAAGAGACATATAAAGGTTAAGAAAGAAGGCTGAGAAGGGGACTCTAGGAAGCCAAGGCTAGGATCGAAGGAAGTCAAGAAGAAACACATTATCTAGGGCTTCTAAAGTAGAGACTGAGCTTCTCTAGGGTAAGTGCAGTGCAGTGAAGAAAAGGAGGATCGAAATAAGGATTCGAGAAGAGTAGTAAAGGATAGTGGCAGGGGTATTGGAGGAATACTTGTGTCAAGGGTATTTTTCATGGTCTTCGTACTCATCATTTATATATCTATAATAATAATTTCTGATTAGGTTTTCCTCTCAAAGAGTGAGAGGTTTTTTCCTTGGCTTGAAAGCCTAAATATTGTGTCTCTTATGTATTTGATAATTGACTTGATGAAGAACATAATAATCTAACGAAGACAATATCTAACAAAGAAACAAAAACTAAATCACAAGTAATTATCAAAGAAGAGAAATTTGATTAAATCCTTAATTTTTCAACATGGTATCAAATATTAGGTGTTAAAGACAAGAAAGGGTAGTCTAGAAAGAAGACGTTGAAGTATCAAGTTTCAAGGAAGATCATCTTTCAAAATTGAAGGGCTTATACATCAAGAAGTTGGAGAAAACTTTCAATACATCTCAAGAGACCTCAAATATCCTCTCTCAAAATTGAAGGAGTTATACATCAAGATCCTTCCAAGGAAAAACAAGATCAAGGGTGTTATCTTTGTCTTCAAAGTTACTAAAGATATCTCTCTCTTGTTGAAGCCAAGTCAACATCATTTGAGGCATCATCTAGCTACCATTGATTCATCATCAAAATTCTAAGGTGGCCCTACCTTCCATTACCACTCTTGAAGAATATTATCTTCATCAAGAAGGAGCCTTTAAAACTATCTACATCATCATCAAATTAAAGGAGAAAGCAAGAAAAGAAGAAAGAATCTACTCAAGTAAGTATCTTTATGACTTCATCTGAATTTGTCAAAATGTATTTTTGCAAAGACAGCAAAAAATTGGTTGGGGTTTCAAACTTTCTTGCATGGAAGAAAAGGACAAATCTGAATCTTATTGAGAATGAATTCATGGACCATATAAAAGCGTCAACAAATCTACCTTCAAAAGAAGATACTCAAGCACATTCCAAATACATGATGGGAGAAGTGAGATCCCAGAGGATTCATAGAATCCATAAAAGACTCTCATCCTGTATGTATCAAAACTAGAAACTTCAAAAGAAATATATGATAAATTGGTGGATATGTTCTCTGTAAATATTTCAGGAGAAGTAATATCTCTAAGGCAAGAACTCTACAAGCTAAATTTTTCAACGCGGGAAGGAATAACTTCATATTTCATGAAGATCTCTAAAATATGAGATCAACTGCAAGAAATGGGAGAAGTTATGTCTGATAAATAAATGACTATAGTATTATTGAATGCTCTACCAAAGGGATGGTGAAACTTCACTTCAAGTATATATGGGAAGAAAGAAGCCACACCATTCCAAGATCTATGGTCTATATGTAATATAGAGGAAACCAGGTTTAAAGTAAAAGTTGATAGAGGATAAAATGAACAAGTGCAAGCCTACGCTGCCATGACAAGGAGAAAGGGAAGATTTGGTAAATTTGATCCTAAAAAGAAAAGAAGGAACATGGATAAGATAATATGCCATGGATGTCACGAACTTTGGCATTATAAAATATATTGTACCAAACCTAATAAGGACAAGATAAAAATGGAAGAAGCCCATATCATTGGAGAAATGGAAGAATGAGAGACAAAGAAGCCCAAGAAAGAAGAAGTAAGAGATCTCTACTATGATTGAGATAATCTTCTTCACTGTAAGATATTTTTCGGTTGTAATATAGTAAGATATGAAGCACAGTAAATTAGATAGATGCATCACATTATAATTGGCATCATGATATAGGCATTGAAATAAGAGCACTTATCATAGGAGAATGTCTGAAACAAAATATGAGACAATCATGCTATGAATTAAGTAGCTCTTGGAAACCTCACTTGAAATGACATTCATGAAAGAAAAGGTAGTCATCTAGGTCAAGGCTCATCATTCATTAATAAATATGGACACATATGTTGATAATATTATTTTCTAATGGAATCCTCTTTAGAATTATTTTTTTATAAAGGAATCAAAATGTTTCATTGATAATTCTAACTTGTAGAATTCAAGGAATTATGATATGATGAAGCATGTCGAGAGAATGAAGCTTTTTCATTCTAGGTAAAATTGATACAAGATATTTTAAAATGACTTAAGGGAAAATATATATATATATATATATGCTTACACTAGATATTATGAAATCATGTCATATGGTTGCAGATAGTATACTTCTCTCTTTATAAGTATGATCAAAGAGAATGAATATCCTCCTATGCAAAGGGTGTCGAAATGCATGGATCACACAAGATGAAATCAACATAATATGTCCTCATATGGAGTATGAGGTGTTTGAATACAATTAAGGAAATATGATCGAAAGCTCCTAGGAATAAAATAAAATATGTGTAAAGAAAGAAAGGATGAGATTGTAAGAAGTCAAACCATGGATCAACATCCATGAAGACCAAGAAGACTTGACTCGGAAATCTCTCGGAAAGATATGAAGACTCTAATGAACGTCTGTAAAATATGGAGGCCCTTTACAATGTATATCTTTGGGAGATATGTCAACATGTATGAAGGATGTTGATACCTAAAGGAATATGTCATGATGAAAGACCATCATAAAGGTAATTATGATTTAATTGTTCATAATTATAAATAAATAATATCTGGATGATCTTATGTAGGGCTTCCAAAATGAAGTGTATATCTTCCATCGTTGATAACCATGTAGTAGGATGGAATATCCTTGAAAGAAGTATCGAATGGAGATAGCAGCATGACATGAAGCTAGGCTAGATGAGATCACACTTCGATGAAAATATGGCATGACTTTTGGATGAAAGTGATGGATGGTTTGTGCCATATGAGAAGTCCGAAAAGATGAAGACTCCATAACAAAGAAGAAATTCATGACATAGAAGAAAGGAGTTCTTCAAAGAAGTTGGATGTCCCATTATTTCCCAAAGAGCTACCGCAGGTCCCTGATTAATAGGGAACCTGGAAACAAGTTTCTTACTTGGTAAAAACTTGGAAATTCCTAAGAGGGAGCTTAGGTACATTCCTTGTGTAGGAATGAGTACTCCTTTATTGGATTATCTCCTCCCTATATGATAAGGAGATATAGACACATCATTCTGGTCTTCACATGGGAAGACAGAATGGAGGATTGGGTAATCATCTGGCATATGATACTCTTTGAGGATGTATTAGGGAATCCAAGATAAGAGTAGTAGTGGAAGGACCTGTTGTAGCCTAATTTGACTCAGCTAAAATTCAAGGGAGTTTCTGAGCAATTCAAGGTTATTGAAGAACAGTTGTTAAACTTTCAATAAGACCTGCAATACAATCAAAAGGATAACCACAAGCGCAACGAGGATTCATCATTACATGTGCACTAGAACCAAATTCAAGGAGCATCATTAGACCATTAGCAAATGAAAATGGAGCAAAGATGAGAAACTTTAGAATCAAAGGAGAAAAGGAAACAAAGGCAGTTAAGGCAGAAAAGGAACAAAGGAGCAAAGGCAGCAAAAAGGAAAATGCAGCTAAGAAGAAAAAGCAGCAAAGGAAGTTAAGGCAGAAAAGGAGCGAAGGCAGAGTCGTGAACGTGATGTGCAGAGTCGTGAACAGTAAGCGGGTCAAGTCATGAACGGTAAGCGGGGCAAGTCGTGAACGTGGGCAAAGTCGTGAACGAGTCAAGTGTTCTATGAACAACAAGAAAGAAATGAACGGGCACAACCAAAGAAGAAAAGTTCGCAAACCGGATTAAGGATACAGCGAGGACCGTTGGATCTAGGCATAGATCAATAGTGGAGATTAACTCGCAAACCCAACAGTATTTCACAATTCGGAGATTTTATTGTTTATGTTTAAAGACACCGCATGGTAAGCTATTTTATTTGCAATGCGAAGCAGATCAGCAAAGGAGAAGTGAGGATCGTTAAATCTGGTCAAGATCAACGCTGGAACTTAAATCGCACCCAACATCATATCGCATATCAGCAAGTTTTATATTTATATGATAAGAAATCGCAAATTAAAATGTTTAACTTGTGATGCAATAAGTCACAGAAACTACGAAATGTGAAATGCGGGCAGTGACGTGGCAGTGATGTGGAAAGATGACGTGGAAGATGATGTGGCCTCGACCCCACAAATCATAGGTAATTTATGATGACGTGGTAGTGACATGGCTGGGTGACATGGCACGATGACGTGGACCTGGCCCGCATACCGCACATCGCAGATCGCATAGGATAAGTTCATTTTTAAACGTTAAAATTTGTAGGTTGCGACGGGGAGTTCGCTGCAATTTGCGAAATCACAAAATCACAAGTATTGCGAAATTTCAATAATCTAAAACTTGCAAAGTGCAATAAAGAGGAGCAGAAGTGATGGAGCTTCAAAGCTAAAGTCTAAAGAATTTAAAGTCTGGCATGGGACCCATCCACATACCGCACATCGCAATCGGTGATTCTTACATTTACATGTTAAGACATCGCAAGTTATTTGTTTTGCGATGCGATAAGAAGTTTGGTTTGCGATGCAATGCGATCACATATCGCATATGTTAAAGGGAAACTTGTTAGTGCTAAGAACTAAATCCTGTGACATGCGACAAGAGCACGGATGTGATGTAGCGCCGGAGTCAAATTGAAAAGGATTTCAAATCTGGATGTAAAGTCTTTCCAGTGTTAAATCACATCAGAGGTGAAAAAGGGGATTATAATGTAAAGCCAATGAAACACCTTGATAATGGAAGAAAGTCTGAATGCAGGCAGAGATACTCAGGTAAGTGACCCGATGAAAAGCAAACGAGAAGAGAAGACTAAACATAGTAGGCACGCATAGAAGAGGCAAAGTCAGGTAGCAGGTGACATGATTACAGTGTTCGAAACGCAAAAGCATGGGCAGAGTCGGGTGGAGATTCGTTTATGCAGACTGTTCGGACATCACAGTCGAAACAGAAGGAGACACATCAGCAACAAATCAGACTCATCAAAAGGATTATATTCCAAGTGTATTTTTTTCTTTGTTAAGCTCGAAGCTACAATAGTGTCCTCAATTGAAATGTAATAAGTAGTTTAACAGTTTAGGTAGTTTAGGAGTTTCAAGAAGCTTGAGCAGTTACAAATTTTTTTTTATTTATTTAAGAAAGGAGAAGGAAAGAAAGAGGGTTCCGAGTTCTGGACCTCTTGGGTGTTACATTTTGTACTTATTTTTCTGATGGGTAAATGAAATAAGTAGTAAGTTTCCTGCAACTATTGATGGTGATTCTTGTTCCTTGTGCAATTTTGTGTCCCTTCTTCTTTTTAAGTGAAGTAATGTAGTAGTCGGTCTCTTAATTACCTCTGTGAGTAAGAGTTAAATAACCTTAATTTGTGCTCCTTCACTCCATCTCTTCTCCCTTCACAAATTCTCTCTGAAACTTAAAAGTAATAGATTATATGTTTACAGCATACTATTTTGAGTTTCCCCTCTCTTCACAAACTCCTGATGAAACTTTAAATTAATAGATTCTGTGTTTGGAACATATTAATTTGAGTTTCGTCTCTCTCCATGAATTTCCTCTGAAACTTAAAAGTGGTAGATTTTGTGTTTACAACATATTACTTTGAGTTACCCCTGCAGTTCTTCTTTTCATTCAGATATCAGCAATGAATGGCATTATGAAATCTTTTATTGTTCCAGATCATTAAGGGTTTTATAAATATAGTCTCCAGAGGGATAGAACAAAGACCTCATGATAAAATCATTCTTTTGACACACTTTTAAAATGTCTTAAGCGCCAATTCCTTTCACAACCGAGGGATTGTCTCTTAAGATACAACATTTTTTGGCATTGTTGCCGGGGACGAAAGCATGAAGTAATTTTTCCCTGGGTATTGAAATATATTTCTTGATGGTGAATAATATTTAGAAATTTGGTTGTTTATTATTCACCTGGCGACTCCACTGATGAAGGTTTCATTAGATGAGGAATTATGCGGGTAAGAAAATGAGAAAGCCCCATGGAAAATATAGATATCGAAGTTTGAATCGTTTAAGGGAAGTTTTATTTTTCACTATAAATTTGGTGGTATATTTTCCCTTACATATCAAGAAGATTGTTTCCTTCTTTATTTTCTCATAAGATTATAAGGCCCAAAATTTATATTCTTTATTGGAGAAAAAATATTTTTCTTCCGATTGTATTATTGATCTTGACACAGAATTATCTCATAAATATGAAAAGAGAGATTATTTTTTCATTACTATTCCTAAAGGTAATATGTCACAGTCTGGGCATAAAGGTGAGGATTCATCATCTTTGGGTGATAAAATTCTACCTCATAATAAATTCGCTTCTTTCCAGCTTGGAACCAAGGTAATTTTCAAACCCTTGGTGCTGCCCACAATCCTCCATCAATATCCTTCAAAAGGATTCAAATTTTTTCCAAGTTTTTATGGAGAGGAGCAAGATATTTTAGTTGAACAACATATCTTGGAATTTGAGTACTTTTTGGACAAATTTCAAATTATTTATGAAGATGTGGCTTTAAGTATGTTTTGTCATTCATTAAAGCAGGGTGCTCAACAATGGTTCCAGTGTTTGGAAGCAAGTTCAATTAGTTCCTGACAAGGTTTTCAAGATATATTTCTTAGATATTGGGGCGAGCGTAAGTCATATTAAAAACACCTTTTGGAATTATATTCTATCCAGAGGCAGAGCAATGAATCAATCGCTGAGTTTAATAGGAGGTTTCGGACTATTTATTTCAGCATGCCAAAAAGATTCGACCTCCTAAAGCTGCAGCTATGGTTTACTATTTGAGGGCTCTTTCTGTTGTCTTGGATTTTTATCTCAAGTAGAGAAAGCCTTGCACTTTAAAGCTGATGTTTATTTATGCACAGGAAATCGAAGATAATGTGTGGTCTTGTAGAAATTTCTCCTGTCATGTTGAAAGAACAAGTTTTGTTGAAGAAAAGAGGGTTTGTCAAGAAAACATTGGAATTGCTTTACAAGAGAATGAAAATTTAGAGATGAATAAGGATTTTCAAAATGGGTCAGGGGATTCTTGTATTACTGAAACACAAGAATTCAAACATTTTGAAGATTCTGCTCAAAAATTCGTTGCAACAACTGAACTACACGCTAAAAGCCTGGAAGTTCATTACCATTTTCATAATTTTAATGATTTTGTGAATAAAAGAGAGACTAATGGAGCTTCTCAGGTGTGTTTGCAGGAGGGGGAAGATTTTTTTCAAGAATTGGCATTATATGAAGAACATCGGTATTATGAGGAACAAACCTTAGATTTATCTCTCCAGCCTAAATGGTTATTAGCAGAAAACAACAATAAATCTTCTCACATACAACCTCAAATTGAGGAGTCTAACAGTGAAGGAAGCTTCCATGTTCAAAGAAGTCTACATCAGCAAAATGTTCAAGAAAAGGAGGTAGTAGTAAATTGGTCTCATCAATTCTATGATCCAGTAGCAGGTTATATGGAAACTTTCTTTTGTCAGCAACAAGAATTTATGCAAGGGTATGTGCAAAGCTCTGTATCTGGAAAATTTTCATTGAAAATCCCTGTTTTGATTTTCAAATTTCCACAGTACGGGGGCATTAACTCTAGCACACAGATGTTTGGTTGGTGCCATTGGAAGGCTGACTTCACCTAATTTAGTTCATCCATGTATATAGATAGGAGTTGTGCATAAATAAGCTCAAAAGTTGAGCATTTTTAGTTGTAGTATTTTCATTTTGGTATTTTCATTTTAAGAATAAAGGAAGGAGTAAAAAGTGTAGCAGGTTTCTGAAGGTTTTCATGCTGGATCATCTCCCATTTGGGATTGACTCCATGCCTAATAAAGTTATTGATCTACAAGTTCTCTTTGACTCCATGCCCAATAAAGGCTATTGATCTACAAGTTCTCAGCACTTTGTTACCAGAGTGTTGTCCCTAATTGGAGCCAGATGTTGTAGCCTAATTTGACTCAGCTAAAAGTCAAGTGAGGTTCTGAGAAATTCAAGGTTATTGAAGAAAAATTGTTAAAATTTCAAGAAGACCTACAATACGCTCAAAAGGATAACCAAAAGTGCAACGAGGATTCATCATCACATGTGCACTAGAACCAAATTCAAGGAGTAGCATTAGACCATCAGCAAAGGCAAACGGAGCAGAGAGGAGGAACTTTAGAATAAAAGGAGCAAAGGAAACAAAGGCAATTAAGGCATAAAAGGAACAAAGGAGAAAAGGCAATAAAAAGGCAAAGGCAGCAAAGAAGCAAAGTAACAAAGGAATTTAAGGTAGAAAAGGAGCGAAGGTAGCAAAACAACGAAGGCAGAGTCATGAACGTGATGGGCAGAGTTGTGAATGGTAAGCAGGTCAAGTCATAAATGGTAAGCGGGGCAAGTCGTGAACATGGGAAAAGTCATGAACGATTCAAGTGTTCTACGAACAATAGGAAAGAAACGAACGAGCACAACCAAAGAAGAAAATTCGAGAAAATCGGAGTAAGGATACAGTGAGGACCATTGGATCTGGGCATAGATCAATGACGGATATTAAGTCGCAGACCCAACAGTATTTTTCACTTTGGAAATTTTATTGTTTATATTTAAAGACACCGCATGGTAAGCTATTTTATTTGTGATGCGAAGCATATCAGCAAAGGAACAGTGAGGATCATTAGATTTGGGCAAGATCAATGGTGGAACTTAAATTGCACCCAGCGGAATATCGCATATCGGCGAGTTTTACATTTATATGATAATAAATCGTAAATTAAACTTTTTAAGTTGCGATACGATAAGTCACAGAAACTGCGAAATTCGAAGTGTAGGCAATGATGTGGTGATGACATGGCAGTGATGTGGCAAGTTGACATGGCAGATGGTGTGGCACCGACCCCATAAATCGCAGGTAATTTATGATTACGTGGCAAGGTGGCGTGCCGGTGACATGGCTGGGTGACATGGCACGATGACGTGGACCTGGCTCGCATACCGCACATTGCAGATCGCATAGGATAAGTTTATTGTTAAACGTTAAAAGTTTCGGGTTGCGATGGGGAGTTCGCTGCGATTTGCGAAATCTCAAAATCACAAGTATTGCAAAATTGCTATAATCTAAAACTTGCGAAGTGCGATAAAGAGGAGTAGACACGTGGAGCTTCAAAGCTAAAGTCTAGAGAATTTAAAGTCTGGCATGGGACCCATCTGCATAACACACATCTCAATCGGCGATTCTTACATTTACATGTTAAGACATCGCAAGTTATTTTCTTTGCGATGCGATAAGAAGTTCAGTTTGCGATGTGATGCGATCGCATATTGCATATGTTAAAGGGAAACTTGCTAGTGCTAAGAACTAAATCATGTGACATGCGACAAGAGCCCGGATGCGATGTAGTGCCAGAGTCAAATTGCAAAGGATTTCAAATCTGGATGTAAAGCCTTTCTAGTGTTAAATCGCATCGAAGGTGAAAAGGGGGATTATAACGTAAAGCCTATGAAACACCTTGATAATGGAAGAAAGTCTGAACGCAGGCAGAGAAACTTGGGTAAGTGACCTGACGCAGAGAAAAAGAGAAGTGAAGAATAAACACAACAGGCGCGCACAGAAGAGGCAGAGTCGGGTAGCAGGTGACATGATGGCAACTGTTAACACTGGAAAATCGTACAAGCAAAGATGACATTATTTAATGTCAGTCAGAAGGATTTACATGGCTAAGAGACATCAGATAATCTGAAAATTATTTAAAAATCTCTAAGGTCTGAGGAAAAATCAAATTTGAACTAGTCATAAATGCTTTTACGCGCAAAATCCTTCGATAAGCATGCCTTTGTGCGCCTTTTGACCCAAAAAGCGCACAATCCTGGGAATGGCGGAAGTCACTTTCTGGGACCATAAAAAGCACACTCCAGGACATTGATTCCACACTTAAAGTCACCTAAGGATAGCCACCCAAGCCTCCTTAGGAAATCAAGGGAGCACAGAATTGAATAAATGTGGCACACAATGGAATCACCCTCCTCTCTTGGGCCACCATCCACAATGTACCAAGAGAGGGAAGGAGGATTTTAATTCTACTATAAAAGGCCACCAAGAGATGAACAACTTGAGAGCACATTGTTATGCTGGCCAGAATTGCCCCAAGAAATACCATCAGTGTGTGATCCGGAGCAGAGATAGAGGGGACTCAATTGTTGGCCATCCAACAACTTCATTCCACCATAGTAGAGAGAGGGAGACTTTGCGCAAAGGCAAGCTTGGAAGTAAATACATCCTTGCATCAGTACTTAGAACCCCAAGTTCTAAGGGCCTCTTGGAAAGTGGGTTAAATTTTCATTCTCATTTCCTACCAGCACTCAATAAGAGGGGACACAAGTGTCGCCGTTTGGATTATTGAAGTTGTTTGACTCTATTTAGATATTTCATCTTATTTGTTTTTGTTTTAGTTTAATTTTTATGTTTGAATATGCATGCTATTTCTCTATCTAGTATGTTTATGCTCTAGCATGTTCCATTAGCTTGCTTGACTCCATATATTTTATGCCTGTGACCAATAACTTAAGAGGGTAAACCACACCCCTTAATTTGGTGTGATTTTGTACATGTGTGCATCAAACACACCAACACGGGATTGGCGACTCCACTAACTTTTATTTCCATGTTTATGTGGTTGTGCCTTTTTGTAGAGACCTCCATCTGTGCTGTGGAGTTGGGCCGAAATTGCCTCCTTTTTCTCCTTCAGTCCCTAGTTTATCCCAAGTGACAGAATGAAGCATAACAGCTCCAAAAAATTACTCTTGCAGGAATTTGCGCGCTTTTCCCTCAGATAGGGGTGCGCTCAGAGTTGACCTGCATGCAGGCATTGCACCTGTTGCAACCTTTTGTGCGCAAAAGACGAAATGAGAAATTTCTCCCATATTTCTATCTTTTCCTGCTTGTAAAGTGCCTGGCAGCCCATAATACATCTGCCAGCACTGGTTGAGGTACACCGCAGCTTGCTAAAGCTCACTCTTAGCTGCTTTTGGTAGGCTTGGTGTTAGTTTTATTTCAAGTTGATTTTTGAAAATTTCACACATAGTTTAAGTAGGGGGGAAAATTAACTTGCATTCCGAAAAAAAATTATGTTTTACAAATTTAGGTACCAACGCACCTAGATAATTATCCAAAGTAAGTGTCCCAAGTCCACGCATGCTTAGCTAGTTTCTTTTTCTAATGTAAAAGTTATTAGTTTAGTTCAATTTTTGCATTATGATTTCGGGACTGGGATTGAATTGTGTATAGAAGAGAAAGTAATCTTCGTTGCCTTTGCACCCTTTGGTGATCCTGGGCAAGCATATGAATGCTCTCTATTCACAACTCACCATCTCCCTATAGTTGATCACATAGATTAACTAGGAAAAACAGAAAGTGGCCCATATCCGCACATGTTTTTCTTTTGAGCAAGGAACAATAGAACATATTTTAATAGTGGACTTTGAAAAGGATCATCGCATATCCACACGTTCAAACTATGTGTTTGTTCACGTTCAAACTATGTGTTTGTTCACTTTTTCCTCATAGACATCCACACACTAAGCAAAGCAAAGACACCTAAAACTAACTTAACAAAACTCACTAAATTCTCCCCACAGGTTCCACAAAAGAATTTATAGTCTAAGTTAGGATCAAGGGGGTAGGCGTCCAATAAGCCGCCTTGATAATTATTCATCTTGAAACATAGAAGTTGATTGTTTAGGGAGCTTTAAAATCCACCTATCAGACCACAGAAAAGAAAACTCGAGCGCAACAGAGACCCGATTCAGAGGGGGTTAGGCTTAGGCGCAGTGCGTGCGATATCAGTTGGGGCTACCTGACCCGGCTGATACACAGTACTGTTAGATAAAATACTAAGAAACCCAAGACTCAAACGCTCACATGGGACGATGGTACTTAGTGGCCAAAATTAGGGCATCCCTCCCTATAGATGATGGTGCAGGCAAGCACTAGATCCTCTACCCTTACCTTGGTCGATTTTCTTCAGCTGACTCGGGGCGTTGCCAGCTCTTATGGGAATTTTTTCTAGCACTCACAAGATATCTTCTCAAGGCCCAGTTACATTTGAGTGTGTGAGGATGATTAGTTCTTCTATGATTTGAGTATCATACGCAAACAAACAAAAACCATATTTTTTTATTGACTGATCACATAGGATTAATTTAAAGGGAAAATTTATTTTATTTTCGCTTTTTTTTTTTGTATGTGATCGGAATTTTTCTTTGATTATAATATCTATCCTCTTAAATATTTCCAAATCCATACCTAGTCGACGCCAGAATGGACCCAATGGTACCTCGTTGATCTATATGTCTTTTGTACCTTCCCCCATTACCGGGAGGGGTTCCAGGTCTTTTTCCATTTAGGCATCAAAGACGAAACACTGCCACCATTATAGGTTCGTCCTTTATTAGGGCATCCTTATTTGGGAACCCTGGTCGATCCCCCAACGCCAAACCACACACCACTCCTCTCACAACCCCCAAAGGGCAGAGGAGTGCTACCCATTCGGGAAGCCAGTCAAACACATAGCAGGGTACGTCACAGACAAACCCTCTTCCTAACCAAAACATTGTGTTTTCACAAGCCACAATGGCTACAACCTCACAGTCGCCTTTTCTAGCTTCGTTGAATCTACCAGATTTAACCAAGTTGACGAATGACCCCATTGCACACAACCCCATATGGCCTCCCATTCCCACGAAGCTCCCTTCGGACATTCCAAAGTTCGAAGGAAAGCAAGCGGAAGACCCAGGAAATCATGTCATGAATTTCCACCTGTGGTGCTCATCAAACAACATCGTTGATGATACTATTCGATTGAGACTGTTTCAACGCACTCTGATAGGAGTAGTAGTGAAATGGTATGTCGAGAAACCCTCTGCTACACATGGAACCTTTAGCGCCCTCGCCACTACATTCCTAGCCTATTTTCAGTTACCCATTCACCATGATTTCAGAATGGAATTACTGACACACTTTAGGCAAACCCCCATCGTCCATATCCCAGACCATCTCCACGAATGGCGGCGGCGTCGTAGTTTGTGTAAAGGAAAACTACACGATCGAGTACTGTTAGACCTATTCCTAAAAAAGCCTCACTGCAGAGATTTCAAAGGATGTGGCACAACAGAGGCCCATATCCAAAGAAGACGCCATCAGAAAGGCCCAACATCTCGAGCTAATCTATATGCATTTACGGTATATTTACAATATACAAACTTACAAAGAATTTGCAGGTGCGTCGAACTCTACATATGGTTTAATTAGGTCAATTACCCAAAGTTACCCAGGCAGCAGTATTCAAAACACCGGGTACACGTATTATTCTAACCAGAACGTACCACAACCCAGCTATCAAAGTCATCACATGCCTTCGCAAAATTTGACCAGTAGGGAGTGGTCATATCACCATGGAGGACCCTATCCTCCGGCTCAGGGGACCTAGTACACAGATAGACATACTGACGGAAGAGATCCCCCCAACAGCTAGTTTCAAACCAGGGACTGCGTTATGCTCAATCCCCAGCACAAGACCCGCCTATGCAGAATAATGCACAGGTGAACTTTGTACAGCCTTCCTAAAACCATCCACGCCAACCATATAACCAGGAGAACTAACTTCCTAACGTGGTTAAGAAAAAAAGGAAAAACAAGCCCAAAGGAAATTCTAGACATGGGGGCAACAACTAGCACTTCCCTCCACGATCTCAAGTTGGAGGCAACTCCAACCAAAATCAAAACCAGGAGCCAAGAAATTCCCAACGGTAGAGAAAAAGGCCACCTCTTCGAACAAACCACTCTTGTTCGATCTGTGGTGAGTACGGCCATTACACTCACCACTTTCCCGACCTCCTTGAGCTAAAGAAGCTACAAAGTAATCGAGGACAAGGGGGATCTTCCCAGCATACAGTAGTGATGTAGACGCCTTTCCCCCATCAAGGGACAGTTGGCACTCAGCAACAAAATCCCGATGACTCCAGAAAAAATAGCCACGAAATCTACATGACTGGCTAAGAGATGTTTTTTCAAACACGGAATCGAAATTACGAAACCCCACCAGACACCAACACGTCAGGGGCTAGTACCAGTGCACCAACTGCACCTTTGATCGTATCAAATATGCCTATTGAACCTTTCCCAAATATGGCTAAGGGACCAACTAGGCGAGCAGGAAAATAGTCCAAAGCAGCCCACAACTATAGCATCATGGATGATCTAGCTCAATCACCCACTTCCATGTCAGATTTTGAAGTATTACAGTCATGCCCAAAACAACGGAAAGCCTTAATTTCAGCATTAGGTGCTATCGACCCTGCCAATACACGCCTAATGGCTTTTGATTTAGAAAAAGCCACCCCTAGGCTTCCTTCGATGGTTTCCTTTCAGATATCAGTATCTTTCCAAAATATCACCATTCACCAATGTGTCATTGACGAGGGTGCATCCATGTGCATCATGTCAAAAAATGTTTGGCAGAAGTTAGGGTCTCTCGAACTAAAAACATCATTCATCACGCCTAGAGCAATGATGGTCGTCCTTCAACCCCCGTCGACCTCTACCAAAACGTCCTGGTCTGTTTAGCCGGAAAGACGGTCCTTATAGACATTGAAGTCTTGGATGCTCACTTAGACTATAATATACTCCTCATTCAGAGCTATATGTATGCCATGTAAGCCATATCCTCCTCTGTCTTCTGCATTATGATGTTCCCCCACGAGGACCGCATCATTACTGTCGACCAATTAACGCATAGCAAAAAACGACCCCTAAAAAAAACCAATGTAATTCTACCCTACATAGATACATCCACGGACGCGTTTTCACAGTATCAAGAATTTAGCCCTGGCCAGTTCAAACCGTCGTCCATCCTAGGATCATTCCTAGGAGATCCCCCTATTATACCTGAGTCATCACCTGATGTCACAGGAGCTCTGGTGTGCATGATGTACACATCAAGCACTGAAGCTAACCAGGACACAGACACAAGCAATAATGACACTGAATCCTCAGCCACGGCAGCCTCTCTAGCTTAAGCTGCTTCCCAAACCCCTTTCCTCTACCCCCCAGCTGGTTTCGTCTCCCAGCAGGTTTTGGAAACAGTGGTGTTACCAAACATATCGTTTGCAATACCAATTTGGTATCTCATTCCCCCTACTGGGACAGGAGCCACACACATCACTACCACAGGGTTAAAGCCCTTCAGTCCTGAAGAGGACCCACCCATTCAGGAAATGGTTAAAAACATCCTTGCAAAGGAAATTCCCATTGCAAAACTGATGATTACGGCTAAGAAAACCGAGAGAAGAGGAAATAAATTGGAAACTCCCACCATACAAGGGGAATCACCAGTTTGCACCATATGCAACGTAATAGGACACCCTACCCATATCTTCCCAGAACTGGATGAATTAAAACCACTCCTCGGCTTTGAGGAAGACATCGCGATGCGACGTTCCTATAAAAAGGAACCTGCCACTAAAGGTAAATGCAAAGCATTGCGTACCAATCACACATGTCTTATCTGCAACAATTATGGGCATTATACCCATCATTTCACGCAATCAAGCGATCCTATCAAGAGGATCCCCCACCCAGTCTGTTGGAGATGAACCTCATATCATCCTGTACCTACAGGAGGAACGACGATCACCTGAAAGGCTCCCCGCCAGACC
This sequence comes from Pinus albicaulis, assembly GCA_034641835.2. NCBI lineage: Eukaryota > Viridiplantae > Streptophyta > Pinopsida > Pinales > Pinaceae > Pinus > Pinus albicaulis. The sequence goes on from CM076575.1 coordinate 368,981,379, forward strand.
CCCTCCCCCAATCAAGATTTGCGTACTCTGTGATGAGCTTGATAATTTCATCATTTATTTCCCAGCCCTGGAAATGTTCCAACCATGGTACCCTGTTAATATAGTATATCGCGACAACATGGACATCCATTATTCATGTTAGATATGTGGCGACAACCACACAGTACGTTGTTGTCACTACATACCTAGATTCCACGCAACACTAGCCTACATGCAATCAACCATAGTCTGCCTCTCCCAAGAATATGGCACCGACTTGGATAGTTCGACAACCCAAAAAGAGGTGATGAGCAGATCCATCCTATTCTTGTCAGCTGAAAAGTGACCAATCAGGGAACCCCTAGCTACCCCCAATTTCTCTCTATAGAGAATAGCAACATGTGCGTTATGTAAAACACCCAATCACGTGGTCATAATTTGCCCTAATTTAGCAGCGTTACGACATTGGTACCCTACCAGACCACAAACTGAGCACGACAGGACCCCCATATCTAGGCTATTTTTCCAAGTATGTCAGGGCAATCACTGTGGACAACATTGTACCTACATCCCACTATTTTTTCCCCTCATTGATATGATTTATACAATAGAGAAGAAGTGGGATGATGAACTCAAATGATATAGAAAGCACATCACCCCTAGGCCCGCAACCCCACACCCACACAGGCGTGATGGGAAAACTAGGATGACACATCAACCAAGCATGGCCCAGGCCAAATCTAGGATAACATGTGGACTATGCGACCTGAATTACCATTGGGTCAATCAGTGCAAAGAACTGAAGCCCCTTGCAAGAATTTTTCACAAATTCTCTTCTCTGCCTCAGAGACTTCTCTCTAACTAAGAGAAGATCACGTAGCTATTGCCATATTTTTTCACAATTTCATCATACAATTAAATGTGAGCATATCCCCAAGCTAAGAGCGGCAAGAGCAGCATTAAGTCTACACTCCCCCAAATATTTAGACACACCCAGCCCAACACACGGAAATGGAATCAGAAGACCTCCTCGTCTACAACAGATCCTTTCCAAGTATCCACGTCTAGGATGGTGAGTAGTGTTGATTCCCACACAATCTACTCAGTTAGCACAGTGGTACCATACACCATCTGCACTAGCCAAAACCATGAACCAGAGGTATGCCCGCTAATGGAAATATTTCGGCACCTGTGTGTTACACAACATTTTGTCTTCGTTCCTGCAATCCCCATCCCGCATATTGGAGGATCATTTATGTGGCTAATAAGAAGTGTCATGCCTTGCAAATACCATCATTTCATCCCTTTCTATGAGGACAACGTTCCTTCTGTTGACAATTCCTTGAGCAGACCATCAGAAACACATGTTTTTTCATTGGCATTGGTAGACCATTATGCCCTCGCACCAATGAGGAAGATTAACACTGGGCCCTGTGCCCATTGGTGCTCTATCCCAGTTAGCTACCCGCACCAAGATGTTTTTGGAATTTTTTTAAAATATAGAGGCGAAGTTTCTATCCTAACAAATTCGTGGGTGATTCAGCCTGAGTAGTTCGACTAAATAACTATGACCACCCTCCTTTGGCCTCTTTTTTCCACCTTTTGGGGAAACCTCCCAAAGGATAAGGCCTCCCTTCCATCATTGTAGGGATCCCAACCTCCTCTACCTCTATAAATAAAGCTATTTCCCATTGATACACTAGCTAAAAAATCATAGCTGAAAGGCTAAAGAGAATTTTTGAACATTTTGCTAGGGAGATAGAACAGAAAGAGACCTTTTTCGAGAGAGAGCTTAGGCTTGTGTCCTCGCCCCGTCCCAATTTCCGATGATCCTTCGAGACGCGCTTCGAACTCACTGAAGCAGGCTGCAATGTCAAGGCTCTAGTTGTAATCTCTTTCTTCCATTTATATATACATGACTATTGTCTCGTTCCCGTCTTGTGTTAATATGGTTTATTTTACGCAATGTGTTTAGTCCTCCTTGACTAACTAGTTAGCTACAAATGTGATTATTGTCTTGTATATCACTCTTGTCTTTGATCTTTGTGCAAGAATACGAGTACCATTACTGACGAACCATGACCTGATAGGATAGAGATCAAGAGGTCGCCATCACTATAGCTACGACAATCGCATTGGACTCCAGGTAGGACAATATGCCCCTACCTATTTCATTTGTTAGCTAGGAACCTACACCTTAGCTTGTTCCCTTGTTTCTAGACCCACCCTAGGGCTAGAGGGATCGCCTCTGTCCGCAGAGGGGATTTACCTTTCCAACAAGTTGGTGACTCGGCTGGGGACAGAGGCAATCCCTCTAGCCCTAGAGTGGGTTTAGCAACAAGGGAACAAGCTAAGGTGTAGGTTCCTAGCTAACAAGTGAAATAGGTTGGGGTAGATTGTCTTACCTAAAGTCCAACGCGATTGTCACAGCTATAGTAATGGCAGCCTCTTGATCTCTATCCTGATAGGTTGTGGTCCTTCATAAATGGTACTCGTATTTGTGCACAAATATCAAAGACAAGAGGGATATACAATACAATAATCACATTCGTAGCTAACTAATTAGTCAAGGAGGACTAAACACATTGCGTAAAATAAACCATATTAACACAATATGGGAACCAAACAATAGTCATGTATATATAAATAGAAGAAAGAGATTACAACCGGAGCCTTCACATCGTAGCCTCCTTCAGTGGGTTCAGTTGAAGCGCATCTTGAAGGATCATCAGGAATTGGGACGGGGCGAGGACACAAGCCTAAGCTCTCTCTCGACAAAGGTCTCTTTCTGTGTTATCTCCCTAGCAAAATGTTCAGCAATTCTCTTCAACCTTTCAGTTATTATTTTTCAACTAGTGTATCAATGGGAAATAGCTTTATTTATAGAGGGAGAGGAGGAGGTTGGGATCCCTACAATGATGGAAGGGAGGTCTTATCCTTTGGGAGGTTTCCCCAAAAGGTGGAAACAAGAGGCCAAAGGAGGGTGGTCGTAGTTATTCAGTTGAACCACTCGGGCTGACTCGCCCATGAAGTTGTTAGGATAGAAACTTAACCTCTATATTTAAAAAACATTCCAAAACCAGCTGGGCACGGGTAGCTAACTGGGAAAAAGTGCCAATGGGCGCGGGGCCTAGTGTTAATCTTCCTCATTGGCGCGAGGGCATAACGGTCTACCAGCGCCAATGCAAAAACATGTGTTTCTGATGGTCTGCTCAAGGAATTGTCAATAGAAGGAATGTTGTCCTCATGGCAAGAGATCAAATAATGGTCTTTACAAGTCATGACACTTCTTATTAGCCACAGAAATTATCCTAAAATATGCAGGATGGGGATTGCAGGGACGGTGACAAAATGTTGTGTAACAAATGTCTCCTAAAGCATGAGGTCCGAGAGAGAGGGAGGGGTGAAATGCTTTACGAGAACGCGTTCGAACCAAACACCACTGTTGAAAGACATGCAAGTACAAATACAACTGATATCTATTATACATGAACATGTGGCATGGGGGCAACCATCCATAATAGAGTACATAAGAACTGAGATCCGAGGTATGGATGCAACCATTCAGCAGTAAAGATCAAGAAATAGACTCAAGTATGTTCGCATCCATCCAATCAAAAGAGTCATGCAATAAGTCATGATAAACCACAATATCCAGCAGCCTAGATATTATCAGACAAAACCCATGGTCTTGTGCTCCATCTCGACCAGAACAAGTACAAATTCAAGCATGAAAATATGTGATCTGAAGTCGAACATGCAAGAAAATCACCTGATTACCAGCCAATGATGAAAGTTGTTAACAGGTGCGAGAGAAACCACCAATAATGACAATAGCTCTCAAGGTACAGCAGGTACAATCCATAGAATGTGAACAGTGATCTAGCATCTAACACCTCCAGAATCACTTGATCGAAGGCCAATGATGTGGACCTGTCATCGAATGCAAATAACTTTCCATTGAGGCATGCAAGCTCCAAGGTACCAAAAAGGAGTCTCTAGGTCAACTTCCTGGATAATGAGCTGAAGTCGACAGTAAGTGACCCGGTCGAAGGAGGGCCATAATGTTTCCCACATCATTGACGCGAGACAAAGGAACATGATGACAGTGAATCAGGACCAAACAGATGATTAGAGGAGGTTGAAAACTGCAGAGGAAAACTTCTCTTGAACATATAATCAACGACACGACTCTGGATTTGGCAATATTTGACATCAAGGGATCTGAGGTCATGATGACGTGGCAAAGAGAAAATGAGAAGCCAAAATAGATTACCCAAACCCCTGGAGTTAAAAATGATGAAATGAGATGTCCCCAACCCGACACGAATGCATATGAGTGTCATGTTCAAGAGCGAGATACTGCCGACGCAACTAAAAACTGGTTCCATTTTCCCCCACCATTTCTGGCAAGTACCTATTTTTGAAAAACAAGATTGAAGGGGATAACAAATGAGTACTGTAAGTTTGTCCTTCGAACAAATCCATCCTAGTATATTTTACGAGCCCTAAGAAGGATGAACTTGGTGAATGTGATGGTGATGATGTCCGATGTCATCAGGGTTTAACAAGTTTGACAAAGGAAGAACTCGACATCTTTTCATGTTTAGAGAGTTTGAAAAGAAGCAGAAAAGAAAAATCCAGAAGGTCCCTTTTCGTAAATAGTCCCTAAGATCCGAAAAGGTAGAAAACGATGTCTGAGAGAACCTCTTAATCGTGACAGGCTAAGGTATTCCTTTTTCATAAATAATTTATCCCATCCTGAAAAATGGGTAAACGTATACTGGGTAGATATCGTTTCGCAACCATTTAACGAGTTCAAAATGACAAGAATCTCGGCAATATTTTTAGTTTTAGAGAATCAGAAAAGAGCTGAAAGATTACTCCATCAGTGACTTTTTCGTGTCTTTGATGAGTCCGAAAAATTATAAAATATAACTCGTTACTTCATCGTTGTTGCATTAAAAACCTATCGCTGCACAAGAGACGCACGTAAAACCCATTCCTCAAAATATCATAATGAAATAATCGAAAAATACGTCTTAAAAACTAATTAGGGTTTTGAAAAGTTATAAAATGCCAAAATTGGTAAAAAATAATTACTTTTCACTTTTTACCTCTTGTGGAGCAATAGTTACCCTTTTCAGACTGTGAGTTTGCGACGGCGATAGCAGGCAATCTGACAGACCATTCTCGAATTAGTCAATTCCAGGTAAGAGTTGTCATTCCTCCCTGCATTTTGATTGTAACTTCATTGCCTACAACCCCAAATTTGGAAATCTGTGGGGGAAATTGTAAAAATTAGGGCCTGGTGGTTGGCGCAAGTATTGGGCATGGACTCGCGCCAATCGCCCAATATTTTGAACTAGGTCGCGCCAACCACGCAGACCATTTTAAGCTTATAATGCAAGCAAGTAGGCTCATTTTCACCAATCAAATGCTTTTATTTTGGCTACTGAAATTCATATGAACATGTTTGCAAGTGTGAAGTGGAAAAATGGCAATCGAATGGAAAGAATGAGAACACAGTGAAGAAGACGAACTTGCCATGGATAATGAAAGATGCATGGAAGCTCTTAGAGATTGTGGTCTCAAGAAATTCTTCATGACACCGTGCCTTAGAGCTCAACCAAATTTTTTGCGATACTTAATCAGTATCTGGGATGAGGATCAAGAAAAAATCATTCTTCGTGATCAGGAACTCGAGATCGAAGTTTCAGACATTTATTTCATAACAGGGATGTCGCGGATGGGGGCAGCACGAGTCCTGACTAGCACCTAGCCCACCATGGAGAACATGAGCATGGTAATCAACAGGGGATGTCGAGGGGCACGGAAAGGATCAAGAAGCGGGAAGTTGGATATCCAGACTATCCCAGACTTGATACTAAAATTAGTGTTGCATACCATCACGCGAGCTGTGGGATCGCAAACATCGCATGAAGCTACAAAGACACAGCTACTTCTTGCTATAGATTGTTTGACACCGACCCTATACAACTGGGCAGAGGCAGTGACCATCAACATGAAGTGTCAACTGACAAAGTGCAAGAAATGAAAACTGAAGCAGTTTGGCTATGGGTCTATCCTGGTATCGTTCATCTTGGAACGACTACCAATCTTTCAGCAACAAGAGGTGATAGTTCCGACACCACTAGCACGGGAACCATGGATGGCCCGTTGGGCAGCTTTGATGCCAAGGTCAAGGGGCGGTCAATAGATGTCCTGGAGACCAGATTTCTTTGATTAGCTCCACCAAAAATTGTTCATCATGGAGGATTGGCCCTACTCTGGCACAGATTTCGCTGGAAATATAGATATCCCACTCCTAGAAGGAGAGTATTGGGATGAAGTGCTTGGTAAGACTCATTCTTAATTTTCATGAGTATTATGATTTTTTTTTGTTATGCATATTCTGACATTAAATCCATGTGCAATTGCAGATGTTAGCCTAGAGAGATCTGCAGGCATGTCTTTGATAGCAAGGCGAGTTCCTCACAACTTTGATATTGCCCCTCATGGTTAGGGAGGAGAGGAGGAGGAAATTGTGTGCAACTTGGAGGGAGTCTCTCGTGGGATCCCGGACTATGCGTGATTTGACGATGTTCCTCATGCATACCAGAGACACACTGTAGGGGTGCCAAACCGAGTCCACCGCTTGCTAAGGTGGCTTGTACGGGCATTGACATGCTATCATGAGCGTCACGCCGAGTAGACACCTAGGTTTCATTTCTGCATATTTTTGAGAGACATGGTGTCTCAAGATGTAATAGAAACACACATATGTTTTGAACTTATGATACACACTGATAAAAACATTCGATATATATATACATCTATTTTCCTATTATGGACATTGTCATGTGATGATGATTTTTACAAATTACGCAAATGTCTATCTAATACAATGTTAGCCATTGTATCAATTAATGCATTCATTCACCTAGGAATATGTTGATATGTGATGTAATCAAAATGTCTTTCCAGCAAACGAACACGTAAATAAAACCTTAAAATGTGAGGGTTTCTAACTGAATAATGTCCATTAAGTTGAAGAATGACAAGCTATGAGTCTATATTTACAACCAATGCATGAATGCCAAGGGAAATCACCTTGGTTAATCATACAATGATAGCACTATACTCAGCGTCATTTTTTGTAGTTCATCCTAGACAAATACCTTGAAGATCTATCAACTCACCAGCAGGATCATAAATCACCCAGTCTACTGAAGACAGGTTCCGAGTACTACAGGAAGCACCATCTGTGAAACTAACATAAGGGGTAATAGAAATCTGCACAATAAGAAACGACCCAATAAGCAGGAAAACGCTCACAAATCAGACCCAGCCAAAAATGTACAAAAATTAAAGAACACCTATGTACACAAAACATGCACAAATGACTGATGCATAATATTTTTTAAGATACAACCCATTTCTGGGTTTATCCAAAGGATGATGACCTTTGTAATAAATAAGCTCATAGGCACCATTCCGTAAGACACGTTTAACAATGTAGGGCCCATGCCACATGGGTTGAAATTTGCCTACCCCTAGCTTATCATGAGCTTGGTCATACAGGAGGACAAGGTCTCCTTCTACGAAGGAGTGAGGGGAAACCGACTGGTCAAAACGAGCTTTGGCTCGCTTCTTCTGTGCTTCAATGACCAAAGCATCAAAGTGGCGAGTTTCATCTAGCCTTTCTAAGTAGAGAAGACGCTCTTCTTCTCGTTAAGTGTTCGGTAGCAATTCAACAACCAACTTGAGTGAAGGTAATTCACACGCAATCGAAAGGGTAGCTTCCAGACCGTAAACAAGATTAAATGGAGTGAATTCGGTCACATCCTTAACTGAGGTTTGGTATGCCCAAAGAGCCGAAAATAACATGAGATTCCAGTTTTATTTGTGAATCCCAATCGTATGTTGAAGCATGGTGACAAGAATTTTATTCACAGCTTCAACCTGGCCATTGGCCTGAGGATAGTACGGCGATGAGCTATTGTGACGTAGGCCCAACTTGGAAGTCAACTCTACCACCATATAATGCCGAAAATGGGAACCATGATCGGTAACGATGGCTTGAGGGACACCAAACCTAGAAATGATGTGATTGAATATGAACTGAGCTGTTGTTTTACCATCAGCCGTAAGTGTAGGCATTTCTTCAGCCCATTTGGTGAAGTAGACAACGGCTATGATAATATAAGCATGACTCCCCACCGAGTGAGGGTTACACGTCATAAAATCGATGCCCCACTTCGCAAAGGGACCAACGCTAATGACAGGGTGGATATGTGAATGCGGCGCATGCATATTTCGCTGGTAGATCTGGCAATCATGACATTTTCGAACAAAAACAATACAGTCCTTGAAGATGGTGGGCCAGAAATACCCATCACGAATAATTTTCTGTGCAGTATCATAACCAGACATGTGACCTCCATTATGACAGTGATTCAGGGCTTTCTCAGCCTCCTCGAGAGTCAAACACCGGCGGAGAATGGAATCAACTCCGATGCGGTAGAGTGTATCTCTGACTATACGATAAGGTTGCGATTGGTGATGGATGCGTCGGTGAGCATCCTTCGACAACTCAGATCTGAAATTAGAATTCTGAAGATATACAATGATATCACCATACCAAGGATCGAGGGTGCTAATCAGAAAAAGCGTATCGTCTGGAATGCGTTCTTCGGAACCAGACGAAGTAGAGACGGAAGGGAGAGAGCAAATAAGATCGGAAAAGACTAGTGATTTTTTCGACTTGGTAGTGGTGAACTCCAAACCAAACTCTTGGAGGATGACAATCCACTTTGAGTATTTTCCCCCTAGCAATTTACGAGACAATATGTAGGTCATAGGGTTGCAGTCAGAAATCACAATCACCATACGCAACAGGATGTAATGACGAAAACGTTGAACTGCTTGAACAACAACCAACGCTAACTTCTCTACATGTGCATAACGTGTTTCAGTATCAAGAAGGTTACGAGAGATATATTTAATAACATGCTCGTCACCTGCATCATCATCTTGCACCAAAACCATGGAAATCGTTCTGAAAGCGGTGACTAAATAGAGGGAAAAATTGTGATGATAGTTTGGAGGACGCAACAGAGGAGCACTGACAAGCAACGTCTTCAGCGCATCGAAATACTTCTGGGCGATCTCATCCCAAAGGAATGGGATGCCCTGCTTTAGTAATCGTGTGAATCCTTTAGCCACTTTAGCATAGTTAGGCATGAAACGGCGTAAAAAGTTAGCCTTCCCCTGCAGTCTCTGCAGCTGATGTAATGAGGATGGAGAGGGGAGATTAATGATAGCCTCAACTTTGAGAAAATCGAGGCGAATTCCATCTTTGGAAATGATAAACCCTAAGAGTCTACCAGAATCGATGCAGAAGATGCACTTATGCGGATTCAACTGGATGTTATAGCGTCAACAGCGAAGAAAAATGTAACGGAGATGGTCAAGATGATCTCTACGCTTAGCTGAATGATCCAGGAGGTCATCCAAATAAGGTTGAACGATGTGTTTAATATCATGAAAAGCATAGGACATCGTTCGCTGAAATGTAGCCCCAGCATTTTTCAAGCCGAAAGGGAGCTTCTTGTACGTGAAAGTACCCCAGGGAGAGATGAAGGCGGTCTTATGTTGATCCGTCGGAAGAATATCAATCTGGTTGTAGCTAGAAAACCCATCCATAAGAGAAAAAATCTCACTCCCTGCACAGTCATTAATGATTTGATCAATAAAGGGAGTAGAATAATTATCCTTAGGGCAAGCACGATTGATATCGTGATAATCAACACAGACACGAATGGTGCCCTGTTTCTTATCTATAGGGACAATATTGGACACCCATTCTGTCAAGGGAATCGGATAGATAAAACCAGCTCTGAGAATTTTTTCAACTTCACCTTTAATAGCAGCATCCTTTCTAGGGTGCACAGGACGAAGACGCTGACAAACAGGCTTCGCACCAGGATATGTCGGAATCTCATGCACCACTATACTGGGATCGATGATGGGCATCTCTTCATAAGACCATGCAAAGACATCGCGGAACTTCCAGAAAAGGCTAATATAAACCTAAACTTCATCCGAAGAGTAGGTGACCCCAATATGGATGTTCTCGACAATTCTCGGTTTCACAGAAATGTCGATAGGCATCGTTTGTGTGATGTTACTCAAGTTACCCTCTTCAAAAACTTCGTGTGTTAGAATAGGTGTTTGAAGCGGAGGAGAAGGAACCTGAGATGCAAACCTCTCAAGACACGTAGACATGGCACCGAGGCCAGGCATGAATGAGGAACAATGATGGCTATCGTCCCACGGAGGATCCTCAAGAGACATAGTTTCCACGATGGCTTCATCGAAGGGAAATATCTCTTTCAAGGGATCGGGCGAATTTGAGTCGCCAAGCCAAGGGGATTGAGAATAAGTGTCAAGAGACATGCCCAAAGTAGCATGATCAGGAGGCGGAGGCTCTAAACCCGAAATAAGTTCACAATATTCAAATCTCGATCGGACTTAAAGGCATCGAATCTCCAAAAGAATCAATATGATCAGGCGAAGGGATGATCCACGGTGTTGGGCCTTGAAATTGTCATTCACTTCCATTACATTTTCACTTATATTTCCATATTACCACCTTCACTACACCTCAATTTCATTACATTTACCTTACCATTACCACTATTGGGTTACATTTATGTTTTTCCAAACTTCATTAATTCTTAGCATTTTAAACTGAATTTGTGGTTAAAAATTGGAAAATAATGTGCATATGCTTATACCTAACAAGTGGGATGAGATTTTTGCCATGTGTAGGTCAAAAGGAAGCTTCTAAAAGACCTTTATGTGGCCTACCAAAACCAAATTCGAATTTGAGTGGTGAAGATCATGGGATCATGAGGATATGTGTCTCAATTCCTTTTTGTATTGAAACTCTAAAAAGATATGTGTCTCATTTCCTATTTTGTATTGAAACTCTAAAAAGACATGTATCTTATCATTTCCTATTTTGATTGTAACTCTAGAGATAGAGGGAGAGATTCATGGACTCTCATTAATGAGATAACTTCTCATTTTTTTGTATAAATAGGGGAAGCTTTTTCCTATCAGGAGGTGAAAAAAATTAGGAGAAGAAGAAAAGGATTATAAAGTATTTTGTAACAAGGCTTGAGATGGAATGGGATGTAGATTTGTGAGTTTATCAATAAAGAAGTTCTATGATGTTTTTTTGATTAAATATTCAAGGAGCTAAGGATTACACCGAATTGGTAGCAGAGGGCCCCTGCTATTCAAGGAGGTTTCATGTGTTTTCTAGCTAAGTCATTTTAATTTCTGTTTTAGTATCTTCTTTACTTCTTGCTTTCCAGATTGCTTTCTTATTTCACAATCATTATGTTTCCCTCGGTTCAGTTTATTGAATAATAACGAGTGACTTATAACTACAATGATTGTTTCGGCATTTTATTTTATGTCATAGGAGATCCTCGTTACACTACAATTAATCTCTTTCAAAAGCTATTCCAATAAACCTTGATTGACTGAATAAGATTTAGTTGTAATTTTTTTGAGTTATTGATTGTTTCAGCATTTTATTTTATGTCATAGGAGATCCTCATTACACTACAGTTAATTTCTTTCAAAATCTATTCCAATAAACCTTGATTGAATGAATAAGATTCAGTTGTAATGTTTTTGAGTTATTGATTGTTTCAGCATTTTATTTTATGTCATGGGAGATCCTCATTACACTACAATTAATCTCTTTCAAAAGCTATTCCAGTAAACCTTGATTGAATGAATAAGATTCAGTTTTAATATTTTTGAGTTATTGATTGTTTCAGTATTTTATTTTATGTCATAGGAGATCCTCATTACACTACAATTAATCTCTTTCAAAAGCTATTCCAATAAACCTTGATTGAATGAATAAGATTCAGTTGTAATGTTTTTGAGTTATTGATTGTTTGAGCGTTTTATTTTATGTCATAGGAGATCCTCATTACACTACAATTAATCTCTTTCAAAAGCTATTCCAATAAACCTTGGTTTAATTAATAAGATTCAGTTGTAATGTTTGAGTTACTAGTTTTTTTCATTTCCTGAATCTTCAATTAAGCTGCAATATCCATGGATTAGGATTTCTAGTTTTCATCATTTCTTAATTAGAAAATAGACTCCAAAAACTTGTAAATAAAACTATGTTTTAATTCATTTGACAACACTTCCTTTTCCTTCCTTTTTAAATAGATTTAATCTCATATTTCTAGTTTAGAATAGAATGCTAAGGGTCAAAATATAAAAACTCCCAAAACATCAACAAAACATTAAAACAACGAAGTAAGAAAAATGAAAACTTAGGCACATACAGTGCATTACACTTCATCAGTTTACTAGCCCTAGTCGATAATTTATGTTAACAATTTACGACACTAAATTGACTAAACATTTTGGCGCCATTGCCGGGGAAGAGTAACTAAGTAGCCTTATTTCTTACATCTAAAAAAAAAATTAATAATTTCTCGACTATGCTCTCCTCCTGCACTTTATGTTATCTAGAAGATCAGAAAAAGAGAATTTTTATGTTCAAAAAAAAAAAATTAATAAATTATGTTTTCATCATTTAATTTTACAATAAACTTAGAAAAAAAAATGAAAAATTTTAATTTCAATAAATTGTTTCGTTTATATATATATATATATATATATATATATATATATATATTTTAAATTTTTGAAAATATAATATATATAATTTTATTAACAAATCAATTAAAAAAATTAAAAAATAAAATTTAAATTAAAAAATAATAATATTTTGGCTCATGGAAATAAGACCCACGTATATGCGTGAGGCCAGCCTTTGGCTTGGCTTTACGCATATATGCAGGCCTTCAATCTACACAAAGACCCATGCACTGCAATAACAATTAAAAAAAAAAAACCTTCTCTTTTCCATATTCATTTTTTTTTCTCAAAAAGCAGTTATTAGAAATTTTTTTTTTTTAGAAACAGAAAATGAAGGTATATCACATGAAAAAACTGTTGATGAGAAGAAGATTGAAAATCGCATATGAAGAGAAGATTACAAATTCAATTGCAGGGACAGACAATGGAAGTGTATCACATGAAGAGATTGTTGATGAAGAGAAGATTTCAAACTACTGATAAAGAGAAGATTGCAGATTCCATTGCAGGTAATTGAAATGAGGGAGATCGATCTGAACTTTTATATGAGATACAAGCCATTACACTTCAAAACCTGCAAATAAAAATAAATCAAACCACAACAATTTTATTGCAGAAGTAATTGCCAAAAAATGAAATGCGTAATTGTTAAAAAGACCCGATTTTAAAATGCATTTTCTAAGCAAACCGAGGCAAATTAGAAAAAATAAAACATGGGTTTTTTCAGGAACGGGGTGAATTAGGTAACCTTATCAGAACTTTCTAAAATTTGCAACCATTTGGGAGAAATTTGTTGTAAATACTGAGAGGGGGGGTGAATCAGTATTTCTTTCAATTAGAGAATTAGTTAATCTTCAATTATTATCAATGTTTGTACAATGATAGCAGCAAACAAGAGGAACACAAATGCACACAGTTTTTAAGGTGGAAACCCACTCCAGGGAAAAACCACCTAATGCTTTTCTAATAATTCTTTTCAACTCCAATTGAAAATAATGCTCCAACTTCCTAGAATCTAGAAAAGCATTCTTCTCTAGCTCCCACTGGATGGACGCTCCAACGCCCGAGATTATTCAGTAGTCACTGAATGAATGCCCCAACACCCAATGAGCTACAACTCACCCTAGCACCACCCTACCACCCTATAGAAAAATAAAATAAGAATGGACTCTCGTACCAAGGAAAATGGTCCACTTTATAATGATATAGAATGATGTAGAAGAAGAAGATATACTAGACCATAACCCGAACTTTGACACAACCACATAATGATGATCCTAGACCTCCCAACACTGCCTCTTCAACCCTTGGCAGATAGACACTAGTACAATTTGTACAATAATGTATTTACAATGACTAAGTACAATGATACCTTTACAATGATTGTATGCAATGCTGCCCACTTGAAGACTTCATATGATGAACTTCTTGCTGTTGTTATGCACCTTGGTTGCTGCTCTTGTCATGCTACCCTCTGCTGCACCTTGTTTTTCTTTTCTGCCGTAGAAATTCTGGTCCTTTGCAATCCTTGACAACACATGATCTAGCTTTTTCTTGCCTTCTAGGAGCTCGATATTGAATCTGGTGTATCTCTGTTATTTCAGATCCTCAATATCTGATTTTCGGTCCTATAGTAGTCCTCTAAGTCTTCTTTCCAATGCCACAAGTCTGACCCAATTTGGATTCTTCAAGAGAGATTTATACCCAATTTCTCACACTACCCTAATTATGGACTATTTCAGTAGAGCGCATTTGTACGGCATGCCATGTGTCACTATTTTTTCATTTTACTTTGAAATTGATATAGAGAAAACTACAGATTGTGCACTACCTGCCAATTTTTATGGAATTCCAATATGATACTCAGAGAGAGAGTTATGATGATTTTACCAATGTCACTTCTTTGAGATGAATTTCAGGAACCTGCACAAACCCTTACTTCCACAGATCATATCTCCAAAAATGTTGCGCAACTTAATCTGAAATTTTTACTGAAGCTTCCTCAAGATTTCGGCTTCACCTCGGAAAAATTTCAGCTTTTGAGCCTTCGTATAAAAATATTTAGAGCGAAAATTCCACGATGACCTATTTCAGATGGCCAAATCCCATGCATAAGGAGGAAATGAAGATCACAATTTATATGAATGCTTAAGCTGAGAGGGGCTTCAACAAGTGAACGTGGGAGGGATCTTAGGAGCTCAAAAAATAATAATTATGACTTTTCAATGATCCATGCCCCAACCCCATGGAGTTTTAGCCCACTAACTGGGGGTACAAACTTCAAACATGAAAATCTCTCAAACCGTGAAGAATTACATGGCGTGCCATATATCAATGGAAACATCTTGACAAGTAGAAACCATAAAAAACATTATTGACCTAGAATATATTAATTTGGTAGGTAAAAATTCCCATGTAATATTGGGTTAGCCCCTGGTGCTACTTGGGTTGACATCAATGACAATCGTTGATCAACAAAATTCAAGGTTCTTCGGAGCACTAATTTGCAGTGTGTATGAGAGAAAAACTTTTTTTTTTTTTTTTTTTTTTTTTTTTTTTTTTTTTTTAAATGTAAACAGTCACGGTTTTATAAAATTCAATTTTGAGAAATAATCAAGGATCTGATTTCCTTATCTGAAGAAAAATGTGGCATAATTCATATGTGGTGGCACATGATGAGTAACAAATGGATTATTTGAGGCAAAGGCATTATCACATGTGCATCAAATGCAAGTTGTATAAATTGAGAAGGATTCTACCTCCATCTCCTTCGTAGTTAGGAACTTGACTTTAGAAATTTCAAGCTTTTTATTTTTATCTTGCATGAAAGAGGCATTGGCATGACTTTGTTTCAAAAAGATTCATAATGACTATTATTTCATCCATGCTTTATATATATATATATATATATATATATATATATATATATATATATATATAATTTATTTTTTAATAAAAAACATTTTAAAATAAAATAATTCAAAAAAAAAATTCTTCTTAATAATGGTTTGCAGGACATAACGAATCTTTGTGATGCCAATCATTTTACTGAGCCCAGTGCATGAAGTCATCCAACAATAGGGAGTTGATTTATTTTTCATGGTTATTCTTTAAAAATTGATTGTTATCGATATCATGAATTGGACCGAATATAAAACTTTTTGGTTTACCTTAATCTATTTCATTTGACATTTAATTTTTGCATAAGAAACAAAAAGGAATTGGCCATTTCTTTTTTAACACACTTATGTTATTTATGCCAAGTTTTTTTTTGCGGGTTTGGGATGATCGAATGATCATTGAAAAAAATTAATTGAGCGCACAATTGGTTTTCAAAGGACCGATTTCATGAGAAACATAAGAACAAGTCCATGTTCATATCCATCAAGACCATTACTTTTCCTCCCTTTTTGAATTGTAAATCCAAACAAGAACTTCAAAGCAAGCCACAGTTATTTTTCCCAGCAAAAGTTAGTTGTTCATTTTCCTTCATTGACATACACTTTCCATTACCTTTTGTCTACTCCACAAATAAAAGCAATAATCTCATTTACATGCTTATTGCTCATTGCCATTTTCCATTCTCATTTCCCTTTACATTAGCTATTGTATTTCTACTTAGTCATTCAATAAAATCCCCGTCTCATTTTCCTTCACTGCTCATTTTTTTCCCCCAGTCATTATATTTTCCTGCCCTACTTTCACTAGCCTAGCAATAAAACCATTCAACTCCTCTACAAAGCTGATTCATTTCATTTCCATTTTCATTATGTCAAACAAACCTTGATCCATAGCAAAAATTTTCATCCATAGTCCTTTTAAAAAAAAAAAAAAAGTATTATTTCATGCTTACGTTAGATGATGGAGGATTCCTTAAGGCCTTCCTTCTAACAAGTCTTGGCCTATCGACATCAGCACATTATCTAGGTCCAAGACTAGAGTCCTTAATAGTACCTTGAGGCTTGTATGCATTAATGACAAGTTCTCTCGCTGACAATCATGGGAATACATCAATTTCCCTTGATCGTCAGATCTTGCAAGTAGCTCGACATCAGCCCATCTATTCTCACTTCGCAAAATGTACTTAGGTACCTTGGCACTCATTGACATTAATGGTGAGTATGTCTCGCATTAGTTAATGACATTCATCAATGGTCGATAATCCAATGACTTCTCGACATCAACACATTTATTCACATGACTAGAATTGTACCATCGAATTTTGTAACGATTGAAGACTACATCATTTCAGTAGTTTGCAGCGGGAATAAATTTGTATCAGTAGCAATAAAGATCCCAATCTTGTCATCAGCATAAAGAGAAAAAAGAAGCAGATCAAATTCATTTGTTTACTTAGTTGAACAACATTAACATCCACACTCTTCAGTACACACATGCAACTCATCCATTTCCAAAGGGTAAGTTAAGGTAGTCATTTTCTAACTTTTTACCATAGAATTCCTTGAAAAGCTAGAATGATAATTTTTGGAAAAAAACATCTCTTCCTCATTTCATAAAATTGCCAATACCATCAGTTGGGGGCCGGGGGGGGTGGGGGAGGGGGTGTGGGAAATACATTCATATTCATACTTTGTCATGTTCATATCACATTCAGAAACCCACATACTTCCAAAAGATATTAACTATTACATTATTATTATGAGCATACAGTGGCTTTTCAAAAATACTCAAAAGGTAATTGGATACAAACACAATCATGGTTGTCACACAAGAACCAACCATGATGCAATCCAATAAAGATATACTTTGCAATAAAAATCAAATTATCATTATGCAAAGATCAAAGTTCAAAATTGAATGCAACAACAAAATATCGTTGTAACACAAGAACCAACCATGTTGCAAATCAAGTAAAACACTTTGCAAAAGTATGAAGTTATCAAATGATATCACGCAAAGTTAAGACGAAGCTCAAGGATCAAAAAGAATTAATGTAATAGATTGCATGAGGACATGCAATAGCTTCAATTTGGGGGATGTTGGGCCTTGAAATTGTCATTCACTTCCATTACATTTTCACTTATATTTCCATATTACCACCTTCACTCCACCTCCATTTCATTACATTTACCTTACCATTACCACTATTGGGTTACATTTATGTTTTTCCAAAATTTATTAATTCTTAGCATTTTAAAGTGAATTTGTGGTTAAAAATTAGAAAATAATGTGCATATGCTTATACCCAACAAGTGGGATGAGATTTTTTCCATGTGTAGGTCAAAAGGAAGCTTCTAAAAGACCTTTATGTAGCCTACCAAAACCAACTTCGAATTTGAGTGGAGAAGATCATGGGATCATGAGGATCTGTGTCTCATTTCCTTTTTGTATTGAAACTCTAAGAAGATATGTGTCGCATTTCCTATTTTGTATTGAAACTCTAAAAAGACAGGTATCTTATCATTTCCTATTTTGATTGTAACTCTGGAGATAGAGGGAGAGATTCATGGACTCTCATTAATGAGATGACTTCTCATATTTTTGTATAAATAGGGGAATCTTTCTCCTATCAGGAGGTGAAAAAAATAGGAGAAGAAGAAAAGGATTATAGAGTGTTTTGTAACAAGGCTTGAGATGGAATGAGATGTAGATTTGTGATTTTATCAATAAATAAGTTCTTTGATGTTGTTTTGATCACATCTTCAAGGAGCTAAGGATTACACCGAATTGGTAGCAAAGGGCCTCTGCTATTCAAGGAGGTTTCATGTGCTTTCTAGCTAAGTCATTTTAATTTATGTTTTAGTATCTTTCTTTACTTCTTTCTTTCCAGATTTCTTTCTTATTTCACAGTCATTGTGTTTCCCTGGGTTCAGTTTATTGAATAATAACGAGTGACTTATAAGTACAATGATTGTTTCAGCATTTTATTTTATGTCATAGGAGATCCTCATTACACTACAATTAATCTCTTTCAAAATCTATTCCAATAAACCTTGGTTGAATGAATAAGATTCAGTTGTAATGTTTTTGAGTTATTGATTGTTTCAGCATTTTATTTTATGTCATAGGAGATCCTCATTACACTACAATTAATCTCTTTCAAAAATTATTCCAATAAACCTTGATTGAATGAATAAGATTCAGTTGTAATGTTTTTGAGTTATTGATTGTTTTAGCATTTTATTTTATGTCATAGGAGATCCTCAGTACACTACAATTAATCTCTTTCAAAAGCTATTCCAATAAACCTTGATTGAATGAATAAGATTCAGTTGTAATGTTTTTGAGTTATTGATTATTTCAGCATTTTATTTTATGTCATAGGAGATCCTCATTACACTACAATTAATCTCTTTCAAAAGCTATTCCAATAAACCTTGATTGAATGAATAAGATTCAGTTGTAATTTTTTTGAGTTATTGATTGTTTCAACATTTTATTTTATGTCATAGGAGATCCTCATTACACTACAATTAATCTCTTTCAAAAGCTATTCCAATAAAACTTGATTGAATGAATAAGATTCAGTTGTAATGTTTGAGTTATTAGTTGTTTTAATTTCTTGAATCTTCAATTAAGCTGCAATATCCATGGATTAGGATTTCTAGTTTTCATCATTTATTAATTATAAAATAGACTCCAAAAACTTGTAAATAAAACTCTGCTTTAATTCATTTGACAACATTTCCTTTTCCTTCCTTTTTAAATAGATTTAATCTCATCTTTCTATTTTATAATAGAATGCTAAGGATCAAAATATAAAAACTCCCAAAACATCAACAAAACATTAAAACAAAAAAGTAAGAAAAAGGGACACTTAGGCACATACAGTGCATTACACTTCATCAGTTTACTAGCCCTGGTCGATAATTTATGTTAACAATTTAGGACACTAAATTGACTAAACACACGAGTCGTCAGACCGAGAGATCATATTAATTTAAA
Source organism: Pinus albicaulis (assembly GCA_034641835.2). Lineage (NCBI taxonomy): Eukaryota > Viridiplantae > Streptophyta > Pinopsida > Pinales > Pinaceae > Pinus > Pinus albicaulis. Next base: position 369,000,969 of record CM076575.1, read on the forward strand.
CAGTGTTGGGTGGAGGAAGAGGAAAAATACCAATGAGTATAGGATCTTTAAAGAGACATAGCCCTATGCTCTCGTAGGGAGTATGAATTTGATCCACGTGTGGAATGTTGTTCTCGGAAGAAGAAGTGAAGAACGACAACTGATCAATAGTAACAATCTTTCCTTCGTGGGGAAATTTCAAAATATGAAAGAGAGTGGATGGCATGCACAGCATGGCATGAGTCCAACTGCGACCGAGGAGAAGATTTTAATTGAGCTTGGCATAAACTACTTCAACCTTGACATTGATTGTCTTCCCTTCTAGAGTAATCAGTAAACTAGTGAGAACACCAAGAGGTTTTGATTCCCTTCCATCAAACGCTTCTAGAGTGTTTGGACATGAATTCAAAGCTGAAGAACCAATGGCTTTCCAGTAGGTAGATGACATGACGCATGTAGATGCACCCTCATCCACAACCGTTCGATGGATATTGAGTCCATTAATGCCAACTTGAATGATGAGCGCAAGCTGGTGCAAGAGACGTGGGACGAAATTCTCCAAGTCGAAAGCGATAAGGCTTGAATCAGTAGGATCAACCCTGTCGATTGCAGATAACAAAGCCTTCCATTGAGATAGACAACTCTAAAGTACTTCTAAGGCAGACATTGCAGATGGCGCCTGAGCCAAATCCTCAACAATACTGTAATGTTGAGAAGCATGGGCGTTGGGACTGTAAGAATACTTACAGAGTACACCTTTTGAAGGTTGTCATACAACAGGCTTAGTACTGGGCCTTTCAATCTGAATAGGGCCAGAAACAGGTGGAGGAGGAGGACCATCAGCAATCTCCTTCCCCACTGCCTGACGTGGTTCAATATAATCTTTCAACCGGGTAGTGATAGCAATGGATGCAGAACAGTTCATCATAAAAACCTGAGAGCCAAACGTGCAGAGGACTGAGTTTTCTCTACCATACAGGTCTGCTGTGATGGAAAAGGTTCTTTGAGAACTGTCGGAGTTCCTTGGGTGCCTTTGAGAAACCTAGTCACTTCGTCCCATCGAGGACAGTCCTTAGTGCAGTTCTCTTCATCACAAATCAAGCAAAGGTACTTCGGTTTTCCCTGTGAACCATCATCAGCACGAGATTTCTGAGAATCCTATTTTGGGGTATCGACTTTGGCTTTACCTTTACCCTTATTTTTTCCCTTGGAATTTTTATCCATCGGATTGACCTGGATGGCATTGACTTCCACGGCTTTACAAAAATTCGGGGTAGACTGAGAAGCAGTATCAATGGAAGGATTAGATTTTTACCTCCCAAGGTTCGAAGGAGAAGACTTCCTAGAAGTCTGAGATACGGAACCAATGATACCATTGACGGATGGCATCACTGATGCTTTAGAAGTTCCAGGTCGAGGAGCATCATGCAAGATATCATATAACGTGCCAGACTGGGAGTACACAAGATCAAGGTACTGGGCATGAGAAATGGCATGTTCTTCGGTTACACATGCCCCCATAGCTATGTCTTTAACAATTTTATTGACAAATGAGGTAGTGAACCAATTAGTTAGAAGCTGATCAAGAATGTCAAACTTGATCAAGCGACGATAGTGCCTCCAATCATGAATACGATCCGAGATATGAGTAGCTAGGTCTTGTTTCAAGGATGTGAGGAGGTGCGTCTCGGTCTCATATCGAACTAGTAACTGGAAAAGTGTAAGAAATTCCATGGCTAAAGAGTTGAAATCTTGGAATATGCCACGAGATAATTCAATGTACCACTTTGCAGCGACACAAATAAGATTCCATTGGAAAATATGGAGTCGGATGGAGTCGTCAACCCAAGAGTTAGAGGAACACCAAAGATGGTATGTCATAACATGCGCTTGGGGGTCTTATCCGGACTTGCCCTCAAACTTAGGACAATCACCAAGGATTTTGGTTGGAACTGGAGGCCAATACGGATTATGAAGAATTGGATCATTTGTCAATTTTGACACATTAGGAAGTTCCAACGTCACGATAAACGATAATTGAGGATTAAAAGGCATTGGAGGTCGTTGATAAGGACCAGTGTTAACATTCCACCCAGGTTGAGAGAAATTCTGCCCCCATATATTTTGTCTCGGAGAATTCTGTCCATAGGGGTTATAAGCTAAATAGTTCTGCCCATACTAGGGTTGAGGATCGGGATACTAATTCTGAGCATACCACTGAGGTCCTTGCTGAGCAACATATGGATTCTGCTACGGAATGTAAGCATTGCCTTGAGGTGGATTTTTCACCATCTGGGATTGATTTTGAGGGTAATAAGTAAAACCTTGGGGCACACTATATACAGCCTGATATTAACCTTGAGGAGGGTAAGTAGCACCTTGGGGTTGAGCAGGTGGTACCTGCTGAGCAGGTTGAATGGGCTACTGAGCTGGTTGAACAGGTTGAACCAGTTATTGAGCAGGTTCAACAAGTTGAACTAGCTACTAAGGCTAGGCAGGTTGTCCCTGCGGAGCAGGTTGGCCTAGATGTTGAGGGCCACCAGGTTGCCCTTGCGGAAGAGGTTGGCCCGATGGTTGTGATGGACCAGGTTGTCCCTAATAACGAGGTTGACCCGGAGCAAGACCGTAGGGTTGTCCTTGTTGTACAAAATTTTGGCCTTGTAAAACGTAAGGTTGTTGCTGTTGCACAAAATTTTGTTCCTGTGATGGATACATCTGCCCCCCAGGAACATAAGACACTCCTGGTTGAAATTGAGGCTGACCGTTAGGACCGTAGGGTTGTCCTTGCTAGACCGAAGGTTGACCCTGTAAGGGTTGGCCTTGTGGACCATAAGGTTGTCCCTGAAGACCAAAGGTTTGTCCCTGCTAGACCAAAGGTTGTCCCTATAAGGGTTGTCCTTGTGGGCCCGAGGGTTGCACTTGTATTAACAACCCTTAATGAGGAACGGTCCGATAAGGATAAGCCGGAGGCAGATAAACAACTTGATGCAGATAAATTGGAGGCATATAAACGGGGTTACCATAGACATCATAGTGATGTGGAGGATTGACAGGAGCTTGGGGCTGCTGAGAACCCTGAGAGTTATGTTGCTAAACAGCCAACAAATACTCATCGAAAGTAAGGCCGCCAGGAATAGAAGTGGAAGTTGTAGCCACACTAGAAGCAGGCGTGGTTTCCATAGCGCGAGCTTGTGATCTACTCACGACGAGATTGACAGGCCATGTAGGATTAAGAAATATGGACATGTGAGTGTGAAAAGATCCTAATGACTGATGCATAACAACCAGTGCAGATGAAGCCACACAGACGGTAGGTTGGACTGGGACAGATGTAACAGTGACCGATGAGCTAGATGTTGAAGGCGACAATCCTAACGAAGGAAGGACCAAACTCCTTAGAGGAGTCGAGGTACCAGATTGTGCTATGGACGCAACACCAGAAATAATTTGACTCAAAGTCCGATAACCAGGTGGAAGTGACACCAATTGAGGAGAAGGTTGATTAGAAACACGCAAGAGATTTTTTGGGAAAATTTGATATTCCCCTATAGAAACAGGCATTTCTTCACTACCGACAGGACTTGAAGAATTCATGTCTCATGAAGCCGTAAGATCATCGAAAGGACAATGAGGACTAGGATGTAAAGCGGCTAAAAACGGTAATCCCGAAGTAAGAGGCGAGAATTCTTCCTCGCTCCCAAAACCAAACCAAGCACCCTGAGGAGGAAAATTGAATTCAACTGACTCTTCAGGAAGAGATCAGGTAGCAAGAGGCAAGGCAGTGGAGAGGATAGGCTGCGAAAACTCGGTAGACCTAGTGGACTGAGGGGTTTCAAAAGAAACTTCAGGAAAATAACTACCACTAGGAGGCAGTGAAGAAGATGACGAAACTGGAGGTTCCACCACCGTGACAATATTTCAACACAGGAAGGAAAATGAGATAGCCAATTCAAGGTTCCAAGATCAAACTCTAAGGAATTAAAAAATCAAGCTAAGTAAATAACTTTTAATGGGCATCTAATCATAGGTAATTAATTTTACGACACTAGAACAAAAATTTGTTGTTTCATGTTTTAAGAGTCGAGAAACAGACAAAATATGACTCTAGTCAATTTCAATTTTAAACAAGCGTGAAAGGACAAGCTGCTCAATGATCTCTTCTCTTTTTAATTAGTCACAAAAATATCGAAATGACTACTCAGGTAATCTAGGCAAGAGGGTGTACCAAGTTTCCGAGAACTTCCATACTCACCTTAGTGATCAAATGAAAGAGAAATGACCAAGGACTTAACGTACATGCAAGTAGTCTCCCCGAATGCTATGTTCGGTGTATCACGGTCACAGGGTGGCAGACTCGGCTTCCTACAGATATAGGATTTGAACCTATGAGGGTCTCCTTTTATATATGCGACGGTACAGGGAGCACAATTTTGTACTAGTGTTGTCTAAATCCAGGTGGCGAATGACAGCTACTAGGTTTAATGACTCTGGAACATGTCACTACCCTAGACCATTAAAAATGTTTGCATTAGTTTCCAATGTTTCATTAGATTAATTGAATAAATTTTAAAGTTGATCTTGAATTAACGTTTCAGTTTCAAGGCCCTGCCGAATGGGATCTCAAATTCCTAAATGCACACTATATGCAAAAGAACACCATTTTCCGTTCGATGAATGCTAACTAAGAGAAGGATAGAGATCTTTCAGAAAGCAGCAAACAATGAAATCATAAGAAGAAGTCCCCTAATGCATCTAATACAACCAAACGAGAAACGAAAAACTCTTTCCTAGTTCACTAAGAGCTAGTTATGCAAAAGAAATTTTCATTTTCAATGCAAACGAAAGAATGCAAATTTTTTGTTTTTTGAATGAATGAAGCACACAATGCACTAATTATATTAAAAATCAAATCAAACACTATTTGGGAGCACTGCGAATGTAGACATATCAAAATGAATAATTCGAAATCAATACAGACATTAAAACGTACTCAAACCAATGATCCACTCTTTCAAACAATTAGAAAGCTTTCAAAATGACCCAAACGAGAAATTTGATCTATGCTCAAAGTGAAGAGATGGAGACTCAAACAAAAACAAAATTAATCGTTCAACAAACCAAAAAATCAAAGGATCAAGAAAGACTAATACAACTGATCAGGGAATCAAACTAACCAAATCAAAAAGACTCGAACTTCAATCAGAAGGCTCAGTGAGCGAAAGACACCTAGAAACCCTAGGGCTATGAACTACATTGATGAGAGAATAGACAAATAGCTGAGAAGAGAAAGCCTACAGCAGTCAAAACAATTCCAAAAGACCAATTGCAAATCAAGAAACAATCCAGATTCAAGCACAACTGACCAAAAACTCAGCAAAAGGATCAAACCAAACACTACAGGATTCAGCGCGACTATGAGGTGGTAATCCATGCCAAACAGGGGTTGGAGCTATTGAGACAAAAGAAACTAGCGCCAATAGGCACGACTGTTCAAATCAAACCCACGCCAAGTTGGATAACTATGGGAGGATGGAAGAACCAGTGAGCATAGGTCAATATTGACACTTTGGAGTTGAACAGGAGAATTCTAAACAACCAAACAAGCCACAAAAGACAAACAAGCAATCAAATGACCAACATCGACGGGACGACAAAATCACACTGATCCCCAGCGAAGTTGCCAACTTGTTGGAAAGGTAAATCCCCTCTGCAGATAGAGGTGATCCCTCTAGCCCTAGAGTGGGTCTAGAAAAAAGGGAACAAGCTAAGGTGTAGGTTCCTAGCTAACAAATTAAATAGGTTGGGGTATATTGTCCCACCTGGAGTCCAACGCGATTTTCGCAGCTATAGTAATGATAGCCTCTTGATCTCTATCCTGACAGGTCGCGGTCCTTCAACAATGGTACTCGTATTCCTGCACAAATATCAAAGACAAGAGCGATATACAAGACAATAATCACATTCGTAGCTAACTATCTATTCAAGGAGGACTATGTGTTTACAACATAGAGTTAAATAATGTAGCAGTCGGTCTCTTAATTACCTCTATGAGTAAGAGTTAAATAACCTTAATTTTCTCTCCTTCACTCCATCTCTTCTCCCTTCACAAATTCTCTCTGAAACTTAAAAGTAATATATTCTGTGTTTACAACATATTATTTTGAGTTTCCCCTCTCTTCACAAACTCATGATGAAAATTTAAAGTAATAGATTATGTGTTTACAAAATATTATTTCGAGTTTCATCTCTCTCCATGAATTTCCTCTGAAACTTAAAAGTGGTAGTTTATGTGTTTACAACATATTACTTTTAGTTTCCCCTGTAGTTCTTCTTTTCATTCAGATATCAGCAGTGAATGGAATTATGAAATATTTTATTATTCTAGATCATTAAGGGTTTTAGAAATATAGTCTCCATAGGGATAGAACAAAGACCTCATGATAAAATCATTTCTGTGACACACTTTTATAATGTCTTAAGCATTGATTCCTTTCACAACCGAGGGATTGTCTCTTAAGATACAACAGGACCGACATTATTTGAGGACTAGGAATCCAAGATAAGAATAGTCCTGGACATACTCTGAGAGAACACAAGTGGAGTATCTTCCGAGAGAGACAATGATGAAGGTATCTATTAATTATTGGTCTCGCCATCATTGGGCTCAAGATCTCGTGGAGAAATGGAGATGTTAGTCAAGGCCTCGCTATGTGACAATGTTGGTTAATATGATGCTATATAGATGGGTTGCCAATCTCATTCGTCTTATGAGATTATTTAGCTTGAGAATGACCAATAACATTATGAATACCTCTCTAGTTAAGAGGGAGTGTCGAAAAGAGAAACTAGGTTCGGTCTCATAATGACATGTCATTATGATTTTATGTAAATAAGATACAAAGAAAATAAAATTTATTTATGGTATTACTTGCATCATGGGTTTCATGAGCAGGAGATTTTATTTATAGGTCAAAGACTTCTTCTTGATGTCTTTATGATTTTTTCTTCTTGTCATAAAAATAATGTAGTTATTTCTATGTAAATGAAGTCATGTTACACATGTAAGCCTGATACATATGTCTATGTAAAAGTTGTACTCCAAGACCTTGTCACTAGGCCTCTCCTAGTCGGCCTTTACCCTAAGAACATCCTCCTAGATTATTTCGTCTCACCTACAAATATCATCTAGGCCTAGATACAAGAATAGAGCCTCTATATATAGCATGACTCGCCTCACTATAGCACAACGATTTCGGTCAAGAATTTCATAGAAAAAGTGTGAAGGAAGTGATTGTAATAGGTGTGAAGGAGGAGGCATATTAGCGAAGTAGTAAGGGATATATATATATATATATATATATATATATATATATATATATATATATATATATATATATATATATATATATATATATATATATATATATATATATATATATATATATATATATATATATATATATATATATATATATATATATATATATATTTGTTTTGGGTTCGTGTATACCTCGCATATCTCAGAAAGGATGAGGGTTATTACAGCGTGAATATTGTTGAACTGTATTAATCACTTTTAAATGACTAAGACAGTACACATAAATTATCGACCAGGGACATACTTTATTTCAATGGTAGTTGCATTGTCTATGTCGATACACTATACCAGAAGCGGAAATAAAACAAGAAGAAATCGTTGTTGAACAAATTGTTGAAACTAACACTCATACAAGAATAAAAAGGATCTACAAGAATGTAATCACACTTCAGATAAACCAGTATCTAGTGTGCCACACTAACTACACTAGTTGGTACCTCTATTTGGATCTGTTTAACAGCATAATAAATACCTGGAACTAAAGAAGATCTACTTACAACTGACACAACAACGACGACACTCCACGAATATGCAGAAATAAATATAAGATATAATACAGCTACCCTACGATTGCAATCCCTGCTAAAGAGGAGGGCCCTTCCTCCCTAGCAGTGTGCAGGAAGAAATGAAAAATAAATGAGAATTAGATCAATCAACACATGTAACAGAAACAACACGATATTTCGTATTATGATTATCAAAATTTATAGAGTAAAAATGGCGATATTGTTATGTGCTAACCCCCCAACCTTGAAGGTCCAAGTGTATATATAATAATTACATATCTAGAAAATGAGGAACAGATCAGTCATGAGAATCTCCCTATTCTCATGTTGATCGAAATAAATTAAATACAGTTACAACCGATTCCCTCAATAAAATTCCTGAATGGGAAAGCATTGATTTCAACCAAAACTGTTTGAAGATATTATTATAAATAACAATACATGATAACTCCTACAGTTTTCGTTGGAATGTGACAGCTGTAGCGTAACAAATTTCAAATACAGATCAGCATCCATAATTTAGCAATACGCAAACAACAACGCAACTGTAGCTAGCAATCTGTAGTAGCGGATCTGTAACAGCACCGCACTGTAAAAAAAAAGGATGTCACAACCAAGGCGTTGACTCGGCATGAGGTAGAAATGCCATGTAACAGCATGATGTAATAGCATGCTTCCAACTGGTTCTATGCACTTGTATGTTCTAGGTCCTTGTGCTTGAAATAGTATCTAAAAGAATATCGAAAAGGCCAAAGAACTTCTCCCAATTTTCATCTCAGTTAGCCACAAAAAAGGAACAATACATCATAATAATTAAAAAGAATGGAAAGGTAATGAAACAAGGTAAAGTTATGTTGTTTCTGGATAAAGGAAAGGAAAAAGGCAAGTATGGTCCCTAGGTTGGAGGTCAAAAAGGAAAAAATGAGGGAAGAAAATGTAGGAAATTAGTATAAAAATGACACCAACATCTCCCCCAACTAAAGTTCTTGCATGTCCTCATGCAAAAATATCAGCTCCCCCGATTATACCTCCTATGTAGGTTAGTGAAGTCGTAGGCGCCAATAGTGTCTTCATCTGGAGAACTGTACCCCTGAGTAGAAAACAACTTACTTGGCCATGACTCTTCTTCGTAATCGCTCAGCGCATAGTGGTCCTGGTATTCTTCCACTGGCAACCATATCAAAGGAAATCTAAATTTCAATCCAATCCAGAAAAAACCAAGGGATTTTTCCACCTAGGCTTATTTTGGTATATGTGTAACAACAACTACAAAATTTTGGAATACAAATGGATTCCCTTCCTACAACTCGACACTACTTGTTTCTATCTACTTGAGGCACCATGCCAGCGCTCGACTCTTCATCTGTGCAAATTGATTGAGACAGAACTCCAAGATTCTTCTTCTGTAGGTAGTATTTGGCTCCCTCAACCCTAGAGTACTCAAAAACTTTTTAAATTCATGCCTCAGTTCAGCGGCCATTCCTGGTTCTTCTCTAATCCATAATGTTGTCTTATTTTCGTTAGTCTCCATTGTTTGCATGGAAAAATGCCACTTGATTTGATTTCTCATGAATGAAATGAAGGCGTGTAGCTGCAGATCTCCCATATATGAGAATACAGTTGCTACCATCTGCATGTTGACATGCTCACAAATAATATTATGCAAAAACAGCTCGCACAGCAAGCTCTGTTCATCAAAATAGTTGGCGTGAAAAACATCAAGAAAAGTGCAGGTAGAAGTACCCACATAAGGATTGTCTTCCATGATAGCTTTCAACTAAAATAAATAATGACACTCCCAAAGAAAAATAGGGTAGGACGGGGAAGGCTGCCTGCACCCCAACAAGTTGATGGAAAGATCATGAAGCTTATGTCTATCAGCAGTCAAATTCTAAACATGTTCTTGTAACAACAGCAGTTGTTTCTCCTGTTTATTTGCAGCTTCCTTTAGTTTCCATTCCCCCCAGATCCTCTTCAATTCTTTCTCTACCCATTTTTCCTGCAGAGCACTTATTTTTTTGATGTAATTACAGTGATGTCACTCCCTCTTAAAGGTAAAGTGCCTCATGCTTCCACTTTTAAAACTCATAGATCAATCAAGTCTTCTCAGAACTCCATCCCTCATCGGGGCTCGATGTTCCACTACATGCAATATCAACTGTGGGTGTGACAACCTCTCTAGGGTGGGATTGCTCCACCTCAATTTTTGGTTCTTGTGGAACAGCGGCGTCATAGGTGGGTTCTTGTGTAGCAGTCCTTTTATTTTCTTCTTGGTCAACCTCTGTATCCACTGGTGGTTCCTTTATAACAACAGTGGCCTCTACAGGTTCTTATGTGTTGAATTCTAGGTCGATTACCGTGGGAGGCTCTGCTTTAACTATTGGTTCTTGTGGATCGGCAGTATCTTCAGCAGGTTCTTGTGGAGTAGCCTCCGAAGGTTATATTTGGGTTTCCCTTAAGCAGGTGCTTTCCTGACAAACTTTGTATCCTACTGCTGCTAATTCTTGGGAACATGCCACACATACTAATCCTGGAATTTTCTCCCCTCCAACTTTCTTAACTACTTAAGCTAGGGTATCTAACCCTGAGGCTTTTGATTTCCTAGCTTCGGCTAATTTCTGCTTCAATTTTTCATTTTATTTCTTTAAATTCTTAATTTCTATAAGCAGGGTCTGAGTTTCACTCCTACCTGACGAGGAGGGTTCATCTGATCAAGGTTGTTTTTCTTCTTCTTTCAGTTTTTCCACCTCCTCCTGCTCTTCAGTTATAGATGACGGTTCTGTAGGCACGCTGACTTTCGCCCTTTTCTCCGTTCGTTCATCTCCAATCGGCTTATCAAGGGGCCTTTTCTCAATTCTGACCTTAGAAGACTGGGTTTGGCTTCTAGCTTCCTCCTGACTCTCTCCTGAAGTTCCAGCTTGTTTCCTCGACTCGTTCTGGGCCTCTTTCATTTGAACTCCTCCCAGCTCTTTCCTTATTGGTTCAAAGCATCCAACACAATTAACTTGATGAGGCCATGATTGGTAACACAAGTTTCTGGGTGTGCTGTCGTTTTGACCGTTGCAGCCATATGATTGATATTTCCCAGCAGGAAATATGGAAGTTTAATTCTCTGTTGATGCCAAAGATGGTTCAATAAGGTGAAATGATAATTAAAAACAATCGTGGACCTCCCTTCACAGGTGATATATTTTATCAAATTAATAGCAACATCCGCCCAAGGTTGGGGAAGTGACAGCCTGTCGACCCCTCTTCCTTTATTCTCAAGCTTCTCCTCACCTTTAAGGAAATCCTCTTTCACAAAAGGATCATTGACCTTTCTGTTGAACCACCTTTTTCCTTCAGTCGGCAGTGCTATTACTCGAGAAAAAACCTCCTCCATTACTTCAATATGCAAACCCCTGACTTTGGTCTGATAGCCGTTCAAATTTCTAGTGAACTCCATCATAATTTCTTCGTCTGAACCCTTTAGCTTCTGAAAATACTCGAGCCACCCAGCATCTCTGAATATCTGATATGCCTCCAGACAATTTTGTAATGCCTCAATAGAATCTGGTTCGTACCTCACCGCAGATCCCCACATCTTGTGTTGCTATACCTGATTACTTCCCTTAGCTCAGTTAGCCAAGGTATCAATGCACTACTTTTTGTGTTATAGCAACCTGCTATGTTATCTTCAGGTTAATCATTTTCAACCAACGTGCAAAAACTTCCAATTGAGGGAGATGATGGGATGTCACGGTGATCGAGAGGTGAAAAGGTTTTGAATTGACGGGTCGTACGCACACATTATTTCTATTAATGCCTAGTTATGGAGAGCTTCGTACTTCAAGTAAAAATCTCCTTTTTGACAAGATCTGATCCTCATTGGTTGCTATGGTATTAAATTCAGTAAATCATGGGATTAATGTTGGCTTTAAAAGCTAACAGAGTTTTCATAATTATGACAAGATTCATCCCCCCAAATTTAATGATGACGGCAGTCCATGGCCATCAAAAGGACTGTCATTAACTTGCCATAATCATCAAATATTAGAGGATGATAATGTTACCTTTTCGATGACATACCTGAAAATACATGGAGGAAGAAATTGATGTGATGGCGCAATTTCTCCAGCGATCATGGCGATCACCTTCAAACTATCGTAATAATTGATGTGTGTCAGAATGGCAGCCAAGATTCAAAATGTTGTTGACAGTTTTTGGATGTTTCATATGTAACAGCCAAGACAGCCAATGCGCTATCCTTCATAAAATGTTATTGTTAAAAAAAAAAAAAAAAAATACTGAAAATAAATGTGTAACAACATCATGTAGAATATGCAAGAAAAAAGGATGATGTTCTGAAAAAAAATGACTGTAACAGCTGCCACAAAAGTGGTTTTCAACTGCTACCAGATTGTCTGACTGCGCCCCAAATGAGGTTTTCACATTTAGATTCTTATATATATATATATATATATATATATATATATATATATATATATATATATATATATATATATATATATATATATATATATATATATATATATATATCTATATATGTATGTATGTATGTATGTATGTATGTATTTATTTGTTTATTTAACAAGTGTAACAGCCGCCAAAAAAGTGGTTTTCAGCTGTTACACTTATTGAAAAATCAATGTTCGGGCAGCGCAAGGGAATGTCCCCCTGCTGCTGTAACATGAAGATTAGAGTCCACGACAACGTTAATAAATGAATCCTTCGAAGCAGGTTGATGATGTAACCTCAGGCGGTGCCCATTAACCAGTAATGGTTTCTTAGCACTATCAATGGTAACCAATTTTACATTCCCATTGTCAAAGACTGTATCTACTTTGTAAGGGCCTAGCCATCTGGTGCATAGCTTGCCCTTGAAATCCTTGTATCATGAATGGTACAAGAAAGCGAAATCTCCTTTCTGAAATTTCTTCTTTTTAATGAACCTTTCATGCCATCTAGCTCTTTGTTGTTGAATTATCTCTGTCTTCTAAATGGCAGCTAACCTTTTCTCCTCCAACTCATTGAGCTATTCAACCTTTGTCTTTGTGCTGTGCTAAAATACAGATTTACCTGTAATGTTGTTCTCACTGTTTTTATTTCTAACTCTATGGGGAATAAATTATTATTAATGTACACCAATTCGTATGGTGAGAAGCTCGTAGTATTCCTCCATGTTGTTTTGTAAGCCCACAGTACTTCTGGAAGTTTTTCAACCCAATTTCTCTGGTGGCTAGCTACTGTCTTTGTCAAAATTCCCTCAATAACTTTGTTGGTACTCTCCACTTGGAGATTTTCTTGTGGATGATAAGGTGGAGTGATCCTGTGATGAATTCAATACTTTTAAACCAGCTTCTAAATCAAATGAGATGTGAATTGGGCCCCCCCATCATTCACTATCTCCCTGGGTATCCCGGAACAAACAAAAATATCTTCAAATAGGAATTCTGAAACAGCCTGCTTTATATCTCTAGTTAGTGCCTTCACTTAGACCCACTTTGTGACGTAATCTGTATAGACCAATATGAATGACCTCTGCTGTGATGAAGTAATTGGCCCTACGAAATCCAAGGCCCACTTATCAAATGGCCTTAACACTATTTGAGGCTATAACGACATTTCGTCTTATTACAATGGCTGACCCATCCTTTGGTAGCTATAACACCCTTTCACAAACTTTTTGGCATCCCAAAATATATTTTTCCAGTAGTACACTGTTGAGAGTACCTTGTACCCCGTCCTCTTGTCCGCGAAGTTCCCTCCACAGGGCTCCTCATTACAAACCTTCAAGATATCAAAAATCTCATCTTCTCTAACACAGCGTTGAATATGAAAGTCCAGTCCAGTGTGATAGATATTTCCCTCTATTCAGGAGTAAGTGGCACTCCGTTGTATGATCTTTATTTTGTCTCTGGAAGATAAATGGTGTGGGAATTTACCTGCAGCAAGATAGTTGGCTATATCTGCATACCATGTTGAGTGAGTAGATATGGAAAAAAGATACTCATCAAGAAAAGAATCCTCAGTAGGAGTGCAATTATCACCTATGGTTAACCTAGAAAGAAAATCAGTGACTACATTATCTTTTCCAGGTTTATCTAAAATAGTGATATCAAATTCTTGTACAACAATAACCATCGTGTAACTCTACCATTAGTAATTGGCTTATTCATTAAAAATTGAATGGCAAAGTGGTTAGTGTGTACAAATACTTGATACCTCGTGATCTAATGTCAAAACTTATTAATAGCATGCACTACTACTAGGAATTCTTTCTCAGTCACTGTGTAATTGAGCTCGATTGGGGTTAAATTCTTGTTGATATAATAGATGATGTAAGGCTTCTTTTCTTCCAACTAGCCCAAAACAACACCTACAACCATGTCGGATGCATTTGTAGCAATATGGAACAACAGATTCCAATTTGGTCCTCGCAAAATAGGTGTTGTTGTTACACATTTCCTAAGCTTCAAAAAGGCTTGCTCACACTTCCTTATCCAAAAAAATTCCACATCTTTCATAAGCAAAGAAAACAGAGGTAATGCAATCTTTGAAAAAAATTCTATAAATCTCCTATAGTACCCTGTGTGTCCCATAAAACTAAGTACCTCTTTTTGAGTTCTAGGAGATGGGATTCTCGATATTACCTCAATTTTCGCAAGGTCTATCTTGATGCCATCTGCTGAGATGAAATGTCTCAGCATGATCCCCTCGGTCATCATCATGTGGCACTTTTCAGTGCTCAAAGAAACATTAGTTTGTACACAACATTCCAACACCTTTTCCAAAATAACTAATGTTGTTTCAAAGGCATCACCGTAAGGTGTAAAATCATCCATGAAGGTTACAAGGTAGTCATTCAACATATCCGAAAATATACCCAATATTTCCCTCTGAAAGGTTGTCGGCGCATTACAGAGGCCAAAAGGAAGGACTATGTATGCAAAAGTACCCCATGGGCAAGTAAACGTTGTCTTATCTTGATCTTCCAGGGAAATCTGTATTTGGTTATAGCCACTGAATTTGTCCATGAATGAAAAACACTTTTTCCCAGAAAGAGTATCTAGGACCTTATCTATAAATGGTAAGGGAAAATGGTCCTTTTGGGTGGCCTTATTGAGTTCTCTATAATCTACACAAACTCTCCAATTTCTGTTCTTTTTCGAAACAATGAAAAGCAGAGACACCCACTGACTGTCAGAGATGGGATAGATAAAATTGGCATTAAGGAGTTTCTAGAATTCATCTTTCACTATCTCCTTAAGTGTGGGGTTCATTCGGCGTTGCGGTTGTATAATTGGTTTGCAACCATATTTAAGGTAAATGTGGTGAGTGTACAACCTGGGATGGATTCCTTTCATGTCATTGTAATCCCATGCAAATGCCTTTTTATACTTTTATAAGAGATATATCAGCAATCTGCTTTGATTAGCAGTCAAGTTAGGATTAATGTTTAAGTATTTTCTTGGCTCAATTTCAACTAGATTGTTGTCAGTATGCGGAGTGGTTCTCATATGTTCAATATTTACATCATCTACCTCATCTTCTTCCCTTGGATCTCTAACAGTAGCAAGAGAGAGTGAGTTGCTAATGAAACCATTAATGATGTCATCCTCTGTTTCATCTTTAAAATATTGTGTTTTCCCAAGTGTGAGGAGAGGTAGGAAAAATCAAATTCAAGTTCAAATTCATCCCACCAGGGACTATTCAAATCCATATGGGTTTCGCTGGGGGGTAAAGGTTAAGGTTCTTGGTGGCTTACCCATTTGAGATCATCATAGATCCATATCTACATCCAATTCCCGAAACCAAAGGATGCCACCCCAGGTTGGATTTGGTTTGCAAAATGAGAAAATCAGCCAAATATCTCCAAGAAGCTATAGTAATCACCACATATTCTAACACGCCTTCAGGTTTAACACGGGACCTATCTACTAATTCAAGCACTGTAGGCGTAGGTCTAAGCCCGTGAAGTCCTAGGGAGATAAAAATATCCTTGGTCATCACATTAATGGTCGACCCCAAATTGATTAAAGTATTGGTTATGGGTTGGTCATCAATATAGACAGTAACTGTAGGATTTCCCAGGTCATTATATTTAGTTTAAAAAGGCTGATCAATCATTAGTTCGGACAGTTTCCCCATAACATGGATAGTAGCAAGGTCCTTCGATTTCCTTCCAGGCTTTTTGACACACAAATCTCTCATTGTTTTAGCATAAATAGGTACTTCCTTGAGAGCTTGTAATAGTGGAATCCGTATATACAAATTCTTTAATTCCTTGAGAAACTCATATTCAGTTTGTGAGGTTGTCCCATTTTCAGTTAATCGTTGAGGATACGAAATATCCTGAGCTCTAACAGTTGAGTCAACTATCACAAGCACGGGGGCTTCACTTAATGAACCTATAACATATCACGTGCGATCATAGCATATTAAACAATACCCTTAATTTGAGTACATATTGGAAAATACCTCTAAAAATCACATTATTTAACCCCCTAACAATATAAATACAATACACCTTCCCAATTTAAAAAGCCCCTACTTTCACTATATATTGTAGCTATCCATTTTTTCATTAACATTTTTTATACCCCTTTATATTTTTTCATTAATTTTGAGCTCCATTTTTTATACATGCCAATATAAAAACCCTTTACCCCCTATATATCCCCCAATACATTATGTTGTTTTTTCCTCATTATATATCCCCCAATGTCAACCCACGTGCTATGGTATTGCTCCAACAGTGAAGCCCCTTTGATCACAGGTGCACCAGCCCTGCTTGAGTTGGTTGTTGTAGGAGCATCAATACTTCCTGAGTTGGTTGCTACTGGTGTAACAATATGTGATGTATCAGTTGTTATAGGTGTAACAACCACTTCATAATTGACTATACCCCTTCTGGGTGACTGACATCCTTCCTCGGGTAATGATAGGAGAATGACCAGGTCTAATTATTTTTCCCGATTGAAGTTGAATGTCATTGAGTCCAATAGGAGTAATAAGGCAAGTCTAGAAATTAGTCGAGGTTTCTATTCTCTGGGTTGCCTTATTATTCATACTGTGTTTAGGTTGCACAGGTGGTTGGGGCAGACAGGAGGTGCAGGAGTTTGGAGAGGAGGAATTTGTAACTATTGCTACATTGGTAGTGCAGAGGGAGCTGGACCTTGGCCATTACCTCTCCAATTCTGACTCCAAGGGTAAGATTGAGATGGAGCATATTGCATTGGTGGAGGGGAAGTCCATTGGTTCCAGACTGAAGGAAATTGTGTTGAGGAAGGAGTGGGATATGGCCATGAAAATTTTTGACCATTATAAGAATTATTCCAAGAATTAAAAGAGGAAAAATATAGAGGCATACCTGTAGGTCATGGCTGCCATGGTCTCATTGGTCTGATGAAGTAGGAATACTAGACCTCCTCGCTTGATTCCTTAAGTACTACTTTCAGTCTGGGTGGTTCTGGGCATTGACCAGTGGGATGCTCCAACTCACAAATATTGCATAAGCTAATTTTGTCTAGTTCACAATCTCTTCGTAGATGTTTCTCTCTACACTGAGGAAAGAATATTGCTAAAGTTTCTTCAGCTTATCCTTGTGCTTTCTTGACTTATTATGTGATAATATTGGCATATAGAGTACTGAGGAGATCGGTTTTAAAATTCTCAAACATATTCCCGATCTCTGCTCTAGTCACTCCTCCACTCGTGGACTTCTGTATCCAAACTGAAGGGTCCCTAACTGAACTCCTCCCTTTGGTCGATCCTCTTGAACTCTGCAAACAGAGCTTCACTATTCCTTCAAATGGTTCCTATGATATGTCTCCCTTTCCTAACAGATTCAAGTGCTCCAGGAATTCATCTCTCATGTCCCTTAGAAATATTGTTTTCAGAATTTCCAAGGCTAAGTCACCAAACTTGGACCTTTGTAAATTGTAATGGAATCGTTCCATATAATCTTCCCAAGCTTTTCTCCACCTTCTGTGTAATCCTGAATATTTTTTCCTTCAAATCCCTCGTTCGACGTTAATTCTGATACTTAGAGAGGAATGTCTCCTTTATTTCACTGCAGGTCCAAATCGAGCCAGCACTCAGTCCCATGAACCATCTCAACGATGCTCCTTTCAAAGTAGCAAGAAACATTTTTAGCTTCTGAGAGTCTGAAATGTAGTTGTAACTCCTACATAAGACATTGAACTCGAACATAAAGGTATGAGGATCTTGATAGCCATCCCTTGGAAGCATGGAAGAGATGATAAGGGAATATTCTTCATAGGAGCTTCATACCTTGTTTCCATTATCGAGAATTAAAAAGTAGTAATAGTACCATTTATTCTAGTGTTTTCATCCCCCATGGCTGATCCTTCTTGATGTGATGAACCGACCTCGGAATTTGTAGGGGATTGACTGATGGGTAAAGGATTAGGCTGTTCCAAGACCGTTTGTTTCACTGCGCTACTTGAATCCAGATAATGATGATCAAGTAAACGTTGTTCCTATTCAGGCCCTTGTTGTCCCTCGCTAGTTTCCCCTTGACCTTCAATTCTTAAGTTTTTATCAATGGCTTCCCACTGTTGTTTCTGATCTGGGGTCTTAATTTCAGGAGTGGATATGTTGTTTGAAGGGTGATGAGGTCCAGACACAGAAGGTGCAGATGCCTCGGGCCTTGATATAGTAAAAGGTTTTTGTGGTCTTATCTTCCTAGTGTACTTGCATGAAGTGGATTGTTCATTCTCTACTTTTGAAATCAGATCCATAAAGAATGTCTTATTTCCCAAATCTACACTCTTATTTTGCTTTTTACGACCCGTCTTTCCTGTGGTTAGTAAGATTTGGGGTGTTTTGTTTCTTTTTTGTCCTATGAGCACAAATGGACCATATGCGTATCAATCCTCATTATAAGTGCCTCATTTCTACAGTGGTGAGCCCGCTCAAGTACGTTATAGCTATTAGGGTCCTATAATAATAGGATTCATAATTTTTGAGTTGACTATGATAGTCTTGTAAATATGTACATACCTTGATTTCTACAAGTTGTTTTCCCATATTTTGAAAAAATAAAATATAATAAAAAATAAAAGAGGGTAAAAAGTCCTAAAAAAATGATCAAAGGACTTAGAAAAAGATAGACCCCAAAAGAAAAAGAGATGAAAATAAGACTTTAAAGTAAGCAAGTCAAAATACCACTACCATTTACTTTTACTGCAAGAATAATGATTATGTGCAGATTGTCAATAAATGCCATAACACATGATTAGTTAAAAAATTTAAACTTAACTTTCATGCTTTGAATTTCATGTTTTAGATAGAGAATAAAGATGTGTCAAAGAGTATAAACTTGACAAATCAGTAGTTAAGATAGAGAATAAATGAGGAGCTCAACAGCTTAATCTGAACCCTCAGATGAAATAAGGTTAAGACTTAGATATTTTTTATGCTTTGAAAGAAAATGGATTTAGGGTTGCAAGCTTAAATGCACCCATGAAAATGAATTAAAAATTGTTAGAAATAAATATGGGTAGGTAGAAAGCAGTTGTGAAAGCATGTAATAAAGTATCATCAGGAAAAAATCATTAATTTCCCCTCCCCTACAATTATTCAGTATCCTAAACTATCAGTTAAAAAGGCTCAAAGCATTTCTCTAACTTCTGTTGGGACCGGACCCAAGGCTTGATGACTAATTGGTTAAAAATATTGAATTCCTACACAAAACCCACATTCATCAGCATTTATCCTTCATTCATAATCATAATCCCTTTTTCCGAAGTAAAAACTCATGTATACTTAGTAAAAGTGAAACCCTAAATAACTAATTTCATTCTCTTTCAAAAATCATTCATAAACCCTCAAAATGCATTTATCCTAAGTTAAAGTGTGAAGTAATACAACAAAGACAAGCTATGTTTTTTTTACACTGTACATAGAGTTAAACATGTGTTTTTATTCATTACATTATCCCTTTATTTTCATATTAATTTCTAATTTATTTATTAATTCCATAAAACTATTCCCTCCCGTATAGTATTAAACCCTTATATTTAAATAACCCTCAAACCCTCTATTTTATATTTAAACTAATGTTTAAATACCCCATGTGCAAAATATTAAATCCTGCCCTATCCCATTGGTTTAAAAACATATCTATAAGAGCTTATCCCGCCCCCTATAGTTTTAAACAACTGTCAAAGGTTAAAAAAAATATATAATATTAAACCCGCGCCCATATGTATGATTGAAACATTGGCAAATGTTTAAAATAATACATAAACCTTACCACACTGCATACTATTTAAACCTAAGGTTTTAAACTTTGTTTAAAACGTTTATTTCTAAATTTTAAACCTCCCCATCGCGTTAATATATCCCGGCCCCACTACCAAACCCCGATGCAACTTCCCTAATAAATCTAGGTTGTTTGCAATCTAACCCCAAGATCCGATGGCATAAACCCAATATCGCATATAAACCTGCGCGAAATTCTTCATTTCATTTCTATGCGAAATGGGCAGTATTGGGATTTTCTCCCTCCTCCATGTGTTTCACTTTTAATTGATCACGTTCGTTTCCTATGAAACCATTTACCACTGAAATGGCACGCGATAACCGCTTATGTTTTAGACCCTTTGAACCCAAAAACCACCAGTTTCATGACTTGACCTCCATTAATTATTGGTGTCGTTTAAAATAAAATGCCTAAATAAACATAGGAAATGCATTCATTTCCTATCTCTTTCTACGCATTAACCCTCTATAAGCCACCTCGATTGTAAAACAAGCGTTTTTCCGCCATTTTTATGCCAAAGACTGCAAATTTAAAACATGTTACCATTAAATATTGCAGAAGAGCTTCGCATTGTTCCAGAGATCGAAAAGATACCACAGAATTCATTCAACCTGTTCAAAACCTTCAGAAACCTTCTTCAAAGCCCAATAATTGCGTATAACAAGTATTATTCAAGAAAATTAAGCCTGTTTTAAATATGAAAAGCACTGTTAAAAGAGAAATTACATTCATAAGTTCAAATTTACCCACAGAACCCTATCAAAAAGTCCAAAAACAGGCCAAACCCTGTCAAATTTTCTAAAAAATCCCTATTTTTACTACGCCCTGTTTCAAAACACCAAATTGAGCCCAAAAAACCTTATGAAGTTACCCCAAGCCTCTGTGCTCAATCTCAAAATAATTTTTAGTCCAAATCATTCACTAAAAAACTCAGGAAACCCTTGTTTCTTTTTTTAAACCAGTAAAAGTCTGTAAAAGTTTATTGAAGATTGAAATTGAAGAAAAAATCCAAGAAAGAGACCATACTTTGCCTATTTTTATCCAAGACACCCCTACTAAAGTAAAAAATTACTTCTGCAAACTGTCTAATCTTGCAGAAGTAGCCCAAATGCCTAAAAAGAAGAATTCTAGCAATCTGAAGGTTCCAAAGTACCAAAATCAACTCCAGCCAACACTTCTAAGACTGCTATTGTGGTAAATCCTTTACAGCCCCCTGTCATGGACATTGAGCACATTCCATTAGCTGATTTTGACTACAAAATAGCAGACCCAATTGTTGAATCCAATCTGCTAGACATTCATAACTGGAGCTATGAAAAATCCTTAGATAATGAAGAAGAAGTCCATATTTGGGAATCACACTTGCCCAAATATGTTGTTCCAGTAACTCATCCATGTCAGGACATCATTAGGTTATGTCAACAGTATTATGTGCCTTAGCAGAGAGCCATAGTAAATGCCAACAAAGAAGTTATTTTTACCATTACTACTGAATCCATCAACCAAATGCTGCAACTTCAACCCAATCCTCATGTAGTCCCTTTGTCTATAGAGGCCCTTACCAAGCTGTATATTGGCCTTGATTTTCCTAAGAGATTCCTAATATTCCAAATATTTATGTCTTTGCATGTAGAGATTCCTCAAATTAATCCTCCATATTCCACTTCAAAATTTCCAGAGGGTTCAAGACATGCAATTTCCATGCTTTCATTCATTCAAGGGTATTTCACTGATGAATACACAGATGAATCCATTTTAGGTTTCTTATCTACATTTGCCCCATGACAACCTCCATCTGTTATTTTTTATTACGTTGGATATATTGCAAACAATATCCATGACTAATTGGTTAAATTGATAATTGAAGGAGTGTTCAGATACACCTCTTTCCTCCTCCACATGTTCTTATATTTTCAATCAGATAAATTTCCATTTGCTCTTCAAAAGCTTGATGTAGAGGGAAATCCTCTTTCAGTTATTTTCTAGACCTCTTTGATTAGGAAAGATTCCACAGAGTTCACATATGCAGAGTTTTCAGATTCATTCATCCATCCATTGATCAAAATATTAACAAATACAGAGCAGCCAAGGATAAGTGATAAGATGAAGAAGATTTTACAGTTGTCAAAGAAAACAAAGACTGGTGATTGGCACCTATATGAAAAACATACTGAGATTAGAGTGTTTAGATCCAATTTGTTGCCCTATAAGCTACCCAAACATGTATCCATGAGAGTTTTTTCCTTGGAGTATATCAGGCAAATATTAAACTTTGATTCTATCAATTTCTTGGCAGCAAAGAAGAAAACACAGTTCAAATTGAAGAATCAAGTAGGACCATTCATTTGCAATCATAAGGATGCAGAGGCAGAAGTAGCTAAACAACTATTCGAGTGCAGATTTGAAGAAATTTTTCCTTGGAATTATGATCCACAAGGGATTCTAAGTAAAATGAGGGTTAAATGTAAGTTAACACCCTTCATTCATGAGACAAAACTAGAGATAGAAAAATATGCCAATCAGACTGAGTGGACAGAGAATACTTTAATAGATGCAGTGAATAAAAGTGATACTAGTCACACTTTAGAGACTGTTGATCAAACAGAGAAAGCCACTAAGAGAGTAAGAGAAGAAGGTACCTATGTTGTTTAAACCACTACTAAAACAAGGTTCAAAATCAGATATAATAAAAGGCTCAAAACAGATTCAGTAGGTAAAGAAAAGGTAACCATTGATGTTGAAGAAACAGATCTTATAAATACCAACACAAATGTTGTCACTATCATCATCAATGAGCCAGTTACTGAGAATCAGAATGAAGAACAATTTGACAATGAAAGTGCACAGTTAATAGAAAAGCAACAAAGCATGGAAGCTTCGTCCTCACAGGCAGCTGAGGAGAAATATCTATATATCAAATAAAAGTATAAACAGATCAAGTTAAATAATGAAGAAATCAAAAACAATATCTATTCTCAATATCTCAAACAAGCACCAAGTGTGCAAAACAGACTTTTGTCTGCCTTTTATTATTCAAACAAAAATTTAATCATGTCAGTATTGCAGCCTACAATGAAATCTCCAAAGACAGTGGCAGATTATAAGAAGCTTGATTTGGAAGTCCAAACAGAAGAAATTCATGCTCTTGATCAAATTGAATTCCATAGATAGACTTTAGAAATGGTGTACTCTACTGTTAAAACTAAATCCATGAGTGCTCAGAAACTCCAGAACACCATCTCAAACATGAAAGATCGGATGAAATTGGACAAATCATCTTTGTATTCTAAGGACCTAAGAATCAAATCTTTGGAATAATTTGTCATACAGATTGGATTTGACCGAGAAAATGTCAAGGCAGTAGAACAATTAATAAAGAAAAAGAATGAGGATATTGCAGCTTTGAGAAAACAACTTAAACCTCCTCAAAGTGAACATCCTCAAACCAAGGAAATAATATAAGGACAAAATGAGAAAGATAATATGATGAACATAATATTTCAGCTTACAGCATAGATAAAATAAATGGAGATTCAGATGGACAAGCTTGTCCATAAAAAAGAAACACCAAAAACACCGGAAGCACCTACAGTCATCCCTATGGTTACTACAGTTGTGCCATCAACTCTAGCTGAAGAGTTGGCACCTAAAGTTCCACTGGCTACTGCAGTGCCAGTAACATCATCCACAACTTCAGCTACAAATTCATCTACAATAGCAGCTCACTCTACAGATGAGGCCAGCAAACTGGTAAAAGCCATGGAAGAAATTTCTCTTAAGACAAGTGAAATTAACAAGTTGAAACAGATGATTGAAAATATTGAAGATCAAAAGAATTTGGCTCAAATTAATGCAAAAACTCATGAGCAAAATGCCATCAGATTAAATGAAGAATTGAATAAATTACAGAAGGAATTGACCTTGAAGGAACAGATTTCCTATGTGAAAAATCATTTGTGGAACAAGATCATAGAAGACATAAATGATGTATGGCCCTCCATTCAAGTGATTTCTGAACAAAGAGATCTACTCAAAGCAACATTAGAAGAGATCCAAAAAAATATCGACGAATTTTTTGAGATTCAACAAGATGATGAGCTTAGTGAAAAGAGTCGCCTTCACTAAGTGGGCCCGCAGGCTATTTTTGGAGCAAAGTCTATTTTTAGACATGTTGATCATATTCTATGAGTTGCAGGATGCTATTTGTGGATGGTTAGTCAAGTTGGAAAATTATATGGACTTCTATTTTTAGACATATTAGGCGGAGTCTATTTCTAGATTGCCAGTCTAAAAATAGATATGTCGAATATTATTAGCTCTTAATAATATTTGGACTCTAAACATTATCTTATTCTCTTGGAGCACTTCAGTTAAGTGCACAGATGTGGCACAACAGTTGACAGAAGGAATTACACTATTCCTAAGGGTTTATTGGAGCTAATGCATGAGGACTTTAGTTAGAACTCATGTGACAGAGTTTGGTGGAGTTATAGAAGTAGTTGGTGGAGTTGTATTTAGTTTAACTCAGTTAGACTCAGTTGAGCTAGTTGTATCTAGTCTAACTGATTGATACACTAGTGAGAGTGGTGTGAATTAATTAGTTAATTAATTCACTAAATAATAACTCATTAATCAATTGAAGAATACATCAGTTAACTACAGTTCATGGCAGTTTCAGTGGAGACCAGTGGAGAGGTAGGTGAAAGAGCAAGTGTGACTATCAGTTGTGACTATAGTGATGCATTGATTTCATCCAACACTCAGTGGAGATTCAAATGAGGATTGCGCAATGCAATCTTGGTGGATTCAATTTCATTCAGAGCCATTCTTCAGCAGGGATTGCGCAGTAGAGGCAGGCTAGCAGGTGGCAAGGATCGGTGCATGGATTTGCAAGATCAGGCCTAATTAGTGTGTAGCGATTGTATTGTACTGAGAGCTTGACATGTTCACCTTTGTATGAGGATTTTTACATGATCTCTATGACAGATATTATATACACATAGTTGGGGTTTTCAGCTTTAGGCTTTCCCGTTAAATCATTGTGTTAATGTGTGTGAATTTTTATTGTTTCATGTGTGCATTGCAATTGATTTAATTTCCGCATGTGATGATAAATGGTGGAATAGATTCTGTATTATGCATGAAGTTAAAATAGTGTGTGATCAGGAGAATCTTGGATATATAACACATAAGTTATATAATTTCTACATGGTATCAGTGCAGTTGATCATTGGAGCAGATTACAATTATTGAAGCGGTTGAGTTTTGTGCTGGTGGAATTCGAATTTGCTGCAGTGTTTTCTTGGTGTCGAAGTTGAGCATTCATTGAAATGTATTTCAACGGATTGCGATTGTAGTATGCCCTTGATGGCATATTGAATTATATTGCATGGAAGGACAGGATGGAGGCAGTGTTGGAGGATAATGGGTTGAAGGAGTTTATAGATGTTGAGATTACAAAACCTGCTTCTAGCGATGTAGCCGCACTTGACGCATGGCAAAAGAAGACAGCAAAGTGTCAAAGGATTCTGTTGGACGGTGTGAAGGACCACATTGTGTCCAGCCTTCACAGTAAATCTACTCCATTCTTAATGTGGAAAGCTTTGACAAACTTGTTCCAAAGCAGAAGCGACCAGAGGAAGTTGGCGTTTAAAGACAAGCTCAGAAAAATAAAAATGGAGAAAGGTGACAGTATACCAAAATACCTCACAAAGTTCGTCCACTGCAAGGATGAGCTTGGGAGTGTGGGGGTTACTGTTGATGAAGAAGACTTGGTGAGCTTGGCTCTCCTTGGGCTTCCGAAGAGTTGGCATAGCTACAAGGACTCTATCAATGGTCAGGAGAAATTGCCAGGATGGGAGCGACTTTGGTCGGATTTTGTGTAGGAGGAGATAAGGCGGGGTACCAGGGATGGATCTTCATCGAAGAATGAAGATGAAGAAAATTGTGCTTTGGCTGCCAAAGCAAGGAAAGGGAAGGGAAAGAAAAATCCTTCTCAATCCGGTGCGAAAGGCAAGAAGCAGGACTTGTCCAAGGTGAAGTGCTTTCACTGTCACAAACACGGACTTTACGCCACTAATTGTCCACAGAAGAAGAAAAATAGGCAGGTTGCTAGATCTGCAGCTGGAGAGGCCTTAGCCTGGCACTTTGAGCTATATTTTTCGCTGATCGCATGCTTGGTTTCAAGTGTGTTGGGATTAGTGTGGTTTCTTGATAGTGGTGCGTCTTTCCATATGACCAGAGAAAAATATTTGTTTAGTGATCTGGATGAAAAGGATCTTGGAGTGCACATCGAGATGGGCGATGATGGTAGATACAGTGCGACTGGTATCGGGACCATTTCCTTTGAGAGGGAGTCTGGTAAACCTTTCATATTGAAGGATGTCATGCATGTTCTAGGATTGAAGAAGAACCTGATCACTGTGGCGATGTTGGAAGACAAGGGTTATGATGTTTTTTTTAGTGAGGGAAAGGCTTTCCTGCGCAGTAAAACAACTAGTCAAACCAGGAGGATAGGGGTTCAAGTTAAGAACCTTCATCAATTGCAGGTAGATGGCTGCGCAGCAATGGAAGGCAATGCAGAAGGAGTGGTGAGCCGGGATGAGGGCGAATTGTGGCATAGGAGATTGGGCCATCTTCACCATGGCGCTTTGAAAATTTTGCAGCAGATTTCTACTGGGCGTCCCAAGGGTGCACTTGCGCAGTCAGATCAGTGCAAGGGATGTACTTTGGAAAATTTGTGAAGACCACTTTTCATGAGAAGGATAGTCACACCACGACGATCCTTGAGAGAATTCACACAAACGTGTATGGACCTTTCTCAATTGCTTCGATAGCAAAGCACAGGTATTATGTGATATTTGTTGATGACTTTTCTCGTAAGTGTTGGATCTTCTTCATGCAGAAGAAGAGCGAGACATACTCAAAGTTCTGTGAGTTCAAGGCGCTAGTTGACAAAGATTCGGGGAAGCAGGTGAAAGCTCTAAGGAGCGATAATGGTGGTGAATTCATCTCTGGCGAATTCAAAGACTTTTGCAGCGCAGAAGGAATTTGAAGAGAACTCATAGCGCCTCATAACCCAAAGCAGAATGGGGTCGCGGAGAGAAAGAACATAACGATCATGGGTGTTGCACGGGCGATGTTGCATGATCAAGGCCTTCCCATATACTTGTGGGTTGAAGCATGCAACACTGTGGTTTATGTGCAAAATCGTTGTCCTCATAGAGTACTTGGCATGAGTACACCCGAAGAGGCGTTTTCTGGTAAGAAGCCTGATATTTCTCATTTGAAAATTTTTGGCTCCCTTGTTTACATTCATGTGAAGAAGGATGCCAGGAAGAAGTTGGAGCCGACCATAGAGGTTGGGATATTTGTGGGGTACACAGAAACACCCCACAATTATCGTGTGCATTTTCCAAACAGTCGAAATACTGTTGTGCGACGGGATATCAAATTTCATGAGGAGAAAGCCATGAAGTTATCGCTTGAGAGGGAGCTACACTTGCATGAAGATGAGGAGCTACTAGTTCCTAAAGATGAGCCTCGGGATGTGGATCAGCCACAAAAGGAGGTTCATGGAGTGGAATAAACCACTCATGCAGTGCCAAACATCAGAGGGCGGAAGCACACTACGGAAGCTGAGCGACTGAATCTTGATGCAGCGCAGAATGTAGGAGCACCTACATCATAGTGCAGACAGAGACAGTCACCTGACCAATTTACTGGATACATGGCTCTGATGAGAAAGTGTATTGTGACGGAGCCATCCTCTTTCGAGGAAGCTGTGGAGGATCCTACATGGGTAGATGCCATGGTGGAAGAGTATGATTCGATTGTCAGAAACAGTGCATGGGAGATTGTCTGAAGGCCGGAAGGAAATCAGTGGTAGGTTCGAGATGGATCTATAAAGTGAAGCAAGATGTTGACGGGAGCGTCGAGAAGTATAAGGCAAGATTTGTTGCCCGGGGCTTCTCACAGATCGAGGGGATCGACTATGAAGAAACCTTTGCACCTATCGCAAGGTATTCTTCCATATGGACCATCCTTTATCTCTAAGCACAGATGGGTTGGCACATTCATCAGATGGATGTGAAAACTGCGTTCCTCAACAGAGTCATTGAGGAGGAGGTGTACATTGAGCAGCCTGAAGGATTCGAAATCTTCAGCAGCGAGTCGCATGTGTGCAGGCTCAAAAGAGCATTATATGGGCTGAAACAAGCACCTCGTGCTTGGTACACACGGATAGACAGTTATTTCACCGGACTTGGTTTCACCAAGAGTGAGGCGGAACCTAACCTATACCAGATTGTGGTGGAGGGTAAGATTTTGATAATTGTACTTTATTTAGATGATTTGATACTAACAGGTGATTAACTGTTGATACACTCATGCAAGGTAGATCTTGCAAAGGAGTTTGAAATGAAGGACTTGGGCCTCCTTCATTATTTCCTGGGATTGGAAATTTGGCAGTGGAAGGGTCGATTGTTTGTGTCTCAAGGCAAGTATGCCCAGGAGGTACTAGAGAAGTTCAACATGTAAGTTGCAAGCCTATCGACACTCCTCTTCCTAGTGGTTGGAGGAAAGAGGATGCTACATCGGCAGAGGTAGTGGATGCCACTGTTTATCAACAGTTGGTTGGTTCACTCATGTATCTAGTCAATACACGACCGGACATATGCTATGTTGTTAACCAGCTTTCACAAGCTATGGTTAAGCTTACCAAGATATTTTGGGAAGGCAGGCAAGCATGTCTTGAGGTATCTCAGGGGCACATCTGGATATGGATTGTGGTACAGACAGTCAAATGAGTTGAAGCTGCATGGCTTCACGGATGCAGATTGGGCAGGGAGCCCAACAGATAGAAAGAGCACATCTGGAGGGATATTCAGTATCGAGTCTATAGAAGTTTCTTGGTACAGCAGGAAACAGAGATCCGTGGCACTCATTTCAGCGGAGGCCGAGTACATGGCAGCAAGTTTGGCTGCATGCGAGGCTATACGGATGAGGAAGATCCTGGTCGGGTTGTTCAGTTCACACTTAGACCCTACTATGATATATTGTGATAATCATAGTTGCATTAAACTCTCGGTTAATCCAATATTTCATGATAGATCTAAACGTATTGACATTCGGTACCATAATATCAGAGATTATGTGCAGTGGAAGATCATGTTGCTTTCTTACATTCCTACGGAGGATCGGGATGCAGATATTCTGACGAAGGCGCTCACTAGGAGCAAATTTGAATACCATAGAGACAGGATCAGGGTGGCAGATAATCCCTATCTTGTTGAGAGGGATTGTTGAGATTCAACAAGATGATGAGCTTAGTGAAAAGAGTTGCCTTCACTAAGTGGGCCCGTAGGCTATTTTTGGCGCAAAGTCTAATTTTAGACTATGTCTATTTTTAGACATGTCGATCATATTCTATGAGTTGCTGGATGCTATTTGTGGATGGTTGGTCAAGTTGGAAAAATAGATGGACTTATATTTTTAGACATATTGGGCGGAATCTATTTTTAGATTGCCATTCTAAAAATAGATATGTTGAATATTATTAGTTCTTAATAATATTTGGACTCTAAACATTATCTTATTCTCTTGGAGCACTTCATTTAAGTGCACAGATGTGGCACAGCAGCTGACAAAAGGAATTACACTATTCCTGAGGGTTTACTGGAGCTAATGCATGAGGACTTCAGGTAGAACTCATGTGATAGATTTTGGTGGAGTTATAGAAGTAGTTGGTGGAGTTGTATTCTGTTTAACTCAGTTAGACTCAGTTGAGCTAGTTGTATCTAGTCTAACATATTGATACACTAGTGAGAGTGGTGTGAATTAATTAGTTAATTAATTCACTAAATAATAACTCATTAATCAACTGAAGAATACATCAGTTAACTAAAGTGCATGGCAGTTTCAATGGAGACCAATGGAGAGGTAGGTGAAAGAGCAAGTGTGACTATCAGTTGTGACTATAGTGATGCATTGATTTCATCCAACACTCAGTGGAGATGCCAATTAGGATTGCGCAGTGCAAGATTGGTGGATTCGAGTTCATTCAGAGCCATTCTTCAGCAGGGATTGTGCAGTAGAGGCAGGCTAGCAGGTGGCAAGGATCGGTGCATGGATTTGCAAAATCAGGCCTGATTAGTGTGTAGCGTTTGTATTGTACTGAGAGCTTGAAATGTTCAGCTTTGTATGAGGATTGTTACATGATCTCTATGACATATATTATATACATATAGTTGGGGTTTTCAGCTTCAGGCTTTCCCGTTAAATCACTGTGTTAATGTGTGTGAATTTTTATTGTTTCATGTGTGCATTGCAATTGATTTAATTTCCGCATGTGATGATCAATGGTGGAATAGAGTCTATATTGTGCAAGAAGTTAAAATAGTCTGTGATCAGGAGAATCTTGGATATATAACACATAAGTTATATAATTTCTATAGAATTGGATAACAAACCAGAATAAGCTTTAGAACTGATAAAGTTTCTCAACAGCAAGAATAGGCAAGAGTTGGAAGAACTTGAAATTACTGATAGAATTGAAACTATCCTTGAAATAAGGAAAGTTATCACCAAGAAGAACTTAATGAAGAAGCTTGAGGAAAAGTGTGAGAACATGAACATTACCATAACTAGGTTTATGGTCAAATTTGAGAATTTGAAGCAAAGAAGTTTGTCTAATATTTTGGTCATCAATGACAAATTAATGCCTCGGGAGGATTATAATAAAAAGATCGGAGAATATGCCAAGGAGCAAGTTGAAAAAGCAGGTGGTGGACAAAGCATTCCAATAGGAAAAGTCATACTCTGGAGTTTTGAGGAATTATTTTACTTGCAGCATGAGATAAGACACTTATTTTTCATTAAACCAACCTTTTTCAGGTACACAGAAGCAGATGAAAACTTCAAGAAGCTGAAAAAAATACAAATTCCAAGTGAGGAAGATTGGCAGTCATTAACAGATTTACTGTGAAAATTAAGAAGGCGGAAAAGATAACAGTGAAAACAGTTTGCTGATTTACAATCAAAATAGATTTTTACAACAGTAAAAATGTTTTATAAATGGTTAAAGAGTATCAGAGATTAAATAGAATCACTGAAAGAGTATCAGATAAAGCAGATCAAATTTCAAAACAAACGCGAAATATCTAAAGCCAGCAAGGAAGACAACAAGGCAGCCATCTGCATCTTATCCACAATCAGTTCCTATTTTATTTGAATTGATAGGACAACTTGTTGATTTGTTAAGCAGCTATCTCTATTATTGTTGTAAAGATATTTTATTTTCCTTAGATAATTCCTAGAAGCATTCTAGGATATTTTATAAACAATTTTGTATAAATACTTCACTCTTTGAAGTATTATTGTGGAATAAATTGCTGAAGATTTATATAGTCATTTTTTTGGACTTGAAGGCTTTTTGTGTTTCAAATTTCGAGCAGCAGACTGGATCAGATCAACTAGCATCATATTTTAGGATTCATGTGATGAGCTATTTGGAGTGAAGTATTTTCTACTTGTCATTGTTATCTTTCTTTGTTACATGCAATCCATCATGTGTTCTAAATTTTAATGAATGAATAGGAGGATTACTTCAGGATTTGTTAAAAGCACCATGTCTTAACTATTTGTCATTTCTATGTTCTCTTCTGATTTCCAGAGTAGGGAACCCTTAATTGCTCCCTCTTTCATTTGACCTCTGCCTACTACTTCCCTTTTCCAGATTAAATAACCCTACATTGCTCTTTATATCGATCATACCACCTCACAAAACGAATTTCCAAGATCTCCAAGGGTTATCTATCTTGTCCTGAAAACATTAGACTTTTTGGCCTTGATCCTAGTTTTGTCTGCTTGACTTTTCACTCCTCAGCCTAATGGACAAATAGATTTCCCACTATCCATCTCTTCAAGTGATTTTTCCCACCAAACCAATCAAAACCAAAACCAATTGCACAATCATAACTAGCCTAATATTTTATAAAACAAACAAAGTTAAATCTTATAGAGAGAGCCCTCTCTGAACCTTAGGAAGGCTAGATCCTAGAGTTTAAAATTTGGTCTGTGGTTACCTCTAGTTTTCTCAACTAAAAAACCAAAAATATCACAACTAGAGAATTACTGGAGTGATAACATACTGGCGAACATACTGGGGATCTAACCAATCCTTAGTTGTTAAATAAACCTTAAAAGAAATTATTTTTATCATATTTTTGCCTTTAATATTGTTTAACTAGTTGTGAGTATAAAAATTTGTGATTCTGGCTTCTAGGAAAGTTTATTATACTAGGTCTAATCCGGACCCTAAACCTGCTGTTATAGTGGACAACCCAGACATAATAGGAAAAAAGAAAAAACAGATAGAAGATTTAAGTAATAAATTTTCCTTATTTAGATCAAATTCTCTTCCAAAATATTTGACAAGCATACAAGACATAGATTTTGATTTAAATTTTGAACATTCTTTATTCATAAATAAATCAGAAAGTGATTTAAAAAAACATTGTTATAGATCCTGATTTTATTTCATCTCTTGAAATTAAAAAGGAAACTGTTTCAGTAGATTTTGAATTTAAAATTTTCTAAATTTATGATAAACTTGATGAATTGAATGCTACTACACTTAAGGAAATAGATGAAGCTCTCTTTCAACATTCAGTTGAACTAGTTGCCTTATCAGCATATACACCTAAACCTTCTACTTCTCAGTTAGATACCAACCTTTTAGAATCTGTAGGTTCATTTTTTTATGCCACTACATCATCTATAGTTTCTACTACCATACAGTCTACAAATCCATTTATCTTTAGACTACCTCTATAGCCTAGAATATTATTTCCTTCATTCCCTACATCCACTTCATCCACTAGCTTCACCAATACTTCTTCAAGCACATCATTTTCATTTCCTAGTATTTCCATATATATTCCAGTTTCACTTCCCAGTACCTCAACTTCAGCCTTTAGTTCTTCAACAGCTTTTTAATCCAGTTTCATCAGCCACTACTCCCAGTTCAACACCAAGTACCTCTACTTTACCTCCTAGCCAAGCTAGAATTCAAAATATGGCTGCTAGGTATGCTCCCCTTTCTCTTCCAGGACAACTTCATGACATGCCCCAAGATTACCAAAGTTTGATGCTACTACACATTATACTACACAACAGCACATAAGAAAAATGACAGATTACTTTGAACTCCATGAGATAGATGAATCAGATGTACAAATGAGGTTGTTTGCACAAACATTAACAGGAGAAGTAAAAAAATGGTTCAAAAGTCTTAATGCGGGTAGTATAGATGATTTAGTTGTTTTCCATAGATTATTTTTAAATAAATGGGAAAAGAATAAAAACCCCTTACAAATATTGTCTGAATTTGATGTAATGAAAAGAGCTCCAAATGAATCTGTACAAGACTACTACACTAGATATAACAGTGTTTACAATTCAATTCCTACAAATCTAAAGCCCACTCTTAACTCTGTCTTACTCAAATTCCCAGATGGATTTGACACTGACATGGCATATCAGTTAAGAGAAAGAAATACATAAACTTTGGAAAGAATGCAAACAAATGTTGTAGGTGTAGAAGTAAACATTCTAGCTAAAAAATCAAGATTGAGAAATGAAATGAGAGTAACCATTAAAGAAGAAGCCTCTAGTTTAGACACATAAATAAATATGTTAGCTAAAACCTTAGAGAGTATGATGGATAGGTTAGATAACATAGAAAGAAGACCCCAATGGGATAATCAAAAACAAATCAGAAATCCCAATTTTAGAAAAAACACAAATTCAAGAAAATCAAAAGACTCAGCCCCAGACCAAACGATAAGACCTCCCTTTCAGGAGAACTATGCTGAGATTTCTAAAAACAATGATGATGATGAGGATACCAAAAATTTAATGGGAATAGATGACAATAACACTATCTTTCTCACACAGGAAGATCAAGATTTATTTGAACTCCAACAGTTCCAATTAGATTCAGGGGAATCCTTTGATTACAAACAAAGTTATGAATTTTCCATTAAAGAAGTACACAATCAATATAACCTAAGAAGTAAGAAAAACAATGATTCTTCTACTAAGAAAACATCTCAAACACCAAATAAGAAAATAGTAGAAGCTCCCAAACAAAAGTTCCATAAATTCTCCCTAGGGAAAATAAGAAAACCTATGGTTCTTCCTAAAAGGTTTCCAGCCCAAAGATTTCACCAAGCCATAAGATTGTGGACATAACTGATGAAGTTGCTAAAGCTGCAAAAGATTCACAAAAATCTGCTGCTCCTAAAGTATCCAATTCTGATAAAACAACAACCTTAGATACTGAAATGCTCAATGCTGATCCTAAATCAGAAAATCCAAAAGCTGCCACTGCAAAAACAGCTTTTGACAACTCCAAATCTGAACAAACAACTACTGCTTCACAAAACACTCCTAAGAAAACAAAAAGCAATAATACTCAAGACACTCAAACTGAAACTGAAAAGATAGTTGTAGAAAGACAAGATAAACCAACACAAACTACATTTACCATAGAAGAATTGATTCAAATAAGTAGATCACAACCTTCATTCAACATACAATCTGAAATTGCTAAGCTAAAAATATCAATTCCTCTAACAAAATTGGTAAAACATGACTTGTATAAATCAACTATAACTGAAACATTAAACATAAATGATGGAGAAGATTCTATAAATCTGAATGATGATCAGCCAAAGTTGATTTTTGGCCCAGATGTGAATGAAAAACATTTAGATGGGGCAGTTCCTCCATTTTACATTAGTTTAACTATTCATGATCAAATCCTACACAATGCAATGCTAGATTCAAGAGCTTCACATAATTTAATGCCCAAAGCTATAATGGAAACCCTGAACTTAGACATCATCAGGCCCTATAAAGATTTATTTTCATTTGACTCAAGTAAAGTAAAATGCCTAGGTTTAATCAAAGATTTTTGTGTAACTTTAGTTCAATATCCTAGTAAGAGTATATTAATAGACATTGTAGTAGCTGATATCCCACCCAAATATGGAATGTTATTATCTCACTCATGGGGAGAAAAGTTACAGGGATCTCTACAATTGGAAATGTCTTATGCTACTATATCAGTTTTTTGTCAACCTAACAAATTATATAGGGAAACATTAATGAAATATATGATAAGTAGTGCTGAAAGGTCAATAAATTACCCAATTTATACCACACCTACTGATCTAGATTCTTTCGTCCTATGTAATACTGAAACTGATAATTAAATCAAGACTGAACTAAGAGAAGAAAAGAAAACACCAGACAATGATAATATCTCTCATGAATCTTTATGACATTTAGACTTTGATGGTTCAGTAAATAAATTAGGAGTAGAAGCAAGAGTATGGATAACTAATATAGAGAAAAATCATGCAAAAGGCCATGCTTTTAGACTGAATTTCAAATGCACAAATAATATGGCTGAGTATGAAGCTCTCATCCTAGGACTCCACATAATCAAAAATTTAGGAGGTAAAAGAATAGCAATAATGGGAGATTCAGAGTTAATTGTTAAACAAATTAAAGGTGATTATTTTGTTTACAATCCTAGACTTAGCCGATATAGAGAGATTGTTTTAGATTTGATTAACGATTTACTGGTATGTAATTTCTCTACAATACCAAGGAGGCGAAACTTACAAGCACATTCTTTAGCAACTTTTGCTAGTACATGTAATTTACCTTTTCAACCCAATCATATGTATACTGCAGAAGTAAAACACAGGCAAATAATTACAGATAACCTCAAATATTGGAAATTTTTTCACAGGACCAACAAATTTATCATTTTTTGAATAATGAAGGTGAATTTCAGAACTGTAAGATAGACACTAATTGTACCATAGATCAAGATTTAGATGTTGAAATTGATTTAAATAATGTAGATGTAAATAAAGTAAATTTTGTTAAACCCACTAGATTTATTCAATCAGATATAGATAAATTAGAGAGAGTATAAATTGATGAGATAATTGATGAAGAATCTGAAATATTAAATCTCAAAGATAATTTCTTACCAAAAGGTTTAACTCCTTTAAAAGATCTATTTGACTCCAATGATGTTGCTAGAAAACCCAAAATGGAGCCAGTTAGATCTGATATTGAGCAATGCAATATTGGTACAAAACTAAAACCCAAAATGATCAAACTTTCAAAAGCTTTACCTCAACAAGAAAAGGAAAAATATATTTCTCTTTTTAAGGAATTCCAAGATGTTTTTTTTTGGAGTTATGAGGACCTTAAATACTATGACACGAGCATAATTCAACAACAAATCCCTATAAAAGAAGATCAAAGGCCCTTTAAACAAAAGTTAAGAAGGATCAATCCTGTGTTGATGCCTTTGATAGAAAAAGAAGTGAAAAGAATGTATGATGCACAGATCATTGCACCAATCAGGTACTCTAACTAGGTTTCTAACCTAGTTCCAACAAGAAAGAAAACATAAGAGATTAGAATTATGTGTTGACTTTAGGAATTTAAACAAAGTATCCTTAAAAGATAATTACCATTTACCAAAAATGGATCACATCTTACAAAGGGTAGTTGGTTCTTCTAGGATTTCACTATTAGATGGTTTTTCAGGATACAACCAGATCGTAGTCCAACCAGAGGATCAACCCAAAACAGCTTTTACTACTCCTTGGGGCACTTTTATGTATGTAAAAATGCCTTTTGGTTTAATGAATGCAGGGGCAACCTTTCAAAGAGCTATGGATATAGCCTTTGCAAAGGAAAATCATGAATTCTTAGTAATTTACTTAGATGACATAATTGTATTTTGTAAAATTGATTATGAACACTTGGATCATCTCAAGCAAGTTTTTATAAAATGCAGAAAGTTTGGCATCTCATTAAATCCTAAGAAAACCTTATTTGGATTAGAAGAAGGCAAGTTACTAGGACACATAATATCAAAAGAAGGAATCAGAATAGATCATGCTAGGATAGAAGCAATTCTTAACATCAATCCACCAAGAAACATAAAAGAGTTACAAGCCTTTCTAGGTAAGATTAACTTTTTAAGAAGATTTATATCCAACTTAGCTAAGATAATTAGAGAATTAAATAACATGCTCAAAAAAGATTCAGTTCTTAAATGGACTATTGAGGCTAAACAATCATTTGAATCCATCAAACAGGCCTTAACCAAAACTCCAGTCCTTATAACTCCTGACTTTAAAATGATTTCATCATTTTTTTCATTTGCTTCAGAACACACCATTGCTACAATTTTACTGCAGAAAAATGACCAGGGTTATGAACAGCCCATAGCTTTCTTTAGCAGAACACTTAGAGATGCATCTTTGAAGTACAATATTATGGAGAAACAAGCTTTAGCTTTGGTAAAGGCTATCAAAGACTTCAGAGTTTAGATTATCTATTCTCACAACATTTCCTATGTCCCAAATGTTGTAGTAAAAGACATTCTTACTCAGGATGGTCTTGATGGAAGAAGAGGTAAGTGGATTGCCACTATCTTGGAATATGGCATAGAGATAAAACTCACCAAGTTAATAAAAGGTCAAGGTTTACCCAGACTCATGGTTGAATCAAACTGTAATGCCCTAGACATAAATTTTGTTTCCCAAGTAGATGATCAGGAAGAGATGGTAACTCCAGAGATCAGTGCAGCCTTTTTAGACTCACCATGGTATGCAGATATTATATTTGTATTACTAAACTTACAAGCTCCTCCTGAACTATCAAGAACAAAAGCTAGATTTTTAAATCTTAAGGCAGTAAGATTTTGTATTCTAGACAATGTACTTTTTTGGAGAGATCATAGTGGGATTTTATTAAATTGTTTGTTAAAAGAAGAAGCTGACAAAATACTAGAAGAATTTCATGGAGGTGATTGTGGAGGAAATTTTTACTGGAAGACTACTGCAGACAAGATTCTGTGAGCTGGTTTTTACTGGCCTACCTTGCTTGCTGATGTAAAAAGATTTGTGACCTCTTTTCATAAGTGCCAAATCTTTGAGGGTAAGAAAAAGTTTTTACCCTTGCCCTTAAAACCCATCTCTACTGAAATTCCATTTCAACAATGGGGTCTTGACTTCATTGGAGAAATTCACCCCCCATCATCAGCCCAACATAAGTGGATTCTGGCAGCCACTAACTATTTTACTAAGTGGATTGAAGTCATACCCTCTAGGCAAGCCATAGATACTTTCATTATCTCTTTCCTAGTAAGTAACATTCTTTCAAGATTTGGATGTCCGCAAAAGATAATTACTGACAATGCAGCAACATTCAAATCCAAGAAAATGATTGACTTTTGCCACAAATACCATATTACCCTAGGCCATTCTACTGCGTATTACCCTCAAGGTAATGGTCTAGTTGAATCCTCATATAATAGCCTTGTAAACATCATCAAAAATTTACTTGAAGATAATAAAAAGACTTGGAATAAGAAGTTAGTCAATGCCTTATGGGCAGATAGACTTACTACCAAAAAATCCATTCGTACCTCCCCTTACCAACTTGTCTATGGAATGGATATTGTTTTTCCATCCTCCCTAGGAGTACCAGTATTGAAGATTATCCAAGAGTTACAAGTTGAAACAAATGACATTCAAAGAAGTATTAATCAAACTATTCATTTGCAACAAACAAGGGAAGAAGTTTATATCAAGTCTCAAGTCATCTAGGATAAGATCAAGAAAAATTTTTATAAAAAGAGTAAAGATGATTTCTACATTGGAGATAAAGTGTTAAAATGGGATTCAAGAAGGGAAGACAAAGGCAAACATGGAAAATTTGATTTTCTATGGAAAGGGTCTTATGTCATTTATGGTTACAGAGGTAACAATGTTTTCTACCTAAAAGAAATAGATTGGTCAGAGATGTCAGAAGGAGCAGTAAATGGCAGAATGTTGAAGCACTGCTACTCTCCTAAGTTAACAAATAGTTAGTTTCATTTATTTTGATCATTGTACATGCACATTGAAGATTTTAGAATGGATTGGATGTTTTCCAAACAAATTTGAAGCCCGGAGTCACAGTCAAATTCCAAAGGCTACTAGTTTTAAAGTTCTTGACATTTCACCAGAAAATGCCATCCCCAAGTGGAGCCACTATTAGGGTCCTATAATAATAGGATTCATAATTTTTCAATTGATTATGATAGTCTTGTAAATATGTACGTACCTTGCTTTCTGCAAGTTGTTTTCCCATATTTTAAAAAATGAAAAATAATAAAAAACAAAAGAGAGTAAAAAGTCCTAAAAGAATGATCAAAGGAATTAGAAAAAGATAGACCCCAAAAGAAAAAGAGATGAAAATAAGACTTGAAAGTGAGCAAGTCAAAATTCCACTACCATTTACTTTCACTGCAAGAATAATGATTATGTGCATATTGTCAATAAATTCCATAATCCATGATTAGTTAAACAGTTTAATCTTAAATTTCACGCTTTTAATTTCATGTTTTAGATAAAAAAAAATAAAGATGTGTCAAACTGTATAAACTTGAAAAATCAGTAGTTAAGATAGAGAATAAATGAGGAGCTCAACAGTTTAATCTGATCCCTCAGATGAAATAAGGTTAGACTCAGATATTTTTTATGCTTTGAAAGAAAATGGATTTAGGGTTGCAAGCTTAAATGCACCCATGAAAATGAAGTAAAAAATGTTAGAAATAAAGATGGGTAGGTAGAAAGTAGTTGTGCAAGCATGTAGGAAAGTATCATCGGGCAAAAATCACTAATTTCCCCTCCCCTACAATTATTTAGTATCCTAAACTATCAGTTCAAAAGGCTAAGAGCATTTCTCTGACTTCTGTTGGGATCGAACCTAAGGCTTGATGACTGATTGGTTAAAAATATTGAATTCCTACACAAAACCCACATTCATCAGCATTTATCCTTCATTCATAATCATAATCCATTTTTCCTAAGCAAACAAAAAGTGAAACCCTAAATAACTAATTTCATTCCCTTTCAAAAATCATTCATAAACCCTCAAAAAGCATTTATCCTAAGTTATAGTGTGAAGTAATACAACAAAGACAAGCTATGTTTTTTTTACACTTTACTTAGAGTTAAACATGTGTTTTTATTCATTACATTATCCCTTTATTTTCATATTAATTTCTAATTTATTTATTAATTCCCTAAAACTATTCCCTCCCGTATAGTATTAAACCTTTAGATTTAAATAACCCTCAAACCCTCTATTTTATATTTAAAACAATGTTCAAATACCCCATGTGCGAAATATTAAATCCCGCCCTATCCCATTGGTTTAAAAACATATCTACAAGAGCTTATCTCGCCCCCTATAGTTTTAAACAACTGTCAAAGGTTAAAAAACTATATAATATTAAACTTGCGCCCATATGTATGATTGAAACATTGGCAAATGTTTAAAATAATACATAAACCTTACCACGCCGCATATTATTTAAACCTAAGGTTTTAAACATTGTTTAAAACGCTTATTTCTAAATTTTAAACCTCCCTGTCACGTTAATATATCCCAGCCCCACTACCAAAACCCGATGCAACTTCCCTAATAAATCTGGGCCATTCGCAATCGAACCCCAAGATCTGATGGCGTAAACCCAATATTGCAAATAAACTTGCGCGAAATTCTTTGTTTCATTTCTACGCGAAATAGGCGGTATTGGGATTTTCTCCCTCCTCCACGTGTTTCACTTTTATTGGATCGCACTCATTTCCTCTGAAACCATTTACCACCGAAATGGCACGCAATAATCGCTTATGGTTTAGACCCTTTGAACCCGAAAACCACCAGTTTCATGACTTGACCTCCATTAATTGCTGGTGCCATTTAAAATAAAATGCCTAAATAAACATAGGAAATGCATTCATTTCCTATCTCTTTCTGTGTGTTAACCCTGTATAAGCTACCCCGACTATAAAACAAGTGTTTTTCCACCATTTTTATGCCAATGACTGAAAATTTCAAACCTGTTACCATTAAAGATTGCATAAGAGCTTTGCATTGTTCTAGAGATCAAAAAGATACCATAGAATTCATTCAACCCGTTCAAAACCTTCAGAAACCGTCTTCAAAGCCCAATACCTGCGTATAAAAGGTATTCTGAAGCAAATTAAGCCTGTTTTAAATTTGAAAAGCCTATTTAAAAGAGAAATTACATTCATAAGTTCAAATTTACCCACAAAACCCTATCAAAAAGTCCAAAAAACATGCCAAACCTTGTCAAATTTTCTAAAAAATCCCTGTTTTTACTGCGCCCTGTTTCAAAACACCAAACTGAGCCTAGAAAACCTTCTGAAGTTACCCTAAGCCTCTGTGCCCAATCTCAAAAGACTTTTTAGTCCTAATCATTCACTAAAAAACTCAGGAAACCCTTGTTTCTTGTTTTAAACCAGTAAAAGTCTGTAAAAGCCTATTGAAGATTGAAATTGAAGAAAAAATCCAAGAAAGAGACCATACTTTGCCTATTTTTGTCCAAGAAACCTCTAATAAAGTAAAAAATTACTTCTGCAAACTGTCTAATCTTGCAAAAGTAGCCCAAATGCCTAAAAAGCAGAATTCTAGCAATCCTGAAGGTCCCAAAGTACCAAAATCAACTCCAGCCATCACTGCTAAGACTTCTATTGTTGTAAATCCCTTACAGCCCCCTGTCATAGACATTGAGCACATTCCATTAGCTGATCTTGACTATAAAATAGCATACCCAATTGTTGAATTTAATCTGCTAGACATTCATAATTGGAGCTATGAAAAATTCTTAGATAATGAAGAAGAAGTCCATATTTGGGAATCACACTTGCCCAAATATGTTGTTCCAGTAACTCATCCATGTAAGGATGTAATTAGGTTATGTCAACAATATTATGTGCCTCAGCAGAGAGCCATAGTAAATGCCAACAAAGAAGTGCTTTTTACCATTACTGCTGAATCCATCAACCAAATGCTACAACTTCAACCTAATCCTCAAGCAGTCCCTTTGTCTATAGAGGCCCTTATCAAGTTGTA
Organism: Pinus albicaulis; assembly: GCA_034641835.2. Lineage (NCBI taxonomy): Eukaryota > Viridiplantae > Streptophyta > Pinopsida > Pinales > Pinaceae > Pinus > Pinus albicaulis. The sequence goes on from CM076575.1 coordinate 369,043,153, forward strand.
TATTGGCCTTGATTTTCCTAATATTCCAAACATTTATGCCTTTGCATGTAGAGATTCCTCAAATTAATCCTCCATATTCCACTTCAAAATTTCCAGAGGGTTCAAGACATGTAATTTCCATGCTTTCATTCATTCTAGGGTATTTCCCTGATGAATACACAGATGAATCCATTTTAGGTTCCTTATCTACATTTACCCCATGACAACCTCCATCTATTATTTTTTATTATGTTGGATATACTGCAGACAATATCCATGACCAATTGGTTAAATTGCCAATTGAAGGAGTGTTCAGATACACCTCTTTCCTCCTCCACATGTTCTTATATTTTCAAGCAGATAAATTTCCATTTGCTCTTCAAAAGCTTGATGTAGAGGGAAATCCTCTTTCAGTTATTTTCTGGACCACTTTGATCGGGAAAGATTCCACAGAGTTCACATATGCAGATTTTTCAGATTCATTCATCCATCCATTGATCAAAATAGTAACAAATACAGAGCAGCCAAGGATAAGTGATGAGATGAAGAATATTTTACAGTTGTCAGAGCAAACAAACATTGGTGATTGGTACCTATGTGAAAAACATACTGAGATTAGAGTGTTTGGATCCAATTTGTTGCCCTAGAAGCTGCCCAAACATGTATCCATGAGATTTTTTTCCTCTGAGTATATCAGGAAAATATTAAACTTTGATTCTATCAATTTCTTGGCAGCAAAGGAGAAAACACAGTTCAAATTGCAGAATCAAGTAGGACCATTCATTTGCAATCATAGGGATGCAGAGGCAGAAGAAGCTAAACAGCTATTGGAGTGAATATTTGAAGAAATTTTTCCTTGGAATTATGATCCACAAGGGATTCTAAGTAAAATGAGGGTTAAATGTAAGTTAACACCCTTCATTCATGAGACAAAACCAGAGATAGAAAAATATCCTAATCAAACTAAGTGGACAGAGAATACTTTAATAGATGCAGTGAAGAAAAGTGATACTAGTCACACTTTAGAGATTGTTGATCAAACAGAGAAAGCCACTAAGAGAGTAAGAGAAGAAGGTACCTATGTTGTTGAAACCACTACTGAAACAAGGTTCAAAATCAGATATAATAAAAGGCTCAAAACAGATTTAGTAGGTAAAGAAAAGGTAACCATTGATGTTGAAGAAACAGATCTTATAAATACCAACACAGATGTTGCCACTGTCATCATCAATGAACCATTTACTGAGAATTAGAATGAAGAACAAGTTGACAATGAAAGTGCACAATTAATAGAAAAGCAATATAGCATGGAAGCTTCATCCTCATGGGCAGCTAAGGAGAAAGATCTAGATATCAAAGAAAAGTATAAACAGATCAAGTTAAAGAATGAGGAAATCAAAAACAATATATATTCTCAATATCTGAAACAAAAACCAAGTGTGCAAAACAGACTTCTGTCTGCCTTTGATTATTCAAACAAAAAGTTAATCATGTCAGTATTGCAGCCTATAGTGAAATCTCCAAATACAGTGGCAGATTATAAGAAAGTTGATTTGGAAGTCCAAACAGAAAAGATTCATGCTCTCGATCAGATTGAATTCCACAGACAGACGCCAGAAATGTTGTGCTCTACTGTTACAACTAAAGCCATGAGTGCTCAGAAACTCCAGAACACCATCTCAAACATGAAAGATCGGATGAAATTGGACAAAGCATCTTTGTATGCTAAGGACCTAAGAATCAAATCTTTGGAAGAATTGGTCACACAGATTGGATATGACCCAGCAAATTTCAAGGCAGCAGAATAATTAATAAAGAAAAAGAATGAGGATATTGCAGCTTTGTGAAAACAGCTTAAACTTCCTCAAAGTGAACATCCTCAAACCAAGGAAATAATAGAATAACAAAATGAGAAAGATGATATGATGAACATAATATTTAAACTTACAGCACAGATAAAAGAAATGAAGATTCAAATGGACAAGCTTGTCCCGGAAAAAGAAACACCAAAAACACAGGAAGTACCTACAGTCATCCCTATGGTTACTACAGCTGTGCCATCAACTCTATTTGAAGGGTTGGCACCTAAAGTTCCATTGGCTACTGCAGTGCCAGTAACATCATCCACAACTTCAGCTACAGAGTCATCTACAATAGCAGCTCACCCTACAAATGAGGCCAGCAAACTGGTAAAATTCACGGAATAAATGCCTCTTAAGACAAGTGAAATTAACAAGTTGAAATAGATGATTGAAAATCTTGAAGATCAAAAGAAGTTGGCTCAAATTAATGCAAAAACTCATGAGCAAAAGGCCATCAGATTAAATGAAGAATTGAAGAAATTACAGAAGGAATTGACCTTGAAGGAACAGATTTCCTATCTAAAAAATCATTTGCGGAACAAGATCATAGAAGCCATAAATGATGTATGGCCCTCCATTCAAGTGATTTTTGAACAAAGAGATCTACTCAAAGCAGCATTATAAGAGATCCAAAAAACTAAAGAGGAATTGGATAACAAACCAGAACAAGCTTTAGAACTAATAAAGTTTCTCAACAGCAAGAACAGGCAAGAGTTTGAAGAACTTGAAATTACTGATAGAACTGAAACTATCCTTGAAATAAGGAAAGTTATCACCAAGAAGAACTTAATGAAGCAGCTTGAGGAAAAGTGGGAGAACATGAACATTACCATAACTAGGTTTATGGTCAAATTTGAGAATTTGAGGCAAAGAAGTTTGCCTAATATTTTGGTCATCAATGACAAATTAATGCCTCAGGAGGATTATAATAAAAAGATCAGAGAATATGCCAAGGAGCAAGTTGAAAAAGTAGGTGGTGGACAAGGCATTCCAACGGGAAAAGTCTTACTCAGGAGTTTTGAGGACTTATTTTACTTGCAGCATGAGATAAGACACGTGTTTGTCATTAAACCAACTTTTTCTAGGTACACAGAAGTAGATGAAAACTTCAAGGAGCTGAAGAAAATACAAATTCCAAGTGAGGAAGATTGGCAGTCATTAACAGATTTACTGTGAAAAGTAAGAAGGCCGAAAAGATAACAGTGAAAACAGTTTGTTGATTTACAGTCAAAACATATTTTTACAGCAATAAACATGTTTTATAAATGGTTAAAGAGAATCAGTGAAAGAGTATTAAATAAAGCAGATCAGATTTCAAAACAAACTCGAAATATCTAAAGCCAGTAAGGAAGACATCAAGGTAGCCAGCTGCATCTTATCCACAATCAGTTTCTATTTTATTTGAATTGATAGGACAGCTTGTTGATTTGTTAAGCAGTTGTCTCTATTATTGTTGTAAAGATATTTTATTTTCTTTAGATAATTCCTAGAAGCATTCTAGGATATTTTGTAAACAATTTTGTATAAATATTTCACTCTTTGAAGTATTATTGTGGAATAAATTGGTGGAGATTTCTATAGTCATTTTTGTGGACTTGAAGGCTTTTTGTGTTTCAAATTTCGAGTAGCAGACTGGATCAGATCAACTAGCATCATATTTCAGGATTCATGTGATGAGCTATTTGGAGTGAAGCATTTTCTACTTTTCATTGTTATCTTTCTTTGTTACATGCAATCCATTATGTGTTCTAAATTTGAATGAATGAATAGGAGGATTACTTCAGGATTTGTTAAAAGCACCTTGTCTTAACTATTTGTCATTTCTATGTTTTCTTCTAATTTCCAAAGTAGGGAACCCTTAATTTCTCCCTCTTTCGTTTGACATGTGCCTACTACTTCCCTTTTCTAGATTAAAGAACCCTTCATTGCTCTTTATCTCGATCATATCACCTCACAAAACAACTTTCCAAGATCTCCAAGGGTTGTCTATCTTGCCTTGAAAACATTTGACTTTTAGGCCTTGTTCCTAATTCCTTATGCTTGACTTTTGACTCCTCATCCCAATGGACAAATAGACTTCCCATTATCCATCTCTTCAAGTGATTTTTCCCACCAAACCAATCAAAACCAAAACCAATTGCACAATCATAACTAACCTAATATTTTATAAAACAAACAAAGTTAAATCTTATACAGAGAGCCCTCTCTGAACCCTATGAAGGCTAGATCCTAGAGTTTAAAAGTTGGTATGTGGTTACCTCTATTTTTCTTAATTAAAAAACCAAAAATCTCACAACTAGAGAATTACTGGAGTGATAACAATAGCGATGTGCGAGTTCTTACCTCTCGTCTTACTGCCCATCAACTATATAGCTGAAGACATGCTCTAAAAAAAAACACCCAAAACTCACACTTCTAAGTGCCCCAGTGTAGCAACGGCGAGCTCGCTCAAGTATGTTAGAGCGATGTGCAGGTTCTTACCTCTCATCTTACAGCCCAAAAACTGTTGACTAGGAACACCCTACCATCAAACAAACAATACTAGTTGATTGTATCGTCATTGCCATCCCCAGAAACGGCACCAAAATGTTGGATTGTGTTAATCACTTTTAAATGACTAAGATGGTACACATAAATTATCGACCAGGGACGTATTTTATTTCAATAGTAGTTGCACTGTTTGTGCCGATACACCATACCAGAAGCGGAAATAAAACAAGAAGAAATTGTTGCTGAACCAATTGCTGAAACTAATACTCATGCAGGAATAAAAAGGATCTACAAGAATTTAATCACACTTCAGATAAACCAATATCTAGGGCACCACACACTAACTACACCAGCTAGTACCTCTAATTGGATCTATGTAACAACATAATAAATACTTGGAACTGAAGCAGATCTACTTACAGCTGACACAGCAACAACGGCACTCCACGAATATGCAGAAATAAATATAAGATATAATACAGCTACCCTACGACTGTAGTCCCTCCTAAAGAGGAGGGCCCTTCCTCCCTAGCAGGGCGCAGGAAGAAATGAAAACTAAATGATAATTAGATCAATCAACACATGTAACAGAAACAACACGATATTTTGTATTATGATGATCATAATTTACAGAGTCAAAATGGCAATATTGTTTTATTCTAACCCCTCGACCTTGAAGGTTCGAGTGTTTATATAATAATTACATATCCATAAAATGAGGAACATATCATTCATGAGAATCTCACAATTCTCATGTTGATCGAAATAAAGTAAATATAGTTACAACATATTCCCTTAATAAATGTCGTGAATGGGAAAGCATTGATTTCAAACAAAACTGCCTGAAGTTGTTATTCTAAATAACAATACATTATAACTCCTACAATTGTCGTTGGAATGTGACAGTTGTAGTGTAACAGCTTTCAAAGACAGATCAGCATCTCGAATTTAGTAATACGCAAACAGCAGCGCAACTGTAGCAGCATTTTGTAGAAGCAGATCTATAACAGCATCGCGGTGTAACAGAAAAGGATGTGGCAGCCAAGGTGTTGACTCTACCTGTGGTACCAACGCCATGTAACAGCATGTTGTAACAGCATGCTTCCAGCTGGTTCTATGTGCCATTATGTCCCAGGTCCTTGTGCCTGAAATAGTATCTGAAAGAATAGCGAAAAGGAGAAAGAACTTCTCCCAATGTTCATCTCAATTAGCCACAAAAAAGGAACAATACATCATAATAATTAATGAGAATGGCAAGGTAATTAAACAAGGTAAAGTTATGATGTTTCAGGATAAAGGAAAGGAAAAGTCAAGTATGGTCCCCAGGTTGGAGGTCAAAAAGGAATAAATGAGGTAAGAAAATGTAGGAAATGAGTATAAAAATGGCACCCAACAAAGACAAGCTTGATCTTGAGCTTAAGAGACATATAAAGGTGCAAAAATAAGGCCGATAGGGGGACACTAGGAAGCCAAGGCTAGGATCGAAGGAATTCAAGAAGGAGCACCTTGTCTAGGGTTGCTAACATAGAGACCGAGCTTCTCTAGGGTAAGTGTAGTGCAATGAAAAAAAGGAGGATCAAAAATAAGGAGTCGAAAAGAGAAGTAAAGGATAGTGACGAGGGTCTTGGAGGAATACTTGTGTCAAGGGTCTTTGTCATGGTCTTGGTACTCGTCAATTAAAGATCTATAAGAAAATTTTATGATTGGGTCTTCCTCTCAAAGAGTGAGAGGTTTTGACCTTGGCTTGCAAGCCTAAATATTGTGTCTTTTGTGTATTTGATAATTGACTTGATGAAGAACATAATAATCTAACGAAGACTGAAATCTAAGAAAGAAGCATAAAGTAAATCACAAGCAAATATCAAAGAAGAGAAATTTGATAAATGCCCTAATTTCTCAACACAAAATACCATGGAAAGAAAACCACCATGCACAAAATCATAGGTGGGTCTTTCCAACTAATATAGGGTCCAAAAAAATTCTCGGGCGCTACCCCAGACCCTGTGACAAGAAGGGATTTCGGCCCCACACGCGTGTGACTAATCTTGGAAAGAATATAACACACACCCAACATTTAATGTATCACATAACTCAAGGCAACAAGTGAGACATTGGCCATGCCCAAGATCCCATTGCAACCTTTCATCATGGGCCATACAATCGAAGGATAGATCTTATTCTAATTGATGGAAATGGCACCACATAGATTTTGTGAGGTGGCGCTAATAAAAAGTAATCATCGAGTATTCAAGATGAAGTTTTAGGAATTAAATATCCAACGAATTTCTCATGTTTCACATATACAAGCCAATAGTAGCAATCATGCATTCGGATTATTGGGAAAAGAAATATCAGGTACGATGACTAGAGCGTATAAATAATCTAATGCAACAATCTCTAACTTACAATCTTATACGTTGACGAAAGCAAGTCTTAGATGGATTAGATACAAAGATTTTAACTTACAATGCAAATTTAAAAATATAATATCCAAGTCGTAAAACCTATTAAATATAAATTGGGTTACTGTGTCTATGGTTTGGAAATGATTTAAAAGCATGATAAAGTCAATTTATAAAATCAATCATACCAAAAGTGGGTTATTGGATCCATATTCAAATTTTTATTAGAGTAGGTTGAAAATCTATGTGCCAAATTACCAACATTTGCATGCAAAAAGGATGAATCTACAAATAAACTAAATAAATAAGACAACTTTGTGAACGAAATGCAAGGAAACATAACTACAAGAATTTTTTCTTAATGAAATTGGTCACTTCACTTCTTATATTATAACTTGTGATGATTTTAACTCACTTTAGGGTGACATGATTAGAGATATGAACATGTTAACATTGATCCATCATGATTTTCCACACAAATAAACTAGATAAATAAGACAGCTTTGTGAACGAAATGCAAGGAAACATAACTACAAGAATTTTTTCTTATTGAAATTGGTCACTTCACTTCTTATATTATAACTTGTGATCATTTTAACTCACTTTAGGGTGACATGATAAAAGATATGAACATGTTAACATTGATCCATCTTGATTTTCCACACAATCTTCAGTATGCTTTGGAATATGTGGCAATGAATATCAACGAGCTAAAGACTTTCATTTATTTCTATTTTCCTATTAGCAAGCAAGAAAATGAAACATATAGGAAAATCATACAATCAAAAGTATAATTATGGTTACCATGAGAGGAGCCATGTTATTAAACCGTGTAACAAACAAACCTCCAAAACAAAGGGGATTAAACACACAAACAAAAAAAAGGGTGAATAATATCTAATAAGAAAAATAATAAAAACACATAAGAATAAAGGACCTAAAGGGTTACCAACACTCAAAAGGAGATTATTTTCCCTAAGTTCTCTTCCTCAAGCCACTTGAAGCCTAGCGTTCATTACCCCTTTCGAACTTTAAAAACCTTAATCATGGAGAAGAGAGGATGAGTGAACGGAGAAAATGGGAAAATAAAGATACAAATATGGAGGTTAATTACTATTAACTTCTCATTTCTTCCTAAATTCTCATTTAGAAATATATTTGGGAGGGATTTTAAAATGAGGAAAAACAATAGTTTGTCTATTATGTGTCTAATGGAAGTTTATGTGTTTAATGGAAGTTCAATAAAGGAAATTTTCCAATGAATTTAATTCAAAGATTACAATTTCTTTTGTAAGATTTTTACATCTCTAGTATAAGGGAGATGTTGTTGTGTAACGTTACATTTAAAAATAATAAAATGATACTTACATTAACAAATTAAAAAATAACAATAACAAAAAAAATCGATATTGACCATAAATAAAATCTTCAGTTTCCAATATAATTTTAAATCAAATTTTGTATCATGAAGAATTTAATAGACATAAAATTCTTAGGAATTTTAGATTGTAAACCGACATAGATTAAACTTAACTTTGGATCTATTAAGTGTTGAGAGGGATCAAATCCCTCAATGTGCAAACCTATCATTTGAGTTCAAAACTTGAGGAAAATTTTGTACCTCAAGGGATTTGATCCCTCTCGGTGCACGATAGATCCATAATTAAGATGGAACTGCGCTTAATAATTTTATGTTATTTTTATTTTTATGTAATTTGACCAAGTCATAATGTTTAGATAACATGGCATAACACCAACCAAGATCCATCCTAACTTCGGATCTACCACATGTCGAGAGGGATCAAATGTCTTTTCACTTTAAAAGAGGTTTGCATCTCAAGAGACTCTTTGCACTTGGTAGATATAGAGTTAAGATGGATCTAAGTTGATTTAATTATTAATTTTTTGTTTTTTTTTTTTTTACTGATTCAAAATGTTAAACATTACATATTTTTTATTTTTTATTATATTATATTTAATTTATGTATTTTTTTTTGTTTTTTTTTGTTTTTTTAATTGATCTTAAATGCCAAGTGTGGAAAATGTGATTAGTATCGATCTTCATAATAAATTCAAATGTGCTATCAATGTGCTTTTTATATTCATTTATTACATTCATTATTATTATTTCTAGTCAAGGCATGTTCTTCATGCTTATAGGGTTTATTGAGTCAAAAATAAAATTCATGATGAGTCAAAGCCCCATTTGGACTTTTGCAAAGAAAAAGAAAAAGATGTTTTATTGAGTCAAAAAGGTCAATTTGTCATAGTCGGCCCTCTTGGAAAAGCCAGCCTAAAGAGGCAACTATTCTACCTATTGGACGTGTATAAATACAAGTTTGACCTCATTCACTCACTCATCATCCACATCGATTGTGTGTCAAGACGAGAAGAAAAACTAGTGAAGTCAAAGGAGAGAAAAGATGAATTGATTTGTTCCCTAGTTCTGCTCAAACATGTGAATTTGTCTAAGGTATTGCATGCCCAAAATTTCGGGGGGCAAGGGGGGCGAAATTACAGCAGCCAAAATTTCAGGAATTGACCAAGTTTCAAAAGTTTGACCAATGTTGAATTTTATTGACTTTGACTTGTTGAAGAGACTTGAAGAGTTGACTTGGGGTCTTTGTGGAAATCTTGGTTTTGGTCTTGAGTATTGGATATCTCACTTTGATCTGACTCTATAAGAAGAGGATTTTGTGGTTTTCCCACTTGTGGGAATTTTCCCTGGCTTGGAGCCTAATCTATTTTGTTCCTTTTCTCTTGTGATCTTAATGTTTTTTATATTTTAGTAATTGCTTGATGAAGAGAACATAAATTTAATAAAAAGCCAACAAAAATTCACAATTAATTATCAAATTTAGATAAACCTACACTAATATACTAAATTCTTGGTTTTTCAACATGGGATCATAACTAAAGTGAAAGAAAGGTAATTTGAAGATCACTTATATTTGGCTTATTTGAAGACACCTTTACAACAATTATCCACCTCTCAAGATACACAAAGATCTCAACTATTAACATTTATGAAGATTATGGCAAATATCAGAATTCTGGAAGAAAGGAGCAATAAAAGGTCTACTCAAGCAAGGAGTCGATTTCTCTCACTTAGGTATCATCTTGTACAAGGTCTAACGCATATATCTAAATATTGTAGCATGATTCCAAATATGTGATCTTGTTTTAAGTCTGAGATATATTGATCCAAATTTTGTAGCATACATTCAAGGAGGTCAGAAATTTATATTCTTTATTTGAAGTCTGAGTTCAAGAAAAGTCCAAAGTTTTGTGACCTTGATTGAAGTCCGAGTTTTGAGGTGACATAAGTTTGAAAAAGCTAATTTCCCTGTGGAGTACTATAATTATGAGGCTAAACATCTATGTTTTTCAAAATACTAAGACATTATGACTAGTGTGAACCTGAAACATATATTTTTGTGATGCAATTGTTGACATCTAATCTTTGGGATTCGGAAATTCATGTAAATAGTTTAAACAGAAAAAAGGAAAATAGGAATATGAAGAGATATTGGAAGATGAAGCCCAAAAATCTATCCCTCCATGTATATATTCATAATAAGTCTTAATGCAACAACACAATTCATTTAAAGAGTTACTTTTTGGCGTAACATGGTGTCAAAGCCAACACCGAAAATTAGTTTTTGTATCATAACTCTTGTCATTGTTTTCCATTATTCTCTTTCCTTTGCCCCTCTCCTTTGAAAAAAAATCTATGGTGTATTTACTTCCTTGCAGAATCGTGAGAATGGAGACCGTGGAGACCGTGCACTAAGAGTGGAGGAATGAACATTGGTGATTCTATGTGCATAAATGGTATGTCTTTTTTTTATGACTGGTTAATGGTATTGCGTTGTTGGCCAAGCACGCTCCTGATTCTGTGTTAAACCCCACCCTCTGGTTAATAAATCGTGATTGTATCTGGTGCTCAGTGCCTGTGTAATTTTTTATGGTTGATATAAGTTGGTATAATTTGGTGTAGAGATGGTTGGTATAAGTTGGTGCAGAGCATAATTGTGTTAATGTGTGTTAATTTTTGTTTGTTGTATTATTGGACTGTGTGTTAAACAGTGTTGTTTTTTAATTGGAGCGGAGTGACTGTGTCCTCCTACGAACACAGATTACACATTATTTCGGAAAAAACCCGTATCTGTTTCATACCACTATGTGTGACAATGCTTGAATGTGTGAGTATGGTAGTATCACGACTCCCGGCTCCGAGACTTTGTGGCCCCGTGGCTCTATGGTCGTTTGACATACTGTTTTACATACTCCTTGTGTGTTGCAGAACAATTGCCACCAGTCTCTTCTCCTACAGCGAAACCCATCTCCCCCATACCACTGATCGACTCAAGGTACACCATACCACCGGACCTGACTCCTCTCGCAATCCAATGGCTTCATACCTCCCGACAGGTTTCACCGTATCACCACCACCGGTCCACCGGAATCCCGTCAATACTCCATACTTCCCGACAGTCCCTCCAAACCGTGTAAAAAAGTGGTCTGTCCACTATGCTAAAGAGTTTGTCTCATACTCCATACTCCATGGCCTATCCACTGTATTAAAAAGTGCAGAACTGACTCTCCGATACCATCGTCTATCATACCGGTCCCCGAATCGTTTGAGCCTCTATAATATTGCATCAAGCCATACGATCGGGTTCAAATACATATATTTCATTGCATATATATAATAGAAGTTGTCTACTTAAAATTCAAAATTTTAGGTAGTTGGAGTGTTTGGAATCTATTTTTGATAGTGGAAATTGATTCAGCACTATCAAAAACTTATAAGACACTCAAAATGCTTAAATTTAACAATCGTAAACAAAATTTTGATAAATTCTTTGCCAAATTTTTTCAAAATCTTTACCAAATTCTAAACCAAAATGCTGCTTTCTTAGACTACGCATATATAATATACCATGGTCATTAATACTCTCGGTCGTTTATACTCACTCCCTTCATTGCATCCCTTCGTTGCTCCCACTCCACCTGCGGTCTCACTTCGTGGTAATACATAACTCCTGGTCGCCATTCCTCGTAGTTAATAATCCCAACTCTGCCATACCACCATACGTTGTATATTCCCCACATAACTTAGCCCTCGTATAAACCCTCCCCCACATAACCCCCTCCCCCATATAACCCTCTCCCATTAATAACTCTGTTATATTATACTTATTTTCTTTTCCAAAGTTAAGTGTAATCTTTTTAACATAGCACCCAAAAAAAAAAAAAATGCATTCACAAGATTTTTCTATAGGAAGAGGTGAACGAAGAGGAAGAAGAAGAAATTTTAGAGGCAGGGGGCAGCGAATTTCAAGGAGAGAAGCTTGATCTTCATTGTATACGTTGCAATAGAGATGGACATGATGCATCCACATGTGAGTTTTCTTTGGACAGAATTGAGCAAGAAATAAATGAAGCCAAAGGTAAAACCAATGACAAAGGGAAAGTTAAACCACCCTAATCCGCTCACCATATTGTGGCACATTGCAATATTGGAGTAAATGAAGACTTGTTCAATGCTTCACTTGCTTCATGGAAAGATGATTGGTTGTTTGATTCAGGAGAAAATTTCCACATGAATTTTATGAGATATTTTTTTGAAGAATTCACTCACAATGTTGTTGGAGCAATATATTTTGCAGATAAGTCAAAACTCAAACCATCAGGGCTTGAAGTAAATGAAGACTTGTTCAATGCTTCACTTGCTTCATGGAAAGATGATTGGTTGCTTGATTTAGGAGAAACTTTCCACATGAATTTTATGAGATATTTTTTTGAAGAATTCACTCACACTATTGTTGGAGCAATATATTTTGCAGATAAGTCAAAACTCAAGCCATTAGGGCTTGGCACCATCAAGCTTAAACTACATGGTGTTCCATACTTTCTTCTACATGATGTTTTATATCTCTCGGAGCTCACGAGAAACTTGTTGTCTTTGGTACACATCCACTAGCAAGGACACTCCATTCATATATTTGATGGAAAAGTCAAGGTTAGAAAAGCATCAAATCACTCACTTGTCATGACAGAGAAAGAAGAAGAAAAACCTCTGAAGTTGTAAGGTACCTTTGCTCGTGAAAAAAACATTGCATACATTTCTCACTATGATGAAGGTACATTCCCATCAAGTCTTTTATGGAATGTTAGATTTGGACACTTGAATTATGACAACCTTCACTTGTTGAATAAAAATGGTGTTACTGATTTGCCTACAATTCCTAAGAAACTCAAGCAATGTGATACTTGTATTCTAGGAAAGCATAGCAAACTGACTTTTCGTGATTCACATTCCAGAGTACATAGCAAACTTGAATTAATTCATTCAGATTTATGTGGCCCAATGCTTGTTCCTTCTGTAAATGGTAATAAATATATGATGATATTTATTGATGACTACATCAAAATGTGTTGGGTTTATTTATTGAAGTTTCAAACATGCAAGAACTTTCATGCATGGATTGACAATGATGCACAATTTCATATTGGCTCAATTCGCACTGATAATGGAAAATAATACACTTCAAATGAATTTGAAAACTATCTTCGTCGACACGAGATCAAATATCAAACAAGTGTGTCTTATAATACCCAACAGAACGGAGTAGCTAAAAGAATGAATAGGACAATTTTAAATATGGTACGTTCCATGATGTTTTTCAAGAATGTTAAACTGATGTTTTGGGTTGATGTACTTCTGTGTGTTGTGTATATAAAGAATAGGTGTCCATCTAGTGCTATTAGAAACAAGACTCCTTATGAAATGTGGTATGGCCACATTCCTTCGGTAAAGCATCTCGAAGTCTTTTGTACCACATGTTGTGCCTTGATGCCTAAGGAACATAAAAACAAACTTGGTGCAAGGAGTCATAAGTGTATCTTCTTGGGGTATTCAAATACTTCCAAATCATACCATCTTTATTTTGATTTTTGGTAGCATCAGATGTGCTTTAAGTCTCAAATTTTGCAAGGAGGCTTAGAAACATGTATTCCAAAACACCTAAAAATAGTTTTGGAAAATTCCACCCGAATGTGGTTTTATTAAAATAATTAATTATTTTTAATGGGAACTGTTATAGGTCAATTTGGGCACCATTCCCAATGACCTGGTTAAACTAGACATTGTAGCAGCGGAATTCGTAGATTTGGTTACTGTAGCAGCAAGATTTGTAGATTTGTAGACTTAATAGCAAAAGCAGCTTTAATTATAAAAATACACGAGAGGTATTTATAATAAAAAATATTTTATTAATATGATATAAGACATGATTGAATGATTACAATGAGGTCCCGCTTTTATACCCATGCAGGTACCTTTTCACGAATGGGCATGTGTTTTAGACATGCCTTTTCATTAACCTAATGATTATTTAACATAATCCTAATTGATTAGCTAGTAATTACATTTATTTCTATTTATTCTATTAATGACTATATTTATTACTTTAGTTATGAATTAGGTTCATAACATTGCCTCCTTCTTCGAAAAGCTTTGTCCTCAAAGCTTAATTTCTGACAATTCCCTTCATTTTGCTCCGTCATTTTTTTTTTTTTATCGGAGGGCGATATATATATATTTTCGAAATAACTCTTTTTTTTTTGTTAAATTTAATTAATTAAATAATTTTAATTAATTAAATTTAATTCCATATATATATTTTAAGCGATTTAATTGTAAATTATATAATTATATACATTATATAATTGAATAATTATAAACCTTATAATTATTAAATTATGTAATATAATTATATAATTATAATCGTACTTAAGAGTTATGACTTAATATAACCATCGGAGTTTATATGACTTAAGGGTATGTTATGAATTATTATACCCGTCAAAGAAAACAACGTGTCTGTAGGCGGACACATGGTGGTTTCATAGCAACGGGGTTCAGCGGCCGGTTTTAAATGGCATTGAAAACCCTTTGACAACGATAGTGGCAATGATGCTGTGTCGGCTTTGAAAGGGGAGTTCCAGCGTTCGTGCTTTACCCTATGTTGAAAAAAAAACGTGAATCCTATTGTAGACGTCGTGCACGTCTTCTCATCAGACCTTGGAATGTGATCAACAGGCGTGCGTTTGATGGAGGCTGTTTCAGGTTGTTTCTGATCCCGCCTTTCAGAGTGATTATATGGTTCACAACGAGCACAGCCAGACGAATTAAATGGGGAAACATAATCAGTACAGTCTCGGAGAGTGAGGGGCCTTCGTTGATCTGTTAGAGTCCGCTCAAATAAACTTTCTACGTCTTTTGTGGGCTTTTCCATAAATGGGGCCTCAACGGGCCCGCCCTTCTTTTTAATTTTCAGAACCTTCTTTTCAGTTTTCAGAAGAGGCCCTTGCTCGTTCATTACCCGATTCACAATGACGTTATTGTTGGGGTTTTTCATGGACAGACTATCGACTGGCTCTTGCTTGAATATGGGTTTTCCAGTGAGCAGAATGTCAACTAGCTCTTTGCCAGATTTCTTCGATTCCTTTTTCTTTTCACGTTCACAACCTTTCATGAGTGTTTCCTTGGATAATTTAGAGCCCTTTTGTGATGCTTTATTTTTTGGTTCTCCACCGTGTGCACTGTCAGAATGATCATATCGAAGATGTGAACGATCCAGCCGTGAACTTCTATCATCATTTTTCACTACTTCATGTTCTTGCCTTTCCGGCCAATTCTCTATCGATTCAGTACCTACAATCTCCCCAATGCAAACAATAACCTTCCGCAATAAAATGCAGTCAAATTGTTCTCCGTCCCTCTCTTTATCAACAAGAACAATAACATAATTCATCACGTCGTTTCTTAATTCATGCAAGACTAGTTCTCGGAAACACCTCACTGAAGCGTTGGAGACATTATATTCATCAATTAAAAACACATTGTAGCGTTTTCTAACCTCATAGTTATATTTCGGATAAAAAAAACAGTCCAAATAATTAAAAATGTGTAACAGCCATTTAACATGGCCTTGTAAGTTTCCCAACGTCTCACAAATTCCTTTAACATCAACTCATCATCAGGTTGTGCCCTCAAGGCGAGTAAAACAGTATCTGTGAAATACTCTTTTATGGATTTCACGTATAAGTCAAACAATTGATATGCATAGTTATGAGGGTGACTTTGCCTGCAAATGTTGAATATGGTTGTGTAAAGATTGATTTGTTCCTCTACAGTAAGGTCACCATACCCCTCAACTCCTTCCATGAAGTTTCTCAGCTTAATGATACCCTGGTACACAATAGACCATCCTTCTTTTAGCGTTATAATATTTCCCTTGCTGCTATTCCTCTTTGTCTTCGTTATTGCTCTTTCAGTAACAACAATTGATGGAGTAGTTGCAGGAGGGGCAAATGGGAGCTGAGCTTTAGAAGCCTGTGGGGTCTGTTTTGTTCCAACTGTTGATACCTTGGTCTTTGACAGCATAATGTCAAAATCCACACTTCCACTTTGTTCCATTTGAGACCTTGTAACATTCTCATCCTCACTTTCTGCAAATTCACACCACCTCTTTTCTCGCATAAAAAAAGCAAATGGCATGGTCCAGGCCTCCTGTAGACAGATAATGTTTACACCAGCAACTCCAGCAACTTCAATCATACATTTAACCCTCTGCATGATGGCTTTTCTCTGCTCTGAAAATGGAGCAGTTGTAGGAAGAACAATGGAATTTTGAATAAGACCAACACGAACAATGCAAGGATCTCGCATCATCTCTGGCTCAGCATTGAAACGATATACCTGCAAGTCAAAAGATGATTCTTTGGATATAGCAAGTACTGTCTCATTCATCTGCCTTCCAGAAAAATTAACCCATGATTCAAATTCACGAAGGGACGTGAATAGTTGAGGGAGGATGAAATTTAGCAATGACCAAAGCTCTCTCAGGTTATTATGCAACGGAGTACCAGTCAATAGCAATGTATCACCAACAGGTAACAACTTCCGGTTTTTTAACAACTTGAAATTGACATTCTTCAGCCGATGTCCTTCATCAACAACAAGATATTTCAACTTGTATTTGTTAAATTCATTCACCCACTTTGAGAAGGTAGAAAGAGGAGCAACTATCAAGAAAAACCCATGTATTCTCATTCTTTTCAGATGTGCAAGGAATCCAATAGTCTGAATAGTCTTCCCAAGACCCAATTGATCAGCAAGAATCCCATTAAGACTGTTTTGCCATAGTGAACTCATCCACTTCACCTTCTCATTTTTGTGAAGGGTATTTTCTGGGATTTCTTTTGCAGCAGCTTTTGTTTTTTCCTCATCGTCTTCAACATCTTTAGTGGCTTTATTCCTATCAAGATCAGAGTCATATTTTTTTGTTTCTTTACTGTTGTTGGAATGATATTTCTAGGATAAAAGGCACATATATGTCCTGCTAAATATTTATCTCCACATTTCCAACATTTCCCTTCTTCTTTACTTTCAATATTAATTGGTTGTTTTCTTTTTTTACGCATTGGTGGGGGAATGTATTTACTTGAATTTACCATGGATGTTCTACTTAATTTTCCCTTTGCATAACTAACTGCTTTCTCATTATTATAACATTTTTCATCTTCTTTATTATGGATTACTGCAGAAATTTTTTTAAGACCTGCAAAAAATTTTGCACATGACTTATCTAAGTGCTGAAGCTTTTCTTGAACTTTTCTAATCTGCTCAATTATTTTGGGATTTTCGCGTAATGGCACATTATATGGTAAACAATGTGCTTGGGCTTGTAAACTACATTCGTAGGCTTGTAGAACGATGTTGTGTGTCATTGTTTTAACTTGTCCTTAATATGGCTCTGATACCACTGTAGCAACGGAATTCGTAGATTTGGTTACTATAGCAGCAAGATTTGTAGATTTGTAGACTTAATAGCAAAAGCAGCTTTAATTATAAAAATACACGAGAGGTATTTATAATAATAAATATTTTATTAATATGATATAAGACATGATTGAATGATTACAATGAGGTCCCGCTTTTATACCCATGCAGGTACCTTTTCACGAATGGGCATGTCTTTTAGACATGCCTTTTCATTAACCTAATGATTATTTAACATAATCCTAATTGATTAGCTAGTAATTACATTTATTTCTATTTATTCTATTAATGACTATATTTATTACTTTAGTTATGAATTAGGTTCATAACAGACATCATTCTAGAAATAGGGTCTATCATCCCCTATCATTTTAGTTGCTACATACCTTAAGACAAAGAACAAGAACAAACCATCCATGACTTCCATTGCAAGGTTTCTAATTTTTGAAGTACATGTTATATCACCTATGAGCTCACCAACGCAACCTCTCAAGGGACTAACTGCTTTGCATATGCAGTTACCTCCATTCAAGGGTGCTCTGCAAAGCACGTCCCAACATTCAAGAGTGTGTTGGTCAATTGGGAGCGAAATTCTCATTGTTCTGGAATCTCCACATGGCCAGTGCCTTCTAGAAGAGTCCATATGTGTCAAACTTCGAATCCATGTTTCCATCTAACACCTCTGAGCTTGGGAACATGTCTTTCCTATTACTAGAAAGTCATTGATTGTGAAACTACCTTCAGTTGATCTATAAATTGAGCACAGATCCTAGTGCTTGAGGAGGAAGAAATTTGGTAAAGAAATGTTGGTGGTTTCTCAATTGAGTGTTTGATTTGAGTGATATGTTGTTGGAGAGATGTTCATTGTTATGAGGCTGGGATGATGCTGGAGTTGGTGACATCAAATCAATCACTGGTTGTAACCTTCCCCTTCTATCCATTCATAAAGATTGTTGTTCATTTTCCCACATATGTATCTATATATGTTTCTATATTTCATATCATAGATTCTTAGCTGATGTATATGTTTCATGTTTCATTGATTTAACTGATTAAGATAAATAGCCATTAGTATATTGCAATCTCTTTGTTGTTTAGTGTTCATACTTGCAGGAACTAGTCTAGCGATCAAAGTTGGATTGGAAGCTACAGCAAGAGCGACAAAAGGAGAATAGGAAGCGTTTGGACTCCAAGTAAGTTTCTCCATATTTTTCTGTGTCTAGTTACTCTTAGGAAAAGTGTCTGCAAAGTCTTTGACCTGTTGTTCTAAATGCATAGCACCACATTTAGCGAATGTGTTTTATCTGTAATTCATAATTCCGCATAACAAACTGGCGACTCCACTAGGGATTTTACCTTCATCCTTGGTGTTTTTGCCTCTGCTTATCCACCCAGTAGCATCTACTCTCAATTATTAGGCTTTCGAAATAAACAATTGCATTAGAAGTGTGTTTAGTAGCTTGAATTTTGTTCTCTGTTGCGCCCAACGCACTGTTGGTCAAGACACAGTGCTTTGCATAGCATTGTCTCCCACTCAAGGGTGCTTTGTAATGCATTGTCTCCCCTTAGAGTCTGTGTTGCCCCATAAGCCAACCAAATTCCCTTTGAATTTTTCATTTCCATCACATTTAGCCTTTTGTTTGTTGTGTTTTCAATTGTCTGATGCCTCATAGAGACCAGTGAATTTACCTGAATCTTCCTCCTTTGAAAAGTAAGTTTGTTCAATGTTTCTTTAAGTGTTTTTCTTTATCATTGAAAAATCAAATTCAAAGTATTTTTATTTCTTCATTAGATCCATTTGTTTTCATAAAGGAAATTGTCGTTAAATTCTTCGTTTCCTGTAGGAAAAATTGTAGTTCCATTCTTCATTTTTCTTAAAAGAAAAATTGTTGTTAAATTCATTGTTTCTCAAATAAGAAAGCATTTGTTTTTGTTGATTTGATGCATATATTTTCCTTTTTTCATTCACATTAAGGGACTGAAAAGAAAAACCTGCATTTTCATGTATTGGATTGTGTGTTTTTCATAGGAACAAATTAGGAAAGCTACATATTAGTTTGTGCTCTTTGTTGTTTTCTCTCAAAACTGATTGCTCTTTCCCTTTAGTAGCTAAGATTTTTATTGAAAAAGCTAAAAGTAAAAAGTTTGGTTATCATTTTAGTTTGCATTTTAGGAATTTCCATCACATCATCGTGGTGAACCTTGAAAGTAAAATTGATAAACAAGATCAACTTAAAATTTACATCAATTTATCTAAAAAAGCATTGGAACCATAACGATAACATTTAGAAGGTCTAGGCACGAGACGTGTTCAGGCGTCGTAAAACATAGCAGCTGTTGTTAATTATCTACAATACATTCCAAGTGTGATACCTTACTCCACACACGTAAGTATATCGTAGCTCATCCATGTACCTTCGAGTATATCGGGCTGTGTTATAGTACGAAAAGTATAAAGGGGTGCTCTCACTATGTGGTTTCACGTTAGACAGTGCTAATACGGACTTGGGCCTCCACGTACCTTTGGGTATATTTGGGAGGACAACCTTAGGTTTCTATCCATCCATAGTGAACTGAGTCTACCGCCTTGTAAATTGTGATACACTAAACATAGCATTCAGAGAGATTGCATGCCCGTACTTCTTGGTTCACCAGGAGGTATTCTGCAGTACACAGTTTCTTGGTAAACCTTTTGCCTAGCATTACCCTTTTGTTTTTTTTTATTTGTTTTTTGTCATAAAATAAATCATTCATCGTGGAAGAAGAAAATCTCTTTCCCTGTCGTTCACGTAAACTTGCATTGAAACCACCTTTACCACCGGAAGTCACTTATGGTTGGCAAAGGCGACATCGCTCTACCGAAACCAGTACCATCAGTACCTCTAATGAAGCATCATCTTCCCATAAACTAGAGTCGGCACAAGTTGTTTCTACAAATCCTAGTTTATTTACTGTTGTCGAGATGGAGTCCTCACAGCTACCCGTGGTCACGATCCATCCAATTAGTGAGACCATACCTCCCGAACTCAAAGTTGTTCAACTGGAAGTTGATCCAGATCCTATCTCTTTTTTGTCATAACATCCACATCTCGAAGTTGAACGACCATAATTTGTTCTTGTATCTATCATCCCATAATCAATGTAGTTATTGAGACTCCCATTTCACGCATTCAACCTCCTGAAATATACTTTGGGCCTGACGGTGAAATCCTTCCACCTGGTTTAATTTTGATTGAAGATATCCCACAAGGCGGAATACCTTTAACTCCAACCCATTTTGGGGAGGATCTTTACCTGTACCAGTCTTTTCCTCAATCGCCATCCTCTGATTTTGTTGATCCTGTACCTATTCAGATTACCATCAATTCAAAAGGGTATACATTTGGTTAAGTAACCATGCCTAAACCAACATATTCGGTTGGACCATCTATTTTGATTGCGTCAGCACCTGCTCTCGCTACCCCGTCGATGTTCACAACTTCACCAGAGTCATATTTACATGGTGGCCCTATGGTCCCATCACGTTATATGTATTTATCTAGAATTTTCTCTAGTGCATATTCAAACCCATGGACTTCACCACTGTCATCATCTGGTATTATAACTGGTAAACCTATACTGAGTATTGAATGGCTTGATCCTTTATATCCATCATCAGGGCAATATCAAGTTGGTCCATTTGGGTCTATTCCATCCTGTACCATCTCAACAGGACTCCTTCCATTTGGAGAACAATATTTTCCATCTTATTATACTCCTCATGTTGGGGGGAAACCTATGGTCACCCACTTTGACAGTCCTCCGTCGTTTTTTGGTTAACCTAATGTCGAAATGAATGTTTTTCAATGGCAGCCCACTCTACCTATCCAAACACAAATGGTTGTACACTCGTATCAACTGGTTCAACCTATTGCACCCACATCATTTCCACTTGTTAATACATATTTACCCCTGTTACAGACTCAAATTGTTATAAAACAATCGTTTCAGGTGTGTCCTTCAACTCAATACCCTCAAGTATTGGGCCCTCAGAGTCCAACTCCTTCGGCTAGTTTGCAACAACAACCTATACTCGAAATCATTTATTCACAAGCTGGATTACCATATTATGGGATTTCATAGCCACAACCAGGTTATACCTATCCTCAACCAAATCCAAGTTATTCTAATTTGGGTTATAACATTGGTGGACAAACCCCTTAGCAGCCATAGGCACAAATGCCTCAACCTTCATTTCAATAAGTATCGTACGCAGGTTTTGATCAACAGAATCTCAATACAACCCTTGTCTGGGTTACCAACAACAGATTCCTTATGTTGGTGCTCAAAGGCATGTTTCCCAAGAAATTCCATCATACCCTAGCTATGCTCAACTTGACCTCAATTGATAGTTTCCCTTTGTTGCAACTTTAGAGTTACTAGATTTAAATTGAATCACCAACGATCCAATCAACTATGCTCCTTAGTGGCCAGTGATACCTCATAAATTACCCTCGGATATTCCTAAGTTCAATGGAAACCCTGGGGAATACCTGTTGACTCATGCTATGACTTATCATTTGTGATTTTCATCAAACTCCCTGAATGATGACTCTGTTCGACTACGTCTTTTCGAGCGTACGCTCACTGGTCTAGTTGCAAAATGGTACATTGAGTTACCTAGAGCTTCTTTTGATAATTTCACTGCCCTAGCTACTATCTTTTTAACTCACTTCCGGTTACCCATACAATATGAAACTGGAACGAAACTCTTAACTAATTTTAAACAGAATAATGCTACTCACATTTCTGATCATATTCATGAGTGGCGTCATCGATGTAGAATGGTTAAGACATTTGTTCCTGACCAGCTTCTTGTTGAGTGGTTCATTAAGTCCTTGTTACCATATATAACTGAGGATGTGGCTAAGGGTGGCGTTGTCACTGAAGAGAAGGTCATTTCTCATGCCTAATATTTATATTTGATTTACACTCAGTTTGGCACGCTCTACGAGAAAATTCCTAACGTGCCGGAATCTAATTTTATTGTTCCTCCTCCATCAAAGGACTCTCATGCTAGAGACAGTATGATCGGTATTGCAAGCACGCATCATACTACTACATCTAATCCTGTGCCTTCTTCCAAAATCAATGTCGTGTCATTTGACAAAGGCAAAAGTGACAAGCAACCTGGAAGTAAGAAAAAATGGAAATCAAAGAAAAAGCAAACTTCTAACCCACAGGAAAGATCATCTGATCAATCGTCTGAAAATAGGAAACCTCGTTATCCATGCATAATCTGTAATGAGGAAAATTTTGTTCTATATTGTCCTCACCATGCTAAAGTCTCAAAAATGGTTAAGACTTCACATGCGTCAGCTGTGTTGACAGATCTGTTTCTAAATCCGGACACAAATTTGGTTGCTACGGGTCCAGCTTCTAGTTCCCAAGTGCTTATGCTATCTGTCACAAAGCCATCAACAGATGTTTTGGTGTCAACGCATAATAAATATTACGGTATTCAGGCCACTGATCAACCTACTGCCTTGACCATGAATCCATCTACGAAATCGGTACCACCACCTACTATTCCCGAATTGACAATCAAACCACCGAAGGGAGTCGTTCAAAAATCAACATATAATCCTCGAGAAATAATTGCTCAAAACTATAATATAGTTGAAGATTTCGCTGAATCCCCTTTAGCTATGTCAGCTCTTGAGGTATTACAAAATTGTCCCTCCCAGAAATAGGCTCTGTTGTCGGCTACTAGTGGAATTTATTTGACTGATTCTAATCTTGTAGCCTTTAATCATACGGCTATGTGCTGCAATTACCAGCAGAATTGGCATTCTCCATCCAAGTAAATGTTCTCAATCACCTTATTCATCGTACTATTATTGATGAGGGAGCATATACGTGCATTATGTCTCTAAATTGTTGGAAGTCGCTTGGCTCGTCGCGCCTATCTCAATTATCAATGACGTTGAAGGCTTTTGACGGACGTACATATAAGCCTTGTGGTATTATCAATAACCTGCATGTTGAACTAGGGGGGAAATAGTGAATGTTGACGTTGAGGTTGTTGAGGGAAAGAAGTCGCAAGGCAAAGAGGGAAAGAGAGATGTGTCCAAGATCAAGTGTTTTCACTGTCACGAGCACGGACACTATGCCCTGAATTATCCACAGAAGAAGGAAAGCAAGAAAGAGGTTGCAGTTGCAGCAGGTGAAGGGCTAACTTCAAAGTCCGAGCTTGATTTTACTATCATTGCATGTGTGGCCAACATTGTAATGGGATGCATGTGGTATATACACAACAGTGCATTGTTCCATATGACAGGGAATAGAGATCTCTTCAGTGACTTGGAGGAGAAGGACCTCCAATAGAACATAGAGTTTGGAGATGAAGAGAGGTATAATGCTACCGACATAGGTACAGTTACCTTTCAGAGGGAGCCTGGCTCCCCTCTCAGACTGATAGATGTTTTCTATGTTCCATGACTAAGGAAGAATCTTGTCTCTGTAGCGGTATTGGAAGATTGTGGTTATGATGTAATATTTATAAAAGGAAAGGTGTTCCTTAGACACATTGCCATGGAACGGGTGAAACAGATCGGTGTAAGAGTCGAGAACCTATATGCTCTCAAATTTGAGGATGCATGCAAAGCTTTGAGGAGAAAAATAATGGTTAGTGACTTGGTGTTTGAGAGGGAGAAATTATCTGTCAATATGAAGCTTCAGAAGTAGCCTCAGAAGGTTGTGGAGTAGCCACAATTGGAGAAGCAGAGAGGAGACTGAATGGAGGCATCCATTCAATCAGATACCTCCAGTAGGGGGGAATTTCGAGCTAGATGGGAAGAGGGAGTACATGAAGTTATACCTCCAGGTGAGAGGTGGGGCGATGTGTAGATATAATCCCATGAAGAAATTTGGGTAGGGTCTATTAAGATGGTGTGTCTCATGGATTGGACCTGTCTACGAGGAGCCCACAGTACAACAGTATTAGGAATGATCGGTTAGAGTGATGCAGTCAGATGTCAGGAAGACATAAATCAGAGTGACAAATGTTAGATACTGGAGTGCATATCAGAGTTGGCAGCACTGCAGAGGGCACGGATGCAGATGTCAGCAAAAGCGTAGAGAGTCCATTAGACAGGTGCAGTAGCTAGCAGTAGTAAGAAGAATCTGATGACAGATGCATTATACTAATTCAGTTGTTCAGAGGCTATTCAATTTCAAGAGTTGCAAGTGCAAACAACACTAGAGAAGTGTTTCACGTAGAACATTCCAAAGGTACCAAATCGAGATAGATTTAATTCCTTTCTTGTTGAGAGGGAGTGTTGAAATTTGCAATAAGAAATAGTGAAATTGCCAACCAGAAAGGACAAAAAATGAACCCACAAAGGTCGTGGAATTTTGATGCACCAGAATTTTGGCCGTGGAATGTGAAGCATCTAATTTATTTTTCCTTAATTAAATTGGATGATAAATTATAAGTTCATCTCATGACAACTTGTATCAGTTAACTAAGTCATGATGACTGAGTTAGCTCAAGAAATTTGAGTTGAGGGTCTAAGATGAGTCATGTAGAGGGATTCTAATATTTTGGGGGTCCAATTGGAGTTGATGCATCAGTGGGTGTATTGTGTAAGTGAGTTAACTCAACTTATTGAGTTACAATCAGTTTCACTAGTTCTAACTCAGAGATGAGCTAGTGAGATGTCCAGTGAATTAAATTAGATTTAATTCACAATGAGTGATCAATCAGTTAAGTGATAATTCACTATTAATAGCTACATGCATTTCATTTTTTAGGAAGACATAGTTGAGAAAGAGGTTAAAGGGAACACAACTATCAGTTGTATTTATAGAAAATTTCCCGTGTGCAATTATAGAGTCATTGGGATGCCATGATGCATTACACAATCAAGGAAGGTTAATTTTCCTATTTAATAGGGAGATAATTCCCTAGGAATTGCGTGAGAAAGGCAGGTTGAAGGAAGGCAAAGAATTGGCTAAGTACTAAACTGATTTTGCCTAGATCAATGTGAGACAGTTGGCAGAGTGTTGGAGAATCTCATGAGAGATTAAGCATTGCATTGTTTCATGGTTCCTTAACTTAATACAAAATATAGATAAAGGGGTTTTGAACAGTTTCTTTCCCCAAGTGTTGTGCGATTGATTTACTTATTTCTCTTACTTGCATGTGATTGGGTGATCATGTTTTTTATTCTGCAAATATTGTAGACGGATTCGGTATCTTGTTTTAGCACAACAAGATCAGATTGAATCTCGTTGGTTGATTTTCTACATGGTATCAGAGCAATATTTCTACAATTATATATAAATTTTTAACTTCATGTTGAATAAAAATATCTAATTCTAGGCCTTCAATGAATGCTTCACCATTGATTGTCCCTCTAACTTTGGAAAACTTGTTTCTATCTGTTGCTATCTCTTGCACTTTCCGTTGATAATTCTTTAGTGGAATCAATTTCCGACTAGAGTCTCGTAGACCTGGAAGTCCTTTCTAATGAAAAAAATTAAAAAATTTATGAAATTTTCTAATTTGTGCTTCTAAGTTTTGACATTTGTTTTCTAATTGTAACATTAAATTCCCTTTTTTCAAAATTTTCCTTGCTTCTAGGACTATATCGGTCCTGTCTTCAATTCCAAATTCCTCCATCTATTATTTTGTTTTATAAATGAGCACTTTAATAATTTTTGTTTCTTCCCCTAGCTTATGATCTAAATCTTCTTTGATCTCAATAATTGTTGCCTTTGATTTCTGCAATAGCTTCTCCTGTTCAAAAACACTATCAATAGATGACCATAATTCAATCAAGGTTGCATTAATATCAATCCAATTTATTTTTTTGGCTTCAAATAATTTTTGTGCAATTAATGATTCATTTTCATATTTCTCCAATTGCTTAGTTAATCTAAAGTTTTTATGTACTTCAACCAAATATGCATTATCAAATTTTATCTTGTTATCTTGGGTTTTCTCCAACTAAACTCTGAGTTTTTCAATCTCAATATCTTTTATTAACAAGTATACCATAGCTTTTGATAGTTGCTCTGCTAGATTTTGACTCATAGATTTTGTTTATGTTATTGACAATGTTGTTGTAGATGTCCCTACTCCAGTACTGATTTGGAATTCTCTTTCCTCGAGCAATTTCTCCATTTTCTGAATATGTATATTTTGTTCTACAATCATCTTAAGCATGTTTTCCTTTTCCTTCTCCAGCTGACTTACTTCTTATGCTTGAGGGTTTTTGGTTGTTGGAAATTTTAGCTATTTTCTCAATGCTTGAATATATGCATTTCTACTTTTAATTATTTCTTCAACTACCTTTACATCAATAGGATTCAATCCTAATTTTAAAACCAGATCCTCCAACCCCTTGATCTTGGTATCCTTTGTTAGAGAATACATCTTTTCTATCTTCAATTGAGAGTGTGTATTATTTAAAGATGCTTGTAGTTTAGAAGTTTCCATGGAAAAACTTGTCAAAGATGTATATATTATTTCTCCTACTTGCTTATGAAGTTCAATTATATCTATTAGATGTATCTATTTGGTTTCAAATGAAAATACGGAGGTTCTATATTCTTCAACAATTTTGTGCACAGGGACCTTTGGCTCCAAAAATGATAATTGGAACTGTCCTTTTTCACTATCCAAAGCACAAAGCAATCTCGTTTGAGTTGTGGGAGATTGTTTCCATAATTTTGCATAGGTTGAAGTTTTTAATGCTTCATTTTTCTTCTTCATCTCTAAGAATCTTGTAAAAATACTTTGATGTCTTGAAGAAGGAGAAGAAGGAGAATCTATTGTAGTTTCTTCAATATGTTGTAATGAAAATGCATATTCTCCTGAAAGTATAATTGTAGTAGGTTCTTCAGAAGTATGAGCTTCTGAGGATTCTTCCTCAACATTTGTTGTCTTTTTCCTCTTGATCACTTTGAATGTCGTTTGTTGTAATTCTAATTATGTTGGAGATAAAATTTCTCTCGACCTTTTCAATTCTTTTTGTGTAGTATTTGGAGTTTCTAATGTTGAAAAGTGTAACTAGGATCAGTCTTCATATTGACTATGTAATTATGTATTTATGTAAAGAAGAAGACAAAGATAATAAAATGTATTTTTTTGTACTTGCTTCATGGGTTTCATGAACAATAATTTATTATAGCTTAATAGATTTATTCTTGATGTCTATTGGGGTTTTGTCTTCTAGGTATAAATATAATTAAGTGTCATATATATTAAGGATCTAGTCTAGAGAAATGCTCCAAAACCTTGCCAAAGAAACTATGAAAGAATGGCTTAATTCAGCCCTCCAAGAACGTTGAAAGATAAGTTCATATGATGTGTTAAATTCGGCCTTCCAACAGCTAGACAAGTCTACCTACAAGCAAAAGGGATGGTCGGCCTAAAGACAATGAAAGTACTTATATATATACACACAATTCTGTGGTTTATTTGGAGACAATGAATTCGGTCATATCTGAGTTTTAGTGTGAAATTTTAGATGATTTTTAGTGCAGACTGTTGGACGAATTTCCGAATAAGAAAAGATGCATACATCCTTGTGATATCCTAGTGTGATAGGTGCTACAATTGACTGAAACAAGAGTGATGATTGTTCATCTAAAGAAGTTCGGATAATCCTGAAGTAATTACGGCGTGACAGGGCCAGTTCAAGGACATTGTTTATGTGTTGAGGTGCGGATCTGTCTGAGAATAGTTTACGGACTATCCTGAAGTAAAATTGCAGATAAAAGGTGACATTGGTATTAATCTCCAGTTCATGAAAATTTGGAACAGTGGTATGGGAAAATCTTGTAAATATTCCAAAGAGAAGGAACAGTGAGAAAGTGACAGAAAGTAGGAAAGTAAATCGGTGATTTACTTTCCTAACTACAACTTATATATATCTCAAGTAACTGAAGTTTCAAAGGAAGAGTTGGTGCAGAACAATGCAATTTGGTGAAGAGAAGAAGGATAAACATTGAAGAACATCAAAGAAGTAAGGAAAAGGTCTTGGATGCATATATAGGTCAAGGGTCTAATACTTGGTCATGGTACTTGTCATCTAAAATTCTATAAGAATAATTTCTCGTGGGTTTTCTTCTCCAAGAGGGAGAGGTTTTGCCCTAGCTCTAGGAGCCTAATTCTTGTGGCTCGTGTATTCTGATAATTGACATGATGAAAGATTAAATAAGCTAACGAAGGAAAGACATAAGTAACTCAAGTAACCTCACAAGTAACTATCAAGAAGAGAATTTGAATTAATCACCCGCCCTCAAAATTCTCAACATGGTTTCAGAGCTAAGGTGTTGAACTCAAGGGCTACTTGACAAAGAGACACTCCAGGAAGAAAAAATCAAAGTTTGGGTGAAAGTCAAATCAAGTTTGTAAGGAAGACTCTCAAGCTATTTTCGAGAAAGATCTTCATCTCATTCAAATGATCAAATTTTCAAGAAAATAATATTTTCCATCAAATATTTTCATTCAAGACATTGTTGGAAGAGGAAATTATCTTTTGAAGACATCCTTTACCATCAAGGATCCAAGATCACCTAGATTGAATATTTCTATCTTAGAAGAAGCTCCTAACTTCTTCGTCATCATCTCTGAAGGAGAAAGTCACTTACTCAAGTAAGTATCTATGACTTAATCTAAATCGATCTAAATGACTTATTGTATAGAGAACAAAAAATTGGTTGGGTCATCAAACTTTAATGCATGGAAGAAAAGGAAAAATTTGAATCTAATTTAAAATGAATTTATGGGATTCATAGAAGGAAATACAATTCAACATCCAAAAGAAGACATTATAGCATATATCAAATACATGAAGGGAGACATAATAGCCTAAAGGATTCTTATAGAATCCATAAAATACCCTCTTGTTCCCTATGTATCAAAGCTAGAATCCTCAAAATAAATATATGACAAATTGGTGGAACTATTCTCGAAAGGTTCTACAAACGAAATAATATCCATAAGAAAAAAACTATACAAATTGAGAATGTCAAAGGAAGAAATAATTCCATATCTGATGGATATTTTCACTGTACGAGATCAACTACTGAAGTTGGGAGAAGTAATGTCTGAAAGAGAAATAATCACTATGGTACAAAATGCTTTACCGAAAGAATGGAGAGGTTTCACTTCAAGCATAGACAGGAGAGAAGAAGCCATGCCATTCCAAATTCTAGGTAAGATAGATGAATCAAGATTGAAAGCAAGATCAAGTGTAGGGAATCAAGCCTTTGCCACCATGTCCAGGAAGAAAGGAAGATTCGGTAAATTTGGTCCTTAGAATAAGAGAAGAAATGTGGATAAAGCAAGATGCTTTGGATGTAATGATCTTGGGCATTATAAACAAGATTATCCTAAATTTAGAAATGACAAGAGGAAAAATTAAGAAGCCCATGTCTCATATATAAGAGAAGAACCTGATGCAAAGAAATATAAGAAATAAGAAGTGAGGGATCTCCACTAAGATTGATATCATCTTCTCCTTTAAGTGATTTCTGTTGGTTGTAAAATTGTATGATAGGAAGCAGTGTATATTATAGCATCATGATCGAAGCATGGCATGAGATCTCGATGAAACAACTCCTGGAAAACCTCACTGATATCATACTGATGGAAGGAAATTATCAAGATCAAGGGTCATCATGAAAACTGGTGCTGACATTTTCTAATGGAGTTCTCTATAAATTCACTAATTAGAAATAAGTTAGAATGGTTTCATCAAGAATTCCATGCTACGAAATTCTGGGATGTGATGACATATTGATGGAGCAAGCCAAGGGAATGAAGCTCTTGATTCTATTAAAACTACTACACTATGACTTAAATGAAAAGGGTGTGAGGTATGTATATATTAATATTCTGACACTGGATATTGTGAAGTCATGTCATATGGTTTTTGGTAATAGAATTCTATATTTAGAAGTATGATCTATGGAGGAGGATATATCGGTGCACTGAGAGATGAAATCAACACAATATATCCTCATATGGAATCTGAGGTGGTTGTATATGAACGAGGAACTGTAAAATTTGTAAGTTCCTAGGAATGAAAAATGTGCAGAAAGGAAGAGATCATGAAATTCAACCATGTCAAGAGGGAGTTATCATCCAGAATCCAAGAAGATGTGACTAGAATATCTCCTGGGAGGATATGTAGACTCTGATAGAATTCTGGTAAAGAAGAAGACCATTGACAGAAACATATCATTAGGATATGTGTCAATCTGAATAAATGAATTCGATGTCTACATGAAGATGTCATGGTGAAAGATCATCACTAAGGTAACTTTTTTTTTAAAAGTTCATGTGTATATATTTATCTAATTGAATTTGTGCAGGGATGCTAATCATGAGAAAGGATGTATGATACTTAGAGATTATTTGAAAAAAATCAGCATGGAATAAAAGGTGGACCAGATAAGAAAGACAGGTGCATCACTTTCTGGTAGATGGCATGACTCATGAATGAAAGTGATGGATGATCTATGCCCTATGGAGCTAAAGTTGAAGATTCCTCAATATCAAAATCTATGACATCGAGGGGAGGAATTCTTCATGAGCATCTGGGTGTCTCACCATTGCTACTATAGGTCCCTGATTAAGAGGGAGCCTAGTGATCATTTTCTTACATGGAAGAAACTGGGTAAATCCTAAGTATGAGCTTAGGTACATTCCTTATACATGAATGAGTACATTCCCTTGTGGAATAGGTCCCCCCTGGCTGAGAGGGGGAGATAGACACCTCATTCTGGTCTTCACTTGGGAAGACAGAATGGAGGATTGGTTAATCATCTAACATTTGATACTCTTTGAGAATGACTTAGGGAATTCAAGATAAGAGTAGTCGGGGACCAATATTCTTTGAGGGCTAGCTAACCAAGAGAAGAATAGTCCAAGGAGGTCATACTTTGGGAACACTTGGGTGGAGTATGTACCTTGAATAGACAATGAATATGGTGTCTATAATTCATGTGTCTCACCAGCATTGTAGCCCATTTTCTCGTTGAGAGATGGGGTTGTTAGTCAAGGCCTTTCACTAGGACAATGTCGGTTGATATGATGCTATATAGATGTGATTACTAATATGATTCTACTTATGAGATTCTTCAGTTTGAAAGTGACCATGTACCTGTATGAATACCTCCCTAGTTAAGAGGGAGTGTTGAAAAGTGTAACTACGATTGGTCTTCATATTGACTATGTAATTATGTATTTATGTAAAGAAGAAGACAAAGATAATAAAATGTATTTTGTTGTACTTGCTTCATGGGTTTCATGAGAAATATTTTATTATAGTTTAATAGACTTCTTCTTGATGCTATTAGGGTTTTTTCTTCTAGGTATAAATATAATTAAGTGTCATATTTATGAAGGATCTAGTCTAGAGAAAATGCTCCAAGACCTTGCCAAATAAACCGTGAAAGAATGGCTTAATCTAGCCCTCCAAGAACACTGAAACATAAGCTCATATGATGTGTTAAATTCGGCCTTCCAACATCTATACAAGTCATCCTACAAGCGAAAGGGATGGTCGGCCTAAAGACAATGAAACTAATTATATATATACATAGTTCTGCGGTTCATTTGGAGACAATGAATTCGGTCATCTCCGAGTTTTAGTGCGGACTTTTGGATGAGCTTCAGTGTGGACTATTGGACGAATTTCATGATAAGACAAGCATACACCCTTGTGATATCCTAGTGTGATAGGTGCTACGATTGACTAAAACATAAGTGTGGATTGTTCATCTAAAGAAGTGTGGATAATCCTGAAGTAATTATAGCGTGACAGGGTCGGTTCAAAGGTAGTGTTTATGTATTTAAGTGCGGATCTATCTGAGAATAGTTTGCAGGCTATCCTGAAGTCAAATTGCAGATAAAAGGTGACATTGATATTCATCTCCAGTTCATGAAAAGTTGGAATAGTGGTTTGAAAAAAATTTGTAGATATTCCAAAGAGAAGGAGCAATTAGAAAGTGACAGAAAGTAGGAAAGTAAATATGTTATTTACTTTCCTAACTACAACTTTTATATATCTCAAGTAACTGAAGTTTCAAAGGAAGTGTTGGTGCAGAACAGTGCAAGTTGGTGAAGATAAGGATCAACATTGAAGGACATCAAAGAATTAATTACAAGGTCTTGGATGCATATATAGGTCAAGGGTCTAATTCTTGGTCATGGTAATTGTCATCTGAAATTCTATAAGAATAATTTCTCGTGGGTTTTCCTCTCCAAGAGGGAGAGGTTTTTCCTTGGCTCTAGGAGCCCAATTCTTTTGTCTCGTGTATTTTGATAATTGACTTGATGAAATATTAAATAAGCTAATGAAGGAAATACATAAGTAATTCAAGTAACCTCACAAGTAGTTATCAAGAATAGAATTTGAATTAATCACCTGCCCTCAAAATTCTCAACATCTAATACTTCCTGATTGGATACTAACTCCTCAACTTCCTATAATGTATTCTCCTCCCATTCTTCTTTGTTTGCGTATTGTTCAATTTCTATTATTTCCATATGGACATAGGGTGTTGAATTTTGCCCAACCCTCATCGATGATATTATTCCTAATGGGTCATTTGACCAACTTAAACTCAATCTAAACTTCATTTGTCTTAATAAATCACTGACCCCTTTTTTTCTTTTCTTTTCTGCAGCTCTGGTGTTGCATATGAATGGGCCAATCTATGTCGTTAGTTTAAATCGAGCTTTTTGTTTCTTGGACACAAAATCAACATCATCCATGTTCATCATCTTCCTAATATACTCATGTGAAAAAAACTCATAGGGAGGAAAACTAGAAATTTTTAAGGTGGGAGTTCACAGCCATAAATCCCAATCTCTATAAAATATTGGTATAAATACCAGTCTCCAACCTTAGATTGTTCACTTAAATGCAAAATTATTTTGATCTCGATGGAAATTTTGGGAACTACATCACTATTAAACAAACAATTTTCCATATACAAAAACTGATTTTCAAAATCACTAAAAAAAAAAATCTTCAGAAGTTTTCCTCACTAATGAGGTCCAATAAATCACTGATTTTTGTATGCCTGCAACATCCAATTTTTGTAAAGGAAACTTGAATATTTTTTACTAATGATATAAGAATAAGTAGACCAAAACTGATCGGTGCTTGAATTTTAAGAACTGGTCATGAATTCTATCTAAGAGAAACTCACTGTACTTGAACATGACTGATGGTTTTTTACCAGAAGAAAAGACTGATAAAACCCCAAAATAAATTCATCTACGCATTGATCACTGGGATATTCTAACAAACAAGAAACTAAGGAAATAACCTTCATAAACATCTCAGGAACATTGCAGATAAATAAGGTGGGTTTGTCCTTGGAAATTCAGAGTTTTTTGGCATAAAGGATTCAAAAATATGGGTCTTTCTGAAAAATATAGTCTTTGGTAAATCTCGATTAGAGCATCAGTGGAAAAAGGGTGAAGGGAATCATGGGGGTTTAATTGGAGGACCTAAAAGATTGACGCAAAATTTATATGAAAGAGAGTTTCATTATTCTTAGCAATTACAACTCTTTGACTTTGAAGGTACTGAGCTCCACACGAAGTGACAAAATCCGGAAAGTGATAGGTCTATGGGAAATAAAACTGAGGTAATAAGGATTCCAAAAGGAAAACTCATCACTAGCATCTTCATATTTTTGAAACGTCGAATTGTGAAGTTCGTACAATTTGAATTCACAATTGGTTTTAACAATTTTGAAATGGGTGTCAATGAGGGGCAATTCATCTAAATTAATCACGGGGGGTAACAAAGGATTAGCTAAATACATTTTAGAATTTCCTTTATGGCTAGCCATTTAGGAAAAATAAAATTACTAAGGACAATTAGATATTTACCTGGAAATAGCAATGATTGAAGGCTACTCTTGGCTGAAATTTGCTTGTGTTGTAGTGATAGAAGTTCTAGATACAGACGTAAATGGAAAAAGGATGTATTTCAGAGAGGATTGCAACTTTTATTGAATTTTCGGTAACGACCATTAGATGGAATAACCATTATTGGCAGAGAGTTTTTAATGATTTTTGAACGTTGGCGGGAGGATTTAATGGCATAACGGTCATATGCTAAATTTAGCAGAAGGGATGGTGATGGATAACTGTGGCAGACAGTTAGAGGGAGATGAAATTAGTGGAAGCATTGGTGGGATGTGACAAGTGGTTTGCATGGGGATGGGTGTAGTGGTTTATGGTTTTGAGTGGAAGGGTCCCGCAATCGACAAGAGGTTGCCACGTATTAAAAGCGAGATTGAATAAAACCACTTTGCGGACCCCTTACCCCCCCCCCCCCCAATTAACTTTTTTGAATGTGGGGGGTCCCGCAATGCGTTAGCACCAGTTGATCTCGGTGCACCCAATCATGGTTGTTGAAAGCTGCAAGATCGTTAATTGTTTGGCGGATGGTTAAACAAATTAACTTTATTACAAATAAAAGAATTTATTTAAAAATGTTGAACATAAATAAAAGAGCGAGATTTAAATGTGCTCGCTGATTCTTAAGGGTATATTTATTTTTTATTTTTTTCTTTCCCTTTTCTCTATTTTCTCTATTTTTTATTTCTCTTTTTTCTTTATTTTTTTCTATTTTTCTATTTTATTTTATCTTTGTCTTATTTTTCTTATTGAAAGAAAAATTACCAACTATTACAAGGGTAAAAATAAGTTAGAACATCGACTCCATCTCGGGACTGCTTCCCCCTGTGGGATGCAGAGAACTTGCAGATCCATGTGCGTTATGCTCAGGCTATGGAGTCTTTGCTGTGAAAATCACACTTGCTCCTGAAATTTAAATAAAAACCAAAATTTTACAATGACAATGATTACAAACATGTAGTACTTAACATAATTCTTGAGATATTGTCCATTGATTCGCAATGAGAAATATTGTCCTTCCAGATTGCGTAGGATGAATGTATTATTGCCTTTGACTTCTGCAATGTTGAAAGGTCCTAACCATAATTTATCTAACTTCCCATGTTTTTCTCTTTCTTTTTTTCTTACATCCAATTTAAGAAATAAATCTCCTTGTTTGAAATCTCTTTCTCTGGATTTTCTGTGAAACAAAGTCTTCATTTTGCCTTGATATTGTCGAAGTTTGTGTTGAA
The DNA here is from genome assembly GCA_034641835.2 of Pinus albicaulis. Lineage (NCBI taxonomy): Eukaryota > Viridiplantae > Streptophyta > Pinopsida > Pinales > Pinaceae > Pinus > Pinus albicaulis. The sequence continues at coordinate 369,078,915 of CM076575.1, forward strand.
CTTCATCTCTATCCTGATTTAGTTCAATTATTTTATTTATTCTTCTTGAAAAATCATCTGCTTCTTCATATGATTCCTACAAAAACATCATGACTGGGAATGCTAAATGTGTAGGGAAAATTGCTTCAATTCCATATACAAGTTGAAAGCAAGATTTACTAGTAGAACTTTTAGGTGAAACCCTATTTGTCGATACTGCATATTTGAGATGATTATACCAGCTCCTTTTATGATCTTCTAATACTTTATTAATAACTTTAATAATACTTTTTTTTTTGGTAAATAAGACTAATTATATTAAGTGATCATATGGTACAAGAAGATATTACAATCAAGAGAGGCAAGAAACGACAACCGGAAATGATAAATAATCAACCTCGGTCCCGAAGGGTGAACATGAAACGGAAAAAAGAACAGTGAAGTGTGACTAGGAAACAAAAGAAGAGAGAAACAAGGTTCTACCCAGAGTGGGCAACATCCTCTGTGCGAGATTTTTCCCTTTCTTTTTGTTGACTTTTACCCATCCAGCTTGGTGCAGATGGGCTAGAACCACTTGAAGATTGTTGTTGACTTCTATAGGAGTCTTCGTATCTGAGTCAGAAGAGGAGTATTCATGGGTGCATTTCTGAGAGGTCATCGTGACAGGGGATCCCTCGGGGATAATGGGGGATGGGTCTCTCGTCTGCTTTGCTTGCTCCGATTCTATGTCAATCTCCTCCTCATCTGAGCTCAAGGTGTCATCGTCATCCACGGGAAGCAGGTGACAAGGTATCCATCTTTTGGGTTTTGGCTTAGGGTTTTTTTGATTTATGGGCCAGGAACTTGGCGCAGGAGTTCTGAAGGTGCCCTCTTTGGTGACAGTGGCAGCAGTGGAAGGCAGTGTTCTCATAATCCAGAGACTGTGTCCACAGCAAATCGCCAATATTGAGATTTATTTGATCTTGCAGACCTTTGCTTATGTCGATTTCGACACATGTTTTTCCATGTGTGTATAGCCCTTGGTACTCTCGAAAGGGATATGATGTCAGGTAGCAGCCCAGAGAGTTTCCTATGCCTTGGAAGACTAACAAGTGCCATAAATGAGCAGGTAAACTAGGAAGCCTGACCCAGACTAGAATCTTGGTGATGATTGTTGTAGAGGGGTCTAAATCTGGGAACCAGGGGGTGAGGAAGAGTCCTACTCATCCCCAAAACCATGGACCTTCTCTTATGCCACTCTGGTAAAATTTGTCGAGGTCAAACACTACAATGAAAAATCCCTTTGAGCAGAAGATAACCGTGCAGTTGTGGGTCCAATTGGTGTAGATCCATTTGTAGATATCCTTTGTGCGTGGCCAAAGTTTATTGAATCTACAAATGATGGCGGTTTCTGCATATTTTTGAAGCTGCTCTACCAGATCTGGATGGGAGATCTCTATGGAGGGAACTTCCTCCATCTTATCAACTAGAAAGGGCTTGGGGGCCACAGGGGAAGGATCTGATTTTTTTGGTTGTGCATGGACAACATCCTTATAGGAGAAATTTGGTGCAAATGAAGAGTGCCCCGCAGCCCCCCCCCTCAAACAAAGTGTTAAAACTACAGTAGCGTCTCTCTCAATGTTATATAATGAAAGGGGAAAAGAGAAATCAAGTTATTTACCTCCGTATAAAAGCCTTTGAAGAGCTGAGGGGATCCCAGCCTGTGCTCCAGGGCTTGCAGGAGTTTTTGTACTATGTCCGTTGAGCGAACCCATATCATCATGAATCTTCCTGTGAGGGGAGAGATCTGGATTTGAAAGGCCTGAGAGGATGGATATACGAAACCCAGGCTATCAGAAAGCATTTCAGAGCCTAGCTTGAAGACCCATGCCCGATCACTGGAGTCCTCATCATTTTCTGAGATCCCACCGCAGTCATTTGAGCTCAGGCTGTCATTGGGGGCTTTCTTTTTTTCCCTATTTTCAAGGCAGTTGGGGGACTGCATGCAAGGTTTACCCTGGGAAGCTTCATCATCAGCGTTTTTCGCAGGCCTCCAGAGACGTGACTGTAGTCCTTGTGCCGACAACTGGCTGCACACAAGTGTGTTTGCTGGAGCGATCCGGGGCAGCTGCATAGCTGAAGTCCTCTGGTCCTTCAGATCTGACTTGCTCTGTATTTTCTTGACGACGACAGAGGAGTGGGGGATCCTCGTAGGTGCGCGCCCTCCTGCTTTGACATCGTAAACCTGATTAGAGATTGAATTGACTTCAATACATGTGTGAGAGAGGTCAACGCATGGATTCTTCAACTTTTCAACAGCGTAGTTATGCATCTTGTTAGGCTCAAGTTGAATCGGGGCCTTGCCATATCTCTAGGTGTTGTGTTCCACAGGCCTGTGCTGAGGCTTGGCGGTGGCGACAGAGAGCTCGGAGCCACAGGCAAGAGACTTAGGGTTCCTCATTCTGTCGATAAAATAAATTTAATCATACTTTTATTTAACGATCTGCTAGCCCATTACCCTATGGATAATAAGGTGTAGAATGATGTAAAATAATCTGATATTTTTGACAAAATTATATCATCTTGATGCTACTGAAATCTTAAGCATTGTATGTAACTATTTGTCTTAGACAACCAAATCTAGACATAATATATTCTTCATTGAATTTCATCACCATTGTATCAATTGCATTCTTAATAGAGATTGTTTCAACCCACTTTGTGAAATAATTAGTGGTTGTTAATATCCATTTTTGTTGATTGTTGGAAGCTGGAATTATTTCACCAATGAAATCTAATCCCCACTGTAAGAAATGAGATTCCACTCAAACTGGGATAAGGGGAGGTGTTGTTAGCCTCTATTTTCCTACAAATATCTAACAAGGGATACAACTCCTCACCTTAGCTTCAACTTGTGCAAAAAAAAAAATCCAATAGAAACTTGGTCTCATTCTTTTATATGTAGATTCCTTCCAAGCATAATGTCCTCCACAAAATCCTTCATGAAACTTCTCAATTACTCTATCTATTTCACTTTCAGTCAAACACAGTAAGAGGATATTTAAGGGATCCTTCCAATACAGGTTTGCATTTATTATGCAGTATTTCGTGGCCTTAAGTCTGAGGGATATACTTTGATTCCTTGTGAACTCAATAGGATACTTCAAATCACGTAGAAAATGCACTATGTCTTTGTACCAATCTGATAATAAAAACTTTTCATCAATGTGTAAAGGAAAAGGAACAAGAACTGCACTGGAAGAAGATTCTTGTGGGTTCTTCTCACCTGAAATCTGAGAAGGTTCTTGGGGATTCTTCTCACCTGAAATATGAGAAGGTTCTTGTGGATTCTTCTCACCTGAAATCTGCATAATAGTATTAACACCAAGTATTTTTCAGTTTTATTATGCCAACAGTTTAGCTAAGCCCCGTCCTTTCACCAATTTTGTAGGACTGATATATAAATCAAATTCCAATATCTTAGCAATCCATCTCCCCCTCTTTCCATCTGTGTCTGGTTGAGTCAACATTGTCTTTACTGCATTGTTAGGGACATAAGAAATTATAGGAGAATGTAAAACATAAATCCTAAATTATTTCAAATCTTGTACCAAGGCATAGGCTTGTTTTTCTATGATGTGATATTTTAGTTCAACATCTCTCATAACCTTATCAAATAAAGAAATTGGATGTTCATATTGGTCATCATTTCTTTGCAATAAAACAATTGTTATGGTAGTATCTGAGGCAAAGGAGAAGATACTAAATTTTTTTGTATAATCTGGGTTGGCTATCACTGGGGCTTTTGTCTTTTTAATTTGTAAGAAAGAGTATCTAGCTTGGACAATCTATTTAACTTCCTTGTATTTCTTGAGCATATCAGTAATATCCTTAACAATCTCGACATAATTAGGTGTGAATCTTCTTAAAAAATTCATCTTCCCTAAGAATGACTGAATTTCTTTTTTTATTTTTAGGAAAATTGATTACCTGAATTGTTGAAACTATCTTAGGATCAATTACAACTCCTTCCTTTGAAATTATGTGTCCCAACAACCTTCCTTCTGTCATTGCAAAAGGTGACTTTTTAAGATGAAGAGAAATCCCAAAATTTATGCATGTCTCAAAAATGTTTCTCAAGTGCTTAATGTATTTAGCATTAGAATAAAAAAACACAGTCAAATCATCAAGTTAAATGACTATGAATTTATTTACCTTACCAACAAATGCCAGATCCATTGCTCTTTGAAATATTGCTCCACCATTGATTAGACCAAATGACATCTTGGAATACATGAAAGTACTTGTTGAGTCAAATTATACACTTATAATTTTCCAATCATAAATTGTCAACCCAAGGTAGGTAAGCTTGTGAGATACCATGCAAAATATATGCAAGTTGATTATTGGAAGTGTTCATAAATTAATCATTCACGCACACACACAAACTAATGCTTCTTTCTTGTATCAATACTTTAGCAGCAAGGCTATCGAGTGGAACATAACATCCATCTACATCTCTCTGTGTTGCTGATATTGACAAAGGAAAAAATAGAAGATCAAATTACAACAATTTAGAAATCGACTTAGACAATAATGAATCCAGGCTTTGATCAAATGGGATTAACACATTAACATCAGAAATTCAATCATCTAATCAATTAACATTATGCTGCTGGAAATTAAGAAAGAATGCATTAGTTGTGTGAAAGAATTATTGCTGCACAAAAAGAAATTAAACACACACACACACTGTGCTACAAGAATTTTGAGCGAGGGGGGCTCTCCCTCACCCACAACCCCTTTAAAAATTGAAGAGGTTTCTCAGAAAAATGGACAAAACATAAGATTTATATTAATATGGAAATATACAGCCAAGTACAATCTGATATATTGTTTATCAGTAGAAATCCCAACCCAACAACCCTTTACAATGTGAAATACATCCCCTTTTATACAATCTATAAAGCCCATATTTGGCTTGAATGACTAATCTAAGCTATCAGCCAACAATACAAGTCTAGGCTATTGAATTTAGGTTATGTTAAGTCTAATCCATGACTGAAAGCATGGATTAGATGATTTATGTTACATAGCGGAAGTTGCAGGAAATTTGGTTTCGAGGGGGAAATCTATAAGTTCGGATTGTTCCAAAAAGAGGTTCGAAGCAGCCAATGGAATAGTATTCATGTGCAACCAATTCGCTACAAAACCCAAGTCTTCGTTGGATTTGGCAATAAGTAGAATACAATCAACCGTTGATGTTGCTGCAGGAAATATGCAACGGCTGCAAGAGATTCAGAACAACTGAAATAAATCCGCAACGGCTGCAGGAAATGTGGCTGCGCGAGCTGTCTTCAATATTTTGTGGAACTACTTCGAATCAAAACAAATCTGCACCTAAGTTTCGAATAATTGGAATTAGTAATTCAATAATAGTTACAGCTAGATCAAAGAATATGTTCAGTCTAAGGCAAAATGACACTTATTATGTTAATTTAAAATACCTTAGGCTTATAGTACCCTTTTATCCAAAACTAGACAATATGGCTGAACTAAGCATAATTAAGACCAGAAGGAGTTGAGAAATAAGAGAATTAAGGCTTGGGAAGGGTGTGAAAAATGGGAAAAATGGAGACTTAACATCTCCCTCAGACCAAAACTCTTGCATGTCCTTATGCAAGAAAAACTATAACAGCATTCAAAAACAGAAAAATCAATCATTCACCTAGGCCACAGCTACTACGGCCAGATGATCCAACTGAGCCCGACTGGTCTCCACCTGAATTTGACCCCTGTATATTTCGTTCTTCCTCTTCAAATGGTCTATCTGTGCTTGCTTCTTTTTCATAATGCGGGCTGCTTTCTCATGCCACTCCTCATGTTCTTTCTACATCCTGAGGCTGTTCTCCTTTAGGGTCGTGTTTTCCTTCTTTAAGGCCCGCTCCGAAGTGGTGAGTTCTTTAATCGTCTCTTTCCACTCCTAGCGAGACCATTTCCTCTGGGGAGTAACTTCCCCCTCATGATGCCCCTGGGAATATTGGGGCACACTAAGGTCCCCCTACCCTTGCTGCTCTTCCTTAGTCTCGTTTCTCTTTTCCTGCAGCGAAAGGCTCTGGAAATACATGGTGTCTTTGTCGATGAATGTGGCCGGTTCCAACTTCTCCTTTCCCTTGGCTAGACCAAGGGATTTTTCTTTCTTCTTATCCGAGTTTTTGGGTGGTGTTTCCCCTTTTTTGCTATCCTTCATAGATAGCTTAGCAACCTGGCTCCTTGTAACTCTTTTGGCTGGGGTAGCCGGCCCTTTCTGCTGGGAACATTTTACAATGGTTTCCCCGGTCACCATTACTTCTTTGTCCCTGTCATCCTCTTCTACTTGTAGCCTATGAGTCTGCAACTTCTTCTGGGGGTTCTCTACTAACTTTTCCTCCTCGAGCGTTGGGGAGCCAGAATCTCCATCTTCCACAAAATGGTTCTCGATCGGCTTAGTACCTTTTTACCTTTTCTGCAGGACCTTTATCAAGATAATTTTCACTAGCCCATGGTGGTAGAGATTTTCCTCTCTATGTGGGAGACCCTTTCTTTTGCGGCTGAGGACATTTTTGCCAAAGACACCTTCAAATAATATGGCAAGTTCAGGGGCTGATCTTGAAACTGCCCGAGGAGCCGCATATGAAATAGAAATGTGAGGCCATAGCAACATTCACACGTGATATACTTTTGCAGGAAGAACAGTAGGTGACGGTACTTACTCCTCCAAAATTCTTGCAAAATCCCCTTTCCATAGTCAGGGTTCGGATGATCTTTCAAAAGGAAAGATGCACACATACCCTTATTGAAGCACTAGGTTTTGAACCATCGCTCCCTGTCTTGCGAAATTCCACATGCTCTCGCCACCAGCGCCTCTGTTAGCCGAAATTGAATATTTCTGACATGTGCTTTATCACTATTTCGGTTCAATGCGAATGACTTTGTTACTTCGGAGTTGTGGCCATCAAACTTCTGAAAGAAGGGTAGCCATCCCTATTTTTCTATCCTTGCCTTGCTGCAAGGGCCGGCTTCCAGCATCGCAAGGCTTTGTGGCTCAAATCGGAGAGGGGGTCGCGGTCTGGACATGGTGAAGGAGGAATGGACAGAGCGGATGAGGAAGGAAGGGATAAAGCAAATGCGACTCACAGAATGCAAACGGAAAAGAATAATGCACACAGTTTACGGAATGCGGACCGAGACCTTGACAATATATTTATTGACAAAGAGAGGAGGCTAAAAGGGAAAAATCGCAATGCACGACATTTTCGACCAGTAAGTCGTGATCATGATGATTATCATGATCTTACCTGTATGATAGGCATCAGAAGTACAACCACCGTAATGTCAAAAATATTATGACAGGTCATGGGATTTATGTCGCAACGACCTTCAACCGTTTTTTTGCCACAAGGGTTACCATAGCCTAAGTCATGCAAATTATTAAAAATTAAAGCGTAATTATACCTTACCTCAAGCATCTTATCACCAGCTGTACCTTACCGAACTTACCTCCATCGGTCCAGTCCTTGATGACGTTGTTGTCCTTGCAATGATAACTTAACATTACATCAAATATTTGATCACATAATTCATGACTTCGATCCATAATGACTATTAGTACTATATCAAATAATTAAAACTAATGTTCTGTCTATACTTTTTGTTTTTCAGGAACCTAGGGCATTGCTGCAGGAATTGAGACTGTGTCTGTAGGAAATGAAACTGTGTCTGTCAAACCTTCTGCAGGAATTGAGACAGTGTCTACAAGAAATGAAACTGTCTGTCGAACCTTCTGTAGCAGTTAAGACTGTGTCTGCAGGAAATGAAATTGTTGATGCTTCTGCAGGAATTGAAACTGATCTTCCCCACCATCTATGTACAGTCCATTGCACATGAATGAATGTGTTGATGTCGAATGTGCAACGATCTCATTGGATTACCAGCCATTGATGGCGATTGTTAACCAATGAGAGGCCCGTCACCATTAATGAGAGTGAGGACCAAGGTACCATGATGCATCCTATCAGGTGTGAATTTATGAGTTGTTGTCAAACTTCCTGTAGGATCTAGTCGTAAAGGAGCCATAATGTTTCTCCATCGTTGCTGGCGAGATAGCCAGTCATTAGGGAATATAGGCTTCAAGGCATCACAAGGCTCTAATCCTGCACCCAGATAAGTTGTTGATGTCGATGGGCCAAGATTGTTGGAGGGATGGCCTTACGAAATCCCACATCATTCCAACACGAGAAATCCATAGATTAACTGAAAGAAACAAATTTTATTAAGAGGATCCAAAAGGATCTACTGAAATGTGTTTTTAACGAGCCCAGTGGCAGTCCATGCTCACCAGATTTCAATTTTAGAGAGCCTGAAATACTGAAAAAGAGACTCCAGGGGGTTCCTTTTCCGTAATCAATCCATTTGGCCCAGAAAAAGGAATAAGCCTATACCCAATAGACATTCCTCTCATGGTTTAATGAGCACAAGGTGGAACACAGTAATCTCATTGTATTAGCCAAAAAGTCAAGAAGAGATAGTGGAAGGAATGATCCCTTCCCATAACATTTCTAGCTCTTTCTTCTTCACAATTTCTTCCACAAATTCCTCCTTTGATTGGGGTTTTTGATATAGCTTGATTCTGTGCCCATTCACAAAAAAGGTAACATTCCCATCATCAATATTTTTCAGCCAAACAGATCCATTGTCAAAAGCTTTCTCGATCTCATAGGGGCCTAGCCAATATGTATTGAATTTCCCTTTAAAGTTCTTAAATTTTGAATCATACAACAATGCCCAGTCTCCCTCTTTGAATTGCTTCTTTTTTATGTATCTATCGTGCCACTTAGCCCTTTTTTGCTGGATCAAGTCGGTATGTTGAAAAGCATCTTGTCTAATCTCATCCAACTCATTGAGCTGCAAGATTCTCTGTTGTTGTGTTTCATCAAGGTCTATACCCAAATCTACTGCCATCTTGAAAGTTCTGATATGAAATTCAATGGGAAGCAAAACTTGTTTTCCATACACTTATTCATATGGAGAAAAGCCAGTGGTACCCCTCCATGTGATCCTATAAGCCCACAATGCCTCAAGAAGCCGGTCAGACCAATCCTTTTTGTGTAATTGCATTGTTTTAGTAAGGATTGTCTCCAACACCTTATTAGTTGATTCCACTTGCCCATTGGCCTGTGAATGATACGGGGTGGACTTCCGGTGGGTAATCTGATATTTTTTTTACAATTCCCTGCATAAGCTTAGACACAAACTGAGAACCTTGATTAGTAACTATTTCTCTAGGTATTCCAAATCTCACAAAAATATCAGAGAAAAGAAAGTCTACCACTACTTTTTCCATTGCTCTAGGTAGTGCTTTTTCCTCCACCCACTTTGTAACATAATCAGTACAAACCAAGATATACTTCTTACATTTGGATGTAGGATTGATTGGACCTACAAAATCAAGAGCCCACATTTTGAAGGGTTCTATGAGAACTTGAGGCTTCAAAGGCATCTCGACTGATTATGTAGGCAGCCCCATTCTTTGGCAGCTATCACATTTCCGAACATATTCCTTTGCATCTTTAAAAAGACTAGGCCAACAATAACCTGTGCGAAGGATATTATAAGTTGTCTGCTTTTCTGTAAAGTTTCCTCCACAAGGTTCATCATGACAAGCTCTCAAGATGTCATAGATCTCATCTTCTCTTACACACCTACGAATAATCGAATCAGGTCCAGTGAAAAAGAGATCTCCCTTAATCCAAGAGTAATCAACACTTTTTCTAACAATTATCTTATTCTAATTAGATGAAAAGTAAGGTGGCAACTTCCCTGTAGCAAGATAATTAGTCATGTTTGCCAACCAAGGTGTTTTAACATAGATGGCAAACAAATTTTCATCTGGAAATTTATCATTAACAGGAACATCCTCACCTGCATGGTTAAGCCTAGACAAGAAATCAGCTACCAGATTTTCTTTTCCTGGCCTATCCAATACCGTGATGTCAAATTCCTGTAGCAGCAACAACCACCTAGTATTCTGCCATTAGTGACTGGTTTATTCATGAGATAACGAATAGCAGAATGATCCATGTGTACACAAACTTCATAACCTGTGATGTAGTGTCTAAAATTGTTAATAACATAAATCACAGCAAGGAATTATTTTTCAGTACCGTGTAATTCAATTCTGTAGGATTTAAATTTTTACTAACAAAATAAATAGCATGGGTTACAGGATCCTCCTTTTGACCCAATACTACTCCTATGGCTGAATCAGAGGCATCAATGGAGATATGGAAGGGAAAATTCCAATATGGGCCTCTCAAGGCAGGTGCTAAAGAAATATTTTCCTTGAGTTTATCAAATGCATCTTGACACTCATCATTCCAATGAAATTCAGATTCTTTAGTCAATAATTTAAACAATGGAGATGCTACCTTTGTAAAATTTTCATCAAAACTTCTATAGTAGCTCGCATGTCCAAGAAAACTCCGCACTCCCTTTTGATTGATTGGTGGGGGCAGCTTTACAACAACTTCAATTTTCGTCGGATCAACTTTAATTCCCGCGGCAGAAACATGATGACCCAAAACAATACCTTCAGTCATAATCATAAAACAATTTTCATTACTTAATGAAAGATTAGTTTCTCTACATCTCTGCAAATTTTTTTCAAAATTATGTAAAGCCTCATCAAAAGTATCACCCATAACTGTAAAATCATCCATATAGACTTCTACGCAATCATGCAAAAGATCATAAAAAATACCAAGGATCGCCTGCTGAAATGTGGCAGGTGCATTACATAGAACAAATGGTAATACTTTATATGCATAGGTACCCCAAGGACATGTAAATGTTGTCTTCTCCTGATCCTCTGGAGCTATCCTAATTTGATTGTATCCGTTGAACCCATTTAAGAAGGAAAAGTACTTTTTCCCTGCTAGAGTGTCCAGTACTTGGTCCATGAACGGTAAAGGGAAATGGTATTTTAATGTAGCTTTGTTTAACTCCCTGTAATCTACACACACTCACCATTTACCATTATTTTTGGGAACAATAACAAGCAGGGACACCCACTGGCTATCTGAGATAGGATAAATGAACCCCACATTTAATATTTTTTGCAATTCATCTTTTACAATTTCCCTTAAAGCGGGGTTCATTCTCCTTTGTGGCTGTCTTACGGGTCTAGAATTTTATTCTATATAAATATGATGAATGCATGTGTCTGGGTGAATGCCCCTCATATCGGTATATTCCCATGCAAATGTGTCGGAAATTTTTTTCAATGTTTGAATTAATTGTTTTTCTTGTTCATAAGTTAAGGCAGAATTAATGTTTAAAGATTTTTCAGGAAAATTTTCCACTACCTTACTCCCCCATTCAGACATTGAATATGCGGGAAATGCAGATAAGATGGTTGAATGTAATTCAAAAGCTGTACTATGTTAATAAAAATCTTGCAGATCATAAATGACATCTAAATTATGACTAGACTGTTCTTCTAAATGTTGCGAAAAATCAAGATTAGAAATACAACAATTTATCATATTTTCCTCAGAATTTTCCTCAAGACTCATGGCTTGGTTTATTGTTAAAATTGGTTGGGTGCATTCAGAATCATGCTCTTCTTCTTCAACCCAATGTGTATTTGCTGATCTCGAGAGGGGTTTAGTGGGGGGATATAAATTAATGTGGTTTGTTTCATCCCCATGGGTGATGGTCATGTTTCCAGATCTACACCCTATGTAGGCATCAGTCGTGGCTAACCAGGGCCTCCTCAAGATCAATGGATGCCCTCCCAAGTTGGTTTTAGGCTGAATAACATAAAATTCGGCAAGGTACTCCCAAGAATCTAATGAGATGACAATGTCTTCTAATACCCACTTTGGCTTAACCTTAGAACTATCTGCTAATTCTAACATGGTAGGAGTAGGTAATAAGTCAAAGTATCCTATATGAGATAAAGTCTCGATAGTCATCACATTAATGGCTACACCTAAATCAATCAAAGTGTTCTTTATGGGATATCCATTGACAAAAGGTGGTAACCACGGGGATTCTTGGGTCAGCATATTTTTCAGTAACGAATCCAGTGGACATTAAACTTGCAAGATTTCCACCTACTTGAATTCTGGAGGGTTCTTTATTTTGTCTTCCTGGTTTCTTAGTACATAGTTCCTTCATTGTTTTGGCATATATTTGGATATCGTAGATTGCTTGCGGAAATGGATCTTAATGCACATATTTCTCAGTTCAGACACAAGATCGAACTCGAGCTGTTTAGTTTTTATCTCCATTTCCAACCTCTCTGGAAAAGGAGCCTGGATTGTATGGGATGAGGAAGATTCTTGAGGCCTAGATGATTTTGTTGGTTTAGGTGTGGTTTCATCTTCAGGTATTTCTAGGCTATCCTCCTCTACAATTTCTTCAATTCTTTTGGGCTAAGTCACCACTTTTCCCAATCTAAGTTTAATTTCTTGCAGTGGCACAGGGAATTCCTGCAGCGACATAGAGAATTCCTGCAGTGGCACAGGGAATTCCTGCAGTGGCACGGGGAATTCCTGCAGCACAAGAACATAAATTTCCTGCAGCAGCTGCAGTGCAATACAGTAGGTAGGAAAAGTGGGATAAGTGACCAATCCAATGTTGTAAGCAGATTGGATGGTTTTATTTTTGGGGTTAGACATTGGATGAGCAGGTAGTTGTATGGGACAAGGTTGATTTAGTGGGGCAGTTAAGTTGTCGTTGCGGTTGCATCATTTGTTGAGGTGTGGGCTATGGAGAATAGAAGTTTGAGTTGGGAAACTTTGTGCAACAAGGTAAGAATAGTTCCCATGCCAAGGTTTTTGAGGGGGCCAAGGCTGCCAGGGCATTGGAACATTCCACATCTGATTTTGAGCATAAGGAAATTGAAAACGCGATTGTGACATACCTCGAGGATGTGGTTGCCATGTTTTTTGAGGTGCCATTGCATAAAGTGCATTGACAGCTTCTTGATCTACCATATATGTTGCTTTGATTTTAGGCAAAGAAGGACATTGATCAATGGAATGCTTAGCTTCGCAAATTCTACATACCTCTATACTGTTAACAAGGCATTCCCTTAGAGCATGTTTCTTCCTACATTTGGAGCAGAACACAGCCACGGCTTTCTCCAGCTCATCCTATTTTTCGTGTTTCTTCTTAGCCTGTAAAACATCCAATTGTGAAGACAAATTGCTAAGAATATTAGTTTTATTTTTTTCAAATAAATTACCCATTTCATCTCGGGTTACTCCAAATCCAGTAACTGATTTAACAAGCCTGGAAGAAGTGTCTCTTGACCCTCCTCCAACCTTGGAATTTCCTCTAGAATATCTTCTACAAAGCTCACACACATCATCATAGGTCAACTTCGATACATCACCTGCTCCCATTAAATTTAAGACCTCCAAATACTCTGATCTGATTGCCCTAAGCATAATGGTTCTCTTGGTCTCGAGATCTAATTGATTCATCTTAGATATTTGCAAATTATATTTGAATATTTCCACCGAATCTTCAAGGCTCTCCCCTTCCTTCTGAGTCATGCCAAATATTTCTTCCCTGAGATCCCTAGTCTTACAATAGTCTTGGTAATTTTTCAGGAATATCTTCTTCATTTCATCCCAAGTTGAAATGGATTTTGATGAAAACCCCGTAAACCATCTGAGAGCTGCATCCTCCAATGTAGCAGGAAATAACTTTAGCTTATAGGCATTGGAAGAATAGTCATAGCTCCTACATAGTACATCGAATTCAAATAGGAAGGCATCAGGGTCTTCACTAGAGGCACCATGAAAGCTAGGCAAGGCTGAGGGAGGAATGTTTTTCATCTGAGTAGCTCCAACAGTATCCTTAATAGGAAATTCAAATGTCACTAATTTCTCCTCATTCTCATCAGTGCCTTCTAGATGATCTATATCAGTCTAAGAAAAAGTGGGCCCTTGGAAGGCTACAGACTCTTCAGAATCAATGATCTGGAGTTATGGTTCTATGACATGGTTCACAAGGAATTCCTCTTCAAGCTGACCACTAAGTAGAGATGTTGTATTTCTTGTAAGGGGAGACTCGAGATGGACAACAATGGAATACTTTCCAATAGAGTATTCTGCTGTGGAATGATTAATCTGCTCAGGACTACAGACCTCCTGTTCGGATTCTTCTTTCTTTGCTGACTTCCTTGTTCTGGCCAGTGTATTAGTAAATGAAGTGGTGCTCACACCACCACGAAATTCATTTGAAAAGTATTGCACCCTATTCAACTAAAAAATATATATATATACTTACCAAATAATCAGGACATGGCTTTGGCGAATTTCAGACCTCTGTGGGTGCGTGGGCTTTGCCCTTCGTCTTATCACTTCGACTCCCCCAATCCTGCAAAACAAAATAAAAAAAAATCAAACTAAAACACTTTCAATGACATCCCTTAGCACCTCCCCGGAAACAACGCCAAAATGTTGAGTCAAATTATACACTTATAATTTGTCAATCATAAATTGTCAACCCAAGGTAGGTAATCTTGTGAGATACTATGCAAAATATATGCAGGTTGATTATTGGAAGTGTTCATAAATTAATCATTCACACACACACACAAGCTAAAGCTTCTTTCTTGTATCAATACTTTGGCAGCAAGGCTATGGAGTGGAACATAACATCCCTCTATAGCTCTTGGTATTGCTGATGTTGACCATGGAAAAAATAGAAGATAAAATTACAACAATTTAGAAATCGACTTAGACAATAATGAATCCAAGCTTTGATCAAATGGGATTAACACATTAACATAATAAATTCAATCATCTAATCAATTAACATTCTATTGTTGGAACTTAAGAAAGAATGCATTAGTTGTGTGAAAGAATTATTGTTGCATAATAAGAAAATACACACACACACACACTGCGCTGCAGGAGTTGTGAGCAAAGGGGGCCCTCCCTCACTCACAACCCCTTTAAAACTTGAAGAGGTTTCTCAGAAAAATGGACAAAACATAAGATTTATATTAATATGGAAATATACTGCCAACTACAATCTGATTTATTGTTCATCAATAGAAATCCCAACCCAACAACACTTTACAATGTGAAATACATCCCCTTTTATACAATCTCTAAAGCCCATATTTGGCTTGAATGACTAACCTAAGCTACTAGCCAACAATACAAGTCTAGGATATCGAATTTATCTCCTGTCAAGTCTAATCCATGACTGAAAGCATGGATTAAGACGATTTCTGTTACATAGCGGAAGTTACAGGAAATCTGGTTTCAAGGGGAAAATTTGCAAGTTCGGGTTGTTCCAAAAAAAGGTTCGAAGCAAACAATGGAATAGTCTTCATGTGCAACCAATTCCCTATAAAACCCAAGTCTTCGTTGGATCTGGCAATAAGTAGAATAAAATCAATTGCTGATGTTGCTGCAGGAAATCATCTGCTACAAGATATCCGCAACAGCTGTAGGAAATCAACTGCTACAAGATATCTGCAACAGCTGCAGGAAATCCGGAATAGCTGCAGGAAATCCGCAACGGCTGCAGGAAAAGTGGTTGCACAAGTTGTCTTCAAGATTTTGTGGAACTACTTCGAATCAAAACAAATCTACACATAAGTTCTGTATCAGTGGAAGTAGTAATTCAGTAATAGTTACAGCTAGATCAAAGAATACATTAATTCTAAGGCAAAATGACACTTATTATGTTAATTTAACATACCTTAGGCTTATAGTACCCTTTTAGCCAAAACTAGACAATATGGCTGAACTAAGCATAATTAAGGCCGGAAGGAGTTCATAAATAAGATAAGTAAGGCTTGGGAAGGGTATGAAAAATGGGAAAAATGGAGACTTAACAGTACCCCACGAAGTTGTAAATTTTGTATTTTCTCTGTTTTCTTGACTAACCAAAATCTGGTTGTATCCAGAAAAATCCAACATTGAAATCCTATCAGATCCTGGTAATCTTTGAAGTAATTGGTCCATTTTTGGTAATGGATAATTGTATTTCAAGGACAATTTGCTCAGGTTTCTAAAATCAACACACAATCTTATTCTCCATTCTTCTTCCTAACAGGTACTAGGTTAGACATCCATTCATAATATATTAAGGGAACAATTATTTTAGGATCCAATAGCTTTCTTACTTCTTTCTCAATGATAGGGAGTAGACTAGGTTATTTCTTCTTAAATTTTGCTGAAATGGCTTGGCTCTTGGTTTAAGAGGAATTTTGTGTTCGATAATGATTGTGTCATAGGTTTTCAATTCTTCATATGACCATGAAAATACATATCTATATTGCTTAAATAAACTCACATATTTTTTCTTTATGTCTTGAGGCAAAGAGGATGTTAGGTCCTTATATTACTAGTATAGTCCTTTATTGTTGTTAGTGTAACCCCCTTATTGTTATTTTTGTACCCCTGTAACCCCCATATTGTTATTATTGTGCCCTTACATTATTATTGTTAGGTCGGCTAGGATTATTCATTGCATACTGTGGCCCCATGGATTCTATACAGAGATATTTGCCTGCATCATCCAGAATTATCTATTTATGTAATGTATTTATGTTTTCCATGTCATTTGCCATGCCTCTACATGAGGCATTTTTTGGAGCTATTTCCATAACATTTGGTATCAGAGCTTTGGATTCTAGGGTTTTGCTGCTCCAAACAAGTCATCATGGAATTTTCACTATAAATTGTTTCTATGAAGGTTCAGAAGCTAAAAATTTTAGAGTGCGAAGCCGAAATCCTGAGGAACATCGTCACAAAATTTCAGAGCTTGGTTCGCAATATTTTTCGGAGATATGATCTGTGGAAGTTAGGGCTTTTTGCAGGCTCCTAAATTTAACCTAAACAGGTCATCGCGAAATTTTCGCTATAAATTTTTTTCTACGAGGGTTTAGAAGCTGAAATTTTCACAAAGCGAAGCTTAAAGCCCAAGGAATCTCCTGTAGAAATTTTAGATCTTGGTTCACAACATTTTGGGAGATATGATCTGTGGAATTTAGGATTTTTTCAGGCTCCCGAATTTCATCTCAAAGAGGTGACTGTGGGAAAAACATCATAACTCTCTCTCTGAGCATCAGATTGGGATTTTGTAAAAAGTGGACACAAGTAAACAGACTGAAATTTTTTTATAGCAATTTCAGAGCCGAAGGAGGAAACAGTGACACGTGGCAAGTCGTACAAGTTCGCTCTACTAAACAAATCCATAATTAAGTCATCGTAGGAGATTGGGCATAGCTTTGTCTTCAAGAATCCAAATTAGGTCAGACCTGTGGCATTCAAAAGAAGATTCAGAGGGATACTTCAAGACTGAATTTCAGATATTACAGATCCGAAATCACATTGATAATTCGATTTCAATATCGAGCTCCTCAAAATCAAGAAAAAAGTGTATTTTTTTTTTTTCAAATTGCATAAGTCTTGTTTGAAAAATCAGTTTTAAGTCATTCCAAAGGCCTATTAAGGATAGATATCAGTATTGGGTTCTAAAATTCCTCCTAAAAAGAATTCAACACCCATTAAGCCCTCATAGTACTCTACTATGACTCATGAAGATGAAGAATTGCAACATGATCTATCGAAATTACAAGAGCAAGTGCACCAAAATTCGCTCTCGCAAAGAGCAACAAAAAATGAAATGAGCAGCCAATATGCGTGAAAGCTAAGATGGATGGTTTGAAAAAAGGTGTGGAAGCTACGATGGATGGTTTGAAGCATGGTATGGAAGAAAAAATGGAAGGTTTGAAGGAAGACATGGAAGGTTTGAAGGAAGGTTTGTCAAAGTTGATACAGGAAATGATTCCTAATGGCGAAAAGATACCAGAGGAAACTCATGATGAGAACAAAATAAATGTTAATCGTGATTTCATAAAATATAATGTTGGATTAAAGAACCACCATATTCCAAATATGGATATGAGGAGGTTTGATGGCAAGGATCCCGTAACATGGATACTACAGATGGAGCAATATTTTGATCTCAATAATGTGCGAAACACACAAAAGGTATGCATTGCAACTTTATATTTAGAAAAAAATACATTTGTATGGTATCGATGGCTTTGCTCTCATAAAAAAATTGTCACTTGGTCAATTTTTACAGAGGAAATTATAGCCCATTATGAGGATACAAAGAGCAACACCTTCTTTAGCCAATTGATAAATCTCAAACAAAAGGGTTCAATGGCGAAGCACATTGAAGACTTCCAAAAATTGAATATAAGGGTAACTGATATTCCAGAGGAACACAATATTGATGTCTTCATAGGGACTTTAAAGGATAACATCCAACTTTAATTTCGCGTTTGGGAACTAGATTGATTAGAGAAGGCATTCAGGTTGGCAAGAAAATTTGAATGTAAAATTATTGTGACAAGGAAGCCTACCACTCACATCTATAAATATGGAAGTGTTGCTACTCCTATACTTCCACAACATACAAGGTTGACACCATAACAATTGGAAGAAAAAAGAGAAAAAGGGATTTGCTACATTTGTGACAGAAAATACATTAAAGGTCATAAGTGTGCTGAAAATAAATTATTTTACATAGATTGTGAAGAGGAGGAAGAAAATGAACAAGAAACTTCAAAAGAAGAGGATATACACTAGGAAGCAACCCTAGAAGAAGAAGAAATGAGTCCGACCATATCATGTAATGCATTGGTAGGAATTACCACTCCTCAAACTCTGAAGATAGAAGGACATATCAAGAAGAAAAAGGTAATAGTGTTGATTGATTTGGGTAGTACCCATAATTTTATTCATTGTAAGGTAGCCAAGGAATTGAATTGTTCCCTATACCCAGCACCAGAATGTCAAGTGATGGTTGCAAATGGAGGAACTATAAATTGCTCTGGAAAATGCCATAATATCAAGCTAACCATGGGGGAATATGTATTGACTAGTCCAATGCTTGCCATTCCTATGGGAGGTGCCGATGTTGTACTAGGAGTACAATGGTTACAATCTTTGGGGACGGTAGCTTTTAATTTTCAAGAACTTTTCTTGAAATTTTTTTCAGAAGGAAAGGAAGTCGAATTACGGGGTATTGCAAGGAAGCCAGGAAAGATAATAAGCTCTAATGTCATGACAAAGCTTCTAAAGAAAGAACAACGAGGTGTAATTGCACAATTATGCTCACTAGAAGTTCCAACATCAAAATCATCTATTTCTGCAGATCTCCAACAAGTCTTGGACAATCATTCCAAGGTGTTTGAAACTCCCAAAGGACTCCCACCTATTCGTGATCATGATCGTGCTATTCATTTGATTCCAGGAAGTGTTCCTCCAAACATCAGGCCTTATAGATATCCTTACGTCCAAAAGAGCGAAATTGAACGTATGATTGCAGAAATGTTAGAGGCGGGTATAATTCAACCTAGTCAAAGTTCTTTCTCTGCTCCTGTAGTATTGGTACACAAGAAGGATGGATCATGGCGAATATGTCCGGATTATAGGGAGCTCAATAAGCTCACCATTAAAGATAAATTTCCCATTCCTGTGATTGATGAATTATTGGATGAATTACATGGAGCATTTTATTTTACCAAGTTGGATCTTCGTTCAGGATATCATCAAATTAGAATGAAGACTGAAGATATTCCGAAAACAACATTTCAAACTCATAAGGGTCATTATGAATTTTTGGTCATGCCTTTTGGCCTTACCAATGCACCTTCTACATTTCAAGGGTTGATGAATTCCATTTTCAAACCCTTCCTTAGAAAATTTGTGCTAGTATTTTTTATGATATACTAATCTACAGCAGGTCTTGGAAGGATCATGTTGAACATGTTGACAGGGTGCTCAAACTATTGCAGGAGAAACAATTATATGCAAAAAAATCCAAATGTTTCTTTGGAGTACAAGAGGTGGAATATGTGGGTCATATTGTATCTCACGAGGGTGTTAAGGTAGACCCTAACAAAATTAAAGCCATTAAGGAATGGAAAGTCCCCACAACCATAAAGCAGTTGTGCGGATTTCTCGGGTTAACAGGGTATTATCGCAAGTTTGTTAAGAATTATGGGAGAATGACAGCACCTCTATCAACATTATTGAAGAAAGATGCATTTTCATGGACTTGTGAAGTAACTAATGCTTTTGAACATCTTAAAGAGGCAATGTGCCTAGCACTAGTCTTAGCTACTCCAAACTTCACAAAAACCTTTACTGTGGAATGTGATGCCTTAGGAAATGGAATTGGTGTTGTTTTAATGCAAGAAGGAAGACCCATTGCTTTTGAAAGTTGTTCAATCAAAGGAAATTATTTACAAAAGGCTATTTATGAGAAGGAGATGTTGGCAATACTACACGCACTAAAGAAATGGAGACCTTACCTAATGGGAAGACACTTCAACGTAAAAACTAATCATGATAGTCTTAAACACTTTTTGGAACAAAGACTATCTTCGGAAGAGCAGCAAAAATGGGTCACAAAGATGTTGGATTATGACTTTGAAATCATCTACAAAAAAGGGAAGCTAAATGTTGTTGCAGATGCACTCTCAATAAAGGATGAAGAGGTGGAAGCACTGGTTTGTGCCATTTCTATTATCCAGCCAGATTGGATAACTGAAGCAAGGGATGAATGGAAGAAGGACGAAGAATTTTGGACACTCATTCAAAAGTTGCAGCAAGATCCTAGTACATCTGATACATTTAGTTGGAAAAATGATTCCTTATGGTACAAAGATCGCTTATATATTTGTAAGAATTCCAAACTAAAACAAAAGATTCTTTTGGAATTGCACACTTCTCCTTTAGGAGGACACTCGGGATTTTTAAAAACTTACCACAGGGTGAAGAAAGAATTTTTTTTGGGATGGCCTTAAATCTTATATTCAAAATTTTATGGCAGAATGTTTGGTTTTCCAGCAAAATAAAGTTGAGACGATTAAGACCCTGGGTCTTCTACAACCTTTATCCATTCCAAGTCAACGTTGGGAGGAGATTTCAATTGATTTTATCACAGGTTTACCTAAGTCCGAAGGAAGAAGTGTCATCATGGTGGTAGTTGATAGACTTACCAAGTATGCACACTTTTGTGCATTATCTCATCCATTTAAAGTAAATACAGTTGCTACTGCATTTATGGAAACAATTCAAAAGCTACATGGAAACTCGAAGATTATTGTAAGTGACAGAGATCCCATTTTTACAGGAATTTTTTGGACGGAATTATTTTCTTGTTTGGGTACTCAACTAGCTCATAGCTCATCTTATCATCCTCAATCCGATGGTTAAACAGAGATAATGAATACATGTTTGGAAGGATATCTTCGTTGTTTTGTATCTGATAAGCAAGCAAAATGGGTCAAGTGGTTACCTCTCACTGAATGGTGGTATAACACTTCCTTCCATACTGCAGCAAAAATGACCCCTTTTATGGCACTTTATGGATATCATCCATCGTCCATCACATATTCTTTAAGGGAAAATTATAGGGTTCAAGCAGTGGAGGATCACATCGAGCATCAACAAGAAGTTCTCCAACTCTTAAAGGATAACCTAAATTTGGCACAAAATCGAATGAAACAATAGGCAGATCAACATCGCATTAAAAGAATTTTTGATGTGGGAGACTGGGTATTTTTACGGCTACAACCATACAAACAAATGTCCCTCAAGCAAGCTAAGAAGGATAATAAATTATCGCCAAAGTACTATGGTCCTTACAAGGTGTTGCAAAAGATTGGTACTATGGCATACAAATTGGAGCTTCCTGCTTCTTCGCGAGTACATCCAGTTTTCCATGTTTCATGCTTAAAGAAGGTTATGGGAGAAAATCTTCCAGTTCAAACAATATTGCCAGAACTCGATGAGGAAGGAAAAATCATATTGGAACCAGAAGCGGTCATGGAAACAAGAACTCGACAACTACGGAATCGATCAATTTCAGAGTATCTCATCAAGTGGAAGAACTTACCCACCGAAGATTCTACATGGGAGGATGAGAATTTTATACAGAAGCACCCAGAGCTACTCAAGCGTTGAGGACAACACTTTTTTGAAGGAGAGGGGCATGTTAGGTCCCTATATTACTAGTATAGTCCCTTATTGTTGTTAGTGTAACCCCCTTATTGTTATTGTTGTACCCCTGTAACCCCCATATTGTTATTATTGTGCCCTTACATTATTATTGTTAGGCCAGCTAGGATTACATTGTGGCCCCATGGACTCCAATATATAGAGAGGACGTTTTTTCATTTGTATCATCCAAGAATTGTTCATTTATGTAATGTATTGGAGGTTGTCCCCTCGAAGTGGCTATTTCTAAGGCGTTGATCTCTCTTTTCTTCTATTTTTGGAGCTGGTTTCATAACAGAGGATGTGTTCAATAATGATAGTGTCATAAGTTTTCAATTCTTCATATGATCATGAAAATACATCTCTATATTACTTAAATAAACTCACATATTTTTGCTTTATGTCCCGAGGCAAAGAGGATGAGATTTTGGCATTTCTGATTTCTTTTATATAGTCTTGTACATATACTTGTTGTGAACTTAGCAATGAAGTTTTTGATACATCATTCTGATAATAAAAAAAAATCAAGGGGAACCAAACCCTTTGTAATATAATTATTTGATAACTAAATGATATCATGATCAACACTTTTCTGCTTTAAATTCAAATTTGAATCACAATCATTTGATTTCATTTCATCACTATTTTATTCTTCAACATTTAAAGTAGAAAATTCATCAATTGTCTATAAGAAATTATTCCACTGTTCATCATCTTCGAAAAATTTCCCGTGTCTTAAATGATCTGGGATGGAATGTCTATACTTTACTTCAAACTGATAATGTAATTGCAAAGGATCAAGAATTTTAAAAGAACTTGCTAAAGTTTCCAAAGAATCTGCATGAATATTATCTTCTCTCGGAATTGATGAGATATTGAAAGGCTGAAAATAGTTTTCCACACAGTCCCATACTTTATTTTTATAAGCTCTGAGTCTAGGATGCTTTGTTTGAAAAATATTCCTGATATGTTTTACAATTAATTATGAATGACCATATACTGCCAGGTTTTGTACTTTCAAGCTTTTAGCTAATTCCAATCCTAAAATTAAAGCTTCATATTCTGCCACATTATTTGTGACTTCAAAGTCTAATTTGAAGGATTGGGTTATGTTTTTCTTCTTAGGAGAAATGAGTACAATTCCTGCGCCAACTCCATCCTTAGAAAATGCCCCATCAAAATACATTTTCTAAATATCACTTTATGAAAAGTTAGGTCTACTGATAGTATCTTCAATTCTGGTTTGAGGATTTGAGAGATCATTTGCAGCCAAAGTAAAGCATCCAAAATCTTGATCAATAACATGTATAGGATGATTTATTGCTTGATTAGCTTTAGAAACAATATTAATGAATCTTACTTCTCTATATAGCCTTAAATGTTCACCTCCATAAATTGGGATTGTAGCATATGACATATCCATTTGCAGACTTCCTCCAAGATTAGCACAATATGATCTTGACAATATCATGCCAAATTTTGGGGGAATGTCTGTAACAACTATATCCAACATTATACTTTTCACATGGATTTGAGCAAGTGTAACAACTAGATCCTTGATTAATCCTAAGCAAGGTACTTTCTTTGAACCAAAAGTGTAAATATCATGATATGGCCCGATGATTTGCAACTGGAGTTGGTTCATGATTACTTTAGGCATTAGATTATGGGAAGCACCAGAATCTAACATACTATTGTACTAAAGGAAATCACAAACTTTCAATGTGACATAGAAAGGTGGTACACTTTCATCGATCATATCTGAACTATGTCCAAAAACAACTAAAGGTTTTTCATCCTGTAAGCTAATAACATACCCTTCTGCATCTACACTTGAAGATTGTATCCATTTGGAGACTTGTTTCTTATACCCAGGATTTCTGGAAAGTTCGGATAAGGGAATTAGAATTTTAACCCTTTCTAACTCCTTTTCAACATTAAAAATAGATGGAATAGATTTTTCAGTGGTGGATTGTTCTTCTAACTGATTTTGTGGTTGAACAAATGGAATTTCAACAAATTTTACTTGAGGTTCATCGAAGCTAACTTTTTTCACAGGTCTACCAAGTCCTTGCCTAAGTCTTAGGTCATATGTTTTATCCAGTTCAACAATGAGGAACTAAGAAAAAGTTTAATATTTGGAAACTTGGGAGGACTCTTGATTTTGAACTTGAGACTAGTCCTGACTAATTGAGACATTAACATTTTGAGATGATGGATCTTCAAAATAATTGATATCATTTGTAACAATAAGGCTTAATCATCAATTATTAATGGAGGTTGGATTTTTTGATCAATATTTGGTCTTTGCAAAATTGAAGGTTGAAAAGGCCTTCTATATTGGGCTTGAGGTCTATTTGCAACTTGTTGGGTTACTCTAGGCTGAGCTTCCATTCTTGAAATTCTATTAGATAAATTTCTTAATAAAGAAGTTATTTCATCAATTTTGTGTTCCTCATATTTGGTCTTGATGATGAAGTACTTTCCTCTATAGCTTTTATTTTCTTTTCAACCTTTTCTGTGTTTTCTTTCAATTTACTAGATGCTGACTTGTTTGCTTCCACTTCAATTGCATTAGTTTGCATGTCTGCTAAGGTTTCAGATTTTCTCTCTCTAAGAATTTCAACAAAATCATCTTCAAATGCTTTAGAAATTCTAACTTTAGGTGCTCTCACTAGGGGCTTACAATCTGGTGGAATCTTGTTATAAATTTTATTGAATCTCTTAATAAATTCTACAATAGGTTCACCAGGGTTTCTTCTCTAATATTCAAATTTTTTGAAATAGTAAACAAGATCATTTTTTATTCCCTACTAATTCTTAAAATTGTTGATTAATTCACCCCATGAATTTATAGAATTTTCTTGTAATTGTCTAAACCATATCCTGACATTTCCTTCTCATGATTGGAAAATTAATCTTGTGTAAAAATCCTCATGTTCAATGTTCATATTGTCTACAAAGTCAAGAAATGCAGCCAAGTGATCTTATGCAGATGTCATGTTTCTCCATTAAATCTAGGTAAATGTTTCAAATACCCATTAGGAAAAGCATGAAGTTGAGCTGTTGGTGGAAGTATTAATGCTGCATACCGAGTTTTTACAATTGGTTGAAATTGAGCCATGTGGTGTTGTAATAGAACTGTCTGTTTGGGAGAAACAACTTTACTCGAATATGGTTGGGATGAGAGCTTAGGATTCTTGAAAAACTAAGGATGAATAACTAATTTTTGAACTTCAGGTATAACTTTCTCAAGATCTTCAAAAGCTAGAGGATTAGTATAAATGCTAAGTTCCTCTTCTAGTTTTAATTAAGGAAATATAAGATTAGGATCTTCTTCAGTGTCAGGGAGTTCTCAATGGGAAACTGGAAAGTCAAAGGTCTCAAGCTGATGAACTAACAATGCAAATTGGAGATCTACTCCTTTAGAAAGGAGTTCTAAAACTTTAGGTGGAAGATCTGATAATTTAACAGATATTGGAATTGATTGAAAAGTCTTAGTTTGTGAGGGTATCTCAGGTGGAAAAGAGGTAGAAGCAGAAGTAGAATACGTCTGATATATGCAATCCTCACAAGTTTCTCTAGATCTGATAAAGGAGAGAAGAGATTTGGATTTGAATGAGATTTAGTATGCCTGTGTGAAGCCAAATTTAATATGTGAAGTCGCCAAGTGAAAGATTTTAGCCTACTCACCTCTTATTCACCATTAATAGGGAAGTCCGATTGCTGTCCCAGGGAAAAACTTCAAACTTTGATCCCCGACAATGACGCCAATCTAATGTTGTATCTTTGTAGACAGTTCTGGGTTGGGGAACTGTTCTAAATCATCTAAGTAAGGGTTTAATTGAATTGGACGACCTATGTATTAAACCTTTAACATACGTAAAATCTAAATATTTATGAGAAGCTTCAAGGGCTAGTTTTCATTCATATAACAGAATAAATATATAAGTTGATTTTGAAAAGTATAAATCAAGAAGACATGTGATTCTTAAACATCCATAATGAATATTTAATTAATCAAATACAATTGATGTATGCAAAAAATTTCTACAACCAAACAATATATGTTCAAGAGATGACATAAGACAAAAATTAAAAGATATAGGGGAACTAACTTAAACAAATTGTTTAGTTAATTAATCCCTTTAATAATTATAAATTTGAAGTGTGTTTTCATGGAGATTGATACTCAATCTAGCCTTGCCCTAACTCCTATGTTACCTTGAACATATGCAGAAATAAAATATGGAGAGCATAAATGAATAACAAGACACAAACTCAATTGAATACAAAAGTAGTTAAGGATGAAGCCAAAATTCTTTGATTATCTTCAGAAATATTTCAGAATATTACAATCATGTCACTGGATAATCACAAGGGTTCAACCCTTATTTCTTTGATTTACAAAATATTTATAGAGTGTAATTCAAAAGTATCCAAATTTGAAATTATTCTAAATACAAAATATAATAATATCCAAAAATGATTTGGATTTTACAAAAATAGAATACAAAAATATGTTTTTTTGAGATGATTTTGAATAATCAACACTTAATTCGAGGGTGTTGTTTGATGACTGTTGCTTGCAACTAAATTTTTTGCTTTCTGCTCCTGTTTCCCTGCAACTGGTCACTGAATTTCTGCATTTTGTTTCACTTGATGAGTTCAAGTAACTTATCCCATCTTTTATCATCTGGGATATAAATTTTTCTTACTTTTCTATATGCCTCATGAGCTTCTGTGTATTTCTCAAAAGTTGGCCTAATAATAAATAAATGTTGAACTTCATGTTGAATAAAAAGATCATATTCTAGGCCTTCAATGAATGCTTTACCACTGGTTATCCCTCTGAATTTGGAAAAATTGTTTCCATATGTTGCTATCTCGTGCAATCTATGCTGATAATTCTCTAGTGGAATCAATTGGCCACTAGAGTCTCGTAGATATGGAAGTCCTTTGGGGCGAAAAACTTTAAAAATTTTATGAAATTTTCTAATTTGTGCTTCTAAGTTTTGACCTTTATTTTCTAATTGTAAAATTAAATTCATTTTTGTCAAAACTTTCCTTGCTTCTCGTATTGTATCAGTCTTGTCCTCAATTCCAAATTCCTCGAACTCTTCTTTTGTTTTAGAATTTAACACTTTAATAATTCTGGTTGCTTCCCCTGGCTTATGATCTAAATCTTCTTTGATCTTAGTAATTGTTGCCTTTGATTTCTGCAATAGCTCCTCCTGTTCAAAAATAATTTCAATAGATGGCTATAATTCAGTCAAGGTTGCATTAATATCAATCCAAATCTTTTCTTTGGCCTCAGATAATGTTTGTGCAATTAATGATTCATTTTCATATTTCTCCAATTGCTTAGTCAATCTGATTTTTTTTTTTTTTTTGTACTTCAGCCAAATATGCATTATTAACTTTTATCTTATTATCTTGGGTTTTCTCCACCTAAACTCTGAGTTTTTCAATATGCATATATTTTATTGACAAGTCTCCCATAGCTTTTGATAGTTGCTCTGCTGGATTTTGACTGGTAGGTTATGTTTCTGTTGTTGACAATGTTGTTGCAGATGTCCCTGCTCCAGTACTGATTTGGATTTCTCTTTCGTTGAGAAATTTCTCCATCTCTATTATGAAACCAACTCACAAAGTAGAAGAAAAGATAGATCAACGACTTAGAAATCAACCACTTTGAGGGGGAAACCTCCTTTACATTACATAAATGAACAATTATTAGATGATACAAATAACAAAACCTCATTTCTATATATAATAGTTCAAAGGGTCACAACATAATCCTAGCCAACATAACAATAATAATGTAAGGGCACAACAATAACAATAATGGGCTTCTATGGGGCACAATAATAACAATATGGGGACTACATGGGCACAAAAATAACAATAAGGGGGCTATACTAACAATAACAATACAGGATTACACTAGTATTATAGGGACCTAACATGCCCCTCTCCTTCAAACAAGTGTTGTCCTCAACGCTTGATTATTTATAGATGCTTCTGGATAAAATTTTCATCCTCCCATGTGGAATATTTAGCGAGTAATTTCTTCCACTTGCTGAGATACTCTGAAATTGATTGATTTGGTAGATGTCGAGTTCTTTTTTCCGTGATTACTTTAGGTTCCAATATGATTTTTCCTTCCTCGTCAAGTTCTGGAAATATTTTTTGAACTGGGAGTTTTTCAGCTATAACCTTCATTAAGCACGAAACATGGAAAACTGGGTGCACTCGAGCAAGCAACTCCAATTTGAATTTCCATAGTACCAATATTTGCAGCACCTTGTAAGGACCACAATACTTTAGCGATAATTTATTATACTTCTTAGCTTGCTTGAGGGACATTGGTTTGTATGGTTGTAGTCATTAAAATACCAAAACTTCTTTTGTTGCGATGTTGATATGCATGTTGTTTCATTCGATTCTACACCAAGGCTAGGTTATCCTTTAAGAGTTGAAGAACTTGTTGTTGATGCTCGATGTGACATTCCACTGCTTGATCATCCATATTAACTTTCATTTCATCCATCAAACCATCCACCTTAGCCTCCATGTCTGCTTTTAAACCATCTATGTCAACTTTGGTTGCTCTTTGTAAGATCGAAATTTGTTGCACTTGGTACCGTAATTTTGATATATCATAATGTAATTCTTCCTCTTCCTGCGTCATAGTGGAATTTTATGAGGGCTTAATGGGTATAGAATTATTTTTGGGAGGCATTATAGAACCCAATACCGATAGCAATGCTTCAATATTCCCTTGGAATCACTTCAACTTCTTTTTCAAACAAAAGTTATGCATTTTTTTAAAAAACAAATACACACCTTTTTGTTTATTTTAGGAGCTCGATATTGAAACGGTTGTAACTCTGTAATTTAGGATCTCCAAGATCTAAACTTCAGTCCTGTGGTAGCCCTCTAAGTCTTCTTTCCAATGCCACAGGTCAGACCTAATTGGATTCTTCAAGACAAAGTTATGCCCAATCTCCCACAATGACCTAATTATGGACTGGTTTAGTAGAGCGAACTTGTACGACGTGCCACATGTCATTGTTTCCTCCTTTGGCTCTAAAATCGATACACAGGAAACTACAATCCATGTACTTTCAGCCACTTTTTACAGAATTCCAATCTGATGCTCAGAGAGAGAGTTATGACTATTTTACCAAAGTCACCTCTTTGAGATGAAATTTGGGAGCCTGCAAAAACCCTAACTTCCACAGAGAATATCTCCGAAAATATTGCGAACCAAGCTTGGAAATTTTTCCACGAAGTTCCTCCAAATTTCCTCTCAAATGGGTTTTTTCTTAGCTTCTGAGCCTTCGTAGAAAAAATTTATAGCGATAATGCCACGATGACTTGTTTGAAGCAACGAAACCCTAAAATCCAAAGCTCTGATACCAAATGTTATGAATCCAACTCACAAAATAGAAGAAAAGAGACATCAACGACTTAACAATCAGCCACTTCGAGGGGGCAACCTCATTTACATTACATAAATGAACAATTCTTAGATGATACAAATGACAAAACCTCCTTTCTATATATAGGAGTCCAATGGGTCACAATATAATCCTAACCGACATAACAATAACAATGTAAGGGCACAACAATAATAATAGTGGGCTTCTATGGGGCACAATAATAATAATATGGGGACTACATGGGCACAACGATAAAAATAATGGGGCTATACTAACAATAAAAATAAGGGGATACACTAGTATTATAGGGACATAAGAATCTATGCCTCCATTTTAGGAATCTATATATTCTATTCTACATTCATCTAAAGCATGCTTTCCTTTTCCTTCCCCAACTGACTTACTTCTTGTGATTGAGGGTGTTTGGTTGTTTGCAATTTTAGTTGTGTTCTCAATGCTTGAATAACTTCATTTCTACTTTTAATTATTCCCTCACCTGCCTTTACATCATTAGGATTCAATCCTAATTTTAAAACCATATCCTCCAACCCCTTGATTTTGGTATCCTTTGCTAGGGAAGACATATTTTCTAGCTTCAATTGAGAGTGAATATTATTTAAAGATGCTTGTATTTTAGAAGTTTCCATGGAAGAACTTGTCAAAGATGTATATATCATTTCTCATGTTTGCTTCTAAAGATCAATGTGATCTATTTTATGTATCTCTTTGGTGTCAAATGAAAACATAGAGGTTTTATAATCTTCAACACTTTTAGGCACATGGATATTTGGTTCAAAAAATGCTAATTGGAATTGTCCTTTTTCATTGTCCAAAGCATAAAGCAATCTCATTTGAGTCATGGAAGATTGTTTCCAGAATTGTGCATAGGTTGAAATTTTCAGTGCTTCATTTTTCTTCTTCATCTATAAGAATCTTGTAAAAATACTCTATTGTCTTGAAGAGGGAGAATACAAAGAATCTATTGTAGTTTCTTCAATCTGTTGTAATGAAAATGTAGATTCTCCTGAAAGTATAATTGTAGTAGGTTCTTCAGGAGTATGAGCTTCTGAGAATTCTTCCTCAACATTTGTTGTCTTTTTCCCTCTTGATCACTTTGAATGTTGTTTGTTGTAATTATGATTCTGTTGGAGATATACTTTCTCTCGACCTTTTCAATTATTTTTCTGTAGTCTTTAGAGTTTCTAATACTGTCTTATTCGATACTAACTCCTCAACTTCTTACAATGTATTCTCCTCCCATTCTTCTTTGTTGGCATATTGTTCAATTTTTGGTTTTGCCATATGCACATAGGGTGTTGACTTTTTCCCAACCCTCATTGATGATATTATTCCTAATGGATCATATGACCAACTAAAACTCAATTTGAACTTCATTTGTCTTAATAAATCATTGACTTCATTTTCTGTAGCTCTGGTGTTGCATATGAATGAGCCAACCTGTGCCTTTAGTTTAAATTGAGCATTTTGTTTTTAGGACACAAAATGAACATCATCCATGTTCATCATCTGCCTAATATACTCAAGTGAAAAAATCCTCATAGGGAGGAAAACTAGAAATTTGTAAGGTTGGAGTTCACAACCATAGATCCTAATCTCTCTAAAATTTTGGTAGAAATACCAATCTCCAACCTTAGACTGTTCACTTAAATGCATAATTCTTTTGATCTCAATGGAAATTATGGCAACTGCATCACTATTCAACAAACAATTTGCCATATACAAAAACTAATTGACAAAATCACTAAAAGAAAATTCTTCAGAATTTTTCCTCACTAATGAGGTCCAATGAATTATTGATTGTGGTCTGCCTACAACATCCAATTTCTATAAAGGAAACTTGAATATTTCTGAATGATGATATAAGAATAAGTAGACCAAAATTGACTGGTGCTTGAATGAACCTTCAACACTAAATTTTAAGAATTGATCATGAATTGTATCTGAGAGAAACTAACTGTAATTGAACATTATTGAGGGTTTTTTACAAGAAGAAAAGACTTATAAAAACCCCAAAATAAATTCATCTACCCATTTATCACTTTTCCTAACATGCAAGGAACTAAGGAAATAACCTGCCTAGACATCTCAGGGAACATTGCAGACGAATAAGGTTGGTTTATCCTTGACAATTCAAAGTTTTCTAGCATAGAGGATTAAAAAATATGGGCTCTTTCTAAAAAAAGATGTTTTTGGTAAATTTCGATAAGAGCATCAATGGAAAAAGGGTGAAAGGAATCCTGAGACTTTAATTGGAGGGCCTGACAGATTGACTCAAAAGTTATATAAAAGAGAGTTTCATTATTTTGAGCAATTACAATTGTTTGACTTGGAAGGTACCAAGCTCCACACCAAGTAACAAATTCCGGGAAATGACATGTCCGAGGGAAAGAAAACTAAGGGAATAAGGATTCCCAAAAGGAAAACTCGTCACTGGCATCTTCATATTTTTAAAATGCCCAATTGTGAAGTTCGTACAAGACGAATTCACAATTGGTTTCAACAATTTTGAAATGGGTGTCAACGAGGGGCACTTCATCTAAATTAATCATAGGGGGTAACAGAGGATTATCTAAAGACATTTTAGATTTTCCTTTGTGGCTAGCCATTTTGGAAAAAAAAAATTACTGAGGACAATTGGATATTTACCCAAAAATAATGATGATTGAAGGCTGCTCTTGCCTGGAATTTGCTTGCGTTGTAGTGATAGAAGTTCTAGTTGCAGACAAAAATGGAAAAAGAATGTATTTTAGAGAGGATTACAACTTTTATTGAAGTTTTGGTAACAACCATGAGATGGAATATCCATTATTGGCGCATAGTTTTAATGATTTTTGAACGTTGGCGGGAGGATTTAATGGCATAACATTCATCTGTTGAATTTAGTAGAAGGGATTGTGATGGCTAACCGTGGCAGAAATTTAGTGGGAGATGAAACTGGTAGGAGCAGTGGCGGGATGTGACAAGTGGTTTGCAGGGGGGTGTAGTGATTTATGGCTTTGAGCGGAGGGGTCACGCAATCGAAAGGAGGCTACCCCCCCTCCATGTCCTTTACCTGTTCTTGTTTCTTCATTCCACACTGAAACTTTATTGAATCCTTCATATTCTGGAACCCTATAGTCCTCATGCTCATGAGTTTCTAAAAGGATAGTGATGTCTTTCCCTTTGGTTATGGTTCCCAATCGAAGTCCTTTCCTCCATGGAAAAACTCTTCAATTCCAACTTACCATGTTAGATACTCTTGGGGGGGCCCCGAATCCCTATTTGTGACTTGCTAGATGCTCGCTGAATTGGACTTTCCCATTTTTTAGCCAGACACACTTTCCTACTTCTCTTGCTGATTTCACCTTCTCCCATTCATTCCTTTGTTCCTCCTATTAGTCGAATGTTAAGTCATCATATAGGTAAGTGTGAGTGCCTCTAAGTAGCCCCCTATTTTTTTGGATACATTTTTTGTCTTATGTACTTCTTAAAGTAACTCTCACATGTCTATTCCTTCCATTTTTCTGATTTCCTACCTATCCTATTTGCTTGTTGAATATAACCTGTCCATTTCAATTCGTCCTTGACAAAATCCCTTGTTAAAATATTTGTTCTCTCTCTCTCCATAGTCCTTCAACCCATTGATGATGAAATTTGTGGCCTTGTCTTATTTATCTTTTTCTTCTATATTATTCGCCTCTTGATTTTTCTCTCCATCGTTTCTTTTTGCTCAAACAATGATTCCTTTACTATTTGAGCCCATGATTTATCCTCTTCTATTTGTTGTTTTAGTTTGCTTTCCCTCATTTCCATGTTTGCAATTGTTTGTTGAAGCTCTTCCATCTGAAATTATTTGTTAATTTTT
Organism: Pinus albicaulis; assembly: GCA_034641835.2. Classification (NCBI taxonomy): domain Eukaryota; kingdom Viridiplantae; phylum Streptophyta; class Pinopsida; order Pinales; family Pinaceae; genus Pinus; species Pinus albicaulis. Next base: position 369,112,283 of record CM076575.1, read on the forward strand.
CTTGTCTTTGTGTCTTTTTCCTCTACCACTTTTGCTTGCTCTAATTCCCCTTTCAATGTGGCCAATTCTTGCTACCCACTTTCCATACTGCTTTGCAAGTTTATTACCTGTTCTTTGAGGATCTTGTTTTCCTTTTCAAGTTTCCGATTGACATTTGAAATTTCTTTTAACTTGAGATCATCGACTTGCCCTTTTAGCTCAATGAACTCAATTCTTTTTTTCATGCTCATGAGTTTGCTTACATAGAGCTAAGACGACCATAACAACAGAATGGATGTGGGGTTGTATGTGTCCATGCTTTTTTCTTCTCTATTCGTTGGTGTAACTTTGATTTGACCCTGCTTTGAACTAGACCCCTCATGTGTCGATAAAATCACCTTGTTTTTACTGTTGACCACACTCAACCCTACCTGTTCCTCTAATAACGAATGTAACTTGGTCGTAACACTTGCATTAATTTTAGTTGATTTCGGTAGGATCCAAGTGGATTTTTTTCTCTGTGATTGTCTCAGCTTTTTGGCCTTTCAGCGCCTTAAAATCCCCTTGTACTGCTTCTCATTCACAAGAATCAACCTTTCCTTTGTGCCAAATGCATTAGCTTGAGGCAAGTGCTGGAGTAGGGCTCCCTATCTCCTCCTGAGATTCATAAAGTGTGGTTCCAGGGTGTGCACCAACCCTCCTCCGAAAGCGTCCTTAAAATGAAACTTGGTATTTGCATTTGAAATCCGTTTACTATTTCCCAACCATTTGATATAACATTCCCTACCTCTGAGATTCCTGGATGCCTGTTTTCCACCAAAACAAGTGTTTTTTTCTGCACTGGACCCCCTGCCCCCATACTAAAATACTTTTGAATTTAAACTTTTCTTGCTAACAAAGGTTTAACGAGCCCGATTTTAGAGAGTTCTAGTTTGATGCTTCGAAATGAAAACCAAAAAACATAGAAAATAATATGAAAAAAGGGAAATGTGGGTTTGATCTGTTCATTCAACTGAAAACAAAATTTCTATTTGCTCTATTTTGCCTAGGCCCCAAAACACTATCCTCCCTTTAGCCATGAAAAAGGGAAGCTAAGCTCAACCAACTACAATATATTTAATAATCCTTAATAAAAAAAATTACGCTGTAACTTACAACTCATCATTTACTCTTGAAAAAAAAAGGTGCCACAACTCATTATATGAGTAAAAGCCTCGCTATTCATGTGGAAACTCATTAACACACATTCATTGAATATATTACCTGTGTACAAGTACCGTCGAGTATTTGATGAATCATTTACTCTTAAAGGGAAGAGGTGCTCCAACTATTTATGTTCCTCTCCTCACTTTTCCATTGAAATCCCATATGATTACATTAAAAAAAACCATACTAAAATTCGTAGTTCATATAGATTACGCATATGTGAAACTATCCTCGTGGGACTGTGGCGAAATTAATGCTTATTTATCCATTTAGCACCAGAAGGATCCATGGCCCCTTACGGAACTGTGGCGAAATTAATGCTTATTTATCACTTCAGCACTAGAAGGATCCATTTAGCACTAGAAGGATCCATGGCCCCTTCCGGTGTCAGAAAAATCGATTGAAGTGTTTTTATATAGGAATAACGGAAGTCCAAAACGATTTCATTCACTATATAAGTGATTTGAATTGTTTTTGTTTCGCGTTTCAATGGAGATGGAAGCAGAGCTCAATGAGATGAAGTATGGAAGCAGCAACATCATCACAAGCATCATTCCTCCCAAGCTGGAGGACGCAGGCCTAGAAGACTGTGCACTGTCCGCTGAAGGCATCAAGGAAGCCTTTCTGAAGGCAGCAGAGGCTGTGAAAACCAAGGCCTCCCACGTTTTTCATGACGGGGAATGCATAGAAGATGCAGGGCCTTCCAATGGGGAATGGACTGATTCCCTGGAAGGCAACTCTCAGATACCCACTGAGCCAGATGAGTCCCAGAGCTGTGCGGGTTCTCGCGTCGGTGGGCTTGTGGAAGAAGACAGGGATAAGCTGGTCGATTTAGGGGACAAAGAGGTTCAGGATGAGGTGATTGATGCACAGTTATCTATTAAATGTCCTGGGGAAGATGGGGCATGTGTTCAAGGCCTTGAGGGATTGGAGGACGATGTCGACCGTGCTGATAACAGGGAAGAAGAGGGTCCAACTCCAGTTCTTGCAGAAACATATGTATAGAGGCAAGCCAATTGCTTTATTTTCTTTGTTAATTTTTCTGAGTGTGTAAATTAGGTTTTGGGATTAGTTACTTTGGTTTTTAGCAAGGTTTGCAGCTTGTAAAAGATTGTAGAAGCCGAAATGGCAGAAACACATTTCCATGAATGAAAGACTATTTGGGTTTAACAACACGAATGTTATCAATCAGCATTAGTTTGTTAGAAAGAGATCTTACATTTTATGCTAAATTTTAGCTATCTTTCCCAACTTTGGACTAAAATGATTTGTCAATTCCAAATGGTACTGGTCGGAAGTCCACTCAAGCGCATCACCTTTTTATATAATCATATTATCTTTTAGTCTCTATCATGTTTCAGGTTCAATATGATAGGAGGGGTTGAGGGTTTTTGCAAAGTTTTTGAGGGATTAAGGGTAGGAGCTAATTGTGGCATCCATTGGGGATTGCACTGTACGAAGGGGCGTCCAGTGTGGGAGGTTTACACTGTCTTAAAGGTGGTCCAGTGGGGTTAAACTGTCTTTGCATAGGGGTGGTTGTCGAGGCCGGACTGAGTCTGGCAGAATCTTGTTACGGCATTTTGCTGTTGGATAGATTGTCACCATATTATCAGAATTCACCTGAATTCAAAATCGATAATATCTTTTTTAAACAAATATAAAATCATACATTCATTATATATTTATTATAAAGTCATTATATATATATATATTATTTTTTTGTTTTTTTTGTGTAAGTCAGCTAAGATATATTAAACAAAAAAACTGATAATACATATGGTTACAAAATGGCCTGCCAGTTCCAGATGAACTTGAGGGTGCTCAGGCCAACCAAACAGAAGGTCATGCTTACATCACAGAGGGCTGGTATAAAAACTATCGTCTGCCGACGGACTGAACAAAAAAGACTTAGAGCTGGCCAACCACGTAGGGTTACCTAACATCGTAGTAATCCTGAGAAAATGAAAACTGCCTGCTACCTTACATAATCCTCTATCATACTTCATTGACAAAGCTATTAGAAGAGACACGATATAAAGATAATCAGAAAAGAAACCAGACATAGAGGAATTACAAGACCGGATTGGAGGCTCTCGAATGCCCGCAGTGCTGGGACTGGCTTCCTTAGCTCCTTTGGGAACAAGGCGAGGTTTGTGGCGACGGATGATTGTTAGTGTGGGAGTCATCCTTTGGAAGCTCAATCGACACATTCAGAACGTGGCGCAGGTAAAGCTCAAACTTCCGGATGAAACCTTCCAACCGCTTCGAGTGCATCTTCAATTCTTCTGTGAGGGAGTTGAGGGAAACCTCCAACTTGTCCAGGCACGAAGAATTCCTGGCCGAGGCTAGGGAGGTGGTTGCGAACGTGTCTTTGACTGCCGCCCCATGCATACCGATAGCCTTGGCTAATAGGGTCTTCATTTGCCATGATACCGTCTGAGTTTGCAGAAACTGGGTTGCCCTGGTAGAAGGAGTCTCAGGGTTAGCAATCTAGTCTACCTCCTCGCTGATGGTGTGACTATCCAGAGCGGCCTTGGCTTTATTAACTTCCTCTTGAAGCAAATCGATAGTTTGCTTACCTTTCTTTGAGACCGAAGCTTCGTAGCCCTCCTTCGCTCTCTTGAGCTCTCTGGTTGCTTTGGCACTGCGAAGATTATGCTTAGCCATGGAGAGGAAGCAACTACAGATATTGTGAAACCAGCGGACAAGAAAATGAAACACAAACACAATGTAGAGCAAAGCAGAAGTTTTGAAACAGATGAGGTCTGTCCAGATCGCGATAGGATTTATAACTTCAGTTGCATTGTGGGGGGTCGAAATTCCAACTGGAATCTGCGTATTATCATCATTGTTGGCAGCCTGTTGTCTTCTCATGGTATTGATGCCAGTTTCATGAGCATTAATCCACTTCTTGATGCCAGTCCCTTCGCGCGCTTGAGGATGCCACGCATGTTGCCACATGTATCGGTTGAGCCTGTCGTCATCCTTTTGAATGATCTGCCACCTTTCCCAAGGCACCCCATAGGATGAACCCCAACGGTGCCATCACTTGTCATTAAGAATAAAGTTAATTCGCATCAGTTACTGATGATCTGTAACTTGCAGGCCGTCCTCCTCTCTCGAGCCTCCTGTAAGGTCTTGCCTCGAGATGAGAGTGCATTGATTCCTAAGATCGTCATTTGTGATGTCTTGCCAACATGTGTCAATGATCTCCCTCGGATGATCGACAGCATGGTTGGCAAGGCTGTCCGCTATAGCATTTGCCTTCCGCTTTACTGTCTGTAGAATAATGCTGTTGAGGGAGGAGAGATGTTCCGCAATGAGCTATGTGACCATGGCCAATCTCCAATGCTTAGTAGCTTTCCCTGGCCGCGTTCCATTTTGAATTTTCCTGATCGCATTGATGGCCAAGAGGGAATCTCCTTCTACAATTACAGAACCTTTACCTAGACGGATGAGGATTCACAACCCTTGTTCCAGGGCAGTGATTTCTGCTTCATTGTTGGTAGCCTCCCCAAGCGCCTTGCTGAAAATATGAAGGACTTCCCCTTTGTCATTTCGGAGAACACCGCCGAGCCCTGCAGGACCAGGGTTACCTCGAGAGGCTCCGTCAACGTTCAATTTGCAGAAACCCGGGATGGGGGGCAGCCAGGTCGAAGGAGAGGGGGCAGGACTAGGGTGGTTCACTTGTGCACTGTGTCCCGACATAACAATCATGCCAAACAACAACAGAATGCGCGAATCATTAGGGGAGAGCAAATTGGCCTACTCAACTTTGCAATTGGTAAGGGCCATCTCTTTTAAACTTTGCATGATGGTAGTTTTGATGGTGTCAAGTTGCCTGGTTTCTTTTTGAAAAATGCATCTATTCCTCTCTTTCCAAGTAGACCAGATTATAAAACTGGGTCAGAGCCTCCAAAGGGTGTTAACCATATTACAACTAGAATAATTTGTGCGCCAGTTCGCAATGCAGTCTTGAATGGAATCCCTTGTTCCGTTTGTTTGTTTGAATATATCCTTTAGCGACTCCCAAAGGTTATTGGTCCAATCACAGTCATTAAGAAGATGGTTCATAGTTTCCTCTTCCTTTTCACAGAGGGGGCATCGGGATGGGCCAATAAAGCCCCTTTTCACCAGATTCTCCCAGGTGAGGATTTTGCGATGCATGAGCAGCCATAGAAAAGACTTTATTTTTGGAAAAAAGTGCTATCCCAGACATTGGAGTACCAAGCTACTTTGTCTTCGATGTCCTTGTGCTCGAAATACATTCTGGCCTCCTTGAGGTTGAAGGTGCCTCCGTCGAGTTTGCCCCATCTAAGATGGTCCTTCTCCTGAGTGGACCAGATCCTTCTCTTATCCAGAGCAGAGTTTAGGGTATGGAAGAGTTCGGTCATGTCATCTGTCGCGGGGGGGGGGGGAGGATCTAAGTTCCACTGCCTCCAGTGCTGGTTCTCATTATTTTCAGACCAATAATGATGGACTTTTATCTTGCCAGTTGCCTAAAACCATCTCTGCAGAGGGAGATAATTAGGGCTTTCTAGTTTAGGTAACTGTTGCCAAGCATCCTCCCAGAATAGCACATTGGTGCCATTTCGAAGTTCCCAAAAGCAGTGGTCCTGAATGAGGTTTCTGTTAGCCTTGGCCAAATTCCAAATAGGGGACCTTGCGGGGGCATCGGTCGTTCTTATCGGCTCCTCAGTCCGCCAATTCTCTGCATATTTGGTCTTCCATAATTTTGCCCAAGGTGTATGGGGTTCCTTGAGCCAGCGCCACCAAAGCTTGGCTCTGCAAGCTTTGTTGGTTGTGTCTGGGTCTTGCAGCCCCAAAACCCCCAGGTTTTTGGGTTTACATAACTTATCCCAGGCTACTAAAGCCCATTTGGGTTTGTCCGTTTTACCCGACCATAGGAAAGCTCTTTGAATGTTCCTGATTTTTTGGAGCACCCCTTTTGGAGCCGGGAGAATAGAGAGCATATACCGAGGAATGGCCTGAAGAACAGCCTTAGTCATAACCAGTCTTTCTGTAAAGTTCAGGACTCTGTTAGTCCAATAGTTGCCCCTATCCTCCAGCTTGGAGAGCAAATTTTCCCAGTGGAGTTTTTGCCAAGGCTTACCAGTGAGAGGAATGCCTAAGTACTTAGAAGGAAGGCTACGTCTTTTGAAGCCAAGAATATCAGTGAGGTGTCTTTGGACCGCTAAGTGCGTGTTGAAGAAAAAAATAGAGGATTTATCCAGGTTAAGATCCATACCTGATGCCTGGCTGAACAGGTTCAAAATTGCTTTGAAACCTTGGGCTTCTTTAACTGAAGGGGTGCCGTGCAACAGGGTGTCATCTACGAATTGTTGATGAGCGGTTGCAGGAGAGTGAATCAGGGGTTGGAGACCCTTGATGACATTCCTGTCCTTAGCCGTTTTAATGATGCGACTCAGGCCTTCCATTAAGATAACAAAAAGGAAAGGAGATATGGGATCACCTTGCCGAATGCCCCTAGAAGGGAAAAAGGGGTCAGAAGGGGCTCCATTGACTAGGATAGAGAAGCTAGGAGATTTGACCATGGCTAAAATCCATCTTATCCAACGTTGGCCAAAACCAAAAGCTTCCAACACAGCGTCAAGGTAACTCCAACTGACCTTATCATAAGCTTTTGAGAGGTCCAGTTGTATGATCATTCCTGCCTTTTTCTGACACTGAAGGGTGTGGACCATTTCCTGTGCCAATAAAACATTGTCCATAATCTGCCTGCCTTCCACATAACCCGATTGCTCTTCTGAGATGATCAAGGGCAGAATAGGCTTTAATCTGTTGGCCATTACTTTGGAGATGATCTTGTACAGCACATTGCAGAGAGCGATAGGTCGAAATTTAGAAGGAGTGCAAGCAGCCTCTTCCTTGGGGATGAGGGCAATAAAAGTGGAGTTAAGGGATTTGAGTATAGAGGAGGAGCTCCTAGAGTCCTCGACCACCGCCCAAACATCCTGCTTCACTAGGTCCCAACAAGCTTTGAAGAAGTCAATGGTGAAACCATCAGGTCCCGGAGCCTTGCCATTGGCCATGTCTTTGACTGCCTCTTCCACCTCCAGAAGGGTAACCGGGCAGTCCAAGGATTTATTCTGCTCTTTTGTTATCAGCTTGGGAATAGAAGTTACGACTTCATTGATAGCCTCCCGTCTGTCAATGTCTGGTTCTGTAGCAATAAGACTGAAGTGGTTCCCGAGGATGGAGGCAATCTCTTGATGGGACTGGAAGGGTGTACCTTGCTCATCCTTAATCTTGGTTATCTTGTTATTGCACCTATAATCTATGGCTGATCGATGGAAAAATTTGGTGTTTTTCTCCCCTTCTCTCAACCATTGTATGCGAGACTTTTGCCTCCAGAGTATTTCTTCCTGGTGACATCGCTCATTCCACCTCTGCATGAGGTCACGTTCTGTTTTAATGGATTCCTAGGAGATATCCCCCTTAATCTAGTTGTTGTGTATCAGTGCCATCTGATCCTCCATGGCTTGTTTATCCTTAAAAATATTGCCAAAGACCTCTTGGTTCTAGGTTCGTAGCCTAGCCTTTAGGTGCTTCAATCTGGCTTGGAGCCGAAACATTTTGGTTCCTCTGGTGTCCAAGTGTTCGTTCCACCAAAGTTTGATGTTGGTAGTGAAATCTGGATGACTGAGCCAGAATTTCTCAAAGCGAAAAGGTTTGTTTTTAGGTGTACCAAGGATGGTTGCATTTAGAGAGATGGGCCAATGATTTGATCCTCGAGATGGAATGATATTCAATTCCACCGTGACTCCCCCCAGGAGAATGGTGTCAGAGATCAGAAATCGATCCAGCCTAGAAGCGATATGCCTGTCGCCTCCTCTCTTATTGGTCTAGGTGAATAAGCCATTTTTGGGTAAGATGTCCACCAGGTAGCTGTTCTAATGAAGGACGTGAAGGCCTCTGCATCTCTGTTTCGGGTTTGTATCCCTCCCTTCTTTTCCCCCAATGAGGTAATCATGTTAAAATCACCTCCATAGATGGCCTTAGCATTAGGGTGTCTATGTTGCAGCCTAGATAGATTGTCCAACAGCTGTAGCTTATCTTCCAGCCTTTGGGGGCTATATACATTAGTGAACAAATAAGTGCCAGCCTCTCTCAGGATCTGCATTTCAAGGGAGATGAAAGATTTGGAAGCCTCAACGTTTAGGAGGTGTAGGGATTGGGGATTCCAGAAGATGGCTAAGCCCCCCTCCAAACTATTACCCTCAACCTCCATGTGCTGCATTCTCTTTCCCAGGCATCTGCCTAGTACTTCCAACTTTAGTCTGGAGCATTTGGTTTCCTGCAGGAAAACAATGTCCGGATTTTCCTTTGTGACTTTCTTTCTCAATAGTCTGTGTTTGTTTTGGCTGTTTAGCCCTCTTGCATTCCATGAGAGTATCTTCATATTTAAACAGGTATTAAGAGGAGAATGGGAAAGCCTCACGGGCTTTCATTTTGCCCGAGTTGATCAGCATTTGGCCAAGCTCATGGAGTGCTTCATTGTTGGTTCTTCTGCTTCTTCTCTTCTTGCGTTTAGTGCTAGAATGCATGTGGTGTAGGTTCTGTGCCTTTATACCCAGTCCCTTTGTTGTGCTGAGATTCCTTTTCTGCGCTCTTAAGGCTGCATCCTACCTTGATAAGAAGAGGAAGTTGACTCTGTCGATCTCTTCATCTGGGATGTGATCTACTCCTTTTTGTTTCCATTGCTCAACTATGGTGTTAAGATCCATTCCTTCTTTTTCTAGAATGTCACTTAGGTCCAGATCCTCTGTGCCTATTTCACTTAATGTCATTTCGTCATCCTCTTCTGCATCTTTTCCCAAGTCGGGATCTAGGAGAAGGTCATCAATCGAGGTTGGAATCTGTAACTGGGTGTTTTGAGTAGTCTTTTCCGGGATTTCCTGCCTCGAGGCTAATGTTTGGGTATTCTCATCAGCAACATTTTCCTCTCCAAGCACCTCAAATGCGTTCACGGACCCTTTGTTGGGGTTTCCTGTCTTCGGTTGGTCCTTTTTGTTGGCCCTGTGTCTGCCTGTGGGTCGGACGAAACCATCTTGATTCTTACTTGAGCTATCCTTAGCCTTCTCAACGGGCTTGTGCAGGGGACATTCCCGGAACAAATGGCCATGTTCATGGCATTTCCTACACCTAAAAGGTATTTGTTGGTAGTCTATGGCTTGGAAGAAGACTTCATCTCTGTATTCCAACCATAGACCTTCATGAAGAGCACCTGAAACGTCCATTTCAACACAGATTCTAGCGCAAGAAGTGTACCTTTTTTGGACGGTTGCTTCAGAAGCTTGGATGAAGGTGCTCAGTTTGTTGCTGATTTGTTCCAGCGCCGCCGGTCTCCAGTAGTCTATTGGGAGGGAAAATAGGTGAATCCAAACAGGAACATGCGTGAATGTTTCCTGTTCTGGTGCAAAATTTGGCTTCCATGGTCTCATGTAGAGGCCCGCAGAGGTGTAGAAATAAGGACCTCCATCAAAGATGCGGTCTCTATCTTCAAGGTTAGCAAAGACAACCGTGAAAAAACCTTTGGCCCCTAGGTGGAGTCTCATATCTCCTTTCGGCTTCCAAGTTTGTTTGATCCATTGGCATAAGGCTTTTTCTGTGGGCCAAAAGCCCATAAACTTGCAGATCACTGCATGAATAGCCATATGATCCCTGTAAGCTTGCAGTTCTGGGTCTGTGATGATAACCCTTAGGCTTTCTGTAGTTTTTGGCTTACACTGCCCTTGGTCCTTTGTTGTTTGTCTTCCGTGGCCGATCCTTTTGTATTGGAGCCGTTCAGGGTGGAGGTTTCGGTTGCCGCAGCTTCTTTGGTCTTCGTTTCTCCCCCTTGGGGTTCCTGCTCTTGAGTGGAATCAGTTTTGTCTTTTTCTTCCAGAATTTTGATGCGTTTTGTCTGGTTTTGATGCTGGGTTTCCTTAGTGTTGCTGTCCTTCTTTGTCCTTTTGTTGAGCTCATTTTTTCCTGCAGTGTTTGAGCCTGTGATCTGCACTCCTTCCAATGGGCCCTTACCTTTATCCATCATTATCTGTTTGTAAGAAGGGGCCCCAGAGGCCCCCGGTCACCCCATCTATTGGGCCAGGGCAAGCCCCCCCTGCCGTAGATTGAAGAACAGGGCACTGCCCCCTGCCAGAGTTGGTAGCAGTGCACAGGCTGTGAACCAAAACCCTAGGTTAGACAGTTGCAGACTGCTCCTCCTATAAGATCGGACTTGGCCTATATATATATATTTATATTTTAAACTATAAAATTCATTGAATCATTAGATATTTATAATTATTAGATTAGCTAAGGTTTCTGCTATTGTTAGATTAGATATTTCTTTTGAGAATTATAAAGATTGGCCAAGGTTTCTGGGCTGACAGGAAAATTATATATCCGTACCATATTTTCACTTGAGCAAGTTTTTAATTTCTTTCCGAGGAAACATTCCATTTATTATGAAGAATGAATGAGCTGAAAATACAAAACCAATTAATTTATTTTTTATTAATTCCAATGAAACCATCATTAATTAATTTGTTCATAATTCCGATGAAACTATTATTAATTTATTTTAAACATTTCTAATAAAATCATCATGAAATCCATCCGAGTATTTCCCCATGATCCAGGGATGGGTTGGTAAATGGGGCAAACTATTTTCACTTGACAAGTTTTTAATTTCTTTCATTGAAACTTGGCGAAAGCTATTAGTCTGAGTAATATCTATTTTTGTTCAATTTACATGTTTTTTTATTTTCAAGTCTTGGACATACTCTCACTCTCCAGCCCCACTGACTTGACTCTTCCAGACTCAGTAATCCAAGTAATACTCACTAAATACAACTCAGTGCGCAGTAATATGATTTTTTTGGGTGAAAGCTCGAGCTTTTGTCAATTTCGAGTGATATCCTTACGCTCCTGCCTTGCCGAGTCCTTAACAGAGCCCAGTCATGCAGTTATAGATGATTGACATGCCAATAAACATTGTAAAATGGTTTTCCACTTTACACTGCTTAAATTGTTTTTGATCATTCCATAGGTGCATGTTTTACTCTCCATGCTTCATCTGTTGGCCTTGTTTCGTTATGCTCATCGGCTTGAACAATTCTCAATATCTATTGCAGCCAAGAACTCTGCTGCAGACAGCGGTGTGTCACATTTGATTGCACGTGCTTGAAAATAGTGGGCTTAAAATTTCTGTTTCAATAGTTGGGGAGGATGTCTTTTTAGGATCAGTAAACCGAAGTTTAAGTTACAGAGAATACACCCTGCAACGTTGTTGTTAAATGGTCCAATTAATGTTTTAGGCATACCAAAGCGTATCACAATGTGTGCTATCATCTTTGTTGTTATGGATAACACTTTAGGTATTTTATTTGGGGTTTTGTCGGGTTCTGCAAGATCACAGGCATACCATTCCTAGCTATTCTTGTCTGTGCCAATAATGAACGAAAAATGAGAATAGATATGCTATGTTTAAACTTTAGAAGTATTAAGCTTGCACTCTTCGTTTTCAGCAAGTTTTTCATCCAGTTAGAGAATGTTGGGATATTGGATTAATATGATGGGTTGGATGAGTAGGTTTTCATTGCCTTAATGCTTATATGAGCTGTTCAATTTATGTCATACTTTTGATTCTTTTGTGAGAATTCTCTTGACACAAATTGTTTTATATCACTTCTCACGAAGATTAAAAATTATGAGTTCTATTGAAAATTTGGACATGGCATGAATGGATCTCATATTTATGATTATGTTCTGGCATTTTTCGTGTATCATTACATTCTAGCATTGCTGGTTATCATGTGTTCAAACCTGATCCAGCTTTGGAAACCTTTTCCAGATGTGTCATTATAACAGTGATGATAAAAATCTGTATTCAAATTTTAACTATTTAGATTCCAGGATCTAGGAGATATAGAACACTATAATAAGCAAATCAATTAGAAGCTAGAGCATACAAGCGAAACGGCGTACTATTGATTTAAGCTGTTTATCAACTGTTAATATCTAAGTGCAGTAGTCAATTGCTGATTCAAGATAAGTGATCTGCACTCAGGATTACAAACAATTGGGTGGATGGAGAGTAGCCCATAGTTTGACTCACTATTTTTTTCCCAAAGCAAAACCTCGTGGGTAAGCCTGGGCACTTCCCCACATTTTGCAGGTGATACCCAGTGTCAACCTGTTAGCATTGATTACAGCTCCGGACCTGGTGGGGACATTGAGTTGTGTTATATACACAAATACTAATAACTAGGAAATACCTGATATAAATAATAATGCAATATCAAGCAGGGTAATAAAAGAAATAAAAAAAAAACAATAAAGTAAATAAAGAGTGATGACCCTTCTTGAAAAGGTATCAAAGCAGCCGTTTGTTTTATTTAGGCAGGGATCTCTCATGTAAAAATCATCATCTAACGTTTTATTTAGGCAGGGATCTCTCATGTAAAAATCATCATCTACCCAATTTTCGATCTCGAATCTTTTTGAGCTTATCATAGCTGACCGTACAGGTATGTGCAAAGGTATTATGCAACCATCTGTATAATTGGATGTCATCCACTGTAATCTGTTGCATGCTTCCATACCAATGTTATTGGACCAGAACCGGTAAAAGAACTGGACCAAAAAACCGGTTGACCAAAAGCAAATAAATATTCAAATTTTAAAGAAAAACATATATATTCATGTGCATCCATATGAGTCCAAACTATTTATACCCAAATAAACAAAAGTTCTCATTTATATAGCATGTAAGGGTGCACATAACCAAAATAGCATCGAGTGCAATCCATTTTTGAACCGAAAATACATCAACAAATAAGCTCTAGGTGGCCTCAAGCATCCAAAAAAAATCATGCTACAACAAATACCTACTTATTATCAAAATCATTGACTATATTGGGTTCTTCGTCATCAATATAACCCTCTAAGCATTAAAATAATATAGAAAAAATGTAGCATGTCAATTCGAGATTTTGTTCGAGTGATGGGTATATATTTAGTAGAGTCATGATAGAAGGGTTTGACAACCAATGCCATTAGTATCAAAGTACATAGAGGGCTTGGTGCTCTTGATTAAGTACTAGTTCCATACCCTTGTACATGACAAAATCCTATGGAAACGTTGCAATCCCCCCAAATTTGAAATCCTGAAAAACTATCAAGTCTGTTGGATTTTGAGTGACATCTAAAATTCTACTTTCTCCATATGAAATCCAATGAGGTTGGAACCACTTTCAAACATCTTGAGTCATTTCATGGTAATGTTAAAAATTTACTTTAAGAATTTAACATTACCATGAGTTGCATTACAATGCTAGGGCCATTGGCTTCAATATTAGGTTTGCCTAGGGGAAAATTAGAAGTGGGCCAACCAAATGAAAAAAAATTCAAATTTTTTAAGCTAGCCCACGCGAGTATGGATAGGGATCGGTCCTGAACCAGCCGGTTTGGTGAATAGGCCGGTTCGGTATTAAATCAGACAGTTTCGCTACACAACCGTTTGGGTTGGTAGTAGGTACTTTACCATTCTATTCAGTTTCAAAGCTTGAACTGGATTGGTTTTGGTCCCAAAACCAATTGGATTGGCCAGCTTCGATAATATTGTTCCATACAGGAAGCTGCTGCTGTAATATTGTATCACTTTATCATAAGTCACTCCCGTACATCGCTTCTACTCATGCAACCACCAATATTTTATTTTTGTACAGTGTCATTCTCTCAATTGTCTGTACTTCATGTTGCATCTTGTCATACGATTAATCCGCACCAGTAAATTTGTATGAACTGTCGCCATCTTAGTCATGTTGTCGTACCAACCTCCATTCTTGCACTTAGGAACAATCCATACTTTTTGGAAACGTTTCAACATAGTCACATTTCCCTTGTCATATAGCCCACCAAAGCACAATGGTTGCCATACAACAATGCAAGGAAATACATACAATTGAAGTTTAGTATGTTATAGCGACCATCACCTAGGAACCATAGTAGAACATATAATATTTTTCCTCCCGACACTAAAAAACATGGCAGATTTTAATTCCAGTTTGGAGAATTCTGTTTATTTTTATTTTTTAATAAAAATGAGTAAGGATTCTATTAAAATTTTCCCCTGGATATAGCAACTACATCGGAAATCAAGTACATTGCTTCTTCTTTTTAGAGTCCTCTAAGGAGGTCTTGATTACTGCAACAAAAAGACTATATCGAAAACAAACTGCTTCAATAGACTGACATACATAGACTTTGTAGAATTGAAGTAGCAGAAGGACACATTTACAATAAGAAAACATCAGTAAAGAGGAGAGAAAGCTTCGTCTGGAGGTCTGCTGAGGTCTAATTGCAGTTTGCTTGTGGGTTAGCTAGAAGCAGTGCTAGTTATATTCTGGTTTTTGTTTGCTTTGATTTTCTGCTTCACGTCCTCAATTTACCGCTGATGTGTGTCAATTTCATTATCTTGACGAGTTATCTTGTCTTTCAGGGATTGAATCTCATCCATGAGAGAGATGGAGGATGCCATCTATTGGTGAAGTTTCCTATTAATGCCCATATTCACCAGCTATAGGGCTTCAATTTGTTGTGAGAATACTTTGCACATGTTGTTCCCAACAACAACTAAATTACCTTACTTGGTCAACATAGTTGGAGTGCTAGGGAAAAGGGGCCAGGTGTCAAAGAAGGCAAGGCTCAGAGGGGTTAGAGGGCTGATGACATGGTTGTCAAGAAAAGCATGAAGGTCGTCAATGGTCTTAGAGTAGGTAGAATTCAGACAGAGAGTAGGAGCATTGCCATGGGAGATCAGTTTCTTCTCTGTGGGAGGATCAATGATTCTTCGTAAATTCACAAGATCAAGAGCATACAATTCAAAGCGGACCAAGAGCAGGGAAAAATTCCAAATAAAGGAAAAAGGCAACCAAGAGCGACTAATGGCAGAAACAACAGGAAAATTTACACAAGGGAAGAAGAGATACTTGAAAATTAAAGGGCCTAGCTGATTAAGGCAGACCTGCCAGACAAAACGCTTACAAGATTGGACATCTTGACCATTGGAGCAGACTCAAACTTGATAGAAGAAGTGTCCCTGAGCAGACTGTGAGACCTCGTGGGCCCCATAGATGGTTGAGATATCTAATTTGCCCCAATTTACACTATGTAGGCTTAGCCCTTTGCCACAAATGTGTAGAGTAAGTCATAGTGCTAATTATCACCATGAAATTTAGAAAATGTAGCCCGTCCAGAATTACCATGCGTAGGATGCCATTGGGAGCAATTGAGCAATAACTCCCACTGTATATGCAATTTGGAACTATGGCGGAAAAGCCAAGCGCATGCCATGGATTTAATTCGAAAGCCAAAGATCCCACACTCAATGTGAATCCTATCGCCATTACTCTTCATTATGGCCAACCTTCTTGAGTCTATCACTAAATCAGGTGTAGGGTCAGATAGGGGTTGGCTGCGTCATCCAGTCTCGACTGCTAGAGCGTGTTGAGTTATTGGGAAGAATTCACATGAGTGCATTGTGCTCGCTTTCGGAGCCACAGTGCCCATTTTGACATGCCCCTTTGTTGGATTATGAAGTATAATGTTTTTGCTCATATTTCTACCAAAACTATAGTGATGTGGCCTCAACATAGGAGACCATTGCATTGTCATTGAACCTAAGGTATTTTTCTCCATCCAGGGGAGTCATTTGTCTTTGTTTGACCCACTTTTAGAAGGCAGGCCAGATTAACTTGTCTATTTGCTTCCATGTTTTGTCTCATGAGTATATGAAAAAAGTACTTCAATAGGTTGTGTCCAATGCACATGCGATCCTTTGAAGGAGAAGTTTGAGGTGGTTCTCTTTAGGAGATGAGCCTTTGTGCAAGTGTTGAATAGTGAGTATATTGTCTCGTAGGATTATGGTCTCAGAGATTACCATATATTTGCCCAATGTTGATCCAAGCAAGAGGCCATACATTTCAACTTGATTATTGTTCTTCTTTTTGAGCCCCCAAGGGTACTTAATAGCTAGTTTTCCTTTGGGCTTAAATATAACCTCTCCCCCTCTTGCCTCCCATTTAATAAGTATGGGAAACCCTGTAGTACTTCCACATATTTTGTGGATGGTAAATTGGGTAAATCATCGGCCTTGTCTATGGGGCTTCGTCCCAAGGGAATCGAAATTCTAGATTGGAGATATTAGAGGGTCAATAAAGTAGATTACTGAGAGGCATGCCAAACTTAAGCAAGATGTCTCTAGAAACAAGGCATGGATAAAAGCTCAAACAAGAGATATTAGGTGAAGTAAAAAAAGCGCTCACTGTAAGCATAAAGGATAAGATACAATTAGGCACAGAGAAATATGAGAAATTTCTCAAGGACAAAGAATCTTCAACGAACACAAATCCTTCAATTATAACTAATGTTACATTTATCGTTTTGACAATTTATCGTCGGGGGTCCAAAATTTAAATTATCGGCAATATTGGGGAAAATATTAGAAATTATTGGCAAACTTAAAAAATGCAAAAATAATATTTTTTTTCTCCATTTTTTAACTTCTAAAAAAATCAACATCAAACAAACACATTGTTACATAAATATGTAAATAAAATCGATGCATAAGATGTATTGTTGAATTTTCCTTGGCACTTTAGCTACAAGTCTATGTATAGAAAACACGATCACAAAAACACTGGAATACCCTAAACTTAATAGCACTTTGCACAGTGGAAATGTAACAACAGTGAATCAATCTAGTGCATAGAGATATCAACCCAATGCTTGATAATTCTGTTACTTCATTAATAAAAAAATCATGGGGCTCCTGCACCAGGGATCATGGCCCTCAATCTTTGATACAAACAATATACATAGTTTATAATTAGGGCTTGCAGTTTGCAGCTTCAGATTTGCAGTCTGCCCACAAAGAACTAGAGGAGAACAAACCCTTAACTTACTTGCTGAAGTAGATCCTCTAGATCAACCCTTTATGCTCTTATTGTCCTTGTCATCTGGCAGTTCCTTTGCCTCCTATACACGTAGAGAGTACTGCTGCTCCAATACCTCTGCCTCAGCTAATCACAAGGTCCTTAGCTGCTCTAGATTTGCTTGCACATATCAACTCCAATACAACCTTCTTACAATGACTGTGTTGCTCCAAAGGTCACTGAATTTAGGCTCTAAAACTCCGCCTCCACACAATGTCTATGCTGCTCCTTAGATCATTGTTCATGGGCTACAAAGATCAACTCTCGAACAATGGATTGCTTCTCTAAATCTCACTGTAAGTAGGGCTGCAACAAGCTGCCTTCTTGCAATAACTTGTCACACCAAATATCACTGCACATAAGGTCTTCATCAAGCTCAACCTTGCACAGTCCCTTGCTCCATCTAAGTGACTGTACACAACTTTTGTATCAAGGTATGCAACATACAACAATTTTTCCCTAGAATTTAGTATCAACGCAGGTCTAAACCATGTTGTCCAAGCACCCTTTTCTGTACAGACTTCAAACCATCACGTACAACATTCTTCTTCCATGCATACAGACCACACACCATTGTTCCAGACCTCACTTTTTACTTTGAGGGTTAACGTTGTCCTTGTACAAGATCAAAGGTCAAATTAGGCATCCCTTGAGGTCATGACCTCCCTAGAAATTCCCTGCGCTAACTTAGAACCCTTGCAGCCTCATACAATATGACATCCAAGGCCTATTAGGGCCTCCTTCTAAGCCATGGACCTCACCCTAACTTCGTTGAATAGAAACCCTGAACTTCAACCCCGTTTTCTTCTTAATGCAACCTTGATGTTGGAAAATGTAACTAGGATTGGTCTTCATGATGGCTTGTAATTAGGATTTTATGTAGATGTAGAAGGAAAACAATAATAAATATATTATGTTACTTGCTTCATGGGTTTCATGAGAAAGGAGTTTTATTTTAGGTCAAAGACTTCTTCTTGATGTCTTTTAGGATTTGTCATCAAGTCATAAATATAATTAAGAAGTCATCTATATGAAGTCACATTACACATGTAAAAGACGTGTAATTATGTAAAATATTCACTCCAAGATACTTGTCACTATGCCTCTTATAGTTGGCCAAAAGATAAACTATATTTTCCTTATGAAGAAGTCGGCCTACCTCCATGATCATGTTGGCTTAGACAAAAGAGATAAGTCACTATATAAAGAGTGGCTTGGTCTCTTAGTTTCATCAATCAATCTCGGTCATCTCTGCAATAATTCAGTGCAGATCTCAATGCGAAAAGTCAAGGGTCATACATCGAAGAACAAAGTCATTAATAAGTACGAAAAAGATCTCATAGAATTCAGATATATCACCACTGCAATCTCAGCGAAGGCCGAATTAGATTCCAGGATTACTTCAGCTCAGTTAAGGGTGTAATCTAGTGCAAATCAATGCTAGAAGGTAACCGAAACTAGGAGACATTTGGAGACCTTAAGGGAAACCAAAAGGACTGTGTCAAGGGTTGCAGAATTAAGAGACCGAGACTCTCTTAGTGACTGTGTTGAACAATGCAAGAAAGAAGGACGAAGTGTGAAGAGATAGTGACAATTATCTTGGGTAATCTTGTGTTAAAGTCTTTTGTCAAGGGTCTTGGTATTCTCAATTGAAAAATCTATAAGAAGAAATTTTGTAGGTTTTCTCCTCAAGAGGAGGGTTTTTGGCCCTGGCTTGCAGCCTACATATTGTGTCATTGTTCATATTGTTTTGGTAACTGTTTGATGTATTTCTTATCATCATAACAATAATCAAAGAGAAAGAAGCTAAAGTATAACACAAGCAGTTGTCAAGTAAGAGAATTGAATTAAACACTGCCCTACTAAATTCTAAACATGGTATCAGAGCTAAGGTCATTTAAGGGCATCATGGAAGTCATCAAGAAAATTGTAAGCCATCTCAAGAAAGGTTTCGAGAAGATCTGGAATCTTTTATTCTCTTCCAAGAAAGTATCAATCATAAAAGATGAAGGTCTTTTCTCAACCCTCTCTGGTACATTTCAAGAAGAAGACATTTGGGTAATTGATAGTGGTGCTTCAAGACACATGACTGGTCACTCAAAACAATTGAAAACTCTAGCAAAGGGAAAATCCACTTATTTTGTCGAACTTGGAGATAACAATAGTTATCTCGTAAAAGGCATTGGGTCTACCTCAATCAAGCTCGAAGACGTAAGCAATATCCACCTAAACAATATTCTATTTGTTCTAGATTTGCATAAAAACTTGCTTTCAATTTCAAGTTTAGAAGACAAAGGAGATAGGGTAGCTTTCATTGATGGAAAGGTTGTTGTTTGGGGAAAAGACTCAAATATAAATCAAGCCAAAGTTATTGGCATTCGAGAAGGAAGTCTCTATAGATTGATCTCCCCTTTAGCTCAAGCCCTATTTCACGTTGAAATCAGTCCTTGTGAACTATGGCATCGAAGATTTGGTCATCTCCATTTCAAAATCCTTCCCTCTAAGCTCCATTGTAGATGGAACCCCAAATCTTAAAGAAGACCATGAAGGAGCCTGCAAGGGATGTGCATCAGGCAAGAATGTCAAAAGACCATTTGGAAGCAGTGCTTCACGATCAAAAGATATCTTGGATCTCATCCACTCTGATGTGTGTGGACCCATGACTCCAAAATCTCTTAGTGGCCATCTATACTATGTGATGATCATTAAAGGAAGACTTGGGTTTATCTATTAAAAACCATGGATGAAGTTTTCACAAAATTTCAAGAATTCAAAGCTGAAGTCGAAAATGTTACAAAAAGAAAGATCAAATCCTCAGATCTGATAATGGAGGAGAATATACATCCAAAGAGATCACAACATTCTGTAAGGAGTTGGGGATTAAGAGGGAGTTGATAGTTCCATACAATCCCGAACAAAATGTTGCAGAAAGAAAGGGTAAATCCATTGAAGAAAGTGTAAAAGCAATGATTCATGATCAGGATCTGCCAAAGTTTCTATGGGGAGAAGCAACTAAAACTGCAGTCTATATTCAAAATAGATGTCCTCACAGATCTCTGGACAATAAAACTCCATAAGAAGTATTCATGGGAAAGAAGCCATCTATATAGATCATCTCCGAATCTTTTGGTGTTCTGTATATATCCATATACCAAAGGACAAAAGAAAGAAGTTGGATCCTTAAGGGATGAAAGGAATCTTTGTTGGATATAGCAACTCATCAAAAGCATATAAAATCTACATAAAGGATGGTCATCACATAGAAGTTAGCCGTGATGTCATATTTGATGAGAGCACAACATTCAAGAAATCAAAAGATCTTTCCACAGACTTCGATGATGGATATCTTCCAATATTTGAGGAAGAAGTGAACCAAGAAGTAGAGGAATCTCACAATGAAGAAGAAGGTCCCAATGAACCCATTCAACCAGTGGTCATACCTTAAACGAGAAAAATACCCAATTGGTTGAAGTCCACATTACTTGATGCAGAAGGTCATGGAGCAGCGAAGGGGACATTTAGAGAAAGGAAGAAACCCAAGATATACTCTGGGTATGCTGCATACATGACAAAACTTATAGAAGCAAAACCATTCACTTTTGAAGAAGCGGTATAAAATTCCGAATGGAAGAGTGCCATGAATGAAGAATATTAATCTATCATGAAGAATGGTGTATGGGAGATCGTACCTAAGCCCGAAGACAAATCTATGGTTACTTCCAAGTGGATCCATAAGATCAAACATGCTATTGATGGAAGTATAGATAAGTATAAAGCAAGATTTGTGGCCAGAGGTTTCTCTCAACTTGAAGGCATTGACTATGAAGAAACATTTGCTCCTACCACAAGATATACAACGATTCGATCACTAATTTCTTTGGCTGCATCAATGGGATGGAACATCCATCAAATGGATGTCAAGACTACGTTTCTAAATGGTATAATTGATGAAGAAGTCCACATAGAACAACCCTTGGGATTTGAAGTCCAGGATAGAAAGGCATATGTGTGCAGGTTAAAGAAAGCACTATATGGCCTCAAGCAGTCACCAAGGGCGTGGTATGCTAGGATGGATGCATATCTTCAAAGACTAGGCTTCAAGAAAAGTTCTAACGACTCAAACTTATATATCAAAGTGGAAATGGGTGAGTCGGTAATTATTCTTCTATATGTAGATGATCTTCTCCTAACAGTTATAGAAGGATGAATTAAAGAATGCAAGAAACAACTAGTAGCAGAATTTGATATGAAGGATGTTGGATTGATGCATTACTATTTGGGACTAGAGGTTTGGCAAGGACTTGATGAAATCTAATTAGGTCTAGGAAAGTATGTGGTCAAGATGCTGAAGAGGTTTGACATGATGGATTGCAAACCTATGACCACTCTGATGATCACAAACTTGAAAAGACTTAGATGTTCTGATTCAAGCCCGGTGGATCCTTCCAAATATAGACAATTGATTGGCTCACTAATGTACTTGGTTAACACTCGGCCAAACATATGTTTTGTAGTAAATATCCTCAGTCAGTTCCAAGTAGAACCGAAGCAGGATCATTTGTTAGCAATAAAACACATTCTGAGATATCTTCGAGGAACCATCAACTATTCTCTAAGATATAATAAAAGTAGTGATGTCCAATTAATTGGATATACAGATTCTGACTGGGGGGTAGTAAACGAGATGGAAGGAGCACTACTGGAGTATGCTTCAGCTTGGGATCCTCTTGAGGTTGAATATGTTGCAGCCTGTGAAGTAGGCAAAGAAGCGGTTTGGTTGAGGAAGCTGTTATCTGACTTATTTGAAGGACTGATGAACCCTACAATGAGACTATGTGATAACACTGTTGTATACGTTTGTTTGAAGATCCAATATTTCATGGAAAGACGAAGCGCATCAACAACAAGTATCACTATGTTCGAGAGCTAGTACAAAATGGTGTGCTACAACTTTAGTATGTTTCCACTGATGAACAGGTAGCTGCTATATTGACAAAATCACTTCCAAACAGGAAGCTTGTGTATCTAAGAGACGAGCTTGGTTTGGTGGATGTATCCTCCCTATGTGAGAGGGAGAGATAGACATACATTCTTATCTTCATTGGAAGAAAGAATGAAGTATTTTGGGATTTGGTAATCATCTGACATCCGATACTCTTTGAGAATGTGGTAGAGCATTCCGATAAGAGTAGTCGAGGGCGGATGTTCTTTGAGAATTAGTTGTGTCGATAAGAATAGTCCTATGGGGTCACACTCGGTGAACACCTTAGTGGAGTATGTACCTTGGAGATAATGACGATGGTGTCTATAGTCATTGGTCTCACCAGCATTGTAACTCAAAATCTCATGGAGAGATGGAGCTGATAGTAAAGGCCTTGCTATGTAACAATGCTGGATTGATATGATGCTAGAAACAGATGGGTTACAAATCCAACTCTTCCTATGAGATCTCTTCAGATTGAGAATGACCATGTACCATTATGAATACCTCCCTAGTTAAGAGGGAGTGTTGAAAAGTGTAATTGGGATCGGTCTTCATGATGACTTATATTTATGATTTTATGTAAATGTATAAGGCAACAAATAATAAATATATTATGTTACTTGCTTCATTGGTTTCATGAGCAAGGAGTTTTATTTTAGGTCAAAGACTTTGTCATCTAGTCATAATTATAATTAAAAGTCATGTATATGAAGTCATGTTACACATGTAAAAGACGTGTAATTATGTAAAAGATTCACTCCAAGATACTTGTCACTATGCCTCTTATAGTTGGCCAAAAGATAAACTATATTCTCCTTATGAAGAAGTCAGCCTTCCTCCATGATCATGTTGGCCTAGACAAAAGAGAAGTCACTATATAAAGGGTGACTCGGCCTCTTAGTTTCATCAATCAATCTCGGTCATCTCTGCAATAATTCAGTGCGGATCTTAGTGCAAAAAGTTAAGGGTCATACAATGAACAAGGAGGTCATTAATAAGTACGAAAAATATCTCATAGAATTTGGATATATCACCACTGCAATCTCAGCGAAGGCCGAAGTAGATTTCAGGATTAATTCAACTCAGTTAAGGGTGTAATCTAGTGCAAATCAGTGCTGGAAGGTAACCGAAACTGGGAGACATTTGGAGACCGAAAGGGAAGCCAAAAGGACTATGTCAAGGGTTGCAGAATTAAGAGACCGAGACACTCTAACTGATGGTGCCAAACAATGCTAGAAAGAAGGATGAAGTGTGAAGAGATAATGACAAGTATCTTGGGTAATCTTGTGTTATAGTATTTTGTCAAGGTTCTTGGTATTCTCGATTGAAGCATCTATAAGAAGAGATTTGCGGGTTTTCCCCTCATGAGGAGGGGTTTTGGCCCTGGCTTGCAGCTTGTCGTAGCTCCTAGAGATAGCCTTGAGTTGCAAAATACTAGTGCCTAGGACATCTTAAAATCAAAGGTTAAAGGTGGACAATTGTATAAACCTCTGTCAGAATATGGGTCATGAGAATAATGGATTTGGTGGTTCGAGAATGGAGAAGACCATTTGAGCCTGCTTCATGTGAATTCCCCAAACGATGAGAGAGCTTAGGAGGCTGTGAGGCTGATGGCTTTTAGATGGGCCAAGTATAAAACAATGGGCAGAAGCTTTAAAATGTGTAGAGGTGTTGAGGAAGAACGAAGAAGGAACCTACAAGAGACAGGCTTAAGAGATTTAAGAACTGTCCCTCTCGACCTTAGAGGAAGCAGATATGAATGAGATATGAGCAACAATAGAGATTTGTAGAGCGTGAATTAAGGGAGTGCAGCAAGCTTAAACATGAGCATTAACACCTAGGCATTATACAGGCACGAATTCATGAATAAAATTGCAGACTACTAGCAACTACATTACACGAACCAATCAAAGTAGCATAGCATAAAAATGATTACACGTAAAAAAGGAGATTACTGATAACATAAGGAAACAGATACATACTACTGATAGCTCCATTTGGAATCCAAATAACAACTCTGTATCATATTAATTTTAAACAGCTCTTCGAAATATGTATCTTAGAGCACAGGGAGCACAATCATACAAAACTACAACAAAATTCTTCCAAATTCCAGAACCCTTCTTTAATCTTGGAATGAGCTACATATAGAGTTCCCCTCGAGGGTCTTACAGTACTAATCATTTATGATCGACCTGTTATCACTTAATAATTTCTCAAGGTTAAAGAAAGAACTCATTGAGGTAACCACAAACCTACTTTTGAGATCAGGATCTAGCCTTCCTAATGCTCAGAGAGGGCTCTCTCTTTATGATTTAACTTTGTCGAGTTAATTGATTTTAGGCTAGTTATGTGAGATTGATTGGGTTTTGATTTGGTTTGGTGGTGGAATTATTGATTCAGATGGATAGATGTAGGTCTGCTTACCATTGGGCTAATGGAGTCAATGTATCAAGCAACAGAAGCAGGATCAAGGTCTAAAGGAAGTTTTCACAGGGTAGGGTAGCTGAGGTTATTCAGATCTTTAGGCTGGATGATGATATAGTTTCAATCAGGATGAGAGAGCAATTAAGGATTCTCAGATCTGGATAATGAGAGAAATGATAGAGGTCAATTGAAACTAGGGAGCAATTAAGAATTCCCTAATTTGGATATCAGAAGATAACATGAAAATGAATAACTATTAAAGATAGTGTAATTAAACAAATTCTGTAATGATTTTCTAATTATGCATTTAGATTCAGAAAACATGCAAGTATGTGAAAACTTCATAAAATAACAAAGAACAATTGAAAGTACTTCACTGAAGTGGCTCAACACATGAATCCTATAATATAATGCCTTTATTGCTCAATCCAGTCTGCCGACTTGAAAATGATACAATAAACCCTCTGGTTTCAGATCAATGAAACTATAGAAATGTTTAGCAATCCACAATCCACACTTAATACTTCGAATGTCTGAAGTATTTATACAAAAATTAATACAAAATATCCTGTTTAACTAATCAAGATTTATTCTAGGAAATAAAATATCTGAAGGCTAAAAGGTAGTGACACCTTTCAACTAATTGAAAAGGTGCCCTTGTTTTATCTGATTTGCTGTCATCTGTTTGTTTTTCTCATGCTGGCTTATTTTTTACGCTGTCTTCATGCTCTGACTTTATCTGATTGCCCTTTTTGTTCTTTAAACTTTGTTTTTGACCTTTAACTCTGCTTGTTTTGTTAGCTGTCACAGTAAATTCCTCTTTACTTTATTGCTTTGTCTGCCTTATTTCACTTTTACCTTTTATAGTAAGATATATGTAATAGTGAGTAAAAATGTCCTGGAGAGTTGCTAGTATGAATCTTTCACAGTTTGCTGGTGGAAATGTTTTCATCCTCTATTCTGATCATTTACTGTGTAAATTATCCTTTATTTGCTGTATTGCTGGTTTAATTTGATTTTCTCTTTTATACACAAACTCTTACTGAATGAGGCCTTTGAATATATTTCTTGAGAATCTGGAGCAAACAAGTTTTTAACTAGTATAAAAACTATTTGTCCAGGTCTTGTATAATCACTTGCAAAAATAAACCAGTAATTAATAAAACACAGTTTCGCTGAGAAGGGATAATGGCTTTCGGGGATGGGGAAAGACTGTGAAACGAGTTTTGAATTGTAGTGGGAATTAAATTCGGTTTGGCAATGGAGTTTCACCTTCGTATTTCAAACAAAGAGAGGTTATGGACAAAATAGCGGGTTTCTTTTGAAAACGTTGTTGATGGCGTGGCTTTCAAACAATGATGACCTATCAAAACACAGGCTGGGTATGTCAATTATACGCAGGGTCGAAAGGTTTATCAAATAGTACAGGGATTCATTACAATGGTTTGCCACATTGTGCAGGAGCAGATTTCAAATAGTGAATGGTTTCAACTTGTGCATAGATGGGATGGCGGTTTTATTGCACGTTGCAGGAGGCTTTGGTGGTTTTTGCACAGAAGAAAAGCGGTTAACGGTTTCGTGGAGAGAAATGCGATAACATACGAGATTGACGTGTGGCAAAGGGAGGGATGGGAAAAACTGCCCATTTCGCATCTCCTTGTGGCTTTAAACATCGAGCTGTTGGGGAGCGCGATATGGAACATGGGCCGTTGGATCCGATTTAAGGAAATCGGACGAATGTCATAAGTGGCGGGTTAAAAGGTGGGGCCGAGAACTAACTACGCGAAGGCTCATGGAATATGTCGGAGGTTGTTAATATAATGATAGGTTAGGATTTAAACGAAAATTAACATAATACGGGAATATTTATTTAAGGGGTGTAATATATATGTGAAGTAAATAATGATAGTGGGTTTAGTAAATATGTAGATCAAGAATTAATAATATATAATTTATGTATTAATATGATATTAATGGGGTCAAGAAAATGATATAAATATATATTAAAATGGGGATTTATATATTAGTGGAGAGTAATGTAATAGGGGATAGGGATTTAATCTAGGGATATATAATAAGCGAGGAGTTAGAAATATATTAGTGATAGATTAAAAATGATATCGGGGAAAGATTTTACGTGGGGCCCGATTACTTTATCTTCTTAAAACTATACAAAGTGGGTTTTGTATGTTTTAATTGAAAAGGGGAATTAATAAAGAGGAAGGGGTTTTTAATAATGGGAATGGGTTTTTATCTAGGAAAAGGGGTTTAGGAAGGGAAAATGGTTTATAGGAAAGGGAAATAGTTAGAATAAGGGGAAAAGGGATATTAGTGAAATGAAAAGGATTAAAATGAGGGGAAAGGGATAATTTACAAGGGGAAAGTGTTTTTTTAAAAGGATGTTAGAAATATAAGATGAACCAACAGTGCTTTCCATGATTTGCCAAAGTGTTATGCCTACCCTTTCTTTATCCTAACATTTTATTTCTTATCTTGGGCGCATTTAAGCTTGTTGACCCTTTATTTCTTTAAATAAGCAAACTATCTACTTCTAACCTTATGACGTCCGACAACTCATATTAAATTAATGAGCTCGTTTATTTCACATATCATCTCATGGGCACAGGTGGTTAGAGGGAAAGAGAAGGCCCCACCCCTCACAGCGGTGGAAGAGGTGGTACAGGCCAAACTTGTGGAGGAAAGGACCAGGCGAGCAAGAGAACTAAACCTCAAAGCAAGGGGACTTCCTCCCCCCACCTCCTCATCGGACATATTAGAGCTAGCCCACAGATTTCTTCGTGACACACTGGACATACCTGATATAACACTCGATAGGACATGGCTGGGACATGACTCCACTCTCTTTTTCCGATTCTGCAACTCCACGGATGGACTTCAGGCGCTTCGGGCAAAGCGGAAATTATTCTCCCTCCCTGACAAAGTATTCCTGGACGAGGACCTCACAAGAACACAGGTAGCTGAACTTAAACAGGCTAGAGAACAGGTTGTGGTAGCAAGACAGGCAGGAAAGTGGGCAGTCATCAGAAATCTTTGAGCGGTTATTCGAGACTCCTTTCCCCCGGGGTGGGTCCCTCGAACCGGTAGTTCTAAATGACGGGCCCGAGCGGAGAGGAGACGGGGCATGAGTATTTCGGTACACTGTTGGAATGGAAATGGCTCTTTTTGGTCATCACTTGGCCTACTTTATGATGCCCTTGCCTCAACAGACAACCTGCTTGTTATCGAAACACACGCAAGCCCTGTCCGCCCCTCTCCCAGACATTCACAAGATACCAGTGGACCTCAGCTTGCAGACAGGAGACATGGAGTTCAGGAGGAGTTAGAGGTTCTGGAGGAGTAGCGTGCCTCGCCAGAGATGATCTTAGAGACGGAATATCTGTTGTAGCGACTGATGATCATGCCAGATTCATGTGGATCCATGTCAGGGCCAGCGCCCCCCCTTTGAGAGACATTTATATTGCGGTGTGCTACTTCCCCCCACTTCATCATCCTTTGCCATCCATAACAGTGACAGTGACCCCTTCACGGACCTGTACTCCGACATTACCAAAAACTCAGTAGTGGGTGACATCATTATCATGGGGGACTTTAATGCCCGAACCAGAGAGCTCCAGATACCCATTTATGATTGTACAATGGATGTATTCTGCACTTGGGGGATAGATCTAACCTCGGTGAACATGCACCACACTTCGGAGGATAGCGTGGGCCCCACGATAGCCTACGGGAAGCACCTTCTACAGATGGGGGAGTCTCACGAGTTGTTCATCCTGAACGGCCTCCCTTGCTTTCCCTCCTCCCACTTCTTTACTTGCCATCCCCACCGGGGGGCGGGGGGGGTGCAAGTGTGGTCAACTATGCCCTTGCCAGCCCAGATCTCCTTCCGCGCATCCGAAACTTTTCTATCATTCCTATCCCCCTAGCTGATCATGCGCTTCTCTCACTCTCTCTTTAGCTCAGCATCCCGCGCAAGCCCCCCCTCACCCAGCACGACCCACCCCGTACCCTCTTCAGGTTCGAGGAAGGTGATCTTGACGTCTTCTCCTCTACCCCCAAGCACACACTTCCTCTTGTAGCCCAGTTCGCTTCCCTTGATTCTGCCACCGTTAAATACCATTGCCTCTCATCTGTAATCTGGGAGGCCGCTCTCCAGTCCTTCCCTTCCTCCACCCGCTCCGCCTCCGCACCCTCTAGACTAGGAGGATGTCCTATGAATAAATGGTATGACCTCGAGTGTAAATCTCCGCACCAGGATCTCCGGCACGCTTTCAGACACTCCCTACTGTCATACCCCACCATTTGCTCGGCCTACCGCCGCCTCCTTCGCCGCAAAAAGCATCATTTTATCTCCCACCAGAGACAGTTTCTTTTTGATCTTCTTCTCCACTCTCCTAAGGAGTTTTGGAGCACTATCCTGTTGAAGCGATCTCCCACCTCGATCGACCTCGACCCCACCTCCACGTTCTCCCACACCTCCAAGTTGTATGATATTCTTGGGCAACCCTCCACTCAGGTTGTGTCCCCCCTAGCCACTTGCCACTTCTTCTCCGACAAAGATATCAGAGAGGCAATCTGGGCTTTAAGCAACAACAAAGCCGTAGACGAAGAAGGCTTCCAGGCAGAATTCCTCAAATTTGGGCTTCGTCCTCTTGTTTGTTATCTAGCAGATCTTTTTAACCATGTCATTCGTGATGGCTTCCCTGAGGAATGGTCCCACCACATTATCTACCCTATCCACAAAGCAGGGTCCACTTCTGACCCGAACAATTACAGAACGATCATGGTTGGACACACATTCTCCAAGCTGTATGCTACTGCCCTCCACAGGGGGCTCTCCAGCTTCCTAGAACAGAAACATCTCAGGGCTAGGGGCCAAGCTGGCTTCAGACCGGATCACCAGACTACCGACCATATCTTCACTCTTCGAGCAACAATCGAGGAGGTCTGGCATAGATCCTCCAAAGTGTACTGCTGCTTTGTGGACTTCAGGAAGGCCTTCAATTCGGTCTCGAGGGAGGACCTCTTCTAGAGGCTGAGAGAGATTGGCATCTCTTCGACTCTTTTGACTGCTATTATGCGTCTCTACGAGTCCATACTTGGTCGTTTCCGCACAGTTGGAGGGATGTCGGAGTTTATCCGAAGCACTATTGGAGTCAAGCAGGGGTGCTCGCTTTCCCCCACTCTTTTCGGGATCGACATTGATGCCCTGGAATCTTTTCTCCGAGGGCATATCTAGGAGTCCGATGGGTGCCTCCTCCACCAGGTCCTGATCTCCATTCTACTCTTTGCAGATGATATTGTTCTCCTAGCCTCCTCCCTGGAAGGGCTACAGAGACAGCTAGACGCTCTTGCAGCTTTTTGTGACCCTCGACACATGATGGTGAACTTGAGCAAAGCCAAAGTTATAATCTTCAATGGGGTGAAGAAATCCTCGAGTTTCCACATTCTATTCAAGGGAGAAGAAATCGAAGTCGTCAACAGTTACACCTACTTGGGAGTGCAGTTCTTAGGTCCTCGCTTCAGCCTTCGGTCGGCCCTCCAGCCCAGGATAAACAAAGAGTACGACTCCCTGGCTCTTCTTGAGAGACAGTGCTTCCGACAACACTTTTAGGATATACATCCAAGATGAACATCATGGATACCTTGATCCGCCCCACTGTGCTCTATGGATCGAAGGTCTGGGGCCTCTCACTACTGGAGTTAGATTGGGCATCGGCTGAGTGAGTCCAGATTCTTCTTTTGCGCCGCTTCATCCAGTGCAAGCAGACAGTTCCGCAAAGCATCATCTTAGCAGAGTTCGGAGCTAAACCCTTTCGTTTGGAGGAAATTTTCAGGATAGTCTTCTATCTTCATCGGATTCGTGGCTTGGCAAACACGAGAGAGGGGAGGGACAAGTACCCTTACCTGGCCTATTTCTCCTCGGAGAATATCGCTCATACGTAGACTGGCCGCACCAAAAACTAGTTCATTGGGATGACAAAACTCTTTGGTCTTATCGGTATCCAGACAGATCATCTCCCCCTGTTCCAGTATTCACTGAACACCCCGGGGCACCTTCTTCCAAACCAACAGGAACTTAACAAAATAATCAGGGAGGACATCTACAAGTAGTACATTCAAACCACATGGGTCAATCCTCCGGGTGGCCTGTGCCCAAAGATGGCCTTTTACGTTGAATACTTTCTGGAGATCAGAGATGGACTCATCACTCGACCGCCTTATACCCTCCAACATTGGATGCATGCCACTAGGATTCCCCTGGGGCAGCTCAGAGTTGGGTCGCATAGGCTTCGGGTGGAAACAAACCATCATATTGACAGGATGGAGAGGATCTGTCAACTTTGCCACTTGCAGGAGGTGGAAACCGTGTCACACTTCATCTTCAGATGCGCAGTCTACTATGAGATCCGCGGGCGCTTTTATTGCTTATTTAGAGGCCCCTAGAGCTTGGCCAACTTCCTTAGATACCGTGACCAACGATGCCTCGCTGTCTACCTCCAGGAGACTTTCAAATACTGTTTGACTCTACTCCAGCCTCCATCTACCTTGGCCACCACACAGAGGATCACAGACTTCTTCAGAGTACTCTCAACACCACAGGGCACCAAGAGAACCTCTGATCGATCCATACACCATGACTCCAGATCAGTGCGGCTCTGGGAATCTCGTCCCACTAAACCCCATCATGCTCGAACTAGGCACTTCCCCCGCCTCAACCTAGGGTGTCTAAATCCCCAGCAACAACAATGCATAACTTAACCAGCCTCTTCAAGGCAAAACATACATTGACAAGTTTCCTTCTAGCCTCTTCTTATCGACTCTCTAAATAGGAGGAGGAAAATTTTCCTATTCGTGAGGCTCATCCTTCTCCTCCAAGACTTCTTCATCACAGCTCATTGCCATAATGTATTAGTCATTCAGTTATCTAGACTTTACTTTTACATTCCTTATAGCTTTGCATTTCTCGCTTTTATGAAGAAAGGGGACTATTTGGTCCACCAGCTAATGCGCTGTAATCATTGTAACCAACAGTCCCATTGACCTTTTTGTGGTCATTCGATGGACATTAATAATCTTATCTTATCTTATCTAATCTATCTACCTAACTATTGATCTGCCAAGATTAAACAATTTGGCTAGATCTTTATTCTCTAACTATCAACATGAAATTTAAAGCATGAATAAGTCAAGATTAAGTTATTTGACTATCATGGATTGTGGCATTTTGGACAAGCTGCACACAATTTTATTTGCATAAAGTAAACTAAAGTAGTGGCATTTGAATGTGCAACACTTTCATGATCTCATTTTTATCTCTTTTTGTGGGGTTCTTACTTGATATTCTTTCTTGATCTTGTTTCTTTTAGTCCTTTGATTGTTCTTTCAGAACTTTACCCTCTTTTCATTTTTTCAAATATGGGAAAACATTTGCAGAAAGCAAAGGTATGTACAATATTTCAAGATTTACATAGTTAATTCAAAATTATGAATCCTATTATTATAGGACCCTAACAGTGGCTTCATATGGGGAAGACATCTCCTTGTGAGATGTCAAGAACACCGTCAACTTGTAGCCTCATCCATTGGGCCAATCCCAAGTATGCACATGCTTTGTTGTATAATCTCTGTGATTGAAAATCTTGAATTGAAATCACATCCTTTTCCGCAAATTGAAATTTGATCTGGAACTAAAAAGGTGTTGCAACCTTCAAACCAAACTACTTGATCATCTAGAATTTTTAGGGCCTTCTTCTCGACTTTAAATCTAAATGAATTATTCAATCACTTACTGAAAACTGAAATAACTTGTTGCTGAAAATTGAATTCAATCACACTGAAATCCTACCTACTTACTCTAATCAGCTGTCGAACTGCTGGTTAGCTAAAATGAAACAACTAATGCAACCATTCAAGCATTATATACATTGATGTATTTTGCTGCATTTGCTTGTTGATTATCAAAACTGTAGTTCTGCAACTCAATAGAAACTTGTCAACAAATGTAAAGATAAGGAAATACTCAATTTCCTTTGTTGACTCTGTAAACTGTACAAAAGAGTCTTCAAAGATACATGTACAACTGTTCAACTGATCCAAGCAACTATACATCTGTTCTAGATGGCCTCCATGCCATGAAACTGAATTGTTATTTTCCTGCAAAATTGATTGCTGATTTTCAAATAAGCTTTGTGATGTTTGTCTGATGAAACCTTTATCATCTTGATTTTGAAGCTCATAGTCAATAAATGGAGAAAGGCTTTGAATGCATTCATTATCCAACACATCAACTATTGGATCATGAAAAACTTGTAAGGGTTGCTGCAACCTATTGCATATAGGCTTGAATGGAACTTCATAGACTTCAACAAGTTGCTCATCCTTTCCTTTAGAGATATTATACCACATTTCCTTTAAAAACTGAAATGATTCAAAACATAGTGGTATAAAACTTTTCTATGTCATGTGATTAGATGTTTCAATAGAATTTGATAACTGCATTTGTGAAATTGAAAAATCCTGATTAAGAGTTTCATTGTCTTCTTTGTTGTCAATCAAAATACCTAAAGACTGCTGATTTTGGATTGCTTTAAAGTTGTTTTTGATAAACTGAAATGAAGCAAAACAAAGAGGCAAAGCTCCTTCACTTATCTTAAAATTTTATGCACTTTCTTCTTCATTCTCTTGGTTGACTTACATAGGTTGATCAATGTGTTCAAACTGTTGCAATTGAATGTCCTCATTCCACAAACTTGCTACTGATTGCTTTGTAAACTTAGTTTGAGTTTGAAGAACGTAATTATCATCATACTGATCATATTCAGGCAAATCATTGAAAGGAGGAATGTCATCAAACATACACATTAGATCAACTGATTGCTTCTCAACATATTGATCTGTAAATTCATTTTTTGATCTATGGTATTTAGGAAAATGTTTATGACCAACAACATTTTCCTTTCTTGCATTCAATGGGTTATGGTGATCTTGAACAAAAAATACATCTTTCATAGTAATCCTAAGCATCATTTCCTCTATTTTACTTACCAAAATGTCAAGTTTTACTTCTGCAATGTTGTTCTTCTCTTCTTCTGCTTTCAACTTTTCCCTTTTAATTTGCAGATTAACATTTACATGTACTGCAATGTTGTGCATCTGTTCAAGTGTTTCTGAATCTCTTTCTCTTAATTGAAATTCTATTTCTGGATCAAAGGCACTTGGATAATGCAAGAGAGTTGAGTCAGGAGGAGGTCCTATATTTGATGGCATTGAATAATAAACTTGATTGAATCTATCAGAAAATCGTTGTATTGTCTCATTTGGATGTCTTTTTAACTGATTATATTCTTTAATGATCACAAAAAGATTAACTTTGATTATCCATCTATTAAGGAAAATTTTGACAAAGTGTTGGAAATTTGAGATGCTTGCAATAGGCAGATTCTTGAACCAACTTTTTACTTTAGTCTGTAATGAAAGAGAAAAAAGCTTGATTCTAACATCATCTTCTCAAATGGATCCAAATAATACTCAAAACCTTGAACATGTTTTTGGGCAGTGATGTTACCATTTTCTCCATCAAACTTAGGAAGGTATTTGTAATAGTTGTTAGGGAAATCATGGAGTATAGGAGGTAAGATGAGGGATTTATATCTATTAGGAATTTTACAAGGTACAGGAATATGTATAGGGATTGTAAGATTAGTCTTGATTGTTTGAGGCTTATCAATCAAAAGATGATCATCATAAGTTTTAGAAGAACGCTGTTCATTTCTCCAGTGGAGTCTTGATTTTGATTGTAAAATTGATTTGGAGATGGAGTTGCCAGGTGGATGATTTTAACCTTTGTGTGTCTGATCACTGTCCACCATCATAGATCAGATCTGATTCTTGTTCAATTTTTCTGAAGGAAAAGATTGATAGTACCTAGTGGAGTCGCCAATATGTTATCACTCAATAATTTTTCAAGGTTAAAGAAAAAACTCACGGAGGTAACCACAAACCTACTTTTGAGATCAGGATCTAGCCTTCCTAATGCTCAGAGAAGGCTCTCCCATTATGGTTTAACTTTGTTGAGTTAATTGATTTTAGGCTAGTTATGTGAGATTGATTGGGTTTTGATTTGGTTTGGTGGTGGAATTACTGATTCAGATGGATAGATAAAGGTCTGCTTACCATTGGGCTAATGGGGTCAATGTATCAAGCAGTAGAAGTAGGATCAAGGTCTAAAGGAAGTTTTCACAGGGCAGGGTAGCTGAGCTTATTTAGATCTTTAGGCTGGATGATGAAATAGTTTCAATCGGGATGAGAGAGCAATTAAGGATTCTCAGATCCGGATAATGAGGGAAATGACAGAGGTCAATCGAAACTAGGGAGCAATTAAGAATTCCTTAATCTGGATATTAGAAGAAAACACGAAAATGAATAACTATTAAAGACAAAGTGTAATTAAACAAATTCTGTAATAATTTTCCAGTTATGCATTTAGATTCAGAAAACATGCAAGTATGTGAAAACTTCAGAAAATAACAAAGAACAATTGAAAGTACTTCACTGAAGTGGCTCAACACATGAATCCTGTAATATAATGCCTTTATTGCTCAATCCAGTGTGCTGGCTTGAAAATGATACAATAAACCCTCTGGTTTCAGATCAATGCAACTATAGAAATGTTTAGCAATCCACACTTAATACTTTGAATAACTAAAGTATTTATACAAAAATTAATACAAAATATCTTGTTTAACTAATCAAGATTTATTCTAGGAAATAAAATATCTGGAGGCTAAAAGGTAGTGACACCTTTCAACTAATTGAAAAGGTGTCCTTGTTTTATCTGATTTGCTGTCATCTATTTGTTTTTCTTATGCTAGCTTATTTCTTACGTTGTCTTCATGCTCTGACTTTATCTGATTGCCCTTTTTGTTCTTTAACTCTTTTTTTGACTTTTAACTCTGCTTGTTTTGTTAGCTGTCACAGTAAATTCCTCTTTACTTTATTGCTTTGTCTGCCTTATTTCACTTTTACATTTTACAGTAAGATATATGTAATAGTGAGTAAAAATGTCCTGGAGAGTTGCTGTATGAATCTTTCACAGTTTGCTCGTGGAAATGTTTTCATCCTCTGTTTTGATCATTTACTGTGTAACTTATCCTTTCTCTGTTGTATTGCTGGTTTAATTTGTTTTTTTTTTAATACGAAAACCGTTATTGAATTAGGCCTTTGAATATATTTCCTGAGAATCTGGAGCAAACAGGTTTTTAACTAGTATAAACACTGTTTGTCCAGGTCTTGTATAATCGCCTGCAAAAATAAACCAGTAATTAATAAAACACAGTTTCGCCGAGAAGGGATAATGGCTTTCGGGGATGGGGAAAGACTATGAAATGAGTTTTGAACTGTAGTGGGAATTTAATTCGGTTCGGCAATGGAGTTTCACCTTTGTATTTCAAAGAGAGAGAGGTTATGGACAAAGTAGCGGGTTTATTTTGAAAACGTTGTGGATGGCGTGGCTTTCAAACAGTGATGACTTATCAAAACGCAGGCTGGGCATGTTAGTTATAGGCAGGGTCGAAAGGTTTATCAAATAGCGCAGGGATTTATTACAATGGTTTGCCACACTGTGTAGGAGCAGATTTCAAATAGTGAATGGTTTCAACTTATGCACAGATGGGTTAGCGGTTTTATCACACGTTGCAGGAGGCTTTGGTGGTTTTCTCACAGAAGAAAAGCGGTTAATGGTTTCGTGGAAAGAAATGCGATAACACACGAGATTGACGCGTGGCAAAAGGAGGGATGGGCAAAACCGTTGATTTCGCATCTCCTTGTGGCTTTAAACATTGGGTTGTCGGGGAGTGCGATATCGAACATGGGCCGTTGGATCCGATTTAAGGAAATCGGACAAATGTCATAAGTGGCGGATTAAAAGGTGGGGTCTGGAACTAACTACGCGAAGGCTCATGGAATATGTTGGAGGTTGTTAATATAATGATAGGTTAGGATTTAAACGAAAATTAACATAATACAGGAATATTTATTTAAGGGGTGTAATATATATGTGAATTAAATAATGATAGTGGGTTTAGTAAATATGTTGATCGCGAATTAATAATATATAATTTATGGATTAATATGATATTAATGGGGTCGGGAAAATGATATAAATATATATTAAAATGGGGATTTATATATTAGCGGAGAGTAATGTAATAGGGGATAGGGATTTAATCTAGGGATATATATTAAGCGGGGAGTTAGAAATATATTAGTGATAGATTAAAAATGATATCATGGAAAGATTTTACATGGGGCCCAATTACTTTATCTTTTTAAAACTATACAAAGTGGGTTTTGTATGTTTTAATTGAAAAGGGGAATTAATAAAGAGGAAGGGGTCTTTAATAATGGGAATGGGTTTTTAGCTAGGAAAAGGGGTGTAGGAAGGGAAAATGGTTTATAGGAAGGGGAAATAGTTAGAATAAGGGGAAAGGGATATTAGTGAAATGAAAAGGATTAAAATGAGGGGAAAGGGATATTTGACAAGGGAAAAGTGTTTTTTAAAAGGATGTTAGAAATATAAGACGAACCAACAGTGCTTTCCATGATTTGCCATAGTGTTCTGCCTATCCTTTCTTTATCCTAACATTTTATTTCTTTCCTTGGGCGCATTTAAGCTTGCTAACCCTTTATTTCTTTAAATAAGCAAACTATCTACTTCTAACCTTCTGACGTTCGACGGCTCAGAGTAAATTAATGAGCTCGTTTATTTCTCTACCTAACTATTGATCTGCCAAGATTAAACAATTTGGCTAGATCTTTATTCTCTAACTATCAGCGTGAAATTTAAAGCATGAATAAGTCAAGATTAAGCTATTTGACTATCATGGATTGTGGCATTTTGGACAAGCTGCACACAATTTTATTTGCATAAAGTAAACTAAAGTAGTGGCATTTGAATGTGCAACACTTTCATGATCTCATTTTTATCTCTTTTTGTGGGGTTCTTACTTGATATTTTTTCTTGATCTTGTTTCTTTTAGTCCTTTGATTGTTCTTTTAGGACTTTACCCTCTTTTCATTCATTTTTTCAAATATGGGAAAACATTTGCAGAAAGCAAAGGTATGTACAATATTTCGAGATTTACATAGTTAATTCAAAATTATGAATCCTATTATTATAGGACCCTAACATGACCCATACTTATGAAATCAAAACATCCTACCTAACTTGTAGAGCGTACATTGAGCGATTACTTCTATACTGAGAGAATTAAAACAAGAATGGGGCGAAATTAAGATTTCACCTGCAAAATCATCAAAATTAAACCGAAAACAGAGAGGAAATGGTTGCCCATGGAGGCCAATAATGGGAGCCTTCAAAACAGTATGGCGAGCAGTAGTTGTTGGTGGGCAGGCGTGGCTATCATCATACGGTTCCACTTGCTACTTGAAAGTTTCCACTCCCCCAGTCTTATGATTTCCACTTAATGCGTTGCGAAGTGGCAGTGGTACTGCGCGCACCTGGCTCTTCTGCGGAGATCTCCTGAGTAGACCGCATAAACCATATTGCAATGTTCCGCCTCAAAAGCCCTTGTGGTGTTTTTGAATTACAAAACAGGAATTGGATTTCGGAGAGGGCTTCAAGTGGTAAGTGCGAAATGATGAGAAGATGACACGTGGAGGGGTGGGCAGTAATGGATACTGCCCATTTTGGCCCCGCCCCCTCCCCCCCCCCCCATGGTTAAAGTTCGAAAGTTGCGGGGAGTGCGAAACGAAACAAGGACTGTCAGATGAGGTGGGGGTGATTGGAGATGGAGGAAAGGTGAAGGGCGATGAGGAGAAGGAAATGGTGTGGAGCAATGGAATGGGAACGATAACGAAGGAATGGCGTATTCGCGGTGAGCGAAGTATTATGGTGGGGCCAAACCTTGTCGCAATCGCAACTCTTTACCATGAAGCAATAAAGGTAAACTCTAAAATGAGCGAAGTGCGAAGTGTGGGGAGGAAGGAGGTGACGTGGCAGACGTCGGGACCGGACCGCAGCATGTAGATCGCAAAACTTAAGGTTTAGATGTAAGCAGAGGTGGTTAACACTAAAAGAAGCGAAGTGCGAAGTGCTGGGGAGAAGGTAAGTGACCGGGGGGGGGGGGGGAGGTGGGACCCAACTGCATCGCAAGTTAAACAAAATAGGTTGTGGGCGTTTCAAAAGGTTAGTTAAAAACTGTGTGATGCGATATCGCACATCGACGATCGCAGGTTTTAACGTTTGGCAAAATGGAATAAGTTGTAATTTTGTGAAATGCGATGGACGGTGGGGGAAGGGTGATGTGGCACAGAGGTGGGACCGCGCCCGCAAGTCCTGGATTGCAAGTTTTATAATGCACACAACAGGGGTTAAATGTTATTTGTTGCGAAGTGCGATGTGCGGGCATTTAGATATTAAGAAGTGTGAAAAGGCGAAAAGGTAAGGGAAAGGCGGAAATAAAGGATTGCATGCGATTTGGTATTGCGGTAAGATTGGATGGGTCCCACCATATCGCATCGGCTGACAAACAAGTTTCGGCTAAGTCTTAAGAGGTAAAAGCTAAACCTTGCGGGGAGTGATGAGTGATTTAATGTTCGCCGTCCATCTCTCTACTCCAAATTTGCGCTTTTGATCCTGACCGCCTATTATCCCCTTTGTGCCTCCCCCAAACTTTGAAAGTACGCCTTTTCTCTGCTTTTCTTTGATTTAAAAGTAAAGGGCGCGAGCTTCGGCCCTTGAACTGTTCTCTTTGATTACAGGGCGTCCTTCCAACCGGTGCTTGAATAGCTTGGCCTTCCTCTTAAACCTTCGCGCCTTTGCCCTGTGATTTCCTTCCATGTTATGTGTGCGTTGATGACCTGCAAACCCTAAATGCCTGTGCTTTATTGGGCTCATGGAGTCACAAATATACACTGACTAGACAAAGTTTTATACCAACAGTCAAGTGGAAAAAAAAAATGGAAGATAACATGAAAGATGATATGGAAGATGAAATGGGAGGAATGTAAACAAAATGGAGTATAGACAGTGGAATGATATATACAAAGAGTTGGATTTGCCCTCGTCAGTGATGAAAATAGAGCTTGAGGAACTGCCCATTCACGGGTGCCTCAAGTATATCTCCTTCTAAGTTCTCTAGGGCAAAAGTATTGTTGCCTTTGACCTTTGCCATCCTGAAAGAACCAAACCAGAGGGGGTCGAACTTCCCATGTTTCTCTTTGTCTGCTCTCCTGGCATCCTATCGCAGCACCAAGTCCCCCACCTGGATTTCTCTGGCTTTAGCTCTTTGGTCAAATAAGCCTTTCATTTTTTCTTGATATTCTGCTAGTTTGAGGCTTACTTGTTCTCGTGTTTCGTTCAACTCCACTAGCTGATTCATTCTTCAGATAAGGTTGTTTGGCTTCTCCTCACTTTCTTGTAAAAATCAGGCCAGAGGTAATGCAAGCTGAATAGGGAAGATTGTGGCCCTACCATACACCAGTTCATAAGGGGACTTCCCTGTGGATCTTTTCACGGTGATGCGATTTGCTTAGAGTGCAAACTTGAGCTGGGAATCCTAGTTCTTTTGATTTTTGTTGATGCTCTTCTTCAAGATACTCACCAGTGTCTTGTTGGATGATTTTGCTAGCCCGTTCCCCTGTGGGTAGTATGCAGTGGAGTGACCCAACAGGATGTTGTACCGCTGATAGAAATTAACAAATTTAGCCGAATTGAAAGCCTGGGCATTATCTGTAACGATTTTAGCTGGGCATCCAAACCTAGCTATTATGTTCTCCTCTAGGAACTTGATCACCATCGAGTCTCTGGCATTTCTTGCGGGCATTGCTTCTGGGTACTTGGTGAAGTAGTCTGTAGCAGTGAGGATCCATTGATGCTAATTGCTAGAGGTAGGATGAATCTCTCCTATGAAGTCAATCCCCCATTGTTTAAAAGGTTCTTCAACATGTACTGGAATTAATGGGAGAGGTTCATCTCTTTGTTTTTCCGGTGAACACCTAACACTTCTTGTAGGCCCAAACGTGGGCATGTACATCGCCGAACAACTTAGGCCAAAAGAACCCTGCCTTCAGATACTTGTGTGCAGTGGATTGCCAACTATAATCCCTGCTGCATATCCCTTCGTGGAACTCGGTCATCACGTGGTCAACTTCTTTGTCAAACACAATAATAAGATTCCTGTCGGGTGTCTCCAATAGAGTCGCCCATTTGCCACAATGTACTTTTGAGACCTCAGTCTCAAAGTGCGATACTTGGTCTTATCATAGTGAGGGGGACACCTCAGCGTTAAAAGATATTCCACTATATCCTTATACCATGAGGATAGGAGGTACTTGACATGTGTTTTATGAGCAGAAGATTCTATGCCTTGGTGTGCACCTGTGTCCTCTTGTGCCTCTCTTCCTGTCATAGACAGATTTATTCTTCTTGTCATAGACAGATTTATTCCCAGAGCTTGACAGTTGGATTGAGACAAGATTTTTGCCAGCCCCTGGCCTTTGATGAGTTTAGTAGGCTTTATCTCAAGTTCGTACTCCTGGATTTTAGCTATCCATTTACCCCTCTTCCCTTCACTATCACCCTGTACCAAAATATCCTTCATTGTTGCAGTGGGTACATAAGCTATTATGGTTGATTGTAACACATACACCCGGAATGCCTTCAACTATTTGACCAGAGCGTAAGCTTGCTTCTCTAGGATATCATATTTCAGTTTAGCGTCCCATAATACTAGACTGAAGAATGTAATGGGCTGTTCATGCCCGTCGACATTTTTCTGTAAAAGTATTGCAGCTATTGTGTGAGGTGAGGTGAAGGAGAAAATCATGAATGACCTCTCATAATCTAGACCTGCCAGTATTGGAGCTTTTGCAAATGCCTATTTGATCTTGTTAAAAGAGTCCTTGGACTCAGGGGTCCATCTAACTTCACTATTCTTCTTCAGCATCCCATTGATGTTTCGGACAATCTCAACATATGGGAATGAACCTTTAGAGGAAATTTATTCTTCCAAAGAACACCTGTACTTCCTTTTCGTTTCTTGGTAGGGGAATGTCGTTTATCACCTCTACCCGCTTTGGTTCGATCTTCACTCCTCCCTTAGTTACTATGTGCCCTAGTAACTTCCCTTCCTCCAAGGCAAACATGGATTTTCGAGGATTCAGAGATTGGCCATACCTGCGGCATTTATCAAAGGTGCGTCGAATGTGCTCTATATGTTCAGCGTCACTCTTTGAAAAGACGGTGATGTCGTCCAGGTAGATCACCACAAACTTGTCTTTCTCTCCTATGAATGCAATGTCCATCGCCCGCTGGAATGTGGCACCGGCGTTTATCAGGCCAAAGGGCATTTAGGCGGACATTAAGGTCCCCTAAGGTGTAGTGAACGCCGTCTTCTTTTGGTCTTCGAGGAGCACTGCCACCTGATTATATCCTGAGAAGCCATCCATCATGGACATGCGGGAGGATCCCACCACCTTCTGCAAGATGTGGTCCATCTTTAGGAGGGGATAATTATCTTTGAGTGAGGCTCTGTTCAGATTGCGGAGATCCACGCAGAGCCTAATTTCGCCGTTCTTCTTTCTAATAGGCACTAGGTTCGCAACCCATTCAGAGTATCTTAGAGGGACAATAATATTGGCCTGCAACAACTTCTTTATCTCCTTTTCAATGGCTGGCAGAAGGAGGGGATTGATCTGTCTTAGCTTTTTCTTATGAGGCTTGGCGTCCTCTTTGAGCGGTATCTTGTGCTGTATAATATCAATATCAAAAGTCTTCAGATCCTGGTATGACTAGGCGAAGACATCACTATATGATTGAAACAGCCTGAGGTACTGATCTTGGTATTCTTCAGGGACCCCTTTCGACAACTTTGCTACCTTTGGATCTTCTTCTGTCGCAATGTTCGCATCCTTGACAGGCTCGTCGAGGGTAAGTTTGCTGGGATGCATCAGGATATCGTTCTTATCAAACAATCTCTCCAATGGCACAAAACCCCTGGGGATGACATTTCCCTTTAATTGTAGAACACGGTGCCCGACCAGTGTCTCTTCCCATCTGGTTTTTGGCTCCTCATTGTCATCCTCCGTGATTGAATCGATCACCATATTTGAGAACTCGCCCACCATTTCCATAAAACGCTGGACCTGCTCTTCATCTTCGAAGACTTGCCAATGCTTAACATTGTCCGGAATGGAGGGGCGATATCACACTTCAACCTCATATCTGAGCAAAGGATTCGGCGGGGGGCGGAAATTACTAGCAGCCACAGCTAGTGAGTCCACCATTCTGTTCTTTTCCCTTGGCATGAACTGAATGTTAAAAGCAGAAAAGAAGTTCTCAACTAAATCCCATACCTCATTCTTGTAAGCTCTGAGCCGCGGGTGTTTAGTTTGGCATTGGCTCTTGACTTGCCTCACTACAAGCTCTGAATCTCCAAACACCTTGAGGTTCTATATGTTCATGTTCCGTGCTATCTGCAACCCCATTAGCAGGGCTTCATACTCATCTGCATTATTTGTGGCTTCAAAGTCCAGCTTAAAGGAGAGGGGAACCAAGCATCCTTCTGGTGATATCAAAAGTACCCCGGCCTCGTTTCCTTCTCCTGAGTAAGCTCCATCAAATTGCAAGTTCCATATTTCGTTTTCCTCTCTGCTCATAAGATTCTCCTGGATTAGAGGACAAATATTTGTTTCTTGCAAGAAATTTTCGTCCTCCTCGAGCATAAGACAAGAGAATTCACCCTCCTTAGTATATACCGAAGAATTTGTGGAACCATTAGCTTTGGTGACCATCTTCACGAATATGGACCCATGGTATAATCGTCTTTCCTCACCACCAAATACTGGAATAGTGGCATAGGTGAGGTCAAGTTTTATGGATCCAACAATCTTGGTACCCCAGGATCTGGACAACAACATTTCAAACTGAGCTGGGATATCGGCCACAACAATGTCCATTACTACGCTTTTGGCTGGAATCTAGGCTAAATTTACTACCAGATCTTTTATCATGCTCAAGCATTTCACCCTCTTGGAATCAAAAGAATATAGATCTTTATAAGGCTTGGTGATCTGCAACCCCAACTGCTCCATGACAAACAATGGCAACAGATTATGTGAAGCCCCAGAATCTAGCATGCAGTTGTGCAATAACAGGTCATGTATAACTAGAGTCACATAGAATGGAGGAGTGGCTGAATCCAACTCTTCTACATGAGGTTCAAAAACTACCATGGGTCTTTCTTCTTGGAGATTGAGGCTGTCAGGGAGAGGGCCTACACCCTGGGGCAACATGAATTGAGAGACTTGGGCCTTGTATGAGGGCTGTTTTAAGAGCTCGATCAGGGGGATCGGGATCTTGACCTTTTTTAATTCTTTGTGGAGGCTAAAGGCCGTGGGAGCTTTTTCTGTGATAACTTCTTTGAACCGCTCTTTAGTAGGGTCGGGCAGTTTCAAGGGTATAACTGTGGATCTCTCATTTTGGTGAGGATCAGAGCCCTGTTTCGAGGAGGTGGGTGCAGAGGCTTTAGGATGGGCAGACTCTTCTAATAGCCTTTTTTCCTTATTGGCAGAACTAGAAGGGGTCAACTCTCTTGATGTTGACTCTTCATCTTGTTCTAGCACTTGGGTTCTCTTCCTGGAGGACCTGAGATCATACTTCCCGTGGAGTTGAGCTTGCACGAAATCCACAAACTGCCTGCAGTAATTGTCAATATGTCGATCCTCTAGGGGGACTTCCTTCTCTTCTGGCTCTTCTTGCAGGGCGAGTTCACCTTTTTCATCCTTTGAGTAAGCGAGGAATTGATCTTCTTGACTATCTGTGACCTCCTTGGCCTGTCCCTCCATTCCCCCTTCCAGGTATAGAGGAGGTTGGATGTGATCTTGCTACTCTTTCCTTTCTCGTTGCAACAACTGTAGAGGGGGCTTCCGGTACTGGGGATTAAACCCACGGTTTGGAATCATTTGGTTAGGACGAGGAGGGGAATTCTTGGCCTCCAATTCAAGCTTCACCAACTTATTTGAGAGGTTCTTGATCATCTTACTCATCTCTTCGATTCTATACTCCTGTGATTCCCTCTCTTGATTAGAGGTAGAAGCCTCTTCCCTATCCCTTCTTTTGGCCTCATGCTCAGTCTTGCCTTTGAATTTATCAATAGAAGCAAAGTTTGCTTCTACCTTCATTGCATCAGTCTGAATCTGATCCAAAGATGCAGACTTTCTTTCTCTTAGGGTGAGCCCAAACTCTG
This sequence comes from Pinus albicaulis, assembly GCA_034641835.2. Lineage (NCBI taxonomy): Eukaryota > Viridiplantae > Streptophyta > Pinopsida > Pinales > Pinaceae > Pinus > Pinus albicaulis. The sequence continues at coordinate 369,157,168 of CM076575.1, forward strand.
GTTCAAAAGCTCCTACGAAAACCACCTTAGTAGCTGCTTGGGGGGGCTTTATTTAAGCAGGAAGATTATTATAAAGCTTATTGAACCTCTTTATAAATTATGTTACGTCCTCATTGTGTCTCTTCTTGAGAGCATTGAACTCTGTAAGAACATATCCATGGTCCCTCTTTTCTCCCCATTTTAGTGTGAAAAAATTCTTCATTTCTTCCCAAGTTGTGACTGTGTGATCAACAAGAGATTTGAACTACTTTCGAGCCTCTCCATCCAGGGATTGGACGAAAAGCCTCAACACCACATCTAGGTGCTCTACATTTACATTCTCAGCAAAGGTGCATAAGTTTTCAATATGTCTCTACGTAGAAGTACTATCTTCCTCGGTGAACCGAGGTAGGAGTTTTAGATAATCTTGAGGCATGTCATTCAGTACTGGAGGCAGAGCCAAGTGGGGCATATTTGTTGAGGAGGAAGCCATGTACAGTCATGAGGGGAGGTGGAGGTAAATTTTGAGGATGAATTGGCTGTGGTATAACAGGTGTGTGTTGAATAGAGGTTGCTATATTGGTCCATAAAAAACTATGGAGTATTGCAACTTCTTTAATTTTTGCAGCCTCGGGAGTAGGGTGCAAGGGAAGCAAAGAAATATCAGCGGATTCAACATTGTTTTTTATGATTGAACTGGCTAAAGTGAAGGCTTCTGGAGAATACTCAAGTACGCGGGTTGTGGTGCCAGGACTATAGATGAGTTTTCTGAGATGAAGGCGAAACTTCTAGAGTAAATGAGGGAAGGTCAGCCTAGCTGGGCTGCTTCTCCTTCCAGACTCCTAAATATAATCTTTTCAGGATCAGACACAGAAGGGGTTTGTTGCTGGAAAGTATCTGATCAAGTATGAGGCCTTTTGTAAGCTAGGATTATGATTGATTTGAACTTTAATAATAGTGGAGTCGCCAAGGTGAGGGCTATGCAACTCTCAACACTTTGTGCTCACCTGATTGAAGGGTGAAGATAATGTCGTATCCCAGGGATAAGGTTTTCTAATTCGTTTCCCTGGCAATAGGCACCAAAAAGATGTTGTAGCTCCTAGAGACAGCCTTGAGTTGCAAAAGACCAGTGCCTAGGACATCTTAAAATTTGAGGTTAAAAGTGGACAATTGTATAAATACCTTTGATAGAATATGTGTCATGAGAATAATGGATTTGGTGGTTCGAGAATGGAGAAGACCATTTGAGCTTGCTTCATGTGAATTCCCCAAATGATGAGAGAGCTCAGGATGCTACGAGGCTGATGGCTTTTAGATGGGCCAAGTATAAAACAATGGGCAAAAGCTTTAAAATGCGTAGAGGTGTTTAGGAAGAACGGAGAAGGAACTCACAAGAGATAGGCTTAAGAGATTTAAGAATCTGTCCCCCACGACCTTAGAGGAAGTGGATATGAATGAGATATGGGCAACAATAGAGATTCGTAGAGCGTGAATTAAGGGAGTGCAACAAGCTTAAACATGAGCGTTAACACCTGAGCGTTATACAGGCACGAATTCACGAATAAAATTGTAGACTACCAGCAACTACATTACACGAACCAATCAAAGTAGCATAGCATGAAAATGATTACATGTAAAAAGAAGATTACTGATAACAGAAGGAAACAGATACATACTACTCATTGCTCCATGTAGAATCCAAATAACAACTCTATATCATATTAATTTTAAACAACTCTCCCAAATATGTATCTCAAAGCACAGGGAGCACAATCATACAAAACTATAGAAAAATTCTTCAAAATTCCAGAACCCTTCTTTAATCTTGGAACGAGCTACATATAGAGTTCCCCTCGAGGGTCTTATGGTACTAATCATTTATGATCGACCCATACTTATGAAATCAAAACATCCTACCTAACTTGCAAAGCGTACATTGAGCGATTACTTCTGTACTGAGAGAAATAAAGCAGGAATGGGGCAAAATTGAGATTTCACTAGCAAAATCATCAAAATTAAACCGAAAATAGGGAGGACATGGTAGCCCATGGAGGCCAATAATGGGAGCCTTCAAAACAGTATGGCGAGGAGCAGTTGTTGGTGGGCAGGGGTGGCTGTCATCATACGGTTCCATCTGCTACTTGAAAGTTTCCACTCCCTCAGTCTTATGATTTCCACTTAATCAGTTGTGAAGTGGCAGTCATACTGCGTATGCCTGGCTCTTTTGCGGAGATCTCCTGAGTAGACTGCATAAACCATAATTGCAATGTTTCGCCTCAAAATCCCCTGTGGTGTTTTTGAATTGCAAAACAGGAACTGGATTTTGGAGAGGGCCTCAAGTGGTAAGCGGTGTCAGAGAGGAGGGGGGGGGGGTGCTAAATGATGAGAGCACGACACGTGGAGGGGTGGGCGGTAATGGATACGCCCATTTCGGACCCCCCCCCACTGGTTAAAGTTCTAAAGCTGCGAGGAGTGCGAAACGAAACAAGGACCATCAGATGAGGAGGGGGTGATTGGAGATGGAGGAAAGGTGAAGGACGAGGAGGAGAAGGAAATGGCGTGGAGCAATGGAATGGGAACGATAGCGAAGGAATGGCGTATTCGCGGTGAGTGGAGTATTATTGTGGGGCCAAACCGTGTCGCAATCGCAACTCTTTACCATGAAGAAGTGAAGGTAAACTCTAAAATGAGCGAAGTGCGGGGAGGAAGGAGGTGACATGGCAGACGGTGGGACCGGACTGCAGCCCGCAGATCTCAAAACTTAAGGTTTAGTCGTAAGTGGAGGTGGTAAACACTAAAAGAAGCGAAGTGCGAAGTGCGGGGGAGAAGGTAAGTGACGTGGGGGGGAAGGTGGGACCCGATCGCATCGCAAGTTAAACAAAGTAGGTTGCGGGCGTTTTAAAAGGTAAGTTAAAAACTGTGGGATGCGATATCACACATCGGCGATCACAAGTTTTAATGTTTGGCAAAATGGAATAAGTTGTAATTTTGCTAAATGCGATGGACGGTGGGGGAAGGGTGACGTGGCACAGAGGTGGGACCGCCCCCGCATGTCGCAGATCACAAGTTTTATAATGTGCACAATGAGGGTTGAGTGTTATTTGTTGTGAAGTGCGATGTGCAGGCATTTAGACGTCGGGAAGTGCGAAAAGGCAAAAAGGTAAGGGAAAGGCGAAAACAAAGGATTGCATTCGATTTGGTAATGCGGTAAGGTTGGATGGGTCCCACCAAATCGCATCGGCTGACAAACAAGTTTCGGCTAAGTCTTAAGAGGTAAAAGCTAAAACTTGCGGGGAGTGATGAATGATTTAATCTCCGTCGTCCATCTCTTTGCTCCAAATCTGTGCTTTTGATCCTGACAGCCTATTTTCCCCTTTGCGCCTCCCCCAAACTCTGAAAGTATGCCATTTCTTTGCTTTTCTTTGATTTAAAAGTAAAGGGCGCGGCCTCCGGCTCTTGAACTGTTCTCTTTGATTAAGGGGCGTCCTTCCGGCCAATGCTTGAATAACTTGGCCTTCCTCTTAAACCTTTGCGCCTTTGCCCTGTGATTTCCTTATAGGGACTGACTCTCCATGTTATGTGTGGTCACAGGCCAACACAACGTACATATTGTGTCATTGTTCTTATTGTTTTGGTAACTGTTTGATGTATTGCTTATCATCATAACAATAATCAAAGGGAAAGACACTAAAGTATAATAGAAGTAGTTGTCAAGTAAGAGAATTGAATTGAACACTTCCCTACTAAATGCAGTAGCGACTGTACTGGCTTTGGGTGCAACAACTGAGGGTTTGTATATTATGCAGTAATAAATCTGAGTACAATCTATAGTTGCCTCAAATCTAGCAAACCATATAGAGAAACACTGACAAGAAGTGTAGTGTCAGCCTACGCAGTACTGCGTCCCCATAGCTAGAACAACTGTCTCTCTCGCTATCTAATCAACTGTTGTGTGGAAACTGGACCCTCTTGGCTTCCGGACTCTCACTCCAACTTTTGACACTGAATCAACACTGCTTCCTAGCAAAAATGCAAATCTCCTTTGAAGCATTGTGTTGCCCCTCTATGGCACTCACTGCCTCTTCTATATGCACTCACTGGATCTGGAAAATCGTCCTCTGGCCTTACTATCCCTAGCCATCTCTCACTGCAACAAGCTCACTAGTTCTCTCTCCGACAACTCAGCGCTGCTACTTTGGAAATCAATCTGCCAGTGAAATCGAACTGCACAAGTGTGTTCTCCAAGCCCCATCAAGTTCCTTCTTATAATCTCTCGTTGAGACATCAACGACCACGATTAAAACTTAATCGATGGCTAAGATTAACTAGGACTCAATTCATGCCTTTTCCTAGAAGATTCGCACCTGACTTAATTAATACCTTTTAATAAATCATATTTCCTAAGTTTATTCTTAGTAAATAATAAAAAACTGATTAATTATTTTAATTAAGCTGTCTCCAAGTGGAATTTCCAGAAACGATTTCTGGATATTGGAGTACTCATGTATCCTAACCTCTCTGCAAAATCTCGAGACTAGAACACTTCTGATGCCTATCAAAAACTAACAAAGTCGTATTTAGGTCTCTAAAGAAACATATAAATATACTTCAAGGCAACCTCATTTGGATATCATAACTCATATTCTCTTCTCTCTCCTCTTGTCATTGGTTCGTACAAGTCTGAAGTAAGGAAACCGAGCTCACACACGTGAAGGAAAGAAGGGCAATTTGAAATTTTTGCTTTGACTTTTGTTTGGGCAAGCTGTTGACCAAGTTTGACTTGGCATTTTGACTCACTTTGACTGGGAAATTTTTGATCTTAGGAGGCCGAATTATTTGGTGAAGAAAGCGATTTTTTTGGGGTTGTTTGACTAGGGTTGACCATAGACCCTTGATTGCAGGGTTGACCACAAATTCTCTCTCCTTTGACCGAGCTATTTTTGAGGCTATTTTGACTAATCAGAAGGCCAAATTCTTTGATTGTTGATCATGGACTGGTTAGGGCATCTTTGTATGTTGTTGACTTCGACGAAAAATTGTAAACTTTGACTTTGTATCTGATTTGACTTTTGGGCTCATCTCTCATTGGAAATTGATTAGTTGAATTGGTTGGTCAAAGTTGTTGTCCTTTGACTCATTGATTGATTGGAATATTGTATCCCTCTGCTAAACATTTGATGACAATCTAATAGAAGAAGAATTTGAAAGGGTTTTCCCCCTTGTGGAATTTTTCTCTGGTCTTTGACCAAATTTTGTCTCTTGCTATTGCTCTTGGTTGTCTTCTATGGTACATTGCATTTACTCTTCTATCTACAATTGCTATTTGACATTGGAAGATTGAATTTGTTTAAAAGTGATTGCTAATTGAAGAAAGAATTGGGCTAAGTGATTGTACTAAGCATAGAACAGTGGAAAATTGACATGGAATGAGAGCTGAGGTGAAGACGATCCCAAGGAGACAAGTGACAAGCAATCACCTTTGAAGGAATCTATTTGAAAGAAACTACTTGGTCAAAATGTGTACCTCTTACTCCAAGGATACAGAGAAGTTGGGTGACTTGTCAAATTTTGTTGCTTGGAAGATCAAGTTGGAAGTGATATTGGATGAAAATGATGTTTTGGAATATGTGGAAGGAAAAGTGCCCGAGCACCGGAAAATGATCCTGCTACTGCCAAGAACAAGTACAAGAAAGGTGAGATCAAAGTCAAGAAAATACTTGTTGATTCATTGAAATACCATTTACTTAGGTTGGAAAATTGAAGAAGTCTAAATATATCTATGGCAATTTGGTTGGGATGTATGTGGTAAACAATATGAATCACATTTTTTCCTTGAAGAATTAACTCAAGGACATTAAGATGAACAAGGGGGAATCTCCTATGCCATGAGGATATCCCAACTAAGGGATCAATTGCAGACTGTAGGAGAGCCTATATTTGATAGAGAGATGGTGCTTGTTACTCTTCATGTCTCTCTTGTCTTCCTATTTAAAACTTTCATCACTACTTATTTTTTTTTTTTTGAGAAGAATCCAAGATGATCTCCAGAGAGAGGATTCAAAAGCATGAAGAAGGAGAGCCCTCTGCATTTGCTGCACATGACAAGAAGAAGGAAGAGGAAGACCATATGGTTCAAGAAATCATGTCCTTGAATCAAAGGACTCCAATAGAAGATTAAGGAATATTAAATGCTATAACTATCCCAAGCATTTTCATTGTGCTTGAGACTGTCCGAAAAAAAAGAGATGCTCCAAGGTCCAACTACAACAACTATCATGGCTTCAACGACAACATGTTTAATGATAGAAGAAGAGGTGATGATCGAAGAAGAGATGATAGAAGATGAAGAGATGCTCCTGATGATTGTGAAGAAGGCCATCGTTCTCAAAAGAGGTCAAGAATTTCAAGGTATGAAAACAATGCTGCTACTACTCAATCTAACTATATTCTTATTTCTGCTCTTTCTAGTTCTTCTCCTCTGGATTCATGTGATGGTTGGTAGATAGTGGGGCCTCTAGACATTTTTTTGGGTATTGTGAGGTCCTTCCAAATTTGGTTGAGAGGGAGACTAATCTAAAGATCATTCTTGCAGACAACTCTACCTATCCTATGAAGGGTTTTGGTTATGTGAAATTTCATTTGAACTCTAGGGAATTCATTCTTTTTCATGATGTTATGTATGTTATGAGATTAAATAAGAACTTGGTATCTATATCTGCCTTGGAAGACAAAGGGATGAGAGTAGCCTTCATAAGAGGAAAGGTCCTCACCTAGCCCATTGAATCTAGCATGAGGCACACTTTCACCGTGGGATCTAGAATTGAAGGACTCTATAGAGTCAGTGGAAGACCACTACAACATTGGTTCATGATAATAATCATCAGAGTGAGCTATGGCACTGAAAGTTGGCGTATCTAGATTATGAAACCCTGCCTAAATTAAGAAAGATGGTTTTTGGGATGGTTGATGTTCAAGCTAGTCATGATGGGGTATGTCCAAGATGTGCCAGTGGAAAGAAGTCAAGGGACCATTCCCCTCTAGCAAAAGCAAGACCAATGATATTCTTCAACTCATTCACTCTGACCTATGTGGACCCATGGCAGTGCACTTCCTTGGTGGCTACGCCTATTATATAGTCTTTATCACTGATTTCTCTAGGAAAACTTGGATTTTCTATTTGAAGCGTAAGGACGGAGCATTTGACATGTTCAAAGACTTAAAGGCTTTGATAGAGAATCAAAGTTTTCAGGTACAACAATGGTAGAGAATATACTTCAAATGAGTTCGTTGACTCTTGTAAGAAGGCCGGAATCAAGAAAGAGACTATTGTGCCATATAATCCTGAAGAAAATGGTGTGGTTGAAAGAAATAATAGGTCCATCATGGATGTTGCCTGAGCTAAGTTGCATGATCAAAAGTTGCCAAAGTTCCTTTGGGGAGAAGCCACTAATACAATGGTCTATGTTCAAAACAAGATTCCTCATCAGGCCTTGGGTGACAAGACTCCCGAAGAAGCATTTACTGGTGTGAAGCCCGATGTTGGTCATCTAAGTCTTTGGATGTCCCATATACTTTCATGTGCCAAAGGACAAGAGGAACAAGCTATTGGAAATAAAGGTACATTAGTTGGATACTATGATAATTCTAAAACTTTTAGAATATATGTGCTTGGTCAAAGGATTATAGAGTTTAGCAGGGATGTGATATTCGATGAGGATGCTGCCCTTGGAAAAGCAAGGGATATTCCTCCTCCTCCCGTTGTGAAGAAGGATGATGATTGGGACTTTCTAGATGACCTTTTTGTGCTCGAGTCAGAGAAATATGTTGTTGATGACCCCATGGAACCCATGGACGCCTTCGATCCCCCTCCATGTAACCCCCCTGCTTGGAAGAGATCCCTTTGGGTTCATGATACTCTACAAGATGCTGAAAGATATGCCGCTGCCAAAGGTACCTTTAGAGAAAGCAAGAAGCCATGTTGATACTCGGGGTATGTTGTAGCTATGAGCTCCATCATTCAGGTTGAACCTCTCACTTTTGAAGAAGCAGTGAAAGAGTAGGTTTGGAAGGATGCCATGGCTGAAGAATGTGAATCCATTATGAAGAATGATGTGTGGGTAGTTGTTCTGAGACCCAGAGGGAAGTTTGTTGTGACTTCTAAATGGCTGTACAAAATTAAACATGGAGCTGATGGGAGTATTGAGAAATATAAGGCAAGGATCATAGCTAGAGGCTTGTCCTAGAAAGAGGGAGAAGATTATGATGACATCTTTGCTCTGTTTACTGATATACTACTATTTGTTCTATTATAGCCCTTGCTGCAAGTCAAGGATGGACTCTTCACTAGATGGATGTAAAGACTGCTTTTCTTCATGGCATTCTCCAGGAAGAAAATATGATGATCAACTATAGTGATTTGAAGTGCAGGATAGGAAGAATCACCTATGTAGGCTGAAGAAGGCACTTTATGGATTGAAGCACCTATGTAGGCTGAAGAAGGCACTTTATGGATTGAAGCAAGCTCCAAGAGGTTGGTATGTCTGTATTGATAGCTACATGGTAAAGCTTGGCTTCGCGAGAAGCAATGCTGACCCAAACCTTTACTTCAAAGTGGTCCAAGGTATGCCTCTTATTTTGGTTTTATATGCTGACGATTTATTTTTGATAGGTAGTGAGCCTTTGATGCTCTGGTGTAAGAGCGAGTTGGCCTCAGAATTCAAAATGAAAGATCTTGGTTTGATGCATTACCTTTTGGGATTACAAGTGGCAAAAACCCATAGAAATTTTCCTCTATCAAGGAAAATATGTTGTGAAATTGTTGGAAATATTTGGAATGGTAAAATGCAAGTCCTTGGCCACATCGATGGAGATGAATTTCAAGAAACTATGTGGGGATGCTGCTAGACTTGACTTGGCAAATCCCACTGAGTATCGACAATTGATTGGGGCATTGATGTTCCTAGTGAACTCGTCCAGACATGTGTTTTGCAGTGAACACTTTGAGTCAATTCATGACTGAGCCTCTTCATGCACATTGGGTTGTTGCCAAGCATGTGCTAAGATATTTGCATGGGATGATTAACCTTTTTTTGAGATATATTGTTGGAGATGTACGACTTCATGGGTACGTTGATGCTGATTTGGCCATAAATGTTATTGACAGGAAGAGCACATTAGGGTGCTGCTTTAGTTTGGGATTTGCCATGATAGCTTGGATTAGTAAGAAACAAAAGTTTGTTTCCCTTAGTACTACCAAGGATGAGTACATTGCTGCTAACATGACGAGCTGCGAGGTTGTATGGTTGAGGAAGCTCTTTGGAGAGCTGTTTGAGCAAGTCCAAGATACGACAGTGATACATTGTGACAACAAGAGTAGGATCTGATTGGTAGAGAATCCCGTGTTCTACGACAAGTCCAAGCATATTGAGATCAGGTATCACTTCATTTGAGATATGGTGCAGAGAGGAGCAGTGAGACTTCATCACGTTTTGACTGGTGATCAGATAGTAGATATACTCACCAAGGCTTTGTCGAAAGGGAAGCTCTTGGTCCTCAGAGAGTAGCTTGGACTGATTGATGTGACCCTCCTAGGTAAGGATCTCGGTTGATCGAGGACACTAAGCAATGCTCTTTCCCCTTGTTTGAGCTCATAAGGAGAGGAATTGAGCTAGAGAGCTCTTGGGGTTGAGGGAACTCTGAACAATAGGATAGTCTGTGATCACCTATATGGTAAGTCATATCCGACCTATTGTGGAGCAATAGGGTAGTCTGTGATCCTTACCTTCTATGGTAAGTCGTATCCTACTTATTGTCTCTCTTTGGTCTTGACAAAGTATACCCTAGTTTCCATCCTACTGACAAGATGGGATTGTTTCTCCCTATTTGGCCAATGGGTGAGCATGCTTGAGATAGTTTACGATCCTTTCCATTCATGGTAAGTGGTATCTTGGTCAAATAATGGGATGTAGGTGTTCCACCATTGACTCTTGAGGGTCAAGTTGGGAAGATCAATAAACAATAGGATAGAGTGTGATCTTTACCCTTTGTGGTAAGTGTATCCTGCCTATTGTCACCAGACATTAGGTTAGGTGTGATCCTTACCTCTCATGGTAAGTGGGACATAGAGTGATAGCTGGAGCTCACCTATGACGATTCTTCTTCTTTAGATTCGACAGTGTTCAACAGCTGAGCAGAGATGAGCAAAGACGAGATATAACTTGATGACAATGATGAGACTATTGAGACGAAATTCATGATGCAGTCGAAAATTTCTCCCTAGCTGAGAGGGAGTGTTAATTTGGTAGCTCAGGGACAAATTCCCTCCTTTGGATAGCTTTCCTCATCCAAAGAATACCCTCTTTGCCCTAGGAAGAATTTAATTTGGTCAAGGAAAAATATAATTTTTAATGGAAAACCCACAAAACTACAGGTCGACCTATAGTCATAATTGGGTCTCCGGAGAAGCATATAAATACACTTCAAGGCAACTTCATTTGGACATCACAATAACACATCTCCTCTCTCCTCTTGTGATTGGTTTGTATAGGTTTGAAATAAGGAAGTCGAGCTCTTGTATGTGAAGAAAAGAAGGGCAATTTGAAATTTATGCATTGCCTTTTGTTTGGGCAAGTCGTTAACCAAGTTTGACTTGGAATTTTGACTCACTTTGACTTCGAAAATTTCGATCTTGGGAGGCTAAATTCTTTGGTGTAGAAATTGATTTTTTCTGGGATGTTTGACTTGGGTTGACCGCAAATTTACTCTTCTTTGACTGAGTAGTTTTTGAGGCTATTTTGCCTACTTTGATCAACAAGGAAGGCCAAATTATTTGACTGCTGACCGAGTTGATTCAGAGCTGTTTTGATTGCTGTTGACTTTGACAAAAAATTGCAGACTTCGACTTCGGATTACTTTTGACTTTGGGCTAAACTATCATTGGATATTGGTTAGTTGAATTGGTTGGTCAAATATGTTGTACTTTCACTCATTGATTGATTGGAATATTGTATCTCTCTGCTGAACACTTGATGACAATCTAATAGAAGAAGAATTTGAAGGGGTTTTCCCCCTTGTGGGGTTTTTCCTTTGTCTTTGACCAAATCTTGTGTCTCTTGTTGTTGCTCTTGGTTGTCTTCTATTATACATTGCATTTACTGTTCTATCTACAATTGCTATTTGACGTTGGAAGATTGAATTTGTTCAAAAGTGATTGCGAATTGAAAAAAGAATTGGGCTAAGTGACTGTACTAAGCATAGAATAGTGGAAAATTAACACTCCTCTTCAAGCTCGACCTCTCCTAAGGTATTTCAATCCCTTTCTTGTCTTGTGATGCTCTTGAGAAGATGCTCTTGGATGTAACCCTCGTGTACTCACCCAAAAAAATTTCTCCTTGGATCTCAACCCTACGCAACCCTTCTTGGCCTTTTCTACAGGCTTGATCTAGCTCGACCTCCTTTTAGACCACCTGTTGCCTTACAAACTCAACCAACAGTCCTCCCCCTAGGTCTGCAGCCTTTAATAACTTGGCCTAAGGCTCGTCTAACCCCTGTTGTGAGTCCTAAGGGAGCTCAACTCTCTTATTTGCAACATAACAGGCCTTACGACCCTCCTTTACCACAGATCTAGAGCTTCAACCCTCTCCCACATAGCAGATCAGACTCGGTCTTCTTTTAGGCCTTCCTCCATAGACTTTTCCGCTGCATAAGAGCTATAGAACCTTGACTCTAAGCTGAGCAGAGTTGACCTCCTTTGCATAACCATATCATACCATACTTGCTCCACTTCTTGCTTCAACTTCCTAAGGTTCACAAGTTCTCCTTGGCCAGGTCTCTCCTTGAGAATGAGTTTCCATCTTGTGTGTTGAGACCTCCTTTTAGGCCTCTCTTCATACTTTTTTTTTGGTCACTTAGGAACCCTCTAGATCTAGGGTTTCGCTTCTTTGACCTTAATAATTATTTTCTCTTTTGGTCCTAAACCCCATCTTGGGTTCAAAACCCCATTTTGGGTAAATTGCCCAACAAACAACTTATTGCGGGTTACCCTCTCTCGGAAATACCTTTCGAGCTATACCCAATATTTAACATATATAAGATTTCAAGTGATACATTAGACATCGATATTGAATATGATATTTATCCATAGTCATAAGATCTAATAAAATGATACAAAATCATATCAAAACAAAAATAAATGTATCTCATGAGATGACTCATGGCAATGAAAACAATGGATTTGTCCTTGTTTGCTTGATGGAAATGGTCACAACATCCTCAACAATGTTCTTTGAACTAGACCAAAAGATTGGTTGACCAAAAAATACATAAAATTTTAAAATTTTAAAATGAACATTTAATTCATGTGCATCCATATGAATCCAAATTATTATACACAAATGTGCAAAATTTGTCATGTATATAGCAAGTGTGCATATAACCAAAATATCACCGAGTGCAATCCATCTTTGAATCAAAATTAATCAATAGCAAGGCTCTAGATTGCCTCCGAAATCCAAAGAAAATTATGCTACAACAAACAACGACATAACATCAAAATCATCCCATATATTGGGATCCTCCTCATCAAGATCACCCTTTGAACATTAAGATAAGATAGAAAAAACTTAACATCCTAATCAATGATTTTGCTTGAGTGAAGTGTACATTTTTACTAGGGTCATGAAGGAGGAGCTCAAAATTCAGTGCAACCAACATAGAGGTACATACAGGGCTTGGTGATCTCGATTAAATGTTAGTTCTATACCCTTGTACATCAAAGAATGTAGTAGAAACATTGCAATCTTGCCAATCTCGAAATACTAAAAACTGTCAAGTTTGCTGGATTTTGAATGGGATCTAAAATTCTACTTTCTCCATATGAGATCCAATGAGGTCAGAATCACTCTAATCTTCCTAAGTCAATTAATGGTAATTTTAAAAATTCAAGTAAAAGGGATGAAAATGAAAGATATAGGAAAATGTCACTTTTACTTTAAGAAGTTTATCTTGTCATTAACTACTAGGGTATGTATCTCATGAGATGAATTATGGGCAGTGAAAACAACAAATGTCCCCTTCTTTGCTTGATGGAAATAGTTAGAGTACCCTCATAACTCAACCCCCTAACTCACTTAAAAAAAATTAAGGTCAAAAGAAAAAAAATTGTTAATAAGTTTGTTAAATTCTGAAGATGTTCTATGCTAGATGCAAATATACTTTAAACTTCTAGGGCTTAATGAAAGTAAGATGCAGATAGAACATACCAATAGATCGATGGAAGACAAGCCAAAAACATAGATAAAAAATGGTGGCGTTACGGCGGTCAGCAGGATGCTTCAACCAGCAAAGTCTCCATAAGGTCAGCCAACCCAATGTGTCACACAACCCCATGACGTCTCATCAAGAATACTCCACAAAGACGCTGCACCAAGAAGCCCTAAACGCAGAACCAAGATTGCTCTTCCATCACCATCCAAGAGAGAAGAAAATGCCTCCACAAAAATGTGTGTGTAAAATGAACTCCAAGTCTCTTCAATATATAGGCATCTTTGGGGGTGTGTGACACATCTCTTATGCATGTGGGATAAATCAGGCTGACCTTGCACATGTGGAATAAATTCAAAATACATGTTCTGCTCATCCGATCAAGATGATCTTTATATCAATCTTGCACCTCCTCGAAGGAGGAATCCAATAAAAATATTGGCATCGTCATCTGAGCATCACAACATGGAGTTTGGAACTAGTTACCCATAATTAACACTCCCTCTCAACTAGGGAGAACTCCATCCACTAGTGCCATCCAAACATCGTGCGTCATCCCGCCGTAACTTGCTTCGCTGGCTTCTTTATTTCAAAACAAAAGGTGAGTCACAAAGACATCCCTCACAGCTAACCCAAAGTCAGCTCAGAGGTCCGAAACCTCTATAGGACTCAAAGGAGTCACACACCAACCCGAAGTTGGTTTTACTGACTCGAAGTCAGTTGGAGGTTCGAAACCTCTCTTGGACTCAAGAGAGTCATATACTAACCCAAAGTTAGTTTCACTGACTCGAAGTCAGTTGGAGGTTCGAAACCTCGCTAAACTTGATCCTAAATCAAGTGGTTGGACATGTGCCATCCTAGACATAGAGAGTATGGCAATCTTCGATGTGTCCATTGACCTTGCTATGGTCTCTATTCACATTTCCCACCTCATTTGCCAAATGAGAGGTACTTCCCATGAGTTCGAAACTCCATGGGTAAGATGCATACGGGGCACAGATCAAAGAGAGGTAAACCAACTCAATATCATCACGGTGGGGCAAAAGCACACCAACAAGGTTTGGCAAGCCTAGCCCTGTGGTTGCTCATATCTCCAAGAAGCTATCCCTAAAGCCCACCTGGAGTTCATAGAGCTCATCGTCCAACAAGACCCTCCAAATAGGGTCGTTCCACGATTCCAAGATTCTCACGGAAGGTTAGGAACATGACTTTCCCCAAGGGCTTTCTGAGAATATCCGCGACCTGCTCATCAGTTCCTATATGATCGAGCCTTATGGCGCCTTGCTATACCATATCCCAGATAAAATGGTACCAGACATCAACATGCTTGAATCGATCATGGAACACGAGATTCTCTGACAAATGAATCCCCCTTTGGTTATCACAAAGGATAACGGTGGCATCTAGCACATGCTCGAACAACTCACTGAAGAGCTTTCGCAACCAAGTGGCTTCACAACAGGCCATACATGCTGCAATGTATTCGGCCTCAGCAGTGCTCAAAGCTACCGACTTCTGCTTCCTGCTCGAAGCAGACCTATGTGTGAAGCAACATCTAGATGTGCTCTTGCGATCCACCACACTACCAGCCCAATCAACATCAGTATATCCACAGAGTCTCAAATTCTCGACAGTATATCTCAGCCCATGGTTTATCGTGCCCTGAAGATATCTCAACAGATTCTTGGCACTAACCTAGTGAATGTGATGAGGATCAACCATATGTTGACTCAAAGTGTTCACTGCAAAACATATGTCTGGACGGGTGTTCACTAAGAACATCAGGGCCCCTACGAGTTGACGATACTCAGGATTAGCCAACATAGGCCCAACAGCGCTGCCACTCAACTTCTTAAAGTTGAGCTCCATCGGCGTCGACACGGACTTACAGTCCATCATTCCAAATCTTTCCAGAAGTTTCACAATATATTTTCCTTGAGAAAGGAAAGTCTCGCCAAGTGTCTGCTAGACCTCCAGGCCTAGGAAGTAGTGCATCAGTCCTAGGTTCTTCATCTCGAACTCAACAGCGAGCTCCCTCTTGTGCTGATGAATGAGAGAGTCAGCACTTGTCAGGAAGAGGTCTTCTACATGTAGCACCAGAATGAGAGGCCTATCTTTATCAACCTTAAAGTAAAGGTTCGGATCAACACTACTACGAGTGAAGCCCAACTTCATCAGGTAGTTATCTATCCTCTCGTACCAAGCTCTAGGTGCTTGTTTCAGCCCATAGAGGGCTTTCTTCAACCTGCAAACATAGGTGTTTTGAACTTGGACTTCGAACGCCAGAGGTTGCTCTACATACACCTCTTCTTTTATTGCGCTATGCAGAAAGACGGTCTTCACATCCATCTGATGAAGATTCTGTCCTTGCGTAGCAGCAAGGGTAATAATAGATCACAGGTGAAATCATAATCAATGCCTTCCTAGAGAGAAGTCTCAGGCAACACATCTTGCCTTGTACTTTTCAGCACTCCCATCAGATCCATACTTGATCTTGTAGAGCCATATCGAGGTGACAACAATTTTGTCCTATGGTCTGGGGACCATATCCCAGACATTATCCTTCATAATGGACTCGTACTCTTAGTGTATCGCATCCTTCCAGACTAGATGCTTTACAACGTCTTCACATGATCCAAGCTCATATTGTACTCATGGCAGCTAGGTACCTCTGGTATTTATATGGCTTCTTGCTTTTCTCGGAATTTCCACCTTTGGAGCCATATGTCTCTGAGCCATGAGGGTCTTCTTTCTTCCAGCAATGATATTAGTTCAGGAGCATATAAGGTTGTAGTCTCCTTCTTAATGCCAGCTCCTCTTGAGAGAGAAGACATCTATAAGAACATCCTCCCAAGGCAACATATCAGATAAGTTAGAATGCATCAGATGTCTTTTGTGACACTTGAGGAATGAGGAAAAGTCCCCTATGCTTTCCTTTGTCACAATCCTGGCAAATGTCCTCATGATTGGGCATCCCAGACACCAACTTGAAATGGGCTTTGTAATCATGGGCCTAAATCTTACCCACCCACTGTCAAGGCCATTCAAGAATCATAGCCATATACTGCCATATGTCTGTCATACATCTTGACAGGTGTCATATCATGGATTTCAGTGATGCCATATTATTATTTATCATAGCCATATAGAATAGAAGATATCAAACTTCATGGTTATATATGTTTCATATGTCTCTGAAGATATCACAGATCAAGATCATATAGATTTTGCCATATGTCACTGCCCATATCTTCCTACACATCAAGAACAAATAAAAATGACTTACTTGCAGAAGATGCTTTCCACTTACGTTCCTTTGGCCTCTGTTCTTGATGTACCAAGCAGATCTCACAAAGAATATTGCTGCTTTAAACTTTGCGTGCCAATCAATTCCCTCAGTTGCTACCAATACTGTTCTTAATGCTTCTGTGTACATACTCATTGCTGCCACAACAATTACCTCAGCTGCTGCCAATGTTGTTCTAACTTCTTACTACCTATACATACTCACTGTTGCGACAACAATTGCCTAGTCATATGTTGCAACCAACACTGCTCCAAAAGACTTCTGTCAAGGATACATCTTCAGATCACTGTTTGCATCACTGCCACTGTATTAGGATTCACTGTCATGTTACTATGGTTGTACTTAATATATGTGTTAATGGAACTGAAGGGTAACAATGGCCATTCTCAGAATCAACTGCTGGAAGGTACTCGGGCATGTCTTTATTTTGATCTGATGATATTGATTTGCTTCCAACCTACTTTCAATGATCCTCCCTCAGAAATAGTTTCATCTCAAGATCACAATCCAACGTTGCCTTGAAACAATACTTTCAAGCACGAGTCATATAGAAATATTTATTGTTGGGTGCTCACAATTCACACCATGAAACCAACAATAGAGTGACCCTCGGACGATCTTGCATACATCGCACCTTGATGTAGCAATAATAGTCCTTACTGCTTGTCACTCCATCACCACGACTGTCCTATCAACCACTTGAATGCTGGCATGGGACATACGTTGGTGCTCTGGAGTTTGTCTAATTACTGAGTAATGACATAACTACAACCATTCTACCTACAAGATTCTCTTATTGGTCAATTTACTAGTTTTAATCCATTTCCCATGCAAGTCACTAGAAATAGTCCAGATTAGCACCATAGTTCCTTTATTGTGTCGCTGGTAAAAAAAATGTTTTGGCTTGGTGCAAAAATATGCAACAGCATAGATTTCCCAATTGCTTTGCCCGCTGGTATGAAATATTGCTCAGTGCTGCCCAACTCTTCCATGTGATGTGGGGTGAAAACTTACAGTCATTGCTGTAGTCTGTTTGTGTCCCTCTGAAGGATCATTGATAGCAATAAGCTATAGCCATAGCCATTGCTTGAAGTGATGCAGATATTATACGCTAGGAGGTATGCATCCAAGGCATCTCTAAGTCATTGTGTAAATTAAGTTTGTACAAGAGAACATGGAGGCTCTCCATTATATTGTACTATCTGTAGAAATTTTTGAATCTTATATCTCATGCAAAAATTATTACTGTTAATCCGGTTAAGCTCCTCCTACTTATATAAGTTATCAACTGAATAAATTCAAGTTAACATCAAAGCAAAACACATAACAGATCTCTACCAATCCAGATCTAGAATAAGCACATGCACACATTGACAAAGTGACACAGTTATTTCTGGACAAATAGTCCCTGGAAAAACCCAATGTGGGAAAATTGGTCTCTGGCTGCTGGAGAGTTCTATTATTAAGAATATTTTTGAATACACAAATCTGGGTTCCAGATTTGGAAAACCCGATAGAGATAACATTAGATCTACAGCTCTCTGGATGATCTAGGGCCAAAACAATAATTGATCCACACCCTCAAAAGAGATTTACAAAACTCAGCCAAATCTAGGCCTAGAAACCCCAGCGTTGCCCCAGAAAGGCTCTGCGTCAACCTCTGAAGCCCTTGAAAGCCTCTGCGTCAGCCTTGGATGGCCTCCAAACCCTTAGCGCTACTCTGGAAGGCACCGCGTTACCATAGAATGGGTGACGCAGTCACTACGCTGCCCCTAAGGGTCTCTGCGTAACCTCTGAAGGGTCTCCTGAAAATTACATTGTCCTTGTTGCTGCTGCCTTCCTCTGCACTGTCCTTGAGCTGATCTCTTCTTTGCCTCTTGTGTATTCTAGACCCTAGGATCAGATCATCCTCTTGGTCTAAATTCCCCTCTCTGCAGCTGAAACACTTCTAAGTATTCTTAGCAAACCCTGCCCTAGAATCTCAGCTTAGCTTCAGTGCTCTGCCTCTGTGTGTCTTTAGAAATAACCCCAAGCCTTTCCTTTATACTTTTCTCGTTGACAAATCAACGACCAAGATTAAATCTTTAATCAATGGCTAAGATTAAAAGAAATCTTGATCTGTGTGACTTAAGACAATTTCATCACATGTTTAATTAAATTTATTTTAATTATTTTATTTTCCTAAGTTTTAACTTAGGAAATACATTAAAATAATTAATTAAGTTAATATCTCCTAAACTAGATGAAATTTCCCAAATCCATTTCTGGGCCTTGTAGATGAGGTGAACTCTATTCCTTTTCCTCAAAATTTGGGTCCTAGAGCATAATTGATGCTACCCCAAATACACAAAATCTTAACACTCCCTTTTAGCATCAAGGGTGTGCTCTAGCAATACATCACACTATGCATTACATGAATTTGAGTACTGGTTATATGCTTGCTGAAGCTTGGCCTCCTGCCACTCAACGCTGCACTACTGTTGCCATTCTGTACTGCTGCCCATGACTCTGCCACTGCCACTACAACCACTGTATTGCAACTCCCTCTCAATATGCTGCATCTATGCTGCTCATAGTACTGCCACTACTGATCTGCTGCACTGCAACTTCAGTGGTTGAGAGAGACAACTGAATTTCCTGCGCAATCTTTGACAAACAAGTCAAATGGGTTGCATCCTCATCACTGAAGCTCCATAGGCTACAGATATGTGCTGGCATCTAAAGAACGATGCACAACTACAACTCTGCTTGCGTAATTAGACTCCCTCTGCACTACTGAAGTCACATGAACTCCTTGTGTTGAAATCTATCACGCTGTTGTTGCACTGCGTTGTCCCTTTGAAGCTTTTTGCGCTGCTGCAGCTTTGCTCTACGTAAGCAGCACTGCTCTACGTTACTGAAGTCACATCAACCTCTGTGCTGCTACTGCTTCTACGCTGCTGCTACTTTGCTCTGCGCTGCTACTGCTTCTACGCTGTTGCTGCTTTGCTCTGCGCTGCTACTGCTTCTACGTTGCTGCTGCTTTGCTCTGCGCTGCTCCTCCTAGCCTTTAGATTTGCCTCTGCGTCTGCCTCTTTTGTGATCTATGCACCCTTTGCTCCACTTGTCCGCTACTGTCTTAAGGTTGTCGTAGCTCGCTTGTGATCCAAGAGATGAGCTGCTCAAGGATCCCGCCTTACTTCCATGTAGCTCCTCTACATATCCATGTCACCCCACCTCTGTGGTTCATGAGCACTCATGGCTGCATCATCTCCTGACCCATTATCTGCCACAACTGCCTTGGAAGAAGATGCTTCCTTGTCCCTTTTCTTCTCCGGACAATGGCTGGCAAAATGTCCCATTTCACCACACTGAAAGCACTCGATCTTTGAAAGATCCTTCTTCTTCTTCTGCTGCTTCTTTGATGCCAAGGCTACATCTTCCTCATCTTCCTTCTTTATTTTGCTCAACGCAGGGCTGTGCTGCCTCTTGGTGAATCTGCGTAGTTCTTCTTGCCATAGGATTGACCACAAGCTGTCCCAATCGGGGAGGTCCACTCTGCCCAAGATACTTTGGACAAAGGTTTCCCACTCATCTGTGACTACATTGGGGGCAATCCTAATTATCACTGCATCATCTATGGTTGCACCCGTTGCAGTCAGTTGATCCCTGATTACCTGCTGTCTGAAGAGGAAGTGTTCCATGTCTTCTCATGAATGACCTCATTTGGGTCTCCAACAACATTTTCCTTTGGATAGACTTTCCCTCATACAAGGAAGTCAAGGCCTTCCACATCTCGTTAGCTATCTTCTTTTCAGCTATGTGTGGTACAATATGATCCTTGATATTATCCATTATTAGCCGCTTGGCATGCCCAACAGCTTCCTTATGCTTCTCTAGGAGATCCACATTTGTTGGTGTGGCCAGAGTCTGCTCTGCATGGTCTCTTAGATTGTACGCCTCAAGGACAATCAGGATCCTTGCTTTCCAAACCGAAAAATTTGAGAGACTCTCTAGCCTATCTTGATCACGCAGTCCATGAGGAGCCATCTGCTCAGAATGTGTCAGGACTTCCTTTTCTCTTTGCTAGAGAAATGGATCTAAGGCCCTTGGTGAAACAGGTGCCTTCTTTTCCCTCTGACACTTGATTTCCCTCCTTGGAAATCTACTACCAAATTAACTATGATTCAGCTTCTTCTTTGATCCTCTGATCAAACTCTAAGTTTCCTTTGGCAAGAAACTTCCTGAAAAGCTGATCTCCTCCCAATCTTTGTCACTTGTGCTAAGGCTAAAAATCTGAAATCTCAGAGTTTTAACACCACTAGCTCTTCTGAATTTTTGCTACTTTTCTGCAGACTTTTTTTGGAACTGATAAATTCAGATCCAAGTCACATTGGTTGGCTTCAGACCCATCCAACGTTGTTTTTGAGTTTGCCTCTGCGTAGTAATTGCGTGGGCTTGGTAGGACACAACGCTGGACAGCGTCACCCTTCCTTCTGCGTGAATCCGCTCCTGAAAATTGCGTTGTCTCTTCAGATATGCTTTTGCTGCTTTCTAGATCTTCAAGATTCTCCTGCTGGTGACCCTTCTAGATCTGCAATTGCTCCGATACCATCTAGAAATTTTTGAATTTTATATCTTATACAGAAATTATTACTATTAATTTAGTTAAGCTCCTCCTACTTATATAAGTTATCAATTGAATAAATTCATGTTAACATCGAAACAAAACACATAACAGATTTCTACCAATCCAGATCTAGAATAAGCACATGCACACATTGACAAAGTGACAGTTATTTCTAGACAAATATTCCCTGGAAAAACCCAATGTGGGAAAATCGATCTCTAGCTACTGGAGGGTTCTATTATTAAGAATATTTCTGAATACACAAATCTAAGTTCCAGATCTGGAAAACTCGATAGAGATAGCATTAGATCTACAACTCTCTCGCTGATCTAGGGCCAAAACAATAACTAATCCACACCCTCAAACGGGATTTAGAAGACTCAGCCAAATATAGGCCTAGAAACCCCAGTGTTGCCCCTGAAAGAATTTGCGTCAGCCTTTGAAGCCCTTGAAAGCCTTTGCGTCAACCTTGGATGGCCTCCAAACCCTCTGCGCTGCTTCGGAAAGGACTGCGTTACCACAAAATGGGTTACGCAGTCACTACGCTACCCCTAAGGGTCTCTAAGTAACCCCTGAAGGGTCTCTTGAAAATTATGCTATCCTTGCTGCTGCTGCTGTTGCGTTCCTTTGCACTGTCCTTGAGCTGATCTCTTCTCTGTCTCTTGTGTATTTTAGACTCTGGGATCAGATCATCCCCTTGGTCTAAATTCCCCTCTTTGCAGCTGAAACACTTCTGAGTATTCTTAGCAAACCCTACCCTAGAATCTCAGCTTAGCTTCAGTGCTCTGCCTCTGTGTGTCTTTACAAATGACCCCAAGCCTTTCCTTCATACTTTTCTCGTTGACAAATCAATGGCCAAGATTAAATCTTTAATCAATGGCTAAGATTAAAATAAAGCTTGATCTGTGTGACTTAAGACAATTTCATCACATGTTTAATTAAATTCACTTTAATTATTTTATTTTCCTAAGTTTTAACTTAGGAAATACATTAAAATAAATAATTAATTTAATATCTCCTAAACTAAGCGCATCTTGAATACATCTCTCCTTTATAGATAGAAGTACAGTCCCGCATCTACCCTCTCATTCCCGCTTGCCTCATCAACTGCGAATTGCAGGGAATTTCATGGAATGGATAACCCGCCTAACCAAAGCATTGAAGGATTACAAGCCGTAAGGGAAGCATTTTATGTACCAGCCTAGCTTTTATACCCTCAAATACATACTTCAAGGAAGCGAGGCTACTTACAAAGAAAGAGATTTATTACCCATACTGCCATCCACTGTATAAGCCTCTATAAAAGCATGAAACTAAAGGACTCTCCTCTTGCCAGGGGTTTAAGGGGATTACCCTTACTTGGAGAGAGAATAGGTTCCCTTTTTTTCAGAGGATCTAGAAAACCGTAGGGGAGCTTTCTCTTGCTTTTAATCAAAAGGCAAAACTGGTACCTTTACCTTAAGGAGGGAGTTTATTACTTTATGGGAGACCATCAGATATTCTTTATTCAGACCCTTCCTTGAAGGAAAGGTTCAAGCGCGATTGGATATGAATCCGTGGTTTGGGAAGTAGAGCACGGGTAGTGCATATGAATCACTCTAAAAAAATACGGATGGAATGAAAAACCAAGGACATATGAGCGGGATGATGGTTTCAATACTGGATCAACTTATTTTGCAAAACTGTTGCTTGCTGCTGTTGGTATCTATGCTTCCTCTCCTTTACACTTTGTGCCTGCCTCCACCTATCACGCTAATGTTGAACGAAAGAAGCTAAAGGCATAAGAGGCCAGAGCAACGCTAAAGCCAGAAGCAGGAGCAGATTCAGTTGCTTACCTTGAACCAAGAGAATCTGTTCCAGGGGCTA
Source organism: Pinus albicaulis (assembly GCA_034641835.2). Taxonomy (NCBI): domain Eukaryota; kingdom Viridiplantae; phylum Streptophyta; class Pinopsida; order Pinales; family Pinaceae; genus Pinus; species Pinus albicaulis. The sequence continues at coordinate 369,180,189 of CM076575.1, forward strand.
TTACCTCGAGAGGTAGAGACAGTGGTTTCATCACCATATGAACCAAGGGCAAATGATATCAATGTAGCTTTGTAAACAAAGATAGCCACGGTAGAGTAAAAGGCAGAGGCATATGCTTATTTAGCTGGAGAGGCAATAGCAATTTGACCAGCACTTTGCACAAACACAGATTCAGTTGACCAAGCTGATGAACGTGAACTAATCGATCTACTTGTAGAGCCAAAAAAGACAGTAGTGTAACGCGTTGACTCAGATCCAATTGCATATCCAGTTCCATAACCGGTAGTAGTGAAGGCAGCAGCGGAGTACATAGCCAAGATGGAAACTGCAGTGGTTTTAGTTTGAAGTGCAAATGACAGATGCATATTTAAGTCTCCCAGTTCTAGGGCCCATAGTCGCATAAGCGGTTGACCAATGAGGGATGCACCTGGATCTGTTGCTGGCAATGTTGAAACCCCTTCTTCAATCTAAAATGAGGTTTGCAATAAACCTCTCCTCGACCTCTTAACCTCGGCCGAGTCCCTCACCTCTTTGGGGAAGGTGAGCAATAAATCCCTCGACCTCATAGCTTCAGTCGAGTCCCTCCGGGCCTCTATTTGAAGAAAATAGAGAGATAAATCCCTTCAGGCCTGTTGTCGAGAGTTCGGCTGGCTCACCCTCATTTTAGCAGGAAGATAAATCCCTTCAGGCCTGTTGTCGAGAGTTCGGTTGGCTCACCCTCATTTTAGCAGGAATTTGGCCATTCGACCCATTATTTCGATCCACATTATGAGCGATCTTGTCACTTCATTTCGTAGGAACGGTAATGAAGCGTATCATTATATACGTAATTACGCTTTAGCAGACAATGCATATATTATATATGTAATTATGGTCTGTCGATCGATTGATTTCGCTCACTTCTGCCATTCGTTTCTTCCAGTCATGAATGAGATATATTATATATGTAATTATGCATGAATTCATTATATATGTAATTACATCATGATGTGCTTTAAGGCTCGACCATAAGGATAGGATTTCTATATGTCATGACGGTGCGGAGATCCCATACGATGCTAAAGCGTAATTGCGTATATAATACCTCACCCATATGAATGAGTGAGTCCCTCACCCATATGAATGAGTGAGTCGATGTCGGCCTTATAGTCGAGAGTTCGGCAGGCTCACCCTACCGGGCCTATCCTCGCACGTTCCTCTCCTCGACCTCGTAACCTCGGCCGAGTCCCTCCGGGCTTTTAGTCGAGAGTTCGGCAAGCTCACCCTAGTTATCACTGGTCCAATTACCTAATAAACCTTCCGTCGATTCAATTAAAATGGGCATAGATGGCACTCGATAAAGGAATTTCTATTGGAGTTCTCAAAAGGCATTGAAGTGCATGGAGATTGTGAGCTCATTTGCAGACAGTCTTTTATTTCTTTCTTCGAACTTGTTGCTTGCTGGATGGCTGGACGGAATGATTGATGGTACCGCTGCCTAGAATAATGAAGAGGGTGCTTACAATCCAAAATGAAATTTCCCAAATCCGTTTTTGGGTCTTGTAGATTAGGTGAACGCTAGTCCTTCCTCAAAATTTGCGTCCTAGAGCACAACTGATGCTACCCCAAATACACAAAATCTCAACAGTATCATATATCAAGTTTATGGATGAGCTTCTTGATTGATGGAGAATCCATCACTGAGACTTTGCTTGTAGTCTATCAAGATGGACCATTCGTATTGAAGGTATCACACAGATTTCTTGATATATTGTCATACAGATATCTTCCTACTACTGTTAGATTAACGCACTGATTTAACACACATCAGCATCACACCTAGATTTAATACACATCACAACATCACTGCTGTCACCAGGCTGCACTGCTGTACTGTTGCACCACTGGTTAGGGCACACCACACTGCATTTAACCTCCTCACAACTCAGCAACAAGCCTCCAATCTAACTGCTGTTGCTGTCTCCTCCACGCAATCCACACTTCTGTCTTTAATGACCAGCATCCTTCTCCTCTTTGCAGTGGCCTTCCAGCCCTGCAATCCGAACCCAAGAACACCCCTTGACACTTGCCAAAATGCCACGCTGTCACTTACAGCACTGCGGCTTAATCACAAAAGTTCCCATGCTATTTTCCAGGCTCCTCCACATTGTCTTATGCTCCCTTGCTACGACTTCTTCTCCACCAAATTTAGAGGTATTCTTTGAGTGTATTGCTCACTGTTTGAGGTAGGTTTCACTGATGTTGACCACGACCTGGTTAGGGCAAGAAACCATTCCTAATTCAACCCTTGTTCACAACACTTAAGCCCTCCTATCAGCTGTGGGTTCCATCATTTGATAGGTTTTTTCCATATGCTGAAGTTTTCAGTCTGTTGTTCGAACCCTCCACTCAATATACAGTCAGCAATACAAGCCTTCTTCCAGCAGCTCGAAAAACAATCCTTGCTGTCCTAGATTCTCAACTAGATGGGCTTTGTCTTCTCCTAGCTCTGAAACCATGTTAAATTCTGAAGATGTTCTATGCTAGATGCAAATATACTTTAAACTTCTAGGGCTTAATGAAAGTAAGATGTAGATAGAACATACCAATAGATCGATGGAAGACAAGCCAAAAACAGAGATAAAGAATGGTGGCATTACGGCGGTCAGCAGGATGCTTCAACCAACAAAGTCTCCATAAGGTCAGCCAACCCAATGTGTCACACAACCCCATGACGTCTCATCAAGAATACTCCACCAAGATGCTGAACCAAGAAGCCCTAAACGCAGAACCAAGATCACTGTTTCATCACCATCCAAGAGAGAAGAAAATGCCTCCACAAAAATGTGTGTAAAATGAACTCCAAGTCTCTTCAATATATAGGCATCTTTGGGGGTGCATGACACATCTCTTATGCATGTGGGATAAATCATGCCGACCTTGCACATGTGGAATAAATTCAAAATACATGTTCTGCTCATTCGATCAAGATGATATTTAGATCGATCTTGCACCTCTCCGAAAGAGGAATCCAATAAAAATATTGGCATCGTCATCTGAGCATCACAACATGGAGTTTGGAACTAGTTGCTCAAAATTAACAAAGTTGAAATTGACAAAAACACGGTGACAATTTCAAAATTATCGCGACAAATATCTAAATTATTGCGATAATTTCAAAAGGGCAAATTATCGCGATAATTACTGTCGATATTATCACTGAGGTTGGTTTTGGCAATATTATCACAATAGTTCTGACAATATTGTGATAAGTGCAACACTCCAAACCATTCTTGGTCATTCGCTGAGTTAGTAGGCAATTTCATAGTGGCAAACTCTCTTTTGATTTGTGGCCTCTTGGGTTTTGTTCGAAAACCAATATTCAAATGACTACCTCAGTGTTGAGGTTTTCCATTACACCAAAACCCACGGGCATTAGTAAACTTCCAAACCATTATAATTACCTTTTTGAGTGGTCCCAGGGTGGATCCCAGAGTGGCAGTTAGTCCACATTATCGATTCCCAATGAGGTGAGTGTAAAAATCCAACACCCCCTTTCAAACACAAATCGGGCAATCGAACTTGGGCCAAAGCTCTGATACCATATTGAGGTTTTCCATTACACCAAAACCCGCAGGCATTAGTAAACTTCCAAACCATTATCATTACCTTTTTGAATGGTCCCAGGGTGGATCTCAGAGCGACGGTTAGTCCACATGATTGATTCCCAATGAGGTGAGTGTGAAAACCCAACACTCAGGGTAAGTTGCACCACAGTGCCAATCCCATCATTCCTTGGGCATGCAATTAAAAAAGCAATTAGGAGAGGCTTCAAAGCATTCAAACGAAGCAATTCATTAAAATCAAATTCCTTTATTTTATTCTCCGACTAAACCAAATGTTGTTGTAAATGTATAATGACATGTTCTTCCTAATGTTCTCCATGAAGCAAGATCAAAGTAAAGAATTTAAAGCACCAAACCAAAGGCAAAATAGGCTGCTACGACTTATATGAATACCACTTGCTAAACTGGTCTTCCTCGTAATTCTGAGTATAGGGAAATTTCCTGAATGTGCAAAGAAGCGACGAGACAACCACCATTTACCAACTCAACTGCACAGAATGTCTAGGACAACCATTTACCAACATAACTGCACAGGATGTCTAGAACCACCATTTACCAACCCAACTGAACAGAATGTTGTTATGAATTACAATATTAGAGCATCCCAATTACACGACATGGTAGCTAGAGGAGTTTTCCCTTGTTTGGTGATTCGATGGCTAGTAGAGCACATATATGTATATGTAAGAAAAGGTAGATAATGTCCAAAACTGGGAGTTGTATAGCTTCTTATGAAGCTAGTAATCTCAAATTATATTACTGGACCAACGATTTGGGTCAATTAGTTTGAGGACACAGTTGTCGATACATAGTTGTCATGATATCGTGAAGGAAACATATTCAACCACTTCTTAACTAAGGATAGAGAGATGAAAAAATTATCTCAATCATTTACCCACTCCACCTCAACTTAGGAATAAATCTTATAATGAGAATAGCCATACGAATGCTACCTATCAAGAATTGCATCTTAGGAAATGTTTAGATATGCTCAAGAATTGTTGCACAATTGTAAGCTTGTTTGAAATATTCATTAAAGTCTGATCTGCTCATTATTCTTCAATTGCATGCAAATCGTTTCCTTAATGCTCTTCAATTGCATGTAAAATTGGTTGGTTGTTTTATGATTTAATTATAATAAGCAAAGATTTCCACGTATTCAAAATTTTACTCAAGCTTGAGTGATCAAACCTTAATTAATAATTAGAAGTCTAGATTAAGCCTTGGATTTTGTTCAAGTTCAAGCGATCAAGCCTTAATTTACCTCTAGAATAAAAACTAACATGCTAAGGTTTCGACCATGAACACTGTGAGAAGTCGCTACAAAGTTAACATCACGCAAGAAGAAGAAATCAAAGAGAAGGAAACTCGGTTACCTGTAAAGAAAATTTCATGTTTTTCAATTTCATTTCTGTATTTGATGTCGAGATGTCCGTTCATCTTTGCACATGGATCAATTCAGCTTGCCTTCTCTGTGACATTTACTCTTGCAAGCTAGATATGTTTGAATATGTTTGTGACATCTAAATTCTCATTTTCTGGTTGGAGATTTTCGTACTTAGCAAACACCATCATTTAAAGAGATGAAGTATGGCCACTAATTTGCAAAATCTTGCGTTTTTTGCAAGTTTCTGTCAAAAAATTAGAAAGTATAATAATCTTAGAAGCATAAGACAATTATTCTCTCAATTTTCTTTACTGTTACTATATTTGTCTTGAAAATTACTATATTTTATTGGATCTATGTATATTATTAATCACCAAGTTCAGATTTATTCTTATAAGCATAGGGCAATTATTTTCTCACTTGTCTCTATTGTTATTATATTTGTCTTGTGATTTATTATACTTTGTTGAATCTATTTATCCTTCTAATCAACCAAGATCAGATTTCTTTGTTAAATTCTGCGTTTAAAAATAATTAGTCTTAACATTTCTACAGTATTGGGCTCGAATTTTTTCTACATTCTATATAGATGTATTGTGATTTATCAACTTTCAGTTTTTTCAATTCTCACCCCTCGTAAGAAACAGTCCTCAATACCATTGAGACAAAATCCAGTGGATTTCGCCTTCAAAAAAAACAAACCAACCATGCCACATTTCCTCCATAGCTTCCTAGGAGGTAAACCTACTATTGCTTGTGCTTCCTTGCATGGATGGATGACCTAATGTTCTAATAGCAATATGCTGTGTATTGCTCACAACAACTACCTCAGGAAAGGATTGATTGATACTTTGTTTTCACGGTAAAGTTTTGTGAAAAACAAAACCAGAAAATGGAAAGTTAAATGGTGATTGAAAATTATCACCTACATGGATAATGGTACGCCATTGATGTAACTCAAGAATTGGCTATATGGAAGATGGGAGAGTTAACTGATATACATAAACGGAATAGAAAGGCAAATTGGTGGAGCAGCAAGTGCAGCCACTTCTGGTAGAACAATACATCCATTAGGGAAAAGGCGGTAATTAAGTTGCTCTTAATGTATATATAATATTGGAGAGAAAAGTAGCTGCTAAAAAGTGATAATGGGAAAGAACAAAATATAGAATTTGTGATACTTCGGAACAGAGGTCATACCCGGTCCTCCAGGCTGCAGTTTTTTAGAGAGGTTCAACACTATGTTGCATGGGTTCCCGAACCAGGGGTGGGGTTTTCGAACCCAAGAACCGGAATTGGGTACGGGTTCTTCTGAAACGAACCCATAAGAACCGGGTTCTTATACCAAGAACTGGGTACTTCGTTAAATTTTTTTGGATGCTTTTGACATTTAGGGTACTTGGAACCCCAAAATCGGGTCCTTTGTTGAATGATTTTTGAAATAAAAATTTAAATATAAAAAAATCATGGAAATTCAGAAGGTGAATACATAACCCATAAAACTTAAAATCGCTTCACTCTTCGACGACGACATTCTGTCTGAGACAACAACCATTCGGTTTGACTATTGAGACGACGAGCATTCCCTGGTGTGTTTGGGGCATTCGCTGGTGTGTGCCGGTGACTGGAGGTTCCCATAGAGATGCAATCAACAGATTTGTAATCCCTACTTGAAGGTTCACATGTAGCTCTTGAAGATTCACTGTGCGACATGAATTAATTCTAATTTCTGTGTTGTCAAACTTCACTGTTTGCATAACAAAATTAGTAAATTAAAATTTAATTCTAAATAGCAAATCAACCCATGATGTCAAAGATGGGAAATCTTCCTTATGACAAGTATTAGAATCTCGAAGCAACCACAATAAATAGTCCACTGCTATATACTGCAATTCCAAACTCTTGTTTTTCTATTGTAATCTCCACATTCTCTCATGGCCAACCGACATCACTCGCTTTTCTAATCACTCTTTTAACTGTGATTTTTATACAATTTTTGCCAAGAATGTAACTTTTGGCCTTCTCTTTCCCTACCAAAGTTTTGGGCGAAATTGGCTTGGGGCTAGATTTACAAGTATGTGTAAACTCCAATTTTTAGATGATATCAAACTAGAAATTTTGAAATTTTAATGTAAATGTTGAATGTTCAATGACGTGCTTGTTTAAACCTTTGAAGTTTAAATTATAAATATTTTAGTTATACAAATTCTCTTTCTCAGATATATATATGTATATATTTGACGAATCCACACACCCTGTGTCAAAGATTACCCGGACGAACCCACGCAACCGTCCCCTTCCCCAAGTTTGTTCAACATTATACGCTTGTTGGGTGTTTCTCTTGTGTATAGGTTACAATGTTGCGTGACACATTGATTTTACTTGTAGTGTCACTGTCCTCGTAGTGTTTGTACAAGTCAGTATACAAAATCAGGTGGTAAGCTGTACTCTGCATGTACAGTGGTAAGGAGGACCAGATTGGTCTTTTATTTGTAAATAAAATTCCGGCGTGAGTAAAACTCGAACCATGCATAATTATAACCATTTTCGAAAATTCAAAAATGATAAACCAAAGAAAAAAATGGCATGATTTAATGAATAAAAGCATGTAATTTTGAATACCTCATCTTGATGGAGGCAAAATTACTTTTTATTCATTTTTTTAATCCTTTTCAATGTTAAGGAAGATGAAGTGGCATTTTGCTCTTGATTTTTCTATTTATATATTGCCAAAATAGTGGTTACAGATTGCCTTTTCAACCCATCAATTTGACAAACCATTTAAAGTACCATTTCAACTTTTCGAAGATGGCAGAATAAAATAATAAATATTTATGTTATGATTTGAGGTTAAATTCTTATGTATTATATGTAGTAAATAGTTACTTTTTCCTTTCTAACTTATTAATTTGAAATTATTAAAAGAAATGGTAGAATAAATAATAAATATCTTTTAAATTAAATTTTTATTTATATGTTTTATGTAGGAAATAATAATTTGAAGGGTTTGGAAGTTTGAATTTGAATTTTAAAATAAAAACCAAAAACTATTTGTTGTAAAAAATTGATGCAGGAGCATTAGCTCGGAAAAAATACCTTGTATTTTTATTAAACCTAGGGGTCTCATGTTTTGAGAATTTATTAATTTCATGTAAATATTAATTTGAGTGATTAAATTATATTTTAATTAATTATATGTGAGGATTTGTAATGTTTCCAAATAATTGGAAACCATGAGAGAAATTAGCCTTGAGATATTTTAGAATTGATTATGAGCCTAAGTTAGAATTAGTTTCAAGGTTTTAGGGATAAAAATCTATCTTTTAGGGGTGTTGAGATATTTGGGGATTTGTTGAGATATTAAAGGGATTGAACTCAAATTAGATCATTTTGAATTTGTATAAATTGATATGTCTCAAAGGCAAATAGGGCAGGTGAGATTAGAGTGTAGAATAGAGGAAGAGGTTGTAAGCCTCCAGCTTTTGTAAAAGGGCCATCGATTTGAAAATCTGGCCATGAATTAAGAGGTTTTTGTAATTATTTACATTTGGTTTTATTGATGAAGAATTTAGTTTGAAAATTCTGTGGGAAATATATATTCTTGGTCAAATTTGGCAGAAAGATATTTGAGTTCTTAAGTCATTCATATGATAAACTCTGTGATAGTTAAAGCTCTGTATATAAAAGGAAAATCGATATTGTTTAAAGGAATGCCGACTTGCTATTGTGAAGATATGCAAATAGCGCACATTTGAATTAAATCTGCATACAGTGAAGTAAAGGAAAATCGATGTTTTTAGCTTCTGGTAAGAGTGTAAGCGATGTCAATATTTTTATAGTGTATATGGGTAATCTAACATCGATTGGTTGTTAATAACAATTCTGCATTGAGTTTTGTGGGAGTGTGTTAGTTCTGGAATCGTAACAAGAAGTGGAGCGCTTGTCGGTAGTAATGTTGCAATGGAAATCCAGCAAAGGCAAGAATTGTAAAGCCTTGAATACAGTATGGAGTTAATTGAAAATGCATAGGAGTTATGGTTGAGCCTTGAATGAAATCGATCTGCAGTGTTGAGGAGGAGTGTTATGAAGGCGTTGAAGTTCTGTTCGACTATTACTTTTGCAGAGTTAGAATTAGAAACAGTGGTGAGTGAATGATTGAGACCGATTTATAGTAATTGTGATGTAATTTGCTGTTGTTTTAAAGGTAGACATGTGAGCGGTGTTGAAATACAGTTAATGTGTGATGGTCGATGTAAGGATGTGTTGAATAAGTTGAAGGCGTTGTTGAAATTATATGGAGGAATGTTATTTGTGGTATTCGGCTTTTGAATGAAATTTGGGTTTTATGTAATTGCCATAGCAAAGGAACTGAGCTAATAGTAAGTGCGTTGGATCGTTCAATTAGAAGACGGATTGCAGAGCGTTGGAAATCGGTTGATGTTTCCAATCCACAGTCGGAGTTGTAACGCAGAACAACGTTGAATGGAAATTGAAAGCCCAACTTTTTAAATGATATGAGGTCGGGGTTCTGAAAACGTTGGCCATAAAAGCTGAGTTAACAGAAGACATTGTGACAATTGCGTTGAAAATTCACATCGGTATGAAGTGCAGAAGCATGGTTTGGCAAGATTGTTGATAGTCGATGCAGAGGTTACCAGCGGATTATACATGGAGTGTTGAAAAGCGATGAGAAGGTATGTTAATTGCATGGCCGGATTGTTGTTATTTAAATTCTGGTTGAATAAATTGGGAGCGTTGGCATTAAAACAAGCAAGTTCGAGTCTTATTTATATTGTGATGCAGTGGTATTACTTTGCCAATGGGTGCGTTTCTTTTATTGAACTTGGATTTTAATTTCTGGTATAAAAAGCCATGGGTGAGTGCGTTGGTTTTGCTGGCCAATATCAAACTTCGAAGTTTAAAAGGGCGCATGTAGATTGGGGTTGGAAGATCGAAGTTTAAACCAAATCAAATGTTTGTTCCAAATGTTCTAGGAACATTTAATAAAAGGCCATACATTACTTGGGTTGACCGAATATGAATTGAATTGCCATATGGGGAAAAGAGAGTGGGCATCATATTAGGTTGAAGAGAAACCATTGCACAAGTGAATGATAATGAAGAGTCATATAGAGGATGATTGAGAGTATGTTTTAGTTTCTAAATGCCATTTGAAGTGTGGGTTTAAATGCATGGGAGATTGATTATTGGGAGCTTCCGCAAGGATAGTGTATGAAATTGCTGGAATTGAAGTTTTATTTGGGCAATTGTTTGTGATGCATTTTTATATGCACGAGTCTGGGAGAGATTCTGGGTTTTGCAGGGTAGACCTGCATCAAAAATCATAGTACCATTTTAACATTTCAAAACGATAATAAATATTTATGTTATGATTTTATGTTAAATTATTACTTAATGTATTATGTAATTAATAAGCTGCCTAAAAGCTTTGATAGTTAATTGAATTGAAGTAATGCAACTTGTGTTTTTTTACTGACTGATTAATGAAATTGACCATTGGCGCATAAGTGGATAATAAATATTATATTAAATTCTTATTTAAATGTATTATGTAATTAATAATTTGGTTAAAAGCTTTGAGAGTTAATTGAAGTGAAGTGATTCAACTTGTGTTATTGGGGCATAATCACTAGGTACACCATGTAAAGGGAACAAAAGGTATTTAACACGATACATTTAGTTTTGAACTTTTCTATTAGAGATCTAATTGTAAAATAAATTAATATGTGAAGCATTTATTTTTGAACTTTTGTATTGGAGATCTAATTGTAAAATAAAATAATAAATATAAATATTAGTGTTATAAATTTTTTCTTAAATAATAAATATTTATATAAATATTTGTGTTATAATTTTTTCTTTTAAGCAAATAACTATTTGTGTTATAATTTGTTTGTATTTATATGAATTCCATAATATCGTGAAATACTAATTTTATCAATGAAACATCATACCTTTCATTTAATGACAAAAAACAAGTCTAATCTCATGAATAATACTAAACCTAGTTATCCTCTTTTGATAAAATGTCTTCTCCTCAATAAATATATTCACAATTCCTCAATCTAAAAACCAAAGTCTAATCTCATGAATAATATTAAACCTAGTTATCCTCTTGTGATAAAATGTCCTCCCCTCACTAAATATACTCACAATTAATAGTTCCTCAATCTAATAATGGATAATAATTTATGCAAGATAATATTTTTTATGTTTGTATATTTTAAGGGTATTATAATTATCATTTATGTTTGTATATTTTAAGGGTACTATACTATAATTATCTTGAAAAAGAAAGTAATTACATCCACCAATGAATCACCTCACGTTTTCTTTTTAATGAAAAACCAAACCAATTCAAGATACAGTCTTATAAATAATTTGAAATTTGGATCATCACATCCTTTATGATTCAATAATCTCTTCCAAGACATTTCCTTTATGATTCAAGAATCTCTTCCAAGACATTTCCTTTCACTTAAGCACTTCTTTTCCTCTAAAATACCTTCAAACAATTTAGATAAATATTCATAATCTTAAATTTAATCTTCCAAAAAACAAAATTTAACATATATAACTACCTAGTTTGCTCTCTTTTTTTATCCTTATTCTCTTTACATTTATATAAATAATTTAAAATATTTTTACATTTATATAAATAAACTAAAATATTTTTAGTTATTAATTTCTCTCACTTCTTCTTTATATATATATATATATATATATATTTTCACTTGTAAACATAAAACATAGTTTTTAGTATTATTTTTTATATATTTTTATATAATTTGGATATTGTTTTTTTATATAATTTGTTTTCTAACCAATTTTTATTAAATCTTCAAAAATAGTAGAATCCAATATAAATTTTAATAGTCAAATATAAATTGGTTTTTCATATCCATCTATATTAAATATTTTTGTTCTATATAATTATTTCTATTATTATTATATTATTAATTTTTTTAAAGAGAATTGTAATTTTATCTATATTTAAAGAAAATTACATTTCATAAATGTATTTATGCATTTATGTCCAATTTTCAAAAATAAAATTGAGAATAAAAATATTTCATTTGACTTATGATTAATGGTTTAGAATATTACACAACATTCCTTTCAATATGAGAGAAAAATATCTATCTCTAATAATCTCTCAAATTTCTATGTTTAGTTATTAAAAGGTTGTAATTTGCTTCATTTATTTCATGTAAATATGGTGAAAATATATTGACTTAAAATTGGATGTGGGTGTTAACATCCAATTTATCATCACTATCAAGTCTATAAAAGTTTCCTAACAAATTCTTGATATGTTTTTCAGAAGCCTTGTTAAATCTTCAAAAATGGTTTATGGTAGAATCCAATAACACTAATGTCATAAGTATATATAAAACTTTTATGTGATAGTCAAATATGAATTTCATATCCATCTAAATTAAATATTTTCACTCAATATAACTATTTCAATTATTATATTATTATTATATTTTTGAAGAGAAATTGTAATTTTATCTATATTTAAAGAAAATTACATTTCATAAATGTATTTAAGCATTTATGTCCAATTTTCAAATATAAAATTGAGAATAAAAATATTTCATTTGACTTATGATTAATGGTTTAAAATATTACACAAAATTCCCTTCAATATGGGAGAAAAATATCTATCTCTAATAAGCTCTTAAATTTCTATATTTAGGTATTAAAAGGTTGTAATTTGCTTCTTCATTTATTTCATGTAAATATGGTGAAAATAGATTGACTTAAAATTGCAAGTGGGCCTTAACATCCAATTTATCATCACTATCAAGTCTATAAAAGTTTTCTAACAAATTCTTAATATGTTCTTCATAAGCCTTATTAAATCTTCAAAAATGGTTTATGGTAGAATCCAATAACATTAATGTCATAAGCATATATAAAACTTTTATGTGACTTAGTAGTCAAACACAAATTGATTCTTCATATCCATCTAAATTAAATATTTTTAACAAATTCTTAACATGTTTTTCATAAGCCCCATTAAATCTTCAAAAATGGTTTATGGTAGAATCCAATAACACTAATGTCATAAGCATATATAAAGCTTTTATGTGACTTAGATAGTCAAATATGAATTGATTCTTCATATCCATCTAAATTAAATATTTTTGTTCTATATAACTATTTCTATTATTATATTATTATTAATTTTTTAGAAGAGAAATTGTAATTTTATCTATATTTAAAGAAAATTACATTTCATAAATGTATTTAAGCATTTATGTCTAATTTTCAAAAATAAAATTGAGAATACAAATATTTCATTTGACTTATTAATGGTTTAGAATATTACACAACATTCCCTTCAATATGGGAGCAAAACATCTATCTATAAGCTCTCAAATTTCTATATTTAGTTATTAATAAGCTCTCAAATTTCTATATTTAGTTATTAAAAGGTTGTAATTTGCTTCATCATTTATTTCATGTAAATATGGTGAAAATAGATTGACTTAAAATTCGGTGTGGGCCTTAACATCCAATTTATCATCACTATCAAGTTTATAAAATTATGCATGTTGGAAGCCCCTTTCTTTGTAGAGGGATAGAGTTATGAGACCAACAATTTAGCAAAATTATTTGCACCTCTTTGAAGTGTAGCTTTGAAATTGAATATGTTTGAATTATTTAAATGAAGGACACCACCCCCTCTATAGGAGGTGGATCTCCTTGGTATGCTCCATCAAAGTATGTCCAAGTACTAGACTTGTCAACACGTTCAGTCATTAGCTACCTCATAGGTTTGTATTTGTGGGATTGAGGGTAGATTTGTGTTGAATTTTGCATTGAAATGGAAACATATATTTATCATTAAACAAGCTTGCATTCCAAACAAGCCAAATTCTTCAAGCAACAATAAAAGGTGGGGCTCTCATATTTTTTAAATCAAGATTTTTATAGTATCTTTCATTTTTTTCTAGAGTTATAGAGAACTCAAAATGGAAAAAGGATTGTTCTCCTAAGATTTATTTCATTGAAGCTCCATACCAAACATTCTAAATCTTATGAGCTTACCTATCTCATTCCAAACTAGTGATATATAGGCATATAGAAACAATAGGTGACTAATAAGTTCTTCATCCTTGCATAATGGGCATTTGCTAGGATAAATGAAGTTTCTATTTTGTGGCACATATTAGGTAGGAGATTTTGTATATATTTCCACCACCATTTGGGCCTCATCCATCCTATCATTCATAGAAAGAACCATATACCCTACCTTTGGGATATACATCCCTCTAGTTGGATTTATAGACACTATTATTTCATCTTTTTTCATCTTTGATACACAACTTCTTTACAATTTTGTTATGTATGATTCCTGCTCTTCTTCTTTTCCCCTTAAACCCAAAATAACAACGAACTTTTGTTTTTGTTTTAGGGCATTCTTAAATAGAAAAGCTAACCACCCTCTTGTTAACAGATAGAACACTATGACATAACCTAATTATTCCTCTATTCCTCCTACATTGATTTCTCAAGAGTTTGACATCTCATCAATTTTCTAGGGAATTTACCCACAAGATCCTAGGTTGCTAACTCAACAACCTAATGTTTCTTGATTCCATCTCTTGGAACTATTTTAATAGGATTCTTATAAATTTATCTCTTAGCTTGTTTACTTCCCACCCCATAATCTAGGCCTCTTTGAATCCCTATTCATGACCTTGTTTTGAGATTTGCTTGTTTCTTTTTAAATTCCTAATCATCTCATTGTTTTGATATTCCTCAGTACCTCTTCACAAACCCTAACCTCATTTTGCCTCCCCACTTCCTGCTAATAATGCAAGGCTGTGCCCTCTCTTTGTAGTATTTAAGGATTAACTATAATTTTGTGTGGGTTCATGGGTCTTCCTTTCATCATTAACTTGATGTCACATAATGTTGAACTCATTCATTACTTGATGATCTAGATTGGATCATTACGTTAATTTCCATCCATCTTGATGCTTTTAGAGTGGAAAAAGTGGAGGAATTAGTGCACATGACCATTTTTACTAGTGGTCCCAGTTTGAAAAATTTCAGGTCAAAAACTTTAGGAGCCATTTTGAGACCTTTAATGAACACTTTTGTGGTCCCAACCTTACTATACACATCGACAACGGAATAAGAATCACCTCAATCGAAGTTCATATGAGAAAGTTATGCCTCCCAGAAGTTGATTTATCAAAATTGACCACCATAATTCAAGAGGATCCTATGTCAAAGCCCGTTATTAGTGGAAAAGGGGCTAGTCGCGTGATCATGATGAAGAAGACACTAGAAGAGTCGATATTTTAACTCTTGTTAAGGTTTGAAGGAGTCAAACATAACCACTAGTACGCTATTAGTTGTGTTATAACTGGGCCTCTAGGAGGATAAGGGGTTCCATTCTTTTTTAGTGCATTTTGTTCCATAGATGAGCAGAGTAGCTAAGAGGGATAGGGAGAGAGCACATAGAGAGGATTTGTACACTACAGTAGACCACAAGCCACATACCTTATTTCTTTGTATTCACAACCATTTTCTATTTAAAGAAAGAGAGTAGAGGACCTCTCCTTCTAGTTGGGTTTTATCTCGAAAGGGTTTCCTAGGTTATATCTTGTGTCAATTGTGGTTATATCTTTTCATAATTATAATTTTCATGTATACATAAACAATAATTTACAAATCCAAAAATCGAAAGAGAAATAAACCCTCATAGTGTAGATTTCATATTTTTAAGTATAATTTTATCAGATTTGTTGTGAAAAATTGTCTAGTGGAATATCCATGACATTTTATGGGTCACTCGAGATGAATTTGGGGTTTGATCTAGTAGCATAATGCCTAGAGGTAGCTTGTGTGAATCCACAATCTACAAACCAAATTATTCAATCGTATGTATTAGAATCAACAACCTTTTCAACCCACTTAATCTAAGCCCACCTAGATTTTTCTAGTCTAGGGCTGTACCCTAACAACATGGAGTTCACATCATCATATACATCTATAGAGTAAGTCTCTTGATGAATATGTCATCTTTCCCCAAGGTGTCTTTGAAGTAGTCAATCAATTCATCCTCCATGATGACCTTTCTGAAAATACATTAGTTTTCCCTTGGACCCATATCACACCATTTCGATTATATTAATCAATACAATACTATAAATTAATTTGGATTATACTACATTTGAATATTAAATTATTTCAATAATTAAAAATACTATTTTATTTCCTTTTATTCAAAAGGAAAAAAATATTTCCATTTGAAAAAAGGAAAATAATTGCATTATAATATGCTTTTTTTTTTCTTGATTATGTTTCAGAGAAAAAAATACCCATAATTTCATTCATAATAAAATGTTGAAGTTACATTTTGCATATGCACTATAAGAGTGTATTCTTGAAATAACCCAACCAAAACTTTTACATTTTAGCTTGCTAGAGGATAAAAAACAAAAAATACAATTCATCTATCATCCAAAAGCCAATGCACAAAGGGAGAAATATTACATCACCTTATACATTATGCATATATCAGAAAAAATCATATAGGCCAATATTGTCCTTGAGAGAAAGCATATACAAAAAAAGTATCTATAGAAACAAAAAGTTGAAGCCTTCCAAACAACTGATGAAATTTCTATTATGTTGTACATTGATAATAAGAAGAAAAAAATAGTGAAATTTTAGGTTTGTTGCAATTATTGGTTATTATTCTCCTATCAATTTAGATTATTTGTCTTCTGGGAATTATTTGTGGAAAATATTGAATAAAACAAAACTACAATTTCACTGGAAAAATAATTAACCACGGGAACTGAGAAAATTATGCACACACATACAAATAATGAACACTAATATTTTTGGACAAATGTCCCTGGAAAAACCCTGAAGGGAAAACCAATTTTGTAGATGAGGCTTTTATTATTAATTCTACAACTAAATTTGTGATTAAAATTACAATTGGTTGTTGTAAAATAACAAACCTTTGGGAAAATATTTTTTTAACCTCTGCAAGTCAATCTAACCTCTTGGAAGCAACTCGACCCCTCAGATCAAATTCAGCCTCCCTATGGCTATTTGATCTGGATCACACATGTGGTATGGCAGATAAACTCGACCCTCATGGAAACTTGAATTATCTAAGAAATTTAGTCATCTTTGGAAATTTGACTTCTCTGACAAATCAACCTCTTTTGATAAATTCCTTCTTCCTCTGGCAATTAGGCCTCCTTGATCAATTCACACTCTTGGAAATTCAACCTCTGTGCAGAAAATCGATCTCCCTTTATCACTGAGAATATGAAAATCAATGTGTAGATTTTCTCTCTGTAACTTTGATCTTCAATTATTATTGAAACCCCTTCTATTGATGTCCTTGCATTGCCTATGCGTCCTTTCTCTCACTACAATGTTGTGTCTCGATCTCTCACTAATCTTTTGTGTGCATTCTCTAAGTGCCCATCGATCTCTTATAACCTCTCGTTAATGAATCAACAACCATGATCTAATGACAGTCAATGACTAAGATCATCTTGACCTCTTCTCATGACTTTTTAAGAAGTCACTAGCGAAAAATCAATTTACCCAAATAATATTGATTAATTAATCCATTTTCCTAAGTATACCTAGGAAAATTGATTAATTGGCTAATTAATTCTAATCAAGGCATTTTCTTGTGAAACTTATTCTAGGTATTGGAGAAAATGTGTTCCCTAGCCTCATAAACACAATCCGAGACGAGAACACTTATCTGAACTACATAAACTAACACTCCCTCTTAGCAAGGAAGGTGTTTTGCATAACACTCAACTTGTCTCTAAAGAAGATGAATCTTGTTTTCCCCAAAGCCTATTCCAATATATTTGCAACTTGCTCATCTGTGGGTATATACTGTAGCTGGAAAATCATGTACTGCGCACAATCCTTGATGAAATGGTATCTAATGTCTATATGCTTATACTTGTCATGAAACATTGGATTCTATGACAACTTGATGCAACTTTGATTGTCGTAGTCTCTATCCTTTGACCAAACAAGGCTACTAGTAGCTTACGAAGCCATATAGCCTCACATATGGTTGTGCTCATTGCTATGTACTCTGCCTCTGTAGAACTCAGTGCTAGAAACTTTTGCTTATTGTTGTAGCAAGAAGCAACTCCCGATCCCATGTTGAAGCAACACCTTGAAGTGTTTTTCTGATCTATTGTGTTACCTGCACATTGTGCATCAGTATAACCAACTAACTTGACTCCATAACCTTGAGCATATCCGATCCCATACTCGATAGTGCCACACAAATATCTCAACACATGTTTTTTTGTCTTCCAATGGACTTTATTTAGCTCTGCCATAAACTAACTAAAAATTTTACTGCATAGGATATCTGGTGTGGTGTTGACCAAATACACAAGAGAGGCTATCAACTCCCTATACAAGGTAGGGTCTACATCCTTCTCCCTAGATGCATCTATCTTCCTCTAATTAGTGATCATGGGAGTAGACATGGCTCTGCAATCCTCTATCTTGAACATCCTTAGCATCTCGATGTAGTATTTCCCTTGTCTAAGGAAAATCTCACCATCTGTCTGCCATACCTCCATGCCTAGAAAATAATGCTTGCACACCAAATCCTTCATGTGGAACTTAGCTGCAAGACCCCTCTTTCACTCCTCTATGAGCCCCACCGAACTTGTCAAGAACAAGTCATCCACATATAGGAGAAGAATGAGTACATCATCCCTAGCCACCAAGTAGTAGAGGTTTTCATTTGCCTCACTCTTCATAAAGCCCATGCCTTGCAAGTATCTGTCAATGCGCTCATATCACACCCTGGTAGCTTGCTTGAGCTCGTACAAATCTCTCTTCAACCTGCACATGTGGGTCTCTTTGTTTTGTAGCACAAAACCCTTCAGTTGTTCAATTTACACTTCCTCCTTTAGTTCACCAATAGGGAACACTGTCTTGACATCCATCTGATGGATCTGGCATCCCATCTATGCTGCTAATGAGATCATGTCATGTGTAAAAGTGTACTTGGACACAAGAGCAAATTCCTCCTCATAATCTATTTCCTCCTGAGAGAACCCTTTGGCCACAAACCTAGCTTTTTATTTCTTGATGCTACCATATGCATCGTGCTTGGTCTTATAGATCTAGTGTGATCCAACCACTTCCCTTCCTGTCGGTCTGGGTACAACCTCCCACACATTGTTCTGCATGATCGAAGAATACTCCTCAACCATAACATCCTACCACACCTGCTGTTGTGTGACCTCTTGATAGCTGGAAGGCTCACTATCTACCAACTGACTGACCAACACCATGTATCCAATGTACCTCTTTGGTTGTCTCCTCTCTCTATTTCCCGTCCTAGGAGTCCCCACAAACTCTTGAGCATCCCTGAGTGTGTGTTGAACCTTGTGATTCCTCATGCCAACAATGGAGCTAGGAATATCCACCTCCATATCCTCCTGATGCATCTCTTTGATCTATTACACCTATTGCTCCATGCTCTGCGAGCTCTTAAGAACACTTGCACCTAAGTCTGTGCTCGTTCTCATGATTGTACTCATGCTCTATTTCCCCTGATCTTGCTGCTCAATTTTAAGACCCTTTGTTGGATGCTGTAAATTATCTAGGCCTGATGCATTGCTTTTCCTCCATGAACTTGACATCTTGCTTGATTATAATCCTCCTGGTTCCTGAGATGAAGATCTTGTATGCCTTAGAGGTTTCACTATACATGATGAAGTAACCTTGTTCTTCAATTTGATCCAACTTTGAACGTGTCTCCCCTGGAATGTGACAACACGTTAGGCATCAAAATATCCTAAAGTGAGTGACATCCCGCTTCTTCCCCATGAATGCCTCCTTGGGTGCCATCTTGCCAAGCGCTCTATGTGGGGCCTTGTTCTAAATATAAACTGTTGTACTGCATGCTTATGCCCATAAATAACGTGGGAGATCATCGTCATACAACATCGCTCTAGCTGCCTCAGAAATATAGTGGTTCTTCCTCTTAGAAACTCCATTCTGCCGTGGGTTGTAAGGAACCATCCACTCTGTCTTGATCCCTGCCCTGGTACAAATCTTACAATTCTTTGTTGGTGTAATCACCTCCGTTGTCTAACGGAAGAGTCTGTATCTTTCTACCTATCACATTCTCCACTAGAGCCTTAAACTCTTGAAAGCGATTGAATACCTCATTCTTGGTATTCAAGAAATAGATCCAGGTCTTCTTGGAGAAATCATTGATAAATTTTCCAAAGTGCTCGTACCTTGAGAGAGATTTCGTCAACATCGGTCCACATATATCTGAATGCACTAATTCAAGTATCCCCTGTGATCTATTGTGACTCCTTGGAAAAGTTGTTTTTGCAAACTTCCCCAACACACATCCTCTCAAACATCATCGTGCTCTGTTCTCACTTATGGAACACCTATCACAATCTCACGAAGCAATCTCAATGTTCCATGATGAATATGATAAATCCTCCTATGCCATTGCTCCCCTTGATCTCGTAGACTGCCACTACAATTAGAGAAAAATCAATTTTTACAAGAACCAATAAAATTCAATTTGATGATGTCAACCATGGGGGATGATTCACCATTTTTGGAGTAAAAAGGTAAAAAAATAAAAAAGTAAATAATAATAATAATAATGTATTTTCAACTTATTTCCCTACAATTTTACTCAAATTTTGAGTGCGAACACTTGTTGGATGCATAATTTAATTTTTATCAAGGAGTACCCATGTTGCATACTTTCGATGGACCCTATTACCCGAAAAATGTGAAATACATGAAAAAACGTGGTTGTAATCACATTTTTTCATGTATTTCACATTTTTTTTGGGTAGTAGGGTCCAACGAAAGTATGCAACTTAGGCACTCCTTGGATGAAAAATTAATTATGCATCCAATGAGTGCTTTCGCTCAAAATGTGAGTAAATTTGCAGGGAGATAAGTTTAAAATACGAGTTGAAAAAGTAGTTTTTTTTCCCTCCAAAACTTAATGATGTAACTTTATTTTATTTTATTATTTCCACTATTATTTTATAATATTATTTAGGAGGCCCATTTTGGATATCAAAATTTCTCTAATGTAGATAGTGCCTTAGGAGTGTCCATTTACAACCTGTACAATCGGTCACTCCTCATACCAATCACTATAAGTGATCTCCAATCCTTGTGTTTCAACAATGCCTTCATCCCTTTAAAGATAAAATGATATCCTTTGTCTTGAAGAATGGATACGGAGATAAAATTAATCCCCAAGCCTGGAACATGCAATACATCATGGATAGGAATCACCTTTCCATTCTTCCTCTGAAATAGAATAATCCATCTTGCAATTGGGTTGCACCTAAACCTGTTTCCCATCTGAATTTGGAATCTAATGTCCTCCTCCTTATATTTGGATAAGTACTCTCTAAATTTTGTCATATAGAATGATGATCCATTATATATATACCAGAAACCCTATGAAGTTGAGCTAGATAGACAACCAATTAAAGTGAATTCCTGTTCCATATTTGCAGGAGAGATCATTTGCATATGTTGAAGCTACTACTTGCTTCTTTCCCTTCGTTTCCCTACGAGGACAATCACTGGCATAGTGTAAAAACTTGTGATAACCATAGGACTTTACCTTTGATAGGTCCTTATTCTTCTTATCTCCTTTTTAGTTGGATCCCTTGCTGGACCCCTTCTTTTCCTTCCCCTTTCCTGCTAGGCAAACATTATCTTTCTCCTCCTCAACCTTCGACACCTTTTCGCTACTATTGCTCCCATTAACCAAGTTGAGCTTTGTTGGGTCTCCAAAATGTCGTATTTTCACCTTCTTTTCCTTTCGTTATTCCTCACATTTATCCATAATATGTTTCTACATTCACCATTTATCATACTATTTCCATGGGTCTCCCTCATTATTTTCCAATTTATTTATTTTCATGCATTTTAAGAAAATTTGTGATTAATTATTAGAAAATTAATATATTTTCATAATATATCTCAAAAGTTGTGTGAGCCTTGTAATGTGTAGGAATATTTCAAAGAGATTTGAGGAGATAATTATTCAAGTTCATTTCAAGGAGAAGATCATGGATATCTCATTCAAGCTTTGTGTGAGGATTTGTAGGGATCATACTGTAAAGAGATTTGAAGAGATAATTATTCAAGCTCATTTCAAGGAGAAGATCATGGATATCTCATCCAATATTTGTGTGAGGATTTGTAGGGATCATATTTTTTAATTATGGAAATTGGTTGAAAGAAAAGTGTTGTATTTATGAGTTTCTTATCTCTTTTTCAAAACAACTCATATGTAGAAATAGGAGTGCTCTCTCTCTCTAGGGGAAAAGAAGTAGGTAGTAGGAAAAACTTGAGACTTTGAGATTCTTATTTTTTGAAGATAATTGAAGACATAATTTATCATTTTCTTGTGCATATGAGTTGAATAAGTTGCTGTAGCTAAGAAGTTCTTCAAGTGTGCAAGGAAAGGGTGGAGAGCCCCCACACCAATCTAAGTACACTTTTTGGTTAAATTAGCTTATTTTTCATGAACTAGTTTTAATTCATATTTATTCAGTCATTTAGATGTATGGATATTTCTTATGTTTGCTGATGACTCTTGGTTTACTTCTAATTTTCATATGAAGGGACAAACAAGAGTTTAAGTTAAATTCACCTTCTATCTGATCCAATAACAATAACTAAAACTCATCTTCTTTTCCTTGTATGAGTTATTTACTTATGTTTGCTGACTAATCTTGGTTTGATTCTAATCTGCATATGAAGGGACAAACAAGATTTTAAGTTAAATTCTCCTTCTATTTGATCCAAGAACAATAACTAAAATTCATCTTCTTTTCCTTTTTTGAGTTATTTTCTGAATTTTTAGTTTTAATATAATGGTAACAATGATGTATAAAATTGTAAAAAAGGACAAAATGGACCTCCTTTGTTAGGAGCCTCTTCTCTTACTTTTTATATATCATAAACTATTGTTAATCAATTATTTGGTTTCTCTTCATGAAGGTAGTATTGTGGTGAAGGACAGTCAGGATCTCCTAAGTTTTTTTTTTTTTTTTTTTTTACAGAAACGGGTAGTATGATATATTAATTCTTGGCGTAATTGCCTCAATTCAGATTACATAAAGATAGGCAATACCCAGGTTTCTCCACGGCCAGGAGAAAAATGGCTTTCCCACTAATGGGCCAGTGATTTTTACAAATTGTAATACGAGCAATCTCCGCTATCTTCCCAAATTTATAGATACAAACAAACTGATCCAAAATACAACAGTAAAACATACTAACCAGACAGTTATGGGATGGGATCCCAGCCTTCGTCTCCATCTCTTAGGAGGACTCCGAGGGAGAGGAGAGCAGCTTTGTTAGCTTCAGCATCAGCGTCTTTGTTGTTATCTCTCTTTCAATGAAAGAATTCCAAGCTCTGAAAGGATTTCAACAAGGATCTAATTCTGCTAATCAATCTTGATAATGTTAAGTCTGCGGGTTAAGATTTGTCCACAATGGTTTTTATAATAGACTGGGAATCACCAAACACTAATGAATCTTTGATACCAAGTAATTTGAGCTGCTTGAGGCCTTGGAGAAGAGCCAGAGCTTCAGCTTGAATGCTGGTGTTGTAGCCCACTCCCCAGGTGTATCTAATCTCAGTTTTGCCATCAGCGTTTTTGACAACTCCACCTGCTCCTGAAATACCAGGATTACCTTTTGCCGCCCCGTCAAAGAAGAGGGCGTTTCGTGCCTTCTTTGTGCAAAACTCGAAGAATTCTGCTGCATTAAGTTGAATTTGCCAGTGTTTTAGAGGAGTGGGAGGCCTGACTAAATCAGTGAAACGGAGGTCCAGGATAGCACTCCATTCAGAATCTTGTTCACTAAGGTCGGCCCCGTCTAACTGATCTCCCAAACAATCTTTTAATTGGCTTTTGATTTTAACCCACACTATCTTTGGATCGTTCTTCTTGTCTCTGAAAATCCTTTGATTTCTTTCCAGCTGTTATCTCTCAGGTTTTCCTAGAAGTTGTGTAAGAGGAAAGTATACCCGAGGTAACCACAAACCAACCTTTTAGATGCAGAATCTAGCCAA
This sequence comes from Pinus albicaulis, assembly GCA_034641835.2. Classification (NCBI taxonomy): domain Eukaryota; kingdom Viridiplantae; phylum Streptophyta; class Pinopsida; order Pinales; family Pinaceae; genus Pinus; species Pinus albicaulis. Next base: position 369,204,334 of record CM076575.1, read on the forward strand.
TCTGCATCCAGAGAGGGCTCTCTCTTTATAATTTATCTTTGTTCTTGGAAAGTTTTAGGCTAGTTATAGATTCAAGAGTTTGTTTTGGGAAAATGGTGGAATCCACAAAATAAGGGCAAGGTTGAGGGCTTTCGGTCCATTGGGCTATGGAGTCAAAGGATGGCTTTACTAGATTTCTATTCTACGCACAAGATGGCTTTACAGGGCAAGATAGCTAGACATAGAACAATCCTTAAAATTTAAAGTGGATGGGATGATTTTGAAGGGATGAAAGGCAGCTAAGAATCTTTCACCATGTTCAAAAAGAGAAATGAGATGACTACAAAAAAAGAGCAATGAAGAATTCTTTATTATAGTAATCAACAATGTTTAAATTAGCAAAGCAAGAGCATTTAAGAATTCATGCTTATAACTAATTCAGAGGAAAACATTAAGAACAATCACATCTGAAATCATAGTACAATTAAGTAAATTCTGATTCAATCCTTTATGTAAATTATTCAGAAATGGACATAATGATATTATAAACTGATAAAAAACTTAAGACAAAGGGTAGAAAGACTTATTGAACTGCAGTCCAACACATGAATCCTGTAAAAAGTCCTGAACTTCAAATCGTCATCCAGTAAGCCACGAATAAATTTCTCCAAAATGCCTTTATTCCGAAAATCTCAATGTTACAACAGAGTAATAGAATCCACCCTCAATACTCTCTTTGAGGGTTTATTTATACACAAAATAATTGAAAATATCTCACACTATCCTAGGCCATAATTTGGGGTGACTAAGGAGTAATTTACAAATAAACAGGAGACAAATGGTCTCGTAGATAGAATAATAAGTAACTGCTGATGTGCTGTTTCCTTTCTTTATGGATGTGCTGGAGGTAAGTGCTGAAAAAGGGCTTGTTGCTGTCTTCTTGAGTAATTTATTTGCTTGTTTGATACTCTTTGTCTTTACGGATACTCTTTAACTTGTGTAACTGATACTCTTTCATCTGTACTCATTTTTACCATTTATCTGATAGTAAAGATAAAATTCTCATCCTAAAAATAACTTTTATAGAATTTCCAATAAGTCTCTCCACCATGAATCGTCTGGTATCACAGTCCTTTTGAGTTTTCTCAATGTCTCATCTGCTTCTGTGAGTTTGTAAAAGGTGGGTTCATTAGGAAATAGATACTTTATTTCATGTTCCAAATGAAATAAATTCCTCACTCTATCATAGATATTTCTCCCTGTTGGTAATGTTGACTCTGGTAAACTAGTAGAACAAGCAGCTGTATTTTGAGCATGAGTATTTATTTTCCTTACATAGGTTTCTAAGTCCATTATTTGATCCTCTGAGAGCATAGGACTTGGTAACCCATTGTCCAACAAAGCTTGAAATTTCTCTCCGAAAATATTGATATCAATCAAAATATCTGAGCACTTCCTTTCTAAATTCTGCATGAAAGTTCTTTTGATGAAAACTCTCTTTATTTCCAAAACTGTGCCGGTCCTGTCCTCAATCCCTAAAACTGCAAGCTGTTGCTTTGTCCGGGTGTTCAAAAATTGAATAAGCTGATTAGCCTGCTCAGGCCTGCCTCTTAATTCATTTCTGGTTCTGTTTATTTCTTCTTGGGCTATTTTAACCAAATCATTTTGTTCAAAAATAGCTTGAATAGAGGGCCAAATGCCCTTTATTAACTCAATGATATTACCCCAAAGAATTTCATTTATTTCCTTTAAAGGCTTTTCCAATGAAAGATCTTTTTCCAAAGCCTGAACCAATTTTTCTAATTTTTTTATTTCCTTGGTGTTATCAGCAACTGTCTTCTTAGATGTATCATATTTCTCCTCCAATTTTACTAATTGCAATTTCGTGGTTTGAAGTTCTGTGACCCTTAGTTGTAGACTTTCCATTTGTTTTATTAATTCATCAGAACTCAAACCAGAAGTGTTTACCTGGGATGGCTGTGTTTGCTGACCTGTTGTTGTAGTACCTGTGGTTGATGTATGCCTGATAGTTTCCTGTTCCTGCAAAGCTTGTTCCAATTCCTTCTCCGTTTCACTTAGTCGCTCGGTCATATTTAGGAGCAACTCCATTATTTCTTCCTGTGAATTCCCTTTTAGAACTTCTTGGGTCTGAGGGTGCCTTGAGGCTGGAAATTTTAGCTGCTTCCTCAGTGCAGCTATGTCATCATCTTTCTTCTTTATTAATGCCTCAATACTTTTAATGTCTTTGGGGTTGTGACCCAAGCCAATGATTATGTCTTCTAGAGACTTTATTCTATTATCTTTGGCCTGAGAAGAGGCCTTCTCAATTTGCAATTGGGCACTTGTGTTATTCAAAGAATCTTGTAGTGTTAGAGCTGCCATGGCTTTATTGGTAAGAGTGGAATAGACCATTTCCCCAGTTTTTCTGTGTAGCTCTATCTGGTCCAGAGGATGAATGTCCTTTGCCAGAACTTCAAAATTTGTTCTGATGTAGTCAGCTGCAGTAATGGGTTTTGGCACCTTTGACTTGAAGTGGCTCATTATCATTTTGCCTTGTGACATGTCAAATGCTGACATTAGCCTTTCTTGATTATGGGGAGCCATTTTCAAATATTGATCATATACCTTCATTCTTAATGGATCATTCTTGGCCTTTATATTAATGAAGGTTCTTTTTATATCCCCTATATCTGTTTTTGGTGGTCTGAAAGAGGATACCTCAGTACTCAATTGCTTTTGTAAAGCTTTTCCTTTCTGTCCTGTGTTTGTTTCACTAACTGTGCCAGTTAGTTGACTGTCTTCCCTCCCATCATCAAACACTTCATCTATGATTTCCACTTCTGGAAGTGGATCTGATTTATGTTTTTTAGCTTGATGTATTCTTGAAGGCTCTTTAGGAGGTGTGGTATCTGGAACTTGCCTTTTCTTACCTATTTCCACATTTGATGGAGTTTGTAACTCTGGAACTTGTGGATGATGTACCTGAGTGGGAGAAACCTGTGATTGTTCAGGTGCTTTGGAAGTTTGTGGTTTCTCTGCCATGACCAAAGTTTCAATGACCTGGATTTCAGGTTCCTTTCCTTTGCCCTTTGGTTCTGCTGCCACTGATGAACTGCTTTCCTGTAATGTCTGCTGTAGAGTTGCTGCTGAAGAAGTGCCAATGTAGGGTACCTGCAATTGACCACAAGATTCTAGGTCATACTTCTTCTCGAGATCTTTCATAATTTTGTTCATTTTGTCAGCTTCACTTTCTTCCTCAACAAGTGTTCCTTCAACCCATTCATCTTGATTGTCATATTGTTCTAATTCAGGAATCTTGTGGTGTATATAAGGAGATGATTTATTCTTTAATCTCTTTTCACAAATAAAACCAAATGGGTCATAAGGAACCCAACGAAAATTTCTTTGGAACTTGCTTTGTAATATATTTTCTGCCTCTCTCTCGACCTCCCTAGAGTTGCAGATGAAAGGACCTAATTGACTTTTGATCCTTAATTGAGCTTTCTTCTTCACACTACAAAAATGGATCACATCTGAATTATTCATCTGCCTAAAATATTCCAAGGCAAAAATCCTCATGGGCACATATCTTGGTAACTTGAATGGATGTAATTCACATCCATAAATTCTGATGACTGTATGGTTTTGATACAAATACCAATCTCCAACTTTACAAGTCCTTGAAAGTTGCAAGGTATTTTTTATTTCATTACTGAGCCTTGGGGGAGGGATTCCTGTTAACAAAGTTGTTGCAGGATATACAAATTGATCAATGAACTCAGTGTAGGAATAGGGAGAATCAGAGGAAGAATGAATTATGGGGGACCAAAATATGACTGACCTGGGGTTTCCCTTGGTATCAAGATTTTTAACAGGGAAAGGGAACTTTTCTGACTGATAGAAGATAATGAGATGACAAATAACTGAGGAATATTTGAAAACTTTCTCATCATCTAGCCTCATGAACTGATCATGGATCTTATTGGCTATGAAAGAGGCAAAGTCATATTTAACTTCAGGAGGCTGCCCATGAGTAAAGATAGATAGTAAAACTAGTGTTATTTCATCCACATATTCACTGGTATTGAATCCCAAGACAAAAGATATCATATTTATGATGAGCCTTCCCAATTTATTGAAATAATAAAAACCATAGGGAGGAGACCCCTTAGGTTGATGCTCAGGCAACATGAAAATCTGGCACATGGATTTTAGCTTTTCTGGAGTTAATTGCCTAGTCTTCTCAATCAATTCTTCCATAGACAACGGTGCTAGTTCTTGGTCTGGTTCAAAGTGTAGCATTGCATTGATAGCCTGGGGAGTAACGGGAAACAGAACACTCTGATCAGGAGCTATTACAGCCCTTTGAGTGGGATCATAGTTTGAATGGAAATAGTGGATGATTTCTGGGAAAAAAATGACTGAAGGGATGAGATACCTTGAGAGATTGGATTCCCACAACCCTATAAGATCTTGCCCCTTTGAGTATTCGTCTCTGCAGCGACAATAACTCAGAAGGGGGCTTTCATCAAAATGCAAGTCTTTAATTTGGAAATCTTTATCTACCAAAGGTAAATATTCCAACTCACAGTGAGGGGCATTCAATGGAGTTATATTCAAAGCTGCCGGGGCCTCCATTTTGGTTCTTGTGGATTCAAAACGGAGGTTTCTGGTTTTCTTCACATGCCGGACGTGATTTCTAAAATGAAGGAAATTAACACAAATGCAGTTTCAGGGAGCAATTGCACAGTTTTAAAACCTCTGGGGAAGATCTCAGTGATGAGTTTTAATCACTAATTCAGCGAAAAACAAAGAAAACAGAGTTTTTCCTGCAGTTCGGGGCAAGGTAGGATAAATACATGTTCTTGGAAGAAAGCTGGTTCTTAACAGGTAACAGGCAGTAGCAGGAGGACACTTGAACGCAGGTCTGGCGGATTTATGGAGCGAAATTGAATGGAACAGTGGATTTCAATGAAAATTCGAAAACCGTAGCAGAGAGCATAGTCGCGTTTAATAACGAAAATAACGGAAAAAACATGAAAATTGGATTTATTTACAAGTTAAAAGGGTTTTTTAGTTTTTCGAGGAGTGACGTCATTTTGGTACGGGCTGACGTGTGCAGGGTCGGGCGGTAAGCGGTAAGTAGTAAGCGGTGATCCCGCACCGCTTATGGACGAGAGTGGTATTAGATGAGTGGGCAGCGATTCCATTGGATATTTGACGCGTGGCCGGAGGACTGGTCAAATACCACCAATCCCCCGCGCGTTAATGTGCTGACCTGGGATGGGTAGCGAAATAAGTATTAGCCGTAGATCTGTAAAGGAGCGATCCGACGGTCGAAGAAACGGAAAGATAATGGGATAGTTATTGCGCGGGCCCGGCGGGGTTTTAAATGCCATTAACTTTATTAATCTCCCTGGGGGGCGTCTGATAGGCGGAGGAGTATGGTTATTAATTAATTCAGATAATTAATTAATCCCTCAGTGATAAAGGAAATAGGGGTCGTGGTGGGGTTAAAACGTCGGGTGAAATGCCAGGTGGATGAGCCACATTGGCGCGAGATTTTCCAAAGTTTGGTTTCGAAAATAAAACTTCAGCTTTTATTTATATTTTTGGGTTTAAACATATATATCGTGTTTAAACATATGTATCGTATGTTTAAAGTTTATTTTTCATATATATGTTTTTATTTTATTATATGGTAAATTAACAAATGTAATTAACTTACCATAGGGGCGGGTTTATGGTATAATGATAAATTTAACCAAAGGGCGTATAGTGGGTTTTTATGTTAATGCACGGGGAAATAATTACTTTGGTTAAACTTTATAATAGAGGGGTTTTTGGGGTATTTATAAAAAAGGAGTTATATACTTAGGATAGGGCATTTCACTAGGGATTTAGTAAATAGAGTTAAACATTAATATGACCAAGGGACAAGGGAACTCAAAAAACTTTGCACATCTAAGAAAGTGACAATTTCTGAAGTAAATTGCAATATCTCATCTTCAACACTTAAACTTAGAATAGTAAGTTAATTTGAGGGATTTTTATGGAATTTTGCATGATTTTCCTAAGCAAAATGAGATTTTACTTAGGACAAAGTTAAAGGTGAATGATTATAATGATGAATTATCTCAAGTACTTTAGGTCTTTTTGATCATTAGGCCGAGGGTCCGGTCCCTCCAAAAGTCAAGGAAATGCCTTGAGCCCCTTGATCTCCAAATACCCTAGTATTTTGGGGGAAATTAGTAAAACTTTAAGGGGAAAGTGATGAGGGAAGTTAATGATTTTTGACTTTGCTTGCTGTGATTTTCCAGTGTATTTCCTGCTTCAATATTTGTGATGAAGGTAAAGGATCAAAACATGTATCAGCATCATTCATCAGATAACACTTTGCAGCACCATTTACCTACCCTATCTACTTAACACTACCATTTTTTCTTCTTTATTAGGGTGCATTTAGACTTGCAAACCCTTTTAGAATTTCTTGTGTGATCTCTTCATTTTCCGATTTCAATTGATGAATCTCAAGACATTCTTGGATCTTTTTCCTTTCCAATGCAGGATTAGGAAGGGATTTTACCCAAGTTTTTATTGTTGTTTTCACTCTCCTAAGTTTTTCCTCCCATACAAAGAAGGCTGAGTCGTTGACTGGTTGTTTCCAACTTTCTTTTACCAGTTGCATAAAGGACTGATCCTTGACCCATTGAGGACTGAATTTAAACGGGATGGGGCCTTGATCCATATGGGCCAGTAATTCAAGTTTGATGGGTCTATGATCAGAGACACAGCAAGGGAGAATGTTCATTCTAGACTCTAAACCAAGGAGAAGAAAAGAGCTTTGAACAAAAAATCTATCGAGCCTTGCAGCAATATGTCCCAGACTGAGTCTTTTATTGGACCAAGTATACTTACCCGATGAAGGCTTGATGTCGATCATGTCCCAATCCTGAAGCAGATCCTCAACCCATTCCTGCGTCGGATCCCTTACTATGCTTCCTCCACGCTTTTCAGTCAATGATAAGGTGAGGTTAAGGTCACCTGCAATGATGATATTTGCTAGGTCTTCAGAATCTGCCAAACTTCTAATGGAGTCCCAACAAATCTTTTTCTCTCCTACGCTGACTGGAGCATACACATTGAAGAGGCAGAGGATCTCATCTATATCAACGTGTTGCAGTTTAGAGAATAGCCAATGAGTGTTGCTGACCTCTTTTATCCTTGAGAATTTTTTTGCATTCCAAAGAGTGCCCAGGCCTCCTGAGGCACCTCGAGCTGAGACTGCTTGACCTTCACTTTTATTCCACATTTTCTTACCGATATGGAGGAAGGATTTGTCCTCCATTTTAGTCTCCTGGATGAGGAGTATATCAGGAGATTCTAATCTTATCAGGCTTCTTATGGCTTCTTCTTTTATTCTGCTCCCCCTACCCCAACAATTCCAGGAGACAATCTTCATTACTTGCTTTTTGGATGATGAGCTCCTTTAGAGCTCTGGGACTGATTTCTGTTCAACTTCGGTGTTTTTGCCAAGAGTTTCTCTAAGGTTGGTTGACTTCCCTAGATTTTGTCTTTATAGGTCTCCTGCTCTCTTTTTTCACGAGCATATTTTCGGCCTCTCAATGATCTTCTAGCTTAGGTTTGCGAATCCCCTATTTCGCCTTCTTCTTCTGAGTCCTCCGAACCTTGAACTTCCTCGGTTTCTTCTAGGAGTATCTCTTTCGATCTGTCTGCATTGCTTTCTACTTGCTTTGGTCCCGAGGGGGAATCTTTGTGAGGCTAGTCTTCATTCTGCTTCTCTGGTTCTTGGATGTCTTCATTTAATGAACTTAACTGTGCAAACTTGTTTCCTTGTTCTGTCGTGATAGGTGTTTGAATACCAGAGGCTGCCTGAGGACCTTTTCCATTTGTATTTCCAGCTCTAGGGGCTTTATGGGCAGTTTTGGTCCTTTTGACCTGATTCCAACCTTCCTCTTTGCCTTTCTCCACTTCACTATTCTTTGGACAACCTCTAGCAAAATGGCCATATACATGGCATTTCCGGCATTTGAACGGAAGCTGCTCATAGTCCAGCTTTTGGACATGAGACCAACTTCCAACCCTGATCTTTATTGCCTCAGGCAAGCCAACCTCCAAGTCAACTTCAACATAGATCCTAGCACAGTCATATTGGTCTTTGCTGTTTGCTCGATCAATAAATTTGCCCAAGGTGTTTCCGATGTGCTTAAGGGACTCCCAATTCCAACAATGCACTAGCAGGTTGGGCAGCCTTACCCACACAGGAACGACTGTGGGGACGTCAACTACTGGGTCGAAATCTGGCGTCCACTTGTTGAGATACAGCGCCTGAGGGCCCATGAAATAGGGACCATTCTGGAATATCAGATCCTTATCCTCCTTATCAGAAAATTCAAACAGAAAGAATCCCCTCCCAAGAAAATACGAAGTGACTCTGCTTTTAATCAGCGGCGCCTAGTTCCTTGCAACCCAGCTCTCCGTGGTTTTGGGGGAGAGCAAGAGGCCTGTGAACTGACCCACCAATGCACGCTCAGCTAAAGAGAGGGCGACCTGGATCGGACCCTCCGGAGGGAGTGAAATCTCAGGGATGTCGTCCAAACGTTTAACAAACTTTGTAGCCTCAGACGCTTTCTTCTTCGGTAGGGAGTCCAGTAGTTTGAGAAAGGCTTTAGCATCAGAAGGGGGAGGCGGAGGGGGTATCTCCATAGATGCAGCGGATCCTTAGCTCGAGCGAAAGCGAGCGCGCAGACAGATCTCAACGATCAAACATTGTCTCCCTAGCCAGCACAAATGATAGAGCAATGAGGTTAGGAGCCTCTTCTAAATCCAATATTTAAACCAGAAGCAGGGGGGATCTATGCGCCGCGCAGGGTCGATGCGTCGCGCACGATAAAAAAAAGCACTGGGAGGCCGACTCAGAGTGTCGCGCCAGCCCAATGCGCCGCGACTCCCTGTATAAGTGCCGCGCAAGGAACATCGCCGATTCATAAGCTCTGCACCAAGCTGATGAGCCACGAAGCCCTTCCAAGCAGCCCCAGGGACGAGTCCCGGTGGTCTCAAGCACAGAGGAGTTGCAGGGGTGGCGGCTAGGTCTCGTCAGGATCTCCTAAGTTAGGAGCTTCTTCCCTCATTGAATCATAAATTACTTAGTTAGATTTTATATTTGTAATATGAATTTCCATAAATATTATAATCTAAAATATATTTGTAATATGCACTTCTTCTATAATTGACTACATCTGAAATCCATATATTTTGGACATGCTTCGAAATTTACAAACCCGGATTGATAAATAAATAGTTGTGTTAGTTTACTTAGTAAATTGACCCAACATTTGGATAAGTACTCTCTAAATCTTGTCATATAGAATGACGCTCCATTGTCTATATACCAGAAACCTCATGAAGATAGGAAACCAATTAAATTGAATTCCTGTTCCATCTTTGCATCTGTTGAAGCTACTACTTGCTTCTTTCCATTCCTTTTCCTATGAGGAATATTGCTCGCATAGTGTACAAACTCGTGATAGCCATAGGACTTTACCTTCGATAGGTCCTTATTCTTCTTATCTCCTTTTTAGTTGGATCCCTTGCTGGACCCCTTCTTTGCCTTCCCCTTTCTTGCTAGGGAAACATTATCTTTCTCCTCCTCAACCTTCGACACCTTTCCGCTACTATTTCTCCCATTAACCAAGTTGAGCTTAATATCCTCCTGAATGAAGTCACTCCATAGGAGATTCCATCCTGGAAGTGCATCTCGCCCATTGATTACTTGAACAAATATGCTCCACCCCTTGAAAAATCCATTTAGTGTTATTTTCACTAATTCATCATCGTTGGGTTTATCACCTACAACAACTAATTCATCTCTGGCAAGTTAAACTTAGGTGGGGTAGAAAGTTACGTGTTCACCCTTTTACATTTTGATGGTCCTCAACTTCCCTCTAAGAATAATTTTTTTTTTTTCTCTATAGGATTTTTTGAGATTCAACATGAAAAATTCAGTACCCACGCCTAGTGCATTAAGCACCTACACTAGGGTGGGGCCCACAGTGCTATTTTTGGGTGCATGTCTATTTTAGTTATCCCTTAATTAAAATGGACAATAAACTGTAATCTATTCTCAATGATAACTTGTAATAGTTAACTGAGAGTGATAAACTCAGTTGGTTAGTGGATTTCGAGTTAGAGGTAGTTGGTGAGGCATGCAAAGCAATTCTAGTTGTAACAGAGTTCGAAGTGCAGTGGTGCATTAGTTAATGCAGGTTGTAGTAAGTTTAACTCAGTTAAGTGAGTTAAATTCAGTTGTGCTAGTTGTAACTGAAGATACACTAGTGAGAGATCAAGTGAATTAAATATTAATTAATTCACAATCAGTGATCTCACATGCCACTGGGGATTTACTATTATTAGCTGCATGCATGTCAGATCCAGTGGAGACCTAGTTGAGATCTAGGTGAAAGGAAAGTTGACTATCAGTTGTAGGATTATTGGGTTGCATACATGAAACAAAACACCCATTGGAGTGCCCATGATACTTGCGCATTCAAGGAAGGCCATAATTACTATCTTTTAGGGATTCCATTCATCAAGGATTGCACAAGCAAGGCAGACTGTCTAAAGGCAGTAAACTGGCTAAGTATTTTTCATTTTTTGTATGACAGTGTGAGACAATTAGCTGAGTAGTGGAGGGCTCTTGTGAGAAGAGTTTTGTATGTAATTGTTTCATGATCCATGTTGAATATACAATAGAAGAGAGTGGGGTTTTGAGCAGCAAACTTTCCCTTGGAAATTATCTGTGTTGTGTGTGATTTGATTCTTCTTTACTTCATGTGATTGGCGATTATGTTTTTAATTCCACAAAAGATTTGTAGAAGCGATTCAGTATTTAACTTTAGTACATTGTTAGATCGGGTGAATCCAAGATATACATGCATGTTGTATAATTTCTACAGGATTTTGGTATAGATTTATTATAGCATCCCACATCTTATTTGTTGTGTCCATCTTTTTGGTATGTAGAACAATATGGTCCTTGAATTCATCAAGGATAATCTTCTTTACTTTGGCATTCTCCTTTTTGTAGGTAGCCAGTTGTTGTGGATATGTCGGCGTGGCAGTAATGTTCTCCGCATACTCCTTTAGTCCATACTCATCCAATAGGAATGACATTTTGGCTTTCCACACGCAAAATTTTGAGGCTCCATCCAACCTATCCTGATCTCTTAAACCTGCTACGACCATCTTTGGAAACTGGAAATATAATAAAACCAAAATAATTGGAGAAATAATTAAAAATTAAAACTAGTTAAAAACCCTCGATGTTATCCTCTTGTGCATGCACATATCTTCCTTCTACCCTCAGATCCACTCTAATACTATCTGAAATTTTAATATTGTTTCAATTACTAGTTATTATTATCCTATCAATTTAGATTATTTGTTTTATGCAAATTATTTTTGGAAAATAATGAATAAAGCACAATTGCAACTTCACTGAAAAAATAATTAACCACGAGAATTGAGAAAATTATGCACACACATATAAATAATGGACACCAATATTTTTGGACAAATGTCCCTGGAAAAAACTCAAAGGGAAAACCAATTTTGCAGATGAGAGTTTTATTATTAATTATCTAGCAAAATCTGTGATTAAAATTACAACTGGTTGTCCTAAAATAGAAAACCTCTGGATTTTTTTTTTCTTCACTTCTACAATTCAATCTAACCTCTTGGAAGCAACTTGGCTCCTCATATCAAATTCGGCCTCCCTCTGGCTCACACGTGTGGCTTGACAGATAAAATCAACCCTCTTGGTAACTCGCACTAGCTTGTAAATTTACTCAGCTTCCACTGGAAAATCAACCTTCTTCCAAGAATTTCGTTATTCCTCCGGTAACTCAACCTCCTTGACCAATTCACACTCTTGGAAATTTGGCCTCTCTACAGAAAATTGATCTCCCTCTGTTATTGAAAATCTAGAAATCACTATGAAGATTTTCTCTCTATACCTTTGATCTTCATTCACTATTGAAACCCCTACTATTGATTTCCTTGTGTTTCCTCTTCGCCCTTGTTCTCACTACAATTTTGTGTCTCAATCTCTCACTAATATTTTGTGTGTGTTCTCCAAGTACCCATAGATCTCCTCTTATAATCTCTCTTTGATGAATCAACGACCATGATCTAATCACAATCAATGGCTAATGTCATCCATTCTCATGACTTTTCTAGAAGTCACTAGAGAAAAATAAATTTACCTCAATTAGTAATGATTAATTAAGCCATTTCCCTAAGTTAGACTTGGGAAAATTAATTAACTGGTTAATTAATTCAAATAAAGGCCTTTTCTTGTGAAACCTTTTCTAGGTATTGGAGAAAATGTGTACTCTAGCCTTATAGACACAAGTTAAGACTAGAACCCCTATCCTAGCTACATAAACTAACAAAAACATCATATAGGACATGCACTGACCCTTTGAATAAAAAATGGACTTGCCTATGTGAGTATGTGATAAATAGTTTAACATAATAGAAAACTTAGATGAAGAGTGCCCAAAAACATGAGCGGGTCCCTATGTATCAGTCGTTGCCAACAAATGACTTTGAAAAAAGGTCTGGTGTGGATGATAGAAGTACTCATGTGATTGATCATCTACATTTTCCATTATTTCCGAAAAATCCTTTTCTTGATGGAGGCCATATTTTGACAAACTGTCAACAATGTGATTCCTTTCCTTGTAAATATGTGAGCAAGAGAAAGATGTGAAAGAATCAAGAATACGTTTTATCTCCTCCATAATATTCCCAAGGAAGATGTTCCCGCATGAAAAAATGTCATTAAGCCAATTTATAGATAGCTTGGAATCCCCAAAAATGTGAATATGTGTGCAACCCTTCTTTTTTGCAAGCAAGAGTAGGTTTTTGCATGCAAGAAGTTCATCTTGGTTATTAGTCCCAAGACTGAAATACATATTGGCTTTGAAACTACGATTTGTAGAAAGGAATAAAATGAAACCTCCACCACTGATCTGACCATTGTTGATAGAGGCACCATAAAAAAATGCCCATGACTTTGAAGAATCAATTGTTTAGGAATAACCACTATAGAAGTGGTATAACCCTTTTCTTGCAAATAATGACTTAAAATGGCTAGCACTTCATCAACAATGTGTGAAGGAACCATAATCTTGTCCAAAAAAACCACCCGATTCTTGGCCAACCAGACCCCCTAACAGATGATGAGGAGAAGAGATTTGAATGGGAGACAAATGGGGGTTGGTATACTGAGAAATCCAGGCCGCCTCCAAATATTCTCCTTCCCATAGAGTAGAGTGACACAATGCTAAAGTAAATACCTTCCAAACCTATTGGAAGAAATGACAAGCCATAAACAAATGTAGAGCACATTCCTTGTTATTTTTACATAATGAACACCAATCAGACCCATAGATAAACCTTCTCTGAAGGATATCCCAGGTGGGAACCTTCTTCATCATAAGATACCACATAAATAGTTTTTCTTTTGGGGGGAATTTTTATTTCCATACCACCTTTCACCACCATTTTTGCTCAACTTCCACTCTATCAACCATAAGATATATGAAGCCCAACTTTGGAGAGTAGGAACCGAAAAGGGGAGATGCTCCAAATAAATTCATTGGGTCTATCAATCGATCCAACGTATCTATCAGAAATATCTTGAATGTACTCTTGCCATATGACCCTATCTCCAAATAGATGAGAGGTTTAGGTTTGAAATGTGAGCAATAATATTATAGCCATGGTCCAGGAGCATATTTATTATTGGAGGAGGAAACATATGATGCATACCACTGCCAGACCATGGATCGAAACCAAGATGCACCCTGTCACCTTTACCAATTTGCCACAGAAGGCCATTTTATATAATATCAAAAGAGTTGAGAACAACTTGCCATATAATGGAAATATTTGATCTCAGTTTGTCTGGTATTCTTAGCCAGTGTTCTAATGAATTAGGTGAAATGTATTTTTGAAATACCGTCGACGTCCATATACTTTATATGGAATTCAGATGCCAACCACATTTAGCTTCTAAATATTTTGAAAAGTGGAATAAATTCTTTAAGCCCCCACCTCACAAGGCTTTAGGCTTGGAAACATATTCCAATCTTAATCATGGGAAAACCCCCTTCTCTTGATTTCCTGCCCAAAGAAATAAAGAACACAATATTATAATATTATACAAGATACATTTGGGAATCCATGCTAAGGAGACCCAATAGACCAGAATAGCCTCTAAAACCGATTTTATGAGGACTAGATGGCCTACTCGAGAAATCCATATGTGGCACCAAACACTCAATTGTTTATCCACCTTAGCAATGAGACAAGTCCAATCCACTTTGCTATAAATAGTAGGTTTCAACTAAAAACCCAAATATTTTAGGTCCTCCCCTAGCTGCTTTGATTCATAAGGAAGAAGCTAATTCATATGGAAGATCTCCTCCTCAGAAAGATTATGATGAGAAATGGAATATTATGTGTGGATTAATAGACATTTCGGTGGCACACCCAAAAAGAGAAAGAAACTCCACCAACACCAATAAATCCCTGACATAACCATTGCAGAAAATAAAGATATCAAGAAATAATAAATGGGTTATGACCTAATTTCGAACAATAAGAGAGTCGTGGAAGAACCCTCGTCTTTTAGAATCCAATATAAGTAGGCTCAAAGCCTCCATTACCAAGAAAAAGAGAAGAGGAGAAAGAGGACAACCCTGACCCAATTAATAAAATCAAGGCTAAGACCCAAATGAGTAAATAAGAGCCTAATATAAATCTAGCTTACTTTTTCGTAGGCCTTGGAAACATCAATTTTAATAATTGCCCCTTTCAGATTTTGAGTTTTAATGTTATGTAAAACTTCTTGGGCTACATTGATGGCTTCATGAATTTTACTTCCTTCTAAAAGGGAAAATTACTTTGAGGAGATGAATCCGGAAAGAATGGGCTTGAGTCTGGAAGAAATAATCTTGGAAATAACCTTAAAGATGGTGTTATAGAGGGAAATAGGCTGAAAATCATAGAGAGAGAGAGGATGGTTGGCTTTAGGAATGAGACCAATGCAAGTAGAATTGAAAGCTAGATAATATGACCCTCCCTCATGGATTCATCAATAATGGCTAACAGGTCTTGGCCCAAAATTTTAAAGAGCTCCAAGAAAAATTCAACTCCCCATCCATTTGGCCCAAAAATTTTGTTTCTTTGAAAAATGTGCCCCGTCACATTGATCTCCTCCACAAAAAAAATCCTCCATTAAAGCCTTACACTCCTCTTCATCAACCATTCTAGGGAAAAAATGTGCAATTTGGATGGCTTTGGAAATTTTAGTTCCTGAGGAGCTCTAAAGAGATCTTCGAAATACCTTTTAACCAAATTTTCCACTCCATTGAAAGTGCAAACCTTCGAACCGTTTTTATCCTGTAAACTCCAAATAATATTCATCATTTGTTTGCCCTTTGCATACGACTGAAAATATTTTGTATTCTCATCACCACTTTTGAGCTAGATTTCTTTATGTTTTTGTCTCCACTCCTCCATGGAATTTAGGAGTAGGGTATTTCTTTTTCCAGACTTCTACGAGTATCAATAGACTCCTGGGATGAGAGACCTTCCCCTACTGAGGAATTAAAAAAAATTACTACTTTTCCATAGCTTCCAACTGCTGGAGCGCCAATTGCTTCTTCCTTTTAGCCCAACCTTTTGGATTTTGTTTTATCCTTTTTAGATTAGCTTCAAAATGTGCAGTTGTTGATACATCCATCGGGGGAAAGGAGTGAATCCAATTGGACTTGAACAAAGATAAAAACTCATCATATTTCAACCAATCCAAATTCAATTTGAAAAGATTGGTTGGTTTCTTGGGAGCCCATTTAATGTCCAATAAGATGGGGGAGTGATATGAGATACCTCCCTCACCAATCCATCATCTAACCACGTGAATAGAGTCCGAAAGAGCTTCGGAAAGAAGGAACCTATTGTTTAATTTTGTAGCTATGGTTGGTCTTCATAATTAATATTCTTGTTCTTGATGTATTTATAATGATAAATGTAAAGCATGCTATTCATGCTAGTTTCAAAAGAAAAATATTAAGGCATGTTCTTCATGTCCTCATTAAAGATAAAAATTGAATTTTGAAATATGTATTTTTGGCTCCTAAAAGTGGTCAAGTTGGCTTCCCTCTAGTCAGGTCAGCCTCAGCTTTTAGAGGCACCCATTTGACCTCCCAAGAGACTACATAAGGACACCATTTTTTCCTCCTCCAAGCCAAGCAACTCGGTCTATATGAGGTCAACGAAGATGAGGTCATATTTAAGGTCAACAAAGTATCATCTCTAAGGGCAACAAAGTACCATCTCTGAGACCAATGAAGTATCAAATCTGAGGCCAAGGAAATAGATTTATGAGACAAGCAAAGTAGCATATATGAGGCGAGACAAAGGCAAAATTTATTAAAGAGTATCTAAAGCAAAATCAAGCTTTCCTTGAAGAAGAAGAAGACCAATTAGTGGAACATATTGTTGACTTGACTAGAGGGAAGGTTGACCAAGTTTGACCTAGCTATGTGGTTTGTTTGTTTGACCTTGTATTTCGTTGATGTATCTATGTTAAACTTGATGATTTCTGTAAGAAAAATGATGTTGGGTTTTTCCTCCATGTGGGTTTTCCCATGGTAAATGTTTGTGTCCTTTTTTTGGATGTCTCTTTATGATCTTAATGTCTATTATTGAATATCTTACGTGTAATTACTTTACGATTAAATTGAACAAAAGAAAGATTAAACTAAGAAATCATAAGAAGTAATTATCAATATAGAAGACTATAAAAATCAACATGGTATCAGAGCTTTGGTTTGGAGAAAGATAAACCTTCAAGCCATCCTCCAGGGCTTGATCTGGCAATTAGCCCTAGATGCCCTAGTTCAAAATCAATGATGAAATCATTGTTGTCTATTTGTGCCGATTTTATAAGGATATGCCTCCAAAGGACTATGTAATCCAATGGTATGTCTAGGAAATAAAATGGATCTAAAACATTTTGTTTATTCTATAAGAACAAGAAAAGAATCTGAGCCTTCATGAACTTAAGACAGGGGGCCAATACTACCTCAAGATATAGTGAATAAGACCAAGTAATCTATGTTGAAAGATGTGAATATATATATATATATATATATATATATATATATATATATATTGACAGAGGATCGAGAGCCTCAAAGCAGATAGTTGAAGTTGTCTCAGTTCAAGAATCCAATTCTGTGTAAAAGGGTCGAAGCCCTAGTTCAAGGTAAAAAAAATTCTTTCATATGAATCATTCCTGCATTTCTAAGAAGGTTGAAGTTCTCATCATGTATTGAAGTTAGATTAAAATACCTGAGTTCTTGATAATGTTTGATCGAAATATCCTCATAACTTGTAGACAGAGAAGCCTTAGTCCATATATTAAAGAATCGAAATACTCAGACCTGAGATGCTACAAGGGTAAAAAATACTTAGGAAATCTGAGAACTTCGTGACATTCGTTTCAATAGGCCAAAAGGCCTCCGGGCTAATCTAAAAACCTCAAGAAAATTGGTAGAGAGCCGAATAGATTCACAATTGATCTCATAAAATCCCAACATCACAATCAACAAAATGGCATGCCTATAATACGTGTGGTGTGCAATTATTTAACTATGTCATATTTGGGAAAATATCAAGTATTAATGAAGTTAGTTTTTTTTTTCCTAATAAGTTGAAATTGCATAAGGCCAAAGCTAAAAAAAACCTTAGATAGAAGTTTCCTTAGTAAGTTGATAAGAAGTCTCAAAGAATTGCTTCAAAATGCTGAGTTTGTGTTGTTCTTGTTGCAATAAGATTGAGGAAGCTTCGGACGAATGGTGGAAGACATTTAAGCCTCAATATCTAAGGCATATGAATCTTAGGAAGATTGAAAGATGTAGCATCCTCAGTCCCATGTGTAAGGTCACCTCTATGCAAACATTTGGAAGCATAATGAAAAGTTATTTTCATGATTCTAAAGGAGCCGAGCTTTCCATATTGAGTCATTTCCAGAATTCAAGTCTACTCTTAAGAATCTGAGCTTGTATTGAAGTGTGAATTTATATTGTCTTGGAGATCATTAGAGGTGTTGCAATAAAACTTGAAGTTCTACAAAAATGAAAGAATAGCTACCACAGTCCAAGGTTCGATGCCTACTTTAATCTATGAGGTATATATCAAAGTTGTTCTTTGGATCACATATTAAATAGATTTGCAAATCAAGATCAAGTTCAGATCATCATATCAAAGTACTTGAATATTTTTTAAGTGAAGTATTTTCATTATCATTGTGCAATATTGCAACTTGTTCCTCAATCAAAGCACTTTCATTTTTGTCCTGCAAAAGATAGTCATGAATGAGATTCGTAGACACTATATTGATAAGTCTTGAGTGGACTAAATAGACCGAAAATATTTAGGATACCAAATTTTGTCTTCAATATGCGAGAGATCTAAATTTGTTATAAAGGTTCTTGTATCACCTTGAGGAAAAATTCCAAGTGTGCAATAGATGGGTTGCATTATGAAGAAGTATAGTAATCTGATATCAAAGATTCCTGAAGTTAAAATGGTCCTTCATAAGAAAAATAGACATAATGTCTGAAGTAAATCTCCTGAAACCCTTGATTATCAAAAGTTGATGGAGGTTGAGCTACTTGAATAAGATGGCATAAATATCCTATGATCTTGAACATATTGAACATGGAAACATGTTTTTGCTACTAGTATTTCTATGATTATTGGAAGTTTGGAATAAAATCTTAATATTATGTGTAAAAAGAGGTTGAGTTCCTCTTCAAGATTGAAAAAGAAGTCCTCTCAAGAAATATGAGTAAAAAATAGGATGTGGTATATCTTGGATGTTTAGGCTAAATATGCATATACATGGAAGTATTACTGCAAGTAATGTTGAAGGAGTGACACTATAGTTATTTGAATTTTGGGTATTGTAGAGTCTAAATAGACTTGAAAAGAGTGTATAAATGAGTATTATAAAACTAGGGTTTGTAAACCCTAGATTAATTTTTGAAGGATTATGAAGACCTAGGATTTCAATTTAAAACTCTAGCTAATCATTTGGAAACTTTAGCAAGTAAACAAGGATTAGATAAGAAATCCCTAGGCTTCATTAAAAAAACCCTAGGATTGGACATTTTCGCTAGAAGAAGAAAAGCCTAACACATATAAGGAGGGAAATAACATCATACTAATGATGAGGATGAGGTTGATTTTAAAGACATAAGAAATAAGTATAACGATCAAGAGGGAGATGACATTCCTCAAAAGAAGAATATTTAATATCTCTCTTCCTTGATTACTAATATCGTTTTTTTTACTATTAATTAGTCTCTTGTTTGTATATCCTTTGCTTGGTTATAATTGTTATACCATGGCCTCCTAGTGAGGATTGCAGGTATATAGTGAAGGTTTCCTAGGCTCTAGAAGCAGATGGAAGAATTGAAAGAATGAAGCAAAGTGTGTGACAAGAGGACTTTCTCAAAGTCATGTTTTATGTTAAGATATATTGTACTAGATGAGATTTGAGCTCTGAGGGAGCATAAATATCAACAAGTTTGAAGTATATCTTGATTGTGCCAATGATCTAGCATGCAAAAAATGGAAACATAAAAGTAATATTTGAGAAGGTTCTCCCAAAAAGAGGGAGAGGGTCATGAAAAAATGCTACTCCATTTGTGAGGTACACTTATGTTAAAACTAATATAATTGATTTTGCGCCAGGTGGATGCAAAGATTCTCTTTCAATCTAAAAGGAAAAAGTGTACATAAAGGGCTTTGAAGTGAATGAGATTTCTCATGATTGAAGAAGAATTTGTACAATCAAAAGTAAATACGCTTGGCTTGGTTAATGGATCAAAGATAATCTTATGTGATTTGTCTATGATGGAAGAAAAAAGACTCAATTTCCAAAGGGAGTAGCTGTGGTAGTAAGATTTTTTTCATAACATAGGGAGTACTCATTGTTGAGAATTTGGTGGGGCAGAGTTTAATTTAATTATATTACTTGATAACTTCTTGTGGCATACTTATTATGCTTCTTTAATTATATATTAACTTAGTTAAATTATTATGTATTTCATCAAGTCAATTATCAAAACACAAGAGACACAAAGTTTAGGCTTTTCAAGCGAGGGGCAAAACCTCTCCCTCTTGGAGAGGAAAACCCAAAACAATTCTTCTTACAGATCGTCCATTGACAAGTACCATGACCATGACATAGACTCTTGACACCAACATGCTTCCAATACCTTGTCACTCCTCTTCTAGGCTCCTTATGATGATCTTCTCTTTTCTGCACTGTCCTGCACTACTTTTCACTAGAATTAGGGAAGCTCGGTCCGAAGCCCTAAACAAAGTGCTCCTTCCTTTTTACTTTAGACAACTTCGGCCCCTTTCCAAGATATACTAATTATACATGCTTCTCCAATATAGAGTGTTGGAAATATTGTCATTGATGGAAAATGAGCATAAAGGAGAAACACCAGAATTATCATTGAGAATAAGGAGCAGATCAGGATCAACTGGAGTATAAAGGAGAAATAAGGAAAAGAAGGAAAAAGTTAAGTGGAGAAGAGTAAAAGAGAGATAAAGGAGCAGCAAAGAGTAAAAGAGAGACAAAATAGGCAGCAAAGGAGTGAAGGCAGTTAAGGCAACAAAGGCAACAAAGGCAACAAGCTTGGGTCAAGTCGTGAACGTATTGAATCAAGTCATGAATGTGCTAAGACAAGTAATGATCGCGTTCAACAAATAGAAAAAGTTGTGAACCTGCGGGTCAAGTCGGGCTAGTTTGTGTTCAGATCAGTACACGAGGGCGCGTGCAACACATGCAGTTCTGTGGGCAGAGTCAGATAATTTCCAAAAGAAAAGCATTCAGAACAGCGTTTGGAGGCCTGATTGCAAATAGTAAATAAAACTTAATATGCATGTACAAGTTGAGATGGACGGACAAGATCGTGCCACAGAGTGAAGCGGAGATGGATGGTCATAATCTTATTGCAGAAATACAGGTTGAGAGATGGATGGTTAAGATCTTATCACAGATTAAATTGTGAAAATGCCGAACTGGACATGTTTCGGGCGGAGGTCCTTGCACATATCGCATATCGCATACAATATGCTATAACAGTTAACGACATAAATTTAAATTTGCGAAGTTACGATGCGATAAGACATAGAAAGTGCGAAATGCGAAGTGCGGGCGATGCCGTGGCAAATGATGTGGCCTCGACCCCATAGATCGCAATTAATTTATGATGACGTGGACCTGGCTCGCTTATCACACATCCCATATCGCATATGATAAGAGAAATTTGTTATTGCTATGAGCTAAAACTTGCGAAGTGAGATAAAGAGGAGTGGACACGATGGATTACAAAGCCAAAGTCTAGAGGATTTAAAGTTCGGCATGGGACCCATTCACATATCGCACGACATAGATTAACAGTGGAGATTAAATTGCAAACCTAGTGGAACATCACACATCGGCGATTTTTATATTTATTGCTAAGTCATCGCAAGTTGTATGTTTTAAGTTGCGATGCGATGAGGAGCCACGTGTCGTTTGAAGATTGACATCGCTATATCACAATCAACGACTTTTATCTTTACATGTTAAGACATCGCAAGGTAAGTTGTTTAAGTTGTAATGAAAAGTATATCGCATACCACATAAAATAAGGAAAACCCATTATGGTAAATGTTAAAAGGTGCGACATGCAATAAGGTTTTTGGGCCGATTTGCGAAATCGTAAAATCACGAATATTGCGAAATTATTAAAGATGGGAAGTTGCGGGGAGGTAAGTTATTAAAGTTGTGAAGTGCAATCTGCCGTGATTGGTCACCACTTGTGTGGGCCCATAAATCACATGCTCTGCGCGTATTTTGAAAATTTGCAGCTTTGCTGCATCATTTGGTAGAAATCGTATAAAAAAAGGAGGAGAATATAACGTAAAACCAATGAAATGCAAAAATGCGATGGAAAGGTAGACACGATACATTATTCAGAGGTAAATATGAATTTATTTAAAGTCCAGGATTAATGTGTTTGCGCTGGTTTTATGAAGAGAACCCTAGTAGTGGAGGTCAGCTCGGATAACAAAGGAAAATGATGAACACGAGAAGAAAAGACTCGGGTAAGTAAAAATCTGTGCAGGACAGTGACTCGACTATAGAGTAATGGTGTATTTCGGCCGATTAATAACAAAAGGATGAACGTGGGTAGAAGGAGACTCGGGTAGATGACCCGACACAGAGGAAAGGAGGATAAGGCTGAATGCTGTGGGCAAGAGAAGGAAGGCAGATAGGTCGAGTCGGGAAAAAGGAAATTATGTATCACAGTTAGAATATAACGACAGAAACATAAAAGAGAAAGGGACAACAAGCAAAAGAGGACAAATGCACAACAAAGCTAAGAAGCTGAAAGGGCTGAGTTGAAATATTTTGTATGAATGTAAATTTATTGATATATTTTATATTTTTTGTGATCCAAAGGCAAGTCTCGCAGGAAAATCAAAACTCCATTTGATACTGAAATAAATGTATATATTGATGTAAAATTCTAAATATGCCGAGTGAGGAAATGAGTGGGTGGAAAGCAAAGAGTCATGCATGTTCATTTCATATTCCCATATAGAATGCAAACAAAAAATAAGTTATCTCTATAAATGATGTTATTGTAATGTGCATAAAAAGTTAGAGAGTGGAAGAATGAGAGTGAGCAGATAGAGATGTTGTGCACATCCAGAGCTGATATGAAGCAGATATGAAGGATGAAAGGGCAGTAGTAGGAGTAAAACAAAGTTGATATCTAGGTAAATCAACATATTATTTTATTGTAGTGTGAGGGAGTTGGTGCTTGCATATCAAGTTATAGCTTGATAGATGTCCAGTTGCAGCTCGTTGAGGTAGGATCTTCCTGTGGGTTGTAGCCTGCAGAAAATAGATGGGAGTTGGAGCTTCTATGTAAGTTGTAGCTTGTAGAAATTGAGGTAGTAGCCTCTTGTAGGTTGGACCCTACAGAAAATCAATTGTGAGAGGGAGTTGGAGCTTGCATTTGCATCACAAAAATAATAAGATGTGGTTTTCTCCCTTATGGGTTTCCACTTATATCTGTTGTCTATATGCATGATGATTATGTGTTGATGTATTGTATTTAATCTACTTATCACTTGCTGCTCACATATTAAGTTTGCTGATTCATTATATATTAAGTTTCTTATGAAATGGAGGTGTAAATAATTTAAAAAAAAAAGTTAAATGTCCATGAATGTGCTGAATTGATTCACCCCCGCTTATCAGTTTAGCTAAGGGTTCATCAATTGGTATCAGAGGGGGTCCTTCTGAAACATTTTAACCACTGGAAGGAGGTCTTTAGTCCACAAAATGGCTAGCCTAGAAGGAAGCTCTACAAATAAAGCCCCTCTGTTTACTGGCACAAACTATGCTTTCTGGAAAATAACAATGAAGACATAATTAATGTCTCTAGGAATAGAAGTCTGGGTTGCTATGGAAGAAAATTATGCACCAAAGGAAACTGACACTGAGAAAGAAGCCAAACAAAATTTCATAGTTAATGCAAAAGAAATGAATGCACTCTTGAGCGTTCTGAGTGAGTCAGAATTTATCAAAGTAATGCACAATAAGACTGCCAAAGAAATCTGGGATACATTAGAAAATATCCATGATGGATATACAAAGGTGAAGATGGCCAAACTACAAGCACATAGAACTCAGTTTGAAAACTTAAAAATGAATGAAGATGAATATATAGCTGCATTCTTCTTAAGAGTTGCAGAATTTGTGAATATCATGACAGGCCTAGGAGAAGAAATTAAAGAAAGTGTCGTAGTCCAGAAAATATTGAGATCTCTACCATCCAGGTTTAATCCTAAGGTCTCGACCATAGAAGAAACAACAAACTCGGAAACCTTAACCATAAACCAATTACTTGGGAACCTAACAATATATGAGATGAGACTTCCTAAAGGGAAGTCAAACACGAGGGAGGCTGCCTTTAAGGCAGACAAGTGCATAGAAGAAAACGAAGGTACATGCTCATGCTCTGATGAAGAAGAAGCCAAAGTTTTCAGAAGATTGGATAGAGGCACATGTAAGTACAAAGGTAAAATTCCATTTAAGTGCTTTAATTGTGGAAGAGTGGGCACTAGGCTTCAAAATATCCTCATAATAAAATAGAGAATCAGTCAAAAGGGAAAGAGAAAGCAATTTCAGCAATAGGTAGAAAGGGAACAAATTTAATAGAAGAACATTCTATGCTCAACAAGAAAACAATGCATCTGAGAGCTCAGATGAACCCCCCAATGAAGAAGGAACATCAGAATTCATTTTGATGGCCAAGGAAGAGCTTGAGAAAGATCTCCTAGAATTTGAAGAAGAAGGTGAGGTAGATCTTGAGGGGGAGTTGGTGAGTGCCCTAAAGGAAATAGATAGACTCAAGCTCAAGACTAGAAAAAAAAGGCAATCCTTCTGAAACATGTAAAGGAAGAACCAAACTTTGAAGATTTTATCAAGTTGAAAATTGAACTAGAAGAAGCAAGGAAAGTAAAAGTCATTCTACTGTAGCAAATAAGAGAGAAAAGTCAGGAATGTGGAATATTGGAAGAAGAGGTGGTGAGTCCGAGGAAGAAATTGGAAAAGGCTCAAATCGATTTAACAATGAACATTCAACAGTTAAAAGGTGCTAAACAATTGGACCAAATATTAAATGCACAAAGATCTCCTCTTGTAAATACTGGGATAGGATATGAAGGAGAATCCAACAAGTCGAAGGTAGAGGGTAAGAAAGCTATTACATTTGTGAAAGATGTCCTAAAAGAAAATGTTAACTCCCATCAATATGAGAACAAAAATGTGGGAAACCCTTCAAATCCTCATGAACTGCAGCAAAAACCCACCACAAGGAAAGCCCTGGAAATAAGAGGAGTAAAAAACCAAGAAACATTCCAACACAGATTAAATGGTTTCCAAAGACAAAATTTTCATATGACTAGATGGCTATATCCCCAAACAAATTTATCTACCAGAGACAGATACTACTATCATGGGTATTGTTTTTGCTGTAAAAGGTTTGGTCATAAAGCCATGTAGTGCAGAGTGTATATATGAAGACTAGAGTATGGAAACTCAAAGGGAATTAAGAACAATGGTGGATTCACTCGTGTACATAATCCATTCCGAAATACAATCAAATGTTTTTTATGCCATAAAAATGGGCACAAGTCTCACGAATGTCCTCTCAAAGACTGTGATTCACCACCTCAGGAAATTTACCAAACAAACAACTGCATGAAATGGAAAAGGAAGCTAAATAAGTGTGATTTGGTTCTAATTGCTCAAGATCAGAGCAATCAATGATATGTGGACAATGGGTGCTCAAAACATATGAATGGAGACCGAAGCAAGTTTTTAACTTTTGATGAAAAGAAATATGGGAATGTAACATTCAGTAATGATAGAGCAAGGAAAATCAAGGGAAAAGGCACAATTAGCTTGAATAATGGAAGAGGAGAGGCTTAGGATGTACTGTTTGTGGATGGTCTGAAAGCCAATCTGCTAAGTGTTATTCAAATTTGTGATAAAGGCTGTGAGGTCCTTTTCAAAGCCCAAGATTGTGAAGTAAGGTAAATTAACACAAGAAAGACCTTGGTCAAAGGTGTTTGAACAAAGAGTAATGTTTATATAGTGGAAGAGGAGAATGAATCATGCCACATCAACAAACTTGACAAATCTTGGCTATGGCATAGAATATTGGGAGATCTAAATTTTGACCACATCATCAATCTGAACAAAAATAAAGCTGTCAGAGATTTTCCTGCAATAAAGAGTCCACCAAATACCATATGTAAGGCCTACTAAGTGGCCAAACAAAGTCACACATAATTCAAAGCCAAAGACCAATTATCTACAACTAAGCCTCTTCAGCTTGTACACATGGACCTGTGCGGAGCTTCAAGAACAATGCACCAGGTGGAGAATCGTATTTCATGCTGATAATCGATGGTTTTTCTAGATTACCATGGGTGGAATTTTCCAGATACAAATCCAAAGCATTTGAGAAATTTAAGATATTCAAGGCACTGGAAAAAATTAAAACTAGATGTAAACTAAAATGCATTAGAGCAGATGGAGGAGGTGAATTCACAGGCGATGAAATTTCAAACCTGTGCAATGAATGCGGGATAAAGCAAAAATTTACGGTTTTAGGTACACCTCAATAGAATGGAGTGGTAGAGAGGCAAAACAGGCCTATACAATAGATTTCCAGAGCCATGATGCAAAAAAGAAACATTTCCCAAACCTACTGGGCAGAAGCAGTACACACAGCTGTTCATATTCTCAACAAAGCCCATCTCAGACCAAATTGTGACAAGAGTCCATATGAATTGTGGCATGGGAAACCAGCATCAATCAAGCACTTTAGAGTCTTTGGCAACAAATGTTTCATAAAGAATAATGATGAAAAATTGGGGAAGTATGATGCAAGAGTTGATGAAGGAGTAATTTTGGGATATGCATCAAAGAGTAAGGGTTGCAGGTGCTACATTAAAATGCTGCATAAAATTGTGGAAAACATTGATGTGAGATTCGATGAAGAACTACCAGACAGAACCAAAAGTACAAACTATGTCAATCCTCCAGATGATCATGAAGATGAGAATCAAGAAAATAACGAAAATAATAAGACAACATAAGATACATAAATAAACTCAAAAGGACCCTTGAGACACACTCGGAAGAACCATCCAGAAGATCAAATCATTGAAGACAAGAGTGCAGGAGTCCAAACTAGAAGACAACTAGTTGAAAAGACCGAGGAAGTGTATCTAGCCATGCTGTCACAGATGGAACTGAAGAATTTTGATAAATCCAACAAAGACAAAAATTGGATAAATGCTATGAACGAAGAATTGGACTAGATCAAGAAGAACAAAACTTGGGAGTTAATACCGAGACCTGTTGGGAAAAATGTCACTGGCACAAAGTGGATATTCAAGAATAAGATGAATGAACAAGGCCAAGTAATCAGAAATAAATCTAGACTTGTATGTAAGGGATACTCTCAAATCGAATGACTTGACTATGATGAAAATTTTGCCCCTCTAGCAAGAATGAAAGAAATTAGAATGTTTCTAGATTTTGCATGCTATCATGATTTCAAGGTATATCAAATGGATGTAAAGTCTGCCTTCTTAAATGGATATCTAGAGGAAAAAGTCTACATGGAACAACCTAAAGGTTTTTCCTTAGCAGATACGCACAACTATGTTTGCAGATTAAAGAAAACCCTATATGGTCTCAAACAAGCACCACGTGCATGGTATTCTAGGTTGGACAAGTACTTTCAAAAACAAGGATTCAAGAAGGGAGGAGTAGATAGAAATATGTATATAAAGGATGCTGAAAATGAACTTTTAATTGTAGTGGTATATGTAGATGACATCATGTTTGGTAGCAACAAGGATGCATTAGTAAAAGGATTTGCAAAAGAGATGAGGTCAGAATTTGAGATGTCTATGATTGGAGAGCTTACCTTCTACCCAGGACTTCAAATTCTACATAAGAACAAAGGCATATTCATTTCACAAGAAAAATACTTAAGAGACATGTTAAAAAGATTCCAAATGGAAGACTGCAAACTTGTGTCATCTCCCATGATCACTGGATGCAGGTTATGTGCTGATGATGGATATGCAGATGTAGATAAAAGACATTATAGATCTATGATACGAAGTCTGCTATACCTAACAACTTCTAGACCAGACATTATGTTGACAGTAGGACTTGTGGCAAGATATCAAGTAGCACCAAAACAAAATCACTTGCTTGAAATAAAGATGATATTTAGATACCTGCAAGGAACTACACATTATGGCCTATGGTATCCGAAAGGTAAATATTTCACATTGACAACATATATAGATGCAGATTGGGCCAGCTATGTGGATGACATGAAAAGAACAAGTGGAGGTGCATTCTATTTGGGAGAAAGTCTGGTGGCATGGTTAAGTAAGAAGAAAACATCTGTATCTCTATCTACAGCAGAAGCAGAATACATAGCAGCAACAACTTGTTTCACACAAGTAATGTGGATGAAACAAACTCTTCAAGACATGAAGGTAAGCATCACTGAGCCTATTTCTATCAAATGTGACAATACAAGTGCAATAAGCATATCAAAAAATCCTGTACTTCATTTGAAAACCAAGCACATCCCCATAAAGTACCACTTCCTCAGAGAACAAGTTTCAAAGAAAATAGTAAAGATGGAATATGTCCCAACAAAAGAACAAACAACAAACATATTTACAAAACCTCTTGCTAGATATCCTTTCAAGTATCTAAGAGACAAACTGGGGATAGTGTCTGCAGATGATACTCTCTGATATGATAAAAAAGAAGAAGCTCCAGCAGAGGCTGCAAAATCAAGAACAAATGGCCAACAAGGGTTAGTCAAGAAGAAACTTCTCAGGGGGAGTGCAGCCCATAAAAGTTGTCACATAAGAGCTAGAGCTATGGAGCTGGTAAATATCTACATAGGGTTATTACACTGCATATCTCTCTGTAAGTGTTAAAAATGTACCAAAATTATTTTAATAAGAATGAATAAGAAAAATTTTATTATCAGTATATCATAACAAATATTCATCAATTGGTATTTGGTGCAGTCTTCCTATCAATAGAATACCAAGTGTTATTTTTAGAGCAGTGTTATGGTACAGGTCCCCAGTATCAGAGTATTATAGCATACATCATGTTGTAACCCTTTGCCATTGATGTCAAAGGGGGAGGAAAAGCAAGTAGAGGAAGAAATACACTTCTCAGAATGAAAGGGGGAGGAAGTATTGGAGGAAGTCTAGGAGGAAGTGTCGGAGGAAGTGTTGCCATCAATTCCAAAGGGTGAGATTGTTGGAAATATTTTCATTGATGGCGAAGGAGTAGAAAGGAGCAGCACTAGAGTTATCATTGAAAACAAGGAGCAGATCAGGATCAACTGGAGTATAAAGGAGCAAAAAGGCAAAGAAGGAAAAAGTTAAGTGGATAAGAGTAAAAGAGAGACATAGGAGCAACAAAGAGTAAGAGAGAGACAAAAGAGGCAACAAAGGAGCGAAGGTAGTTAAGGCAGCAAAGGCAACAAGCTTGGGTCAAGTCGTGAACGAATTGAATCAAGTCGTGAATGTGCTAAGACAAGTAATGAACGCGTTTAACAAATGGAAAAATTCATGAACGTGCGGGTCAAGTCGGGCTAGTTTGTACTCAGAGTAGTGCACGAGGGCACGTGTAGTTCTACGAGTAGAGTCAGATAATTTCCAAAAGAAAAGCGTTCAGAATAGTGTTCGGAGGCCTGATCGCAAATTGTAAATAAATCTTAACATGCATGTACAGGCTGATATGGACGGACAAGATCGTGCCGCAAAGTGAAGCGGAGATGGACGGTCAAAATCTATTTGCAGAAATAAAGGTTGAGAGATGGATGGTTAAGATCTCATCGCAGATTAAATTGTGAAAATGTCGAAGTGGACACGTGTCGGGTGGAGGTCCTTGCGCATATTTCGTATCGCATATGATATGATCTAATAGTTAATGAAAAAAATGTAAACTTGCGAATTTGCGATGCGATAAGACATAGAAATTGCAAAATGCGATGTTCGGGTGATAATGTGGCAGTGACGTGGAAAGATGACGTGGCAGATGACATGGCCCCGACCCCACAGATCACAGTTAATTTATGATGATGTGGCAAGGTGATATGGCAGTGACATGGCATGATAACGTGGACCTGGCTCACATATCACATCTGATAAGAGAAACTTGTTGTTGCTATGAGCTAAAACTTGCGAAGTGTGATAAAGAGGAGCGAATGCGATGGAGTTACAAAGGCAAATTCTAGAGGATTTAATGTCCGATGTGGGACCCATTCGCATACCGCACGACATAGATCAACGATGGAGATTAAATCACAAACCCAATGGAATATCGCACATTGGCGATTTTTATGTTTATTGCTAATTCATCGCAAGTTATATGTTTTAAGTTGCGATGTGATGAGGAGCCACGTGTCGTTTGAAGATTGACATCGCTATATCACAATTGGCGACTTTTATCTTTACATGTTAAGACATTGCAAGGTAAGTTGTTTAAGTTGCGATGTAAAGTATGTCACATACCACAGAAAATAGGAAAAGCCATTATGGTAAATGTTAAAAAGTGCGATATGCGATAAGGTTTTTGGGTCGATTTGCAAAATCGCAAAATCGCGAATATTTTGAAATTATTAAAGATGCGAAGTTGCGGGGCAGTAAGTTATTAAAGTTGAGAAGTGCGATCCACTGTGATTGGTCACTGATTGTGTGGGCCCATAAACCACAGGCTCCGTGTGTATTCTAAAAAGTTGCAGCTTTGCTGCATCATTTGGTAAAAATCGCATAAAAAAACAAGAAGGGAGAATATAACGTAAAACCAATGGAATGTCGAAATGCAATGGAAAGGCGGACGCAATACATTATTCAGAGGTAAATATGAATTTATTTAAAGTCTAGGATTAATGTGTTTGCGCTGGTTTTATGAAGAGAGCCTTGGAATTGGAGGTCGACTCGGGTAACAAAGGAAAAGGATGAGCGCGGGAAGAAAAGACTTGGGTAAGTAAAAATCTGTGCAGAACAGTGACTCGACTATAGAGTAACGGTGCATTGCGGCCGATTAATAACAAAAGGCTGAACTCAAGCAAAAGGAGACTCGAGTAGATGGCCCAACACAGAGAAAAGGAGTAGAAGGCTAAACACTATGGGTAAGAGAAGGAAGGCAGATAGGTCGAGTCGGGAAAAAAGGCAGTTATGCAACAAAGTTAGAATATAACAACAGATACATAAAGGATAAAGGGATAACAAGCAGAAGAGGAAAAAAGCACAAGAAAGCTAAGAAGCTGAAAGGGCTGAGTTGAAATATTTTGTATGAATGTAAATTTATTGATATATTTTATATTGTTTGTGATGCAAAGGCAAGTCTCCTAGGCAAAGAAAAACTCCTTTTGATACTGAAATATATATATATATATATATATATATATATATATATATATATATTGATGTAACATTCTAAATATGCTGAGTGAGGAAATGAGTGGGTGGAAGGAAAAGAGTCATGCCTGTTCACTTCATATTGCCATATAGAATGCAAACAACCATGAAGTTATCTCTATAAATGATTTTATTGTAATGTGCATAAAAATTTAGAGAGTGGAAGAATGAGAGTGAGCAGATAGAGATGTTGTGCACATCCAAAGCTGATATGAAGCAGATATGAAGGCTGAAAGGGAAACAATGAAGGAGTAAAACAGAGCTGATATCCAGGTAAATCAACATATGATTTTATTGTAGTGTGAGGGAGTTGGTGCTTCCATATCAAGTTGTAGCTTGATATATGTCTAGTTGTAGCTGGTTGAGGTAGGAGCCTCTTGTGGTTTGTAGCTTGCAGAAAATAGATGGGAGTTGGAGCTTCCGTGCAAGTCGTAGCTTGCAGAAATTGAGCTAGTAGCTTCCTGTAGGTTAGAGCCTATATAAAATCAGTTGTGAGAGGGAGTTGGAGCTTGCCTTTGCATCACAACAATAATAAGATGTGGTTTTCTCCCTTATGGGTTTCCACTTATATCTGTTGTCTATATGCATGATGATTATGTGTTGATGTATTGTATTTAATATGATTATCACTTGCTGCTCACATATTAAGTTTGTTGATTCATTATATATTAAGTTGCTTATGAAATGGAGGTGTAAATAATTTTAAAGAAAAATTTAAATGTCCATGAATGTACTAAACTGATTCACACCCCCCCCCCCCCCAGTTTAGCTAAGGGTTCATCATAGAGATTATATCTCTCTTCTTCATCTAACAAAAAACCACTTCTTCACCATATTTATCTTCTTAGCACTGTAATACGCAGTAACAAAAAACTTCATCATTTGTTGTAGTATGTCTCAGCCTACTAGGATATGCAAGGTATATCAGATCCAAAAACTAGACGTAAGTGTACCTCTCCTTCCTACTCATATTTTTCTCCAATATTTTCACTTAAAAAAGCCCTTCCCTTCACTGGAATATTGATCTAGGTGAATATCGGTGGCCACTCACCTATTCCATTTTGACCCGCACCATCATTTCTTTCAGCACAACTTACTTTTTTTAGTAGGTTTTCGAGTCTTGCACTCCTGGAGCCGTTTTGGGGCACTAATGATCCAGGTGGATATTGGTGGCTACCCACCTATTTTATTTGAACCCCCACCCTCAGTTCTTTCCATTTTTAAGTTTTAGCACAACTTACTATTTTTAGCATTTTTTCGGGTCCTGAACTTCCAGAGCCGTTTTGAGGCCCTAAACTACGTTTTTTGGGAAAATCGGGAGCAACATGGATCCATTAACTGATGTTTCTCATTCAAAAGTTGTAGTTCTCTGATAGATCTTTCTAACGAGATTGAGCGCATCAAATGAAGATCATATGCTAAAGTTACGTCCCCGGGAAGTTGAAACACTAATTTACCCAAACGGGACCCACAGTTTTGGCGCTTCATCTCCTAAGGTAAGGTTTTTGTATGTTTATGGTTTACATTGTTTCTCAACAATAAATAGGCCTTTGAGACTCATTGTAACATAATGAAGGTGCTTGTAGCCGTCACATCTCTTCGCAGAGATACACCACCAGTGCCCTTGCTCATTCATTTCCATTATGTCTCATTGTAACACAGTGGAGGGGCCTGTAGCCGTCACATCTCTTCTCATAGATACACTACTAGTGCCCTCGCCCGCTCATTTCCATCAAGTATCATTGCAACACAGTTTAGAGGCTTGTATCCACCACATCTCTTCTCAAAGAGAGGCTTAGCCGCGCCCTAGCTATTTATTTCTATTACGTCTGTAAGCATATTTCAGTCATTTCTTATTAATAAAAGGAATCATTATTTCTGTTGCATCTCTGTGTTTATGGTTATGTGTATTCTATTGCGTTCCTGCATAAATCCGGATCAAATATGCACCTATAACAGACCTTTCCCATCGCTGGAGTATGCACTTATAACAAAATTTTCCCTTCGTTGTTCTATCTCCTCTTCAACACATCAACTATACCTTGAATTCACCCTAAGCTTCAGAACTTATTCGAACCTTTCAATCTGCAATTTTTGTTCGAAAAACTCAAAGATTTGCGAACTTGCTTCACTATAATTTGTGTAAATTATACTAGGCTATTTATAGTGGTTTAACCCTATAAATTAACCAACCTATGTTAGTGAAAAATTGTGACTTATTTTGAGCTGACTTGAGTGTGCATCCATTGTATTGAGGCCGACTTCAACAAGGAAAATATGTATCATCTTCAAGTTGAGTTGTAGAGCATATTTGACCAGGTCTTGGAGACATATATTTACATCAATGAATTTTCTTTGCAAGTGGAACACCACTTCATTCACATGACTCTAAATTATACATTTATGACAAGATGAAAAATCCCTAAAGACATCAAGAAGAAGTCTTTGACCTATACTAAAAACTCCTTGCTCATGAAACCCATGAAACAATATTTACAAAAATACATTTTATTATCTTTGTATTCTTCATTACATAAATTCTTAATTACATAGTCATTATGAAGAGAAATCCTAGTTACACTTTTCAACACTCCCTCTTAACTAGGGAGGTATTCATAATGGTACATGGTCACTCTCAATCTGAAGAATTTCTCATAAGAAGAATCAAATTGGTAACCCATATGTAGAGCATCATATTAACCATTAGCATTGTCATAGTGCAAGGCCTTGACTAACAGCTCCATCTCTCCACGAGATCTTAGCTACAAGGTTGGCGAGACCAATGATGAGTAGACACCCTCATCATTGTCTCTCTTGGATCATATCCCACCTGGGTTCACTCATGATATGTACATTATGACTATTCTTACTGTTGGGTTCCCAATCCTTAAAGAATAATGGTCCTTCCACGACTACACTTATCAGCACGTCTTATCACATTTTGAAAGAGTATCGGATGCCAGATGATTACCCAATCCTCCATTCTGTTTCTCGTAATGATGTGTCTATCTCTACCGCTCAACTAGGGAGGACATATTCCTAATATTTCTTCTTGGATTAGGAGTCACTGAGTTTTCTTCCAAGTAAGAAACTCGTTATCATGCTCCCTCTTAATCAGGGACCTGCAACAACAATTATGAAAGCACCCAGCTACTCATGAAGAGATCCTTTCTTCGATGTCATGAATTTATTCATTGTTGAGGAGTATTAATGTTTGGGATATTTTCATAAGGCACAGATCATCCATCACTTTCATCAAGGTTCATGTCTTATATCAGAAAGTAATCCATCAATGTTCTGATCTGGTCTAGTTTCATGCCATGCTTCTTTCCTTTGAACCATACTTCTTCCAAGGGTATTTCATCCCGCCATATGGTTTTCAACCTTTGGAAGACATATACTTCCCTTTGGTAGCCCTCCATAAGCTCATCAGATATTAATTATTTATAAATATGAACGTTTAAATCAAAATTTGCCTTAGTGATGATATTTCACCATGACATCTTCTTGTAGGCATCGACATCCTTTGTTTACAGATTTACACATCTCCTAAAGATATGTAATTTCAAGGGTATCCATTTTTTCCAGACTTTATCAGAGTCTACATATATTCCCAAGGTATTTTCTAGTCAAGTCTTCTTGGTTTCCTTGGTATTTTTCACAATCTCTTCTTTTCTCTTCCACACACTTTTATTAATTCCCAAGAAGTTCCATTGTGTAGCTCTTGATAGTATATAATCACCTCATATTCCATATGATGACATATTATGTTGATTTCACCTGGTGTGGAACATGTGTATTGACAACTCGTGCATCAGAAGAGTTCTTGCTTTCTTTGATCATACTTCTTCTACTTGAAACCATATGACTTGTCTACATAGCATCTAGTGTTAGGATAAATATATATATATACCTCATTTATTTTCTTTGTATCATCCTGCAGCATATTTCTTTGGAGTGAAAAGTTTTATTCCCTTGACTTGCTTCATCAATATGTCATCATTTCTAATCCCAAAATTCTACAAGTTAGAATTTCTCGAGGAAACCTATTGCTTTCTTTCTAACCAGTGAGTCCAAAGAGGATTCCATTAGAAAATGTTAGCATCTGTTTCTTTATTGATTATTGAATGATGACCTTTATCTTGATGATTGGCTTTTATAAATGTTGTTTTCTCAGTGAGATTCCGAGGAACCTCTTATAGCGTAGAAT
The DNA here is from genome assembly GCA_034641835.2 of Pinus albicaulis. Classification (NCBI taxonomy): domain Eukaryota; kingdom Viridiplantae; phylum Streptophyta; class Pinopsida; order Pinales; family Pinaceae; genus Pinus; species Pinus albicaulis. The sequence goes on from CM076575.1 coordinate 369,239,753, forward strand.
TCACATATGTGTTATAGACATCCTCCCACAATGAGTGCTCCTCCTTAAATGCTTCCATCACGATGCCAATCCTGGAGTGATGTATTTATCTAGTATACCATGCTTCCTAACAACCTGATAGATAACTCTTAAAGAGGAATATGATCTTAATTATACTAGATATCTTTCACTTCTTTCTTAGGCTTCTTTGAATCTGGTTCTTCCATTTTTCTAATGATATGGGATTCTTCCTTTTTCCTCTTGTCCTCATTAGATTTGGGGAAATATTTGATTACATCCATAACATTGTATCTTATCCATGTTTCATATTTTCTTCTTTAGGACCAAACTTATAGAATCTTCCTTTTCTCCTTAATATGGCAACATAGGCTTTATTCTCTTTATTTTATCTTATATCCACTTTAGCTTTTAACCTTGTATCTTTTAATTCTCATAGAGACCATAGATTCCAGAATGGCGTTGCTTCTTATTTTCCATAAATTCTTGAAGTGAAGTTTTCCCATCCCTCTGGTAGATCATTCAACACCACTGTAGTTATTTCTCTATCAGACATTTCTTCTCCCAATTCCTGCAATTGATATTGTATTTTAGAGATCTTCATGAAGTTATTTAATCCTCTCTAGACATATCTAACATGTATATATCTTGCCTTATAGATATTACCTCCCCTGTAGTACTTATCGAGAACTACTCCACCAATTTGTCATATATTTATTTTGAATGTTTTAGTTTTCATACATTGGGGATGAGAGAGTTCTTTATGGATTCTATAAGAATCCTCTAGGCTCTTATGTCTCCCTTCATGTATGACTTCATTGTCCTTTTCTTCAATGCAAGAAAGTTTGAAACCCTAACCAGCTTGTTGCTTTATTTGTAGAAAGACATTTTGATAGATTCATATGAATTCATAAAGGTACTTACTTGAGTAGATGCTTTTCTTATTCTATCAGCTTCCTTGTTGATGATGATGTAGAAATAACCATGAGGTAGGTCCCTCTTAGATAAAATTATTTAAGAGTGGTGTTAAGCGGTAGATCACCTTGGATACTTGATGATGATGATCAAGGATGACTTAATGATGAATTCAAAAAAATGACAATTTGATAATGTCTCCAATATTGTTGACTTGACTTCAATCATGAGATAGATTTAGATTCCTTGAAGTTAAAAATCACATCTTGAAAGAATCTTGATGTATACGTTCTTTAAGTAAGATATTTTTTCTTCTTGAGATGGCTTGAGGACTTCTTCAATTTATGCAAAGTGATCCTTCTTTAATGAATTAATATATTCTTATATCTAGAATTTTATAAAGTAGATCCTTATTTTAAAAGGTGATCCTTGATATTTTGATCCTTGTGTGTCTTCTTGCAAAATATCCCTTTCTAGCACCTTAGATTTGAAACCATGTTGAAAATTTGTTAGAGAAGAGTTTAATTCAATCCTCTTACTTGATAACTGCTTGTGGCATACTTATTATGCTTCTTTACTTAGATATTATATTAGTTAACTTATTATGTCTTTCATCGAGTCAATTATCAAAAAAAAAGAGACACATAGTTTAGGATTTTCAAGCCAGTGCCAAAACCTCTCCCTCTTGGAGAGGAAAACCAAAAACAATTCTTCTTATAGATTGTCCATTGAAAATAACCATGACCATGACACAAACCCTTATCACTAGCATTCCTCCAAGACCTTGTGACTGCTCTTTTAGGCTCCTTACGATGATATTCTCTTTTCTGCACCGTTCTACACTACTTTGCACTAGTATTAGGGAAGCTCGGTCCCAAGCCCTAAATAAAGTGCTTCTTCCTTTTTACTGTAGTCAACTTCATCCTCTTTCCAATATATACTAATTATACATGCTTCTCCAATATAGAGATATTATATATCTCTTCTTCTTCTAACAGAATCCCAATTCTTCGCCATATATATCTTCTTAGCACTATAATACACACTTACAATAGACTTCATCATTCACTGTAGTAGGTCTCGGACTACTAAGATATGAAAGGTATAACAGAGCCAAAAAATAGAGGCAAGTGTACCTATCCTTCCTACGCAGATTTGTCACCAATATTTCCACCAAAATAGACCCTTCCCTTCACTGGAATACACACCTATAACATAACTTTCCCTTCGTTGGAATACACACCTATAATAGAACTTTCCCATCGCTGGAATATGAACTTATAACAGACTTTTACCTTTGCTGTTTTGTCTCTTCTTCAATGCATCAATTGTACATTGAATTCACCCTAAACTTCGAAACTTATTTGAACCTTTAAATTTGCAATTGTTGTCTGAAAAAAATCAGAGATATGCGGACTTGCTTCACTGTAATTTTTGAGAAGTCTACTAGGCTATTTATAGTGGTTTGAACCTATAAATTAGCCGACTTGTGTTAGTGAACCATTGTGACTTATTTTGAGCCGACTTGAGTGTGCATCCTTTGTATTGAGGCCGAATTCAACAAGGAGAATATGTATCATCTTCAAGCTGAGCTGTGGAGCATATTTGACATGGTCTTGGAGGCATATATTTACATCAATGAATTGTCTTTACAAGTGTAACACCAATTCATTTACATGGCTCTAAATTATACATTTATGACAATATTACAAATCCCTAAATACATCAAGAATAAGTGTTTGAACTATAATAAAAAATCCTTGCTCATGAAAATCATGAAGCAAGATTTACAAAAATACATTTTATTATATTTTTCTTCTTCATTACATAAATTCATAATTACATAGTCATTATGAAGATCGATCCTAGTTACACTTTTAAACATTCATGAACCCTTGTTTTAGCTTTAGAGGGAGTTTAAATTTGAGTCTGAGATGATGGAATGTCATTAAATTTATCAGGATAGAAAACTGATATGTTGGAAAAAAATAGTGACAAAGGGAGAAACCTGAATTACCACAATAGGATATGTTTCAGTGTGAGAGGGAGGACCCAATTAGGGTGACATGGAAGCAATTATGGTGATGGACACACTAAAGGGAAACTAATCAATTTTATGAGCTAGGGAGTGATGCTCAACATGGGTTGGAGTATGAACATGGTATAGTTGGTCATGGAAAATGCAGTTATGTTTTGAACATTGAAGTACAACTTTAGATTCAAATTGGGCAGAGAGTGTTAGAGACAGAAGAGTTCATCAGGATATTGCTTCAATTTGGGCTATGTTATGACTATGAGCCTCTGAAGTTGTTGAGTTGTTGTTGAATCTGTGTTGTGCCTCACTGCATTTCTTCCAACTTTGTTATGCATTTCTTGGAATTTGGTATTGCTAACCACTGCATTGTCACTTATGCACTCCTCTACACCAACTGGCACTCGTTCATCCCGCTACATTTTATTTTGGCTCCTGTAGCAAGGTATCGATCCGAGAGGTGGACTCCTCAAGGATCCCGCCCAACCTATAGCTCCCTGGGTCTATAGATCCAAATCATCCCACCTCCCTCCTAGAGATATATGGGCAATCATGGTGTAATCCTCCTCATTAATCCTGATAGATGCGGCTTGTGGATCATGCTTCTTGTCTTTGTCTCTCTTCTTGAAAGGAATTTTTGCGGCATAATGTCCCATCTCTCCACACCAGAAGCATTTGACCTTGGAAATTTCCTTCCTCCTTCTCTGCTCCTGTTGCCCCTTTGATGCCAGGGGCACATTATCCTCCTCCTCCTTCGTCTTCCTCCCACTGTTGTTGTTGCCCTCAAGTTGACACTTGAGTAAGTCCCTCCTCATCTCTTCTTGATGAAGAGATTCCCACATTGACTCCCAACCCCAAAAATTCTCTCTGCACATGATGCTTTGGACAAAGACCTGATAGTATTCAGACACTAAGTTGAGGGAAAATATGACCATCTATATGGCTTGAGGAGTTGATCCCAGATATTCCAGTTGATCTCGGTTCTCTTGAAGTCTAATTAGGAACAAATCAATGCACTCACCCTTCTGTATCCTGGTAGTCTGCATCTTCTCCTGAAGATACATATTCCGTTGCTCGGAAGATCCTTTATTTAGCTTCTCCAAGGCATGCCACATCTCTCTAGCAGTTGTTTTGCTAGCTATGTGACACACAATATGATCCCTCACTCTGTTAAGGATCAGGTGCTTTTCCTTAGCCATATTCTTCTCGAATTCCTTCATAGGATCTCCATCTACTGGTAAATCCACCACACCTTTGATGAAGAGTTTGATACCATGCTCATCCAACACGCATTTGATCCTTGCCTGCCGAATCACATAGTTGGAGGCTCCCTCCAACCTATCTTGATATCTCAGTCGACTTGCTGCCATCTTTGTCGACTGAAAAAATATGTTGAACTAGCTCCCTCTCTCTCATCTGTGTTATCACTATTAAAATTTTCTTAAACTTGGTCAGTTTATACTTGCTCCTAAGTCATGGTATTAGATAGGGTTTGAGTCATTTTTATGTTTTATAGGTCTTAGCCATAGGTTACAAGTTTCATTTCATCACCAAATAAAGTGCATAAACCTTGCTTTACTCTTTAGAACTTTCATACTACGTTTTGAAAACCATATTTTAAGTCTTTTTCAAATTTTTTTTTGAATAAGCCACGAAACCACGTTTTCGTAGCGCACTCAGTGTAAAAAACTGCTTCTGCGCTACAAAAACGCTGGTCTTTTCGTAGCGCAAAATCTTGAAATCACATTACCAACGCTATGAAATCGAGGATTCAAATTTTTTCGGTTTAGCTGTCACATCCGTCAGCTTGGGTTAAATTTTCATGATTATGGTGTCAGTTCACGAATCCTCCCTCACTCATGCAACCATCCAAAGTAGTTATGAAATCATTATGGGATTCGTTAGGGGTCATCTATCATTGGTCCTTTGCAAATTTGAAAAGGGGTTGGTTATCATTGATTTTATCTCATGCAAAGGAAGCACTGCATGTATATATATTGTCAAAAGAGAAGCTCATGATAAGAAACCAGAGCTCTCATTAAGTTTTCAAGCGAGGCAGAGTTTTCAATCAAGTGAGGCAGAATCCAATTGATGTTATGTCAGCAATTTTGATACTTGCTAATCCAGTGAGTTTGAAAATAATTGCTAACTGAAACAAGGTTCCTAATCAAGCGAGGCTGAACTAAATTTTCAAGCGAGCCAGTTCATCCAACAAGGAGGTCTATTACAGGTTTGCTGAAGACATAGGGTTTTCAAGAGGAAGATGACAGAAGAAAAGATAAATTACAGGTCTGGTCACTGCCTGAGAACAGAACCTGAAGGTTTAGAGGCTCTCACAAGAGATAAATCTATTGAAGAAGCCTTCAAGAAGGTAGGCTACTGGAGGTTCTACGAAAAGCTTCAAGGAGGACATAATCAGGTTACCAAAGAATTTGCTATGAACTTCACAGGGTAAAACACAAAGGTTGGCTTCCTCAATTTACCAATTTCTCCTGAAGTTATATTAGAAGTCACAGAAATTCCAAGGGGGGAAGATATATGGTTCAAGAATTTTAGGTTTGAAATGCAACCATGCAAAATATTTTTGAAACCAGAGTTTACGGATATTGATTTGAATAAAGCTGTGCCAGGAAGTTATGTCAAGGATGCATTTGCCAATCTGCTCTACAATATCTAAAGGTACTTCACCTGCGAAGGGAGATACCACAAGGTGTACACTTATCACTTTAAACTCTTATTGCATTTCACATGAATAATCTCTCTAGACTTACCTTTCTTTCTATTTCAAAGTCTGGCCAAGATGGCAGAAAAAGTTCAGATGAAAACTCGGGCATGTGAAACCTCATTATTTCATCATGGTCTAGTCAAGTTAATAGTTTTGCATGAGCTTCAGAAAGTGAATAGGGAATGGTCTGCATTTCTCTTTTTGAGTGGAATAGGAGATGAAGGAATATGTGCTAGCCCTCGAGTCAAAGAAACATCTTCATCAAATACTACTGAACCTGCAGAAACAAAATCAAGGAGGTTTGTAAAGCTTAAGACCAGGAAACAGGTTAAGGAACCAATGATAAACACATCATTGAATATCCAAATGACTCCTGAATCTGCACAGAAGAAGAGAACTCATGTCAAAGAGACAATTCAGAAACAATCAACTAGTAAAACAACTCAAAAGAAATTGACTAGGAGTCAGAGGTCAAAGGAGAAGGGTAAAGCTGTGGTCACAGATGAAAACTTGGAATTAAGAGGTGAATTGAATGATATATTACAAGCTATTGACATTGAAGAGTCTCCCCTGGTTCAAGAATATTTCATCAAACTGGATACAGGTGGAAAATCAAAGAAATTGAGAACATCCAAAAAAATAGATTTTGAGGATGAAGTGTTAGACTTTGTCTTTAAACCTAGAAAACCCTTGACTAGGTAGTCTAAGAAAGTGTAGCAGCCAGACATGGAGATAGTCCAAAAAGGGGGTGAGGATACAAATGTTTTTGAAGAACCCATAAATATATCATCTCAAATGCTTGAAGAAGACAGAAACAGAGTTTTTAATACTCAGAGAGAAAAAAGTAGTTATGAGGAGGTTAAAGACAAACTCAAACTTGCAAACATTGAAATTGATAAATTGAAGAAGAAAGTGAGAATGCATGTTGTAGAAAGCTCAAATTTTGAGAGGATGAAAGGTCTGTGGGAGCTAGAAAAGGTTTCAAACATTGAGTCAATCAGCAGTCAGGATCAATTCTTCATATGGACCGTCCCTGCAATCAAGGAAGAAAAGTTCATAAGGATGGTTAATACCAGACTAAGAGAAAATAATAGAAGGCTTAAAAGAAAGGTTGAAGACCTTGAGATATAGCTAACAAAGCCTGAAGATCAACCACAACCAAAATGAGTGTAAATAGTAAGTGACATCTCCTAACACATTTTTGGGGTTATATGGAAAGATTTCATTTTTGAAAGCAGTTCAGAGTTGATTTTTGTTGGTTATAAGAGCTTATATATAACTGAAAGGATGGCAGTAAAGGTGGGAAACTCAAATTTTTGGAAATAAGCTGTGAAAAGATAGACATAGTAGTTTCGTAGCGCGCTATGAAACTGCTGTAGGATGCAGTTTGAACAATTTTGCAAAATTTCAAAGGGAGAAAGGGTTCATTTTTTAAATATTGATTCTGTTGAAGAATTTACAAAGATCACAAGTGAAGATCCAATTCCAAAACAGAGAAAAATGAAGGTTCCAAGTGAAGTTTTCAAAGGTAAAGTTCTGCGCTACGAAAACAATAGACAGTTTCATAGCGCAACAATGTTAACAGTTTTTGGCACTTCTTCAAAGGTTTGGTTTGGGCACAACTGGAAGGATGAAGTCACAAGAGCTTAATAAGACTTTGCCACATGTTTTGAGCACAAGTTGGTCAACAGATGGTTTGAAGAAACATAAATGAAACACCATAGCTATTTTGCAGGGAGCATGTTCCTATCTTTCAAGGAAGATAAGAGGCAAATCGATACAGTCAAACAACAAGGAGATGGACATCATCAAGGTCGAAGTTTAGGAGGAGCAGCTGTTAGATAGAAGATTTAATATTTGGATAAGGTTGTTAAGTTATAATAAAGAGTTTTAATCCTAGTTGTATTAGGACTCTAGAACAGATCGTTTAAACTGTTATATGTAATTAAAGTTTGTTTTAGCAGTTGATAGGTGTCAAGCTAGAAAATTCGAATTTTTCTCAATTGTTTGGAGAGAATCCAAGAATGTAAAGATGTCTCTATTGTTGGGAAAAATACTAAGGGGGGGGGTGAATCAGTATTTAGAGCTGACTGAAAACTTTTCACTTTTTGTTTCTCTTAAACCCATACGTTACTTTACTGAACCCAACTCGCATATAAATGTGGATATCCTTAAGAGAACTTGCATATGTCCAGAGATCTTATTATACGTTTAATTATTTACTTAGATCATTGCATCATTCATATGTTTAGTAAGCAGTAAGCATGTGCAATAATAATAGAATAAACCATCACACATAAGCAGCACACATGAACACCAGTATTTAAGGTGGAAACCCAATTCAGGAGAAAACCACCGCTACTATCGTCTCTGTCTTCAATATTTACTATAAAGAAAACTTCTTACAATTTTGTACTGGTGTAGACTCATACCAGCACGCAGGCACCCACCTGCAGAAAGGCTACAATCTTCTCTCGTTCTCCAACCACTACTGGAAGGGAGCTCCAACCCCCTGATTTTAACACCAGCTTCTACTGGCAGGATATTTCCACTTTCACACAGAAGGATTCAACCCTCTGATCCACCAGATTTCTTCAATTTCTTCATCAGACTTTCGTCAGGTCTTCATCATTTCTTTTTCCGATCATCATAGAGATTCATCATTTCTAGATCATATCCATAGGTGCATCATATATGCAGATATTTCTTAAAGAGATTTATTTATTAACAACCCTTCCATATGCACACTTGTACTCTCTTCCACTTCTCCTTATATAGTTTTGCCTTTATTAATACCATGAGTCAAAACCACCCAACCACTGATGGTATTACTGGACAAGATCAATTAGATAACCCAGCGGGGTCTACCCACGCCCCAAACAATTTCTTATTGTTCTATTTTCTTGATTTTGCAATTAGATAATTAATCTAAGGCTGTTTAATATCTCAATATGAGATTGAGATATTAATCCAATTCCTCCTATAGTTATGAACTCCCAAAGACATATATATATATAACGACCCCTGGTTTATGCGTTAGTGAGATCAATCGCATATATTAACCCACGTACATTTCATCACATGTTTCATATTTCGCCAACTTCACATATTTAACATTAATATAATTTAAACTAGGCCCACATATATATAATCAATGACCCAACCCGCGGACACAACTAGCGCACCAGATATCGAGACAAGTGCCTCCGCTGTTGACCGAGTTGACTGCGGGGACAACAGAGATGAATGGCATAGATTGAGTGTGGGGGCACTAGCCAAAATTTTCATCCGTACCTCGAGAGCCCCCACAGTGACGCAAGACGCTGAGTTGGTCACAACTGTCTTCTACGTCGGGTGAAGATCTCGGCATAACACAACAACGTATATTGAACCAATAATGTGAAGGGAAATCAGGTCCCACACTCTTAATACACGACATAATACTTTGGGTTAAACTCGCAAACCTCAATACATGCATATGGGCCCCAACGTTAACGGTCGTCTCCATTCGACGGTTGTTATTGCATCACGCCACCTCATTTGATCGGACGGATATCGCTCGGCGAAGATGCGCGAAAAATAACGCGCGATGGCCGCCGTACTTTGGTTAACCTTCGCGCATCTTCATCATACGACCACCGTCTGATGGCTTCCCTCCAGATCGACGGTGCTCAACAATATCGCGCGACATCCTTGGTCGAACGTTAACGTGCGATGGCGCGCAATGATGGCAGTTTTGTAAATACGCTCAGGGACGCATGTCGCTCGTTCTATGGAATCGCTCCCAATCTCTTGAATACCGCTTGCCCGTCGAGAGCGGTGCGATGAAAACCGGAAACCCCCTTCACTGTTTATTCCGCTCGTGGTTACTCTCCTTCGCTCAAGGTTCCGTCTGTCTTTATTCCGTCATTGCTACGTTTCTCCACGAAAGCATAACTTTGTTTTAATTATTATTCCTCCACGTTATCAGTTCATATAACCATAAAACTATTATACAGCTCCGATGAAATCCTTATGGACTATTCGACTCGGTTCTTTTGCATTAAACAGGGACACCTTTCTTTGTGTTGTCTAACACATGCAGAACACACTATTACTTTGAGCGATAGAGCTTATGTGCCCTGCACACACAGAGCACATCCGTGGCTCACTCTCCCAAGAGGACTTCACACCGAGTTTCAGGGCATTCCGTACGAGAATTGAACCAATCAATACCCAAATACTCTCGGTATTCTCCACCCATCAGAGTATCACCATAAATCAATCATACATAGGATTTCCTTTATCCACCATCATGATGCATACATACACCGAACTTATTCAAGAAAAGCTTCACACATGATTTAACTCATCCTTATTTACATCAAATTTCCCATTAAATACAGAGCTTCGTTCAATTCACATTTAGTCGTATATTCTGCTTGTATAGAACTGCTGATGGTTTTCTGAGTTCTTTATATAGTCTGCATCCTTTGTCAGAGAGTTTCCATCAAGGACAATCAATTCAATATACTAGGATACCAGAAATGCCAACAATCTCCCCCTTTGGACTTGATGGCAACCATGACCAGAAATACATTCAACAATATTCTCCCCCTTTGACATCAAGGGAAAAGGATAGATCAAGATCCTTTGTACCGACAATACTATGCTCCCCCTGAGATCATGCTACATCTTCAAACATAATTAGAATGCCAACAATGCATCCTTTCCACAAGACCAATGCTCCCCCTTAACCTGTGCATCCAAAGATACCCAACAGCACCGCAGCTGTGCTGAGGAATGCTGACCCAGAAAAAATTTGTCAGCAACTACCCATACGCGGTTTTCTGTCCTTCAGGAAATCCACGTATCCAATTTAATCTTCTGTATTTAAGTAGATTTGATCTTCTGCATGGCAAAGACTACTCCCAGCTTCTGTCTGAGATATTCGAACGCTTCCCTGGGTAACGGTTTGGTAAATATATCAACAACTTGTTCTTTGGAGGGCACATATTCCAACTTCACCTTTTGTTCAAGTACTTGTTCACGTAAGAAGTGATACTTGATGGGAATGTGCTTGGTATTGGAATGCATAACAAGATTCTTTGAGATACTGATGGCACTTGTGTTATCACACATAATGGATATAGGAGGTGAACATTTGATTTGAAAGTATTGTAAGGTTTGCATCATCCAGAGAAGTTGAGTGCAACATGATGCGACAACCGCATATTCTGCTTCTGTTGTAGATAAGGCAATAGAGCTTTGCTTCTTGCTGAACCAAGATACTAACCGGGGCCCCATGTAGAATGCACCACCACTAGTGCTTTTCTGATCATCAACATTTCTAGCCTAATCTGCATCAGTGTAAGCATGAAGAGTGAGATCAGCATTCTTTGGGTACCATAGTCCAAAGTCTTGAGTTCCTTGTAGATATTTGAATATTATTTTGACAGCCTGAAGGTGAGACTCTTTTGGATTAGCTTGGAATCGTCCAACAATTCCAAGTGCATGTATAATGTCTGGTCTAGTCCCAGTGAGATAAAGTAGACTTCCTATCATAGATCTGTATTCTGGTTGATTCACTGTGGGAGAATCATCATGAGAACTGAGATTACATCCGGTTACCATTGGTGTACTTACAGGTTTGCACTCTTCCATACCATAATTCTTCAGAATTTGCTTAAGATATTTTGTTTGTGATAAGAATATGACATTTGTTGCTTGTTGCACTTGCAAGCCAATAAAGAATGTTAGTTCCCCAAGTAAAGACATTTCAAATTCTTGCTACATATCAGAAGCAAATTTCTGACTCGTAGACTCTTCATTACTTCCAAAAATGATATCATCAACATATACAACCATAATCAATAGTTTATCATTTTCAGTTTTTGTGTATAAGTTGCTATCAGCATACCCCTTTGAAAATCCTCGTTGATGAAGATATTTGTCAAGACGATAATACCATGCCCTTGGAGCTTGTTTGAGACCATATAGAGCCTTTTTAAGTCTACAAACAAGATTTTCATCATTTCCCAAAATGAATCCTTCTGGTTGTTCTATATAAACTTCTTCTTCTAGATATCCATTGAGAAAAGTAGATTTAACATCCATTTGATAAACTTTGGTTTGTTGGAAGCTTGAAAAAGCAAGAAACATTCTTATGGCTTCAAGTCTAGCGACAGGAGAAAAAGTTTCTTCAAAGTCTATACCCTCTTGTTGCGTATACACCTTTCAAACAAGTCTAGCTTTATTTCTTATAACATCCCCATTCTCATTTAACTTGTTTTTGAATATCCATTTAGTTCCAATGACATTTTTGTCATGAGGTCTTGGTACTAATTCCCAAGTGTGATTCTTTTCAATTTGATCAAGCTCTTCATTCATGGCTTGAATCCAACATTCATCTTTGCTAGCTTGATTGGTGGTTCAATAGTGGATAGAAATGCCAGATAGCTAGAAGATCCTACAAGAGTCCTTGTTGTTTGTACACCTGATCCCTTTTCTCCCAAAATTTGAGATTCTGGATGATTCTTTTGAACATATCTGGATGGAGCCTTTTCAGATAAATCATCTTCGGGTTCTTCATTGGGTCCACTGTCTACATCATTCCCATTTGATGTATAAGGATATATGTCATCATCGTCTTTTGTTGTTTGTTTTTCTTCTTTTGGAGCTACAGGAGACTCATCAATAACAACATCAATACATTCAACAATCTTCCGAAGTCTTTTATTGTAACATTTATATGCTCTACTTCTAGAGGAGTAACCAAGAAGTATTCCTTCATCTACTCTGGGTTCAAACTTGCCAAGTTTTTCATCATTATTTTTGATAAAGCATTTGCTTCCAAAAACTCTAAAATGCTTCATAGTGGGAGGATTACCATACCATAGTTCATATGGAGTTTTATCACTATTTACACGAACATGTGCCTTGTTAAGAATATTTACCTCTGTATTTGCTGCTTCTCTCCAAAATGTGTCAGGTGTTCCGGAATCATCAAGCATAGCTATAGCCATTTGTTGAACTGTTCTATTCATTCTTTTTGCTACTCCATTTTGTTGTGGAGTACCTGCTACCGAAAACTGTCTTTTTGTACCATGTTGTTCACAAAATTCAAGGAATTCATCTGATGTATATTCTCATCCTCGATCAGATCTAATACACTTGATTTTTAGATCTAATTCATTTTCAACTAGTGCTTTGAAGATCTGAAATTTCTCAAATGCTTCATCTTTGTGTTTAAGCAACCCAATCAAACACATTCTAGAGAAATCATCAATAAATAAGATATAGTATTGTTCACCACGTGGTGAATTTTTCTTGACAGGTCCACATATGTCAGTATGAATGAGTTCAAGAGGCTTACTTGATGATCCTTGGCATTAAATTGCACTCTGTTCTGCTTACTGAATTGGCAAGATTTGCATATGATACTTTCAGGTAGAGTAATATTGGGAAGATCATGAACAACTTTAAGTTTGCTTGATTTGTTGATATGAGAGAAGCTCAGATGCCCCAACCTTCTATGCCATAGCCATTTTTCTGAAGATTTACTCAAGTAACATTGTTCTTTGCAGTTCTTAAATACATACAGATTGCTTGGAGTTATGTTTCCTTTTATAATTGTTTTCCCTGTATCAAGATCACGTACCACACATTCTTTTGAACTAAAGACAACTTTAGTTCCTTGATCACACATATGACTTACACTTAACAGGTTATGCTTTAATCCATCTACATACATGACATTATTAGCTTTCACCTTTTATTTTAGAAAAACAGACCCTTTTCCCTTAATAACACCAGGAGTATCATTTCCAAATGTAACATTCTTCTCTTTTTGTAGAGCACTATATGCAAGAAGTTTGTTTTTGTCACCTGTCATGTGTTTAGAGCATCCACTGTCAATGTACCATTGATTTTCTTCACCTTCTGCAAATAAATCTATGCCACAATTTTCAACCTGTAATTCCTTCTTTTTCCACACTTTGGAACTTGAAGGAAATTTCTCTTTTGGCTGGATTTTTCTCCTGCATTCAGATTCTTCATGGCCAAAGTTATTGCAATAAGCACATTCAATTTCATTTTGAAGAGGAGAAAAGTTGTTATAGGTATTTCAATTTCATTTTGAAGAGGAGAAAAGTTGTTATAGGTATTCTTCTTTGTTCCAATATCCCTCCTTTTCTTTCTTTGCTTCTCTTGTCATAATGGTTTTGTATGTAACACATTGAACAACTTTATGACCAAAATTGTGACATGAGAAACATTTTCCATTGAAGAAGAATTTTCTGCGATCATGAAATCTTCTACTTGAATTTACCTATTGGTTGGTATTTCTTTGAAAAGTATTCTTGTTAGTGTTCTTTGAATTGAGCTAGTCATGCTTTACCTGTGAATATTCTTTATTCCCTTGCTGAGTGGCAGAATGTTGTATACTGGCTGTAGCTGCTTTTAGATAGTTTGGTGCTGAAGTCTAAGAAGATTCTCCAATATATTCAAGACCTGTCTTTATAAAAGGAGAACGTTGTACCTTGATAATCTCATCTAAGGTTTCAGATCCTTTATAAAATCTAAGATTCAAAGTCTTCACTTTCTCAATTTCTTTTCTTAGACTTACTATTTCACATTCTAATTTCTCATTGTGTTTCTCTTTTTCTTCAAGCTGATTTTTTAGAGTTTCTATGGATATTTTACTTTCTTCAAGGCATGTTTTACTTTCTTCTAAGCATATTTTGAGTTGATTGAATTCATCAAGAAAATCATTGTCCTCTAAAGCATCCATAAAAGTATCTTTTTCTTCTCTAGATTCCTTTTCAAATGCCATGAGAAGTCTAAGATCTTGTTCACATTCTTCCTCACTGTCAGATAACCCATCACTGTCTTCATGAGTTAGTAAATTTTTATAGTGCTAAGCCGGTTTTTATTCCTTCTTGATACTTCCTTTCCTTTTTCATGTGTTTCTTTGTGAGGACACTTAGCAACATAATGACCAACTCTTCCACAAGCAAAACATTTGAAAGGAAGCTTACCTCTAAACTGTCCTGTACCAAGTTGGAGTTTCTTTACAAAATTTACCTCATATTCTTCTGAGATATACCCTGATCCTTCTGTTTCTTGTACTTCTTTCCCTTTTGTAGAAGCTCTAAAGACGACTTCTTTGACTTTAGATGGTCCTCCTCTTCTCATTTCATATGCAGTTAGTATGCCATGAAGTTGCACCACAGTAAGATTTTGAAGATCCTGTTTTTCTTCAAGAGCAACAACTTTTGACTCAAATTTTGTCGTTAGTGATCTTAAAAATTTCTCAACCAAAGTAGATTCGATTATTGTTTCTCCCAGATTTCTCATACGATTTAAAATATCATCAAGATGTAAAAGAAATTGGCAATGCTCTCCTCATTATGCATTTTTAGATTCTCATATTGAATTCTGAGAGTTTGGAGTTTAGCACTTTTTACCTTTGCATCACCTTCATAACTTAGAATTATTTTGTCCCATATGGCCTTTGCTGTATTCAGCTGCATGACTTTGAAAAATTCTGATTCAGTTAGACTTCCCAATAGAGCATTGACCGCTTTTGCATTTGTTTCGTAATTCTTTCTTTCCGTTGGATCTGTTGGTACTGCAACTGGATATTGATATCCTCCTTCAACAATAGCCCATACATCTGCTCCCAGAGACTGAAGATAGGATCTATCCTTGTTTTCTAGAAGATTAAATTGTTTCCGTTGAAGAGCGGAGGCCTGATAGATGTTGTTCCATCTTGATTGCTCATCTTGATTGATCTTCCTTCTAGCAGCTAAGATTTTTCAGAAGGAACTGCTCTGATACCAATTGTTGGGAAAAATACTGAGAGGGGGGGTGAATGAGTATTTAGAGCTGACTGAAAACTTTTCACTTTTTGTTTCTCTTAAACCCATACATTACTTAACTGAACCCAACTCGCATATAAATGTGGATAACCTTAAGAGAACTTGCATATGTCCAGAGATCTTATTATACTTTTAATTCTTCACTTAGATCATTGCATCATTCATATGTTTAGTAAGTAGTAAGCATGTGCAGTAATAACAGAATAAACCATCACACATAAGCAGCACACATGAACACCAGTATTTAAGGTGGAAACCCAATTCGGCAGAAAACCACCGCTGCTGTCGTCTCTGTATTCAATATTTATTATAAAGAAAACTTCTTACAATTTTGTACTGGCGCAGACTCATACCAGCACGCAGGCACCCACCTGCAGAAAGGCTACAACCTTCTCTCGTTCTCCAGCCACTACTGGAAGGGAGCTCCAACCCCCTGATTTTAACACTAGCTTCTACTGGAAGGATACTTCCACTTTCACACAGAAGGCTTCAACCCTCAGATCCACCAGATTTCTTCAATTTCTTCATCAGACTTCCGTCAGGTCTTCATCATTTCTTTTTCCGATCATCGTAGAGATTCATCATTTTTAGATCATATCCATAGGTGCATCATATATGCAGATATCTCTTAAAGAGATTTATTTATTAACAACCCTTCCATATGCACACTTGTACTCTCTTCCACTTCTCCTTATATAGTTTTTCCTTTATTAATACCATGAGTCAAAACCACCCAACCGCTGATGGTATTCCTGGACGGGATCAAGTAGATAACGCATCGAGGTCTACCCACGCCCCAAACAATTTATTATTGTTCTATTTTCTTGATTTTGCAATTGGATAATTAATCTAAGGCTGTTTAATATCTCAATCTGAGATTGAGATATTAATCCGATTCCTCCTATAGTTATGAACTCCCCAAGACATATATATAATGAACCTTGGTTTATGCGTTAGTGAGATCAATCGCATATATTAACCCACGTACATTTCATCACATGTTTCATATTTCGCCAACTTCACATATTTAACATTAATATAATTTAAACTGGGCCCACATATATATAATCAATGACCCAACCCGCGGACACAAATAGTGCACCGGATATCGAGACAAGTGCCTCCGCAGTTGACCGAGTTGACTATGAGGACAACATAGATGAATGGCAGAGATTGAGTGCGAGGGCACCAGCCAAAATTTTCATCTGTACCTCGAGAGCCCCCGCAGTGACGCAAGACGCTGAGTTGGTCACAACTGTCTTCTACGTCGGGTGAAGATCTCACCATAACACAAAAACGTATATTGAACTAATAATGTGAAGGGAAATCGAGTCCCACACCCTTAATACACGACATAATACTTTGGGTTAAACCCGCAAACCTCAATACATGCGTATGGGCCCCAACGTTAGCGGTCGTCTCCATTCGACGGTTGTTATTGCGTCGCGCCGCCTCATTTGATCGGACAAATATCGCTCGGCGAAGACGCGCGAACAATAACACGCGATGGCCGCCGTACTTTGGTTAACCTTCGCACATCTTCCTCATACGGCCACCGTCCGATGGATTCCCTCCAGATCGACGGTGCTCAATAATATCGCGCGGCATCCTTGGTCGAACATTAACGTGCGATGGCACGCAGTGATGGCGGTTTTGTAAATACGCTCAGGGACGCGTGTCGCTCGTTCTATGGAATTGCTCCCAACCTCTTGAATACCGCTTGCCCGTCGAGAGAGGTGCGATGAAAACTGGAAACCCCCTTCATTGTTTATTCCGCTCGTGGTTCCTCTCCTTCGCTCAAGGTTCCGTCCATCTTTATTCCGTCATTGCTACGTTTCTCCACGAAAGCATAACTTTGTTTTAATTGTTCTTCCTCCGCGTTATCAGTTCATATAACCATAAAACTGTTATACAACTCCGATGAAATCCTTATGGACTATTCGACTCGGTTCTTTTGCATTCAACAGGGACACCTTTCTTTGTATTCTCTAACACATGTGGAACACAATATTACTTTGACCGATAGAGCTTATGTGCCCTGCACACACAGAGCACGTCCGTGGCTCACTCTCCCAACAGGACTTCACACAGAGTTTCAGGGCATTTCGTACGAAAATTGAACCAATCAATACCCAAATACTCTCGGTATTCTCCACCCATCAGAGTATCACCAGAACTCAATCATACACAGGATTTCCTTTATCCACCATCAGGATGCACACATACACCGAACTTATTCAAGAAAAGCTTCACACATGATTTAACTCATCCTTATTTACATCGAATTTCCCATTAAATAGAGAGCTTCGTTCAATTCACATTCAGTCGTATATTCTACTTGTATAGAACTGCTGATGGTTTTCTGAGTTATTTATACAGTTTGCATCCTTTGTCAGAGAGTTGCCATCAAGGACAATCAATTCAATATACTAGGATACCAGAAATGCCAACATGTATAAGAGGCAAGAAGTCGAATTGCATATGGTTGGATATTTTGATTAACAAGCATACTGTTTTGTTGTAGCAGAAACTGTGTTTTTATATTAATACAAAGATATTAGTTTCATCACTCAGGATTTAGAAAGGGTTATTGATGTTTGATATTCTCATGGTTTTACTCTTTCAATTACTTGCAGTGGCATGAATGTATGTTACTTGGAATTCACTGAAGGTGCTCTAACTTCCTTCATATGTTCATGAACTGTGTTTATTTTCTGTCCGACTGTTCTTTTGATGCATATAAACCCTAAAATGCCCTGACTTCCATATGAAGCTGATACTCATGTTTTGTGAAAACACACTTGACTCCATAAGCCCAATAGATGTTTTTTGATTAGCAGTACAACCAATTATCTATTTTTATTCATTTTACTCATAGAGTTAGCCATCTAATCCTTATTTTAAAATCATAAACCTATTGAGAGAGCCCTCTCAAGTTGAGGAGGCTAAGCCTCAACTAAAAGTCTGGTTTGAAATAGTTACACTGAGGTAGCCTGAAAAGCAGCCTATCAGATCCTATTTTGGTGATAACAATCTGCATAGCTCTGGCCTGGCCTACACACCCCCTGCTGGAGATGGTATATCTTCCACCCAATATTGTTTCTCAACTCTCAAAAAATAGAATTCCTCGGCTAGAAATTCCCTGAGGAAAAAAAATTCCCTCAAGTGTCTCCAGCTACTCTTCCTGATGCTTTTGCACCCATAATCACTGTTGCATAGAAACTGCATCCCTCCCGTTGTTGATCTACGCTGATCTATTGCACTGCTTCCTCTACCTTCGCAAACTGGAAAATCATACGTCTCTGTCAACGCACTCAGAGAGATATTTCCTTGCAGTGACTAGCCCTCCTGGCTTGGACTGCGCAATCACTCGAGAGATCGATTTGCTACTTATGCAGCTCTTTGATCCCAAATTCACCAGCGCAGGATCTACACATTTGTTCTTTTGTTCCTCCTGCACTCACTATAAAATCTCTGATTCCATGAGAAAAATCCTTAAATTTGGAATCCTATTGCAGCAACTAGTATTAATACTTCTAACTAATAAATTAATTATTCAATTTATTGCTACGGCAACATCAAATTAAACACACTCCAACCTTCACTAAATAATCTGCAGAAAAATACTAGTGCAGAAACAAAAACTGAACAAGAGTAAATCATAGAAACACCTGAAACAATTATTTTTTGGACCAATGTCCTCGGAAAAACCCTATGCAGCAAAACCGATGTAGCAGCTAAGGGTTTTATGATTAAGCAGTAGTAATTTCTGAATACAATCTCTCGATGCCTCTCCTGGGAATGAAGTTACAGTTCCAATGCAGAGAAAACTATTAAAGTTCATTCAAATCATTAATATGGAGGAGCCTTTACTTATGATCTTCTATTAAATTCATTTTGATTTTTTAGTGTTTAGATCTTGTTTTCTATTGGCAAAATAAGTCTCTTCCCATAAAATAATAATTCATATGGGGTGCATCTAGTAGTATTCCTCCATGTTGTTGTATAGGCCCATAGATATTCAGGGAGTTAATTGGCCGAATCCTTAAGGTGTAACTTAATATTTTTAGTGATAATTTCCTCAATGATATTATTTGTCTCTTCCACCTATTTGTTAACCTGAGGATTGTATGGTGTCATTACCCTATGCTTGATTTTGTATGTGTCAATTAGTCCTTCAAAGAGCCTTGAATTAAATTGTGTTTCTTTATTGATCATTATCTCTTGAGGTATTCCAAACCTTGTGAATATTTAATCATGGAAAAATTCCACCATTGCTTTTTCAATTGCTTCCACGAGTGCCTTAGGTTGCATCCACTTCATGACATAGTTTGTGCATACAATAATGTACGAGTTCCAATTAGAATAAAGATTGATTGATTCCAAAAAATCAATAGCCCATTTTTGAAAGGGATCTAACACCAACTATAGTTGTAATGACATATTTTTTTATTATATATGCCTTACCATGCAGTAGAAGCTATCACATATTTTCACATCCTTCTTGGAATATTTGAATATGGTAGTCCAATAATACCCCTAATGGAGCACCTTGTACCTAGTTCTTTTTGCCTACAAAGTGTCCTCCAAAAGGGCCATCATGGAAATATTGTAGTATCTCATGAACATTTTCCTCCCATACACATCTTCTAATTATTATATATGGGCTAGTTTAGAAAAGGAAACCATCAATCCATGAGAATATCCAACTTTGTTTGAACATTTATTCTGCTCCTTTGGAGTTAAGTATTGGGAAGGTTGGTTGTAGCCAAGTAATTTGTAATATTTCCAAACCATAGAGAGTTAGTAGAAAATGCAAAGAGATGTTTATCAGGAAATATATATTTTATAGGTGGCTCATTATCATTAGATGTTAGTCTAGAATGAAAACCAACCACCGCATTGTCCTTCCTTGGTTTGTTCAAGATGGTAATGTCGAATTTCTACAATAAAAATAACCATCTAGTGACTCTATAATTAGTAATTGGTTTATTCATTAAATACTTTATAGTAGCATGATCATTATGTAGAACTATTGGATACCTTATGATATAGTGTCAAGATTTATTTATTGCATGAATCATGAAAAATAATTCCTTTTAGTCACAATATAGTTAGATTTTGTTGGTGAGAAGTTTTTGCTTATGAAGTATATTTCATATGAATCATTTCCTTATAGTTTTCCTAGAATAGCTCCTATTAGCACTGTAAATGTTAGTAGTATGACCGCCACTGTATCACTGTTTTCAAATTTTTTTCTTGTTTCCTAGCTTATGTTAAAGTTTGAGTCATTTTCAATAAAGGTCAAAAAGAGTCTCGAAACCAAAACACTTTCAAGTTTATAGCTAGTATTAGTGTCTTAGGTTCATAAAAGAAGTTAAAACCACTGTTTTAACTTAGGTTAGTGTCGAATGCTATTGGTCATTTTTGTAATGAAATTATAGCTGCTCTTTCCGAGATAATAGCTACCTATGTTTAAGTTTCATTGGTAACACAGTGATATAATGAAGGGAAACTATTTTCACAAAAATTAAAGGTCACATTAGTAACATAGTGAAAAGAGCATCTATTTTGCTGAAATTTGGTTATATTGCAAAACAGAGATAAAGGTAGCTATTTCTCAGGCATAAGGAGCTGCAAAGACTATTTTCAGAGAAAAGACCATTCCTGTTTGAAGATGATTGAAGACCTCCTATGTTATAAGCATGATTATTATTTTAAAAAAGATTAATTATTTTTGACTTAGGAGAATTATTATAGGTGAATGGTTATATTATTAATGAAGCTAACCTATAGCTACCCTAATAAGCTGAAGCAGAGATCATTGTACAAGGTATCAATTATTAAATGATGTAGTGGAGTGTTATGAGTTATGGGGTGACTTGGCCCCCATATTTGAATGATTTCAAATCATGCCATTAAACCATGCCATAGATAAAGGCGTAGTTTCAGAGGGTTAATTCCAACATTCTCAAGTCCGAGGTTCTCTCTGGAAGTTACAACTAACAGGAGTCACATTATCCAATAACCAATTTATTAGTCCAAGGCAGGAAAAAAGGGCTCCATGTAGGGTTTTTCCTTGAGGATTGAACATATGTGTTTATAAGGAGCCTAGATATTGAGAAGTATGGGAAAAGGTGGGAATTTAAACAGGTTTGAGCCAAAAAACACCAGGTTAGTTGATGCTAGGGCCAAACCTCAATATAAGATCACTGGCTGGTATAATTTTTTGTAGAAATTTTCCGGAGAAAATGTGGCTTTAGCACAAGCCTTTGTCGAGAGCTTTGATGGAGATAAAGTCAAGCTTGGGAGCAAGAATTTCAAGATCTCTGAAGCCATCATAGCTCGAGCTACTCAAACCTCGGCCATTAGAGAACACTGGTTAGCGAATAAAACACTGCCCACAGAAGTAAGTCTCTACCTCAAACCTGAACATGTCAATGTCAAATGGAATCCAACTATACATATTTCCTATTTTAGGGCTGAATACCAACATGTGATCACCACTGTGAAATGCTACATTACATGTGAGGGTAGGTTCTCCTCTATCCACCATTACCAAATTATGTTTCTTGCTTATATTTCAGGTGATAAACCTATGAATTTGCCCTACTTCCTATACAAATCCTTGCTCAAGATGTCCTTAAAGTTGCAGAAAATTCCTAACTATCCCTGGCACAACCTATATCATAGGGGTTTAATTAAAATGTTGATTGTCTACCACCTTAAAAATAAAAGGATCACCTGGGATAAGTTCCTAACAGAGGAAGGGTTTTGTAGTATCAACTCTAGGGGAAGGTTAGGGAGGCCCAAGAAACAAGTTGCTCATGAAAAAACTAGTGAAACTCCTATGCCAAACAGGTAGTCAGCTCGGTCTACCCCATCAACCAATAGGAAAACTAGAAGTTCAATTAGGAGGGCTAGAACTGAAATTGTCTCTCCTATACCCATGGTGCAGCCTGCAGAGAAAGTTTATGAGAGGAAATCTCCAAAGGAATGTCAAACTTTAGCATCATTCATTAGAGAGAATTCTATGAGATTAAAGTAGGGGAAAACTGTTAAGTCTGCATGTGAGGAGAACAGAGCTTCTTCCTCAAGATACAGAGGCATAAGAAGGTTGGTTTTAGGAGAGAAAATTTAAGAGGAAACTATTCTCGAAGTGCTAGTCCAAGTGCCAGTTGAAATACCAGTTCAAGTGCTAGTTCTAGTGTCTATTCCAGTTCAACATTCCTTCCCAACAGTTGCAGAAAAGCAATAAGAGGTAAGGGAACCAACACTAGCTTGGTTTTTTTATTCCCTCAAGACACCCAAGAAACCCCATACACCCAAGACACCTACAAGGAGAAAGGATAATATTGCAATTCACTCTTATTCATCCTTTGAAGAAGATAACACTGATGAAGACTTTTCAAAGATAGAATATGAAGAAGGTCAGTCTAGTGGTATGGTGCAGAAGAGAAAAAGGGTTTCCTATATCCCAAATCCATATACTAAGAGGCCTCACACTCGGCCAAAAAAGAAACTTAGATTGAATAGAAAAATGATTTCTAACCGAAGACTGAGAGATGAAGTCATCAATATTGATGAAAGCCCAAATAAGGAAACCAAGAAGGCGAGAGCTAAAAAACAAAATCATACAGGAAAAAGAGCTAGAAGGCTCACTAAGGCAGAGTATCTTAAGATATTTTCTTCAATACTTGATTTCATCTAACCCTTTCAGGAGAAGCTCATACATTTTTGGCCTAATTGAAAAACACAACTATTTGCAGAATTTTCAGTTATAGTTGCTTAATTTTGAAAAAGGCATCTATTATTTCCTAGGTTTTTGGATGAAGAGAGTGGAGGCAATTTTGTTTAAGTCCTGAGGGGTGCTACTAAGGAGCAGTTACATGCATGCATTATCCACAGAATTAGTTGCTGCCGTGTGTCATTGATCAAGCTTCCTTCTAAATTTCAGAATTTTGTTTTTCACTTTTTGAGGGAAACAACCACATGTCATCTTCAACTGTTGTTTGCAATTTTTGTGGAAGTGGTTGCACAAGAACTGAGGAGCAGTCTTCCAACAGATTTTCACATCATTCAACCACTTTGAATTGTGAGCCATCATGGTGTTTAATTTATTTATGTTGTATCACTTTTTATTAAACTTTAAGACAAGCCAAATGTTTTGTATGAGATTGTAATACCTTTTTAGAAAAGATTCACACATTTTGTGGAGATGTCAGTATAATGTCTTTTGTATATATATGATAAAGCTCCATGAAGAAAAGGTTCGTGCTTTATGAATATTTTTCTCATATGATTAGTGTAATTTTCAGTGAATGATATTGGAAAAGACTTTTGAGGACTTATTACCTACTTGATATGTGTATTGTTAATCTTTCTGTGTGTTTCCACACATCATTTTCTTCAGTTGCAGTTTGTAAATTTAGATGTTGTTGTATGTTTTTATCAGTCTCTTGATATGTTTATGTATTTTATCAAATTTATTAGTCTCACATAGTGAGCTTTCTTGATGAGATATACATAATGAAAATTTAAAGAGCATTCCTTATGACAGTCACTTTTCATGATATTTCAGTAAGATTATTGTAAGTCTTGATATAGCCTTCTCTTGTTGAAATATTGTCAAATTGTTCCTTGTGTTATTTTTCGCCAAAAGTAGTGGATTTCTGCCTTGCAGACCCATTGTCTCTTCTTCTATTTCACACTCTCTTCTCTCCATAGGTTACAAAATTATCTTTTTGCTACCATATCAGGACTCAATACCCTCATTAGTGTGACAATGAAATTGACTGAAATCCCTTTTCACTAATTGAGGGTTTAAAACACCTACTAATCGTATAATCCAAATCATTAAATTTCCTTAGAGCTTAGGATGTGTCTGGTCAAGCACTTGAAGTAGTCCAAGTGTTGATTCTAGCGCTAACATCTTTTGTTGCGTCTGCCCGGAGACAAAGGCCTTGAAACGAAGTATTTTCCCAAGTCTCTTGTTTTAAAATGGTTGATAATCAATTCTTGATGGTGAACAAGAATTGGTGACTTGAAGAAGACTGAAAATTGGTTCACCCGATGACTCCGGAATGAGGAAGAGTGTTGGAAAAATACTCAGAGGGGGGGGGGGGTGAATCAGTATTTAGAGCTGACTGTCAATTTTTTTGTTTTCCTTTCTCTTAAAACCATATGTTATATTACTGCATCCAACTTGTATGTCCAGAGATCTTATTATGTCTTTAATTAGATCATTGCATCATTTATTGATCAGATAAGCAGTAGGCATGAACAGAAATAACAGAACAAACCAATAAGAAACACATATGAACACCAGGATTTAAGGTGGAAACCCGATTCGGGAGAAAACCACCGCTGCTGTTATCTCAGACTTCAATCTTTATTATAAAGAGAACTTTTACAATTTTTATGCTGGTGCAAACTTATACCAGCACGCAGGCACCCACTTGCAGAAGGCTACTGCCTTCTCTCGTTTACCAGCCTTTCCTGGAAGGGAGCTACAACCCCCTGTTCTCATTTACCAGCTACCATTGGAAGGGAGCTACAACCCCCCTCACTGAAGGCTTCGACCCTCAGCACCCCTGCGGACAACGTTTCATCAATTTTCAGACTGGATCCACCAGATTTATTCATTCAATACACTCACACCAGTTCTTCATGATTCAAAACCAGAGATTCATCATCGTCAGATCATTATATCCATGGGTGCATTGTAGTTTCATATTTATCAGTTAAGAACAAAGTTCGCCCATACAGATATTTCTCAGAGAAATTTATTCATTTTTTTTAACCCTTACAAAGCATACATTCTTCATGATTTCGTCAGTCGATTAAACCAGGAATTAACCATCATCTGATCTAGAGATCTTGATCATCATATTCACAGGTGCACCACAGATTCAGATATATCAGAGTTTCTTTAGATATCTCTAAAAGATATTCGTTTATTATCAACCCTTTCGCATGCACTGTAATATCCCCAAAGGGGAATAACCAGTAATAAATAGAAATACACCAATACAGATATAGAAAATATAATACTGAACCAGATCACTGAATCATAGCACATGGAATACCAGAAACTGAGCCATTTTATTAATCAGAAAGTACATAGAGAGGAGTACAATAAATCAGAATAAGTGCACCTATCCTTGCCCTAGGCAAGTGGAGACCCTCTCAACAGAAAATGGCTGCAACAAGGACAGCGTCCTAGCTGCTCTGCAAGCTGAAGATGAACGCGGCTGATGTTGAGGGCCGAACAACGATAGAATTTGATCTCCCGAGCGCAAACCTCCCCCACAATAAACGCGCTCCTGCCCGCTGGTGACGAACGAGCGCGGTGGAGAGCACGGTCACCAAATCCTCCGGACGAATGAGTCGACCTGCGAAGGCACAAGCAGCTGATGGCTTTGCGCCTCTCCCAAGTACGCTCGCCCGAGGGATCGGCGTCCTGCCCGGTGGATGCGCTCCACCGAATATAGGATACGACGGATGCGACCTCCAAACGGTCTGCGTCCTTCCGCTTACGGTCTGCGTCCTCCCCTGTCGGATACGCACGCAAACCTTGGGATCTACACTGGACCAACAATATCTCTTCGAGGATCTACAACCTCTGGTGGATACGATGTTATTCATCGGTCCCGGACTAGATGCGCGATATTTCCTCAGATCTGCAACTCCCCAAGATGGATCTAGGGCTAAACCTCCAGATCTGCAAGATACAAGACTGGATCTGCAAGTGGCTGCTCAGATCTACCCTTTTCCAAGATTGGATCTAACAATAGGCCTTCAGATCTGCAACCCTTCCCTTCAGAAATGGACAGCGTCCTCCCTTCCAGACACCAGCAGTCGTTCTCCCTTGCCGGGGACGGGCTGCGTCCTTCTGGGGCAAGCGTCCTCACCCTAAAAATAAGCTGCGTCCTCTCTGATGTTTCGTGGCGTCCTCTCCTCGATGAGCACGCGGCCCGCTGGGCTTCCTCCTCGGTTACCATGGAAAGCATTCTTTCGCCTTTCTTGCTCTTTGAGACGAGTGTACTCGAGAACAAACCTTATTGGGGCGGGCACTCGGGAGGTACGAAGCTAAGGGTGAAACCGAAATACACGGGGCCGGCATGGTCCAAGAAGCTAAGGTGAGATCTCCGGCAAGGAGACACTCGTGCACTAAGCAGTGCTGCAGACCGACTAAACAACCGGCGTGCTGAAGCAGACAAAGTCTAGCTATCAATAAGAATATCAAATCATGAATGATCAAATGAGGTGAGAGCCTCTCCTTTTATAACATCAAACTCCCTCCAAAAACTTAACTCTCCCTGGATCTGCGCAGTTTACCTTGGGTTAGCCTGATGCCTCCCCCATCATATCCACGTGGACCCCCAAGGCCCCCTCTCTAAGTTACAACGTCAATCTACTAGGAAAAAGAACACTTTATTATAAAGTGAGGTGACTAAAGTGAGGTGACCCCTCTTATTTCTCACTTTATTTATTATCTCTATCTAAAACGGCAAAATAAAGCAAAAAATGCAATATTCCAATTAGCAAGGCTAATTGGGAATATTACAGTCTCCCCCGGCAAAACGTTGCTTGTCCTCAAGCAACTGAAGTGAGGGATGCTGTAAGATCTTCTCATCTTCCCAAGTGGCATCCTCATCTGGCAGATTCTTCCATCTCACCAGGAACTCTCTGATCTTCCTGCTCCGCAGCTGTCTCTCCCTGGTGTCAATAATGGCCTCTGGCTGTAATACCAAGTGCCCCTCATCATCTGTCGGTGGTAGCTCCCCGGTGACTGTCACGTGCTGGCCCAGTGCCTTCTTCAGGCATGATACATGGAAAATGTTATGAATCCGGCTGCCTTGGGGCAGCTCCAACTCATATGCAACCTGTCCGATCCTACGAATCACCCTGTATGGTCCATAAAAGCGAGGCTTAAGCTTCTCTGCCCCCTTCTGTTTGAGTGAAGACTGGCGGTATGGATGTAACCGTAGGTAGACCAAATCCCCTACCTCAAAGTGTCTCTCCACTCGCCCCCTGTCTGCATATAGTTTCTGCTGATTTTGTGCGGTGGCTATGTTGTCCTTGAGAGCCCGGAGGATGTCTTGGCTCTCTTGGATCCATAATTTGGCTCGTGGAGCCCTGCTAACACCAAACATCACATCCACAAAAGATAAGGAATGGTGTCCATACAACGCATAGAAAGGTGTCATGCCAATGGTCATGTGGTGGGTTGTGTTGTAGCAGTACTCGCCCAGATGTAGCCATTTCAACCATGCTCTCTGCTGCCCACTGACGTAGTTACGCAAGTAGCCCTCCAACCACTTGTTGACTATCTCTGTCTGCCCGTCTGTCTGGGGATGATAGCTAGTGCTCGGTGTCAACTCAGTCCCTACCAATCGAAAGAGCTCCTGCCAAAAACCACCCATAAAACGGCTGTCTCTGTCACTAACGATGGTCTTGGGCAGACCATGTAATCTGAAAATCTCCCGGAAGAACAGCTCTGCCACCTGCGCTGCTGTATAATGTGCCGAAATGGCAAAAAAGTGAGCATACTTCGTTAGCCGATCAACTACCACGAAGATGCAGTCCTTGCCCTGCACTGTGGGCAACCCTGTGATGAAGTCCATCGAAACACTCTCCCACTTCCCCTCTGGAATGGGAAGCAGTCTGTGACCTGCCGAGATGGGTCATCTCCCTTTGTTGCGTGGCCGACCTCGCACCCTGACATGCGGAAGTACGTCCTCCTTGAGGCTTCCTTGCGCCACCGTCTCTCCGGATGGCCACGCATCTTGGTGAACACGATGGCCCATGATGGTGAATCATGGGAGGCATGGAGTAAGGCATGGAGTGTCTTCTCCTTGGTGGGGCCCCTCGGTCGAAGATCCGATCCTATGTTAGATGACCTCGTACGCCACCCTGTGTGTACTGTACACTTTCTGTCCATCCGGCCACCTCACGTACGAATCTGTCCTTGGAATACTCAAAGCAACGGTGGTCGAGCCTTCCAATCGGCGTCCAGCTCACCCAACGGGGATAACGTGGGTGGGGTCTACGGGAAAGGGCATCTGCTACCACGTTATTCTTCCCTTTGACATACTCTCTGTCAAAGTCGTAAGCCTGGATCTTGCTGATCCACTTCTGCTGCCTCTCCTGTAACTGCTTCTGCTCCAGAAAGTACTTCAGGCTGTTATGATCTGTCCTGACTCTGAATCTGCCGCCTACCAAGTACTGCCGGAATTTGGCCAATGCATGCATGATGGCCAGATGGGATAAAGTCTCTCATGTGGAAGGAGCTTCCGGCTCTCGAACGCAATCGGATGACCCTCCTGCATCAAAACTGCTCCAATCCCTTCCCCTGATGCATCGCACTCTAGGACAAAGGGTTGAGTGAAATCGGGCAATGCCAGTACCGGACAACTACTCATCACCTCCTTGAGCTTATCAAAAGCTCGCTGGGCGGTATCCGTCCAACTGAATGCCCCCTTCCTCGTCAGCTCTGTGAGGGGTGCAGCAAGCTGTGAGAAGCCCTTGACGAAATTCCTGTAGTAAGTACAGATACCAATGAACCCTCTACACTCTGTCACATTCCGCGGCTCTGGCCAGTCCCTGATAGCCCGGATCTTCTCGTCATGGACTCTCACCCCGTCCACTCCTATGATGTGTCCCAAATACAACATCTCTGTCAATCCAAACTCACACTTGGAGAGTTTGGCAAAGAACTGCTGCTCCTCCAGAATGCGCAAGACTGTCTCAATGTGCTGGAGGTGCTCCTCCAAGGTCCTGCTGTATATGAGAATATCATCAAAGAAAACCAGTACGAACTTCCTCAGATGATCCCTGAAGATATGGTTCATGCAAGACTGAAAAGTGGCAGGTGCATTGGTCAGCCCAAATGGCATGACCAGAAACTCAAAGTGCCCATAATGACACCTGAAAGCAGTCTTGGGAATGTCCTATTCCCTCATGCGTATCTGATGGTACCCGGATCTCAAATCAATCTTTGAGAAGAATCGTGCTCCTCTCAACTCGTCCATCAACTCATCGATCCTGGGAATGGGGTACCTGTTTTTCAGGGTCTTCTTGTTCAGAGCCCTGTAATCAATGCACATGCGTAATGTGCCGTCCTTCTTCTTCACCAGCACTACTGAAGAAGCGAAAGGACTGGTACTGGGTCGAATGTGTCCAAGGGCCAGCAACTCCTGAATGGCCCGCTCTATCTCATTCCGATAGGCCTTGGGATGCCTATACGGTGTGGTGATCACTGCCTGTATCCCCTGCTCCAACTCGATCGTGTGCTCAAACCCCCGATCTGGTGGCTGTCCTGGTGGAATGTCTCCAAAAACTACTGCATACCTGTCGAGAAGAGTCTGTAGATCAGGGTGCACCGCCCTTCCCGTATCTACTATCTCTGAAGCCCGCAACTCGACTGCCCACTCTATATCTCCCCTGCGGAATGTCGCATCCATCCTGTGTGCCGATACTGTCTGGGGCGGATATGTGTTCTGTCCTCGGATCTTCTCATGCCTCCCCGTCTTGGGATCATCCCACTCCATTTCCAAGGCCTTCCAATCTGTTGTGACCTTCCCCAGAGTGATAAGCCACTGCACTCCCAATATCACATTGGTGTCCAGAATGTCCACCACAAAGAAGTGATCAGTCAAAGTATAGGTGCCCATCGTCACTGATAACTCTGGTACATATCGAGCACAAGCCATGGTCTGATCCCCTGGAACCAAAACCGAAAACCCATCAAAGCTCTCCGTGGGTATGCCTCTCCGTGCGACCATCTGGGCATCGATGAAATTGTGGGTGGCCCCACTATCAACTAGAACTGAGACACGCTGTCCCCGCACTGTCCCACGTACACGCAATGTCAGATACTTGGGGACTCCTCGTAATGCTGCTAGAGCTCCCCCAGTAGGTGCAAATGATGCCTCTCCTGCATCGGGTGGTGGAGGTGGTAAAGCACTCTGCGCTGCATAACACTCTCCTGCCTCCTCATCATCCAACTCATCCTCTTCTCCACTTCCCTCGGAGAAGACCTCTATGAAATGTGCCTTCCCTGCTGTGCACTTGTGTCCTGGTGCCCACGGCTCCTGGCAGGTGAAGCACAATCGCTTCCGTCTCAGCTCTCTCCTAGCCTCATCATCATACTGTCCTCGTCCGGGATTCGCCTTGGGAGGCGGAATCCTCGTGTCCTTACCCTTAGGCTGGAAAGCCTGTCTCTGGGGATAAGGTGGCCGAGTCCTAGGCAAGACATCTTGTAGGTCACGTGCCCTACTGATAGCATCCTGAAGTGTAGCCGGTTTGTTCGATCGGACTAGACCACGAAGTGGTTCTGACAGCGCCTCTACAAACATCGTGATCAACCGAGCTGCTGATATGTCAGGTACCATCACTGAAACCCTCAAAAAGTCTGAGATGTATGCCTCTGCACTACCTGTCTGTCTGAGCTTGGTCAGCTCGAGGAAAGGCTGATCCGGGTCCTTCTGGTCAAAACGTTTCACCACTCTCCTGGTGAAATCAGCATATGTAGTCACTGCGGAATGCCCCAGTGTTGTCAACCCATGAAACCACCAGTTCTGGGCCTCACCCTCTAGATGTAATGCAGCCATCTTAATGGCCTCCCTCTCTGGCATCTGGTTAAGCTGAAAATAGAGGTCTAGTTTCTCCACCCAAGACCTGGCTGTAGTCTTTGGTGACCCATCAAACATCGGCAAATGAAATTTGCTGGCTGCACGGTTACTATCACGGTGGGAGCCCCGTCCCTTATTTCGATCATGAGGCTTGCCGCCACATCGGAACTGGATATATTGATTGAAAGGGAAAGCATCCATGAATTCCTGTCCCATGCTTTGCCAGTCTGCAACAGAACTGCATGATGATCGAGACCCCCATCTCTTGATGCCGTTTGCTCCTCTTCCTCTACCGGGAAAGTAGGCATGGTAGGTCGCGTGTCCATGGAATCGACCTTCTGCGCTGTCACAATGGGAATAGCATCCGGTATGTAACTAGACGCGCCCGATCCTTCCCCCACCTGAAAGACCCTAGGGGGTTCTTTCTGCGTCCCCTTTGCAACCTTCTTGGTTACCTCCCGCATGAATGCATCCATCTTTGCATCCATCTTCTCCGTCAACTTCTCAGTCCACTTTGCCAACCTGGCCTCCATTGGATTCCGCGCCCGCCTCTCGAATCGAATCGCTTCCCCGAGGAGACGGGGTGACTCCTAGGTGTCAGACTCAAGACCATTGGCCGAGCCGTATCTATTTCCGATATCATCGGCAATATCCCCCAAAGGGGAATAACCAAATAATAAATAGAAATACACCAATACGTATAGACTATAGAAAATATAATACCGAACCGCATCACCGAATCATAGCACATGGGAATACCGTAAACCGAGCCATTTTATTAATCGAAAGTACATAGAGAGGAGGACCATAAATCAGAGTAAGTGCACCTATCCTTGCTCTAGGCAAGTGGAAACCCTCTCAACAGAAAATGGCTGCAACAAGGACAGCGTCCTAGCTGCTCTGCAAGCTGAAGATGAACTGCGCTGGTACTGGGGCTGAAGACTGATAAATTTGCTGATCTCCAACTGCAAACCCTCCACAATGAAAAACGCTGTCTCTGCTAGTGACAGCGCAGAAACAGATAGAGCACCAATCACCAAATCCTCCAGACAAATAGATCAGCCTCTGAAGGCTAGAAAACGCTGTTGAGCCTGCCTCTCCCAAGTCTGCTCATCAGATTAGCGTCCTACCAAGTGGATCTGCTCCTGAACACTCAGATCTGACAGATCTGAAGCCTCCAAACCAGATCTGCGTCCTTCCCTTCCTGATCTGCGTCCTCCCCTATCAGATCTGCCACCAAACCTTCAGATCTATGCTAGATCTGACAATATCTCTTCAAATCTACAGCCTCTAGGGCTGGATCTGATGTTAACCCTTCAGATCTGACTAGATCTGCCAATATGTCCTCAGATCTGCAACTCCCCAAGATGGATCTAGGGCTAAACCTCCAGATCTGCAAGATACAAGACTGGATCTGCAAGTGGCTGCTCAGATCTACCCTTTCCAAGATTGGATCTAACAATAGGCCTTCAGATCTGCAACCCTTCCCTTCAAAAATAGACAGCGTCCTCCCTTCCAGACTTGACAGCGTCCTCCTCCTTACTGGACAGCGTTCTCCCTTGCCAGAACTGGACTGCGTCCTTCCTAGGACAGCGTCCTCACCCTCCTGAATAAAACTGCGTTCTGGATGAGACAGCGTCCTCTCCTCAATGAACTGCGCAGCCACTAGAGGGCTTCTCCTCCTCAGATTTGCTTCAGAAACTGCTGCTGCTCTGCTACTGGAACTGAAAAGTGTACTCAGAACAAACCTTACTAGGGCGGGCACTCGAAGTCCCCCGAAGCTAAGGGTGAAACCAGAAAACCTTACCAGGGCCGGCACTCGAAGTCCCCGAGGCTAAGGGTGAGATCTCCGACCGGAGACACTCGTGCACTAAACAGTGCTGCAGACCGACTAAACAACCGGCGTGCTGAAGCAGACAAAGTCCAGCCATCAATAAGAATATCAAATCATGAATGATCAAATGAGGTGAGAGCCTCTCCTTTTATAACATCAAACTCCCTCCAAAACTTAACTCTCCCTGGATCTGCGCAGTTTACCTTGGGTTAGCCTGATGCCTCCCCCATCATATCCACGTGGACCCCCAAGCCCCCCTCTCTAAGTTACAACGTCAATCTACTAGGAAAAGGAACACTTTATTATAAAGTGAGGTGACTAAAGTGAGGTGACCCCTCTTATTTCTCACTTTATTTATTATTTCTATCTAAAGCGGCAAAATAAAGCAAAAAATGCAATATTCCAATTAGCAAGGCTAATTGGGAATATTACATGCACACTGTTCTTCATGATTCTCATCACCTTATATAGTTTTCGCCTTTATTAAAACCTTGGGTCAAAACCATCCAACTACCAATGGTATTCGTGGACAGGGTCAGAATAGATAATCCAGCGAGGTCTCCATAACTCACACTGTTCTATTGATCTTGGTAATTAAATAATTAATTTAATGCTTTTGAACTTAACTTTAGGATTAAGGTTAACCTTTCGCATTTTAACGCTTTAAAACAATATGATAAACCTTTGACCCTGGGCCCACAAATATAGTCAATAGCCAATCAAATACGCGCATGGTACCATAAGTAAATTTCGCGCAAGTCTAGCGTCTGATCACTGTTAGATTAGCAAGTTTCCAGATCAACGACGTATATGCATATCAATCGACCTCTGATGCCGAACTTTAACGTGCGATGGCCCGACGTACCTGTGTTAATCTTCGCGCACCTTCAACAAATGATGACCGTCCGATGACCCCTTCCCAGATCAACGAAACTCAACGATATCGCTGGGCATCCTGGGTCGAACTATAACGCGCGATAGCGCACAATGACAAGCGGTTTTCCGTGGGTCCACCTCGCCACGCGTCAACGTTTCTATGGAATCGCTCCCCAACCAGGAAATACCGCCCATAACCGAAAGGTGGTGCGATAAAACCCGAAAACCGCCTTCACTATTCACTCGGTCATGGTTCCGCCCTTCTACTCCTGGTTCTGTCCAACTTCGCGTTCCTTCGTCCGATCTGAGATCAATGGTTAGCGGGAGCACAAACAGCCCGACAGTTAACATGGAGGGGTGCCTCCGCAGTTGACCCGCTCATCGGGCATTGACCAGAGATCAATGGTCACAATTTATTGCGGGAGCACACCTCGACAGTTTTGAACCAGCGGAGGGGTGCCTCCGCAACCACCAGAAGAGAGTGTCGCTACGGAAGCGGCACCACTGCCGCGACCAAGGTTCCGCTACTCCATTAATCTGCACCATCTCCCATCAACTGCCTCATCAGATACAGAGTATCATTCAAGCCTTCCAATTATACAAGACATCATTCGACTCCATTTCAGAGATTATTCACACAGAGGTTTAGGGGATTCCACACAAGAATTACATCAGTCAATACACATGTCCCTAAATCTGCAACAATGATTTCATTCCTCTCTGGGCACCGTAGGTATCCTTTGCCTATTATGAAATTGGCCACATAGGTCATATATATTCCAGATTTACTCAACCATACTTAACACAATTCCATAGTTCTTCATCAACAAATACAAATGAAATCAACTATAAAACCCTCCTGGTCTTGGCCAGATATTCAATTGGTCCTTCAATTTATTACCTTGTCTCTTTTGCCTTATGGATAGTTTAGGTGCTGCTCCTGTCTTTGCCAATTCCTTTGCCATTAATGACAACATTTCCAACAATATCACCCTTTGGCATTGATGGCAATACTTATATTTTTTTTGTCTTACAAAAGCCGCCCTTTTTGCTTTTCCTCCCCCTTTGTCATCAATGGCAAAGGGTTGATCAAGATTCTTTGGACCAACAAAACTGTGCTCCCCCTGGGATCATGCTGCATCTTTAAACATAATATTCAATGAAATAACAGAAATTAGAATGATCAAGATAGAAAATTCTCAAACATGAGATCAGACTGCAACAAATAATTAGAATGCCAACAATGCATCTTGACCAATGCTCCCCCTTGACATGTGCATTCTTTTCATATGACCAATGCTCCCCCTAAGCCTGTGCATTCAGAGATGCCCAACTGCACCTCACAACCGATTTAATCTTCTGTGTTTAAGTAGATCTAATCTTTTGCATGGCAGAGACTACTCCCAGTTTCTGTCTGAGATATTCGAACGCTTCCTTGGGTAGAGGTTTGGTAAATATATCAACAACTTGTTCTTTGGAGGGAAAATATTCCAATTTCACCTTTTGTTCAAGCACTTGTTCACGTAAGAAGTGATACTTGATGGGAATGTGCTTGGTCTTCGAATGCATAACAAGATTCTTTGAGATACTGATGGCACTTGTGTTATCACACATAATGGAAATAGGAGGTGAAAATTTGATTTGAAAGTCTTGTAAGGTTTGCATCATCCAGAGAAGTTGAGTGCAACATGATGCAGTAGCCACATATTCTGCTTCTGCTGTAGATAAAGAAATAGAGCTTTGCTTCTTTCTAAACCAAGATACTAACTGGGGCCCCATATAGAATGCACCACCACTAGTGCTTTTCCGATCATCAACACTTCCAGCCCAATCTCCATCAGTGTATGCATGAAGAGTAAGATCAACATTCTTTGGATACCATAGTCCAAAGTATTGAGTTCCTTGTAGATATTTTAATATTCTTTTCACAGCCTGAAGGTGAGACTCCTTTGGATTAGCTTGGAATCGTCCAACAATCCCAACCGCATGCATGATGTCTGGTCTTGTCCCAGTAAGATAAAGTAGACTTCCTATCATAGATCTGTATTCTGGTTGATTCACCGTGGGGGAGTCATCATTAGAACTGAGATTACATCCGGTTATCATTGGTGTACTTACAGGTTTGCAATCTTCCATGCCATACTTATTCAAGATTTTCTTGAGGTATTTTTCTTGTGATAATAATATGCCATCTGTTGCTTGTTGCACTTGCAAGCCAAGAAAGAATGTTAGTTCCCCAAGTAAAGACATTTCAAATTCTTACTGCATGTCAAAAGCAAATTTCTGACTCATAGACTCTTCATTACTTCCAAAAATTATATCATCAACATATACAACCATAATCAATAGTTTTTCATTTTCAATTTTTGTGTATAAGTTGCTATCAACAGACCCCTTTGAAAATCCTTGTTGATGAAGATATTTGTTAAGACAATAGTACCATGCCCTTGGAGCTTGTTTGAGACCATATAGAGCCTTTTTAAGTCTACAAACACGTTTTTCATCATTTCCCAAAATGAATCCTTCTGGTTGTTCTATATAAACTTCTTCTTCTAGATCACCATTGAGAAAAGCAGATTTAACATCCATTTGATAAACTTTGATTTGTTGGAAGCTTGAAAAAGCAAGAAACATTCTTATGGCTTCAAGTATGGCTACAGGAGCAAAGGTTTCTTCAAAGTCTATACCTTCTTGTTGAGCATACCCCTTGAAAACAAGTCTAGCTTTATTTCTTATAACATCCCCATTCTCATTTAACTTTTTTTTGAATATCCATTTAGTTCCAATGACATTTTTGTCATGAGGTCTTGGTACTAATTCCCAAGTGTGATTCTTTTCAATTTGATCAAGCTCTTCATTCATGGCTTGAATCCAACATTCATCTTTGCTAGCTTGACTGATATTGTGAGGTTCAATAGTGGACAGAAATGCCAAATTGATAGAAGATCCCATAAGAGTCCTTCTTGTTTGTACACCTAATCCCTTTTCTCCCAAAATTTTAGATTCTGGATGATTCTTTTGAACATATCTGGATGGAGCCTTTTCAGACAGATCATCTTCGGGTTCTTCATTGGGTTCACTGTTTGTATCATTACTATTTGATATAGAAGGATATATGTCATCATCATCGTCTTCATTTGTTGTTTGTTTTTTCTTCTTTTGGAGCTGATGGAGACTCATCAATAACAACATCTATACATTCAACAATCTTCCGAAGTCTTTTATTGTAACATTTATATGCCCTACTCCTAGAGGAGTAACCAAGAAATATTCCTTCATCTGCTCTGGGTTCAAACTTGCCAAGTTTTTCATCATTATTTTTGATAAAACATTTGCTTCCAAAAATTCTAAAATGCTTTACAGTGGGAGAATTACCATACCAGAGTTCATATGGAATTTTATCACTATTTACACGAACATGTGCCTTGTTAAGAATATTTACTGCTGTATGTGCTGCTTCTCCCCAAAATGTGTCAGGTGTTCCGGAATCATCAAGCATAGCTCTAGCCATTTGTTGAACTGTTCTGTTCATTCTTTCTGCAACAACATTTTGTTGTGGAGTGCCAGCTACAGAGAATTGTCTTTTTATGCCATGTTGTTCACAAAATTCAAGGAATTCATCTGATGTATATTCTCCTCCTCGATCAGATTTGAGGCACTTAATTTTTAGATCTAATTCATTCTCAACTAGTGCTTTGAATATCTTAAATTTCTCAAATGCTTCATCTTTGTGTTTAAGCAACCCAATCCAACACATTCTAGAGAAATCATCAATGAATAAGATATAGTATTTTTCACCACGTGGTGACTTTTTCCTCATATGTCCACATATGTCAGTATGAATGAGTTCAAGAGGCTTACTTGATGATCCTTCTTTGGCATTAAATTGTACTATGGTTTGCTTACCAAATTGGCAAGATTTGCATATGATATTTTCAGGTAGAGTAATATTGGGAAGATCACGAATAGCTTTAAGTTTGCTTGATTTGTTGATTTGAGAGAAGCTCAGATGCCCCAACCTTCTATGCGATAGCCAATTTTCTGAAGATTTACTCAAGTAACATTGTTATTTGCAGTTCTTCAATACTTACAGGTTGCTTGGAGTTCTTTTTCCTTTTATAATTTCTTTACCAATATCAATATCACGTACCACACATTCTTTTGAACTAAAGACTACTTCAGTTCCTTGATCACACATTTGACTTACACTGAACAGGTTATGCTTTAACCCATCCACATACATGACTTCATTAGCTTTCACCTTTTCTTTTAGAAAAACAGACCCTTTTCCCTTAATGACCACAGGAGTATCATTTCCAAATGTAACATTCTTTTCTTTTTCTAAAGCACTATATGTTAGAAGTTTGCTTTTGTCACCTGTCATGTGTCTTGAGCATCCACTATCAATGTACCATTGGTTTTCTTCATCTTCTGCAAATAACGCTATGCCACAATTTTCAACATGTAATTCCTTCTTTTTCCATACTTTGGAGCTTGAAGGAACATGTTCTTTTGGCTGAACTTTGCTCCTGCATTCAAATTCTTCATGGCCAAAATTATTGCAATAAGCACATTCAACTTCATTTTGAAGAGGAGAAAAGTTGTTATAAGTATTCTTCTTTTTTTCAATATCAATCCTTTTCTTTCTTGCTTCTCTTGTCATGATGGTTTTATATGCAACACATTGAACAACTTTATGACCAAAATTGTGACATGAGAAACATTGTCCATTGAAGAAGAAATTTCTGCGATCATAAAATCTTCTACTTGAATTTACCTGTTGATTGGTGTTTCTTTGAAAGACATTCTTGTTAGTGTTCTTTGAATTGAGATGATCATGCTTTACCTGTAAAGATTCTTTATTCCCTTGCTGAGTGGCAGCATGTTGTAAACCAGCTGTAACTACTTTTAGATAATTTGGTGCTGAAGCCTGAGAAGATTCTCCGATATATCCAAGACCTGTCTTTATAAGAGGAGAACGTTGTACCTTGATAATCTCATCTAAGGTTTCATATCCTTTAGCAAATCTAAGATTCAGAGTCTTTACTTTCTCAAGTTCTTTTCTTAGACTTACTACTTCACACTCTAATTTCTCATTGTGTTTCTCTTTTTCTTCAAGCCGATTTTCCAGAGTTTCTATAGTTATTTTACTCTCTTCTAAGAAAATTTTGAGATTATTGTTTTCATCAAGAAAATCACCGTCTTCTAGAGCATCCGCAAAAGTATCCTTTCTTCTCTAGATTCCTTTTCAAATGCCATGAGAAGTCTAAGATCTTGTTCACATTCTTCCTCACTATCAGATAACCCATCACTGTCTTCATGAGTATAGTAACTCTTTCTACTGCTAAAACGATTCCTATTCCTTCTTGCTACTTCCTTCCCCTTTTTATGTGTTTCTTTATAAGGACACTTAGCAGCATAATGACCAACTCTTCCACAATCAAAACATTTGAAAGGAAGCTTACCTCTGAACCGTCCTGTGCCAAGTTGAAGTTTCTTTACAAATTTTATCTCATCTTCTTCTAAGATATATCCTGATCCTTCTATTTTTTGTACTTCCTTCCCTTTTGTAGAAGTTCTAAACACTGCTTCTTTGACTTCAGATGGTCCTCCTCTTCTCATTTCATATGCAGTTAGTATGCCATGAAGTTGCACCACAGTAATATTTTGAAGATCCTGCTTTTCTTCAAGAGCAAAAACTTTTGACTCAAATTTTGTCGTTAGTGATCTTAAGACTTTCTCAACCAAAGTAGATTCAGTTATTGTTTCTTCCAGATTTCTCATACGATTTACAATATCATTAAGACGTAAAAAGAAATTGGCAATTCTCTCCTCATTATCCATTTTTAGATTCTCATATTGAATTCTGAGAGTTTGGAGTTTAGCACTTTTAACCTTTGCATCACCTTCATAACTTAGAATGATTTTGTCCCATATTTCCTTTGCTGTATTCAGCTGCATGACTTTGACAAACTTTGATTCAGTTAGACTTCCCAATAGAGCATTGATAGCCTTTGCATTTGTTTCATAATTCTTTCTTTCCGTTGGATCTGTTGGTACTGCAGCTGGATATATATATCCTCCTTCAACAATTGCCCATACCTCTGCTCCCAGAGACTGAAGATAGGATCTCATCCTTGTTTTCCAGAAGATTAAATTGTCCCCGTTAAAGAGCGGAGGCCTGATAGATGATGTTCCAAATTGATTGCTCATCTTGCTTGATCTTCCTTCTAGCAGCTAAGCTTTTTCAGAAGGACCTGCTCTGATTCCAATTGTTGGAAAAATACTGAGAGGGGGGGGGGGTGAATTAGTATTTAGAGCTAATTGTCAATTTTTTTGTTTTCCTTTCTCTTAAAACCATATGTTATATTACTGCATCCAACTTGTATGTCCAGAGATCTTATTATGTCTTTACTTAGATCATTGCATCATTTATTGATTAGATAAGCAGTAGGCATGAACAGAAATAATAGAGCAAACTAATAAGCAACACATATGAACACCATGATTTAATGTGGAAACCCAATTCGGGAGAAAACCACCGCTGCTGTTATCTCAGACTTCAATATTTATTATAAAGAGAACTTTTACAATTTTTATGCTGGCGCAGACTTATACCAGCACGCAGGCACCCACCTGCAGAAGGCAGACTACCTTCTCTCGTTTACCAACCTTTCCTGGAAGGGAGCTACAACCCCCTGTTCTCGTTTACCAGCTACCACTGGAAGGGAGCTACAACCCCCCTCACTGAAGGCTTCGACCCTTAGCACCCCTGCGGACAACGTTTCATCAATTTTCAGACTGGATCCGCCAGATTTATTCATTCAGTACACTCACACCAATTCTTCATGATTCAAAACCAGAGATTCATCATCGTCAGATCATTATATCCATGGGTGCATTGTAGTTTCAGATTTATCAGTTAAGAACAGAGTTTTCCCATGCAGATATTTCTCAGAGAAATTTATTCATTTTTTTTAACC
The DNA here is from genome assembly GCA_034641835.2 of Pinus albicaulis. NCBI lineage: Eukaryota > Viridiplantae > Streptophyta > Pinopsida > Pinales > Pinaceae > Pinus > Pinus albicaulis. The sequence continues at coordinate 369,280,613 of CM076575.1, forward strand.
CTTACAAAGCATACGTTATTCATGATTTCGTCAGTCGATTAAAACATGAATTAACCATCATCTGATCTAGAGATCTTGATCATAATATTCACAGGTGCACCATAGATTCAGATATATCAGAGTTTCTTCACATATCTCTAAAAGAGATTCGTTTATTATCAACCCTTTCACATGCACACTGTTCTTCATGATTCTCATCACCTTATATAGTTTTCACATTTATTAAAACCTTGGGTCAAAACCATCCAACTACCAATGGTATTCGTGGACGGGGTTAGAATAGATAATCCAGCGGGGTCTCCATAACTCACACTGTTCTATTGATCTTGGTAATTAAATAATTAATTTAATGCTTTTGAACTTAACTTTAGGATTAAGGTTAACCTTTCGCATTTTAATGCTTTCAAACAATATGATAAACCTTTGACCCCGAGCCCACAAATATAGTCAATATCCAATCAAATACGCGCATGGTACCATAAGTAAATTTCGCGCAAGTCTAGTGTCCGATCATCGTTAGATTAGCAATCTTCCAGATCAACGACGTATATGCATATCGATCGACCTCCAATGCCGAACGTTAACGTACGATGGCCCGCCATACCTGTGTTAATCTTCACGCACCTTCAACAAATGATGACCGTCCGATGACCCCTTCCCAGATCAACAACGCTCAACGATATCGCTGGGCATCCTGGGTCGAACTATAACGCGTGATGGCGCACAGTGACAAGCGGTTTTCCATGGGTCCACCTCGCCACGCGTCAAATTTTCTATGGAATCGCTCCCCAACTAGGAAATACCGCCCATCACCGAAAGGTGGTGCGATGAAACCCGAAAACCGCCTTCACTATTCACTCGGTCATGGTTCCGCCCTTCTACTCCTCGTTCCATCCAACTTCGCATTCCGTCGTTCGATCTGAGATCAACGGTTAGCGGGAGCACAAATAGCTCGGCAGTTAACATGGAGGGGTGCCTCCGCAGTTGACCCGCTCATCGGGCATTGACCAGAGATCAACGGTCACGATTTATTGCGGGAACACACCCCGAAAATTTTGAACCAGCGGAGGGGTGCCTCTGCAACCGCCAGAAGAGAGTGTCGCTACGGAAGCGGCACCACTGCCGCCACCAAGGTTCCTCTACTCCATTAATCTGCGCCATCTCCCATCAACTGCCTCATCAGATACAAAGTATCATTCAAGCCTTCCAATTATACAGGACATCATTCAACTCCATTTCAGAGATTATTCACACAGAGGTTCAGGGGATTCCACACAAGAATTACATCAGTCAATACACATGTCCCTAACTCTGCAACAATGATTTCATTCCTCTCCGGGCACCGTAGGTATCCTCTGCCTATTATGAAATTTGCCACACAGGTCATATATATTCCAGATTTACTCAACCATACTTAACACAATTCCATGGTTCTTCATCAAAAAATACAAATGAAATCAACTATAAAACCCTCCTGGTCTTGGCCAGATATTCAATTGGTCCTTCAATTTATTACCTTGTCTCTTTTGCCTTATGGATATTTTAGGTATTGCTCCTGTCTTTGCCAATTCCTTTGCCATCAATGACAACATTTCCAACAAAGAGGGGTTCCAAGACCTACTACAAGGAGAAATCAGAGATCACCTATTGTGACTCCAGTTGTTGACCCAAAGAAGATCATTAAAGATGCAAAAGGAAAACAAGATAAGTTGAAGCCACATATTAGTCAGTGAAGAAGGTACATAAAAAGTACATTCCAAAACAAAAGGTACCTTCATCTACTTTAGAATCAAAAGAAGTTTTAGTTTAAAAATATTTTGCAGAAAATCTCAAGTTGAAACTGCTTCCCTAGAAAATAAAGTAGATGATGTTAACCTAGGCTCAATTGAAAGTTTTTCTCACTCATCATTTAGTAAATCTGAGATAAGTACTATTCCATTCAAAGAATAAAAAACACAAGTTTTAAGTGTCAATAAGGAATCATAAGAGTTTGTGTTGATAGAAGGGGAGTTAGAAAAAGTATTGGCAATTGCACCTTTTCTTGATAGGGATGTTTTGACTGAAGAAGATCTTAAAACCATTCTAAATTTCCTTTAAACTCATCCTGAATATCAGTATTTTATTACCCCTCAACAAGATTATTTTCCTCTGTTTCAAAATCCAGTTGTTGAGTCATCCTCTTCTCATCCACTAGAAGGGAGTGTTCTTGAAGGCCTCACTTTTAACTTATTTGACTTTTTAGCTCGGCAAAATAAATTTGAATTTACCTCAACCCCTCAAGAGACAATAATTGAATCTGATTCTTCTATAGAAGGTGAAGTCAAGACCTCCTCTATTCATATTTTTGAAAAACCTATTGTGTAACCGGCTCGAAAAATAGAAAAAAAGAGATATCAACGCCTTAGAAATAAGCCACTTCGAGGGGGAAACCTCCAATACATTACATAAATGAACAATTCTTGGATGATACAATTTACAAAACCTCATTTCTATATATAGGAGTCCATGTGGCCATAATGTAATCCTAGTGGGCCACAAGCACAATCCTAGCCGACCTAACAATAATAATTTAAGGGCACAATAATAACAAAATGGGGGTTACAAGGGTACAATAATAACAATAAGGGGGTTACACTAATAATAATAAGGGACTATACTAGTAATATAGGGACCTAACATGCCCCTCTCTCCTTCAAAAAAGTGTTGTCCTAAACGCTTGAGTAGCTTCCGGGTGCTTCAGATAAACTTCTCATCATCCCATGTAGAATCTTCAAGTGGGTAAGTTCTTCCACTCGATGAGATATTCGAAATTGATCGTATTCCGTAGCTATCGAGTTCTTGTTTCCGTGACTGTTTCAGGTTCCAATATGATTTTCCATCCTCATCAAGTTCTGAAAATATTGGTTGGACTGGAATTTTTTCACCTATAACCTTCTTTAATCATGAAACATGGAAAATTTGATGCACTCGCGAAGAAGCAAGAAGCTCCATTTTGTATGCCATAGTACCAATATTTTGCAACACCTTGTAAGGACCATAGTATTTTGGCAATAATTTATTATCCTTCTTAAATTTCTTGAGGGATGTTTGTTTGTATGGTTGTAGCTGTAAAAATACCCAGTCTCCTACATCAACCTCTCGCCGCGATGTTGATCCGCTCGTTGTTTCATTCGATTTGTGCCAAATCTTAAAGTATCCTTTAAGAGTTGGAGATCTCATAAATAGATGATTTTTGATGTTGAATTTTAGGTGAGAATAAATCGGTGCAATTATGCCTCGTTGTTGATTTTGTAGCTTTGCCGCAACACTAGAGCTTCTTATCTTTCCCGGCTTCCCCGCAATACCCCATAATTCGACTTCCTTTCCTTCTGAAAAAAATTTCAAGAAAAGTTCTTGAAAATTAAAAGCTACCGTCCCCAAAGATTGTAACCATTGTACTCATAGTACAACATCAACACCTCCCATAGGAATGGAAAGCATTGGACTAGTCAATACATATTCCCCCATGGTTAGCTTGATATTATGGCATTTTCCAGAGCAATTTATAGTTCCTCCATCTGCAACCATCACTTGACATTCTGGTGCTGGGTATAGGAAACAATTTAATTCCTTGGCTACCTTACAATGAATAAAATTATGGGTGCTACCTGAATCAATCAAGACTATTACCTTTTTCTTCTTGATTTTTCCTACTATCTTGAGAGTTTGAGGAGTGGTAATTCCTGCCAGTGCATTACACGATATGGTCGGATTCATTTCTTCCTCTTCTAGGGTTGGTTCCCGGTGTATATCCTCTTCTTGTTCATTTTCTTCTTCCTCTTCACAATCTATGTAAAATAATTTCTTCTCAGCACACTTATGACCTTTAGTGTATTTTCTATCACAACTGTAGCAAAGCCCTTTTGCTCTTTTTTCTTCCAATTGTTGTGGTGTCAACCTTGTAGGTTGTGGAAATCTAGTCATAGCAACACTTCCTTCTTTATAGAATTGAGTGGTAGGCTTCCTTGTCGCCATTATTTTACATTCAACTTTTCTTGCCAACCTGAATGCCTTCTCCAATGAATTCGGTTCCAAAACGCGAACTTCATGTTGGATGTTATCCTTTAAAGTGCCTATGAAGAGATCGATCTTGTGTTCCTCTGGAATATCAGTTACCCTTATATTCAATTTTTGGAAGTCCTGAATGTGCTGCCCCACTAAACCCTTTTGTTTGAGATTTATCAATTGGCTAAAGAAGGTGTTGCTCTTTGTATCCTCATAATGTGCTATCATTTCCTCCGTAAAAATTGACCAAGTGACAATTTTTTTACGGGAGAAAAGCCATCGATACCATAGAAATGTATTTTTTTCTAAATGTAAAGTTGCAATGCGTACCTTTTGTGTGTTTTGCACGTTATGGAGATCAAAATATTGCTCCATCTGTAGTATCCATGTTACAGGATCCTTTCCATCAAACTTCCTCATATCCATTTTTGAAATATGGTGGTTCTTCCCGCCAACATTAGAGTTTATGAAATCACGATTAACATTTATTTTGTTCTCATCATGAGGTTCTTCTTCTATCTTTTCACCATTAGGAAACATTTCTCGTATCAACTTTGTCACCGATGTCTACTTTTAGATTATTCTTCATGTTTTCCATGTTGTCTTTCATGTCATCCATCTTAGCTTCCATGCCAGCTTCCATGCCATCCATCTTAGCTTCCACGCATTTCTTCAAACTGTCCATCTTTTCTTCCACACCTTTCTTCAAAACTTCCATTTCCTTTTTTGTTGCTCTTTGCAAGAGTGAAATTTGTTGCACTTGCTCTTGTAATTTTGATAGATCATGTTGCAATTCTTCATCTTCATGAGTCATAATAGAGCCTTCTGAAGGCTTAATGGGTGTTGAATTATTTTTACGGGGCATCTTTTAGATCCCAATACTGATATCTATTCTACAATATGCCATTGGAATCAATTCAAATTGATTCTTCAAACAAAACTTATGCAATTCAGAAAAAAAATACACACCTTTTTCTTGCTTTTGAGGAGCTCAATATTGAAATTGGATTATCTCTGTGGTTGCAGTACTTCAATATTTGAACTTTGGTATCAACGTAGCCCTCTGAATTATCTTTCGAATGCCACAGGTATGACCTGATTTGGATTCTCCAAGACAACGTTGTGTCCAATCTCCCACAATGACCTAATTATGGACTAGTTCAGTAAAGCGAAATTGTATGACTTGCCACGTGTCACTGTTTCTTCCTTCGGCTCTAAAATTTATAGCCAAGAAACTATAGTCCATTTAATTGCAACCACTTTTTACGGCACTCCAATCTGATGCTCAGAGAGAGAGTTATGAATATTTTCCCACGATCACCTCTTTGAGATGAAATTTAGGAGCTTGAAAAAGCACTACCTTCCACATATCATATCTCTGAAAATATTTTGAACCAAGATCTGAATTTTTTTGACGATTTTCCTTAGGATTTTTTCTTTGCACCCTAAAAATTTCAGCTTCTTAACCTTCGTCGAAAAAACGTTATAGCGCAAATGCCACGATGACCTGTTTAGGAGCCTGAAAAAAAGACCTAACTTCCACAGATCATATCTCCAAAAATATTGCGAACCAAGCTCTAAATTTTTTTGATGATGTTCCTCAGGATTTCGGCTTCGCACCCTAAAAATTTCAGCTTCTGAAACTTCGTAGAAACAAGGTTATAGAGAAAATTCCATGATGACTTGTTTGGAGTAGCGAAACCCTAGAATCCAAAGCTCTGATACCAAATGTTGTGTAACCAGTTCCAAAAATAGAAGAAAAGAGATATCAACGCCTTAGAAATAAGCCACTTCGACGGGGAAACCTCCAATACATTACATAAATGAAGAATTCTTGGATGATACAATTTACAAAACCTCCTTTCTATATATAGGAGTCCATGTGGCCATAATGTAATCCTAGTGGGCCACAATGTAATCCTAGCCGACTTAACAATAATAATTTAAGGGCACAATAATAACAAAATGGGGGTTACAAGGGTACAATAATAAAAATAAGGGGGTTACACTAATAATAATAAGGGACTATACTAGTAATACAGGGACCTAACAAAACCATTGTTTTCAGTCCCAAAATTTGAAGAATCAACTCAAGGTTTCCAATTTTCTGCTGTCTCAAATCAGATTCAAAATCCACAAATTGTAATTCCTAATTCCCAAACAGCTACATCAACGAGTCATCCATCAAATGTACATTAGAAAACCATGGCTCAACCCGCCCTTACTAGGATGCAATAGATAGTGACTGCAAGATATGCGCCACTTGCTCTTCCTCAACCTTTGCATCCTCTTCCTCAAGGGGATTATCTGAAATATATTCCAAAATACACAGGGAAGGGAGAAGGAGTTTCTGTTGAGGAACATTTTGTTGCTTTCTATAGTTATTCTGATAACCAGAACATTGAACATGAAGCTGTCTGGTCAAGACTCTTTGTTCAAAGCTTGGATGGAGAAGCTCGTAAATGGTTTAGAAGTCTGCCACCAAACTCAATAACAGGAATATATGAATTGGAGGAAGTATTTGTGAAGCAATGGGGTGATGGGAAAGACGATGTGTACTATCTTAAAAAGTTTGGAACTCTGAAAAAGAAGACAAATGAGTCATTGGCTGATTTTACAAAGAGGTTTAACAAAATTTATCATAAAATTCTTGAAGAAATTAAACCTCATGAGAATACCGCTATGATAAATTTTTCCAATGCTTTAGATTCTGAGTTTGCTGTATGGTTAAGGGATGAGAAAGCATAAACATTGATGGATATGCAAGAGGCTGCAATTGGAGTGCAATATAATCTTATGGCTGCAAATAAATTCAAAATGGATGAGAAGAAAGCAACAAAGGAAAAAAAAGAAAATGAAAGAAGAAAAACCTTCTTCCTCCAAAACTCTTACAACATAAGAAAAGATTGATAAAATGTCTAATTTGATCAAGGAACTCGCCTCTAAGATGATAAAATTGGAGTTAGAAAACATACCAGCTGCTAGAGCCAATCAAAATGAAGCCAATAGAAATCAGGCTCCCTTCAGAAGACCTTTTCAACCTCAAAAAGTCCTACAACGCCCAAGGAGGAATGCCGATGATCAAAATGTTTAGCCTCCTTTGAATAATTTTGCTGAAGAAGAAGAACAAAAACATGATGAAGAAAATGAAGAAATAAACCTTGTAGGAGAAAAATCACAGTCAACTTGTTTGACTTTGCAAGAATATGAGGACCAATCAAGGATATGTTTGTTTTCAAGTGATGAGAATGCTCACATTCATGCAAAAAATGATAAAAAACAACAAGAAGCTCAAAACAAAAATTATCCTATAAGGTCTAAAGGTCTTGTTCAAAAACCTCAACAAAAATCATATTCTAACAAACAAGCTGCTAAACAAAAGGCCAAAGTCAATGAGGTTCTTCCACCTCATAATTCTGCCCCAATCATCAAAATTTATGCAGAAAACAAGGAATTAACTCCTCTTTATTTAAGTTTCAAATCAGAACTGAATAAAATTAAAATTCCTGTCCCATTTCTGGAATTGTTGGAAAATCCAGCATATAGAGAGTCTTTTAAAAGTCTTTTACAACCACCTCTCGCTCCTGATTCAGTCAATCTTGAGGATGAACATCCTACTATTTATTTAGGTTGTCATGTCCAAGACCAAAATGATGATATTTAACCACCTTTCTATCTCTCACGCAATATACATGAAAAATTGCTACATAATTGTCTATTAGATTTTGGGGCTTCTCACAATCTAATTCCAAATAAAGTGATGAATGAATTAGGATTAGAAATCACCAAGAAATACCATGACCTATACACCTTCGATTCCAAAAAAGTCAAGTGTTTAGGAGTGATTAAAGACTTGGTTGTTTCTCTTACCCAACTTCCTATTAAAAGCTTAGTGATGGACATCGTAGTTGCAGACATACCTTCTAGATTTGGGATTCTGCTTTCTAGATCTCGGTCTAAAAAACTGGGGGGAACCCTTCAGATGGATATGTCATATGCCATAATCCCAGTGTTTGGAGGAGAATTCAGAAGGTTGTATAGGGAAACCCAAATGGCCTATATCATTAGTAATCAAAATAATCCTTCAAATCATCCTATATATGCTAAGGAGAAGGAATTGGGGTCATCCATATTACACCTTTTTGCTGATGATAACAATTTCTAGCCTGAAATTAATGAAAAACAACACTTCCAAGATATGAATGAGCAGCATTTAGAGGGAGGACAAATCCAGAAATTTTACTTTGATGGAGCCTCATCAAGAGAATGATCGAGAGCTGGTGTAGTTCTCATTTCTCCCACTCAGCAAAGGGTAACTATGTCGTATAAACTACAATTTTCCACCACTAATAACACTGTTGAATATGAGGTGCTTGTGCTGGGTATGAAGGTAGCGAAAGACTTGGGAGCTGAACAAATAGTTGCTTGGTGATTCAGAATTGGTGGTAAGGCAAGTGAAAAACAACAATCAAGTTAAAAATTCCAAATTGAAGAATTATAGGAATGAAGTGTGGGACTTGATTGAGCATTATTTTTCAGCATTTAATATAAATTTTGTCACTAGAGAGGAAAATCAAGAGGCTGATTCACTAGCTATTGCTGCTAGTAATTTCAAAGTTCCTCTTGATGTCAAGGAAACATATGACGTTCAAATAAAAAACAGACCTTCTATTCCTGATAGCATAAAATACTGACAAGTATTTGAGGATGACAAAGAAATTCAAAATTTTTTAGAGTGTGTTGAAGAGTTTGCAGACATTCAAATTGATGATGAGCAGGACATTGTTGAAAATCAAAACAACAAGCCTTTAAAAAAAACCATGGCTGGGAAGGACATTATTGATATGAAAACTAACTATATTCCTAAAGGCCTAGTTCCTTTAAAAAGATTGTTTGACAATAATGATATCTTTTTAAAGCTTGAAAATAAAGCTGATGGAGAGAGTACAATTGACTGTAATATTGGTACAGAAGATCAACCAAAATTAGTCAAAGTTTCTAAATTTATTTTTTTAGAAACTAGAGCAAAATATATCAAGCTGCTGAAACAATATTAAGATATTTTTGCATGGTCCTATAGTGAGTTTAAGACTATGATATAGGTATAATGGAACACAAAATCCCTCTAAAAGAATATGCAAAGCCTGTAACACAAAAGACAAGACATATCAATCCCATGCTACTCCCTATCATTGAAAAAGAAATCAGAAAATTATGGGAAGCAAAAATAATTCTTCCTTTGAGATTTTCTAATTGGGTAGCTAACATAGTCCCAGTTCGAAAGAATAAAGGCGAAATAAGAATTTGTGTTGATTTTTTCAATTTGAACCGGTGTTCATTGAAGGATAACTATCCATTACCCAAGATGGATTATATTTTGCAGAAAGTTGTAGGCTCTAAATGATTGTCAATGATAGATGTATTTTCATGATATAATCAAATTTCAGTTGATAGACAAGATAGAGAAAATACAACATTTACTACACCTTGGGGGACAGTCACGTACAACAAAATGCCATTTGGTTTAATGAATGCAGGTGCAAAATTTCAACAAGCAATGGATATTGCCTTTGCAGGAGAAAAAGAAAGATTTGTATTCATTTACTTGGATGACATTACAGTCTATTCAAGATCTGATGAAGATCATTTGAAAAATTTGAAATAAGTTTTTGACACATGTAGAAAATTTGGTTTTTCCTTTAACCTGAAGAAGTCATACTTTGCTGTTCAAGAAGGAAAATTATTTGGAAATATTGTGACAAAAAGCGGTATCTGTATTGATCCAAGAAGAGTTGAAGCTATTCAGAAGATTGGTTTGCCAAGGAATAAAAAGGAATTGCAGTCATTTTTGGGTAAAATTAATTTTCTGAGGTGCTTTGTTCCAAACTTTGCAGAGCTGATCAAACATATAAATGTCTTGCTAAAGAAAGTTGTAGAATTCAAGTGGCGAGATGAAGAAAAAAATTCTTTTTCAGCAATCAAGTCTACCTTGACTAAAGCTCCAGTTTTAATTAGTCTTGATTTTGAAAAATATTTTATGATTTTTTCATATGCTTCAAAAGAAACAATTACAACCATCTGGTTACAAAAGAACAAAGAAGGTTTAGAACAACTTATTTCATTTTTCAGTCATGCTTTAAGAGATGCTGAATTAAAGTACAACTTGATTGAAAAACAAGCATATACACTAGTTAAGGCTTTAAAGTCTTTTCGGTTTTATGTGTTACATTAAAAAATTGTTGCTTTTGTGCCAAATATCACTGTCAAAGATGTATTGCTGCAGCCAGATACAGATGGCAGGAGGGGAATATAGTTGACCAAAATTCTGGAATTTTATATTGAGATCAGACCTACAAAATTGATAAAAGGACAAGGCTTGGATCGCTTGACGGCTGAATCTAACTGAAGGGCCCCAAATTTGAATATGGAGGTAGTTGAGGAAAAATATGGAGAAGGTATATCCAATTATCCTGAAATATTTCATTCAAATTGGTATAAGGGTATAATATATTTTTTGTTAAATTTCAACTGTACCCCTGAAATGGAGAAGTAAAAAAGGAGAGCTTTTAAATTGAAGGTTGTTAATTATTGCATTTTGAAAGACCATATTTACTGGAAAGACCCTGTGGAAGTCTTATTAACATGGGTAAATGGAGCTAAGTCACAAGAGATTATGATAGAGATACATGCAGGAGTGTGTGGAGGACATTTGTATTGGAAATCCACTGCAAACAAAATCTTAAGAGCTGGCTATTATTGGCCAACTCTTTTCTCTGATGTTTTTTCCAAAGTTAGGACTTGTGTCGAATGAAAAAAGTTTACTGGTAAACAAAAGTTGCTTCCATTACCTCTTATTCCTATTTCAACAGATATTCCTTTCTAGCAGTGGGGGTTAGACTTCATCAATGAAATTCATCCACCTTCATGAGGACAACATATATGGATTCTTATAGCTACATACTATTTTACTAAGTGGATTGAAGCTGTTCCAACTAGGAGTGCCACTGATATGGTAATAATCAAATTTTTGTTGGAAAAAATTATGGATAGATATGGTTTTTTACATAAATTAGTGACTGATAATGCAATGGCTTTTAAGTCTACTAAGATGCATAGCTTCTGTCAGTAATATTGTATTGATTTGATTCATTCCACACCTTATTACCCTCAAGGTAATGGGTTAGCTGAGTCATCCAATAAAAGTTTGGTGAGAATCATTAAGAAAATGTTGCTTGGAAAGTTAATGGTCATTTGCTTAAAAATTTCCTTGTTTGATAAGTTAGTTAGCCATTCCATAGTAAATATCCAGGGTGATGTGTAAATAAAACTCCATGCCCAATGGTACTTGTGTCTGTAAATATGACCAGTCTTGAGTCCAGTCAGCCAAAGGTCAGTCCTAGTCATAATTTCCAGAAGTCTTCTGCATTTTGAAAGTTTAAGGCACTGAGTCTACAGTCCTTGAAGCGTCACAGGGAGGACTTCATCCCCAATAGGATATATTGTTAGCACTATAAATGTTAATAGTTTGACCGCCATTGTATCACTGTTTTCAAATTTTTTCGTGTTTCTTAGCCTATGTCAAAGTTCGAGTCATTTTCAATAAAGGTAAAAAAAGAATCTCAAAACCAAAATATTTTTAAGTTTATAGGTGGTATTAGTGTTATGAAACCAACTCCAAAAATAGAAGAGAAGAGAGATCAATGCCTTGGAAATCGGCTACTTCGAGGGGGCAACCTCCAATACATTACATAAATGAACAATTATTGGATGATACAAATGACAAAACCTCCTTCTATATATAGGGATCCATGGGATCAAAATATAATCCTAGCCGACCTAACAATAATAATTTAAGGAAACAATAATAACAATATGGGGGTTACAGGGGCACAACAATAACAATAAGGGGGCTACACTAATAAAAATAAAGGACTACACTAGTAATATGGGGACCTAACATGCCCCTCTCCTTCAAAACATTGTTGTCCTCAACGCTTGAGTAGCTCTAGATGTTTCTGTATAAAATTCTCATCCTCCCATGTAGAATCTTCAGTGGGTAAGTTCTTCTACTTGATGAGATACTCTGAAATTGATCGATTTCGTAGCTGTCAAGTTCTTGTTTCTATGATTGTTTCAGGTTCCAGTATGATTTTTCCTTCCTCATCAAGTTCTGGAAATATTGTTTGAACTGGAATTTTTTCACCTATAACCTTCTTTAAGCATGAAACATGGAAAATTGGATGCACTCACGAAGAAGAAGGAAGCTCCAATTTGTATGCCATAGTACCAATCTTTTGCAGAACCTTGTAAGGACCATAGTATTTTTGCGATAATTTATTATCCTTCTTAGCTTGCTTGAGGGACATTTGTTTTTATGGTTGTAGCCATAAAAATACCCAGTCTCCTACATCAAAACTTCTCTCGTTGCGATGTTGATCTTCCTATTGTTTCATTCGATTTTGTGCCATATTGAGGTTATCCTTTAAGAGTTGGAAAACTTTCTATTGATGCTCGATGTGATATTCCATTGCTTGCACCTTAGAATTTTCTCTTAAAGATGATGTGATGGACGATGGTTGATATCCATAAAGTGCCATAAATGGATTCATTTTTGCTGTTGTATGGAGGGAAGTGTTATACCACCATTCTGCTAAAGGTAACCAATTGACCCATTGTGTTTGTTTATCAGATACAAAACAACGAAGATATCCTTCCAAACATTTGTTCACTATCTTAGTTTGATCATCATATTGAGGATGAAAGATGAGTTATGAGCTAGTTGAGTACCCAAACAAGAAAATAATTCTATCCAAAAATTTCCAGTAAAAATGGGATCTCTGTCGCTTACCATAATCTTTGGGTTTCCATGTAGCTTTTGAATTGTTTCCATAAATGCAGTAGCAACCATACTTGCTTTAAATGGATGAGATAATGGAAAAAATTGTGCATACTCGGTAAGTCTATCAACTACCACCATGCTGACACTCTTTCCTTCGGACTTAGGTAAACCCGTGATAAAATCCCTTGAAATATCCTCCCAATGTTCACTTGGAATGGATAAAGGTTGTAGAAGACCCGGAGTCTTAATTGTCTCAATTTTATTTTGCTGGTAAATCAAAAATTCTGCCACAAAATTTTGAATATCAGATTTAAGGCCATCCCAAAAAAAATCTTTCTTCACCTTGTGGTAAGTTTTTAAAAATCCTGAGTGTCCTCCTAAAGGAGAAGTGTGCAATTCCAAAAGAATCTTTTGTTTTATTTAGGAATTCTTACAAAGATATAAGCGATCTTTGTACCATAAGGAATCATTTTTCCAACTAAATGTATCAGATGTACTAGGATATTGCTTCAACTTTTGAATGAGTGTCCACACTTCTTCATACTTATTCCATTCATCTCTTGCTTCGATTATCCAATCTGGTTGGATAATAGAAGTTGCACAAAGAAATGCTTCCACCTCTTCATCCTTTCTTGAGAGTGCATCTGCAACAACATTTAGCTTCCCTTTTTTGTAGATTATTTCAAAGTCATAACCAAACATCTTTGTGACCCATTTTTGCTGCTCTTCTTAAGATAGTATTTTTTTCAAAAAGTGTTTAAGACTATGATGATCATTTTTTACCTTGTAGTGCCTTCCCATTAGGTAAGGTCGCCATTTCTTTAGTGCCTGTAGTATTGCCAACATTTCCTTCTCATAAATAGCTTTTTGTAAATACTTTCCTTAGATTGTACGAATTTCAAAAGCAATAAGTCTTCCTTCTTTCATTAACACAACACCAATTCCATTTCCTAAGGCATCACATTCCACAATAATTTTTTTTGTGAAGTTTGGCGTAGCTAAGATCGGTGCTAGGCACATTTCCTCTTTAAGATGTTCAAAGGTCTTAGTTGCTTCGCGAGTCCATGAAAATGCATCTTTCTTCAATATGTTGTTAGAGGTGCTGCTATTCTCCCATAATTTTTAACAAACTTGCGATAATACCCTGTTAACCTGAGAAATCCTCGCAACTGCTTTATGGTTGTGGGGACTTTCCATTCCTTAATGGATTTAATTTTGTTAGGGTCTACCTTAACACCCTCGTGAGATACAATAAGACCCAGATATTCCATCTCTTGTACTCCAAAGAAACATTTGGATGTTTTTGCATATAATTGTTTCTCCTCCAATAGTTTTAGCACCCTATCAACATGTTGAACATGATCCTTCCAAGACCTGCTGTAGATTAGTATGTCATCAAAAAATACTAGCACAAATTTTCTAAGGAAGGGTTTGAAAATGGAATTAATCAACCCTTGAAATATAGAAGGTGCATTGATAAGGCCAAAAGGCATGACCAAAAATTCATAATGACCCTCATGAGTTTGAAATGTTGTTTTCGAAATATCTTCAGTCTTCATTCTAATTTGATGATATCCTCAACGAAGATCCAACTTGGTAAAATAAATAGCGTCATGTAATTCATCCAATAATTCATCAATCACAGTAATGAGAAATTTATATTTAATAGTGAGCTTATTAAGCTCCCTATAATCCAGACAAATGCACCATGATCCATCCTTCTTGTGCACCAATACTACTGGAGCAGAGAAATAACTTTGACTAGGGTGAATTATACCAGCTTCTAACATTTCTGCAATCATACATTCAATTTTTCTCTTTTGGACATAAGGATATCTGTAAGGCCTAATTTTTGGAGGGACACTTCCTGGAATCAAATGAATAGCATGATCATGATCACGAATAGGTGGGAGTCCTTTGGGAGTATCAAACACCTTGGAATGATCGTCCAAGACTTTTTGGATATATGGAGAAATAAATGATTTTGATGTTGGAACTCCTAGTGAGCATAATTGTGCAATTATCTTTCCTAGCTTCCCTGCGATACCCCGTAATTCGATTTCTTTTCCTTCCGAAAAAAATTTCAAGAAAAGTTATTGAAAATTAAAAGCTACCATCCCCAAAGATTGTAGCCATTGTACTCCTAGCACAACATCAACACCTCCCATTGGAATGGAAAGCATTGGACTATTCAACAGATATTACCCCATGGTTAGCTTGATATTATGGAATTTTCTAGAGCAATTTATAGTTCCTCTATTTGCAACCCTGACTTGACATTCTGGTGCTGGGTATAGGAAGCAAGTCAATTCCTTGGCTACCTTACAATGAATAAAATTATGGGTGCTACCTGAATCAATCAACACTATTACCTTTTTCTTCTTGATATGTCCTTCTATCTTGAGAGTTTGAGGAGTGGTAATTCTTGCCAATGCATTACATGATATGGTTGGACTCATTTCTTCTTCTTATATGGTTGGTTCCTGGTGTATATCCTCTTCTTTTGAAGTTTCTTGTTCATTTTCTTCCTCCTCTTCACAATATATGTAAAATAATTTCTTCTTAGCACACTTATGAACTTTAGTGTATTTTCTATCACAACTGTAGCAAAGCCCTTTTGCTCTTTTTTCTTCCAATTGTTGTGGTGTTAACCTTGTAGGTTGTGGAAGTATAGGAGTAGCAATACTTCCATCTTTATAGATGTGAGTGGTAGGATTTCTTGTCGCCATAATTTTACATTCAATTTTTATTTCCAACCTTAATGCCTTCTCCAATGAATCAGGTTCCCAAACACGAAATTCATATTGGATGTTATCATTTAAAGTCCCTATGAAGACATCAATCCTGTGTTCCTCTGGAATATTAGTTACCCTTATATTCAATTTTTGGAAGTCCTCAATGTGCTCCACCACTGAACCCTTTTGTTTGAGATTTATCAATTGGCTAAAGAAGGTGTTGCTCTTTGTATCCTCACAATGTGCTATATTTTCCTTCGTAAAAAATGACCAAGTGACAATTTTTTTACGGGAGAAAAACCATCGATACCATACAAATGTATTTTGTTCTAAATGTAAAGTTGCAATGCATACCTTTTGTGTGTTTTGCATATTATTGAGATCAAAATATTGCTCCATTTGTAGTATCCATGTTACGAGATCCTTGCCATCAAAATTCCTCATATCCATATTTGGAATATGGTGGTTCTTCCATCTAACATTAGAATCTATGAAATCACGATTAACATTTATTTTTTTCTCATCATGAGTTTCATCTACTATCTTTTCGGCATTAGGAAACATTTCTTGTATCAACTTTGTCAAACCTTCCATGTGTGCATTTAGATCATTCTTCATGTTTTCCATGTTGTCTTTCATGTCATCCATCTTAGCTTCCATGCCATCCATATTTTAGCTTCCATGCCTTTCTTCAAAGCTTCCATTTCATTTTTTGTTGCTCTTTGCGAGAGCGAAATTTGGTGCGCTTGCTCTTGTAATTGTGATAAGTCATGTTGCAATTCTTCGTCTTCATGAGTCATAGTAGAGCCTTATAAAGACTTAATGGGTGTTGAATTCTTTTTAGGAGGAATTTTATAACCGAATACTGATATTTATTCTACAATATTCCCTTGGAATCAATTCAAACTGATTTTTCACACAAGACTTATGCAATTAGAAAAAAATACACACCTTTTTATTGATTTTGAGGAGCTCGATATTGAAACGAAATTATAGCTATGATTTCGAATCATCAATATCTGAATTTTGGCCCTGTATTAGCCCTCTAAAGCTTCTTTCAATTGCCATAGGTCTCACCTGATTAGGATTCTTCAAGGCAAGTTATGCCCAATCTCCCACAATGACCTAATTATGGACTGGTTTAGTAGAGCGAACTTGTACGGCGTGCCATGTGTCACTGTTTCCTCCTTTGGCTCTGAAATTGTTACAAAGGAAACTATAGTCCATTTAATTGCGGCCACTGTTTACAAAATTCCAATTCGATGCTCAGAGTGAGATTTATGACAATTTTCCCAGGGTCACCGCTTTGAAATTAAATTTGGAACCCTAAAACAACACTAATTTCCACAGATTATATATCTGAAAATGTTGCGAATAAAGTTCTGAATTTTTTGCGTGATGTTCCTTTGGATTTAGGCTTCACTCTGTAAAAATTTCAGCTTCTGAAACCTAGTAGAAAAAAATTTATTGTGAAAATTCCATGATGACCTGTTTAGGTTAAATTCAAGAGCCTGCAAAAAGCCCTAACTTCCATAGATCATATCTCCGAAAATATTGCGAACCAAGATCTGAAATGTTTTTACGATGGTCCTCAGGAATTCAACTTCACGCTCTAAAAATTTCAGGTTCTGAACCTTTGTAGAAAAAAAATTATAGATAAAATTCCATGATGACCTGTTTGGAGTAGCGAAACGCTAGAATCCAAAGCTCTGATACCAAATGTTATGAAACTAGCTCCAAAAATATAAGAGAAGAGAGATCAACGCCTTAGAAATCAACCACTTCGAGGGAGAAACCTCCAATATATTACATAAATGAACAATTCTTGGATGATACAAATGACAAAACCTCCTTCTATATATAGGGGTTCATGGGATCACAATATAATCCTAGCCAACTTAACAATAATAATGTAAGGGAACAATAATAACAATATGGGGGTTACAGGGGCACAAAAATAACAATAAGGGGGCTACAATAATAAAAATAAGGGACTACACTAGTAATATGGGGACCTAACAATTAGTGTCTTAGGTTCATAAAAGAAGTTAAAACCATTATTTTAACTTAGGTTAGTGTCTAATGCTATTGGTCATTTTCGTAATAAAATTATAGCTGCTCTTTTCAAGATAATAGCTACCTCTGTTTAAGTTTAATTGGTAACACAATGATATAATGAAGGGCAACTATTTCTCCAAATTGAAGGTCACATTAGTAACACAGTGAAAATAGCAGCTATTTCGCTGAAATTTGGTTATATTGCAAAACAAAGATAAAGGCACCTATTTCTCAGGCATAATAAGCTGCAAAGAATATTTTCAGAGAAAATACCATTCCTATTTGAATATGATTGAAGACCTCCTATGTTATAAGCATGATTATTCTTTTAAAAAAGATTAATTATTTTTGACTTAGGAGAATTATTATAGGTGAATGGTTATATTATTAATGAAGCTAACCTATAGCTACCCTACTAAGCTGAAGTGGAGATCATGTTACAAGGTGTCAATTATTAAATGATGCAGTGGAGTGTTATGAGTTATGGGGTGACTTGGCGCCCGTATTTGAATGATTTAAAATCATGCCGTTAAACCATACCGTAGCTAAAGGCGTAGTTTCAGAAGGTTAAGTCCAACATTCTCAAGTCCGAGGTTCTCTGTGGAAGTTACAGCTAACAGGAGTCACATCCTCTAGCAACCAGTTTATCATTCCAAGGTAGGAAAACAAGGCTCCATGTAGGGTTTTGCCTCTAGTATTGAACAAATGTGTGTTTAGAAGGAGCCTCGTTGTTGAGAAGTATGGGAAAATATGGGAATGTAAACAGGTTTGAGCCAACAAACACTAGGTTTATTGATGCTAGGGCCAAACCTCAATTTAAGTCAGTTGGCTGGTATAAGTTTTTGCAAAAATATTCCTGAGAAAATGTGGCTTTAGCACAGGCCTTTGTCGAGAGCTTTGATGGAGAGAAAGTCAAGCTTGGGAGCAAGAATTTCAAGATCTTTGAAGCCATGATAGCCCGAGCTACTCAAACCTCGGCCACTGGAGAACACTGGTTTGAGAATAAAACATTGCCGACAAAAGTAAGTCTCCACCTCACACCTGAACATGTCAATGTCAAATGGAATCAAACTGTACATATTTCCTGTTTTAGGGCTGAATACCAACATTTGATCACCACTGTGCAACGCTACATTACATGTGAGGGTAGGTTCTCCTCTATCCACCATTACCAAATGAGATTTATTTTTCATATTCAAGTGATAAACCTATGAATTTGCCCTACTTCCTATACAAATTCTTGCTCAAGATGTCCTTAAAGTTGCAGAAAATCCCTAACTATCCCTTGCACAACGTATATCATAAGGGTTTAATTAAGGTGTTGATTTTCTACCACCTTAAAAAGAAAAGGATCACCTGGGATAAGTTCCTAACAGAGGAAGGGTTTGGTAGTATCAACTCTAGGAGAAGGGTAGGGAGGCCGAATAAATGATATGCTCATGAAAAAACTAGTGCAACTCCTATGCCAAACAGGCCACAGTTAGCTTTGTCTACCCCATCAACCAATAGGAAAACTAGAAGTTTAGTTAGGAGGGCTAGAACTGAAACTGTCTCTCCTATACCCATGGTGCAACCTGTAGAGAAAGTTTATGAGAGGAAATCTCCAAAGGAATTTCAGACTTCAACAACATTCATCAGAGAGCATTTTTTGAGATTCAAGCAAGGGAAAAATGTTAAGTCTGCATGTGAGGAGAACATAGCTTCTTCCTCAAGATACAGAGGCATAAGAAGGTTGGTTTTAGGAGAGAAAATTTTAGAGGAAACTAGTCCTAAAGTGCCCATTGAAATACCAGTTCAAGTGCTAGTTCAAGTGTTTATTCCAATTCAACACTCCTTCCCAACAGTTGCTGAAAATCAAGAAGAGGTCAGGGAACCAACACTAGCTCAAATGTTTTCTTCCCTCAAGACACCTAAGACACCCCAAACACCCAAGACACCTACAAGGAGAAAGGATAAGAATGTCATTCACTCTTATTCATCCTTTGAAGGAGATAACGCTGATGAAGAATTTTCAGAGACAAAATATGAAGAATTTCAGTCTAGTGGTATGGTGCAGAAGAGAAAAAAGGTTTCCTATATCCCAAATCCATATCTTAAGAGGCCTCACACTCGGCCAAAAAAGAAACTTAGACTGAATAGAAAATTGATTGCTAACCTAAGATTAAGAGATGAAGTCATCAATATTGATGAAAGCCCAGATAAGGAAACCAAGAAGGCCAGAGCTAAAAAACAAAAGCATACATGAAAAAGAGCTAGAAGGCTCACTAAGGAACAATTTCTCAAGATGTTTGATTCAATACTTGATTTCATCTAACACTTTCAGGAGAAGCTCATACATTTTTGGCCTAATAGAAAAACACAACTATTTTCAGAAATTTCAGTTATAGCTACTTAATTTTGAAAAAGGCAGCTATTATTTCCTGGGTTTTTGGATGAAGGGAGTGGAGGTAGTTTTGTTTAAGTCCCGAGGGGTGCTACTAAGGAGTAGTTACATGCATGCATTAGCCATAAAATTAGCTGTTTCCAGGTGTCATTGATCAAGCTTCCTTCTAAATTTCAGAGTTTTGTTTTGCACTTTTTGAGGGAAACAACCACATGTCATGTTCAACTACTGTTTGCACTTTTTGTGTGTTAGTTCTTGCACCAGAACAGAGGAGCAGTCTTCCAACATATTGCCACATCATTTAGCCACTTTGAATTGCAAGCCATCATGGTGTCTACTTCATTTATGTTGTATCACTTTGTATTAAAGTTTCAGATAAGCCTCATCTTTTGTATGAGATTGTAATAAATTTTTAGAACAGATTCACACCTTTTGTGGAGATGTCAGTATAATGTCTTTTGTATATATATGATAAAGATCCATGAAGACAAGGTTCATGGTTTATGAATCTTTTGCTCATATGATCAGTGTACTTTTCAATGAATGATATTGGAAAAGAATTTTGAGGAATTATTACCTACTTGATATGTGTATTTTTAATCTTTCCATGTGTTTCCACACCTCATTTTCTTCAGTTGCAGTTTGTAAATCCAGATGTTGTTTTATGTTTTTATCAGTCTTTTGATATGTTTATGTATTTTTTCAACTTTTATTAGTCTCACACAGTGAGCTTTCTTGATGAGATATACATAATGAAAATTTAAAGAGAATTCCTTATGAAAATCACTTTTCATGATATTTCAGTAAGATTATTGCAAGTCTTGATACAACCTTATCTTGTTGAAACATTCTCAAACTATTCCTTGTGTTATTTTTCACCAAAAACAATGGATTTTTGCCTTGTAGACCCACTATCTCTTCTTATATTTCACACTCTCTTCTCTCCATAGGCTACAAACTTATATTTTTTCTACCATATCAGGACTCAATACCCTCATTAGTGTGACAATGAACTTGAATGAAATCCTTTTTCAGTGATTAAGGGTTTAAACCACCTACCAATCATATAATCCAAATCATTAAATTTCCTTAGAGCTTAGGATGTGTCTGGTCAAGTAGTTGAAGGAGTCCAAGTGTTTATTCCAGCGCTAACAGCTCCCATGGAAACATTTGATGCATATATAGAGATATGAACAGGGAAGGACCAATTGGGCTCTTACATAATAAGAGCTTGAGACACTTTAGACTTCAATTCTTCAAATGCATGCTGAAAATATCTTATCCATACAAAATCAACATTTTTTTAAATAAAGAAAACAATGGATGGGAAATTTGTGAAAATTTTTCAATGAAACATCTATAATAACCAACATGTACCAAGAAGCTTTGCACCTCCTTTTGTGAGCATAGAGTTGACAAGTTTAATATTACCTCTATTTTTGTCGAATCCACCTCAATACCTTTTCCAAAGATATCGTGCCATAAAAAAGTGATATAGGTCAATATTATTGCACATTTTACATTATTTAGGGAAACATTAGTTTCCTTACACTTTATCAATGTATTTTCCAAGTTAGATAGTGCTTCATCAAATTCATCACCATACATTGTAAAATAATCCATATATATTTGCACACAATCATGAATCAAATCAGAAAATATATCTATTACGACTCTTTGAAAGAGGATTGGAGCATTACATAATCCAAATGGTAGAACATGATAGGTGGTTTTCCCCATGGAAAAGTGAACATGGTATTATCTTGGTCCTCATGTTAAATTTGGATCTACTAGTTATAACCATTAAATCCATCAAGGAAAGAAAAATATTTCTTCCTTACTAGGGTATCTAGGAGTTGGTAAATAAATAGAAGTGGGAAATGGTATTTGTATGCCGAATTTTTTAGCTCTCTATAGTCCACATAAGTTCTCCATTTTACATTCTTTTTTTGGTACACTAACAAAACAAGAGACCCAATGACTGTCAAAAAATGGATAAATAAAATTAATTGCAAGTAATTTATGTAGTTTCTCCTTGAATATGTGCTTCAATGTTGGATTTATCTGTCGTTGGGGTTGGTGATTGGTATCAATACTTCCTTGTGTTGATAATCATAGCTTGGGAAGTACTCCCACAACCCTTGGGGTATTGGGTTTGTGTGGAGTTTACCCATGAAAAATTGGTTTTGTGGGAAAATTACTTAAGTGGTGGGATTTGGGCATAAGTTGGTGGGATAAAGACCCAAAATAAATTATTGTTTATTTCATTAGTTGCAAGAGGGAACCTTTTATGGGCTAAATGGGCACCTATGGCTACAATAGAGAGGGATAAATTAGATGAAAATAATTTTATTTCTAATGCTAATTGTGTTTGAGCGTGTAGGCTTAGGTCGACTTGAGCAAAGGACATGATCCTTGGTGGAAAAAGTCACTCCACTAAGAACATTGTAAGAAGGAATAAAGTTGAGCTCATTTGGCATCCATCCATAGCATCAAATCTCAATTATAATATGCCCAAGAGAGTGAGCTACCTCAAGAAGAATCATAGACCTTGAGTAAGAATGAGTTGGAATATTTTTTGGTCTTTCTAAATTTTGTTTGAAGGTCGAGTTTTCCCAGGATAAGGTCAAGATTTTGTGTGAATTGCATGCTTTAAGAAGGTATGCTTGTGAAAATTCCTTAAATATGGAATCCTATTGCAACATCTGGTATTAATTCTTCTAATTGATAAATTAATTATTCAGTTTATTGCTACGACAACATCGAATTAAACAAACTGCAACCTTCATTAAATAAACTGCGGAAAAATACAAGTACTGAAACAAAACCCGAACAAGAGTAAATCATAGACACATCTGACACAATTATTTTTTGGAGTAATGTCCCTGGAAAAACCTAATGTAGGAAAAATGGTGCAGAAACTGAGGGTTTTATTATTAAGCATTAGTAATTTATGAATACAAACTCTGGATGCCTCTTCTAGAAATAGAATTACAGAGAATATAACTGATGAAGAGATTAGTGAGGTTACCTCACACTATCATAGGAAATCTTGGTTGATCCAGCCACTGAATGAGCTGCCCCTGACAACCTCTGCATAGTCCCAATGTCAACCCTTCTGGGTACAAAGTCAACCCTTCTGTTGATCGATTTGCTGCCCAGAAACTTCGATTTCTGCCTCCCAGTCTCACACCCCGGCTCTCGGATTCTACAATCGATTCCTTTAGCAAATTTCTGGATTCCCTCTTGGGTTCTACGCAGCCTCTGTGTGGCTCAACGTCAACCTCTCTTGCTCTTTGCTGCCTCTACTGGATCTCTCTATGCATTCTTTGTTGATGATTCTCTGACTGAAAAAGATTTATCTTAGGATATTATCCCTGCCCCTCTCTGCAAAGAATCTCTTGATCAATATTTCCTTTTAACACTGCTCACTTCAGACATTCGATATCTTGATCCTTACTGTGTGTTTTCCAAATGACCCTTCGAGCCCTTCTTATAATCTCCTTGTTGAAGCTTCAACAACCGAGATTAAATATCTAATCAACGGCTAAGATTAAATTTTGACTTGATCCACTTTTTCTAGAACATTCACACCCATATTCTATTAATTCTCTCATTATTTTATTTTCCTAAGTTTAGACTTAGCGTCCTTTTAAAATAATTAATTATTTTAATAAAATACAATCTGAGTGGAATTTCCCAAAATGATTTCTGGGTTTTCTGGAATACATGTGTTTAAGCCTCCCTGCAAATTTTTAGACTTGTATCACATTTGACGCTACCCAAAATCAACAATCCCTCTTAGCGAGGAATGTGCTTTAGGAATACTCCCTGCTGAAAACTGCTTTGATTTTGTAATACCTCCATCTACGCTTTTGATATCTAACAATGCTGCCCACCAACTATGTGAAAACCCTACATATGTACTATTGCTAACATTTCCACTGTCAACACTGCATATGTACTGCAACTTCCTCTCAAATTCTGCATCTGTGCTAATATTGGCCTTGCCACTGTCAACTGCCACTGCACTGCAACACTGTTGCTTATTGTAACATAAAAGCATCCAAAACTGAAAAAGTGTTCAACATGATGCAACTCGGTACTAAATATCTGACTACTGTTAGCCTTTGCGTTGTCCCTCTAAAGTTCTTGTGTTGTTGTTGACTATGCATTATGCCTCACTGCACTACTTCTAAATCTTCTCTACGCTGCTCAGACTCTGGCATTGTTAACCACTACATTGCTTTGCACTAACTGGAACTCGTTGATCCTACTACATATGATTTGGGCTCCCATAGAAAGGTATTGATTCGAGAGGTGGAATCCTCAAGGTTCCTGCCTAACCTGTAGCTCTCTAGATCTATAGCTCCAAATCGCCCCGCCTCCATTTTGGATATATATGGGCAATCATGGTGAACTCCTCCTCGTTGATATTAGGAGGTGCAACTTGTGGATCATGCTTCTCGTCTTTGTCTCTCTTCTTGAGAGGACACTGTGTGGCATCATGTCCCATCTCACCACACTGGAATAATTTGATATTGGAAAGGTCCTTCTTCCTCTTGCGTTTCTCCTACTTCCCCTTTGATGCATTGTCCACATTATCCTCCTCCTCCTTCGTCTTCCTCCCACTGTTTTTGTTCCCTAAATTTGACACTTGAGTAAGTCCCTCCTCATCTCTGCTTTCTGAAGAGTTTCTCACGTCGACTCTCAATTTGGCAAATTCTCTCTACCTAGGATGCTCTGGACAAATACCTGATAGTCTTCAGACAATGAGTTAAGGGCCAATATAAAAATCTTTGTGGCCTAAGGATTTGATCCCACAACTGCCAGTTGATCCCAGTTCTATTGAAGTCTAACCAGGAACGAATCAATGCGCTCACCCTTCTGCATCCTAGTAGTCTGCGTCTTCTCCTCCATATACATAAGATCCTAGTAGTAGCTTCTCCAAGGCCCGCCACATCTCTCTAACAGTTTCTTTGCTAGCTATGTGACACACAACATGATCCCTCACTCTGTCGAGGATCGAGTGATTTTCATTAGCCATGTTCCTCTTATATTCCTTCAAAGGATCTGCATCTACTATAACAACCACCACACCTTCGACGAAGATTTTGATATCATCCTCATCTAGCAAGAATTTTATCATTCCCTTCCATAGCACATAGTTGGAGGCTCCCTCCAACCGATCTTGATCTCTCAGTCCCCTTGTTGCCATCTCTTCCGACTTAAAAAATATGTCGAACTAGCTCCCTGTCTCTCCTCTGTGCACCTCTGGCCTGGCCTACGCACTCCCTATTGGAGATGGTAGATATGCCACCTAATATTTTTTCTCAGCTCTCAAAAAATAGAATTCCCTGGCTAGGAAACACCTTATGAAGAAAAATACCTCAAAAGTGCCTCCATCTACTCTTCTTGACATTTATGCACCCATAATCATTGCTACGTAGAAAACTGCATCCCTCAAATAGCTGATCTAGGTTGATCTGCTGCACTGCTTTTTCTGCCTCTGCAAACTAGAAAATCATACCTCTATGTCGACTTACTTAGAGAGAGATTTCCTGGAAGTGACTAGCCACACTGGCTTGGACTGCGCAATCACTTGGGGGATCAATCTGTTTCTTACGTAGCTCTTTGATCCCGACTTCACCAACATTGGATCTACGGATATGTTCTTTGGTTCCTCCTGCACTCAACTATACAAGCTTTGATTCCATGTGAAAATTCCTTAAATATGGAATCCTATTGCAGCAACTAGTATTAATTCTTCTAACTGATAAATTAATTATTCAGTTTATTGATACGAAAACATCGAATTAAACACACTGCAACCTTCACTAAATAAACTGTGGAAAAATACAAGTGCGGAAACAAAAACTGAACAAGAGTAAATCATAGACACATCTCACACAATTATTTTTTGGACTAATGTCCTTGGAAAAACCCAATGCAGGAAAATCGGTGCAACAACTGAGGGTTTTATTATTAAGCAGTAGTAATTTTTGAACACAACCTCTGGATTCCTATCCTGGAAATCCAGTTACAATTATGATGCAGAGAAAACTATAAAAGTTAATCCAACTCCTTAACATGTAGGAGCCTTTACTTATGAGCTTCTATTAAATGCATTATGA
Source organism: Pinus albicaulis (assembly GCA_034641835.2). Classification (NCBI taxonomy): domain Eukaryota; kingdom Viridiplantae; phylum Streptophyta; class Pinopsida; order Pinales; family Pinaceae; genus Pinus; species Pinus albicaulis. Next base: position 369,306,806 of record CM076575.1, read on the forward strand.
TTTGTTAATTTTTGGATCTTAGTTTCTATTGGCAAAAGAAGTCACTTCCCATACAATAATTCATATTGGGTGTATCGAGTAGTATTCCTCCATGTTGTTCTATAGGCCCATAGAGATTCAAGGAGTTAATTGGCCCAATCCTTAAGGTGTAACTTAATAGTTTTAGTGATGATTTCCTCAATGATATTATTAGTCCCTTCCACCCATTCGTTAACCTGGGGATAGTATGGTGTCATTACCCTATGCTTGATTTTGTATGTGTCCATTAATCCTTCAACGAGCCTTGAAGTAAATTGAGTTCCTTTGTTGATCATTATCTCTTGAGTTATTCAAAACCTTTTGAATATTTTTTCATGGAAAAATTCCACCATTGCTTGTTCAGTTGCTTCCACGAGTGCCTTACCTTCCATCCACTTCATGACATAGTTTGTGCATCCAATAATGTATGAGTTCCAATTAGAATAAAGATTGATTGGTTCCAAAAAATCAAGAGCCCTTTTTTCAAATGGATCTAACACCAAATTCAGTTGTAATGGAATATCGTTTAGTTATATATGCCTTCCCATGCACTATAAGCTATCACATATTTTCACATACTTCTTGGAATATTTGAATATGGTAGTCCAATAATACCCCTAATGGAGCACCTTTTACCTAGCTCTTTTGTCTACAAAGTGTCCTCCAAAATGGAGATCATGGTAATATTTTAGTATCTCATGAACCATGTCCTCCCATACACATATTCTAATTATTAGATATGGGACAATATAGAAAAGACAATCATCAATCCATGAGAATATCCAACTTTGTTTGAAAAATTATTACGCTCATTTGGAGTTAAGTGTTGGGGAAGGTTGGTTGTAGCTAAGTAATTTGTAATATTTCCAAACAGTAGAGAGTTAGTAAATAATTCAAAGAGATGTTTATCAGAAAATATATGTTTTATAGGCGGCTCATTATCATTATATGTTGGTCTAGAATGAAAACCGACCACCACATTTTTCTTCCCTGGTTTGTTCAAGATGGTAATGTTGAATTTCTGCAATAAAAACATCCATCTAGTGACTCTATAATTAGTAATTGTTTTATTCTTTAGATACTTTCTAGTAGCATGGTCATTATGTATAACTATTGGATACCTTCTGATATAATGTTGCAATTTATTTATTGCATGAATCATGGAAAGGAATTATTTTTAGTCATAATATAGTTAAATTTTGTTGGGGATAACTTTTTGCTTTTGAATTATATTTCATGTGAATAATTTCCTTCTAGTTATCCTAAAATATCTCCCATGGCAATATTTGATGCATATATAGAGATATGAACAGGAAGGGACCAATTGGGCCATTATAAAATAAGAGCTCGAGACACTTTAAACTTAAATTCTTCAAATTCATGCTGAAAATCTCTTATCCATACAAACTCAACATTTTTTTAAATAAAGAAAATAATGGATGGGAAATTTTTGAAAAGTTTTCAATGAAACATCTATAAAAACCAACATGTCCCAAGAAGCTTTGTACCTCCTTTCGTGAGGATGGAGTTGAAAAGTTTAATATTACCTCTATTTTTTTCGAATCCACCTAAATACCTTTAACAAAGATATGGTGCCATAAAATAATGACTAAGTAGTGGGCTTTGGGCATAAGTTGGTGGGCTAAAGACCCAAAATAAAATCATTGTTTATTTCATTAGTTACAAGAGGGAACATTTTATGAGCTAAAAGGGCACCTATGGCTAAAATGGAGAGGGATAAAGTTGATTAAAATAATTTTATTTCTAATGCTAATTGTGTTTGAGCATGTAGGCTCAGGTCGACTTGATGTAAGGATATGACCCTTGGTGGAAAAATTCACTTCACTAAGAACACTATAAGAAGGAATAAAGTTGAGCTCATTTTGCGTCCATCCATAACATCAAATCTCAAGTATAATATTCCCAAGAGAGTGATCTACCTCTGGAAGACTCACAGACCTTGAGGAGAATTGAGTTGGACTATTTTTTGGTCTTTCTAAATTTTTTTTGAAGGTCAAGTTTTCCCAGGATTTGGTCAATATTTTGTGTGAATTTCATGCTTTAATAATGTATGTTTTTGAAAAATCCTTAAATATAGAATCCTATTGCAACAACTAGTTTTAATTCTTCTAACCGATAAATTAATTATTAAGTTTATTACTACGACAACGTCAAATTAAACACACTACAACCTTCACTAAATAAACTGTAGAAAAATACAAGTGTAGAAACAAAAATAGAACAAGAGTAAATCATAGAAACATCTAGCACAATTGTTCTTTGACCAATGTCCCCGAAAAAACCCAATGTGGTAAAATTAGCGCAACAACTGAGGGTTTTATTATTAAGCAGTAATAAATTTTTTTTATACAATCTTTGGATGCCTCTCCTGGAAATCCAGTTACAGATAATATCACTGACAAAGAGATTATTGAGGTTACCTCACACTATCACAGGAAATCATAGCTGATCCATGCACTGAATGAGTTTCCCCTGACAGCTTTTGCACTGCCTCTGTCGAGTCCCAACATCAAACCTCCTGGGTATGGCATCACCCCTTTGGCTAATCAATTTGCTGTATAGAAACTTTGATTCCTGCCTCTCAGCCTCACACCCCGGCTCCTGGTTTCTGCAATCGATTCCTTTAGCAAATTTCTCGATTCCCTCTTGGCTTCAGTGCAGCCTATGCGTGAATCTGCGTCAACCTCTCCTGCTCTGTGTTTCCTCTGTTGGTTCTCTCTTTGCCTTCTCTGTTGATGATTCTCCGACCGAGAAATATTTCTCTTCAAATACTATCCTTTCCCCTCTTTGCAAATATTCTCTTGATTGATATTTCGTTTGAGCACTGCTCACTTCAGAAATTCAATCTCTTGATCCTTATTATGTGTTTTCCAAATGACCCTTCAAGCCCTTCTTACATTCTTCTCATTGAAACTTCGATGGTCGAGATTAAATATTTAATCAACGACTAAGATTAATTTTTGACTTGATCTGCTTTTTCTATAACATTCACACCCATATTCTATAAAGTCACTCTAATTATTTTATTTTCTCAGGTTTAGACTGAGGGTCCATTTAAAATAATTAATTATTTCGCTAAAATACAATCCGGGTGGAATTTCCCAAAATGATTTCTGGGTTCTCTGGAATACATGTGTCTAATCCTCCCTACAAATTTTGAGACTTATAGCACATCTGATGCTACCCCAAATAAAAACTCTCTCTTATCAAGGAATGTGCTTTATTAATACCCCCTGCTGAGTACTACTTTAATTCTGCAACATCTCCATCTACTCTAATGATGTATAAATTTTTTTCCCACCAACCCTATGAAAATGCCACATCTCTATTGTTGCTAACACTACCACAGTCAACATTTCATATGTATTGCAAATTCCTCTCAAATTCTACATTTGTGTTGCTGCTGGCCCTGACACTTCCAGTTGCCACTACACTGAAACACTTGTTCTTATTGCAACATAAAACCACATTAAACTAAATAATCATTCAACATGATGCATCTCGATACTGAAGATTTGAATGGTCCTATCCTCTACGATGTCCCTCTGAAGCTGTTGCATTGTTGTTGACTTTGCATTGTGCCTCATTGCACTGCTTCCAACTCTGCTATGTGATTCTCAGAATTTGGCACTGCTAACCAATGCACTATCACTTCTGCCCTCCTCTGCACCAACTGGTACTCATCTATCCTGCTACATCTGATTTTGGTTCCCATAGCAAGGTATTGATCCTAGAGGTGGACTCCTCAAGGATCCTGCCTAACCTATTTCTCTCTGGGTATACAGCTCCAAATCACCCCCACCTCCCTCCTGGAGATATATGGGAAATCATGGCGAACTCTTCCTCATTGATCATGGAAAGTGCGGGTTGTGGATCATGCTTCTTGCGGTCTTTGTCTCTCTTCTTGAGAGGACACTATGTGCCATAACTTCCCATCTCATCACACCAGAATAATTTGATCTTGGAAAGGTCCATCTTCCGCCTGCGCCACTCTTGTTGCCCCTTTGATGCAAGAGACAGATTATCCTCCTCCTTGTTAAGCAGGTAAATCCTCTCTACGGACAGAGACGATCCCTCTAGCCCTAGAGTGGGTCTAGAAACAAAGGGACATGCTAAAGTGTTGCTTCCTAATTATTGAATGAAAAAGGGACACGGTAGATCGACCTACCTGGAATCCAACGCTGTCATTGTTGTTGTAGTAGTGGTGGCCTCTCGCTCCTGCCTCGTCAAGTCACAATCCTTTCGTCATTACGCTTGGATACATGCACATAGAACAAGAAACAAGAACAACATACAAGATAACAACATTTCATTCATAAATATTAGCCAGTCAAAGAGGGCTAAACATATTGCATTAAACAAACATCGTAACACAAAAGTGGAACCAAACAATAGTAATGTATATAAATGAATAGAAGGAAGAGTTACAACCAATGCTTTGACATCGCAGTCTCCTCCAGCGGGGTTCAGCCGAAGTGCATCTCAGATGCTCGTTAGGGAATTCAGATGGAATGAAGGCATGGACTCAAGCTCTCTTAGAAGTCATGGACTCAAGCTTCCTCAACATAATTCCTTCTTATTCTATCTTCTCTAGTAATTCAGCTATAATATGTTTAATTCTCCAAGTTCAACTAGCTTGTTCTAAGAGAGATAGCTTCTTTTATAGAGGAAAAGGAGGAGGTTAGGATCCCTACAAAGGTGGGAGAGAGGCATATCATTTAGGGAGTTCCCATAAGAGGTGGACACCATAAACCTAAAGGAGGGAGTCTGTGGTTTATCAGTTCAACCACTCCCAATGACTCATCCTCGAGGTGGTTGGAGTGGAATCTCTGCCTCTATTTTAAAAAAAATTCAATAAACAGCTTGGCGCGGGTGGCAAACTGAGACAGAGTGCCAACTGGCGCGAGTCTCAGTGTTAATATTCCTTTTTGGCGTAAGGGCATAACTGAATACCCGTGCCAAGGCAAATACAAGGGTTTTTGAGTATCTGCTCAGGGAATTGTCAACAGAAGGAATATTACTCTCATGTAAAGGGACAAAATGATGGTCTTTGCAAGGCATGACACTGCATATTGATCACGGGAATGACCCTCCAATGGGCGAGATGGGGATTGCAGGGACAGTGACAAAATACTGTGTAACAGGTGCCCCCTAAAGCATGAGGTTCGAGGGAGAGGGAGGGGCGAAATGCTTTATGAGAATGCGTTCGAATCAAACACTGCTATCGAAAAACCTACAATTACAAATACCATTGATATCTCTGATACATGAACATGTGGTATGGGCGCAACCATCCATAATAGAGTATATATAAAAACTGAGATCCGAGGTATGGACGCAACCATCCAGCAGTAAGGATAAACAAATAGACTCAGGTATGGTCGCAACCATGTGATCAAAATAGTAATGCAATAAGTCATGATAATCCACCAAAATCTGCAGCCTGGATTTTATCAGAAAAAATCTAGGGTCTTGCACTCCATATCAACCTAAAGAAGTACAAATTAAAGCATGCAAATATATGATCTAAAGTCGAACATGCAAGAAAATCACCTGATTAGCAGCCAATGATGAAAGTTGTTAACATGCATGAGAGAAACCACCAATAATGACAATGGATCTCAAGGTACAATCAGTACAATCCACAAAATGTGAACAGTGAGCTGGCGTCGAACATCCACAGAATCACTCGATCGAAGACCAATGATGTGGACCTTGCGTCGAATGCGAAAAACCTAGCATTAAGGCATGCAGGCTCCAAGGTACCAAAATAGAGTCTCTAGATCAAATTCCTAGATAATGAGCTGAAGTCGACAGGAAGTGACCTGATCGAAGGTGGGCCATAATGTTTCCCACATCATCAATACGAGACAGAGGAATATGATGATGAACAAAACCAACAGAGAATCATAGGGAGGTTGAAAACTGTAGAGGCAAACTTCTCTTGAACATATCAGTAGCATGAAACTGGATTTGGCAGTTTTTGATATCAAAGAATCTGAGGTCATGATGACGTGGCAAAGAGCATATGAGAGGTAAAAAGAGATTACCCAAACCCATGGAGGCAAAAATGACGAAATGAGATGTCCCCAACCCGACACGAATGCAGACAAGTGCCATGTTCAAGAGTGACATGCTGCGAACATAACTAAAACTTGGTTCCATTTCCCCCCACCATTTCTGGCGAGTACCCCAAATATTTTTAAAACAAGCTTGAAAGGGATAGCATATGCTTGTGCTGTAAGCTTTTCCTTCGGACAAATCCAACCTAGTACATTTTACGAGCCCTAGGAAGGAGGAACTCGAAGAATGTCATGGCAACGAAATCCGATGTCATCAAGTTTTAACGAGTCTGACAAAGGGGGAAATCGACATCTTTTCATGTTTAGAGAGTTTGAAAAGAAGGCAGAAAAGAAAACTCCATCATCGCCCTTTTCATAAATAGTCTCTTACATCCGAAAAGGGAGAAAATAATATCTGGAAGAACCTCTTAGTTGCGATAGGCTAAGGTATTCATTTTTCATAAATAATCTATCCCAGCCTGAAAGAGGGGTAAACGTATACTAGGTAGATATCGCTTTGCAGCCATTTAATGAGTTCGAAACGACAAGAGTCTCGACAATATTTTCAATTTTAGAGAGTCAGAAAAGAGCTGAAAGATGAATCCAATAGTGACTTTTTCTTGATTTTACCGAGTTTGAAAAAGTATAAAATTTAACTCATTACTTCACCACTATGTCCTAAAAACCTGTTGCTACACAAGAGATACGTGTAAAACCCATTTTTCGAAAATAATATAATAAAATAATCGAAAAACATGTCTTAAAACCTAATTAGAGTTGTAAAAAGTTATAAAATGCCAAAAATGGTAAAAATAATTACTTTTCACTTTTTACCTCTTGTGGAGCAATAATTACCCATTTTACTATGTGATTTTGCGGCGACGATAGCAGACAATACAGCAGACCAATCTCAAATCCGTCAGTTCCAAGTAAGATCTGAGATCTCTCCCTTCGTTTTGAGTCACTTCTTCCTACTTTCAATTTCCAATTTTGAATTTTGGGGGAGGAAATATGAAAATTAGGGCACGACGGTTGGCGCGCGTTTCGAGCATGGAGTCGCGCCAACTGCTTAAGTTTTTACACTAGGGCGCGCCCATTAGCGCAAACCATTTTTTGTGCAAAATGAAAGTCACAAACCCCAATCATTCACAAATTCAAGCTTCAAAAATGGCTAATACTATCATATGAATGTGTTTACAGGTAGAAAGCGGCAAAATGGCGATCGAATGGAAAGAACGAGAACACAGCAAAGAAGACGAGATTGCCATGGAGAATGAGAGATGCATGGAAGATCTCAAGGACTGTGGACCGAAGAAGTTATTCTTGACATCGTGTCTCCATGCTCAACCAGAGCTGCTACAATATTTGATTAGCATATGGGATGAGGACCAAGAAAAGTTCATCCTTCAAGATCAGGAACTTGAGATTGATGTTTCTAACGTCTACTTTATCATAGGATTGTCACAAAGGTGAGCAACACCGATCCTAACTGGTACCCATCCTTGCATGGAGAGTATGTACATGGTGATGGACAGAGTACGTCGAGGGGAACGAAAGGGAACAGGAAGTGGGAAAGTTGATATCCAAACTATCCCAGACTTAGCACTAAAAGTAGTGCTACATACCATCACACGAGCTGCGGGATTGCAAGTACTGCATGAAGTAACAAAAAAACATTTGCTTCTTGCTGTAGACTGTTTGACATCGATCATCTACAACTGGGCAGAGGCTATGATAATAAACATGAAATTCCAGCTAACAAAATTCAAGAAGGGAAAATTGAAGCAATTTAGTTATGGGTTTATTCCTGGTATTGTTCTTCCTGGAACGACTACCAATTTTTCAGCATCAGGAGGTCATAGTCCCAACACCACCAGTGAGAGAACCATGGATGGCCCGATGGGTGGCTCTGATGCTAAGGGCAGGGGGCGGTCAACAGATGTCCTGGAGACCAGAGTTCTTTGATTGGCTCCACCGACCGTTGATCGTCATGGAGGACTTGCCCTACTCTAGTACAAATTTTACTGGTGATCCGGACCTCCCACTCCCGGAGGGAGAGGATTGGGATGAAGATTTGGGTAAGACTCATTTTTTAATTTTCATGAGTGTTATGATTTTTTTTAGTTATGTATGTTTTGACATTATATCCATGTATTTGTAGATGTCGGCCCAGAGAGACCCATGGGCATGTCTCCAATAGCGAGGCGAGTTCCTCGTGATTTCGACCCTCATGGTGAGGGAAGCGAGGAAGAGGAGCTCGTGCACAACCTATAGGGGATCACACGTGGAGTCCCTGATTATGTACGATTCGACGATGTTCCTCGCGCCTACCATAGACATACCGTCGGGGTGCCAAGCCGTATTCACTGCTTGCTGAGGCGACTTGTATGGGCAGTGACATGATATCATGAGCATCACGCCAATTAGACACGTAGGCTTTATATCTGCATTTTTTGAGAGACATGGTTTCTCAGGATGTAACAGAAACACACATTTAAAGAATGTATGATGCACACTGATGCAAACATGCGATATATATATATATATATATACACATCTATTTTCCTATATGGATCTTTTTCACATGATGATGATTTGACAAATTACGCAAATGTCTATCTAATACAATGTTAGCCACTGTATCAGTTAATGCATTCATTCGTCTAGGAATATGTTGATATGTGATAAAATCAAAATGTCTTTCCAAAAAACGAATATGTAAATACAATCTCAAAATGTATGGGTTTCTAACTAAATAATGACCATTGAGTTGCAGAACAACAAGCTGTGAATCTAGATTTACAAGCAATGCACGTATGCCGAGATTAATTGCCTCGGTTAATAGTTCAAGGACAACACTATATTCAGTGACATTGTTTGTAGTTCGTCCTAGACAAATACCTTGCAGTGCTATCAACTCACGAGCAGGATCATAGATTACCCAGGCTGCTGAAGACAAATCCCTAGTACTGCGGGAAGCACCATCCGTGAAACCGACATAAGGGGTAATAGAAAACTGCACAAATAAGCAAGACCCAAATAGGTAGGAAAATGCTTGCAAAGCACACCAAATCAGAACATGTACAAATGAAAAAAACACCTATGTACATAAATCATGCATGAATGACTCATGCATAATACTTTTTGAGATACAACCCATTTCTGGGTTGTTCTGAAGGATGACCTTCGTAATCAATGAGCTCATAGGCCCCATTCTGCAATATGCATTTGACAATGTAAGGCCCATACCACATGGGTTGAAATTTACCTGCCCCTCGCTTATCATGAGCTTGGTCGTACAGGAGGACGAGATCCCCTTCAACGAAAGAACGAGGGGTAACTAATTGGTCAAAATGAGCTTTGACTCGCTTTTTCTGTGCTTCAATAACTAGAGCAGCAAAGCGAAGGGTTTCATCTAACCTTTTGAGAGAAAGGAGACACTCTTCTTTTGGTGTAGTGTTCAACAATAATTCAACATCCAACTTGAGCGAAGGTACTTCACATTCAATTGGAAGAATAGCTTCTAGATCATAAAGAAATCGAAAAGGGGTGAATCTGGTTGCACTCTTAATTGAGGTTCGTTATGCCCAAAGAGATAAAAATAACATGAGATGCCAATTGGATTTATGGATCCCAATCGTACGCTGAAGCATGGTAACAAGAACTTTGTTCACGGCCTCAACCTGGCCATTGGTCTGAGGATAGTATGTTGTTGAGCTGTCGTGATGTAGACCCAACTCAGAAGTCAACTCGGCCACCATGTAATGCCGAAAATGGGAACCATGATCGGTAACGATGGCTTGAGGGACACCAAACCTAGCAATGATGTGATTGAATATGAATTGAGCAGTTGTATTACCGCCAGTGGCAAGTGTAGGCATTGCTTCGACCCATTTGGTGAAGTAGTCCACGAATACGATAATATAAGCATGCCCCTCGGCTGAGTGAGGGTTACACGTCATAAAATCGATGCCCCACTTTGCAAAGGGACCAACGGTAATGACAAGATGAAGAGGTATAGGCGGCGCACACATCTTGCATTGATAAACCTGGCAATCATGATATTTAAGAACTACGACAATGCAGTCTTTGAAGATAGAAGGCCAAGTAACCCCAATATGGATGTTCTTGAGGATTCCCGGTTTAATGGAAATGTCAATAGGCATCCTCCGTGTAATGTTGCTCAATTTATCTTCCATAAAGATGTAGTGTGTCAAAACATGCAATTGAAGCGGAGGAGAAGGAACGTGAGATGCAAAACGCTCGAGACAAGTAGACATGGCCCCGAGGCCAGGCATAAATGAGGAATGATGATGACCATCATCCCACGACAGATTCTCAAGAGACATGGTTTCCACGTTAGCCTCATCGGAAGGAAACACTTCTTTCAAAGGATCGAGCGAATCTGAATCACCAAGCCAGGGGGATTGAGAATAAATGTCAGGAGACATGGTCAAGGGAGCACAATTAGAGGATGGAGGTTCCAAAGTAGCGATGAGTTCACAATAATCAATCTCAATCAGACTCAAAGGCATCGAATCTCTGAAGGAATAAATCTGTTTAGGAGAAGGAATAATCCATGGGTCATTAGACCGAGAGATCATAGGAATCTAAACAATATTCGGTGGAGGAAGAAGAAAAATACCCATGAGGGCAGGATATTTAAAAAGACCCGGCCCTACGCTCTTGTAGGGAGTAGGAATCTAATCTATGTACGGAACTTTTTTCTCAGAAGAAGAGGTGAAGAAAGACAATTGATCAACAATAACAATCTTTCCTTCATGTGGAAATTTCAAAACACGAAAGAGAGTGGTTGAAAAACATAACATGGCGTGAGTCCAACTGCGACCAATGAGAATATTATAATTGAGCTTAGCATAAACGACTTCGACCTCGACATTGACTGTCTTCCCTTTCAAAGTAATCGGTAAACTAGCGAGAACACCTAAAGGTTTTGATTCTCTTCCATCAAATGCTTCTAGGGCATTTGGTGATGAATTTAGGGCTGGAGAACCAATAGCTTTCCAACACGAAGATGACATGACACAGGTTGATGAACCTTCGTCCACAATTTCTTGATGGATGTCGAGACTGTTAATAACAACTTGAATAATGAGCATAATATTATGTGGAAGTCGTGGAACGAAGTTCTCTAGGTCGAAAGCAAGAAGGCTAGTATCGGCAGGATCAATCCCACCAATCGTAGATAACAAAGCTCTGCGCTACAATGGACATGTTGCACTGGAAATTGTCACTTTGACATTCTGCTATATTTATGAGCTCATTATCACTCATACTTTCCTCCTTTGCAAGTCTAAAACATCAGTTCCTCATGTCAAGCCTTAAAAATAAGAGAAAGCTCTTAAAAGTCTCTAAAACTCTGGTATCGCACTTTCTCTGTCTTACCTGCGGTCCCGCAGCTAATGGTCATGTCTCCTACGAACCTGACCGCACTTTCTCTATGTTAAGGGTGAAGAACCCTGTAAAAGATTAAAAAGGTGCAATTAAACTCAAAAAACTCACTTTCAGTAATTTCTAGAAGCCTCTAGAAGGAATCTTGCGGTGGCAGAACCGCTCTTTTCAGGTTCATGTATCCCTTGCCTTAAGGAGCTAACCCCTTGATGTGAGGAGCCTATCCCTTTGAAGGAGGAATTTATCCCTTCATAGTTGAAACTGTAACCTCCTCTTTTTCACTATAAAAAAAGGCCTTGGGCAGCCTCAAAGGGAGTTCAAGCTTTAGTGTTATTTGAGGTAAAGTGCTGTTGGAACTTAGACTCCTTTAGTTGAGATTTTATGAGGAAATATTACACACCTGTATGTATCTCGGTTGGAAGAGTGAAAGACCTGTCAGAGTAGAGGAAATTCCTGCTTCGGACCCCGGGAGGACCTATTCAACATCAAGGCTGAAAAGGTTTTAAGGTTCTTCTACTATTTCAAAGTTAATACAAATAAGTTTGTTTTTCTCAATAAGCTGTCATCTGATTGTTTATTTTATGGATTCCTTGATCACCATAATGGATATGACTTATGAATATATGCTATGCAGGTGCTATTTGATGTTTGTTTGTTTGTGAATGCAGGTCTTTGAACATAACTCTTTCGGACGATTGAAAGAAGACTACTACAAACAAGCGTTGGATCGAGGTAGGATCTTAACACCTTTGTAGCATTTACTTCTAAATCGTTATATATCTAGAGAAAGATAGATTTAATTGTTTGTTTGTTGCTAGACTATCTTCTGATACTAGGGAGATCGATCTTTTCCACAAGATCGATTTATCTGGCCAACAGGACAACTCTGAAGTACTTCTAACGCGGACATCGCGGATGATGCCTAAGCCAAATCCTCAAGAATATTGTAATGGTGAGTGGCACATATGTTAAGATTATAAGAAGAATTACGAAGGAAACCTTTGGAAGGTGGTCGCACAACGGATTCGACATTGGGCCTTTCAATTTCAAGAGGGCCAGTAACAGGCGGAGGGGGAGGACCATCAACGATCTCCTTTCCTATAGCCTAATGCGAGCTAGTATAATATTTCGACCGAGTAGCAATAGAAACAACGATAGAACCGTTCATCATGAACACCTGAGAGCCAAATGGAGTAGAGGACTAAGGTTGCTCTACCATCTGAGTCTGCTGAGATGGGAAAGGTTCTTTAAGAACGACCAGAGTTTCCTGATTGCCTTTGAGCAATAGGCTCACTTCGGATCATCGAGGACAGTTTCTGGTGAAGTGCTCTTCATCACAAATCAAACAAACGTACTTTGGTTTAAGTTGAGAACCATCGCCAGCACGAGGTTTTTGAGAATCCTGTTTCGGGGTATCGGATTTGGCCTTACCTTTACCCTTATTTTTACCTTTAGAAGTATTATCTGTAGGATTGGCCTGAACGACATTAACCTCTGTGGGTTTACCAAAATTCGAAGTGGATTGAGAAGCAACATGATTGGAAGAAGCAAACTTCGACTTCTCAGTGTTTGAAGATGAAGACTTCTGAGAAGTCTAAGACACAGAACTGATAATACCATCGACGGATGGAGTCGCTGGTGGTTTAGAAGTTCTAGGTTGGGGAGCATCAGGCAAGATATCATTTAATGCGCCAGACTGAGAGTACACAAGATCAAGGTATTGGGCGTAAGAAATGGCTTGTTCCTCGGTTACACATGCCCCCATAGCGATGTCTTTGGCAATCTGATTGACAAAGGAGGTGGTGAACCAATGAGTTAGAAGCTGATCAAGAATTTTAAATTTGATCATGCGACGACGATGTCGCCACTCATGAATATGATCCGAGATATGAGTAGCTCGGTCTTGTTTCAATGAAGTGAGGAGGGGCGTCCCAGTCTCATAGAGGACTGGTAACTGGAAGTGCGTAAGGAATGCCATGGCTAAAAAATTGAAATCTTGGAAGACGCCACGAGATAGCTCAATGTACCACTTTGCAGCGGCACCAGTAAGAGTTCGCTGGAAAAGACGGAGTCTAATAGAATCGTCAACCCAAGAGTTAGAGGAACACCACAAATGGTAAGTCATAACATGCGCTTGAGGGTTTTCAACAGACTTGCCCTAAAATTTAGGACAATTACCAAGAATATTGGTTGGAACCGGAGGCCAATACGGGTTATGAAGAATGGGATCGTTCATCAAATTTGACACATCAGGTAATTCCAACGTAGCAAGAAATGGTAATTGAGTATTGAAAGTCATTGGAGGTCTTTGATAAGGACCTGCATGTACATTCCACCCAGTTCGAGTGGGATTCTATCCCCATACATTTTTTCCGAAAGATTCAGATCATAGGGAGTAGAAGCCAGATAATTCGGGTGATACTGGGGTTAAGGACCAGGATACTGAGTCAAAGTAGACCACTGAGGTCCTTGCTGAGAAGCATAAGGAGTCTGCTATGGAATGTAAGCATGGATTTGAGGTTGATGATATACAAGTTGATTTGGAGGGTAAGGAATCCGGGGTGCACTATACACCGGTTTATATGAACCTTGAGGGTAGTAAGTGCCTTGCAATTGAGCGGGCGGACCCAGCTGAGCAAGCTGTTGAGCGGGAAAACCTCGCTGACTATAAACAGGTAGAACGGGTCGCTGAAACGATGGAACCGGCTGAGGAGCAGGTTGAATAGCTTGCTGAGTGGGTTGAATCGACTACTGAGGGCCATTGGGTTGGCCTTGTTGGAAAGGTTGACCCAATGGTTGTGATGGTCCAGGTTGTCCCTGATAACCAAGTTGACCCGGAGAAGGACCGTAGGGTTGTCCTGGTTGCACAACATTGTGGCCATACTAAGCATGTGACTGCGGTTATGATACAACAGGTTGTCCCTGTGGTGGGTAGATTTTCCCCCAGGAGCATAAGATAGTCTTGGTTGATTCGAAGGTTGACCAAATAGACCGGAGGGTTGTCCATGTTGGACCAAAGGTAGTCCTTGTGAAGGTTGGCCTTGTGGACCGTATGGTTGTCCCTGTTGACTAGAGGCAGAGCCTTGCTGAGCTAAAGGTTGTCCCACAAGGGGTTGTCCTTGCAAGCCAGAGGGTTGCACAGGCAAAGTAGGTCTAAAATGAGAAACAGTCTGATAAGGATCAGTAGGAGGCAAATAGACCAGATTACCATGTTCATCATAAAGAAGCATAAATGAATAAATAGGGTTATCGACAGCATCATAGTGATGAAAAAGAGGATTACCAGGAGCCAAGGGCTGCCGATAACCCTGAGAGCTCTACTGCTGAATGACCAATAGATACTCTTCAAAAGTAAGACTGCTAGGAATCATAGGGGTAGTGGAAACAACACTAGAAGCAGGCATGGCCTCCGTCGAGGGAGCATAACATTGGTGAATATCCAAGATTTTCTCATGAAACACATAGGTAGAAACCATAGGCATGGTGGAGGTAGACGGGGTTTCCATGGCACGGGTTTGTGATCTACCCGAGTTGGGATTAACAGGCCACGTAGGATTGAGAAAAATAGACCTGCGGGTATGAAAATATTCTGACGACTGATGGGAAATAACAGGTGTGGATGAAGCCACATAGACCGTCAGTTGGACTAGAATAGATGTAACAGTAACTGACGAACCAGGTGTCGAAGGCGATAGTCCTAACTCTGAGGAGGAGTTACTGTAATGGATTGCGTAATGGAGGAAACACCAGACATAATCTGACTCAAGGACCTATATCCAAGTGGAAGTGACACCGATGGTGGAGAAGACTGAGTAGAAACATGAGGGACATATTTCAGAAAAAGATGATATTATCCTGTAGAAACAGGCATTCCTTCACTACCAACAGGACTAGACGAGTCCATGTCTGACTCCGCCGTAATATCTTTGTAAAGACTACGGGGACTAGGAAGCACAGTAGCAACAAAAAATGGCGAGCCCAACGTAAGAGGAGGAAAATCTCCTTCTTCCCCAAAACCAGAACAAGCACTAGAAGGAGGCCAATTAAACTCAACTAGCTCTTCAGGAGGAGATCGAGTAGCAAGAGGCAGGACAGATGGGAGGATAGGCTGCGAGAACTTGGCAGACCTAATGGACTGAGGAGTTTCAAAAGAGACGTCCGGGAAATAACTACCACTAGGAGGCAGTGAGGACGACGAAATCGGTGGTTCTGCCACCATGACTGTATATCAAAACAGAAAGGAAAAAAGAAAACTAACCAAAGACTCCAAGACCAAAAACAAAGAAAAAAAACAGGCCAAGTAATAAAAATTTAACAGGCATGTGATCATAGGTGATTAATTTTATGACATTGAAACCATATTGTGCTGTTTCATTTTTAAAGAGTCGAGAAACATGCCAAAGATGATTCTAGTTGCTTTCAATTTTAAATGAGTGTGAAAGGACAAGTGCTCGATGATCTCTTCTCTTTTTAAAGAGTCATGAAAAGATCAAAATGACTACTCTGGAATACTAAGCAAGAGGGTATACTAGGTTTCCATGAACTGCCATATACACCTTGGTGATCAAATGAAACATAAATGACCAAGGACTTGACGTACGTGCAGGTAGTCTCTCTGAATGCTGTGTTCGGTGTATCACGGTTACAAGGCGGCAGACTCGGCTTCCTATGGATAAAAGGATTGCAACCTAGAGGGGTCTCCCTTTATATACTTGATGGTACGGGGAGCACAAGTCCATACTAGTGCTGTCTAAAGCCAGATGGTGAACGACAGATACTATGTTTTAAGACACTGGAACATGTCTCTATCCTAGACCACTAAAAATGTTTCTTTAGGTTTCAATGCTTCCTTAGGTTAATTAAATAAATTTTAAAGTTGATCTTGGATTATGTTTCAGTTTTAAGGTCTTATCAATTTTGGATCTCAAAATTCATAAATGCGAGCTATATGCAAATGAACACCATTTCCGATTCAATGAATGCTAATTACAAGAAGGATAGAGATCTTTCAAACAAAAGCAAACAATGAAAGGATGCACAGAAATCCACTAATGCATCTAACCCAATCAAACGAAAATGAAACCCTTTCCTAGACAATCAGATGCTAGTTATGCAAAAGAGTATTTCACTTTCAATGCAAAGAAAGAATGCAATATATGTTTTTTTTATTTTTTCAATGAAAATAAGTACATGATGCACTAATTAAATGAAAAATGAAAACAAAGACTAGCTTAAGTGTCGCGTAGGAATCGAAATTGAATGACTCAATAAAATGCAAAACAAACACCAGAAAACACTCAAACTAATGTCGCAATCTTTCAAACCAAGAGAAAGTTTTCAAAATGATCCAAAACAAGCAATGTAATCTATGCTTGGAGCAATAAGGTGAAGATTCAATCGAAAAATGAAATGATTCTGCAACCAAAGCAATCACTCAAAAAGGTCAAGAAAAATTAGTGCAATCCATCCACAAATTAGATTGACAAAAATCAAACCAACTTGATTTTCGAACATAAGGATCAGTGCACTAGGACACCTAGAAACCCTAACTCAACCAACAATGATAATAATATGGATGAACGACTGAGAAAATCAAGTTGAAGACAGTCAAAATAGTCCCAAAGGAATAATTACACATAAAAAATAACTTAGAAGCAAGCACAATTGACCAAAAGACTCAACAAGGAGGTCAAACCAATTCCTACAGGGGTCGGCGCAACTGTAAGGCTATGATCCGCGCGATACAGGGGTTGGCGCGACTGTTCAAAGAAAAACTGCGCCAAGCCAGATAACTATGGGAAAAAGAGGAAAAACCAAAACCTAATGAGCAGAGGTCAATCTTGACACTCTAGAGCTGAATAGAGGATGGAAATGAAGCAAGAAAACCAGAAAAAGACAGATAAATAAATCAATAATTGAAACTGACCCAGCAAGATGAAACGAAAAACTCACACTGATCCCCGGTGGAGTCGCCAATTTGTTAAGCAGGTAAATCCTCTCTGTGGACAGAGACGATACCTCTAGCCCTAGAGTGGGTCTAGAAACAAAGGGACATGCTAAAGTGTTACTTCCTAATTATTGAATGAACAAGGGACATGGTAGATCGACCTACCGGGAATCCAACGCTGTCGTTGTTGCTGTAGTAGTGGTGGCCTCTCGCTCCTGCCTCAGCAAGTCAAAATCCTTTCACCATTACGCTTGGATACCTGCACATAGAACAAGAAACAAGAACAACATACAAGATAAAAACATTTCATTCATAACTATTATCTAGTAAAATAGAGCAAAACATATTGCATTAAACAAACGTCGTAACACAAAAGTGGAACCAAACAATAGTCATGTATATAAATGAATAGAAGGAAGAGTTACAACCAATGCTTTGACATCGCAGTCTCCTCCAGTGGGGTTTAGCCGAAGTGCGTCTCAGATGCTCGTTAGGGAATTCAGACGGAATGAAGGCATGGACTCAAGCTCTCTCATAAGTCATGGACTCAAGCATCCTCAATGTAATTCCTTCTTATTCTATATTCTCTATTAATTTAGCTATAATATGTTTAATTCTCCAAGTTTAGCTAGCTTGTTCTAAGAGAGATAACTTCTTTTATAGAGGAAAAGGAGGAGGTTAGGATCCCTACAAAGGTGGGAGGGAGGCATATCCTTTAGGGAGTTCCCATAAGAGGTGGAAACCATAAACCTAAAGGACGGAGTCTGTGGTTTATCAGTTCAACCACTCCCATTGACTCATCCTCGAGGTGGTTGGAGTGGAATATCCGCCTCTATTTTTAAAAAACATTCCATAATAAACTTGGCGCAGGTGGAAAACTAGGACACAGCTCCAACTGGAGCGAGGCCCAGTGTTAATATTCCTCTTTGGTGCGAGGGCATAACTGACTACCCACACCAAGACAAAAACAAGGGTTTTTGAGTCTCTTCTCGAGGAATTGTCAACAGAAGGAATATTACTCTCATGTAAAGGGACATAATGATGGTATTTGCAAGGCATGACACTGCTTATTGATCACAGGAATGACCCTCCAATGGGTGAGATGGGGATTGCAGGGAAAATGAAAAAATGTTGTGTAACACTCCTCCTTCCTCTTCCTCCCATTGTTTTTATTGCCCTCAATCTGACACTTGAGTAAGTCCCTCCTCATCTCTTCTTACTGAAGAGTTTCCAACATTGATTCCCAGTCCGAAAAATTCTTTCTACCCAGGATGCTTTGGACAAAAACCTGATAGTCTTTGGACACTGAGTTGAGGGAAAATTTTACCATCATTGTTGTCTGAGGAGTTGATCCCACAGTTTCTAGCTAATCTCAGTTCTCTTGAAGTCTAACCAGGAATGGATAAATGCGCTCACACTTCTGCATCCTGGTAGTCTGCATCTTCTCCTCCAAATACATATTTCGTTTCTTAGAAGATCCTTGCTATAGATTCTCCAAGGCCTGCCACATCTCTCTAGTGGTTTCTTTGCTAGTTATGTGACACATGACATGATCCCTCACTCTGTCAAGGATGAGGAACTTTGCCTTAGCCATATTCTTCTTGTATTCCTTTAGAGGATCTGCATCTACTCGAATAGCCACCACACCTTCGATGAAGATTTTGAGATCATTCTCATCTAGCAGGCATTTGATCCTTTCCTACCATATCACATAGTTGGAGGCTCCCTCCAACCGATCTTGATCTCTTAATCCACTTGCTACCACATCTTCCGACCAAAAAAATATGTCGAACTAGCTCCCTTTCTCTCCTCTGCGCAGCTTTGGGCTAGCCTATGCACTCCCTATTTGATATGGTAGATCTGCCACCCAATATTGTTGCTAAGCTCTCAAAAAATAAAATCCCTGGGCTATGAATTCTCTGAGGAATAAAATTCCCTCAAAGTGTCTCCAGTTACTCTTCCTGGCACTTCTACACCCATAATCATTGTTTCACAGAAAATTACGTCCCTTTGGCTGTTGATCTGTTGTGATGCTTCCTCTGCCTCTGGAAACTGGAAAATTGTACCTCTTTGCTGACTCACTCAGAGATATATTTCCTTGCAGTGACTAGCCCTCCTAGCTTGGACTGTGCAATCACTCAAGAGATCGATCTGCTGCTTACACAACTCTTTGATCTAGGCTTCACCAATGTTGGATCAACGAATTTGTTATTTTTTTCCTCCTACACTCAACTATACAAGCTTCGATTCCATGTGAAAATTCCTTAAATCTGGAATCCTATTGCAACAACTTGTATTAATTCTTCTAACTGGTAAATTAATTATCCAGTTTATTGCTACGACAACATCGAATTAAACACATAGCAACCTTCACTAAATAAACTGTGGAAAAATACAAGGGAAGAAACAAAAATTGAACAAGAGTAAATCATAGACACATCTGACACAATTATTTTTTGAAATTATGTCACCAGAAAAACCCAATGCGGGAAAATCGGTGCAACAACTAAGGGTTTTATTATTAAGCAATAGTAATTTCTGAATACAATCTCTAGGTGCCTCTCCCGACAATCTAGTTACAATTATGATGTAGAGAAAACTATAAAAGTTCATCCAACTCATTAATCTGGAGGAGCCTTTACTTATGAGCTTCTATTAAATGCACTATGATTTGTTAGTGTTTGGATCTTTGTTTCTAGTGGAAAAAGCAGTCTCTCTCATACAATAATTCATATGGGGTGCATCAAGTAGTATTCCTCCATGTTTTTGTATAGGCCCATAGAGATTCAGGGAGTTAATTGGCCCAATCCTTAAGGAGTAACGTAATAGTTTTAGTGATGATTTCCTCAACAATATTATTAGTCCATTCCTCCCATTCGTTAACCAGGGGATAGTATGGTGTCATTACCCTATGCTTGATTTTGTATGTGTCCATTAATCCTTCAATAAGCCTTGAAGTAAATTGTGTTCCTTTATTGATCATTATCTCTTGAGGTATTCCAAACCTTGTGAATATTTATTCATGGACAAATCCCACCATTGCTTGTTCAGTTGCTGCCAGGAGTGCCTTAGCTTCCATCCACTTCATGACATAGTTTGTGCATACAAGAATGTACGAGTTCCAATGAGAATAAAGATTGTTTGGTTCCAAAAAATCAATGGTCCATTTTTCAAAGGGATCTACCACCAATTGCAGTTGTAATGGAATATCATTTGATTATATATGCCTTCACATGCACTCTCAACTATTACATATTTTCACATAATTCTTGGAACCTTTGAATATGGTAGTCCAATAATACTCCTAATGGAGCACCTTGTACCTAGTTCATTTGTCTACAAAGTGTCCTCCGAAAGGGCCATCATGGAAATATTTTAGTATCTTATGAACCTTGTCCTCCCATACACTTCTTCTAATTATTAGATATGGGCTAGTGTAGAAAAGACAATCATCAATCCATGAAAATCTCCAGCTTTGTTTGATAAATTTATTACGCTTCTTTGGAGTTAAGTGTTGGGGAAGGTTGGTTGTTGCCAAGTAATTTGTAATATTTCCAAACCATAGAGAGTTAGTAGAAAATTCAAAGATATGTTTATCAGAAAATATATCTTTTATAGGTGGCTCATTATCATTAGATGTTAGTCTATAATGAAAACCAACCACCACATTGTCCTTCATTGGTTTGTTCAAGATGGTAATGTCGAATTTCTACAATAAAAACAACCATCTAGTGACTCTACAATTAGTAATTGGTTTATTCATTAAATACTTTATAGTAGCATTGTCATTCAAGAAAGTCCCGATGATGGATCCCTGTTGGGATTCGAAACGTTGACACTCGTTTTCTAGCAATGTGGATAATCCGGGAAGTTTTTAAAAAATTATCACCACATGAGTTTAAAAACCAATATTGGATACCTTAATATTCGAAATTTATTTATTGCATGAATCACGTAAAGAAATTATTTTTAGTCACAATATAGTTAATTTCGTTGGTGAGAAGTTTTTTCTTATGAAGTATATTGCATAGGAATCATTTCATTCTAGTTGTCCTAGAATAGCTCCCATGGAAATATTTGATGCATATATAGAGATATGAACAAGGAGGGACCAATTGGCCCCTTGCAGAATAAGAGCTTGAGGCACTTTAGACTTCAATTCTTCAAATGCATGCTGAAAATATCTTATCCATACAAACTCAACATTTTTTTAAATAAAGAAAATATTGGATGGTAAATTTGCGATTTTTTTTCAATGAAACATATATAATAACCAACATGTCCCAAGAAGCTTTGTACCTCCTTTCGTGAGCATGGAGTTGAGAAGTTTAATATTACCTCTATTTTTGTCGAATCCACCTAAATACCTTTAGCAAAGATATGGTGGCATAAGAAAATGACATAGGTGAATATTATTGCACATTTTACATTATTGAGGGAAACATTAGTTACCTTAAACCTTATAAATGTATTTTACAAGTTAGCTAGTGCTTCGTCAAATTCATCACCATACATGGTACAATAATCCATATATATTTCTACACAATCATGAATCAAATCGGAAAATATATATGTTATGACTCTTTGAAAGATGATTGGAGCATTACCTAATCCTAATAGCATAACATGATAGGTGGTGTTCCCCATGGACAAGTGAACATGGTATTATCTTGGTCCTCAATGTGAAATTTGGATCTACTAGTTATAACCATTAAATCCATCAAGGAAAGAAAAATATTTCTTCCTTGCTAGGGTATCTAGGAGTTGGTAAAATAAATAGAAGTGGGAAATGGTATTTGTATGCCAGATTTTGATCTCTCTATAGTCCACACAAATTCTCCATTTTCTATTCTTTTTTGGTACACAAACAAAACAAGAGACCCTATGAATGTCAAAAATTGGATAAAATAAAATTAATTGCAAGTAATTTATGTAGTTTCTCCTTGAATATGTCCTTCAATGTTGGATTCATCTGTCGTTGGGGTTGGTGAATTGGTATCAATACTTCCTTGTATTGAGAAGTGTAGCTTGGGAGGTACTCCCACAACCCTTTGAGTACTGGGTTTGTGTGGAGTTTACCCATGAAAAATTGGTTTTGTGGAGTGGTGGGATTTGTACATAAGTTGGTGGGATAAAGACCAAAAATAAAATCCTTGTTAATTTTATTGGTTGCAAGAGGGAAAATTTTATGGGCTAAAGGGAAACTTATGGCTACAATGGAGAGGAATAAATTCGATGAAAATAATTTTATTTCAAATGCTAATTGTGTTTGAGCGTGTAGGCTTTGGTCGACTTGAGCTAAGGACATGATCCTTGGTGGAAAAATTCACTCCACTAAGAACAGTGTAAGAAGGAATAAAGTTGAGCTCATTTGGCATCCATCCATAGCATCCAATCTCAAGTATAATATGCCCAAGAGAGTGAGCTACCTTAGGAACAATCACAGACCTTGAGCAGGATTGAGTTGGACTATTTTTTGGTATTTCTAAATTTTTTTTGAAGGTCAGTTTTTCCTAGGATAAGGTCAAGATTTTGTGTGAATAACATGCTTTAAGAAGCCATGTTTGTGAAAATTCCTTAAATTTGGAATCCTATTGCAACAATTGGTATTAATTCTTCTAAATGATAACTTAAATATTCATTTTATTGCTATGACAACATCGAATTAAACAAACTGCAACCTTCACTAAATAAACATCTGAAAAATACAAGAGTAAATCATAGACACATCTAACAAAGCTATTTTTTGGACAATTGTCCCCGAAAAAATCCAATGCTGGAAAATCGTTGCAACAATTGAGGGTTTTATTATTAAGTCGCTAGTGATTTTTGAATACAATCTCTAGATGCCTCTCATGGCAATCTAGTTACACATAATATAATTGATGAAGAGATTAGTGAGGTTACCTCATATTATCACAGGAAATCTTGGCTGATCTAGCCACCATAGGAGTTTCCCCTAACAACCTCTATGTTTTCTTTGCGCAGTCCCAATGTCAACCCTCCTGGGTACAATGTCACCCCTTCTGTTGATCGATTTGTTGCCCAAAAACTCAGACTTTTTCCTCCCAGTCTGACACCCTGGCTCCTAGCTTCTGCAATCGATTCCTTCTGCAAAATTTGGGATTCCCTCTTGGCTTTTGTGCAGCCTTAGTGTGTCTCTGTGTAAACTTCTCTGGCTTTGCGTTGCCTATGTTGGATCTCTCTCCGCCTTCTATGTTGTTGATTCTCTGACCAAGAAATATTTCTCTTCGAATACTATCCCTGCCCCTCCCTGTAAAGAATCTCTTGATCTATATTTCCTATGAGCACTACTCACTTCATAATTTGATCTCTTGATCCTTACTGTGTGTTTTTCAAATGACCCTTCAAGTCCTTCTTATAATATTCCCATTGAAACTTCAACGGCCGAGATTAAATCTCTAATCAACAACTAAGATTAAATTTTGACTTGATTCGCTTTTTCTAGAACATTCACACCCATATTCTATTAATTCACTCTAATTATTTTATTTTCCTAAGTTTAGACTTAGGTTCCTTTTAAAATAATTAATTCTTTTTATAAAATACATTTCGGGTGGAATTTCCCAAAACTATTTTTGGTTTCTTTAAAATACATGTATCTAAGCCTCCCTACAAATTTTGAGACTTATAGCACATTTGATGCTACCCCAAATCAACAATCCTTGTTAGCGTGGAATGTGCTCTAGCAATACCCCCAGTTGATTATTTCTTTGATTGTGCAACATCCCCCTCTGCGGTGATGATGTCTAATACTACTGCCCACCAAATCTGCGTAAACGATGCATCTATATTGCTGTTGACACTACCACTGTCAACACTGCATCCATACTGGAAATTCCTCTCAATTTTTTCATCTGTGCTACTACTAACCCTGCCACTACACTTCAACAATGTTTCTTATTGCAACAGAAAAACATCCAAAACTAAACAAGTGTTCAACCTGATGCATCTTGGTATTGAAGATCTGACTATTGCTAGCCTCTGCATTGTCCCTCTCAAGCTGCTGCGTTGTTTCCAACTCGTCATTGTGCCTCATTGTGCTGCTTCTAACTCTGCTCTGCATTTCTTAGACTCTAGCGCTGCTAACCACTGCACTGTCACTTCTGCACTCCTTTGCAGCAACTGGAACTCGTCCATCCAGCTACATCTGATTTGGGCTCTCATAGCAAGGTATTGATCTAAGAGGTGGAATCCTCAAGGATCCTGCCCATCCTGTAACTCTCTAGGTCTACAGCTCCAAATCACCTCGTCTCTCTCCTGGAGATATATTGGTAATCATGGTGAACTCCTCCTCATCAATCATGGCAGGTGCAACTTTTGGATCATGCTTCTCGTCTTTTCTCTCTTCTTGAGAGGACAGTGTGTGGCACAATGTCCCATCTTGCCACATCGAAAGCATTTGATCTTGGAAAGGTCCTTCCTCCTCTTGTGCTGCTCTTGTTGCCCATTTGATGCAAGGGCCACATTATTCTCCTCCTCCTATTGCTGCTATTGCCCTCAAGTTGACACTTGACTAAGTCCCTCCTCATATCTTCTTATTGAAGAGTTTCCGACATTGACTCCCACTCTGGAAAAATCTCTCTGCCTAGGATTATCTGGACAAATACCTGATAGTCTTTGGTCACTGAGTTAAGGGCCAATTTGACCGTCTATGTGGCTTGAGGAGTTGATCCCACAACTTCCAGTTGATCTCGTTTCTCTTGAAGTCTAACCAAGAATAGATCATTGCACTCACCCTTCTACATCTTGGTAGTTTGCATCTTTTCCTCTAGATACATCTTCCGCTACTCGGAAGATCCTTGATATAGCTTCTTGAAGGCCTGACGCATATATCTAGTGGTTTCTTTGCTAGATATGTGACACACGACATGATCCCTCACTTCGTCGAGGATCAGGCGCTTTGCCTTAGCCATATTCTTCATGTATTCCTTTAGAGGATCTGCATCTATTGGAATAGCCACCACAACTTCGATGAAGAGTTTGAGATCATGCCAGGTCACATAGTTGGAGGCTCCCTCCAACCGATATTGATCTCTCAGTCCACTTGTTGCCATATATACTGACTAAAAAAATATGTCGAACTAGCTCCCTCTCTCTCCTCTGCGCAGCTCTAGCCTGGCCTACGCACTCCCCGCTGGAGATGGTAGATATGCCACCCAATATTGTTGCTCATCTCTCGAAAAATAGAATTCCCAAACTAGGAATTCCATGAGGAATAAAATTCCCTCAAAGTATCCAGCTACTATTCCTCACGCTTCTACACCCACAATCATTGTTGCACAGAAAACTGCATCCTTCCAGATGTTGATCGACACTAATTTGTTGCAATGCTTCCTCTGCCTTTGCAAACTGGAAAATCATACCTCTCTATCAACTCACTCAGAGAGATATGTCCTTGCAGTGACTAGCCCTCCTGGATTGGATTGTGCAATCACTCAGGAGATTGATATGTTGCTTACACATCTCTTTGATCACAAATTCACCAACGTTGGATCTACGGATCTATTCTTATGTTCCTCCTACACTCAACTATACAAGCTCTAATTCTATGTGCAAAAACCTTAAAACTAGAATCGAATTACAACAACTGGTAAAATAATTATAACTAATAAATTCATTACAACAACTAGTAAAAATAATTATAACTAATAAATTCATTATTCAGCTACAGTAACATCGAATTAAACACACTGCAACCGTTACTAAATAAACTGCGGAAAAATACAAGTGAGAAAACAAAAATTGAAAAATATTAAATCATGGACACATGTAACAAATTTATTTTTTGGACTAATGTCCCCGGAAAAACCCTATGCAGGAAAACTGGTTCAAAAACTAAGGGTTTTATTATTGAGCAATAGTAATTTCTGAATACAATCTCTAGATGCCTCTCCTGGAAATCTAGTTAGAGAGAATATCACTTATAGAGATGTTAGTTAGGTTACCGCACACCATCATAGGAAATCCTGGTTGATCCAACCATTGAATGAGTTGCCCCTGACAGCCTCTGCACTGCCTCTACGCAGTCCCAACTTCAACCCTCCTGGGTACAACATCACCCCTTCTACTGATTGATTTACTGCCCAGGAAATTCGATTTCTGCGTCCTAGTCTTACACCGCGATCTCCAGCTTCTGCAATCAATTCCTTCAGCAAATTTATGAATCCCCTATTGGCTTCTGCGCAACCTTTCGTAGCCCTACGTGGCTTTGTGTCAACGTCTATGGCTCTACGTTGCCTATGCAATATCTCTCTCTGCCTTCTCTGTTGATGATTATCCTACCGAGAAATATCTCTCTTCAGATACTATCCCTGCCCCTTTATGTAAATAATCTCTTGATCGATATTTCCTCTCAGCACTGCTCACTTCAAAAATTCGATCTCTTGATCCTTACTATGTGTTTTCCAAATGACCGTTCAAGCCCTTCTTATAATATTCTCTTTGAAACTTCAACGGTTGAGATTAAATCTCTAATCAATGAATAAGATTAACTTTTGATTTGATCTACTTTTTCTAGAACATTCACACCCATATTCTATTAATTCACTCTAATAATTTTATTTTCCTAAGTTCAGACTTAGGGTCCTTTTATAAATAATTATTTCTTTTAATAAAATACAATCCATATGGAATTTCCCAAAACTATTTATGGGTTCCTTTGAATACATGTGTCTAATCCTCCCTACAAATTTTGAGATGTAGATCACATTCAACACTACCCCAAATCAACAATGTTAAAGCAAGATTTGGAGGTTGTTGTTTTTGAGATTTTTGTGTGCCCTAGTTAGGGATTCTTCAAAGAACTCACACCCACATAAATTATGTTCTGAAGTCTCTATAAATTCGCTCTAATTTAATGTGTATAAAGGATAGGTTTGATACCTTAAGAAGGTGATTACAAGTTTCTTTTTATCTCTATGATAGGGCCATAGTGCCCAAGTAGAATTGCAAAATTTTTTTGTGTTATTGTCTAGTCCTCAAAGAGGCCAAATCTAGCCTCAAATTGTTTTAAGTGAAGTGCACCTTCAACAAATAAATTATTGTATTTGTTCTTGTTATGTGGGTAGATTGAGAGTCAACGTTGTTGACCTCAAGCCCTAGTTATTCCTTGTATTAGGGCTAATTGTAAGGGCCATGATCCCTCGTATAGGATTCCTATGTTTTTTGTATTAAATTTGTAATATAAGCAAGTTTTGTTTCTCCAAAAATAGTGTGTACTTTGTTGATTCGTTGTTGTTACATTTCCATTGTGAAAATTACTTGGAGTTGTGTGTATTTCAGACTTATGTTCGTGATCATGTTTTAAACATAGACCCGATTCTGAAGTACTAGGAAAAATAAGCATGGTATTAGATCTACTTTGAAGGGACAATTGAATCAAAGTGTGCATAATGAAAAACTCAAGAGGGAGTTGGTTTCCTTGTTGTTGAAGGACTAGAAACATGGTGAAGTTGGTCACTAGATTTATGTATGAGGATAGATTGGATGGATTGTCCAACTATAGTCCTTGGAAGGAAAGGATTAAGTTGGTCTTGTTGGTGTTAGTTCCCTGTAATCAGCAAGATTGGCAAAGTCCGACAGCAGGGAGAACACTATTTCAAGCACTTTGGGATTCTAGGATCTAGCCCTCCTTAATCCGGAGAGGGATCTCTCCAATATGTAAAGATGGATTTATCTTTGAGGTTTTGGGTAATAATATTAGGCTAGTTATGAAGGCCGAGGTTGTTTGTTTGTTTTGGATGGTTGAGCATGATTATTATTTGAGTGGAAAGTTCTAAATGGAAATAGTTTCAAAGGTGAGAAGTTGCAAGCAAATAGAACAAGCTTTGGCCAAAAACATGGATAAATGCAGGTTTTAGTCCAACGGGCTATGGAGTCATAATAGGGTTTAATTGAAACAATCAGGTTCAAGAGTGGTCTATGGGGCAATTTATCTATGTCTAAGGATCTCTTTAAAGTTGATTTATGGAATGAAATGATACAAAAAGAAGGGGAATTAAACAAATGGAGAACAAAGTGCAGCCGAGGATCTGGTAAGTACTTTGAAACTAGCCAGCCTTTGACAAACACTTAAGAAAAACATAAAAGCAATCCAGGATCTGGTAAGTACTTCGAAACTACCCAGCCTTTGATACACTTTCAATAGAAAACATATAAAACATAGAGGGAAACACAAATGATAACAAAGAATGGTCTAAGATCTGGTAAGTACTTTGAAACTATCCAGCTTTTAACACACTCTTAGGGAAACTTTCAGACAGTCTTTAGGATAAAACTAGGACCAGGGCTCACCATATATTCCTTATTTCATCTCTACATAACATGAAATGAAAGTAACTTTCAAGAATAACAATTAGCTAAGATAGGGGGATGAGGGAACGCCAACATTCCTACTGCTTAAACTGAATTAAATCATTCCTAAACAACATATATTGAAAGAAAACATTTAGATAAAGCTTATGAGTCAGAGAAGGGTACTGATATACAGTAAATCCTAACTCTATGCTTGCTGTTCTTTATAAGAGAAGATGAAAAAAGTGGAAACAGAAATAAAATAACAATTTACAATAAGAAATAGCATCACCGTCGACATAGACCAGGATCCCATAAATCAACTTGTATTGATGCTTCAAACCAGTTACAGCTTTAAGTCCAGTGTTTCAGGTTAGCAATCATCTTCAATTCTTAGCCTAACTATTCTATCACCAGCAGAGCTTCAAGTGCCTTTGAACACTATTTACAATCAGAATTTTAGAGTTTAAGTATATTTCAAAGTTCTGCAACTAACATTTTCTCATCTTCTACAGGAGTATTTATAGAAGGAATGAGGAGGTGGGAGAGGATAAAAAGATCTCCCAGGGAAATTAATATAGACTTAAGGCTTCTTGGCCTTTGAGGGGATCGATGAAGAAGCTTATATATGTGTCCTCTGTATTAAATGTTTTACATTAAGAATTAAGCTCGGTGGGAGCTTTTGTTGACTTTCAAGGCTCTGTTTCATTTAGGAATAACTCTGCTGATATTTTAGCATTTAAGTTCCTATGGCAGAATTAACTCTTTGGCTGCGCTGAGGCAAATATCTGACGTTCTGATAATAATTCAGCCTCTGTTGAATGCTTTGAGGCAACAGGTGGCTCTGTGGTAGCTGAGAGGAATCAATTTGCCTCTGTTGTGGCAGTGGAGGCCTTTCTGTCTAATGATCTTTTGATTTTTCTTTAATCACTGTTTTAATTTGGATGATCAGGCTTTTGATAATCAATCTTAGCCGTAATCCCCAAATCATTTTCAATCCTCTGTTTTGCTGTGGCAGGTCTTCAACACTGATACTCTTTTATTTTATTCAATTCTCTGTGTCTTGTTGATGTGCAGTGCCGCATAGGGCTCATAGGGCGTCAATGCCCATGAAGCATTGACGAGACGTGGAGTTTGAACCCCGTGGAATGATTCCTCTGTATGTCCAAAGGAATAAGGGATCGTCATCCCTAGCTTTTAGTTTTATTTTAATGTAATGGAAAAACCATTCAATACCTGCAAAGCACAAAAATAATTAATAAATCCTACGTTATTGGGAAAAACTGTTTAGGAGGCTTGGCTTGGAGCGTGGCCGTTGGATGGAAACATCCAATGGTGGGGATATGTTTAGCATAGATTGAAAGAAAAGTAGAGGGAGAAAATGAGTTAGATCCGTCGATCTGCAGAGATCGACGGTCGAGAGCGACCCGAGAAGTATAATGGAGGAAAGGCTACTTAACAAAGAAATGGAGAAAATTTGAAGGACAAGGTTAAAAAACCTTTTTTTGGAGGAAAAATGCATTGAGGAAATTCGAGGTTTCTTGGGTGATCGTGGGCCGTCGGATTAGATCCACCCAATGGGATCAATGGCTGAGATTACGCGTTAAAAAACCTTTGGTGAGGGTGGAGGGCGATAGTATAAGGCCAGATTAAATCTGGGCCGTTGATCTGCAGAGATCAACGGTGGGAGGCGTGCGCGATGAAAGATAATAGAAAAGAGGGAAAGTGGTTTTGGGTGGCAAAACAACGGTTTTCGTGCGGAGAAAAGACGGGTAGGCAGTTTTTCCTTTTGGAACGCGATATGCGTCCACCCGACACGTGGCCTTAGAAAAACAACTATATCGCGTGCCCTTTGAGAAATTAACCTTCGTGCTGAAAGTTACGTGAAACTCTGTGTGCACCATCGGATCTGGGGTATCAGATCTGATGGTAGAGAATGAGCGCGATAATAGATATATGCACGGGCGGAAGCAAAGGGAGTGGTTTTAATCTGAGCCGTAGGATCTGAGATGGACGGCCGAGATCAGATTTTGAAGAAGGCACGACCCACAGGAGGTAGGCCTGTCGGGTTTAATATGGACCGTTGGATGTAGAAGAATCAACGACGGAGATTGCATCTGAGGAATGAACGAAATAATATAATGGCGGAGGAAGGGCTGATGAGGGCCGTTGATCTGCAGAGTTCAACGGTCAAGTTTGGTCGTAAAAACATTAGAACGCAGGGTGCATGAAATATAACCAAAGTCGGAGGATTGATCTGGACCGTTCGATCTGGACACGTGGACGACCCAGATGCACTCGGGGCTCGGCAATCGGCGGGACAAAGAACTTGGAGTGCAATGGAGCGATTGAGCGCTGATCGTTGATCTAAGGATCAGATCAACGGTGGAGAGTGAATTGGAGGATTTTGAAGGCGGAGGAAGGTTAATAATCGGAGCGATTGTGGGCCGTTGGATCTGGGAAGGCGGGGAGGAGATCAACGGGTCTTGATTGATCGAGGGATGACCAATCGGGGAGAGAAATAAAATGCGCCTGAAATGCACCTTTAAATATTGCCGATGCGATAATGCGCGGATCGTTGATTGGCCTTAAGATCAACGACAGATATTGTTTAGGAGACGCGCCGGCGGAAACCCCTTTAAAACATAGGAAAACCCAAAATTAAAATGAAAAACAAAGGTTTTATGGTGTCAGGCGTGTTTTATATATATATGAAGTGAGTAGGAGCCCGTCTGTGGGGCCTTGGGTTTATATGGAACGCGATAGGCCTAGGGCTTAATATATAAAGGGCCAATCGCAATCGGAACTGTCGGGCTTGGTCTTTCAATCTAGCCATTTGATTTTCTCCGATGCGATTGGCACCTTGGGACTTAAACTCTTGGTCCCGAGCATGAGTTATATGGACTAAAAGCGGAGGTCGGAGTTTTAACAAAGGGACTCAATCGCATTAGAGTTTTTGATGCGGGTCTTTCAATCTACCCATTTTTCATTAAAAACATAACTCTGGCGGGTTTTTAGACCAACTTAGGAAAAAGTGGGTTTTATGACTTTACAAAGAAAAATATACATCGAAGATGGATTATACAATGTTTTTAGCACCCGACTGCTGGCACAAGGGTTATATGAGGCGATAATAGGATTGGGGCTTATAACAAAGGGCTAATCGCAATTGGAGGTCTTAACTTTAACGAAAGACTTGTGCGCTTTGATATTTCTGATGCGATAAGCGCTTAAATGGCTTAGCACCTGGTTCTAGCACCAGGGCATATGATGGGGAAGTGGTTTAAGACTTAGCCCAAGGGGGCTTAAGTCTGTAATACAAAAACTTATTTTTTATGAAACTTTCCAAGTTTTTCAATGGATTTGGGGGTTTCGGCAAAGTTCAAAAATGAGTTTTAAACTCTGTAAAGGGGATTTTATGAAGGGGGAAATGGAACAAAGGGGAAATAGAGGAAGTTTATGAGGAAAAGAGGAGGAAAAATGAAGGTTAGTTTTGAGGTGGAGGGAAGGGACAAATGGATTTTGCAACAGTATTTTCTCTATGGAATTAGCAGAATTTCTGAGTTAAAAATGGAAACAGCAGTGAAGATTTTGAACAAAGGGCCATATGCCTTCATGAGTCTTCAAGAGATAACATTTTTTTCAATAAAACTTGTTCCTTGAAGGCTCCAAAAATGTTTTAGCCACCATTTGATATGACAAATTTTATTGGTGGCTAAAAGTGGCTCCACTTGGGGATGGTGCCTTTTTGAAGGCATCAAGAAATTTAGACCTGTATTCTCTGGGAGGCTGATCAGTGCCTTATCCATTGGGATGCCTTTCTTTCCTTGGATGATCTTCTTTGTTCTGAAAAAAATTTCAGCAGCTATGGAAAACAATGGAACTTGAACAACACAAGCTTTCTACCTACCCAATCCTACTGATCTAACATTTTTTCTTCTTTAGAGTGCACTTGGATTGGAAAAATATTTACACAACATTTTATTCTTTTGAAAAAAAAAATCTAATCTAATTCTACTCCTTATTTCTCCATGAACTCAGATTAAATAGTTGAGCCCATATGCTTCTCTACCTAATCTACCAATCTGTTAGGATTAAACAGTCTATCAGATTTTTATTCTCTAGATTCTACAACAGAAATTAAAAAACATACAAGTCAGGATTGAACAGTCTAACTTGATGCTAATCTATGGCATAAAAAACAAGCTGCACATAGATATTATTTTACAGAAAATTAAATCAAAATGGAAGGCTTAAGATCTGAAAGTTCAAGCACTTCTTTCATCTTTTTACAGCTCCGTTTTTTACTTTTGTTTGAGCTATTTTTTCTTTATTTTTCTGGTCCAATTTTTGAGCTGATTAGAACCATATTTATCTCTGTTTTGACTCAGAATTTAAGATAGTCTTGAGTCATCTCTTCTTTGGAAACTTAGGTTCAGATTTTAAGCTTGTTTGAAACTTTAATTTCTAGCCTAATCTACCTACTGATAAGGCAAGATTAAACAGTTGGGAAAATCGAATTCATTATCCTATCAGCAGTAAATTTAAAGCTAATTAGTCAAGATTAGGCTGTATGACTAATTAGAAGTGTGTCTTTCAGGAGTGGCATTTAAGCTTGCATACGTTCAGATTTGTTTCTCTTTTTGTTGGCATGGCGCTGTACCTTTATTGTGTTTTACAATCTGCTCTCTTTTCTTTCTTTCACTGTTTTTGTATTTTTGATTTTTCTAACTTTGAATGCAATGATGGGTGAAATATTTATAATGAGAAAAATATTAAAAGGCTTTTCAGAACATGACATGGATCAAGAGAAGTAATGTTTTAAGCATCCTGACATTGACAGGACCCCCAAACAATTCTGCTCCATTCAACTCTTGTAAGAAAAAGGAATTATTACCAACAGTTTAACGAATGAGATAAGGGCCAAGCCATAAGTTGTCAAATTTTCCATGCTTGCCCTTGTATTCTCTCCTTGAGTCCCACTTTAAAACTTTGTCCCCAACATTGAAATCGTTGGCCTTTATTCTTCTGTCAAAAAGCTTTTTAATGCTGTTCTGCTTCTGCAATGCTTTGTTATAAACCTCCTCTTTGGTTTGCTGAAGGTGAATAGTCTGATTTACCCTTCTAATCATGTCATTATCTTTAGACTGAAGCTCTTGAATCAACTTCATAACTGGCACACCAAGGCTGGTTGGAAAAATTGCATCGGTGCTATACACAAGCTGGTAGGGTGACATGCCAATAGATTTATTCAAAGTCAATCTATCAGCCCAAAGTGCATGCACAAGCTTTATGTGCCAAGAATTTTTGTTTTCCTCCAACAATTTCTTGATTATGTTCACTAAAATCTTGTTTGAGGATTCTGCCAGTCCATTACCTTAAGGGTAATAGGCTGTGGAATGTACCAATGTTATCTGATATTTGTGACAGAACTAAACCATCTTCTTTGATCCAAATTCCACTGCATTATCAGTGATGATCTTGGTAGGACAGCCAAATCTAGAGAGAATGTTAGTCTCCATAAATTTTATAATAACAAAATCATTGGCTTGCCTACAAGGAATGACTTCTATCCATTTAGTGAAGTAGTCTGTGGTAGTGAGAATCCATTTATGCTGAGTTGAGGATGATGGATGGATTTCACCTATGAAGTCAAGTCCCCACTGTTGAAAAGGGGCTTCAACAGTGATTGGATGGAGAGGTAAGGGTAGCAGCTTCCTTTTGCCTTCAAAAAGTTGACATTTATGACAGACAATTATCATCTTATGAACATCAAGAAAAAGAGTAGGCCAATAGTAACTAGCCCTCAAGATTTTGTTGGCTGTTGTATTCTAGTATAAATGGCCTCCACACTCTCCTTCATGGAACTCATGCTTAACCTTCTCTGCATCATACTCAGGCAAACATTTAAGCAAAATACCACTTGCATTTTTCCAATAAAGACATCTATCTATAACGCAGTAGTTTACAACTTTTAACTTTAGAAACCTTGCCTTTGTTTTTGTCAAACCAGGAGGTGTATTCAAATTACGCAAAACATAAAAAATATCAGCATACCAAGAGGAATTCATAAAATGGTCTTCAATAATGGGAGTTGATATTTCCTCTTGATCATCAAAAGCATTAATCATATTAATATCAAGAACTTAAAAATTGGATTCAGCCATTAATCTAGCTAGACCTTGGCCCTTGATGAGTTTAGTGGGTTTTATCTCTAAATCATATTCAAGAATAACAACAATCCACTTACCTCTCTTACCATCTGGGTCCTGTGTCAGAATGTCTTTGACAACTGAATTTGGGACAAATGCAATGATGTGTGAGTGCAAGATGTATACTCTGAAGTCTTTCAAAGCTTAAACCAAAGCGAAAGCTTGCTTCTCCATAATGTTATACTTTAGAGGGGCATCCCTCAAGACCTTGCTAAAAAATGCAATAGGTTGCTCTTGTCCTTGTGGATTTTTCTGTAAAAGGATAACAACTATAGTATGTTCTGATGCAAATGAAAAAATATAAAAATCTTTTGAAAAATCAGGACTTATTAGAACCGGTGTTTTGGTTAACGCTTGTTTCACCAGTTTAAAGGACTTCTTTACTTCCACGGTCCATTTTACCCCTTGCTCCTTCTTCAACATGTTTGTTATATTCCTAAGGAGCTCAACCAAGTTGGGGATGAACCTTCTCAAAAAGTTAATCTTTCCAATGAAAGATTTCAACTCCTTGATGTTCCGAGGATGAGAGATTTAATATGGCCTCAATCCTCTTTGGATATATCTTAATACCCTCTTCTGAAATAATGTGCCCAAGAAGTTTACCTTCTTGGAGATCGAATAGTGTTTTCTTGGGGTTCAAGGATATACCAAACTTTCTGCATCTCTCGAAGACTACTCTTAAATGTGCCAAGTGCTCTTCATCTGTCTTTTGAAAAAACAGTAACATCATCAAGGTATATAATGATGAAGAAGCCCAGCTCTTCGGAGAATGCTATGTCCATGGCTCGCTGAAATGTTGCACCAACATTCATTAGACCAAAGGGCATTTTCACATACATGAAAGTGCCCTATGGTGTAGTAAAAGTTGTCTTTAATTGATCATCAGGGTGGAATAAGATCTGATTATACCCTGAATAGCCATCAAGTAAAGAAATTCTTTTAGACCCAACCACCCTTTGCAAAATATGATCCATCTTAGGTAAAGGGTAGTTGTCTTTCAATGAAGCTTTGTTTAAGTCTCTAAAGTCTATACAAACTCTGATTTCTCCTGTTTTCTTCCTGACTGACACCAGATTATACACCCACTCAGAATATTTAATAGGGACAATAATACCAGCTTCATACATCTTCTTGATTTCCTTCTCAACCAAAGGCAACTGAACAGGGTTAATTCTGCACAGCTTCTGTTTGAATGGTTTTTTATTTTCCTTGAGAGGGATTTTGTGCTGTATTATTTTAGTGTCTTAGGATTTAAGATCTTCGTAACTCCACAAAGAAACATTAGAAAATTATTTGAACAACTCTATATATTTGAGTTTAATGTGAACTGGTAAAGTCTTAGATAGTTTAATAATCATTGGTTTAAGTTCACTGCCTATATTGCACTCTTCCACTTCAGTCTCTACAGGCTCTAGTTTTGGCTTCTTGGCCACATCGTTAAAATCGAACAACACTTCTAAAGGGACCAGACCCTTAGGAAAACTCTGATCTTTGGACTGCAGGGTCTCTAACTCCTCTGTTTCTAACTCTGCAGTCAATTCTATTTTGTTTTCAAGTTTTCCAGACAGAAGATTTATATTGGCAAGTTCAAGAGATGGTTCTTCTTCACCAAGAAAATTTTCTTCACTGTTGCAGTCTGTTTCATAATATGAGTCTGAACTGTTTAGTTCAAATTCATTTCTGAATTGCATGAAGTCTTCTATTTGTTTGTCTTTGTCAAACACTTGTCAGTTTTTTTCGTTATCAGGAACGGCTGGTCTGAATTTTATCTGAGTTGTGCAGTCTTTGGTTTCATATGGCGTCAAGCATGTTATGGCTGCAAAGGCCAAGCTGTGGGCAGCAATATTTATTTTTCTTGGGACAAAAATTATCTGGTACTCAAAATTTTTTAAAAGGTCCACGACATCATTTCGATAGGCCCTAAGTCTTGGGTGATTTGCGTTGTATTCCCCGTTGACTTGCCTAATGATTAACTCAGAATCCCCATACACTTTGATTCTCTTGGCTCCTAACTTTTTCAACAAACGCAAGCATAAAAGCAGGGATTCATATTCTGCTATGTTATTTGAACACTGGAAGTTTAATCTACATGAAATTATCTCTGTGTGGTTGTTTTCAGTGTTGCAAATCCAGACACCTGCACCAACATTAGTTCTAGTGCATGACCCGTCGAAGTTCATACTCCACAGAGGACTAATTTATGTTTCATTTGTTTGGTGTTTTTCCTCTTCAACTAAAGTGCTTTCAGGTTGTTGTGGAATATCAACACTTAGTTGTAATTGTTTTGATTCCTCAAGATTTTCGTTTATTTGAGGAATGATTTCTCGACTGTCATGGTTTAACAGTGAAGGATGCATGACTTGAAGCTCAATACCTATGTTTGGTTTTCTAAAATTCTCAAATGTAGCAAACAATTTTGACACTTCTGTGTTGTGTTTTTCTTCCTCTCTATCGACCATTAATTCTGTTAGAGTGACTTGTTCACTAAACGATTCATTGTTAAACAAAATAAAAGAATCAAGGCCTGTATTTACAGAATACAAAGGAGATTTTTGTGGTCTGTCTTGGCTTGTAACTGTGTATTGCATATGGGACTCCCTGTAAAGTCTTCTTGTCTGATTAAAAACGGGGATGGTCGCATAGGTCATGTCCATCTGCATAGTTCTTTGTAACTTAGCCCCCCAAGATCTTGATAATAGCATTCCATACTTTGGGGGCACATCAACTACAACAATATCCATGACTAAGCATTTGGCTGGAATCTGTGCTAAGTTAACGCAAAGATCTTTGATTAATCCTAAAAATTTTACTCTGCTCGAGTCAAAGGAGTAAAGGTAATTATAAGGTCTGGTGATTTCTAGACCAAGGCTCTCCATTACAGCTTTTGGCATTAAATTATGAGAAGCCCCAGAATCATGCATAGCATTGTGCAAAATCTTGTCATGAACATTTAAACTCACATAAAAGGGAGGAACAGGTCCCTCTTGATACTTACCTTCAATATTTGGACCAAAAATAAGCTCTGGTTGGTCATCGTTAAGATTGACTGTGTCATTATTCTCTTCAATGTTTAAAGCCTTCAAAATTTGGGTCCTATATACATTTTGGGCAGCTAACTCAGTCAAGGGAACAAAGATTTTAATTTTGGAAATTTTCTGTCCAGGCTGAAAGGAATTTGATTCTTTGAAGTACTTGTCTCAGCCTTATTAGCTGCCACTCTATCAACAACATCTGCTTGCTGATTTGGTCTATTTACATTTGACAAAATGGTTTTAACAAGAGTACTAACTGAAGTGTCAATACTACTAAGATCTACACTCTATTTTGTAACGTTTTGAGTGCTTTTCTCTCTACCTTTATCGGAATTTACAGCTACTGTCTTGTCCTTCTGTTTGACAACTTTAGGCTTGTTTATAGAGCTGTTTTGTGAAGATTTGTCAGAGGTTTTGGTGTTGCGAGATTTTTGACTGGTTTTACTTCTAAGGTCATATTCTCTTTGAGATTCTATGATGACATTTTCCATGTTATGATAATAATTTTCATCATCATCTCTTTTGTCATCATAAGGTGTGTAAAGACCTTGTTTTCTATCATAATGAATCTCAAAGTCATCATTATCTACTCCCAGCATGTTGATATCATCTTCCTCTGTTATTTCATCTGTTTCCTCAACCTCACTAACATAGTTTTGATGAAAGGGAGGAGTGACCTATTGATCATCTTCCCTAGGTCTGTTTGGAGGTTGGTTCCTTCTGAAATTTTGATTCTGGTTTCTGTTTTGAGGAGCAGTTTGGTTTTGAATTGCTTGTGCTCTCTCAAGGATGCTCATTTTCTTCATCATCTCCTCCATCATTTTTTCCATCTTTGAGCTGGAAGTGGAAGGGGTAGTTTCCTCTCTGAAGGACACTCTCTTCTCATTTTTCATTCTTTCTCTCTTCTCCATTAAGGTCACTTCCACAGCAAGAGCTCATTTTTGCATCTCTTCAAGAGTTGCAGGATCTCTCTCTCTCTCAGTTGATAGGCCATCTCAGGGTCAAACCCTTCAGGAAACTTGTTTAGAGCAGAGCCTTGTGTAGGTTTTAGATCTGGCGAAATTGCATTATACACACTGTTAAATATGGTGTAGTAAGCTTGCACACTTTCCCCAGTGTTTCTATGGAGGTTCTTGTAATCAGAAAGGACCTGGAGAGGATTCTTCTTCACTTCCCATTTGTTTAAGAATGTCTGATGGAAGGATTGGAGATAATTTATACTATGGGGGGTTAAGCCTTTAAACCATTTTCTTACTTCTCCCCCCAAAATCTGAGAAAATAATCTAAGCTTGACAGAATCATCATCAATTTCATTTCTGTCAAAGTAGTCATTCATTTTATCCACATGTTGTGATGCGGTAGTAGCATTACTAGCATCATATAATGGAATTTTGGACTGATAGTCCTGT
Organism: Pinus albicaulis; assembly: GCA_034641835.2. Taxonomy (NCBI): domain Eukaryota; kingdom Viridiplantae; phylum Streptophyta; class Pinopsida; order Pinales; family Pinaceae; genus Pinus; species Pinus albicaulis. The sequence goes on from CM076575.1 coordinate 369,346,235, forward strand.
GGAAGATTGACTAATGGTACAGGAAGGACTAAGGGAGCATACCATGTTGCCATGATATGCGGTGGAGGTGGATTAACAAAAGGTGAAGTGGGTTGAAGTGGAGTGGTTTGGACAGTGGATGTTTGGTGAACAGATGTGGATGGAACAACAATATATTGCTGAGTTGATCTTGGATGAGAGACACCTAAATTGTGAAGAAAGTGTAAATCAAGTGGTGTCGTTTCTCTATCACCGAGATGTTGACTTGTTTCCGGGGATGAAAGTGAAGACTCAGAGTCTAGCTGAATTTTATCATCAAATGACCTAGTTCTAAATGGATTTACTAAGTCAACTTGTGATTGTTGTAGAGCTAAAATATTTTCAGGAACTGAATTAGCTCTCAAGGGTGATCTGAAAACAACTGATAATTTAATCCTAGGAGACTCCCTAAGGATAATTTCTGGGTTATCAACTATCTCAGGCGGGTTAGGGTTAGGATAGGCTCTAGTATGAATCTTTCTAGGAGCCACTATGCTGTGTTTTTCAGACCCAAATAAACAAGAAAAGTTCAACCAGATATGACAGTCTTTTAAGAGGTCAACTAATCTGTTTTACACAAATTTTAATCCTATAGTCCTCTAACTGAGTTTGAATAATGTTAAAATGATAAAGGTTCTTCCCAGTGGAGTCTTAAGGTCTGTTAAGGATTATGGAGTCGCCAAGTGGAATTTTTTAGCTCTTTTGGAGGTAAAGGTTTTATGGTCCACCACCATGTTTATTGAATTCCAATCTGAAATATTTTTGGGTTTTCCAAGTTATTTTTCAGTTGTGTGGTTTCTAAGAGTGTCCTAAATCTGTTTCAAAACTTAGCTATGGTTATGAGACAAAGACAGTCTACTCTTATGGCTAAGCCAACTGATCTTTCGAGGTTAGATAAAGTATTATGAGAATCCTAGGGTTTACCTAGTTTGTCACTAATTCAAACAAGTTTCATCAAGATTACCATGTGTTGTTAGTGCTTGAAAGGCTGCTTTTCACTCACTAAACAATGTTTGTTGGCCAGAGATGTTATGCCTAACGATTCAACCAGCTGACTGAACAAATGTCATTTGAAAAGAAAGGAATTTCTGATATCTTATGATTATTTGAAATGTAAATCACTCAGACGTTCCCCAGCAGAGTCGCCAGAAATGTTAGCTCTCTGTAATCAGCAAGATTGGAAAAATCCGACAACAGGGAGAACATCGTTTCAAGCACTTTGGAATTCTAGGATCTAGCCCTCCTGAATCCGAAGGGGGATCTCTCCAATAAGTGTAAAGATGGATTTATCTTTGAGGTTTTGGGTAATAATATTAGGCTAGTTATGAAGGCCGAGGGTGTTTGTTTGTTTTGGATGGTTGAGCATGATTATTATTTGAGTGGAAAGTTCTAAATGGAAAGAGTTTCAAAGGTGAGAAGTTGCAGGCAAATAGAACAAGATTTGGCCAAAAGGATGGATAAATGCAGGTTTTAGTCCAACGGGCTATGGAGTCATAATAGGGTTTAATTGAAACAATCAGGTTCAAGAGTGGTCTATGGGGCAAGTCATCTATGTCTAAGGATCTCTTTAAAGTTGATTTATGGAATGAAATGATACAACAAGAATGGGAATTAAACAAATGGAGAACAAAGTGTAGCCGAGGATCTGGTAATTACTTTGAAACTAGCCAGCCTTTGAAAAACACTTAATAAAAACATAAAAGCAATCTAGGATCTGGTACGTACTTCGAAACTACCCAGCCTTTGATACACTTTCAATAGAAAACATATAAAACACAGAGGGAAACACAAATGATAACGAATAATGGTCTAAGATCTGGTAAGTACTTTGAAACTATCCAGCTTTTAACACACTCTTAGGGAAACTTTTAGACAGTCTTTAGGATAAAACTAGGACCAGGGCTCACCATATCTTCCTTAGTTCATCTCTACTTAACATGAAATGAAAATAAATTTCAAGAATAACAATTAGCTAAGACAGGAGGACGAGGGAATGCCAACATTCCTACCGCTTAAACTGAATTAAATCATTCCTAAACAACACATATTGGAAGAAAACATTTAGATAAAGCTTATGAGTCAGAGAAGGGTAATGATATACAATAAATTCTAACTCTATGCTTGTTGTTATTTATAAGAGAAGATGAACAAAGTGGAAACAGAAATAAAATAACAATTTACAATAAGAAATAACATCACCGTCGACATAGACCAGGATCCCATAAATCAACTTGTATTGATGCTTCAAACCAGTTACAACTTTAAGTCCAGTGTTCCAGGTTAGCAATCATCTTCACTTCTCAGCCTAACTATTCTATCACCAACAGAGCTTCAAGAGCATTTGAACACTATTTACAATCAAAAGTTTAGAGCTCAAGTATATTTCAAAGTTCTGCAACCAACATTTTCTCATCTTCTACAGGAGTATTTATAGAAGGAATGAGGAGGTGGGAGAAGATAAAAAGATCTCCCAAGGCAATTAATACAGACTTAAGGCTTCTCGGCCTTTGAGGGGCTCGATGAAGAAGCTTACATATGTTTCCTCTCTATTAAATGTTTTACATTAAGAATTAAGCTCGGTGGGAGCTTTTGTTGACTTTCAAGGCTCTGTTTCATTTAGGAATAACTCTGCTGATATTTTAGCATTTAAGTTCCTATGGAAGAATTAACTCTTTGGCTGCACTAAGGAAAATCTCTGATGTTCTGATAATAATTCGGCCTATGTTGAATTCTTTGAGGCAACATGTGGCTCTATGGTAGCTGAGAGGAATCAATTTGCCTCTGTTGTGGCGGTGGAGGTCTTTCTGTCTGATGATCTTTTGATTTTTCTTTAATCACTTTTTAATTTGGATGATCAGGCTTTTGATAATCAATCTTAGTCGTAATCCCCAAATCGTTTTCAATCCTTTGTTTTTCTGTGGCAGGTCTGCAACACTGATACTCTTTTGTTTTATTCAATTCTCTGTGTCTTGTTGATGTGCAGTGTCGCATAGGGCTCATAGGGCATCAATGCCCATGAAGCATTCACAAGACATGGAGTTTGAACCCCGTGGAATGATTCCTATGTATGTCCAAAGGCATAAGGGATCATCATCCCCAGCTTTTAGTTTTCTTTTAATGTAATGGAAAAATCATTTAATACCTGCAAAACACAAAAATAATTAAGAAATCCTTCGTTGTTGGGAAAATATGCTTAGGAGGCTTGGCTTGGAGCGTGGCCGTTGGATGGCAACATCCAACGATGGGGATTTGTTTAGCGGAGATTGAAGGAAAAGCAGAGGGAGAAAATCAGTCGGATCCGTTGATCTGCAGAGATTGACGGTCGGGAGCGACCCGGGAAGTATAATGGAGGAAAGGCCGCTTAACAAAGAAATGGAGAAAATGCGAAGGATAAGGTTAAAAAACCTTTGTTCGGAGGAAAAATACATTGAGGAAATTCGGGGTTTCCTGGGTGATCGTGGGCCGTCGGATTAGATTCGCCCAACGAGATAAATGGTTGAGATTACGCGTTAAAAAACCTTTGGCGAGGGTAGAGGGCGATAGTATAAGGCCATATTAAATCTGGGCCGTTGATCTGTAGAGATCAACGGTGGGAGGCGCGCACGATGAAACATAATAGAAAAGAGGGAAAGTGGTTTCGGGTGGCAAAACAACGGTTTTCACGCGGAGAAAAGGCGGGTAGGCAGTTTTTCCTTTTGGAACGCGATATGTGTCCCTGCCTGACACGTGGCCTCAGAAAACCACCTAAATCGCGTGCCCTTTGAGAAATTAACCTCTGCGCTGAAAGTTACGCGAAATTCCATGTGCGCCATCGGATCTGGGGCATCAGATCTAATGGTAGAGAATGAGCGCGATAACGGATAGATGCACGGGTGGAAGCAAAGGGAGTGGTTTTAATCTGAGCCGTAGGATCTGAGATGGACAACTGAGATCTTATTTTGAATAAGGAAGGACCCACAGGAGGTAGGCCTGTGGGGTTTAATATGGACAGTTAGATGTAGAAGAATCAACGGCGCAGATTGCATCTAGGGAATGAACGAAATAATATAATAGCAAAGGAAGCGCTGATGAGGGCCGTTGATCTGTAGAGATCAACGGTCGGGTTTGGTCGTAAAAACATTAGAATGCACGGCGCATGAAGTATAACCAAAGTCGGAGGATTGATCTGGACCGTCCGATCTGGACACGTGGACGGCCCAGATGCAATCGAGGCTCTACAATTAGCGAGACAAAGAACTTAGAGTGCAATGGAGCAATTGAGCGCTAGCCGTTGATCTCAAGATCAGATCAATCATGGAGAGTGAATCGGAGGATTTTGAAGGCGGAGGAAGGTTAATAATTGGAGCGATTTTGGGTCGTTGGATCTAGGAAGGCGGGGAGGAGATCAACGACTCTTGATTGATCAGGGGATGACCAATCGGGGAGAGAAATAAAATGCGCCCGAAATGCACCTTTAAATATTGCCGATGCAATAATGCGCGGATCGTTGATCGGCCTTAAGGTCAACGACATATATTGTTTGAGAGACGCCCCAGCGGAAACCCCTTTAAAACATAGGAAAACCCAAAATTAAAATGAAAACAAAGGTTTTATGGTGTCAGGCAGGTTTTATATATATATATATATATATATATATATATATATATATATATGAAGTGAATAGGCGCCTGTTTGTGGGGCCTTGGGTTTATATGGAACGCGATAGGCCCAGGGTTTAATATATAAAGGGCCAATCGTAATCGAAACTGTCAAGCTTGGTCTTTCAATCTAACCATTTGATTTTCTCCGATGCGATTGGTGCCTGGGGACTTAAACTCTTGGTCTCGGGCGTGAGTTATATGGAGTAAAAGTGGAGGGCAGAGTTTTAACAAAGGGACTCAATCACATCGGAGTTTTTGATGCGGGTCTTTCAATCTACTCATTTTTCATTAAAAACATAACTCTGACGGGTTTTTAGACCAAATTAGGAAAAAGTGGGTTTTATGACTTTACAAAGAAAAATATACATCGGAGATGGATTATACAATGTTTTTAGCGCCCGACTGCGGGCACAACGGTTATATGAGGCGATAATAGGATCGAGACTTATAACAAAGGGCTAATCGCAATCAGAGGTCTTAACTTTAACGAAAGACTTGTGCGCTTTGATATTTCCGATGCGATAAGCGCTTAAATGGCTTAGCACCTAGTTCTAGCACCAGGGCATATAATGGGGAAGTGGTTTAAGACTTAGCCCAAGGGGGCTTAAGTCTGTAATACAAAAACGTATTTTTTTATGAAATTTTCCAAGTTTTTCAATGGATTTGGGGGTTTCGGCAAAGTTCAAAAAGGAGTTTTAAACTCTGTAAAGGGGATTTTATGAAGGGGGAAATGGAACAAAGGGAAAATAGAGGAAGTTTATGAGGAAAAGAGGAGGCAAAATGAAGGTTATTTTTGAGGTGGAGGGAAGGGAAAAATGGATTTTGCAGTAGTATTTTCTCTATGGAATCAACATAATTTCTGAGTTAAAAATGGAAACAACAGTGAAGATTTTGAACAAAGGGCCATATGCCTTCATGAGTCTTCAAGAGATAACATTTTTTGCAATAAAACTTGTTCCTTGAAGGCTCCAAAAATGTTTTAGCCACCATTTGATATGACAAATTTTATTGGTGGCTAACAGTTGGTGAAAAAGATATGGGAGCTTTCCAACATGGAGATTAAAAAACCAACAAACCCTAAGGAGTTGGAAGTGAATGAAGAGTTGGATGTGAAGGCTAATATCATCATAGGCTAAATGGTTTCAAATATCACTTGATACCTCATCTAACTAGTAATAAAACTACAAGAGAGTTGTGGAAGGATATTCAAAACTTGTTCCACAATAAGAATTAGAATTGATTGTTGGTATTGAGAGAGAAGTTAAAGAGCACCAAGATGTTGGATGGTGAAGGTGTGGCTCCATAAAAAATGTGTTGAGATTCAACAAGATGATAATCCTAGTGAAAATTAAGCACCTACACTAGGATGGAGCCTCGGGTTATTTTTAGGTGTAAGCCTATTTTTAGAATGGATGAGAAAATTCTATTTATTGATGGTGAGAAAATTCTATTTATAGATGATGTTATATTTTTAGATATATGTGCGAAGTCTATTTATAGATTCATGTCGAATATTATTATCGCTTAATAATAGTTGGACAATAAATATTAATCTATTTTCATGGAGCACTTGGAATCAATTAATTGAAGTGGCAAACTAGTTATTTGAAGGAATTTCAAGTTCAAAGGTTGGTTGGTGGGACATGCAAGTGGAATTAGTTGTAATTGAGTGATTCAAATTTGTAATAGAGTTGGATGTGTAGTTATGTGAGTTGTAAAGTATTTTAACTTAGTTAAGTGAGTTAAACTCAGTTGTGCTAGTTGTAACTAAAGATACACTAGTGAGAGATCAATGAATTAAATATTAAATTAATTCACATGGAGTGATCTCACATGAAACTGAATATTTACTACTGTTAACTACATGCATGTCAGATCCAGTGGAGACCCAGTTGAGAGGTAGGTGAAAGGGACAGTTGACTATCAGTTGTACTATACTGGATTGCACTCTTGCAAGCCAAACACACATTGGATATGCTCATGAGGATTGCGCATTCAAGGAGGGCATGATTGCATCGAATTGGTATTTGTAATCAACTTGGATTGTGCAGTGGAGGTAGGTTGTTGTGAGGCAGAAATTTGGCTAAGGCATTTGTCAATTTCTGCAAGACAGTGTGAGCCGATTGTATATTGTACTGAGAGCTCTTGGATTAGAGTTTTGTATGATATTGTTTCATGATCCATGATATATACATAATATATGATAGTGGGTTTTTAGCTTTATGCTTTCCTAGTAAACATCTGTGTTATGTGTGAATGATCTTTCTTCATGTGTTCGCAATTGGCGATCAATTTTTAAATTTCCGCTAGAATTTTTGTAGAAGAAATTCTGTATTTAACAGTGACATATAATTGTTAGATTAGGAGAATCCAGTAAATACATATTTGTATTTAAATTTCTACAGAACGAGACTTTCTCAAGTTCATGATGAGCTAGCTTCCATTAGAGATATTGTTCCAAAGTCATAGCTAGTGAGGACTGCTTTGAAGGGATTCTCCAAGGAACAAAATCCATTTATCAAAGGGATAGTTGGTCGAGATAAGCTACTAGATTGGAACATTTTATGGGATGACTTCATCCAAGAAGAATTGTGATATGAGGATATTCATAAGAAGAATAATTCTACTGAAGATAAGGTGGCTCTTATAGGAAATGTGAAGGGAAAAACGAAGAAGTACTTGAGCAAGTTGAAGTGCTATACATTTGGCGAGTATGGTCATTATACAGGAAAGTTTCCATGATGAAAGAAGGGAGACAATGAGAATAAGAAGGAGATAGCTATGGTTGCTAAATCTTCAAGTGAGATGGATTACTTCTCAATAAGGCTTGTGGAATAATTTTCTCTTGTTTCTCATTTATTCGAGGTACTATTGATGAGGGTGCACGGTATGTGGATAGTGAAGCATCGAAGCATATGACAGGTTCGAGAGATTTTTTTTGAGAATTTAACTGAATGGGACACAAAATTTCATGATCCAAGTGGATATTGGTGGCCACCCGCCTATTCCACTTGGGGCTCCACCATTTTTTCTTTCTACTTTTCAGTTTCCTTAATTGTAGCACAATTTACTATTTTTAGCAGTTTTTTTGGGTCTTGAACTTATGGAGTCATTTTGAGGACCTAAACGATGTTTTTTGGGAAAACCAGGAGTAACATGGGTCTTCAATTTATGTTTCTCATATAAAAAGTTGTATTCCTTAGATAGATCTTTCTAACGAGGTATTGTGCACGTCAAATGAAGATCGTATGCCAAAGTTACGTCTCCGGGAAGTTGATGTACCAATTTCCCCAAACAGGGTCCATAGTTTTGGTGCTTCATCTCCTAAGGTTAGGTTTTTGGATGTTTAGGGTTTTCCATTGTTTCTAAATAATAAATAGGCCTTCGAGCTTCATTGTAACATAGTTCAGAGGCATGTAGCTACCACATCTCTTCTCAGAGATAAGCTACCGGTGCCCTAGCTAGTTTATTTCCATTTTGTCTGTAAGCATATTTCAGTTATGTGGTATTAATGAAATGAAGTCTTATTTCTGCTGCATGTCTTCGTTTATGTGTATTTCTACATTTTATTTCATTCTTGCATAAGTTCGGATCAGTGGTATCATAGCGGTCTGCTCTTTCTCGATCCTTCTTTGTATGTCCCCAACGAGGTCGATGTATAAGGAGTTAGGGCTCGATCTGGTTGAACCTTTGCAATATCAACCTTGGAAATCCCGATGGTCTCCCATGGGGGACAAAAATAAAGATGACAGAGCAGGATATCCTATCAAAATATTTCTTGAGGAGGCCATTGAGAAACAAAGGAACGCGATGATGGATAAATTTGCCGAGATACTTCAACGACTTCCCACCAATGGCGCATCTACATCCAACAACCAATTTGGAGGCACAAATCCTTTTAAGGTACAATTAAAATTTTAAATTACCATATTTTAGGGCAAAATAGACGCAGACATCATATATAGATGGCTGAATCTATTAGAAGGGTATTTATCGGTTCATGACTTTTCCTGCTAGGAAAATATTACTTTTTCACTCCCCAAAACCGCCCCCCATGTCAATTACTGGTGGGAAACCTACTATGAGAAAAAGGACGAGAGGGAACCCTCTATTTTTAGCCTCACCCACTTGGAATTCTTTCTGAGACGCCATAAAGGAACAATTTTATCCCATGGGGAGCTATGAGGACACATACATACAATGGACTACGCTGCGGCAGCAAAGGGTTCAAGATGTGCATGAGCTGACGAATATGTTCCATAACCTATGGACAAAATTGTGTATCAAATATTCAAAGAAACATTTGGTGTTGAAGTACTGTATTTTTCTGCACATATACATTCAGGAGGAAATGGAGTTCCTCGACATATCCTCGCTTGGCACATCATATCGGTATGCTGCCAAGATTGAGCAGAAGTTCAAACAGAAGAAGCGAGACTTTTGATCTATGAATCAGAAGCAAGGGAAAGGTGCCCCCAAACCACAAAAAAAGGAAAAATCCAAGGCGGGGTGGCCTAGGATAACCCACTAAAGTCGCAAGAAAATAACAATACTGTGAAGCCAAAGTGTTGGGTGTGGAGCCTGATTATCTTGTTTACTTTGTATCACAGCATTGGACCCCTGTACCTTAAAAGGGGCGGCAACGCTGCCTGTAATTAATCGTTGTCGTGGGGGGTCCAGGGGGGGCGACAGCACTTTTTGAAGCCCCCCCCCCCCCTGGCGGGGGTTTTCGGGGGAAGCGCCCTCGAAGCTAAAAACATATGTAAAATTGCCTTGTAAAAGTATATTAATTTCTTGTCAATCTGGTTTGTTCATATGCGGATGATCTGATGGTAGAAGTTATGTTTAGATTAGGGTTTTCTTTCCCTAGAAGGCAACCCCTCTCTTTTGTGAGGGTATTGTATTGCGGCTGTGTATTGTGTGTGTATTCTCGGAGCGAGAAACAGAGAGGGAGACTGTGAGAGAGAACAGAGGATATTACAGCGGATCTGCTGTAGGTTTTGTCTCTTCATTTTTGCTGGATAATAGAAAGGAAGGACTGGCTGTTCGGGGTGGACGTAGCCCAAACTGGGTGAACCACGTATATCTGTGTCTCTCTAGTTTTATGTGTTTTGTGTGCTTTTATTTTCCACATATTTTATGTGTTGCATTGCTCTGTAATATTTAATTTTCTAACAACTGGTATCAGAGCCGAAGGTATATTTGGCTGATAAAATCGCAAGAAAGAAGAGTTCCTGGTTCGAGTGGGAGCAATGGCGGAAGATGGTAAGTTTAGGGTCGAGAAATTTAACGGCCAAAACTTCTCGCTGTGGAAGATGTAGTTGGAAGATTATCTATATCAGAAAGATCTGTACCTACCATTGAGTAGAAAAACAAAGAAGCCGACGGCCATGACAGACGCGGAATGGAACATTATCGATAGAAAGGCACTCGGAACGGTACGGTTGTGTCTTGCGGCATCAGTCTCCTTCAATATTTAGCAGGAAACAACAACAGATGGTTTGATGCAGACGTTGGCGAAACTATATGAAAAACCCTCTGCCTCAAACAAGGTATTTCTTATGAAACGACTATTTAATATGAAGATATCGGAAGGTGGATTTGTTGCAGACCATTTAAATGAATTTAATACAGTTACCAGTCAATTAAGTTCTGTAGGGGTAAAATTTGATGATGAAGTTAGAGCTTTGTTATTCTTGTGCTCATTACCAGAAAGATGGAATGGTTTAGTAATGGCCATTAGTAACTCTGTCTCTAGATCTAGTATTTTAAAGTTTGATGATGTTGTTGGTGCTATCCTTAGCGAGGAAATGCGACGGAAAAGCTCCGGTGAGACATCGAGTAATGCTTTGAGTGCAGGGTCTAGGGGAAGAAGAATGGAAAGAGGAAAGAGCTTGGGATATCGCAGTAAATCATGGGAAGGCAGATCCAAGTCTAGATCGGGGATAGTGTGCTGGAATTGTGGAAATAAAGGACACCTAAAGAAAGACTGTAGATCTCGGAAGGGAAAACAAGGAGACACACAGAAAGAAAACAATCATGAAGCAAATGTGACAGGTGATGTGTTACAAGATGCTTTGATTCTTTCTTTTGAAAATGTTACTGATTCTTGGATTGTAGATTCAGGGGCTTCATTCCATGCCACACCTGATAAGAAATATTTTCATGACTATGTTCAAGGAGATTTTGGACAAGTTTGTTTGGGTGATGATAAACCCTGTAAAATTGTTGGAATGGGTAAAGTTCTTGTAAAACAACGGAATGGAAACCAATGGCTACTAAAGGAGGTAAGGCATGTTCCAGATCTGAAGAAAAATCTGATTTCAACAGGGCAGTTAGGCGGTGAAGGTTGTGTGACAACTTTCACGGATAAAACTTGGAAGGTCACCAAAGGAGCCCTGGTAATAGCAAAAGGCGAAAAGGTTGGTACATTGTATTTATGCAATGGTATTTCTAATTATGTTAATGCTTTAACTTCCAAAGGAGCAGATGCAACATTATGGCATCATAGGCTCGGACACATGAGTGAGAAGGGAATGAAAATTCTTCACTCAAGAAATTTGCTGTCAGGTTTGAAGAATGTTGATTTGGATTTATGTGAGAATTGCATTTATGGAAAACAGAAAAGAGTCAAATTTCTCAGTGTTGGGAAAGAAAAGAAGAGCGAAAAATTGGAGCTTGTGCATACAAATGTATGGGGACCTGCTCAGGTATCATCTCTCGGTGTCTCTCGTTATTATGTTACTTTTATTGATGATGCAACTAGAAAAACATGGATTTATTGTATTCAGAATAAATCTGATGTATTTGATACTTTCAAGAAATGGAAAGCTTTGGTTGAGAGTGAGACAGGAAAGAAGTTGAAGTGTCTCAGATCAGACAATGGAGGTGAATATTGCAGCAAAGAGTTTGATAGGTACTGTTCAGAGCATGGAATTCGTAGAGAGAAGACAGTTCCAAGAACACCACAAGAAAATGGTGTGTCAGAAAGGATGAACAGAACAATCATGGAGCGTGCAAGGTGCATGAGATTGCATGCGGGATTTCCTTTACAATTTTGGGCAGATGCTATAGATACTGCTGTTTATCTAATAAACAGAGGGCCTTCAAGTTCCTTGGATGGTGGTATTCCAGAGGAAGCATGGACATGTAAAAAGGTAAACTACTCTTTTTTAAAGCCTTTTGGTTGTGAGGCCTTTGTCCATATTAATAAAGAAAACATAACAAAGCTTGAGGCAAAATCAAAGAAATGTACCTTTATTGGATATGGTGCTAATGATTTTGGTTATCGCTTATATGATTATGAAAATTACAAAATCATTAGGAGCAGAGACGTAATATTCAATGAAAAGGTCTTGTATAAGAATCAGCTGTAGGAAAAGAAACAGGAAAAAGAAAGCAAGGAATACACGGTTCTTGATGAGATAACTGAAAAAGTAAAGGTGCCTGAAAATAATAATAATCAACAACCACAGCAACAACAACCACCACAACAGCAATAGGCACCTCAAACACCTGAAAGTGGTGTTAGAAGATCTACCAGGATAAGTAGACCCCCTGAACGATACTCTCCTTCATTATATTATTTATTGTTGACTGATTCTGGTGAACCTGAATGTTATGAAGAAGCAATGCAGGTTGAAAGCGGGAAGAAGTGGGAGCTAGCCATGGAAGAAGAGATGGACTCCTTAATGCATAACCAGACTTGGGACTTAGTCAGGTTGCCTGCAGGTAAAACTGCATTGCAGAATAAATGGGTTTACAGGCTGAAGGAAGAACATGGAGGAAAACAGAGGTACAAAGCTAGACTTGTGGTGAAGGGGTTTGCACAGAAGAAAGGTATTGATTTTGATGAAATATTTTCTCCTGTTGTTAAGATGAATTCAATCAGAACTATCTTAAGTCTTGTAGCAGTGGAAGATTTACATCTTGAACAGTTAGATGTAAAGACAACATTTCTCCATGGAGATTTGGAGGAAGAGATATACATGCAGCAACCAGAAGGATATGAGGTAAAAGGAAAAGAAAAATTGGTGTGCAGGTTAAAGAAGAGCTTGTATGGTTTAAAATAGGCTCCAAGGAAGTGGTATCTAAAATTTGACAAGTTCATGTCTGAACAAGGTTATACTAGATGTCACTCTGATCATTGTGTTTATCTAAAAAGGCAAAATAATGGCAGCTATATTATATTGTTATTGTATGTAGATGACATGCTTGTTTTAGGGTCTAACATGCAAGAAATAAATGTGCTCAAAATAAAATTGGCAAATTCATTTGCAATGAAGGATTTGGGAGCTGCAAAACAAATCCTTGGTATGAGGATAACTAGAGACAGGAAAAATCGCAAATTAACACTGTCTCAGAATGAGTACATAGAAAAGTTGTTGAAAAGATTTAATATGCGGAATGCAAAACCAGTTAGTACACCTTTTGCTAGCCATTTCAAACTTAGTAAGGAGATGTGCCCAAAGACCCAAGAAGACATGGATTATATGTCAAAAGTTCCATATGCATCAGCAGTTGGAAGCTTAATGTATGCAATGGTCTGCACAAGGCCTGATATTGCACATGCAGTGGGAGTTGTAAGCAAGTACATGAACAATCCAGGAAAAGAACATTGGATGGCAGTAAAATGGATTCTCAGATATTTGAGAGGTACCACAAATCAAGCATTATGCTTTGGTGGTTCAAACATTGCTCTACAGAGATATGTTGATGTAGATATGGCAGGTGACGGAGATAACAGGAGGAGCACTACAGGATATGTATTCACTGTAGGTGGAACAACTGTCAGGTTGGGTTTCAAAAATCCAATGTGTTGTTACACTTTCAACAACAGAAGCCGAGTATGTTGCTGCTACAGAGGCCAGTAAAGAAATGATTTGGTTACAAAGGTTTATGGATGAATTGGGTAAGAAGCATGATATGGGCACACTATAAAGTGATAGCCAAAGTGCTATTCATCTTGCAAAGAACTCAGCATTTCATTCCAGGGCTAAACACATACATCTCAAGTACCATTTCATACGGTCAGTATTGGAAGATGGAGAGTTGAAGCTAGAAAAGATACACACTAGCCAGAATCCTGCAGATATGCTAACAAAAGTTGTAACCAGGGAGAAACTAAGAACCTGCTCAGTTTCAATTGGTATTCAAGGATGACGATGAAGATGAGAAACAACGAGGTCCAAAGAGGAGTCATTGTCCAGCAAATGAAGCAGCGGTGGAGTTGCTACAATCAGTCTCCAAGTGGGAGATTCTTGGGTGTGGAGCCTGATTATCTTGTTTACTTTGTATCACAGCATTGGACCCATGTACCTTAAAAGGGGCGGAAATGCCACCCGTAATTAATCGTTGCCGTGGGGGGTCTAGGGGGGGTGGCAGCGCTTTTCGGGCCCCCCCCCTGGCAGGGGTTTTCAGGGGCGCTGCCCCCGAAGCTAAAAACAGATGTAAAATTGCCTTGTAAAAGTATAGTAATTTCTAGTCAATTTGGGCCGTTCATTAGGCAAATGATCTGACGGTAGAAGTTATGTTTAGATTAGGGTTTTTTGCCCTAGAAGGCAACCCCCTTGTATATATGAGGGTATTGTATTGCGGCTGTGCATTATGCGTGTTTTCTCAGAGCAAGAAACAGAGAGGGAGACTGTGGGAGAGAACAAAGGATATTACAGCAGATCTACTGTAGGTTTTGTCTCTTAATTTTTGCTGGATAATAGAAAGGGAGGACTGGCTGTTCGGGGTGGACATAGCCCAAACTGGGTGAACCACGTATATCTGTGTCTCTCTAGTTTTATGTGTTTTGTGTGCTTTTATTTTCCACATATTTTATGTGTTGCATTGCTCTGTAATATTTACTTTTCTAACACAAAGAAGGACATGGGAAAGTGGTGTGAGTTCCATAAGAGCTCCATTCACAACAAAAATGAGTGTCGGGCCAAGAAATCACTGGTGGTCGAGCTGAAGGCTTCTGAATTAGATGCATGCTCCAACTCTGAATCAAAACCCGACAAGGGGAATGATAAAGGGAAGCATATTATTGACGCGGAGCCCAACACCAATGTTTCCACCACGAAGATATAGAAGGAGGGACCGAAAGATCCAAAGGAGGGGGAGTACCTCTTCCATTCCCAAATGTCGGTAAAGGGTTCCCCGATGTAGTTCATTGTCGACAGAGAGAACCAAAAGAACCTCATTTCAGTAGAGGTCTTGAAGCGGTTGGGCTTGCCGACCACAACACACCCACAATCGTCCACCATCGGGTGGCTTCATGAAGGACAAGATCTCTGCGTCAGCCATCAGTCTCGCCTTTCCTAAAACATAATGTTATAAAATTATATATATTATAGAGCAATGCAACACATAAAATATGCAGAAAACACAAGCACACAAAACACGTAAAACCATTGAGACACAGATATATGTGGTTCACCCAGTTTGGGCTACATCCACCTCGAACTTCCAGTCCTTCATTTCTATTATCCAACAAAATGAAGAGACACAACCTACAACAGAGCCACTATAATATCCTTTGTTCTTTCTCACAGTCTCTCTATCTGTTTCTCACTCTGAGAATACACATACAATATACAGCCGCAATACAATGCCCTCATACAAGTGAGGGGTTTCCTTCTAGGGCAAAAAATCCTAAACTAAACATAAATTCTACCATTAGATCATCTGCCTAATGAATAGCCCAGATTGAGTAGAAATTACTATACTTTTACAAGGCAATTTTACATCTATTTTTAGCTTTGGGGGCGCTACCCCCGAAACCCCCAGCCAGGGGGGGTGGCTCTATAAATTTGAAGTTGCCCCCCCCCTTGGACCCCTATAGGGGTCCAATGCCGTGATACAAAATAAACAAGATAATCAGGCTCCACACCCAACACATAAAGCCCTTCACGGATGAGGTACTATTTGACACTGATCCTCTTGATGTTCTTATTTATTATTAGGCCAACCATACTTGTGGAATTGACATGTTGTGTATGAGTCTCGACATTGCGTTGTTATTGTTACTTTGAGCAATAAGTTGTACAAGATACCAGAGGTAGCATCATCTGCCACCATCTCTTTGGTTAGTACAAAACAATGCAGTAAGTTCATTTCCAAAACTAGGAATTTTTTTTTCTTGATAATCCACCCTGAGGGCAAGAAGAATATTGTGGCCACAACCTCTAGACAGATTTCCTACGCACGACAACAACATATGGACAAGGTCATGGAGGAGTACGAGGACATTGTCACCTCACCCGTAGGGGTGCCTCTGCACTGTCAAGTCAAGCACCCTATCGATATGACCCCAGGTGCACCACTACCCAATGGACCAATATATCGGTTCTCTATTATGGAGAATTAAGAAATTAAGATACATATTCAAGAACTAGTACAAAAATTTCACATCTGGGCAAGCCCATCATCCCATGGGAGCCTGATCATGTTCGTGCAGAAAAAGGATGGGACTTGGAGACTCTATATTGACTATCAGGAGTTGAACAAGATCACTATCCAGAATAGGTTTTTGATCCCACAGATTGATGACCTTATGGACCAACTCAAGAGGGAAAAATATTTCAGCAAGTTTGACTTGAAGTCCGGGTATCCCCTGGTACTAATCGAACCCTTCAATGTGTGTAAAACTGCCTTCAAAGCCAAGGAGGGAATTTTCGTATGGTTGGTCATGCCTTTCGGGTTGAAAAATTCTCCCGCAACCTTCATGAGGTTGATGGACGACATCTTGCAGCCATTCACCAACTCATTTTTTGTAGTGTACTTGGCCTGATCTTTAGCCATATTTGGGAAGAGCACCTCCACCACATCCGAAAGGTCCTCCAAACACTACGACAACACAAGTTATGTGCCAATTTGGAGAAGTGCACTTTTTTCATGACCTAGGTTCAGTATCTAGGATACATTATTGATGAGCGGGGGGTGCATGTGGATCCAACCAAGATCCAAGTCATTCGGGATTGGCCAACCCCAACCACTCTAATAGAGCTCCACATCTTTCTGGGTCTTGCCAATTTTTATCGCAGGTGCATGTTGGGATTATCTCATATCACTTGGCCCTTGAGCCAAGTCACCAAGGGAGGAGTTAAAGCAAAATTGTTTTGGTGTGAATCTCAACAGAAGGCATTCGTTGAGTTGAAATATCGCCTTTTCTCTGCCCAAGTGCTCACATTACCAAACTTTCAATAACCATTTGAGATCGAGATAGATGCCCTAGACTATGTTATTAGGGATTTTCTTACTCAAAAGGGGCATTCAGTGTCATATCACAGTGAGACACTGTCTGACACAGTTCGGAGTATCCCACTTATGACAAAGATATGTATTCCATTGTGCAAGTTTTCCGACAATGGAAGCATTACATTTTGGGGAAAGAAATGATCATCCACACACACCATCGACCCCTGCAGTTCATACAGACACAAGGGAAGTTGCAGAATGATCGCCATAAGAAGTGGTCCACATATATGCAACAGTTTCATTTGAACATCAAGTACAAGAAGGGAAGCACCAATAATGTTTCAGATTGCCTCAGCCAACCACCGATCGTGGTGATAACCACCATGAGCAACTCTTGTGGGCACGAGACTTCTGATTGGTCACTTCTCTACAAGAGCGATCCAGAATTCGGTCACACATACAAGACGCTCTTAGAGGGTAAGAAAGTTCAAAATTTTCACCTCCAAGATGCGCTGCTATGTCACCTAGGCCACCTTTGTGTTCCTTTAAGCGAGCGTGCCAATATTATTTGGAAAGCGCACTATAGTTGGGTCGTTGGGAATTTTTGGGTCGAGAAAATAGTAGCAGTACTACAGAAGTATTTCTATTGGTCGAACCTTCGACTGGATGTCAGGAAGTAAATCAGATCCTGCACTGCCTCTGCCATTTCCAAACCGACCATCAAGAAGCAAGGCCTCTATACTCCGATGCCTATCCCTAGTCGACCTTAGGAATCCATCTCCATGGATTACATGTCGGGCCTTCCTTCTACTAAGCATGGAAATGACTGTGTTTTCGTGGTCGTCAACAGATTCTCGAAGATGGCCATTATGGCGGCCCGTAAGAAGAATATCACAGTAGAAACCACTATTACACTCTTCTTTGAATGATTGTGGGTACACATTGGGATCCCACAGACTATCATCTCAAATCAGGATAGTAGGTTCTTTAGTTCACTTTTGGTCCAGCCTCTGGTCAATGCTGGACACTAAGCTCACTAGGTCCAGAACTTTCCATCCACAAACTGATGGCCAGACATAGGTCATCAACAGGAGGATTGCACACATTCTGCGCCTATATAACTCAAAGAATACACGCACATGGGATGAGAGCCTCCCTTATGTACACCACAACTATAACCGGGCTGTCCACAGTTCAATCAACTAGAAACCCTTTTAGGTGGGCTTGGCATTCCAAACACTATGTCCCATTGATGTAGCCATGTCATTTACAGCTACTCAGGCTGATTTGGCTCATGTCCAGTCTAAAGATGACAAAGCGAACAACTTCATTGAGCGCATTCAACACATCTGCCAACCAGTTCATGAAATATTGGACAGAGTCAATTCCAAGTACAAGAAGTGATATGATCAGCATCGAGTGCCACACAACTTCCAAGTGGGTGACAAAGTGTGGCTACATTTGCAGAAGGGGCGCTTCGTTGGTCCCCACTGTAAGATTTTCTCGCTCCGATATGGGCCATACACCATCACCAAGGCTGTAGAGGATAATGCCTTCGATCTCAGTATTACACCATTCCTTGGTATGCACCCAATGTTTAATGTGGACTGCCTTCGACCCTACTTCCCACCTCTATTGGACACCTCCGACATTGCAAATCAACTCACACCAACAAAGTTAAACCCAGACTGCATGTAACATTCCACCACAGACCGTATCATGGACATGCCAATCAACAACACTCAGAAGCAGAATATATAACTGTATCGGGTTGTCAAATCTGGCCAAACCCTGCACCAAGGCAAGTGAATCACCAAGGACCAAGTTTAGTAGAAGTTTCCACATCTCATGGAGGAACTGAATGCAATGGGGACCATTACTTCCTAAGGGGGGAGGAATGATCCAGGTGGACATTGGTGGCCACCCGCCTATTCCAATTGGGGCACCACCATTATTTCTTTCAGTTTTTTAGTTTCTTTAATTGTACATAGTTTACTATTTTAAACATTTTTTCAGGTCTTGAACTTCCAAAGCCATTTTTAGGCCCTAAACGATGTTTTTTGGGAAAATCGAGAGCAACATAGTTTCTCAACCTATGTTTCTCACATCAAAAGTTGTATTCCTCGGATATATTTTCTAACAACGTATTGTGCGTGTTAAACAGAGATCATATGCAAAATTTACGTCCCCAGGAAGTTGATTTACCAATTTACCCAAACGAGGCCCATAGTTTTGGCGCTTAATATTCTAGGGTTAGGATTTTGGATGTTTAGGGTTTTCCATTGTTTCTCAATAATAAATAGGTCTTCGAACCTCATTTTAAC
This sequence comes from Pinus albicaulis, assembly GCA_034641835.2. Lineage (NCBI taxonomy): Eukaryota > Viridiplantae > Streptophyta > Pinopsida > Pinales > Pinaceae > Pinus > Pinus albicaulis. Next base: position 369,365,406 of record CM076575.1, read on the forward strand.
ATTGTTAAGAGGCATGTAGCCGCTACATCTCTTCTCAGAGATAAGCTATCAACACCCTAGCTAGTTTATTGCCATTCTGTCTGTAAGCATATTTTAGTTATGTGATATTAATGAAATGAAGTGTTATTTCTACTGCATCTATGCGTTTATGTGTATTTCTATATTTTATTGCGTTTCTTTATAAGTCTGGATCATTTCACATGGAGGTTGGAAATAAGAGTCTGAAAGTTGTCATAGGGTCAGGTGTTGTGCCATTCAGGATGGAGTTAGGTGGGTTGCCACAATTTCAATATGTGTTGTGGGTACCGGAGCTCAAGTACACCATGTTGTATATCTCAATTATCGAGGAAAATGGGTTTGAAGTGATATTCTGAGATGGGAACATGATACTCAGTACTAAAGGATATAACTCTATTGGAGCAATCATTAGAGTTAGGGATCATGGTTTATATAGGTTGACAAGAAAGCTTATATATCAAGGGAAGAATAAGGTTCCCGAGACTTGGAGGGAGTTAAGTTCGAGTGGGAGTTGCAGGTTCAGAGGGAGAATTTTCAACCCAAGAAGAGAGCATGGTCAGTGGGGAGTAAGAATACTTCTATAGGTGGCAAGAAAGAGCCGTGGAATGGGCTAAAGACCTATCATGAGAAGAATAAATGATATGCTTCTGGTGTTAGGGACACTACTAAAGATAGTGTTTTCCATTCTACATGGTATGTTGCAGTAGTTGATGCCAGAGATTAGGCTATTGCTGCTAACGAGTTACTTTTTAGTATTGGAAGTACCTCCCTCACTAAGAGGGAGTGTTAAGAAGTGTAGCTTGGGAGGTACTCCCACAACCCTTGGAGTATAGGGTTTGTGTGGAGTTGACCCACGAAAAAGTGGTGTTATGGGAAATTTCCCCAAGTGGTGGGATTTGGGAACAAGTTGGTGGGCTAAAGAACCAAAATAAAATCATTGTTTATTTCATTGGTTGCAAGAGGGCACCTTTGATGGGTTAAAGGAGCACCTAAGGCTACAATGGAGAGGGCTAAATTTAATGAAAATAATTTTGTTTCTTATGTTAATTGTGTTTGACCATGTAGGCTCAAGTCGGCTTAAGATAATGACATGAACCTTGGTGGAAAAATTCACTCCACTAAGAACATTATAATAAGGAATAAACTGGAGCTCATTTGGCATCCATCCATAGAATTAAATCTTAAGTATAATCTTCTCAAGAGAGCGAACTTCCTCAGGAAGAATCACAAATCTCAAAGAGGATTGAGATGGAGTATTTCATGGTATTCTTAAAGTATATTTGAAGGCCAAGTTTTCCCAAGATAAGATCAATATTCTATGTGACTTTTGTGCCTTAAGAATGTTTTTTTAAGCAAGATTTGGGGGTCGTTGTTTCTGAGAATTTGTCGTGCCCTAGTTAGGTCTTCTTTTAAGAATTCGCACCTACAAAAATTATTTCTTGAAGTATGTATGAATTCGATCTAATTTTTTGTGCATAAAGGAAAGGGTTGAGACCCTGAGAAGGTGACTACAAGCTCTGTTTTATATTGGTGATAGGGTCGCATGGCCTTAGTATAATTTCATAGGGTTTTTGTGGTATTGTCTAATCCTTGAAGAGGTAGAATCCAGCCTCGGATTGTGAACACGGGATGTGAAGTAAGGGAAAAATAGAATCATTGTTACATTGTGAAGGAAGAAAGGAAAGTGAGGGGTTGATTCATTATAGATTGATTTTTGAGTTGAATCGTTGGAAGTCTTCCTATGAATGTTGTATTAGGTAGCTTTTTTTGAGGGAAAAAGTTCAATGATCTAAAAGTAATTTTAGAAATATAAAAAAAAAATATTATTATTATATTATTATTATTAATAATTATTATGAACATATATCATTATTAGATATTATTAATAGATTTTATTAAATACTTAATCCTAAATCAACTCAATATATAAGTAATTAATTAATCTTAATCTAATTAAAAAATTAAATAAAATATTTATTATATACTAAATTAATAAATTCCTAAACCTAATAATAAATTCATAAAACTAAAAATAAAATTCTTATTGGCTCTTCTTAATTTTCCTTTCTCTATAAATTTGACTTAATCCCTTCTTTCATTCCTTCATTCATACATGTCCAGAAGATGGATTCCCATTGGGATTCGAAACGTCGACAAATTTTCTCTGACACTGTGGAAAATCCGAAAACCTCTTCATTAATTGATAACCATGGGAGCTTGAAAACCAGAATCGTTGTATTAAATTTGTAATATAGAAAAGATTGAGGTCCAAAAAAATATTGTTTACTTCGTTGATTCACTATTGTTATATTTATATTGTGCAAACTTCTTGGAGTTGTGTATATTTCAGTGTATTTGTGATCATGTTTTAGACATAGACACAATTCTGTTGTACTAGGAAAAATCAACACCTTTATATATATATATATATATGAGTCAATATGGATCCCTTCATATTAGAGTAGTCCCAAGTGAAGTCATAAATGTGCCTTTGCAATACCTTGATCGAGTTTTCTCTTTATTGTTCTGGCAACCCCTTGTTGATATTCAAATTTTTTCTAGGGCTAGTTTTGATAGTCTTTGTGGTAGATTATTGTTTTTATTTGGATGAATCATTTCTGAATATGAATCATCTACTAAGGCAAGAGAAGCTTAATTTTATGGATGTAAAAATTATTCAAGAACATGTGCATTGAATGTAGAGGAGGAGGAAGCAATGAAATCACTAATTATTCATCCTCTGCATTTTCTTTGATGACAAGATACTAAAAAATAGAGAAATCCTAATGGACCAATTCTTCTTCATCACTTCCTTCTATGTTAGCCCAAAAATTTGTTTATGGGTCTATACTAGGATTGGAAGGAGGATATAAGGTTAGTTTTTTTGTTAAGGTGCCATGGGAGATTTTCATACTCCCAGATCTTCAACTGATGTATGCATCTTTAGTTGATAGCCTTTGTTCTAAAAGGATGAGAAGGTTTCCCCTTGGGGATGATTTTGGTTGTAGGATCATAAAATAAATAGGATACTCTAACGAGTCAATGGATATCACCACATCCTCCAAAATTCTCTCTAGTTTCACTACCTTGGAGGACCATAAAGTCAGTAGGATACTCCCATGAGTCTATGGATATCACCACATCCTCCAAAATTCCCTCTAGTTTGAATATCGACCTATCAATGAGTTTAATTATAGTGGGGGTTTGTCTTCATCCAGAGATTCCTAGGGCTTCCATAGTTTCTCACATCATAAGATTTATAGTAGCACCTAGGTCGATTAGTGTGTTTTGAATAATGGTGCTATTGACTTGCACGTTAACCACCAAGCTACCAAGATCAGAGTATTTTGTAGCAAGGACTCCCCCCATCATCAAATTTGATAGTTTACCCATGAAATGGATGGTTAGGGATATATTTATCTTTGGCCAAGCTTCCTCAAACAAATTTCCCTTATTTATTTTGAATAAATAGGTACATATTTGATAGCTTTAAAATGTGGAAGTTTAACACACATTTGTTAGTTGACCTAGAAAATAAAATTTTGGATGAGTTGTAGGTTTGTTTAAGCTTAGTATTTTAGGGTAAGGTGGGTTTTGGATTTTAGGGATTACTTGTTCAGTTCTCAAAGGTTCGACGGATAATACCAAAGCAAGAAAAGCCCACCTATCCAAGCGCATAAGATATGTCGGGCAGTAGTCAATCAGAAACAGAGTGGTGAAGTTGTCTCATTCTAGAATCACCGAACGTAGCTGGGGTTCTGGCTGCTAACTATTCCTATGCTGAACTCTTTCTATGGAGAATGTACAATGGAGAAAAGAAATGCGGATGTTAGGAGTAAGGGAGGGTAAGTAAAGGGTCCTCAGTAAAGTGAAGACGTCATTCATACCAGTATCGGGTTGGTTTGTGTAATTGGTGACCTCCCTCAGTAGTGTTTCCCAAGTAGGCGTACCAGGGCAGTCTGAATGAGTCTTCCTGGAAAAAGTATACATACATTTTGGTTACCATTTATATGAATTCAAGTCAAGGTGACCCTCATGTAAATAATGAACCAGTAGTCGGAACCTCTCCCACAGTGGATTGATTAAGGGTCTCCACTGCCCATTGGGGGAGCAGGGTTTAACCCATGGTAAGGCAGCATGAGAAAACCACCCAAGCTTGGTTCAAATATGTGCCATCCCACATCAAGGTGTTCCCCCTCAAGTCAGGTCAGCTCTCAAGTCTAAAATGCCCCTCAAGTAAGGTAACCTCTTGAATCTAACATATGTTCGAGAGACCCTCAAGTTATTTCAACTGTCGAGTCACTCGATCCAACCCTCAAGGAGGTCAGGTACACCACATACAAGGGAGGTTTTTTCGAGCCCCATATTTTTTTCTTTTCTAGATTGTTTGTTGTTCAGGAATGTTTTGCAAAAAGGTCCATACCATCTCATATAAAGGGTAACCAAAGGGATGTACACTTTAAACCTTCCTTTAAGCCAAAGGAAGGTTTAAAGTATACATCCCTTTGGTTACCCTTTAGATGAGATGGTATGGACCTTTTTGCAAAAAATTCTGGAAAACAAACAATCCAGACAAGAAACAATATGGGGCTCGAAAAAACCTCCCTTGTATGTGGTGTACTTGACCTCCTTGAGGGCTAGATCGAGTGACTCGACAGTTGACCTAACTTGAGGGTCTCTCGAACATATGCTAGATTCGAGAGGTTACCTTACTTGAGGGGCATCTCAGACTTGAGAGATGACCTGACTTTAGGGGGAGCACCTTGACGTGGGATGGCACATAGTTGAACCAAGCTTGGGTGGTTGTCTCAAGCTGCCTTACCATGTGTTAAACCCTGCTCCCCGGGCAGTGGAGACCCTTAGTCAATCCACTGTGGGAGAGGTTCCGGCTACTGGTTCATTATTTACATGAGGGTCACCTTGACTTGAATTCATCTAAAGGGTAACCAAAATGTATGCATACTTTTTTTATTCATTTTGAGTTCCTCATTGAAATATTTGATGTGCATAGGAGGATGCTCTTGGGTTAGTGTCTTTCCAGATTTGAGATTAATATTTTCACAGTCCACATAGGATATAGAGTAAGTAAGGTAGGTTGTGAGTCCAGTAGATTGAGTTGGCCTACCATTATTAGGGTTAGGTGGAGATTGTGTAGGAACTTTTTGTCATTGAGTGGTAGATGTGGATGCCTCCAATTGAGTAGGTGGAAGGATTTTCATGGGTAGTTTTATAGGGACCTATTGGGGACCTCCATATGCAGTCCTTCTCCACCCTTGTTGTTATAGTTGTTGAGAGGCAGGAGGAGCCTTCCATGGTTGAGAAGGTAGACACCACAACTGAGAGAAATAGTACAAAGCGATATTAGTCTAATAAGAATTGAAATATTGAGACATGTATTGGATCATACCATGTGGTTTATGATGTGATGGTATTTTTTGTATAATAAAGCACAATGGTCCGTGTTTTTTTTTCTTCTTCAACAGGGAAGGAAAACTATTGGTGGCATGTTATTTATTGCATATTCTACAAATATTGACTTCTTCCAAGGGACACTCCTTCAACGGATGTTTCCTTCTTCATTTTTGGCAGAAGATAGATAAGTCTAACTATACATCTTCCCTATTTTTCTTCATTTACATCGTATTTAATTGGGAGATTAGGGTACACAATATGTATGTTTTAAATTCTTCTAATATGTTTCCTATTTCAGCTCTGGTAATTCCATTCTCGATAATCCCATTAGTCCTTAAGAATAAATATTGTGGGGCTTTGTCTATTTTCATTGTTCCATGTGAATATCTACAAGTTCCATAATAACATCATATGGTTGCTAGGATATTTCTCCTCCACCCATTAGGTTGAGGAGTTTCTTGCATTCACCCTAGATTCCTCTAAAGCAAAAAATGTAACATTTCAAGATCCATGTTTTCTTGTCTTAATCTATGCAGGTTGTATTTTATTCTTTCCACACAATACTTAAGGATTTCATCCTCATTCTACACCATCTGAAACACTTATTCCCTTCTTTCCTTATCTTTGAAATATAACTTATCCTTCATTTTATTTCATGATCTAATGTTTCCTTTACCAAGGCTCATGAACCAGTGCAGGGTTGCATTCTTGAGAATGGCGGGGAAATTTTTTAGCTTATGAGAATCAGTAATAATCATAACTCAAGTAGAGTAAATTGAATTCAAATAGAAATGTGTCAATATCTCCTTGTGACAAACCATGGAAGTTAGGGAGAGTAGAGCGAGGGATGTTCTTCATTTTAGTGTTCACATTTGTCTCTAGTATTGGGAATCTGAAGTCAAGAGTCTTCTCCTTGAAAGTATCATGTGCCATTTCATTTTCCTCTTGTTTCAAAGGTAAATTAAGAGATCCAAGAAAGAAAACTTCTCCAAACTAGTATTGTTCAATGATCAAATATTCAGGGGACAAGATTTTTTGTTGCTCGAGACCTTGTATATTCTTTGACTCTAGGGAAAAATATTTGGGTTTTTTCTACCAAGGGAGCTAGATATAGGTGTTAAATAATTTGGTTGACTGTGCTCCTTTCATTCTTGAGATGTTCCTACAATGATAATTTTAAGGGGGTTTTTCGAAGTACTATTAAATCTAAGTTTTTGGTCCCTACATATTGGAATTTAACAAATCATTATTCAAATAAATAAAAGAAAAATAATTCATCAGAACAAAAACAACACAATAATAATTGTACTAATGAAAGTTCCCTGACAAAGATGCCAAAAACAATGGGCCTTTCAATTATCCTCGAATTGATTTTCAAACAACGGAAGGGTTTTTAATTTAATTGTCAACCTGGAATTAGTACAAAACTTATGAACTATTGCACACCATATATACTTAGTACAATTATGTTTGTGTAAATGCGATTTTGTAATCTAAATGATTGTCACAATTCAAGATTTATAATGCATCATCAAGTCACTATATAATTTCACACCAAGCTAGCAATCCAATATGCACTTGCAAAAACGTAAAGGACACACTTCTAATCTAAATTGTAGGAAGGTAAGTTCACTCTTGCAGAAAATAAAAGACACATAAACTACAAGATGACTGGATGAAGTGATAAAGTAATCTTGTATGTTGTAACAGAGTTACAATTGCAGTTACGATGGAATGCAATGAAATATAAACTTTCAATTCACTCATTTGTTTATGAAAGAAACAAAATATAACTCAACTCTTGTGAATGAAACCATTAAAAAATTAGATTAAATCCTAAAAATTAAATAATGAAGTTCAGTGTCGAATTGCAATAGTATAAACTTGTGAGTTGCAATAAAGTAAAAAGGATGAAATCGTGATAAAGCATATCAAATGGAATTGCAATATGTAATAGAATAACAATTTGATCTAATGTAATTGCAACAAAGTAAACAAGAGGAATTGAAACAATATACAAATTAAATTAAAGAGATAATGTAGAGCTAAAACTACCTACTAATATCAATAGTAACTGACAAGGAGGGGTGCCTACCTCCTTAGACTAGTACTGGATTAAGAAGGCACATAAATGAAAACACTTAGCACACCATTCAGGAAGAAAATGGAACTTCAAATTATAATAGGAATGAAGTTACAACAACTATGTATTTCTCCTTGCTAATAGTTATCTATAATACTTTCTCGTTCCTCTATAATATAGAGTAAAATGCATCTAATTGAAGCAATTGCGAAGGATGTTCGACCATGAGAATTAGGTTGTTTCATCCTAACATATTTTTTTCCATAGATTGCAAGAATTGGGTAAAAGTATACTTAATCAGATTTACAATAGTTGGAAAGCTATTCATCTTATTTCTCGGTCACCTACTTGCTCTTGTTGCTTTCCTTCATGAGAAAATTTCTCGTTATAAATTTGATTGATCCATAGATAAAAAAATTTCGTCTGACTGTCGAGCTAAAACAATTATAATAGGGTTGCAACATCACTAGTCTCGAGTTAAAGCAATGTGCATAATATTGGACTTGCAACCACAAACACTCGAGAGTTGCATCTTTGGAAGGAACAAGAGTTGCAACATCGGTTATAAGTTGATGTTGTAAATGCATCATGTTCAGAGTTGCGGAAATGAGAGTTTCAATACTAGGAGTTGTAGCAACTCAATAGTATTTTGTATGCTCTTATTACCTATTTACCATGGCCACTAAAGAAAGATAACGATTTCTCGATAATGCATAAGTATAGGCATATAAATGGCATATCGAGGTGACAAGCATACCTATTTCGAAAATATGTGTTTTTGAGTGGAAAGTGAGGAAATAGGGTATAATTAGGAAAAATGAAAGGAAAAAAGGTGTTAGATGCATTCCAAAAAGATGGCAAATTAAACACCAATCAAATAAAAACCCCAGTTTCAAAAGGCCAAAAGGTGGCACAAGAAAATGCTCCTACTAAGAAGATGTAATAAGGGGTTAAAGACCAAGTTCATGTAGTAGCAAAACAAAGGTTAAAAATATTTTTATCACTCAAAAAAAGTGAAACATCATTTGAAATAGTCTTAGAAGTTCATTTGTCAAAGCTATGGTCATAGATTTCATCAGGAAAATTTAAATTTTTTCATATTAGCCTATCCTAAGGTCCAAACCCACCCCCATTCAAGTCATATCATGTCCCATCAGTCATCATTTGATGACATATTTCATTTCCTGAGATTTTGAATTTGAAAAGTTCACTTTAGCCAGTCTTTCTTGTTTTCGTAGCGAATTACACAGTAAAAAGACAATTTTCACAACGAAACTGCTAATACTTTTGTAGCGAAACTACTAGAAGTTGAACTAACTATGCTACAAAAAGGGGTATTTCTGTCTGTCTTTTCAAATTCAGTGATAGGTGTCAATCCATGATTAGAAATGTCACGGTGGATGTCATTAAAGTCAGTTAGGGTTAAATCAAGGTACCAAGGTCATGACTGAGGTCATTATTACTGTTTTTAGCATGTATGAGTCATGATTAAGCCTTGAGCTATCATCGAAACTTTAAAACCTTTCCCAGTTGAGTATTTTGTGATTCTCTGCTTCATCTTTGTATGCTACTGAGTTCTGGAGAGTTGTTTCACCAAGCCAAGCTAGTTGCTGGCATTTTCAAAAGTTTCAGGTGTCACTAATCAAGCGAGGCATAGAAGGTATAAAATCATCATGGCTGCAAAGAAGAAGACCAACAAAGGTGGCCACTCCCTCAGATATGAGCCATCATACATGAATTTGGTTAATGAAGACCCAACTGCCTTGGAAGTTTTCAGAAGAACATGGTGTTTACAATTTTCCCAAAGATTTCAAGGGTGCCATGTGCAGGTTTCTAAGGAGTTTTCTATTAGTTTCAATGGGACAACTTCAAAGGTGGGAATGTTGAACCTCACAGTAACACCAGAGACCATTGCTGCAACAACATGAATCCCTAGAGGAGGAGAAAAATGGTTCAAAAGTTTCAAGTTCACCATGCAGGATTGTAAAGAATTTATCAAGCCAGAGCATAGTGAGATTTATCTCACAAATTCCATCCCAAGGAGCTACATGAAAGACAACTTCTCAAAGCTGCTGCTAATCATTTAGAAGTACTTCACCTGTGAAGGGAGGTATCATATGGTTTTCTCGTACCATCTTAGGCTCTTGCTACATTTTGTTGGTAAGAGGTCTCTTGATCTACCTTTTTACTTATACAGAAACTTAGCTAAAATCTCAGACAGAGTTCAAGCTAAATATGAAGGAAATGAAACCTCACTCTTTCATCATGGTTTAAACAAATTGATGGTATTAGAAGAGTTAAATAGATTATGCAGAGACTGGTCATATTTTCTGTTCATCAGTGGTTTTAAAATAGATGCCATCACTCTTAAAATAACTCCTAAACCTAGAGATATCCCATCACCTTCAGTGGCAGAGAAAATTGGGCCAATGATCATGGAGACAGAGCCATTGCATAAAGCTAACACACCCAAATTTACACCTGCAAAACAAAAGCCAACAGTGAGAAAACATGGTAGTAAGAGGGTTACAAGAAGCCAAACAATGGCTAAGGGTAACTTGGAAGACATTCTGCAAGCTATTGATACTGAAGAAACTCCTATAGTCTAAGATGAAGATATAGATGGGGGAGGAAAGAAGCTCAAGAAAGCCAAAATAGCTAAGAAGTTAGAGTTTGAAGGTGAAGATGCAAGATTCAGGTTTCAAGCTAGAAAACCAATGACAAGACATGCCAAAAAGATCTTAGAAAGCATCAAACAGGCTCAGAAGGTCACTGAAACTGTTCAGCCACCACCAAGCATAATAAACCTCTCCTCACCTGCAAAAGAAGAATTAGTTATTAATCAAAGGAAAGGATAGGAGAAAATCATTGAAAAAATAGAGATTAAGGTTCTTAAGGAGCATTTGAAGTTAGAAAATGATGAAATAGAAGTCTTGAGGAAAGAGTCAAGGAAACACAATGTTCAGAAGGTACAGTTTGAGAAGATGAAAGAAATTTGGGAAGAGAAGGTTATAAGTGTGTCAAAGACCTTGGATAACACACAACAATTGATCAAATGGACTCAGCCATTGAGAGGAGAGGTGAAACATATCAGAAAAATGAACCTGCACTTACAGTCTAAGAACATGACACTAAAAGACCAAGTTAAAGACCTACAAGAACAACTGGAACTGATTCATGAAGAGCTGGAGAAGAAGGGTTTGAAGATGACTGTGGTTGAAGAGCCCATTTCTCAATTGATCATTAATGAAGAGGAAACACCACAGGGGTCTTAAGTTGAGATTGATTATGTTTTAGAAGGTTCATGGCATGCTGAAGACCAAGTTTTTACAGCTGGAGGTCACTTTTTTGAGACAATGTTGAAATTTGGAAATTCTGCAGTTTTTCACAGTTTCGTAGCGTTTCCTAGGCTTAAAGCCAGGAAAACGCTACGAAAATTTCTGTAGCAGCCTATTTGCTTCCATTTTTTTTTTGTTTTGAAGGAGTAGGTTTAATGGTGGTGATGTGTCATGTCTAGGTTGACACCATAGAACAACAAAAGAGCAGAGTTTTTGGGTTTAGAAGCTTATTTTTCAATGCTACGAAAGCTCGCTATGAAACTGTCTTGTTTTCGTAGCAAGAAACTTTTGAAGATTTTGAAGCATCCTAATGGCAGTCTTGGACAACTGGACTCCTCCAACAGGTCAAGGGACCTTAACATCAAACATTTATGACTTGAAGAAAGTGTTTTGGAGACAATTCATCAGCTAAAGCTCTCGTTGAAGATAAAGGTATTGCATTCCTGAAAAATAGGGTTTTGTTACACATGTCTATGAGAGTTTTTAATATGTAAAAGTGGTAATGAACCTATCATAGTCTTTCCGAGCATGTGATGCTTATTTGTAACTGACATGTAACTGTTTCAAAGGTAAGGTAGACTGATGTAATAAATAGGAGTTTGAGTCGTATTAGGAAATGTCTTCTTTAGGGTGTAGTTGTCATTTTCTTGTTATAAGATATGTTTTTCAGTTATGTGATGTGTCAAAGGAAGAATTCGATGAATCTAGCCATCAGGCAGATCATCCTTGCTGTATGAATGTTTATTTAAAGGAAAATCATCGAATTAGTAAAGGGTTGGAGACTTTTTGCACCAAGCTGCTGCTTTATGTATTTTGACTCATATCAGTAATACATAGTGGTTTTCTTCTTGACAGACTTGAGATTCTCATGAGGTTTTTAATGTTTTATTGATCTATATCTTATGTTTTACTACTTGCAGTAGATTTCATTACTATTACTCAGAATTCATAACTCTATGCTCTGACTTCCTTTAGTAATGAGATGACTCTGTTTTTCTATGTTTTATGAGTGAATTTCCTTTGTTGAAGACCCCTATTTACCTCAACTTCCATGTCAAGAAACCTTGCCACTGAAAACACTGATTTTTGACTCCATAAACCCAATGGTAGCAAGCCTTCATTTCTTTTCAACCTACATACATAAAAAACAAGTTACTTTTTCAAATAGAGTTAGCCATCTAGTACTATCATAATCAAATATCATAAACCGCTTTGAGAGAGCCCTCTCAGACTGAAGAGGCTAAGCTTCAGTCAAAAGCTGGTTTGAAACAATTACATATAGTTGTCTGATCAACAGCCAATCAAGTGCAATCTTGTGATAACATTTTGGTGCGTCTGCCGAGAGACTGAAGATATAATTTTCCCGAAATTTTGAAGCTGAACTCTTGAAGGTAGCAGGAGCTCATAATCTATTCGAGGCTGCAAAACTACCTTGGCAACTCCATTGTTGAAGGATTCAAAAATTCATAGCTTCATGGTGATTCCACTGGACTTATGAAGAACTTAGATGCTTCCATTCTTGTTTCGAGGTATGCATGTGTATATTTTTAAGAAATTTATGGTTTCCCAAATCCTTTTCCCAAGGATACATATTTTCTAAGGAGTGGTCCAAAATTTAAAGGAGAAGATTTGAGTTTTACCTTGAAGCATATATCAGATTTCCGTGAATTTACTAAGCTTCTTAGAGTCAGACATGAAGATATTTGCATCATATTGTTATATGATTCATTTCAAGGGAAAGGTAAACAATGGATTGAAAGCTTTCCTGTCAAATCTATTAAGTCATTTGTAGATTTTTGGCTTATTTTTTTGGAAACATGGACGGAAAAAACAGAGTTGGTGGCAAACTCTCCTTCCATTCAAGGTTTTAAACAATGTAATGATGATCATACTAATGAGGAAGTGGATGAAAAATTTTCTTTGTCCTTGTCTTCTTATTTAAAGTCATTTGAGTGCAAGTCAGTAGATAAGATTCAATTTCTGGATGAAGTTTCTAAGAATATTGAGAAAGACATTGAAGTTTTAGAATATCAAATTCAATCCTATAGCCTTCATGATCAATATCAGTATTTTCAAAAGTTTTTCATTCTAGAACACAAAGAGAGAGTGTTGCTACCTTTCTCTTTTGAGATTGAGGAAGAATACCTTGCTTTTGAAAATTAGTTTGATAGCACACAACTGAAAACTTATGTTGCTAAATAAAGCATATATGAGTTTTCTAAAACTGCAGAATGTCTTGAGGATTATAAAACAAATTATGTCTTTTATGATCCTATAGCTGACTACATGGAAGAGTTCTACAGTTCAAATTTCCAGCTATATTTTCATTGTGAAAATTAGATCCATTTTATGTTTCCGTGGTCATTTCAGTATCCTGGTTACTTTTGGTTCAAGTGCAGTCAAGAGGTTCAAGTGTCAGATCAGTTCATTGACTGGCTTTATTGGAAGTTTCATGTTGCTTGAATCAAACATGAAGATTTCAGTTCTTAGGGTAGGTAGGAGTGTCTGTGAATAAACTCAAGTAGACTGAGCATCTCTTCAGTATGTACAGATTTGGTTTTTCAGTAGTAATCATCAAGCTTGAGCCCGAGGTGAAGGTCATAAGAGTTTGAAGAAGGCTTGGCAAATTTCAGAGTTTTTATTCCAAAAGATGGATGGCACTGGAACTATAGGTTCTTTGGTGTACCATAGGGGCACACCATCCCAAGTGGAGCCACTATTATCACTGAGAAAAAGTGAAACATCATTTGACATAGTCTTAAAAGTTCATTTGTCAAAGGTATGGTCATAGAGTTCAATAGGAAAATTTAAATTTTTTCATATTAGCCTATCCTGAGGTCCAAACCCACCCCCACTCAAGTCATATTATGTCCCATCAGTCATCATTTGCTAACATATTTAATTTCCCAAGCTTTTGAATTCGAAAATGTCACTTTAGCTAGTTTTTCTTGTTTTCGTAACGAATTACACAGTAAAAAGGCAATTTTTGCTACGAAACTGCTAATACTTTCGTAGAGTAACTGCCAAAAATTGAACTAAATATGCTATGAAAAGGAGTATTTCTGTCTGTCTTTTTAAATTCAGTGATAGGTGTCAGTCGATGATTTGAAATATTAGGGTGGATGTCATTCGAGTCAGTTAGGGTTAAATCAAGTTACAAAGGTCGTGGTTGAGGTCATTATTACTATTTTTAGCATGTATGAGTCATGATTAAGCCTTGAGCCGTCATAGAAACTTTCATACCTTTCCCAATTGAGTCTTTTATGATTCTCTGCTTCATATTTGTATGTTACTGAGTTCTGGAGAGCTGTTTCACCAAGCCAAGCTGGTTGTTGGCATTTTCAAAAGTTGCAACTGTCACTAATCAAGCGAGGAAGAGAAGGTATAAAATCATCATGGATGCAAAGAGGAATACCAACAAAGGTGGCCACTACCTTAGATATGAGCCATCAGACATGAATTTGATTAATAAAAACCCAATTGACTTAAGTTTGCAGAAGAACAAGGTGTTTGAAGTTTTGCCAAAGATTGCAAGGGTGCCATGTGCAGGTTTCTAAGGATTTTACTATCGATTTCAATGGGACAACTTCAAAGGTGGGAATGTTGAACCTCACAGTAACACCAGAGACCATTGTTGCAACAATAGGAATCCCTAGGGGAGGATAACAATGGTTCAAAGGTTTCAAGTTCACCATGCAGGACTGTAAATAATTTATCAAGCCAGAGAATAGTGAGATTGATCTCAAAAATTCCATCCTAAGGAGCTACATGAAAGACAACTTCTCAAAGTTTTTGCTAATCATTTAGAAGTACTTCACCTGTGAAGGGAGGTATCATATGGTTTACTCCTACCATCTTAGGCTTCTGCTACATTTTTTTGGTAAGAGGTCTCTTGATCTACCTTTTTACTTATACAAAAGCTTAGCTAAAATGTCAGACAAAGTTCAAGCTAAATTTGAAGGAAATGAAACCTCACTCTTTCATCATGGTTTAATCAAGTTGCTGGTATTAGAAGAGTTAAAAAGATTAGGAAGAGACTGGTCATCTTTTCTGTTCATCAGTGGTTTTGAAATAGATTCCATCACTCCTAAAAGAACTCCTAAACCTAGAGATATCCCATCACCTTCAATGGTAGAGAAAATTGAGCCAGTGATCATGGAGATAGAGCCATTGAAAAAAGCTGACACCCCCAAAGTTGCACTCACAAAACAAAAGCCAATAGTGAGCAAACATGGCAGTGAGAGGGTTACAAGAAGCCAAACAGTGGCTAAGGGTATCTTAGAAGACATTCTGCAGGCTATTGATATTGAAGAAACTCCTATAGTCCAAGATGAAGATATAGATGAGGGAGGAAAAAATCTCAAGAAAGCCAAAACAACTAATAAGTTAGAGTTTGAAGGTGAAGATGCAGGATTCATGTTTCAATCTAGAAAACCAATGGAAAGACATGCCAAAAAGATCTTATAAAGCAGCGAAGAGGCTCAGAAGGTCACTGACACTATTCAACAACCACCAAGCATAATAGACCTCTCCTCACCTGCAAAAGAAGAATCAATTATTAAACAAAGGAAAGGAAAAGAGAAAATCATTCAAAAAACAGATATTGAGGTCCTTAAGGAGCACTTGAAGTTAGCAAATGATGAAATAGAAGTCTTGAGGAAAGAGGCAAGGAAACACAATGTTCAGAAGGTACAGTTTGAGAATATGAAAGAAATTTGGGAAGAGCAGATTATAAGTGTGTCAAAGACCTTGGAAAACACATAACAATTGATCAAATGGACTCAACCATTGAGAGGAGAGGTGAAACATATCAGAAAAATGAACCTGCACTTACAGTCTACGAACAGGACACTAAAATACCAAGTCAAAGATCTATAAGAACAACTGGAATTGATTCATGAAGAGCTGGAGAAGAAGCGTTTGAAGATGACTGTGATTGAAGAGCCCATTGCTCAATTGATCATTAATGAAGAGGCAACACCACAGGGGTCTTAAGTTGAGATTGATTATGTTTTAGAAGGTTCTGTTGAAGCCTAGAAAATCTCTGCTTCAAACATCGGGGAAAACCACCCGGTCGGGACCTTAAGACAGCTCCTTTTCCGTTTGGTGTGGTGGCTCCGACTGGATTTAAAGGACCAGTTTCCTTGTAACTAAATGGATTGGATTGGATGGGTGGAAATGGGACTAAACTAACTGAAATAAAACTATCTAATTTGAGCTAAATACTGATAAAGAAATTCTAGCACTAACCCGGGTAGCTATATGTGAATACAACTTAAGATTGTTTCAATTCAACAATAACCATAAAAATGTATTATTAATTAAACTGAAATATGCAGAAACAAATAAAGATAACTCTGTTTAAAAAATTAAACAGAGTTATATAAACATATTGCATTCATCATTGTATACCATTTACATGTAACTATGAAAAATAACGTTTCAATTATACTCAGAAATGATATATAAAAAGAAGCGTTGTTAAAACAAATATACATATAAATGATAGCAATTTTAAAACAAATATCATAAAACAAAAGAGATCAACCGTGAACAGATAGAAATACCTTGTTCATCTTGAAGACTTTCAAATTCAATCTGATACTCTATCCAATAATTCTAATACAAAACCAAATCCAAGGTACAGAAATGCAACACTTCAAAGATAGTTCCGCATGAAAATCACCAGATATGATCCTTTTCAAAAAATATATAAGACAATGGAGTACAAAAATGCAATCTCCAAGTCCAAAAATATTAAGATCCAGGACCCCTCTCTAAATGCATGAGAGGGGTTTAAATACTACTTAACTAACTCTAAAAATAGTTTATTACAAAAATTAAGGATTCGGTTTAATGACCGTCCTTTTCCTAGGCTAAAATACAGTGAAATTAAAACTAAATCTATCTATCTATTAACTTGATCTTTAAGCTTGCAGGCATCCAGCATAGTTTTGAGAAGATACGGTTGAACGACTTCAGAATTCAACTGTCCTGAAAAGACAGAGTCGGCAAGCGTAGGAGCAATCTTCTCTGTAGCATTGATGATACAATTGAGCACACTGTGCTGACTGTGTGGCTTTACCAAGTACATCCAGTATGAGTCCCAATTCAATATTGTCAGCCCTTGGATGGATTTTGCTCTTTCTTCTGCCTTTTGCCTCCATTCTGTTTGCAGTTGGTTTGCCTGTGGGAGATATCCTGGAACAGTTTTAGAAATCAAGTTAGCTTTGTGTAAATTGTCATTTACACAATCAGTGAGAGTGTTTGCCGCTGTAGATGCCTCCTCTGCTGCCTTTTCTGCCCTTCTGATTTGTGCATCCCAATTATTAAACAATATTTCTTTATGGTTCTCGTTAATGATGGGTGCACCAGCTTTTCTGCCTTCTTCTGTCTTTTGCCATGCTAGATAATCATTGATCTTTTCATTAATCAAATCATAATCATTTCGTAAATCTATGACATGATTTGTGATTTTATCGCTTTCTTGGCACAAAGAATTCCATTGCAATATTTTTTGGCAGAAAACTTCCTCTTGTTGCAGTAGTTGATTATTCAAAGAGATGGTTTCTGAAATAAATTCTGGAAGCTTAGGATCATCCTTATGCTGTTCTTGGATAATCTGTATTTGTTTTTCTTTATCAGCTAGACTTTTTTGATGTCCTGTTTTCATTTCTTGAAGTTGTTGTTGTAACTCTTCAAGTTTTAATTGTGCTTCCTTATTGGCCTGAACCTGTTGCAATTGCTGTTGCAGAGCCTTTATCCATTCTTCTTTTTCATCCAACAAAATTTGTATCTCAACTTCTTTATCAATTTTTGCAGAAGCATAAGCTCCTGTTATTTGAGATAACTTAGTGAGATTATGAGTAGGCTCTGTGGTAGAATCTTTCCACAAAACATCTACTTGTTCTGGTTCAGTAGCAATTGCACTTTCTATTTTTCTCTTTTTCCTTTGTCTCTTTACTACTGCTTTGTATTTTGGGCTATAAAATACATCCAGAGGAGGAATGTCTTCTACATTAAGTACAATTTCAGAGGAGGGTGTGATTGGTATGTGGTCTGTTACTGCGGCTGTGCTGCTTGTTCCTGTGTTCAAAACTTTGGTTGTCTGGACAGGGGTATGTACATTCTGTCCTTCTACATTAATCAATTGATTAAAGGTTTCCCATTCTTTATCTAACTCAATGGTGACTGGCTGTTGCTGTACATTGGTTGGAGGAGGATTTGTCTGTTGAGAAGTCAAAATTTGTTGTTGAGTAAGCTCTTTAGATTGTGCAGAATCTTTAATGGATTCTTCCATTTTATCTTCCTTTTCTTTAGACTTATTGGAGTGTTCAGAATCTCTGTCAGATTTTGATTTGGATTTACTTGTACTTGAACTTCCGTTAAGACTAACACTAGGAGTTTGCTCCCTTGCGGGCTCTAAGCGTAGATTATCCAAAGGAATAGGGATTAGTCTCCTTTCTCTGTACAGCTTGAATTCCTGAAAATCCTCTGGAGATAGCTGCTCTTTAGCTGAATTCAAAACCTGTTTGAATGAATTTCTTGCTTGGAACATATCATCAAAAAGATCTTGCTCCCCGACAAATTCCCTTACTTTGATTGCATTGGTAAAATTCTTAACAATATCATTTGGGTCAAATAACCTTCTTGAGAATTTGAACAGCTGTAGGCATGTAACGTTGCCTATCTCATGAAATGCATGACCAATATCCAACAGTGAAAATGTTCCACATTTTATGGGAAATTGTGGCCAAATGCCTTTTTCTTGTCTTTTAAATCTTTTGTCATACCTCCCTGGCCACAGGTCTGATAAGCAATTTCCCGGGCTACAAGTCTATCTGGAACATATAAGGGTAAAACATGGGGAGAAGCATAACTTCCAAAAACCCTAATATAGGTGAAAAATTCCTCTCCAAACCATCTTGCGACGGGGAGAATATCAACCTCTGTTTCTGAGGATAACCTCGGGGCATCCTTATTATACAATGTTCTGTACAATGGCAGCATTATTCCATGACAAATTTGATAAAAATGGGGGACAAACTCAGACTCTCATAGTTCTTTATGGTACACATGAATGGGCAAAGGATCGTGGATAGTCCATTTCCAGCCCATCACAGGGAATTTAGAGACATAGAAGATGGCGTCCATGACATAAGCAGATAAATAAAAAGGCGGATAAACCCGCTGGGAAACATTTCGTTTAGACCGGTAATGAAAAATAGCAGTGGTGAGATTATCAGATAGGATTTTCGCCCAATCTACAATTGTAGAATTAACAGCCGCATTCAACAAAGGAAGCCATTCGGGTAATATCATATTTATGTCAGGCTTTCCAAAAAGCCTGCATAACATGGCAGCAGTAAAACAATAAGGAGAGGTAAGTGAACCCGTGTTGTACATACCTTGTTTGTTCTTCTTCAATGGTTCACTTCTTTTGGTCCACTCCTTTGTGCATTCTGCCAAATTTGAGTGTTCTTTTGCAAACTCTTCCATAAATTGCTTGTTGAAAGTTGCCTGAGGTTCTGGCAGCTTATACATTAATCTCAGATCTTCTATGGTGAATGACCCAATTAGCTCTTCAGATGGAGTTCTGAATTGTCTGTCTGAAATATCTGTGCTATCCAGCACCCATCTCACCATGTTTGTATATGAGAGAATCCTTGGTCTTGCTGCTATTCTATGTAGAAATGAGCAAGCCAAGTCTTTAAGGGTTGCTTCAGACGTATCCTTTGAACCTGTTGTAGCTGCAACTTTTATCACCACAGGGTTTTCATCTTCTAACAGTTTATACATTCCCTCCCAATTGGATATACCAGCGTCCTTGTTACAGGCGGTGTCTGCGTATAGCGAAGCCATTTCTTTGTTCTCAGAACTTGAGCTCTTATCCTTCTTACCCATAGTGTTTAGCGAAAGCTTTGTATAGTGGTCTGCTCCTTCGTGTCTGCGTTTTACGAATAAATGAGAGTAATGATATAAGAAATGTGATGAGACTGTTTTGAATGTGAAAGCGGATGAAATATAATATTTAAATTGTGAAACAACTTTCAATCTAAACACAATCTCTTTTCATATTAATAATCAATCCAATCATTTAATATAATCATTAAAGCACATAACGGATTTGACATATGGGAAGATTGCCTTGGGATAGCGCGCCTACATGAATCTGCGACATTGCGATCTGCGATTTGCTGCGCAAATTCGCAATATCGCAATGTCGCAATATCGCAAAATGAAGTCATCGCAGTCATAAAAATAGCGCAAAAGTGGAAATTGTGCAATAGCGCAATAGCGCAAAATCACACAATCGCAAAAGCGCTGAATTGCAAAAGCGCGGAAGTGCAAAAGCGCAGAAGATATTTATTAATCATTTCTGTTTTCTGCGCTATGCGATCTGCGATCAATGCGTTTCATATATACTATTTTGTTATGGGTGCGTTATCTTGTTTCAAGGGCAATTTTATTATAATCTATCATAAACTTAAGTGTTTCTAAATATTCTTTCTAAGGGATTTCTATAAGTTTATGATAGAAAGTTTTATTTGAAAGGCAAACGAATCCTAATTGATTTTTTTTTTGGATTTTTAACTAAGGGTCCCCATTTATTTAGTATTATTACTAATAATAAATAAAAGGGGGTTGTTGCTGGTCACAACAATTGGCGATTCACTGAAAGAAACAATTATCTCTGAAAAAATAAAATGAACATTCTATCTTTAGTAAGTAAAGGTTTTTAAAGATAATGAAAACTATCTTAGGATAATTCAAATAAAATGCTGCTATGAAAAAGAAAAAATAAAAATCATTTCATAATTTCTGTCTAATTCCTTAGGAAATAAAAACATTTTGAGTTATATCAAGCTTTGATTGGTGTTAATAATAAAGTAAATGGATTTCTCCAAGTTTTGGTTTTATAATATACTCTATTGCCATAGGTATTGCCTCTGCTGCCAGCAAACGTTCATAGTCTCGACACGGTTACCTTTAAACCATTAACCATTCATTGTCCCATCCAACTAAAATTATGACTTTTTAAAAGATAAATTCATAAGACTTATTATCTCATGTTTTTGTATTTTATTTATTTTTATTCTTAAGAGCCATTGTTCTGGTTTGGCAGCCAGTTAATAACAATGCCATTCACTAGTTATAATTAAACTGAACAAGCTAGCTCGTGATGAGACCCCTTGTCTTATATTTATAAGCCATTACCCTGTTTTGGTATGCAGTATTGGTAATGTCAGTTTTTATTACTCATGAACATGGTAAGTCGGCTCGTAATGAGACCTCTTATCTCTTAAAATTTTCGTATAATTTCTTAGAATTACATTATAAAAAATCACAACTTAAATGGATGGGGTGAAATAGTTTTATCCTTAAGAATCAATGGATGACAATTTTTAGAGTTTTTTTAATTCCAAAACTTTAAAAAAAATCTATACTTTGATAGATAACCTTTCTCTGCTTAATAAACTTTATAATGCTTTACATTTTCTTCAAGTTTTCAAAAGATCATGTAAATGATTGAAATAATCTTTTCAAAGTTTAACATCTTATTTTAAACTATTCAAAAACTGTGATCATTACTTTAAAATTTTTTATTTACACAAAATAAATATTTATAATATTTTTCTGAAGAAATTTTCTCAACTAGTAAACAGTCAATCTGAGACTCATAAACAACCTTTATTTGTAAAAAAAAAAAAAATCAAAAACTTTTGCAAAAAGAAATATGTACAGTTTAAGAAGGGGTTACCTCCTTATTAAAAGAATTTCTTCAAGATAAGCCCATTTACAGGAAGAGACTCTCTCTTATCTGTTAAATCTTGGAGAATGAATGTATTTGAGCTTATCTTCTCAATGATCTGAAATGGTCCAAGCCACATTTTCTGAAATTTGGTATGTTTACCTTTTTCTTCGTGTGCTTTATCCCATTTCAAAACGAGATCACCAATTGACAAATTTTTTGAGCCGGTAGAACTTGCATCAAAAGAAGATTTTACAAGTTGTTGATGTTTTTTATGAGTAATTTTTGCTTTATCCCTATCTTCTTCTAGTTTAAGGATTTGATCATATCTCAATTGAATGGATGATGAAGGATTTTCTTCAATAAACTGCACTAGGGCTAATGATGGAAGAGTTAAATTTGATGGTATCACAGCTTCTTTTCCATAAACTAGATTGAAAGGTGAAGTCCCTATTGAAGCTTTTTCAGTGATACGATCAACCCATAACGCAAATATTAAAGATTTGTGCCAATTCTTTTGATTTTGATCAACGGTCCTTTTAATGATTTTGATAAGGTTTTTATTAGTGGATTCAGCCAAACCATTACCTTGTGGATAATAATTTGCTGAATATTTTAATTTAAAACCTCTTTTTACTGCAAATTCAATTAAACTATTTCCAGAGAAGTAAGATGCATTATCAAAGACAAGAGCTTGAGGTACACCAAACCTGGTTATGATGAATTGATCTATGAAATCAATAATTGCATCAAAATTGGCTACCTTCAATAGGATTGCCTCTACCCATTTTGTATAGTAATCAGTTGCAGTAAGGATGTACTTGTGCTGTTTGGAAGAATGAGATACTATCTCACCAATAATGTCAAGCCCCCATTGTTCGAATGGTTGCTCAATAGTTACTGGTTGCAAAGAAAAAGCTGGTTTCCTTTGTCTTCCACTTGCAGTTTGACAAATTTGGCACTTTCTTACGTAATCATGCGTATCTTTAAAAAGGGTAGGCCAGTAATAACCAGCGCGAATTATTTTGTGAGCCGTGGTATCACCTCCAAAATGACCTCCTGCTGGTCCATCATGCAATTCCTGCAAAACCTTTTCAGCTTTAGTCTTTTCCAAACATCTTAATAAAATTGAATCATAATTTTTTCTAAATAACACATTATCAATGATCTGGTATTTAATAGCCTTTAACCTTAAAGCGCATTTACTCTTATAGCTAAGATTAGAAGGAGCATACCCATTTTTCAAGTAATAGATAAGATCAGCATACTGAGATCCGGAATTTGTAACACTTATCTGACTTACTTGAATATCTTGATTTGAATCTTGATTTTCTGGTATGTTATGAGCTCCTGCCAATAATCTGCAAAAAACCTTGTCCTCTAACAATCTTAGCTGGTTTAATATCAATATCATATTCTTGCAAGGCTGTTACCCAGTTAGCTCTCTTTTCCCCTACTTCTTTTTGAATTAATAATTGCCTCACTGCAGAGAATGGGACAATGATTTTTGTATGTGTTTTCAAGAGAAAAGGTCTGAAATGTTTGATTGATTTAAACACAGCAAAGGCTTGTTTTTCAACATCAGAATAATTAAGCTCAGCTCCTTGTAGATTCGAGCTAAAGAAAGAAATAGGTGCTTCAATTTCTTGATCATTGAGTTGTGTTAAAACGGCTGCATAGGATGTTTCAGTGGCCAGAGTATACAAAATAAAATCTTTAGAAAAATCTGGGGTATTCAATGCTGGTGCATTAATGATTGCTCATTTGATTGAATCAAAAGCTTCTTTTTCTTTATGCGTCCATTTGAATATTGAATTCTTCTTGATCATATTTTGCATAGGTAAAACAATTAAAGAAAAATCAGGAATAAATCTTTTAACAAAATTTATCTGTCCAAGAAAAGATTGCATGGATTTTTTGTTATGTGGTAAAGAAATATCAAAAATTTCTTTCACTCTATCTGGATCAATATATATACCATATTTTGACACAACAAATCCTAAGAATTTTCCTTCATCTAAAGCAAAGAAAGATTTCTTGGGATTTAAGGAGATACCAAACTTTCTACATCTTTCAAATATTTTTTTTAAATCATGTAGATGATTGGCTCTTTTTTTTTAAAATACTATTATGTCATCAAGATAAACAACAACTGATTTATTGATCAGACTTTTGAATGCTATATCCATGGCTCTTTGAAAAGTTGCTCCTGCATTTATTAGACCAAAAGGCATTTTCTGATAAGCATAAGTTCCCCATTTTGTTCTGAAAGTTGTTTTCAATCTGTCATCTGGATGAATTAAAACTTGATTATAGCCCGAAAATCCATCGAGAAAGGACATAAGTTCAAAACCAACTACCTTTTGAAGTATCTGTTCCATGGTTGGCAATGGGAAATTGTATTTTAAACATGCCTTGTTTAAATTTCTGAAATCAATACAAATTCTTATATCACCATTCTTCTTCCTTACAGGTACCATATTGGAAACCCAATTAGAGTGCCTGACTGGAAAAATGATTTTGGCTTTCAAAAGTTTATTAAGTTCTGATTTGATTTGACTTTCGAGATTTGGATGAATCTTTCTCAACTTCTGTTGAACAGGTTTAATATCAGGAAGCATTGGAATTGTATGTTGAATAATCAAAGTATCATATGTTTTTAAATCATCATAATTCCAAGCAAAAACGTTTTTATACTTATTCAGAAGTTTAATGAATGCATTCCTTTCCTCCGGTGTTAAATTGAGTCCTAAGTTAACGTTTTGAGGTTTAGAATCAGAACCAAGATTTACTAATTCAAACTTCAAAGTGGAACTTTGGAGTTTCGTATTAACAACTTTCTTGAATCTGTCTCTAATGTCATATAAATCCTCTAATTTAACAACAGATTTTGGAATGGAGTTTTCATTACCTTTTGAAGCAATTTGTAAATCATGATCATCTTCGTCAATAATTTTCTCATCATATGATTTCTCTGAAGTCATGAAATTTAGAATATCTTGATCATGATAGAATACTCTCCAATTTGTAACATTATCTGGGACAGATGGACGAAAAATCAATTCTACAAAAAACCTATCAGGACTGCAATCTTCAGCAGGTAGGAGTTTAGATGCAACATTAGCTAACAAGTCAGCTGATGTATTCTGATTCCTAGGAATAGGAGAAATATTGAATGATAAAAAATGAGTGGTGAGGTCTTGTACTAGGGTTTGATAGTGTTTAAGATGTCCTGAAAGGCAATGAATAGTATTCCTAACTTGTTTAATAACAATTTTGGAATCACCAAAAACTTTCAAGTATTTAACATCTAACCCTATAGCTTTATAAAGTCCTTGAACCAAGGCTTCATATTCTGCGGTATTATTAGTACACTCAAATTCTAATCTACATGAAAGCATGGTTTTCTCCCCATTTGGATCAATTAGGATGCATCCAGCTCCAGCTCCATCACTAGATTTCGATCCATCAAAATATAATGACCAAAATAAAGACTTATCTATTGGCTTATCTACAATTACATCCAAAATATTTATAATTCTGGAAGTATCAGATTGTGAAAAATTTTCTATCTGAGAAACAAAAGTATTTACAGAAAAAGGTGATTGAGGAGCTTTGAAATTTCCAAGAAATGATTCAGCAGAATAACCTCCAAGAATATTGTTGTTGAATGCTACAGGTTCATTAGGTTGTTCAAATTTAGTGACAGTGTGCATCATATGTTTTTCTCGTTTAATTTTGATTTGATTTGGTTTCCCTTTGTAGGGAAGCCACATGTGTGAATAATCCATTGAGATATAACCGTTAAGTTTAGCAGACCAGTCCCTGCTCAAGATTAATCCATAGAATTCAGGAATATCAGCAATTAGAATATCAATTCTTTGGACAATCCTAGGATCTGAGGCTAATCTGATAGTAACTGAATTGATTTCTCCTACCACTTGGACTTTAGAGCGATCCAACTGAACGATATGAACTTCTGATTTCTGTGGTTCAATATTCAATTTAGCACAGACGGAAGTAGGCATTATATTGGAGGAAGCTCCAAAATCAATCAAACAATTGTGCAGATTTTTATTGTACATCTCATAAGTCAAAAGAAAAGGAGGAGTTTGAGAATTTGACTTTTCCCCAATGAGCACAGTATCAGTAGCATCTACCTTATCTGGTGGCTTACCAGTTCCTCTTGCTGCTTTTGCAACTACACCGCTTGGTAAAGGAGCAATTGGTGTAGCGTTTAATTCTTTCAATAACAACTTTTGCTGGTGTTTCAGTTTGCTGAGTTCATGTAAGGAAATGTTGGCTTTAATCTTTTTCATGTCTTCAACAATATTGTATTCCATAGGATCTGACACTACTAAATTTTTCGCTGTTGATGTGAGAGGATTAGAAGAAGATGGCTGATTTTGAGTAGGTAATGGAGAAGTTTTCTTTACAGTGGGTTTGTCTTTGGTACTTGGAGTTGTAATTTTCTTTTTCGGAACTGTTTGCACTGGTTCTGCTGTAGATTTACTCCTAGTACTTACAGGCATAGCTTCTTCACTATCAGAATTAGATCCCACATTCCATTTAATTCAGCTATTTCTTCATTTTCGTCTTCTTGATCTGATACTATAGATGTATCTTCTTCTTCTTCTGACTCTGCATTAGAGATTACATTAGGAGGTTTAGATTCAACTTGGTTTCTTCTGAAATTTCGGAATGTTTTCTTGGTAGAAGTTTCAGCCACTTGTTTTTTAATTTCAACCATTTCATTTGACATGGTTTTAAGAACTTTCTGTAAACCTTCCATGTCATATGGATCTTTGGTCTTTTTCTTTGAATCATCTCTGAAGCTGACCTTCTTTGATTTCCTTTCTTCAATAGCATTTTTCTTTTCCAGAGAAGTGATACGTTTTTCTATTGCAATAGCTTCTTTCATATTCTCAGCCAATGTAGGCTTTGCAGCTCTGTCTACGAAAATTGCTATGTTTGAGAGTAAGGCAGTTATATACCATTCGATTCTAACTTTCTCACTAGGTTGTGAATCTGTATGAATTTTGTTCAAGAGTTTGTTGAATCTAGCATTGAATTCTTTTATAGGTTCCTTGGGTTCTATTTTCAAATTTGAGAGATCATTGAGTAAAGTTGCAATTGATCGATCATCTCCAAATTTGGTTAAAAAATGATCTGCAAAAATGTCCCAACTTGTTATAGATCCTGATGGTAATGAAAAATACCATGATCCTGCTACTCCCTGAAGAGTATATGGGAATAATCTAACTACAACATCTTCATGTATGACTCCATTCAAATTAATATCCAGCATAAAATTATTGATATGTTCTTCAGCTTGAATGTTAAGATCTGGGCTAAACTTTGGAAGCCATTTTCCAGGATTTTCTGGTAAATCATGTAAAGGTGCAGCCATGTTGACTGCTCCTAGAGTAGACCATGGTCTCTGTGCCATTATTGGGAGGACTATTGGAGGAATAGTAGAAACTGGTGAAATTTGAATAGAAGTGGTTGGAATAGATGATTTTGAAATTGATGAGGATTGAGTAGAAGATGTTTGTGGAGATGATGATTGAAGAGATGATGATGAAACAACTGCACTTTGTTGAGTTGTGCTTTTGGAAACAGGTGATTGAATATGAGATGATGAACTTATATTACTTTCTGTTTCTGATTGAATTCTTTTTGTTTTGCCCTTACTAGGTAAAGGAAATTCTTTCGGAGGAATACCAAGTTTTTCACTTTGCAACCTCGTAAGAGGTTTTGAAGGAATAAATTTTGAGCTTACACTACCTTCAGATATTTCAGACGCTTCCAAAGATAATGAGAATCCTTTCAATTTATGAATTAGATCTTGAACTTCAGGGGACTCAGGATGTTGTTTGTCTGAATTTTTTGAGATTTTGGTAGTGGGTGTCTGAATATTTTCTGCAATTTCTTCTCTAGGATTTTGAATTTCAGAAGAAATTGAAGAAGTTATTGAGGGTGTTTTTCTCTCAGAATGGCTTGTGGATAAAGATTTACTTGCCATTCATAGCTCAGGCCCTCCTTCTAGCGCCAAAAATGTTGAAGCCTAGAAAATCTCTACTTCAAACATCGGGGAAAACCACCCGGTCGGGACCTTAAGACAGCTCCTTTTTCGTTTGGTATGGTGGCTCCGACTGGATTTAAAGGACCAGTTTCCTTGTAACTAAATGGATTGGATTGGATGGGTGGAAATGGGACTAAACTAACTGAAATAAAACTATCTAATTTGAGCTAAATACTGATAAAGAAATTCTAGCACTAACTCAGGTAGCTATATGTGAATACAACTTAAGATTGTTTCAATTCAACAATAACCATAAAAATGTATTATTAATTAAATTGAAATATGCAGAAACAAATAAAGATAACTCTGTTTAAAAAATTAAACAGAGTTATATAAACATATTGCATTCATCATTGTATACCATTTACATGTAACTATGAAAAATAACGTTTCAATTATACTCAGAAATGATATATATAAAAGGAAGTGTTGTTAAAACAAATATACATATTGATCTGAAAATGGAATGTACTTGTTTGAGGGTGCAAGGTATCCATTTCCCATAATTTCAAATTGAGCTATACACTCCAAGTGACCTCTGAAAATGTGAGAACAAACTATTTCCTATACAGAGATGGACTGTAGGGGCATTCACCAGATGTTTCACCTTTCTAGGAAGGATGAATCCGGAGGCTACCTGGCCCTCTACAGACTCTGCCTAAGGAAATAATATGTAAACACTTAGAAGTCTTTGACATTCACATACTTGAAATTTGATGTCTTGCGGAATAAGACAAATAACTTTCTGCAGCTGAGTAGGTGATTATGTGTATATGAAAGTTATGTATATTTTCTGTTTAACAATTTATATCGGTTTTTTTTAGCATATCATCTTCAGCAAATAAAGACATCAAAATGATAAGCAGTTCACCCCCTTCTCTGGGCTACATCTGCTGGACCAAGCCTCTCAAACTAGGCTTGTCCTCTTGTATTAAAAAATGCTACAAAGGCTAATACAAGAATAAGAATGTCTCGAAAGACAGATCTGACTGTAAATACAGAATCATAAGATAGGAATTAGCTGAACATGCTCTTTCCCAAACACTAAACAGTGAAATTTGTACCTGCTACAGTACTTTTCTCCAATTGTCCTTGGTGGACCTTTAGACTTGCATGGAGAATTTCGAGGTGAACATAACCTCAATTGGTTCTG
Source organism: Pinus albicaulis (assembly GCA_034641835.2). Classification (NCBI taxonomy): domain Eukaryota; kingdom Viridiplantae; phylum Streptophyta; class Pinopsida; order Pinales; family Pinaceae; genus Pinus; species Pinus albicaulis. Next base: position 369,394,248 of record CM076575.1, read on the forward strand.
AAACCTCTGCCATTAGAATCAGAAGGTCGAAAATATCAGAAACAGACTTTTGAATCACCAAAAATGGAAGAACATAGTCCCCAAACAGCTCCAACACTGAAATGGCCCTCTTGGCCCTGAACGCTTCCCTGAAGCTAAACAGTGAGAAGAATTCCTCAAAAGGAAAAACGAGCTGTAGAAATGGATTCAGACTGCTGAAAAACTTCAGGAATGACCTTCGTTCCACATAAACTGGCTGCACAATTCCCAATGCAGTTCCCCAACTGAATTGGCCCTAGTGGCTCCTGGAACTTCCACGAAGCAAAATCACCTGTAAACTGCCTCAGATGGTTGTGAAACCTGTGCCAATGGCTTCAGAAGGTCGAAGAGACCCAAAATAAAAAAAAAATTCGTCTTCAAAAGCCTCTCCTAGCAGAAGTTATGGCCTCTTTAGTAGCGCGAGTTTGAGCTGAAAACTCCACTAAATGTGGAGCAACATAAATGAGGGCGCTAAAATAACGTAGCAAAAGTGGCGGAAGCCATCGCCTTATCAGTTAACGTAGCGATAAATGTTACTTATGTATTCACATATACGAGCGGTTATAAATATTATAGTTAACGCAATGATTATTAAACAAATGTTTTATATTTAACACAAAACGTTTATATTTAAAACCTATTAAACGTTTTTAATTAAATACAAACGGTTGTTAAAAAACCATAGGCGGTCATAACCAAAGTTGGTTAATCCGCACGTTTTGAATTGCGCGCCGATGAAACTGGAACCGTGGTTCCGCTGGAGGGTCATGTGGGAAGGGGGCTGGCCCCCTTCGGGCCCCGCCCAAAACAAATACACGTTTTAAATAAAACTCTGTCCGCCCATATAACAACAACAAAGTCCGTGGTGCATTGGTGAAAGCGCTTGGTTGGAACTCCGGTGGTCGCGGGTTCGAATCCTGCGAGCCCAAACAAAATTTTTGAAAACGCGCCATTTCAAATTCGGACTTGGGGCCCACGTGGCGGCCTCCAGGCTAGCCACGTGGAGCCATATGATTGGCCGATACGGGAATATTCTACGGAATATTCCACGGAATATTCCCAGAATATTCTGTGGAATATTCTTTTTTTAATAAAAATTTTCCAAAGCCAAATTTGCCCTTTTTTAATGGAAATTGAGAAAACTTTGAAGTTGAATAACTTTTGCATACGGAGACCATTTTTCGAACCGTTCGCGGCGTCGGAATCAGGAAGACGAGCACTATCCGGTCGTTTAGGTTCAAACCAGTTCTGAGCACTTTCATTTTTGACCATTTTACGACACCTGGTCCTGAGCTCCTGATCACACCTCCCAAATGAGAAGGCTTTTGGTCCCCAAAAGCTTACTGAATCTCTGCACTGAACTGTACAGCAATTGAGGAACAGAAATATCCTCTTCCAGTCAGCCAAAAGAGCATACTAATGCCCAAAAATGTTCTGCCTTGCTAACTGTCATCATGGCAACTTTTTGCTGCATACGCCAAGTACTTGTCGAATCCCGACCAAGTTCTTTCGCCAGACAAAACTGAAATTGCAGGAACCAGCAATGAAAACTTGTTGCTATATGAGCTGAAATATTCCCCTGAATATGTGGACTTGCCAACTGTCACGATGCCCATCCAAGGCACCTCCATTCCAGAAGAAGAACTGCCTCCCAAATGAGAAGGCTTTTACAAAGATGAAACACTTCATCATTTCTCCTCTTTACAATCTTGGAGATCAAATTAACTTTTTCCAAGTCAATATTACATTACATGCATGGTTAAAAACAAAGTAATCAACCCTTCAAATTAATCACACATACATGTTTAAAATACAAGGAAATCATCATGATCCCTGTGCTCATGCATCTCATTCTCATGCATGCAGTTTATCCTTCAACTTTCTCTTAAGTACAATCATAAGTACAAGATCCTCAATCACATGTACATGTGCTTTCAAAGCTGAAATGAATATAACTTTTGCTACGATAGAGTGAGTCTCATACTCAGCTTTTCCATCCTGCAACTTGCATTCCCTTAACAAAGAAAATGCATTCAATCGAAAGACATGCAACTTTAATTGGATAAGAATTCTAACCATTTCTTACCAATCCATTTCAAAGGTGATTCCTTTAACTGCACATCAATATCAACATGTGTATCATCCTGACACATATCAATGATGGAAACTTCCTTCCCATTCTTGCCATACTCTTTCCACTTCTTCAACTTTTGTGGAAGCATTGTTGGATTCAAAGTCCAACACCTTTCAACAGTATGTCCTTGCTTATGGCAGTTGTCATTATGAAAATGAACAAAAGAGCTTCAGCAAACTCAAACAACAAGTAGTTTGCAGAATAATAAAGCAGTCAATCTTCAACACTGCTTAAGACACCTTTCAAGCTACACAATCAAGCTAGTGATGTCAGTCAAGCAAACCTAGTCCTCTGATACCATTTGATCTGAAAATGGAATGTACTTGTTTGAGGGTGCAAGGTATCCATTTCCCATAATTTCAAATTGAGCTATACACTCCAAGTGACCTCTGAAAATGTGAGAACAAACTATTTCCTATACAGAGATGGACTGTAGGGGCATTCACCGGATGTTTCACCTTTCTAGGAAAGGATGAATCCGGAGGCTACCTGGCCCTCTACAGACTCTGCCTAAGGACATAATATGTAAACACTTAGAAGTCTTTGACATTCACATACTTGAAATTTGATGTCTTGCGGAATAAGACAAATAACTTTCTGCAGCTGAGTAGGTGATTATGTGTATATAAAAGTTATGTATATTTGCTGTTTAACAATTTATATCAGTTTTGTTTAGCATATCATCTTCAGCAAATAAAGACATCAAAATGATAAGCAGTTCACCCCCTTCTCTGGGCTACATCTGCTGGACCAAGCCTCTCAAACTAGGCTTGTCCTCTTGTATTAAAAATGCTACAAAGGCTAATACAAGAATAAGAATGTCTCGAAAGACAGATCTGAATGTAAATACAGAATCAGAAGATAGGAATTAGCTGAACATGCTCTTTCCCAAACACTAAACAATGAAATTTGTACCTGCTACAGTACTTTTCCCCAATTGTCCTTGGTGGCCCTTTAGACTTGCATGGAGAATTTCGAGGTGAAGATAACCTCAATTGGTTCTGAAACCTCTGCCATTAGAATCAGAAGGTCTAAAATATCAGAAACAGACTTTTGAATCACCAAAAATGGAAGAACATAGTCCCCAAACAGCTCCAACACTGAAATGGCCCTCTTGGCCCTGAAAGCTTCCCTGAAGCTAAACAGTGAGAAGAATTCCTCAAAAGGAAAAATGAGCTGTAGAAATGGATTCAGACTGCTGAAAAACTTCAGGAATGACCTTTGTTCCACATAAAATGGCTGCACAATTCCCAATGCAGCTCCCAAACTGAATTGGCCCTGGTGGCTCCTGGAACTTCCACGAAGCAAAATCACCTGCAAACGGCCTCAGATGGCTGTGAAACCTGTTCCAATGGCTTCAGAAGGTCGAAGAGACCCGAAATCAAAAAAAAATTCGTCTCCAAAGACCTCTCCTATCAAAAGTTATGGCCTCTTTAGTAAACTGCCTCTTTCCCCTTGAGAAACTCCACTAAATGTGAGCAACCGTAAATGAGGGCGCCAAAACAGCAAACGCGCTAAAAGTGGCGGAGATGCCAAACCTTATCCAGCTTAGCATGGCAATAAATGTTTAACGCAACAAAGTGCTCACATATGTGGGCGTTATAAATGTTAAGATAACGTAAATCATTGTAAACAAATGTTTTATATTTAATACAAAACGCTTATATTAAAAACCCATAATAAAACGTTTTTAATTAAATACAAACGGTTAAAAAACCCACCGAACAACCATAACCAAAGTTTTAATAATCCGCCCGTTTTGGTCTGCGCGCCAATGAAGCTTTAAAAGTCAAGTTACGCCGAGGGTCATGTGGGAAGGGGCCGGTTTGTATACGTCTTCACGGGCCCCGCGCAAACAACCATACGCAATAACTAACACTCTGCACGCCACCATAACACGAACCAAACCTGTGGCCCAACGGTGAAAGCGCTGGGGTGGAAACCATGCGGTCATGCGTTCAAATCCCATCCACGCCATAATAAATTTTTTGAAAACGCCCATTTCAAATTCGGACTTGGGGCCACGTGGCGGCCTCCGGGCTAGCCACGTGGCGCCCTACCATTGGCTGGAATATGGAATATTCCCTGCATTATTCCCGTGGAATATTCCGTGGAATATTCTCCAGAATATTCTGTGGAATATTCTTTTTTTTAAATAAAATTTTCAAAAGTCAAATTTGGCATTTTTTTATGGAAATTGAGAAATCTTCAAACTTGAATAACTTCTGCATACGGCGACCATTTTTCGAACCGTTCACGGCGCCGGAATCAGGAAGACGAGCTCTATCCTAATGTCTGTGTTCCAACCAGTTCTGAGCACTTTCATTTTTGACCATTTTACGACACCTGGTCCTGAGCTCCTGATCACACCTCCCAAATGAAAAGGCTTTTGGTCCCCAAAAGCTTACTGAATCTCTGCACTGAACTCTACAACACTTGAGGAACAGAAATGTCCTCTTTCAGTCAGCCAAAAGAGCATACTAATGCCCAAAAATGTTCGCCTTGCTAATCGTCATCATGGCAACTTTTTGCCGTATACGCTGGCACTGGCTTAACTCTTACCAAGTTCTTTCGCCAGACAAAACTGAAATTGCAGGAACCAGCAATGAAAACTTGTTGCTATATGAGCTGAAATATTCCCCTGAATATGTGGACTTGCCAACTGTCACGATGCCCATCCAAGGCACCTCCATTTCAGAAGAAGAACTGCCTCCCAAATGAGAAGCATTTTACAAAGATGAAACACTTCATCATTTCTCCTTTTTTCAATCTTGGAGATCAAATTAACTTTTTCCAAGTCAATAACATTACATGCATGGCTAAAAAAAAAGTAATCAACCCTTCAAGTTAATCACACATACATGTTTAAAATACAAGGAAATCATCATGATCCCTGTGCTCATGCATCTCATTCTCATGCATGCAATTTATCCTTCAACTTTCTCTTAAGTACAATCATAAGTACAAGATCCTCAATCACATGTACATGTACTTTCAAAGCTGAAATGAATATAACTTTTGCTATGAAAGAGTGAGTCTCATACTCAGCTTTTCCATCCTGCAACTTGCATTCCCTTAACAAAGAAAATGCATTCAATCAAAAGACATGCAAATTTAATTGGATAAGAATTCTAACCATTTCTTACCAATCCATTTCAAAGGTGATTCCTTTAACTGCACATCAATATCTGCATGTGTATCATCCTGACACATATCAATGATGGAAACTTCCTTCCCATTCTTGCCATACTCTTTCTCCCACTTCTTCAACTTTTGTGGAAGCATTGTTGGATTCAAAGTCCAACACCTTTCAACAGTATGTCCTTGCTTATGGAAGTTGTCATTATGAAAATGAACAAAAGAGCTTCAGCAAACTCAAACAACAAGTAGTTTGCAGAATAATAAAGCAGTCAATCTTCAACACTGCTTAAGACACCTTTCAAGCTACACAATCAAGCTAGTGATGTCAGTCAAGCAAACCAGCTTTGCAACCTGCTCTTCAGTCAAGAAAACCTGTGCTCTGATACCATCTGATCTGAAAATGGAATGTACTTGTTTGAGGGTGCAAGGTATCCATTTCCCATAATTTCAAATTGAGCTATACACTCCAAGTGACCTCTGAAAATGTGAGAACAAACTATTTTCTATACATAGATGGACTGTAGGGGCATTCACCGGATGTTTCACCTTTCTAGGAAAGGATGAATCCGGAGGCTACCTGGCCCTCTACAGACTCTGCCTAAGGAAATAATATGTAAACACTTAGAAGTCTTTGACATTCACAAACTTGAAATTTGATGTCTTGCGGAATAAGACAAATAACTTTCTGCAGCTGAGTAGGTGATTATGTGTATATGAAAGTTATGTATATTTGCTGTTTAACAATTTATATCAGTTTTGTTTAGCATATCATCTTCAGCAAATAAAGACATCAAAATGATAAGGAGTTCACCCCCTTCTCTGGGCTACATCTGCTGGACCAAGCCTCTCAAACTAGGCTTGTCCTCTTGTATTAAAAATGCTACAAAGGCTAATACAAGAATAAGAATGTCTCGAAAGATAGATCTGACTGTAAATACAGAATCAGAAGATAGGAATTAGCTGAACATGCTCTTTCCCAAACACTAAACAGTGAAATTTGTACCTGCTACAGTACTTTTCCCCAATTGTCCTTGGTGGCCCTTTAGACTTGCAGGGAGAATTTCGAGGTGAAGATGACCTCAATTGGTTCTGAAACCTCTTCCATTCAACTCAGAAGGTCGAAAATATCAGAAACAGACTTTTGAATCACCAAAAATGGATGAACATAGCACCCAAACAGCTCCAACACTGAAATGGCACTGGTGGCCCTGAAAGCTTCCCTGAAGCTAAACAGTGAGAAGAATTCCTCAAAAGGAAAAACGAGCTGTATAAAAGGATTCAGACTGCTGAAAAACTTCAGGAATGACCTTCGTTCCACATAAACTGGCTGCACAAATCCCAATGCAGCTCCCAAACTGATTTGGCCCTGGTGGCTCCTGGAACTTCCACGAAGCAAAATCATCTGCAAACGACCTCAGATGACTATGAAACCTGTGCCAATGGCTCTAGAAGGTCGAAGAGACCCAAAATAAAAAAAAAATTCGTCTTCAAAGGCCTCTCCTAGCAGAAGTTATGGCCAAAAAACTAAACTGCCTCTTTCCCCTTGAGAAACTCCACCAAAGGTGGAGAAACTGCAAATAACGCAGACAAATGGGGAGGTGGCGCCAAAAATGGCGGAACCACCAACTAGCCGAACGGTTAAATTGTTTGGCATTAAATGTAAGGATCCGCGTTCATATGCGGGCGGTTGTGTCAAACGGTGTTTAATAAATACAAAACGTTTATAATTAAAACAAACCGTTTTATATTAAAAACCCACGTATAAAACTTATCCAAAGTTTTTGAAATATCCGTCGTTTATAACGCGCCGAGCTTGGGCTGTGGGTTCACTGCGGAGGTCCCATGCAACGGGGGCTGGCCCTTAGGGGCTGGCCCCCTTTCGGGCCCCGCTCAAACACCCCAGCGCCATAAATACTTTTTCGTGCCACCATATAACACGAACCAAACGTGTTGCTCCAACGGTTAAAACGTTGTGTTAATAAACCGGTGGTCGCGGGTTCAAATCCGGCCGACCCACAAAATTTTTGAAATGCCATTTCAACTTCGATCTTGGGGCCACGTGGCGGCCTCCGGGCTAGCCACGTGGCGCCCTCCCATTGGCTACAAAAATGGAATATTCTGCGGAATATTCCACGGAATATTCCCAGAATATTCTATGGAATATTCTTTTTTTAATAAAAATTTTCCAAAGCCAAATTTGCCCTTTTTTAATGGAAATTGAGAAAACTTTGAAGTTGAATAACTTTTGCATACGGAGACCATTTTTCGAACCGTTCGCGGCGCCGGAATCAGGAAGACGAGCAATATCCGGTCGTTCAGGTTCAAACCAGTTCTGAGCACTTTCATTTTTGACCATTTTACGACACCTGGTCCTGAGCTCCTGATCACACCTCCCAAATGAGAAGGCTTTTGGTCCCCAAAAGCTTACTGAATCTCTGCACTGAACTGTACAGCAATTGAGGAACAGAAATATCCTCTTCCAGTCAGCCAAAAGAGCATACTAATGCCCAAAAATGTTCTGCCTTGCTAACTGTCATCATGGCAACTTTTTGCTGCATACGCCAAGTACTTGTCGAATCCCGACCAAGTTCTTTCGCCAGACAAAACTGAAATTGCAGGAACCAGCAATGAAAACTTGTTGCTATATGAGCTGAAATATTCCCCTGAATATGTGGACTTGCCAACTGTCACGATGCCCATCCAAGGCACCTCCATTCCAGAAGAAGAACTGCCTCCCAAATGAGAAGCATTTTACAAAGATGAAACACTTCATCATTTCTCCTTTTTTCAATCTTGGAGATCAAATTAACTTTTTCCAAGTCAATAACATTACATGCATGGCTAAAAACAAAGTAATCAACCCTTCAAGTTAATCACACATGCATGTTTAAAATACAAGGAAATCATCATGATCCCTGTGCTCATGCATCTCATTCTCATGCATGCAATTTATCCTTCAACTTTCTCTTAAGTACAATCATAAGTACAAGATCCTCAATCACATGTACATGTACTTTCAAAGCTGAAATGAATATAACTTTTGCTACGATAGAGTGAGTCTCATACTCAGCTTTTCCATCCTGCAACTTGCATTCCTTTAACAAAGAAAATGCATTCAATCGAAAGACATGCAACTTTAATTGGATAAGAATTCTAACCATTTCTTACCAATCCATTTCCCAAAGGTGATTCCTTAATCGTACATCAATATCCGCATGCATCATCCCGACATATCAATGATGAAACTTCTTCCCATTCTTGCCATACTCTTTCTCCCACTTCTTCAACTTTTGTGGAAGCATTGTTGGATTCAAAGTCCAACACCTTTCAACAGTATGTCCTTGCTTATGGAAATTGTCATTATAAAAATGAACAAAAGAGCTTCAGCCAACTCAAACAACAAGTAGTTTGCAAAATAATAAAGCAGTCAATCTTCAACACTGCTTAAGACACCTTTCAAGCTACATAATCAAGCTAGTGATGTCAGTCAAGCAAACCTGGTGCTCTGATACCATCTGATCTGAAAATGGAATGTACTTGTTTGAGGGTGCAAGGTATCCATTTCCCATAATTTCAAATTGAGCTATACACTCCAAGTGACCTCTCAAAATGTGAGAACAAACTATTTCCTATACAGAGATGGACTGTAGGGGCATTCACCGGATGTTTCACCTTTCTAGGAAAGGATGAATCCGGAGGCTACCTGGCCCTCTACAGACTCTGCTTAAGGAAATAATATGTAAACACTTAGAAGTCTTTGACATTCACATACTTGAAATTTGATGTCTTGCGGAATAAGACAAATAACTTTCTGCAGCTGAGTAGGTGATTATGTGTATATGAAAGTTATGTATATTTGTTGTTTAACAATTTATATCAGTTTTGTTTAGCATATCATCTTCAGCAAATAAAGACATCAAAATGATAAGCAGTTCGCCCCCTTCTCTGGGCTACATCTGCTGGACCAAGCCTCTCAAACTAGGCTTGTCCTCTTGTATTAAAAATGCTACAAAGGCTAATACAAGAATAAGAATGTCTCGAAAGACAGATCTGACTGTAAATACAGAATCAGAAGATAGGAATTAGCTGAACATGCTCTTTCCCAAACACTAAACAGTGAAATTTGTACCTGCTACAGTACTTTTCCCTAATTGTCCTTGGTGGCCCTTTAGACTTGCATGGAGAATTTCGAGGTGAAGATAACCTCAATTGGTTCTGAAACCTCTGCCATTTGAATCAGAAGGTCGAAAATATCAGAAACAGACTTTTGAATCACCAAAAATGGAAGAACATAGTCCCCAAACAGCTCCAACACTGAAATGGCCCTCTTGGCCCTGAAAGCTTCCCTGAAGCTAAACAGTGAGAAGAATTTCTCAAAAGGAAAAACGAGCTGTAGAAATGGATTCAGAATGCTGAAAACCTTCAGGAATGACCTTCGTTCCACATAAACTGGCTGCACAATTCCCAATGCATCTCCCACTCTGATTTGGCCCTAGTGGCTCCTGGAACTTCCACGAAGCAAAATCACCTGAAAACGGCCTCAGATGGCTGTGAAACCTGTGCCAATGGCTTCAGAAGGTCGAAGAGACCCAAAATAAAAAAAAAATTCGTCTTCAAAGGCCTCTCCCATCAAAAGTTATGGCCTCTTTAGTAAACTGCCAGTTTGAGCTAGAAAACCTCCACTAAATGTGGAGCAACTGCAGATGAGGGCGCTAAAATAGCAAACGCGCCAAAAGTGGCGGAACCGCCAACCTTATCCAGCAGTTAGCATGGCAATAAATGTTTAACGCAACAGGCGTTCACATATGCGGGCGGTTATAAATGTTATGGTTAACGCAACCGTTTGTAAACAAATGTTTTATATTTAACACAAAACGTTTATATTTAAAACCCATAACAAACGTTTTTAATTAAATACAAACGGTTATTAAAAAACCCACCGAACAGTCATAACCAAAGTTTTAATAATCCGCCCGTTTTGAATTGCGCGCCAATGAAGCTTTGGGTGCTGGTTACGCCGGAGGGTCATGTGGGAAGGGGCTGGCCCGTAAGGGCTGGCCCCTTTACGGGCCCCGCGCAAACAACCATACGCAATAACTAACACTCCGCCCACCACCATAACACGAACCAAACCTGTGGCCCAACGGTGAAAGCGCTGGGTTGGAAACCATGCGGTCATGCGTTCAAATCCCATCCACGCCATAATAAATTTTTTGAAAACGCCCATTTCAAATTCGGACTTGGGGCCACGTGGCGGCCTCCGGGCTAGCCACGTGGCGCCCTACCATTGGCTGGAATATGGAATATTCCCCAGAATATTCTACGGAATATTCCACGGAATATTCCCAGAATATTCTGTGGAATATTCTTTTTTTAATAAAAATTTTCCAAAGCCAAATTTGCCCTTTTTTAATGGAAATTGAGAAAACTTTGAAGCTGAATAACTTCTTCATACGGAGACCATTTTTCGAACCGTTCGTGGCGCCGGAATCAGGAAGACGAGCTCTATCCGGTCGTTCAGGTTTCAACCAGTTCTGAGCACTTTCATTTTTGACCATTTTACGACACCTGGTCCTGAGCTCCTGATCACATATAAATGATAGCAATTTTAAAACGAATATCATAAAACAAAAGAGATCAACCGTGAACAAATAGAAATACCTTGTTCATCTTGAAGACTTTCAAATGCAATTTGATACTCTATCCAATAATTCTAATACAAAACCAAATCCAAGGTACATAAATGCAACACTTCAAAGATAGTTCCGCATGAAAATCACCAGATATGATCCTTTTCAAAAAATATATAAGACAATGGAGTACAGAAATGCAATCTCCAAGTCCAAAAATATTAAGATCCAGGACCCCTCTCTAAATGCATGAGAGAGGTTTAAATACTACTTAACTAACTCTAAAAATAGTTTATTACAAAAATTAAGGATTCGGTTTAATGACCGTCCTTTTCCTAGGCTAAAATACAGTGAAATTAAAATTAAATCTATCTATCTATTAACTTGATCTTTAAGCTTGCAGGCATCCAGCATAGTTTTGAGAAGATGCGGTTGACCGACTTCAGAATTCAACTGTCCTGAAAAGACAGAGTCGGTAAGCGTAGGAGAAATCTTCTCTGTAGCATTGATGATACAATTGAGCGCACTGTGCTGACTGTGTGGCTTTACCAAGTACATCCAGTATGAGTCCCAATTCAATATTGTCAGCCCTTGGATGGAATTTGCTCTTTCTTCTGCCTTTTGCCTCCATTCTGTTTGCAGTTGGTTTGCCTGTGGGAGATATCCTGGAACAGTTTTAGAAATCAAGTTAGCTTTGTGTAAATTGTCATTTACACAATCAGTGAGAGTGTTTGCCACTGTAGATGCCTCCTCTGCTGCCTTTTCTGCCCTTCTGATTTGTGCATCCCAATTATTAAACAGTATTTCTTTATGGTTCTTGTTAATGATGGGTGCACCAGCTTTTTTGCCTTCTTCTGTCTTTTGCCATGCTAGATAATCATTGATCTTTTCATTAATCAAATCATAATCATTTCGTAAATCTATGACATGATTTGTGATTTTATCGCTTTCTTGGCACAAAGAATTCCATTGCAATATTTTTTGGTAGAAAACTTCCTCTTGTTGCAGTAGTTGATTGTTCAAAGAGATGGTTTCTGAAATGAAATCTGGAAGCTTAGGATCATCCTTATGCTGTTCTTGGATAATCTGTATTTGTTTGTCTTTATCAGCCAGACTTTTTTGATGTCCTGTTTGCATTTCTTTAAGTTGTTGTTGTAACTCTTCAAGTTTTAATTGTGCTTCCTTATTGGCCTGTACCTGTTGCAATTGCTGTTGCAGAGCCTTTATCTGTTCTTCTTTTTCATCCAACAAAAGTTGTATCTCAACTGCTTTATCAATTGTTGCAGAAGCATAAGCTCCTGTCATTTGAGATAACTTAGTGAGATTATGAGTAGGCTCTGTGGCAGGATCTTTCCACAAAACATCTACTTGTTCTGGTTCAGTAGCAATTGCACTTTCTATTTTTCTCTTTTTCCTTTGTCTCTTTACTACTGCTTTGTATTTTGGGCTATAAAATACATCCAAAGGAGGAATTTCCTCTACATTAAGTACAATTTCAAAGGAGGGTGTGATTGGTATGTGCTCTGTTACTGCGGCTGTGCTGCTTGTTCCTGTGCTCAAAACTTTGGTTGTCTGGACAGGGGTCTGTACATTCTGTCCTTCTACATTAATCAATTGATTAAAGGTTTCCCATTCTTTATCTAACTCAATGGTAACTGGTTGTTGCTGTACATTGGGTGGAGGAGGATTTGTTTGTTGAGAAGTCAAAATTTGCTGTTGAGTAAGCTCTTTAGATTGTGCAGAATCTTTAATGGATTCTTCCATTTTATCTTCCTTTTCTTTAGACGTATTGGAGTGTTCAGAATCTCTGTCAGATTTTGATTTGGATTTACTTGTACTTGAACTTCCGTTAAGACTAACACTAGGAGTTTGCTCCCTTGCGGGCTCTAAGCGTAGATTATCCAAAGGAATAGGGATTAGTCTCCTTTCTCTGTACAGCTTGAATTCCTGAAAATCCTCTGGAGATAGCTGCTCTTTAGCTGAATTCAAAACCTGTTTGAATGAATTTCTTGCTTGGAACATATCATCAAAAAGATCTTGCTCCCCGACAAATTCCCTTACTTTGATTGCATTGGTAAAATTCTTAACAATATCATTTGGGTCAAATAACCTTCTTGAGAATTTGAACATCTGTAGGCATGTAACGTTGCCTATCTCGTGAAATGCATGACCAATATCCAACAGTGAAAATGTTCCATATTTTATGGGAAATTATGGCCAAATTCCCTTTTTCTTGTCTTTTAAATCTTTTGTTATACCTCCCTGGCCACAGGTCTGATAAGCAATTTCCCAAGCTACAAGTCTATCTGGAACATATAAGGGTAAAACATGGGGAGAAGCATAACTTCCAAAAACCCTAATATAGGTGAAAAATTCTTCTCCAAACCATCTCGTGACGGGGAGAATATCAACCTCTGTTTCTGAGGATAACCTTGGGGCATCCTTATTATACAATGTTTTGTACAATGGCATCATTATTCCATGACAAATTTGATAAAAATGGGGGACAAACTTAGACTCCCATAGTTCTTTATGGTACACATGAATGGGCAAAGGGTCGTGGATAGTCCATTTCCAGCCCATCACGGGGAATTTAGAGACATAGCAGATGGCATCCATGACATAAGCAGATAAATAAAAAGGCGGATAAACCCGCTGAGAAACATTTCGTTTTGACCGGTATTGAAAAATAGCAATGGTGAGATTATCAGATAGGATTTTGGCCCAGTCTACAATTGTAGAATTAACAGCCGCATTCAACAAAGGAAGCCATTCGGGTAATATCATATTTATGTCAGGCTTTCCAAAAAGCCTGCATAACATGGCAGCAGTAAAACAATAAGGAGAGGTAAGTGAACCTGTGTTGTACATACCTTGTTTGTTCTTCTTCAATGGTTCACTTCTTTTGGTCCACTCCTTTGTGCATTATTCCAAATTTGAGTGTTCTTTGGCAAACTCTTCCATAAATTGCTTGTTGAAAGTTGCCTGAGGTTCTGGCAGCTTATACATTAATCTCAGATCTTCTATGGTGAATGACCCAATTAGCTCTTCAGATGGAGTTCTGAATTGTCTGTCTGAAATATCTGTGCTATCCAACACCCATCTCACCATGTCTGTATATGGGAGAATCCTTGGTCTTGCTGCTATTCTATGTAGAAATGAGCAAGCCAAGTATCTAAGGGTTGCTTCAGACGTATCCTTTGAACCTGCTGTAGCTGCAACTTTTATCACCACAGGGTTTTCATCTTCTAACAGTTTATACATTCCCTCCCAAGTGGATATACCGGCGTCCTTGTTACAGGCGGTGTCTGCGTATAGCGAAGCCATTTCTTTGTTCTCAGAACTTGAGCTCTTATCCTTCTTACCCATAGTGTTTAGCGGAAGCTTTGTATAGTGGTCTGCTCCTTCATGCCTGCGTTTTACGAATAAATGAGAGTAATGATATAAGAAAGGTGATGAGACTATTTTGAATGTGGAAGCGGATGAAATAAAATATTTAAATTGTGAAACGACTTTCAATCTAAACACAATCTCTTTTCATATTAATAATCAATCCAATCATTTAATATAATGATTAAAGCGCATAACGGATTTGACATATGGGAAGATTGCCTTGGGATAGCGCGCCTACATGAATCTGCGACATTGCGATCTACGATTTGCTGCGCAAATTCGCAATATCGCAATGTCGCAATATCGCAAAATGAAGTCATCGCAGTCATAAAAATAGCGCAAAAGTGGAAATTGCTCAATAGCGCAAAATCACACAATCGCAAAAGCGCAGAATTGCAAAAGCGCAGAAGTGCAAAAGCGCAGAAGATATTTATTAATCATTTCTGTTTTCTGCGCTATGCGATCTGCGATCAATGCGTTTCATATATACTATTTTGTTATGGATGCGCTATCTTGTTTCAAGGGCAATTTTATTATAATCTATCATAAACTTAAGTGTTTCTAAATATTCTTTCTAAGGGATTTCTATAAGTTTATGATAGAAAGTTTTATTTGAAAGGCAAACGAATCCTAATTGATTTTTTTTTTGGGATTTTTAACTAAGGGTCCCCATTTATTTAGTATTATTACTAATAATAAATAAAAGGGGGGTTGTTGCTGGTCACAACAGGTTCATGGCATGCTGAAGACCATGCTTTTACAACTGGAGGTCACTTTTTTGAGACAGTGTTTAAATTTGGAAATTCTACAGTTTTTCACAATTTCGTAGCGTTTCCTAGGCTTAAAGCTAGGAAAATGCTATAAAAATTTCTGTAGCAGCCTATTTGCTTGCAAAATAATTTTTTTGCAGTTTTTAAGGAGGAATTTTAATGGTGGTGATGTGTCATGTCTAGGTTGACACCATGGAACAACAAAAGAGCAGAGTTTTTGGGTTTCGAAGCTTATTTTTCAATGCTACGAAAGCTCGCTATGAAACTGTCTTGTTTTCGTAGCAAGAAACTTTTGAAGATTTTGAAGCATCCTAATGGCAGTCTTGGACAGCTGGACTCCTCCAACAGGTCAAGGGACCTTAACATCAAACATTTATGACTTGAAGAAAGTGTTGTGGAGACAACTCATCAGCTAAAGCTCTCGTTGAAGATAAAGGTATTGCATTCCTGAAAAATAGGGTTTTGTTACACATGTCTATGAGAGTTTTTAATATGTAAAAGTGGTAATGAACCTATCATAGTCTTTCCGAGCATGTGATGCTTATTTGTAACTGTTTCAAAGGTAAGGTAGACTAATGTAATAAATAGGAGTTTGAGTCCTATTAGGAAATGTCTTCTTTAGGGTGTAGCTATTATTTTCTTGTTAGAAGATATGTTTTTTAGTTATGTGATGTGTCAAAGGAAGAATTCGATGAATCTAGCCATCAGGAAGATCATCCTTGCTGTAAGAATGTCTAGTTAAAGGCAAATCATCGAATTAGTAAAGGGTTGGAGACTTTTTGCACTAAATTTCTGCTTTATGTATTTTGACTCATATCAATAATACATGATGGTTTTCTTCTTAACAGACCTGAGATTCTCATGAGGTTTTTAATGTTTTATTGATCTACATCTTATGTTTTACTACCTATAGTAGATTTCATTGCTATTACTCAAAATTCATAACTCTATGCTCTGACTTCCTTTAGTAATGATATGACTGTGTTTTCCTATGTTTTACGAGTGAATTGCCTTTGTTAAAGACCCCTATCTGCCTCAGCTTCCATGTCAATAAAACTTGCCATAGAAAATACTTATTGTTGACTCCATAAACCAAATGGTAGCAAGCCTTCATTTCTTTTCAACCTACATACATAAAAAACAAGTTACTTTTTCAAATAGAGTTAGCCATCTAGTAATATCATAAACCCCTTTGAGAGATCCCTCTCATAATGAAGAGGCTAAGCTTTAGTCAAAATCTGGTTTGAAACAGTTACATAGAGTTGTCTGAACAACAACCAATCAAGTGCAATTTTGTGATAACAAATCTCATGTAGTCTCTACATCTGATATTGATGTTCTAATAAAAGTAGTAGATCATGCATGACTTAGTGATGGGGCATAATTTTACCAAATCTATGAAGTTCATGGGAAATAATCATTTTTTGTAGTAGGTTATTGTATGAGTACATTCAATTTCTTAGGTGTGGGGGATATGTTGAACCTATATTTTGTTACACTTTGGAATGCTACGATCCCCCCCTTTCACCCACCACACCCCTTATTTCTACCATTTTTTCAACTCTCACCACTACATTTATTCCCTCCTTAAGGTGTATCTTCCAAGAAGATTTGTAAGGTAATCAATTGATTATTTTAAGTTATTTCCCAATGTTTTAATTATTTTTTAGTTTATAACTTATTTCTATCTCATAATTAAATGGATTAGATAGACTTTTGTGACAATATTGAATTTCGGTAGCAGTTCAATTGTTATCAAAAATTCATTTGATACTGGAATTCCTACAGTTTTCGATATTCTAGAATTCTAGGAATGCCTCCATAGTTTGCATATTCACCCCATCCCAGGAAAAAATCAAGCTAGTGGGTTATATTTGGAATAGCATCAATATGGTATCTTCTTATCTATTTGACCACATATCTCATTATCAAAAGTGCATACTTATGGTCAAATATCAGGTCAACTGTTGGTAGTGCACAGGATTCTTAGCAGCGTAATGATATTTCTTGCTTCTAATCATGCAATCTATTAATGATAAATTCCATAAAATATTTTTGTATTGGTATTCTCTTCAAGGGATCAAATTATCCATTCTAAGAGGCACATATTTTCTACTTTGGGTTATGAAAAATTTGAGATCAACAAGTTTAGGATTGAGTAGTTATGTGTACCTCCTTCTGTATTGTAAAATTTATAAACGATGATGTGATGATATCTCTAATAGTGAGGAAGGAGAGAGGGGAATGAAATGTGATCCTTATTATTGTCTAAAACTCTATACTTGGTTTTTCTGAATTTTAATATAAGGTTATTCTTGGTTCATTGAAGTATTCATAATTTCTTAATTTTGAATTTTTCTTAAGCAACATGTGTTGTGTCAGGAACGACCTCCTTTATATAGAATACATTTCCTTGTTACATATTATTTAGTTTATCTTATGTATTGTGTTTAAAAATCGCTCCATAGGTAAATTTAATCATCATATTTATTTTGTATTCACTTTATTTCCATGTTTTGTTGTGTGCCTATTAGTAACAGGAACCTAAATTTTGATTAAGTTGCAAGAAGACATTATAGATAGAATAGGTAGGTGTACCTTGTGGTTCATTTGATTTTCCTATGTAGTTGCATCCATCCTTGTCTTCATTCACTTAATTGAATAGACTTTGAAAGATTATAATCAATCATAAAGTTGTATTTTTGGTGGCTGGTGGACACCATTTCCACTTGGTTAATTCCTTAGGTATAAAATTTGATCTCGTACATATAGTGCTTGCACCTCACAATATTACGAGAATCTAGATTGATAATTTAATGTCCATAGTTTAAGAAGTTAAATTTCTTAACATAGCCTACAATATTTACAAAGAGGAACCTATCAAAATATATCAAGGTAAATTGGGGAGATAATATTCAACAAAAATTGTAGTTGGGGTTTTTTACGATGGCACCTATCAAAGGCTAGACCAACACTATCATTTGGGAGGAATATTATATTCTCAAAAAATCTCACTATATTAATTTTAAAGAAAATGTTTGATCCAAATTTATGCAAGAACGCAATAATATATAAAAATAAACATAAACACATAGATGCAACAGAAATAAACTTCATTTCATTAATATCAAATAACAGAAATGTGCTTACAGACATAATGGAAATAAACTAGCTAGGGAGTTGGTATCTTATCTCTGAGAAGAGATGTGGTGGCTGCAGGCCTCTGACTGTGTTACAATGAGGCTCGAAGGCCTATTTATCCATTGATAAAAAATGGAAAACCATAAATATCCAAAAACCTAACCCTAGGAGATGAAGCACCAAAACTATGGGCCCCATTTGGGTAAATTGGTACATCAACTTATCAGGGTCGTAACTTTGGCTTATGATCTCTGTTTGATGCGCTCTATACCTCGTTAGAAATATCTATCTGAGGACTACAACTTTTGATGTGAGAAACATCAAAGGTTCTTCTCTATTGCTCCCGGTTTTCCTAAAAAATGTTATTTAGGGCCTTAAAATGGCTCCAGAAGTTCAAGACTCGAAAAACTGCTAAAAATAGTAAGTTGTGCTAAAATTGTAAAATTGAAAGAACCAATGGTGGGGATTCAAATGGAATATGTGGGTGGCCACCAATATCCACCTATATCATTAGGGCCTCAAAAATGCTCTGGAAATTTAGGATCCAAAAAACAGTTAAAAATAGTAAGTTGTGTTGAAACTGAAAAACTTAAAGAACCGATGGTGGGGCTCCAAATGGAATAGGTGGGTGGCCACCAATATCCACCTGGATCATTCCTTACCCCTTAGGAAGAAATTTTCCCCATTTCGTTGATTTCCTCCATGAGATGAGGCAAATTTTATTGAACTTGGTATTGGATTTTTCGAAGATGTCATGGACCTGCTGGCAGACGTGTTGGATGCATTCAATATATTTGATTGCTTTATCAGCCTCATATGGTACATGTGTGGATTCTGCCTGTGTGGTCACATGAGGTATGGCAACATCAGGCGGCAACGCACCTGGGGTCATATCAATGGAGTGCTTGACCTGATAATGTAGAGGAACCTATGTGGGTGAGGAGAAAATGTCCTCGTATTCCTCCATGACTTTGTCCATCTGGTTCTGCCATGCAGGGGAGCCCTATTTTGAGGTTGTGGCCACAATATTCTTCTTTTCTTATGGGCGAATAGTAATGAAAATAATTTTCCTGGTTTGGGAAACAATCTTAGTGCATTGTTTTGTGGTAGTCAAAGAGATGGCAAGAGGCGGTACTACCTCTGGTATCCTGTAAAATTTATTTCCAAAAGGAATAAAAATAGCACGAGGCCGAGACTCATACAAAACATGTCGCTTCCATAAGTATGGTTGGCCCAATAATACATCAGCCACATCAAGAGGAGCAACATCACACAATGCCTCATCCATGAATGGCTTGATGTTGTATGGAAGGCGACACTACTGGTAGACGCGGAGATCTCTTCCTTGGTGAATCCACCCAATGGTATATGGCTGCGGGTTGGTAGGTCAAGCCGCTTCACGAACTCTGCTAAAATGAGGTTATTTTGGCTCCCGCTATCGATAAGGAATTGTAGTGGAGAGCCCTTCACCCACATTTGTGAATGGAAGAGGAGCTCCCCCTTCTCTGGATCCTCAGGATCCTCCCTTTGGAGTTTGGTGGTGGAAACAATGGCACTGGGATCTACATCATTAATCTTCTTCTATTTTTCATTTCCCTTATCTAGTTCTGGCTCGAGATCAGAACATGCATCTAATTCAGGTGCCTCAGTTTGGCCACCAACGACTGTTTGGCCCGACACTCATTTGTGCTGTGAGTGGGGCTGTTATGAAATTCACACCAATTCCCTATGTCCTTCTTTGGATTTGTCGTGTTTTTCTGAGTTGCCCCGCTTTGGCTTTTCCCCTTATTATGCGGTTCGGGGCCGCCTTTCCCTAGCTTCGGATTCACGAATCCAAAGTCTCGCTTATTCTACTTAAATTTATTCTCTATCTTGGCGGCATAGCAATATGTCGTGCCAAGTGAGGTAATGTTGAGGAACTCCATTTCCTCTTGAATGTATCTGCGCAAATAATTGTGGTACTTGAGCACACAATGTCTCTCTAAATATTTAATACCCAAATTTGTGCACTGGGTATGGAACAGATTCATCAGTTCGTGCACATATTGATCCCTATGTTGCCGTAACGTGGTCCATTGGATGTAATTTTCCTCATAGCTCCCCACAGGGTAATATTTTTCTTTAATGTCGTCTCAGAATGAATTCCAGGTGGGTGCGGCCAAGAGCAGAGAGGGTTCCCTCTCGTCCTTTCACTCACAGTAGGTTTCCCACCAGTGTTTGACATGGGGGCGACTTTGAGGAGTGCAAAAGTAATATTTTCTCGATCAGAGAAATCATTGACCGATAAATACCCTTCAAGCAAATTCAACCATCTATCTATGACGTCCGCATCTATCTGGCCTTCAAATACAAGAATATCAAAGTTTACTTTTACCTTGAAAGGAGTGGTGCCTCCATAGTGGTTGATGGATGTAGATGCAACACCTATGGGCAGTCGTTGAAGGATTATAAGGGAAAATCTATCCATCATCGTGTTCCTCTATTTCTCGAGGGCATCATTAGGGGAATTTTGAGGTCTAAAATGGGTCTCCTAAGAAAAATGTACAACCAAAATAAACTTTATAAGAACCAATATGATTTAAGATGATGATGTCAACCATGAGGGATGATTCACCATTTTTGGAGTAAAAAAGTAAAAAGATTAAAAAATAATAAAATAATAAAACTACTTTTTCATCTCGTATTTTCAACTTATATCCATAAGGTTTTACTCAAATTTCAAGCAGGATATATTTTTGGATGCAAAATTTGATTCCTCATCCAAGGAGTACCCATGTTGCATACTTTCAATGGACCCTGTTAGATGAAAAATGAGAAATACATGAAAAACGTGATTGCAATCACGTGTTTTAATATATTTCTCATTTTTCATGTAGCAAGGTCCATCGAAAGTATGGAACATGGGAGCTCCTTGGATGAGGAATAAAATTTTGCATCCAACGAGTGTTTCCGCTTGAAATTTGAGTAAACCCATAGGGAAATAAGTTGAAAATACAAGTTGAAAAATTAGTTTTTTCTTTATTTCCCTCCAAAATTTGATGATGTAATCTAATCTTATTTTATTATTTCCACTATTATAATATAATTTCCTTAGGAGACCCATTTTAGACCTCAAAACTCCCCTAATTTCCTCGAGCAATATTTTGATAGGATTTTCTGCTCCCTCGTCTTTCTTTTCTTCTGCCATGGGAGGTCGTCAGGGTTTGCGAGGCTGATCTTGCAAGGGTTCAACCAGATCGAGCCTTAACTCCTTATACCCTGACCTCATTGGGGAAATGCAAATAAAAATAGAGAAAAAGAAGACTACTCTGATACCAATGATCCAGATTTATGAAGGAACACAATAATATACAGAAATAAACATAAACACAGAGAGGCAATGGAAATCAAAATTTCATTTCATTAATATCAAATAACATAAATGTGCTTACAGACATAATGGAAATAAACTAGCTAGGGCGCTAGTAACTTATCTCTGAGAAGAGATGTGGCGGCTACATGCCCTAAACATCCAAAAACCTAACCCTAGGAGATGAAGCGCCAAAACTATGGGCCCTGTTTGGGTAAATTGGTACATCAACTTCTTGGGGACATAAATTTGGCTTATGATCTTCGTTTGTCGCACTCTATACCTCGTTAGAAAGATATATATGAGGAATACAACTTTTGATGTGTGAAACATAGAAGAAAATTCCATGTTGCTCTCGATTTTCCCACAAAAACGTTGTTTAGGGCCTCAAAATGGCTCCGGAAGTTCAAGACCCGAAAAACGACTAAAAATAGTAAGTTGTGCTGAAACTGAAAAACTGAAAGAACCAATGGTGGGGATTCAAATGGAATAGGTGGGTGGCCACCAATATCCACCTAGATCATTAGGGCCTCAAAATGACTCCAGAATTTCAAGATCCAAAAAACTGCTAAAAAATAGTAAGATGTGCTGAAACTGCAAAACTGAAAGAACCGATGGTGGGGGTCCAAATGGAATAGGTGGGTGGCCACCAATATCCACCTGGATCAATGTTGGTTTGGGAACAAACAATTTAGTTGAATTGTTGGCACTATGAACACTTCATAAAAAATATTTTGAAAATGGGATAAGCTAGCTCCAAGTTTATGGTGATTCTTCACCAATATTCAAGTGGATGCAAGGGAAAAAATAAATGCATAATGTAGATTTGGTAGCAATAGACACACATTTGAGGAATATTTCCTTTTTATTCTTTAAGTTTTTGATCTACCATATCTATTGAGAGTTAAATAAAATGGTAGATTCCATTTCAAAAGAGGGACTTTGTATGAATAAAAAAATTATCTTTGTGGATATCAACAGGTTGTGGTTGTTAAAACTCACTGACTACAAATTCTACAATAAGTTTTTTTTTTTTTTTTTTTTTAGATCTTAAATCATTTTTGTTAATTTCCATCTTAATAACAAAATGAGGTTTTATTTAAGAATATGTATGTTTAATGTCTATCCAATTGGTTTGGTTTTTTTTTCCACATGATCATTTCTATAGAAATTTATTTTTGGTTTAAGGGAGGAACAATGGTTAGGAAATTACTTAATAGGTGGTAAGTTTATGGTAATTTTTGTTTTGTTTTGGTGTTGATCACATGAAATAATTATTTTTATACTACTCATAATAAAATATGATTTTTTTCCATGGAAAAAAAAGGGTTATCAAAATCATGATCCAAATTTGAATTTGGCACTAGGGGTAAATTTGATGAGTATTTAAACAATAAAGGTAGATTGTGAGAATGAAATTATTGATTTCACTTATTGAATTAAAGTTACATCGAGTTTAACGCAATGTATTGTCCAAGCATATTTATGACAAGATTTGTTTTACCTAATGTATTTCTCCAAGTAAGTTTCTTCCAAAAAGTTTATCCTTGGTGAATTTATCTAGTAATTTGAACCCAATGGTTCCATTCTAGGGAATTTTTGTGATAATTTCATTTGGAATTTCCTTCAATTAATTTGAACATAGTGATTCCTCCTCTACCTTAGCTATTTCTCTCTGGAAATTTATCCTTTTGCCTCATCAATTTTACCTAGTGTATCTATGTGTTCCTCAATTGATCTATATCTCAAATATTTCTCAAATTCCATCCAAAGTGTTTCCCTAAGGATGGGAAAATCATAAATAAATTGCTTTATTTCATTAAACATATCTAGTTTTGCAAATTATATATCACAGGGTAAGTGTATTCTATTGTATTTATTTTGTATTTGTTTATTCTTTTATCCAAGAAAGAGCTTGTGAAAAACCATCCAAAAATGATAAATTAGGTGTTTGAACCTATGTAACAAATTCAAGTTATGTCGATTATCACATCACTACTAAATATATTCATTCAAGTCAACTAGAAAAGTAGTGGATGAGTCAGTTGTATGGATGGTTTATGGGTCAACTAATAATACAATTGACTGAAAGGTTAACTATATGATTGAATGAGTAGTCAAGTGGATGATCTATTTTGAGTGGTTGAAAATGTGTTCAACTAGATGGTAAGGTCGATTTGGATAGTCAATTAGTCGATGAGACATTTTTATTTTTCCAAAATTGACTAAAAAAATGGACAATTACTTGTGGACTGGATCTTCCCTAATTAAATGAATTAGGTTAGATTCAGAGATTATCGATAAATGAACCTATGGCTTGATCAATGATGTTGAATTGAAATGATGTCATTGAAATTGATCATGAATTGTGATGTTCTGATCGTAATGCTCTATGCCTAAATATTGTGATGGTGTCTTTAGAAATCGACATTCATCTTGGAGTATATTTTCTCTTCTATTCCCATGTTTTTACAGATTTTGTTATTTTTTGGGTTGCACCATTTCCCTGACATGGTGTTAGAATTGATGGTTCTAATCTAGCCCTGTTGTCTGCAAATATTTCTCAGTTCAATATGTAGTGATTGAATTTGGGTTGTGATTTGTTGGTTGTAACCTAGTGGGACCATATATGTAAAAACTTGGAAGATGGATTCCAAGATCAATGTTGTTGTTCTTAATGGGATTAATTATTCTTTATGGGCACTAATTATTGATACTTTCCTAAAAATAAAATGGATTTGGAAGTACACAAAGACCATGATTCCAAATCCAAAGGAAAAATAGCTAAAATTTGTCATCAATGGGAATAAATATGAGGTCAGTAGGTTCATAACAACATATATTTCTTGGGAGATTAACTTTCATAGAAGTGGGATCAACTATCCATGTGAAGTCTAGACAAAGCTAAAGAAACTATTTGATAAAGTTGATGAGAGCCAAGCTATGTAGATAGAGAAAGAGTAGATCTATATTCATCCTCATTCTTTCCAAAGTTTTGGGGACAATATTTCTCAGGTTAAAGAACTATATTTGAAATTTGGTGAATATGGGGGAAAATTTTGAACAAAAATGGACAACCCATTGAACTATTCCTCATGAGTCTAAGAACACTTTATGATATGTTCTATTCTACATTCCATACCAATTGGAGGTCATGCAAACAAGATGGTAAAGAATATACCTTTGATACCCTTTGTGACTTGCTAATAAAGAACCAACAAAGGTTGCATGAGGAATGGAAACTCGGTGATAAATATTAGGCTCTCTTGCTTATGGGAAAAGGTAAGAATTTTTTTAACGAAATAGGTCATTTCAATACATTTGGAAATAGATAAGCATGCCTAGACCATAAAGATAAATGTAAGACTAATGAGTCGACTTCCACCGGGAAGAATAAGAAGTAGAATACATGCCACTATTGCGGAAAGGAGGGGCATGTTGAGAAATCACATTGGAAGAAAAACTGTTAAGTTGGAAAATAAGGTCAGCGCCTTAGAGACATCTTGGGTGTGTTGTAACCATTCAGTTGGCTAAAAAAATTGCCTTCGATTTTGGAATGTCCCAAACATTGCATGCTCACACTTCATAGAACAAATGGGTAGTTGATTCTATATGCATCCATCACATGGATAATGATGCATCTCTATTCTCCTCCCTAGACAAATATATTAAGCATAATATTTGTTTCACTAATGATTTTTATCTCAAAATTGTTATTCATGGTGGTATACCTTATTGACATGGTAGGATTTTAAATGTGCATCATGCACCTAGTTTGAGTGAAAATCTATTGTCAATTTTCCCAACTAAAACATATTGTTAGTATTGTTGAGGTTTAGCCAAGTCACTTCCTTCTTAAGTATCTAAATAATGATGAGTTACTTGTTGTGAAGGATTTCTTGAATCAAAGGATGGACTATACAAGTTCCATTGTCTACCTCAATCAATTCCTATATTGACTACTCTCATTATCGAGACCAATAAATGGAGCAAACTTTGGTTTGAACGACTTAGAAACACGTTTTTTTGAAGTTTGAAGCTAATTTTAATAGAGAACATGGTTTTTGTTTTACCCAAAGTTTTTCTACTTGATGGATTCTATTGAATATTTGTGCCAATCAATCATCATCGAGCACCTTTCAACTCTGGAAAAGCATGGCATGCACAAACATTTTTGGAGCTTATTTGTAGAAATCTCTATTGTGATAGTAATCCTCCATTAGTAGGTGAGAAGTATATTTTAACCTTTTTGGAATATTTCTCTATATTTACTTTGGTATATTTCTTGAAGAATAAGATTTGTGTCTTTGAAAATTTCAGGGAATTTACGGCATTGGCTAAGAAATAATGTGGTTTACCTATCAAGTTTTTGAGATTTGATAGTGGTTGATAGTATGTGAATCGACAGTTTGAAAAATATTTTTTTCATATAAGTATCTCTTGGAAAATATTTTCCCCTCATGCTCCTGAATATAATGGCATAGCAAAAAGAGAGAATAAGACTCTGATAAAAATAGATCAATGCATGCTACAAGCCAAATTTCTTCTAATTAAGTTTTGGGTTGAAGCTATTTACTATTCCAATGATCTCCTAAATATTGTTTCAAATAGAGCTATCAATTCTATGACTCTAGTCAAGAGATGGTATGCAAATAATCCTTTGTTTGGTCCTATCAAAACATTCAGATGCATTTCTTGGGTGCATATTTCTGATAATTTTAAGAAGAAAATAGATGCAAAGAGTCACCCCTAAATCTCCTAACTAAGTTTTGAGTTGAAACTATTTTTCGCTCCAACTATCTCCTAAATCGTGTTTCAACTAGAGCTTTCAGTTCTATGACTCTGGTTAAAATATGGTGGGGGAAACTCAATTGACACTCTTTGCATCTATTTTATTTTTACAATCATTAGAAATATGGTGTGGGAATTATCCCTCAATTAATAATCTTAGAACATTCATATGCATTTCTTAGGTGCATATTTCTAATGATTATAGATTCAAAGAGTATTCCTTGCATCATTAAGGGATACTTAGAATAATCTAAATCCTGTCGACTATTCGATCCAATCAAACGACATAACATTATGCATAAACAATAAAGAGACAAGAGACACAGAATGTAGGTGATCAGCCAGGGCCAAAACCTCTCCCACTTGAGAGGAAAACCTAAACAAATTTTTCTTCTTATAGGGACTTCAATTGACGAATACTAAGACCAATACCCTTAACCTACTAACCTATCCAAGACCAAGTCACAAGGCTTCCTTGTTTAACTTCTTATTCCTTGAGTCAATGATATTCAAACTTCTTCATCCTACCACTTTCCTCATATAACCTTCTGATTTTAGTCCTTAGCTCATATTTGTCTCTTTAGAACCTCCTTTAGAAACCCTAGTTGCAGTACTAGACCTAATTTTATATCTTGATTTCCTTCGCTTGGATAGAAGGAATTTCTCCTACAACTCAGCTTAGTGAGAATCTCATTTTCCTCCTCGATTCAACTTTTATATGGACTATATAAACCTTAGATATCTTACTATAGTAGATACCTCTGTCTTCCTCACATGTGTGAAGAGTTCTTGCCCAAAAATAGATTGAACTTACTCAGCTTTCTTTCCTTCTTGTTATCCTTGATAGGAGACTTTGTCTCCTAGTACTTTCGCACTTCTCTTATTCTCTTGGATGCTATATATATCAAATAGAGGTCGAGTTGTCTTTGTATATAGTGTATCATCTCTCAAAATAATACAACTTGAGCCATGTGAAGCGGACTTGCCATCCTAAAAGCATCATTCTCTCCTTTTGAAGGCTAACATGAGGGAGGGATTGTGACGAGGTCTTGGAGGGTCTATGACGCAATCAAAATTTCTTTGTACAATGTGTAAAATGCAAAAATGGGTCTTTCAAACTTTGAAATTTACTCTATGGAATTTATGACATGATGACAAAACCTAAAGGCTCACAATGGGTGCCTTAACTATAAAATAAAATTCCTTGATCATGAAACCCATGATTCAAGTATTACAAAATAATTTTATTTTTATTCTATACATAAATTACATAAAATCACAATTACACGTGTCTTTATGAAGACCAAACCTAATTACCTTTTCAATATATGTCACAATAGTTACACAATCATATTTTATCAAAACTTCAAAAGCTTTAGGCCTGATTGTGTGTACTTTCCCATCAAATCCTTTCACTTCTCCCTGCAATTATTCTATCTCTCACTCCACTACAACTAAGTTTTGGTCCGCAATGCTCAAATTTTTTAAATCTAACACAAGGATAACTTATTATTTTCTTGATTTCATTGACCCACCTCATATTATATATGAATCAAACACTTTCACAGAACTATAGCTTGTTCTCCAATGAAACAAATGAGTGGCATATAAATATAGTGTTTGATGTTTAGTAAATTTTTCTAGGAGCTGACATGTACATTTAGTTGGAGTCGGCTTGTATTTTTAATATTTTTTCTAACTTTTCTCTTAGATCTGGGTGTCCTTAATGACCTTGCCACTTGCTTAAGGTAAAAATGAGTGTGTCCTCCACCTAGTATCCTTTATCCCCGACTCATCTAACCATGCTAGCACATCCCTTTATTACAACTTCTCGTAACATCCTCACATGCCTCAAGTATATGCTCACCCAGGCAACACCCACTGCATATTTATTCCTTTCTTCATGATCTCAATCTATATTTTTCGTCTTCCTTTTTTGGATTTCTTGCTCACTTCCTTGCCTCATTTTCTCGCATTCTCTAGTCTTGAAATTATCAACACCCATTTGTTAAAATTATGAAACTATGGTAAAATTCCACTTTCGATAGCTTCTTTGATATAGATGATGATTGAATTGAATTCCTATTTTTGAGAGGACCAAAATCGACCTAAATATTACCCGTTTGGATAAGCAAAAGTTTCTTTTTAAATTTACGTACCCACACATGCACATTTGGTCAGGTTGGCTTCGACATCAAATGGAAATTATTTTTCACCCCTGGAAACCTATAAATAAAAGTGATATAGATCTCATTTTCATCCAAGAATCTTCTTATCTTCTATCTGATTTGGATCGCTCAAGATTGACAGAGGAAATCTCGCACAAGGGACCGAAGTTTCAGGTATGAATCTCGCATGAGTTAAGGTTTATGTTTCTCGGTTGCACACATGACACTGGGCTATTTTGACCACAATCGCACATATGCTAAGGCCAAGGGAGTGACTGGGATCTAAAGTCGCACACATGTCAACCTAAAGGGAACGATTGGGGATTTGACTGAATTTGACCATCAACGGAAGTTTTCTGAAACTGATCAAGGTTTGAAAGAAGTTGTCTCTAATATAATATGACACTAGAAACTAGTTTCTGAATGTTATTGGGTTGTATTGTTGATGATATTGTATTGGGCTCATTGTACTCTCTGCTGAACATTTTATGACAATATAATAGAAGAATAATTTCAAAAGGTTTTCCCCATAGTGGGTTTTTCCTTGGTCTTTGACCAAATCTGGCACCTCTTGTTGATTGTCTCCTTTCTCACTGCATTTATTATTCTATCTTTAATTATTGTTGATGAATGGAAAGACTAATTGTAATTAAAAATATTTCTAATTGAGGTATTGAATTGGGCTAAATTAAGTGATACAACATAGAACAATATTAAAATTTAACATGGTATCAAAGCTAAGGTGAAGGACAAACCCAAGAGGAGACAAGGATTGAAGTAATCATCTTTGGAAAATTTGAAAGAGCCGATCTAGTCAAATCAATATTTCAACCACCTTCAAGGAAAATGAGAAGTTGGGTGACTCATCCAATTTTGTTGCATGGAAAGTCATGTTGGAAATCATAGCTGACAACAATGATGTTTTGAATTAAATTCAAGGAAAAGTATCTGAGCCTCTGTAAAATGCCTTTGTTGTCGTCAAGAGTAAGAATAAGAAAGGTGAGAATAAAGCAAAGACAATTTGATTGCATACGTTGGAAACTTGAGAAGGTCCAAGTACATGTATGATAATATAGCTAGCATGTATGAGATCAACAATTTGAATGAATTCATCTCCTTGAAATATCAACTCAAGGACACAAAGTTGAAAAAAGGATATTTTGTGCAATCTTACATAATGAGGATATCTCATCTTAGAGATAAATTTATAAGAGTCGGGGAAGTTGTGTATGATAGGGAATTGGTGATCCTAACTCTAAGATTTCTCCCTCCTCTTTGGGAAACCTTCATCACTACCATTAGAAACAACAATGTCCTCTCGTCATTTGATGAAATTTTTAGAAAGCTCACTCAAGAAGAATCAAGGATGATATCAAGAGGAAGGATTCAAAAGCATGAAGAAGGAGAGCATGTTGCCGTCATCACTCATGATAAGAAGAAGAAGAAAGGGAAAGGAGGTCCATCAAATTCAAGGAATCCACCTCCTTGAAATCAAAATAAAAGAAAAGAATACCCACATATTGAATTCTAAAATTGTCACAAGAAGGGTCATTATGCTCGAGACTGCCCCAAGAAGAACAATGGATCACGTTATAATACTATAAAAACAAGCTCAATGATCAAAGAAGGAGAGATGATTGTAGGAATGATCGCAATGGAAGAGATGATCAAAATGATCATGAAGAATATCTTCGTCCACAAAAGAAGTCAATATTCTCTAGGTATGAAAGTAATGTTGCAGATAAATCTGAATATATTCTTATTTCCACTCTTACTAGTTCATCTCCTTTGGAGTCGTGGGATAGTCGGTTGGTAGATAGTGGGGACACTCATCACTTCTCTGGTTATAAGGAAGTTATCTTTAATTTGGTAAAGAGGGAGTCAAATTTGAAAATCATTCTTGGAGACAACTCCACTCATCCTATTAAAGGTTTTTGGTTCGTCAAATTTCATTTGAATTTGGGAGAATATATTTTTTTCCATGATGTAATATATGTGCCCAGGTTGAAGAAGAATTTGGTATCAATAACCTCTTTGGAAGATAAAGGGATGAATTTTTACTTCATCAATGGAAAGGTTCTTACTTGGAATTTTGGATCACCTATGAGAAATGCATTCACATTGGGATCGAGATACGAAAGACTCTACAGTGTTACTGGAAGACCACTCCTAGCATTGGTCCATGATACTAATCATCTAGGCGATCTATGGCACCGAATATTGGCCCATATACATTATGATTCTCTTTCTAAATTGGATAAATTAGTCTCAAGGATTATGAATGTTCAAGATCAACATGATGGAGTATTTCCAGGATGTGTCAGTGGGAAGAAAACAAGGGGACCATTCCCCTCAAGCGAGAATAAGAAAAATGACATCCTCCATCTCATTCATTCTGGCTTGAGTGTTCCAATGGTCGTACATTCTCTTGGTAACCATATCTATTATATCACCTTCATTGATGTATTTTCAAGAAAGACATGGATGCATTGGAAAAGTTCAAGTAGTTCAAAGCTTTGATCGAAAATAAAATAGGGAATAAAATCAAGATATTCAGGTCTGAAAATGGTGGAGAGTACACTTCAAATGAGTTCATTTATTTTTTCAAGAAGGAAGGTATCAAGAAGGATAAAATAGTGCCATATACTCCCGAACAAAATGGAGTATCCAAAAGGAAGAACAGTCATGTTATAGAAGTTGCTTGTGCCATGCTCCATGATCAAAATTTACCAAAGTTCCTTTGGAGAGAAGAAACAAATGTTGTCATATATTTTCAAAACATGGTGCCTCATCAAGAATTATACAAAAAAACACCTGAAGAAGTATTTACAAGTGTCAAGCCCAATGTAATTCATCTCCACATATTTGGTTGCCTCGTATACTTTCATGTGCTAAAGGAGGAAAGAAACAAGATGGAAGCCACTGGAAGAAAATGTATGTTTGTTGGATATTGTAAAAATTATAAATATTTTAGAATATATATTATTGGTCAAAGTAAGGTCAAGATTATTAGGGATGTAACATTCGATGAATATGCTACCCTTGGAAAAGCAAGGGACCTTCTTCCACCTCCTGAGAAGAAGGATGAAGATATGGATATTTTGGATGGTCCTTTTGTGCCCAAATCTGAGACAAATATTTTTTATGATCCCCTGGAGCCTATGGATCCCTTAGATCCTCCTCAAAGTGATGTTTACACTAGGAAGATACCACTTTGGCTCCGTGAAACTCTATAGGATGCTGAGAGACATATGCCCATTCAACCATCATTTCGATAAAGGAAGAATCCATGCAGGTACCAAGGATATCTTGAAGCCATGAGCACTATGATTCAAACCGAAACTCCCACATTCGAAGAATTCGTAAAAGAGCAAGTTTGGAAAGCTTATATGGCCGAAGAATATTAATCAATCATGAAGAATGTCGTATGGGAAGTCGTGACGATACCGAAGGGGAAATTTGTGGTGACTTCAAAATGGCTATTCAAAATCAAGCATGGACTTGATGACATCATTGAGAAATAAGGTGAAAGGTTCGTGGATAGAGGATTTTCTCAAAAAGAGGGAGAATATTACGATGATATATTTTCACTTGCGGCACAATATTCGACCATTTGTTCGATAGTTTACCTTGCCTCAAGTCAAGGATGGACTCTTCATCAAATGGATGTGAAGACAAAATTTCTTCATGGTATATTACAAGAGGAAGTATATGTTGAGAAACCACAAGGATTTGAAGTATACTACCAAAAGACACACATTTGTATATTGAAGAAGGCATTGTATGGTCTGAAGCAAGCCCCCAGAGCATGGCACGCACACATAGACAGTTATTTGGTGAAGTTGGGATTCACATGAAGCAATGTCGATCCCAACCTCTAGTTCAAGGTATTCCAAGGTATGTCATTGATTTTGGTTTTATATGTTGACGATATATTCTTGAAAGGTAGTGATCCCCTTATTATCAAGTGCAAGAGGAAGTTAGCCTCTGAATTTGAGATTAAGGACCTTGGACTCATGCAATACTTTCTAGGCCTTGAGGTGTGGCAAAGGACTGGTGAGATTTTACTTTCACAAGGGAACTATGTCGTGAAGTTATTGGAGAGTTTTGGAATGACATAATACAAGTCACTACCCAAAGCGATGGAAATGAACTTCGATAAGTTATATGGAGAAGCTACAAGACCCGATTTGGTGAATCCATCTGAGTATTGACAATTAATTGGGACTTTGATGTTCCTAATGAACACTCATCCAGACATATGTTATGCATTGAAAATTTTGATTCGATTCATGACTGAGCCTCTCCATGAACATTGGACTGCTTCTAAACACATTTTGAGATATTTGCATGGGACGATCACACTGGTTCTGAGATATTTTGTTGGAGTGTTAGACTTCATGGATACACTAATGTCGACTGGGTAGGAAATGTTATCGATAAAAATAGTATGTCTCGATGTTGTTTTAGTCTTGGATCTGCCATGATATCTTGGATGAGCAGGAAGCAGAAGTACATAGCATTGAGTACCTCTAAGGCAGAGTATATTATCGCTAGCATGGCTCGATGCGAAGCAGTTTGGTTGAGGAAGCTCTTTGGAGAGTTATTCGAGCAAGTCCTAGACACTGCAGTGATATATTGTGACAGAAAGAGTGGGATCCATCTAGCATAGAGTCCCATGTTTCATGAAAAGTCAAAGCACATAGAAATATGATATCACTTCATTTGAGACATGGTGTAGAGAGGATCCGTTCAACTCCATCATATATAAACATATGAGCAGATTGCAAATATAATCACCACGACTTTTCCGAAAGGGAAGTTATTTGTCTTCAAACAACAACTTGCACTGATCGATGTAACCCCTCCTAATAAGGGGCATCAATAATTGAGGACACCGAGCTAGCTTTCAGGTAGTAGCCCACTCACAGATATTTTTGGGTAGTATCCCGCTCATTGAGATTTTTGGTATTAGCTCGATGGATAGGGGGTGGTATCTTTTTCTCCCTGATGATTCTTCTTCTTTATATTCGAGAGTGTTTTAGCAGATAGAGTTGAGATGATATGGGACATGATATGGAGACGAGACAAACAAGTGGAATTCTACCTAGTTGAGAGAGAGTGTTAAAATTATGAAACTAATGTCAAATTCCACCTTTTAAAACTTATTTGATGGATATTATGATTGCATTGAATTCCTATTTTCGAGGGGACCAAAATCGACCTAAATATCACCCCGTTTGGATAAGAAGAAGTTGGTTTTTGAATTTATGTACCCACACATGCACATTTGGTCAGGTCAGCCTCAACATCAAATGGACATTATTGGTCACCCCTGGAAGCCTATAAATAAAAGTGATATAGATCTCATTTAGACATCACTTCATCCAACCATCTTCTTCTGTTCTATCTGATTTGGTTTGCTTGGGATCGATGAAGGAAAGCTCACACAAGGGACTGAAGTTTCAGGTCTGAAGCTCACACAAGTTAGGTCTTCTATTTCTCAGTCACATGAATCACACTACGCTATTTAGACCACAGTCAGATGCATGCTAAGGTCAAGGGAGCGACTAGGAGATAAATTCACACGCATGTCAACCTGAAGGGAGCGACTGGGGGTTTGACTGAAGCTGACTATCAACCAAAATTTTCTGCAGCTGATCGAAGTCTGAAAGAAGCTGTCTCTGATATAATATGACACTAGAAACTAGTTTGTGAATTTTATTGGGTTGTATTGCTGATGATATTGTATTAGGCTCATTTTACTCTCTATTGAAAATTTATGAAAATATAATAGTAGAATAATTTAAAATGGTTTTCCAGATAATGGGTTTTTCCCTGGTCTTTGACCAAATCTAGTGTCTCTTTTTGATGTGTTGATTTTCTCCTTTGTCACTGCATTTATTTTTCTATATTCAATTATTGTGGATGAATGGAAATACAGATTATAATTGAAAACATTTATAATTTAATTATTGAATTGGGCTAAGGTAATGGATACAACATAGAACAATCTGAATATTTAACACCATGTGTCTCTTGCACACCTCATCAATCCCCATTACACCACCATGATCTATGAAGGAGGGATGCGCTGCCACGCTAGTCGTGAAATGGGAAGAGGTTGTCTTCCCAATTCCCTCATTTCAGACGAAGACATGTCTCTATATGATAATGTCATTCTAGCTCGCGTTCGAAGCCAAGTCCATGAAATGGACGTTGAGGAGGTCTTCCATGGGAGGAATGCGCATTGGGTGGTCCAAAATATCCTTTATCATCATCTCCTTACTCAGGAATGTGAACAATCCAAAGTTTCTATTTGGATCACTGAAATTCTACTAGCAATAGCCACATTACCTCCTCCCTCTGCTACCTCTCTCGTGACCTTGGCATTGCCTTCCCTCCTGATATTCCCTCTTCCTCCCCCAAAACTTCAACATCTTTCTATGTTCTTCTCGGGTCATCATCGACTTCCACCATATTTTTTAATGATGGGCATCCCTCACTGGCTCGTATAATATAGGAAACCTTGTATCATCTTGAGGATGGAAATTTTACTACTTCCAAGATTTCCCCTCCTCACCCCAGTCCTTGTGATTGCTACATTATAGAAGAACCTCATGCAAACATTGTCACCTCTAGCCCATTTAGTGAAAAACATGCTCAACAGCAATACGTCAACGTTCCTCCCAATATTCGTGGTGTCGACAAAGCTCAAACAGGTTCTCTCCATCATATCATGCTTTGAATTTTTTTTTACTCTTCAATTGTTAGTCGACATTGGTTATGTTCCACAACTATCTGGTCTCTAGTTTGGTTTTTCTCAGTCAATGTAATGGTTTTGAACTATAATATTTTGAAAGGTTTTTCTAGTTTTTCCCCCACCCCCCCCCCAAGGGGCAGATAACCTCCCCCCGGCACGTCTCTAAGGCACCCCATGGGCGATGGCTCCTCAAGTCTTTCAACTTCTACTCTATGTATTTTTTTTTGTAAATATACATACATACATATATATATATATATATATATATATATATATATATATATATATATATATATATATATGTTCTAAATTTTAAAATTGTCTTAAATGTCGAATTTAATAGGAGTGCCAAAGCGGCTTCCTTGTCTCATCAATCATCATAAAATTGTAGCTTACTAGATCATGTTCATGTAATAATTCTCATTGTACCATTAGATCGGTTGGATATTTTAGAATAGTTCTCTTGTTGGTTGTGTCACATGAACCTTCTTTGCATATAATGTTCCATTGGATATAAGTAGTTTTATGTATGGAAAAAATAGATCAATGTCCTTCATTGAAAACCAAATAGAACATTTGTGGAAAGGGTTCTATCGTGGTCCTCTTAACCATCTAACTTTGACCATGTTTGGCTTTGACCATGGTTTGGATTTGCTTTAACATCAATGAAAAAATCTTAGAAATATCCCTCTTTGTCTTTGATTTTAGTATTCACTCCCCCTTTGACATCAATGGTAAATGGGATGCTCCCCCAAACATTATTTCTCCCTTTGATTGCATCTTTACCATATGTATTGACATGTGCTCCCCCAATCTGTACTATCTCTTTTTGTTGTGCATGATAGATAATGTTGTTTGAAGATGACCACTCTTTGTTTTTGGAGGCTTTGATGAATCTAAATATCTAGAAAGTGAAAATGAAGATCTTTTTCAGTCATAGAGAAAATACTTTCCAGAGATGGGCTACTATTTTGAAATTATCTTGGCACAATTATCTGCCAAAGAAATTTAAGAGATTCTCCAGTAACTTTTGCTTCAATTCCTCAGGCAGATGCTAAGGACTCCTAGCATTGCAAGAAAAGTGATGATAGTTTGCATTCTCCATTCAACTTCTTCAAGCCTTAATAGGTATGTATTGATTCAAAGGAAATAATATGCTATCTTGAATTTTTTTTTGTTGCCTTTGCACAAATCAATTCTGGAGGCATAGATACGAGGTCAAAATCCCAATGATCCTTTGGAATGTAATTACCTTAATCTTCAATCATTCTATAACCAAGAATGTAATGAGAAAAAAATTATAAGCTTATTTAGAAGCTTATTAGAAGCTTATGCCTCTTAAAAATAACTTTTTATCCATCAAATTTAGTAAAAAATGCAACTTCCAAGCCTTATTTTTAAGAGAAAATTGCCAGGATTTCCAATGATCTCATATTCAAATTCAAGATCACCATATTTTGGATATATCCATCCAATATGCCACTTTATAAATGGACCAAACATCATCTTTCCCATGGAAATAATCCTTTATGCTTAGCTTTTCTCCACTTCAATATGTGAGAAAATGTGTTCACGCCTTCAATAGTATCAATTTTTTCCCTTTTAAGAATTCCACAAGAAATAGGTATGTTTTCATCCCTCCACTCCTTTTTCTCCTTATTATATGGACATCAATCCAACCAGTTGATTTGACATTTTGAAGGATCTTGTGTAAATAAATTTGTTGATCTGAAGGTAAAATCGAGCCATTCCATTTATATTATCATATATAGCCCAAATTTTCCCACTTTCAATGTCAATTTTTGTTTAGATTTTGTCAAAGCCATGGAAATTTGGATCAGGAACATAAAAAAAGAATCTATGGTTTTGGAGAGGAGGAACCACTATGAGATTTGGGATAACTTCCTTTATCATATTCTATTATAGATGCATGTCCACTACCTTTCCACCAATTCCTTTCGACAAGACATGTTAAGTTGCTTCCTTAAACTGATTTCCCAAAAGGAATGTGGGTTTAATGGATTAGTCACCTTGAATCTAGACTATTCCTCTTCAAGTTGGATGATTAGCATTAAAATATTTCCTCACATGACCTTAATACTATTTTAAGTATTATTTTATTCATACATATCATGCTTGTTAACCAATTCTATCCCTTGTGGCTTTATATTGTTTAAAGGTTTAAGAAGATGTCACCAAAAAAATACTGACAAAGGTTATCATGACTCCAAGACAATAATACAACTTGTGTCATTACAACTTTTGGTTTTGAGTGCTCACAACTCTTCACTTTTGTTATTATTTTCACCAATTGTTCACAAGAATGAAATTTATCTCGCTCGTTGGATTTAAAATCTAATGGTTATAAAAATAATAAAATATTGTTTTATTCATGACAACAACAATATTTGACAAATCTAAATTTGAAACCCATGTGGGAAGAGAATTAAAAAATAATAAATGCAAGTTTTCTTCATGACAACAACATTATTTAACAAAACTATATTAGAAACCCACGTGGGCAGAGACTTCAAAACGAATAAAATGCAACTCATCACATCAATTTGTTTTCCTTTGTTACCATTAGTTGTGAAGAAGACTTGGAAATCCTCTAGGAAGACAATAAATATCATGGCATTAAGCTACAAAAATTCCCCCACCACCATCCAACTAGATTGTATGTTGCTTGTACTAATCTTCATAGTTATGTAGTGGCTTCAATCAAGACTACAATGATCTTCACAAGAATTATGCTTGCTCTTGTACTGATTGCAAATTTTCACAACCAAAACATATTTTCCTTGGAGCACTCAATCTTGAAGATGATTTAATAATTTGTGCATTGTGCACGCAAGACCAAGTCATGCTCTTCTATATTTGGTTCTTCTTGTTTTCTTCTCCAAACTTTTGTGGAATTTTCTTTGTTCCTAGTAGGAATATTTTCTTCTTTGAATTAATGACGAGATCATATCATGTTGCTTCTGCAATCACGTGCTATGTGTCCAATATTGTGACATTATAGATATTGTAAATGAGCTTTTTTTGTAGCAAATAAGTCCTTTGGTTTTATAGCTTGTAAAATAATTTATGGAAGATTGATAAGGACTTGTTTTGTTATAATCACTCTTGGTATAGGCCCTACAATCTCTAACCTTATGCCTGAAATTAGCACATGAAAAACAATGTCCAAAGAATATGGTTTGATGCTTGGATGAGAAGACTTACCTTGATGGTTTCTTGAAATCGCTTTGCCTTGGAGGAGGTTCAATCTTGGTTGATTCACATTTTTACTTGAACTAAGAGAATATTAATTGAGAACATCAATATAACTTCTTGAAAGGTATCACTTGCAACATTCTTTTGGCTTTCATTGTAATTTTTCCTTTGAAAGACGATGACTTTGACTTTAGGATTTTCTTCAAATTTAAACTTTGGGGATTTGGGGCTTATATCTTCTTTGCATGGAGATTCACATGCATAACCAAGTCCCCTTTTGTCAAAGGGTGATCTCTGATGGCTAAGAATTTCGTTCAATGATTAAGAACTCTTTAGATTCTCGAATAGCTTGTCAAATTCATTTCTCAATGAGACAATCTCTTCTTCAAGCTTCTTATAATATTGTTTTTTCTTCATCATGTGGATATTCATTACTTCTTATATTTTATTTTCTTCTTCTAGATGAATCTTTAAGCAGGTGACTTCTACTTCATATCTCCTTTCTTGTTGATCAAATTTTGCTTCAATCTTGTTAAAATCCTTAGATATTTCCTCTACTTAGAGTCTTAGGAGGATAACTTCTTCCTTTGTACAATCAAGGTCTTGATTCTTCTCTTCAATTTATTTATTTTATTTTCTCAATTTATTTATTTATTTTAGAGTAGCCACAAACTCTATTTCAAGGTATACTTCGACCTCTACTTTAGAGCCTTCCTCATCTTCATAGTCTTTCATGCTTTTGGTGTTTTAAATTTTTCCTTCATTTATCTTCTTTAGTTCTTGATCATTTTCTTGTTCCACATACTCTCGTTATAGTTAAACTATCATAAGGATGGATTCCTCTACATAAAGCTTTTGTAGATGAGTTTTGGATGAAGAACATTGACCCATCTTGACTTTTATTGAATCAGATAGACTACTAAATATCACTTTCATTGCTTTTGTATTATATTATTTTGAATCCTTTGTAGTTAAGCTTCGAGTAACAATAGATTCCCATACCTCACAACCAAAAATCATCAAATAGTTCCTTATTTTGACTTTCCAAAGATCATACTTTGTTTCATCAAATGAAGCAACTAGGAAAAAATAATTTTCTTTAACAACTTTAGAAGGTCTTGACAATATACAATTTGAGGGGACTTCCTTTGAGTGCTTGGAGGATTTATCTCCTTATTTTTATGGATGTTATTTAGGGATATTATTTCCAATTGTTAGGTTGTGACTGAAGGAACCTACTTTGATACAAATTTTTGGTAATACCCGAGAGTGGGGGTGAATCTATTTTAGGTTAATTTACCAATTTTAAATCATCAACAAATCACAACATTAATAATACGAGATTGAACGCATAAACATGGAATATTTATAAATAAAAGAAAATAACTTTCAAGTTTTCTTAATATATAAGGAATACAATTAATTTTATCAACTCCAACTGAAACCTTCGTAGGCACCGACCTACGAAGATACCAATCCCGCAATTGAGCACCAACTCAATGAATTCATGGGCACCAACCCACATGAGACACTAATATCCTAGCTAAGTACCATCTCAACAAAATTCATGGGCTACCAACCCACAATATACTCCAATATCCAGTTGAGCACCAACTCAACTCCAATTTTTTCTTTGGATCTGTTATTGATCTTCTGGTCTGCAACAATTCCTTCTACATCAATTGTTCGCCACTACACCACACAATCTTCAAACTGGCACTCTCAACTCTGAATATAGCCACCTGGACTACACTTGAATTATCTTCTTCTCCAGATGTTTTCAACCTATTTTATCCCATACCTTGCAACTCATAGGTTTTCACTATCACATTTGGTTCTATTTGTCCACAACTAGGTCTGAGGGTTAACTTTGTTAAACACCCGATAGTACGGTTTTTCAATCTAGGTCTTAGGCTTGCTGAAAACCATAATATTTCTAATGGCCTGTGTTCAAGTAAACACCACTCTAGTTGAAGAGTAATAAGCAATCTAACATAATCAACTTCATTCAAATTTCAATTTTGTGTGCTATCAATACTTGCATTTCAGTAGTTTCTCTATTTATCTATCCAAATCAATATAGGAAGGAATATTGTATTCTTGGCATATCCAACACCAACCACTATCTATGTTATAAAATCCCTCCTTGTCTCTTCTTTAAAAGAAGCATTTCAACAGCTTGAAATCCTATTAGATCCGCAACTGGTGCCCACGTTTCTGCCCCTCAGTCATCCTTATTTAAGTATATATTGTAGTAGTTATATAGTCAAATTTTTTCAAAACTTCAAAAGCTTCAGGTCTGATTGTGTGTATTTTCAAGTCAAATCCTTTCACTCCTGTTATAGGTCAATTTGGGCACCATTCCCAATGACCTGGTTAACTGGGCATCATCTCCAGGACCGATGATCAAGGGTCTATCATTCCCTATAATCTCAGTTGCTATATTCCCTAAGACAGGAAACAACATAAATCAAACAAGACTTTCATCAAGCAAGGGTTTCCATGGTTTCAAGCTTATTATTAATTAACATATGAGAACTCACCAACGTAGGCTCTAAGGGGCCTACGTGTGTCGCATATGAAAGTAGCTCCATTCAAGGCAGCTATGTAGAGCATTTCCTAACATTCAAAGGTGTGTTGGTCACATTGGGAGCGAAATTCTCATTGTTTCGGAATCTCCACTTGGCTAGTGCCTTCTAGAAGGGTTCACATGTGTCAAGCTTCGGATCCAAATGTCCATTTGACATCTACATGACTGGAAACATGTCTTGCCTATTTTTGGAATGTTATTGATTACAGAGCAACCTACAGTTCATCTATAAATTGAACACAGATCTAAGTGTTTGAGGAGGAATAATTTGAGTAGAGAAATGTTGGAGAATTTTCAATAGAGATTTTGATTTGTGGAGCTGCTACTAGAGAGATTTATGCTGTGATGAGACTTGGGAACTCTGCTGGAAGGTTATTTCAAATCAGTCACTAGGTTGTAACCTCTCCTTCTATCATCAATAAAGAGTACTTCTTGTTTTTCCCTACATGCATCTATGTTTACTTTGATTTTCCATATTGCAAGATCTTGGTTGATGAATGTAGTTTATGCTTAACTGATTTAGCTAACTAGATTGAATAGATATCTATATTATTGCATCTTCTGCTGTTTTAGTGTTCTTTCTTGCAGGAATCATTCAGCCAACAAAACCGTTTGAATTTGAAGTTGTAGCAGAAGCGACAGAAATGAGCCATTTGGATGCGACTGAAACAAGTAAGCATCCAATCCTCTCTGTGTATATGTTCTGAGTTAGGAGAAATGGTAGTATAGTCTTTCAACTGTTGTTCTAGGCTAACACCTGACTAGGGAAGCATAATTTATCCGTAGATTATGATTCTGGCCCAACAAACTGGCGACTTCGCTAGGGAGAACTTCTCTTGTTTATAGGTGTTTTAGTCTCTGATTTGATTTCTAAATCCAC
The DNA here is from genome assembly GCA_034641835.2 of Pinus albicaulis. NCBI lineage: Eukaryota > Viridiplantae > Streptophyta > Pinopsida > Pinales > Pinaceae > Pinus > Pinus albicaulis. Next base: position 369,436,232 of record CM076575.1, read on the forward strand.
CCAGTAGCTGTTTCACATAAAGATTAGACTTTTTCAGAGCTTAATTTGCAAATTTAGTGAGCCAAACAGTAGCTTTTTCTTTGTTTATTGCACCCAACGCACCCTTAGTCAGGGCACAGTGCTTTGCAGAGCACAGTATCCCTTCCAAGCTTGCGTTGTAGAGCACTGTCTCCCCTTGGAGACTGCGATGGCTCCTGAAAGGGACCAAATTCCCTTGAATCTGACTTTGTATCTTGCTTCAGTTATGTTTGCTAATTTTTTCTCAAAAGTTTGATGCTCAATTGACCAGTAACTCTATATACTTCTTCTCCTTTGACTGAAATTTTTTTCAATGTTGTTTTAAAAAGTTTTTCATTATCATTGACAAGTTGATTTCAAAGTACTTTTTATGGTCGCATTAAGAATCATTTGCTTTCGAAATAGGAAATTGTCGTAAAATCTTCATTTCCTTGATATGAGAAATTGTTCTTGAAGTCCTCATTTTTCATTCAAAAGAGAAATTGTTGTTTGTATTCTTCGTTTCTTGAAAGTAAAGAGCATTTCGATTATTGATTTAGTGCACCTAGTTTCTTTTCTGCATTCATAACATTAAGGAAACTGAAAAGAAAAACTTGCATTTGCATGTAGGATTGTGTGTTTTTTGCAAAAGGAACATTAGGAAATCTGCATTTAGTTTGTGATTCATTGATTTTGTTTTTGTTCATTGATTTGTTTGCTCACAAATTATTTGCTCTTTTTCCAACAAACTAGCGTTCTCTTCCCTTAGTAGCTAGGTTCTTCATTGAAAAAGCTGAAAGTGAAAGTTTGTTTATCATTCTTAACTGCATTTTAGGAATTTTATATACATCATCATGGTGAACATGAAAGGAAAATTGTTAAGCAAGATCAACATAAAATAAATCTCAATTTACTTAACAACGCATTGGAACATTAATGATAACATTTAGAATGTCTAGGCTAGAGACGTGTTCCGGCGTCGTAAAACATAGCAGCTGTCGTTAACTTGTCTGTGATACATTCTGAGTGTGATACCTCACTCCACGTATGTAAGTATATCGTAGCTCATCCACGTACTCTCGGGTATATCGGGCGGTGTTACAGTACGATAAGTATAAAGGGGTGTTCTCACTGTGCGGTTTCGCATCAGACAACGCTAATACAAACTTGGTCCTCCACATACCTTCAAGTATATTTGGGAGGACAAATTTTAGGTGCTATACATCCATTGTGAACCGAGTCGGTCACCCTGAAATTGTGATACACCAAACATAGCATTCGGGGAGATTACCTGCCCGTACTTCTTGGTTCGCCAGGAGGTATTCTATAGTTCACAGTTTCTTGGTAAACCTTTTTTCCTAGCATTACCCTCTTTTTGTTTATTTGTTTTTGGATAAAATAAATCATTAATTATGGAAGAACACAATCCTACCCCTCGTCGTTCATGTATTTTAGCTTTAAAACCACCTTTACCACTGGAAGTTATTTCTGTTAGGTAAAGGCGATCACGATTTGTCGAATCAAGTACAATTCATACCTCTAGCAAAACATCATCATTTAAACTAGAGTTAGCTCAAATTGTTTCCACACATCCCGGTTCATCTACTGTTGACGAAACAGAGTCTTCACAGCTACCCGTGGTCATGATTCATTCAATTGCTAATAACATACCTCCTGGACCCGAAGTTGTTCAATCAAAAATTGATCTAGATCCTGTCTCCTCTTTGCTAGAAAATCTGAATCCTGAACAGCCGGAAGTTGTTCCTACTTTGGTCACTCCACAAATTTCTGTAGCCACTGAAACTCCTATATCACACAGTCAACTGTCTGAAATATATTTTGGGCCTGACGATGAAGTTCTTCCTCCTGGTTTAATCGCAATCGAATAAATCCCACAACCTGATACACCTTTAATTCAAACCCATTTTGGGGGAGACCTTTACCTGTACTAGTCATTTCCTCAATTGTTTCCATCTAATTTTGTTGATCCCATTGCCATTCAATCTCCTGTTGATTTCGAAGAGTATACATTTGGTCATAAAACTATGTCTGAACCGACATCTTTGGTTGGGTATGCTGTTCCAACTACGTCAGCTCCTACCCTTGCTACTCCGTCGATGTTCACAACTTCACCAGAGTCATATTTGCACGGTGGCCCTTCGGTCCCAATAGGCTACAAATCATTGTCTGGTACTTTATTTGGTCAATCTTCAAGACCATGGTCATTACCAATGTCATCATCTGGTGTTTTAACTAGTAGTCCTATAGTTAGTACTAAATGACTTGAGTCATTACATCCATCATCAAGGCAATATCAAGTCAGTCCTTATGGGTCAATTTCTTTAAGTACCATATCAACTGGACTCCTAGCATTCAGAGAACAATATTTTCCATCTTATTATCCTTTTTATGCTGGGGGGCAACCTATGGTCACCCAATACGACAGTACTCAGTCACATTTTGGTCAAACTAATGTTAACATGAATGTTTGTCAATGGTAGCCCACTCTGCCTATTCAACCACAAACAATTGTCCAATCATATCAACCAATTCAACCTATTACACCCACTTCCATACCGCTTGTTAATTCATCTATACCCCAGTTATAGAATCAAAATATTGTACATCAACCTTATCAAGCAAGTTCTTCGACTCAATATCACCAAATATTGGGTCAACATACTCAAAATCCTTTGGTTAATTTACAACAACCTGTATCAGGGATCATTTACTAACAATCTGGTGTACCATTTTATGGGATGTCACAAACGCAACCTGGTTATACATATCAACCGAATCCAACTTATACTAATTTGGGTTATAACATTGGTGGACAGACCCCTTGGCAGCCACAGGCGCAAATTCCTGAAACTTCATATCAACAGGTAACATATTCAGGTTTTGGTCAACAGAACTCTCAAGCATTTGCTATGCAAAACAACCCCTATCTAGGTTACCAGTAACAAATCCCATATGCCGGTGCTCAAAGACCTATTGCCCAAGCAATTCCATCTTATCCTGGCTATGCTCAACCTGACCTTAATAGAGAGTTGCCTTTTGTTGCAACCTTGGAATTACCAGATTTAAACCGGTTAACCAATGATCCTATCAATTATGCTCCTTGGTGGCCAGTGATACCACATAAATTACCCTCTGATATTCCTAAATTCAATGGAAACTATTGAGAAGATCCAACAACACATGTTATGACTTATCATTTATGGTGTTCATCAAATTCCCTAAATTATTATTCTGTTCGATTACGTCTTTTCCAGCAAACGCTCAGAGGTCTGACAGCTAAATGGTACATTGAATTACCTAGAGCTTCTTTCGACAATTTCACTACCTTAGATACTGTCTTTTTGACCCATTTCCAGTTACCGATCAGATACGAAATTGGAATGAAACTCTTGACCAACTTCAAACATAGTAATGCTACTCACATTTCAGATCATATTCATGAGTGGCGTCGCCGTCGACGAATGGTTAAGACATTTTTTCCTGATCAGCTCCTTGCTGAATGGTTCATAAAATCCCTGTTACCATCTATAACAGAGGATGTGGCTAAAGGTGGCGTCGTCACAAAAGAACAAGTTATCGCTTGTGCCCAATATTTAGACTTGATTTATACTCAGTCTAGCACGCTCTATGAAAAAATCCCAAATGCGTCGCGATCTAATTTCAATGTTCCTCTTCAAATAAAGGACTCTCAAGCCGGAGATGGCTTGATAGGCACTGAAAACACACACCACCCTACTGCATCTGATCCTGCTCCTACTTCTGAAATTAATGCCATGTCCTTTCATAAGCAACCAGGAGGTAAGAAAAAGGGGAAATCAAAGAAAAATCAAACTTCTAACACACAAGAACGATCATATGATCAACTGTCAGGACCACGGAAACCTCGTTATCCATGCATAATCTGTAACGAGGAAAATTTTGTTAGGGATTGTCCTCACCGTGCTGAAGTCTCAAAAATCATCAAGACTTCTCATGCATTAGCTGTGTTGACAGAACCATTTCCAAATCCAGACACAAATTTGATTGCTACGGATCCAACTCCTAGTTCCCAAGTGTTAATGTTATCCACTATAGAACCTTCACAAGATATTTTGGTGTCAACGCGGAATAAAGAATATGGTAGTCCTGCCACTGATCAACCTACTACCTCGACAACGAATCCATCTAATGAATCGGTACCACCTCCTGTTATTCCTAAATTGACGATTAAGCCACTAAAGGAAGTAATTCATAAATCGACATATAATCCTCAAGCAAGAGTTGCACAAAATTATAATATAGTTGAATATTTGGCTCAATCTCCTTCAGCTATGTCTGCTCTTGAGGCTTTATTGTCAGCCATTGGTGGAATTGATCCGACTGATTCTAATCTTGTCATCTTTAATCATACGGGCTATGTGCCGCATTTACCAGCAGAACTGGCATTCTCCATCCAAGTAAATGTTCTCAATCACCTTGTTCATCGCACTATTATTGATGAGGGAGAATCTACGTGCATTATGTCTCTAAACTATTGGAAGTTACTTGGCTCGCCGCGATTATCACAATCATCAATGACATTGAAGGCTTTTGATGGAAGAACATATAAACCTTGTGGTATTATCAATAACTTGCAAGTTGAATTAGGGGGAAAAATAGTAAGTATTGATGTTGAGGTTGTTGACGGAAGCCTTGACTATAATATTTTACTTGGAAGACCATGGGTATATGCAATGACTGCTATTGTTTCTACATATTTTAGAATGGTTTCCTTTCCTCATAAAGGTACTATTATGGTCATTAATCAATTATCCTTTTTTGCCTCCGATTCGTAGGTAACTAGAAGCGTTCTGTATATTCACTTACCCCAACTAGAAATCCAGAACATTGGTGTAGGACTCTTAAAGGATTCCACTCTTATGGGAACCTTTGCATTACCGTCGCCTGCGACGTCGGCAGAAATTGCAAGCATAGAGACCTGCTAGGTGATCTCTTCCACTCTATCTGGCTTAAGGGAGAGTATGGGTGTTTCTGATATTTCTACGTTGGATGATGTTTTACCGCTCAGCCCCATTGAGCTACAATAGCAATCAATCTATTCATCTTGGGCGGCAAATCCGAAATCAGCGTCACCAAGTGTTTGGGTTGATCGTTCATTAGATTTTGGTACTCCATCTGATCCATTTTCCTCAAAATTTTTGACAGATGAAAATATTTTGGAAGCTATGATGGCAGAAGGAGAACCATGGGAATATTATCATCATCATTCCCATCTTCTAGATTATGAAGAAAATAATCTTAATGAACTATATCACCCATCCATTCAAAATTTCTTTTCAAATTCTTTTCCGATTAATGCAATTGAATCCGAGCAAAATTTATCAAATATTGAAGAAACGATTTCTATCGATATTTCGACTAAACCTGGCATTGTAGAAAATATTCATGTCGATGTATCTTGTTCTCCATCAGAACTTGATTCATATCGCTCTCTTTTTCGTGAATTTCGTGACGTATTCGCTTGGTCTTACGAGGAAATGCCATGCATAGATACTAGTATAGTTGAATACACTATTAATATGTATCTTGATGTCAAACTGGTGCGTCAACAGCTTCGTCCTGTTCATCTGAAGAAAGCCGCTGCCATCAAAGCAGAAGTTGAAAAAATTTTGCGTGCTGGTTTCATTTACCCTATTCTGCTAACTGAGTGGGTTTCCAATATTGTTCCTGTTATGAAAAAACAAGGAACCATTAGAGTGTGCGTTGATTATCGGAATGTTAATCATGCTTGTCCAAAAGACAACTATCCTACTCCCTTTATCGACCAGATCATTGACAATTGTGTTGGATGTGAAACATTTTCTTTCATGGATAGATTTTCCAGCTACAATCAAATCAATATCCGCCCAGATGACCAACATAAGACAACATTCATCTGTCCCTGGGGCACATTCGCATATAGGAAACTTCCGTTTGGTTTAAAGAACGTTGGGGAAACTTTTCAGAGAGCAATGGATTATGCTTTCAACGACATCAAGCACATTGTTCAACCATATCTAGATGATTTACCAGTGCATTCACGAAATCAGACTGATCACCCGATGCATTTGAGAGCCATTTTCTTACGATGTCGACACTACAAGATACACCTCAATCCACATAAATGTGTGTTTTGTGTTGGTTCTGGTCGATTGCTCGAATTCGTAGTCTCAAAAGAAGGAATTCGAATAGACCCACTGAAGGTACAGGCCATTCTTGATTTGCCTGCACCATCAAACCTACTTCAGATACAGAAACTGCAATGAAAGGCTAACTTCCTGAGAAGGTTCATTCCAAACTACGCTGAAATGGCTAAAGGATTTACTCGATTATTGAAAAAGGGGGTTCCCTTCCATTGGGACCAAGTTGCGCAAGCTTCTTTTGATGCTTTCAAGGACCATCTTATCTGAGCGTCATTAATGTATCCTCCAAATTATCAAAACGATTATTTCCTATATATTGCCGCAGCTGAAACGACCATCGCTATGGTTTTTGTCCAAGTAGAAGAAGGAATTGAACATCCGATCTATTATTTGAGTCGTAATCTCAATGATACGGAAGTTAAGTACTCGTACGTGGAAAAGCTTGCCTTGGCAGCTGTTATTATATCATTCACCCTCTGAGTCCTAAGAAAGCTTATAAAGGCGGATCATCCGACAGCATAAAGAGGTGAATAGTTTAAAATATGTGAGGGGGTAAATATGAAAAGAGATCCATATATGAAAGGGGATAAGGCACTATATTATAATGCAGATTGGCGGCAAAGTTTTAACCGAAATAAAAAGGGTAAAGGTGCAAGATAGTGGTACTAGGCAGGGCCCGCACATGTTTCGCACATTCATAAGAGAGGGACGCGTGAAAAAATTCTGGGGGGGTCAAGGATGGTAAGGGGAAGGCGAAATCTTCCCCCCCCGGAATTCTAATGACGTGGCATAAAAAAGAGACCTGAGGTAAATATTATGCGAGGGAAGCGGCCGCAGGTCTGAAGCTGCTACAAAACCCCTCTGGCTTTTCTAGTGGGCCCAATCACGATGTACACCTGTCACTACGATCCAACAGTAAGGTAAGTCCTAGGACACCTGGTACATGACCAGTACCGACATTTAACCCTGTTAGCCACCTATAATATTTTGTTATACCAAAAGGTGGCTAAGATATGTTTTGAGCCTTCAAAGAAAAAATTTCATCACTAAAAGTTGTTGGCTTTTGAAGACTCCTTGAAGGCCTTCTGCCTTTGTCCAAAATCCTCATTGTTGTTCTCATCTCATACTCTGAAATTTCTGCTGAAATACAAAGAAGAAACTGTTGCAAAGCCATCCCTTTTCCCTTTCTCCCACTCGAAATTAACCTTCTTTTCCTTTCCTTTTTTCCCCATATTTTTCCTCTATTATTCATATTTTCCTTTCTTCCCTTCATAAATCACCCTTCCCATGGTTAAAAACTCACTTTTAACCCTTTCGGCACCCTTTGTTTCCATTAAAAAACCGTGAAAAATCATAAAAATACAAGTCTTTTTATAGACTTAAGCCCCTTGGGCTAAGTCCAAACCACTTCCCCACCATACGCTTTGGGTCTGCAACCACTTACTAAATACGATAAAGTGCTAATCGCATCGAAAAGAATCGAAGATGCAAGTCTTTGCCATACTCCAAAAGTTTCGATTGCAATTAGCCTTGCTGCTTAAAACCCGATCGCATCGTTTATTTTATATATCCAGTAAGCCCGCCTCCGGCGCTTAAAACATTGTAAATTTTCATTACTGTCCTTCTTTTTCCTTTATAAAACCAAAGAACCCGCTTATCCAAAGTTTCAACTTAAAAGCTTGAAGTCACGTGTTAAATATAAAAGGGTTAGTTTAAAAAGACCGATCGCGCAATCGTAATCGGGAAAATTTCAATGGGTTGATCGAAAGGACCAGGCCCAAAGTTTCGATTGCGATTGGGCCCGCAGTTTCGATTGCGATTAGGCCCAAAGTTTCGATTGCGATCAGGCCCAAAGTTTCGATTGCAATTGGGCCCGCAGTTTCGATTGCGATTAGGCCCGCATGCATTTATTTTTTCCCCCGATTGCTGTTCCTCTGATTCGCTCCCCGTCGTTGATCTAATCCTCGGATCCAACAGTTATCATTTAATCGCCTCTCCCCTCCCGATTGCGCAATCACATCGGAGTTTTATTTTCAATCGCATCCCCTTTTCTGTCACCTCCGATTGAGACCCTCCGATTAGATCTGGACCGTCCACGTGTCCAGATCGCACGGTCCAAAACTACTCCTCTTTATTCTTCTCCCGCTATCCTTTTTGCCTTTCTATGCAGATCTCCACTGTTGGTTGCCTTCATCCGACGGCTTCGCTCCTCCCCCACCATCTGAAGCAGTTTTAACCTATTTCCGCAGGATTTCTTAACTATTTTTGTGTTTTGCAGGCGTTTTAATGGTTTTCCATTGTTTAATGAAAGAAAGCCGAGGGTTGGGAAAGACGTTTCCTGCGCCCTCGAGCTGTTAAAGAGAACCATTTGCGGGGTTTCGCTTCATTGTTTTCTCAATGCTTCATGGGCATTGATGCCTTTAAAAAGCCCAGTGCGGCCTACACATCGACAAGACACTGTTTTAATTCAAAAACAGTTAAAGAGTATCAGTTTGAAGACAGAGCACAGCAGAAGAAGATTGAAGACATTTTTTGTGGGGATTACGGCTAAAATAGTTATTAAAAGCCTAATCCCCAATCTAAAACATAGTTTAAAAGAAAATCATAAATGTTTTGATGACAGAAAGGTTTCCACCGCTTCAACTGAGGTGAATTGATTCCTCAGCTACTACAAAGAGCCACCTGTTGCCTCAAACCTTTCAAACAGAGGCCGAAGTTATTGATTCAGGGAATATCTGCCTCCAGCGCTACCAAGAAGTTAATTCTGCCAAAGGAGTGTAATTGAAAATAGCTGCAGAGTTGCTCCGGACGGAACATAGAGCCTCAAAGTCAAATAAAGCTCCCGCCGAGCTTTGATATTAATTGTAAAACATTAATACAATGATCCACCTGTACACTTCTCCATCGAACCCCTCAAGGGACCGAGAAGTCATTTAATCTGTATTAATAGTTCACGAGATATTTTTGTTAGTTCTCACCTCCTCATATTCCTATAAGTACTTCTGCATAAGATGAAAAGGTTGGTTGCTGTTTGATCACAAGTTGTAATATTGAAACTCTCTGAAATAAATATACAAGTCTGTTGAAGTTCAAAATAATTTGGAGTCTTGGATGTCTTGATGATGCTGTTGCATGTCTGTTCCTGAGAAGGCTCTATCATTGGATCCATGAGCTTGGCTGTTGGTGAAGTGCTCTGAACTATTAAATGTTTTTTCCCTTGTTTTCATTATGTTCCATAATTTCTTACTACAGTAGGCTGAAAGTTTTAGGCTAAGAAATGACTCCTGGAAGCACCTTACACCTGTTCACCCTTCACTGTTTTATGTTTTCTTCTGCTGAAGTATTTTAGAGGCTTTAAAACTTCTCTTTAGTCTTCATGCTCGTTTATTTCCTTGATAGCTCAAACAGTCGGTTTCAGCATGTTATGGTTCTCCCTGCTTGTCTGCCATCACTTGAAAGCCATTATTGAAATCTCCCTTCGAAGTACCATTGTCTTAAGTTAACCAAAGAGGTCGGTTTTGATCTTACCCTTTGCCCCTGCTTAAACAGTTATTTTGAAGGTATTTATAGTTGCAAACACAGATGTTATTTAGGTGTTCCCTCTTCTATGAATTCAACTATCAGTGAATCTTTCATGTTTTCTAAATCCTTTAAAATAAGATCTTTGAGGAAATAGGGTGTTCCCCGAATCTTAGATTTCATTTTAGAAGTTGTCTTGAAATCATTATTTGCTTAAAGAATGTTTGTGGAATTTATGGTTAGCCCTGTCTATCAAATATCTCTTTATTGTTAAGTCATGTTTCTAAAGTTCCCTTTGTTGAGAATTAATTTTCTTTTTCCAAATCATTAATTTCCATCTCATTCCAAAACAAAGGATCCTGTGGCCAAGTTAGATTTGCCCTTTGATATCCCATATCCCTTGAAGAGTTTGTCATGATCTTATTTTGACTCCATTGCCCAATGAACCGGATATTTCCTCTTTCTGTCTATCTTTCCTAGACCTTTCATATTCTACTGTATCAACTCAACCCAACCAAACAAACATCTACACGTAATAACTAGTCTAAAATCCATATCCAAAGCAAACAAGATAAACCTTTGCAAACAAATATTTGAGAGATCCCTCTCTGAGAACAGGAGGACTAAATCCTGGAACTCTAAAGATTGGTTCTGATGTTGCCTTGTCTTTTGATTTGCCAAACTGTCAAAACACGGGACACCAACATAATGGCGATCACGGTGGGACATGCTGAGAATTAGAGGTTTGCGAAACCTTTCCTTCAACTTTAGGTCCAGTATAACATAAGTAACTTTCTTCAAGCACTGCCTAACATAATGGCGACCATACTAGGGAACTTTAACTCAGAATCTCTGGTTCCATGACAATTGTTCTATTTTGCAGCTGAGCCACCAGAACCTAACATTTCTGGCGACTCCGCTGGGGATCTGAGTGTTGTTAATACCTTTTAGAGGCCTCAGAAGACCCTTTATTCGTGAACATTTTGAGAGTAAAAAGCAGCCTTTTCAAGCACTACCAAGAAATGGTAACCATGATGGAGCTTGTTTGAATCAGTGACAAACTAGGCCAACCCTAGGTTTCTCTTAAGACTTCATCTAACCTTGAAAAATCAGTTGGCTTAGCCAGAAGGATAGACTGTCTTTGTTTCATAACCGTAGCTAAGTTTTGAGGCAAAGTTAGGACATTCTTCTAAACCATAAATAAAACAATTCAAAAAAACACCCAAAAATATTTCAGATTGGAATTAAATAAACATGGTGGTGGACCATAAGACCTTTTACCTCTGAAAGGAGCTAAAAATTTCCACTTGGCGACTCCACAATCCTAGCAGACCTTAAGACTCCGCTGGGAAGAACCCTTATCATTATAAAATCATTCAAACTCAGTTAGAGGACTGTGGGATTTGAAATTTGTGTAAAACAGATTAGTTAACCTCTCAAAGATTGTCATACCTGGTTGAAATTTTCTTGTTATTTGGGTCTAAAAAATTACAGCATAGTGGCTCCTAGAAAGATTCACACTAGAGCCCATCCTGACCCTGATCCACCTGAGATAGTTGATAACCTAGAAAGCATCCTTAGGAAGTCTCCGAAGATTAAATCTTCAACTGTTTTCATATCACCCTTGAGAGCTAATTCAGTTCCTGAGAATCTTACAGCTCTACAAGAATCATATGGTGGTGGAACCATAAAACATTTTACCTCCTTAGGAGCTAAAAATCTTCCACCTGGCGACTCCACACTCTGTAACTCCCAGAAGACCAAATGACTCCACTGGTAAAAGACCCTGAACTGATTGACCAGACACAGTGACCTCTTTTTTTATTTACAAAAATGATTCCAAGAATACAACGAAGATATGCCCCAATGAGTAGAGATCATATCCCTGGGTTTCCACATAAGATGCCCCGGGTGAATTGGGATGACAACCTGCTTGTTTTCCAAGGTGAAAAGTTTGATGACCCTCTATTACATCTCATCAGATTTCATATACATGTATGGAGGTTGAAAGTTGAATGGCATGAAGACTGCCTAATGAAAATGTTCATGTTAACATTAGAAGGAAAAGCTAGGGATCGGTATGAATGCTTAAGATCTAGTAGTTTGCTTTCTTTAAGAGATATTGAATATGTGTTCTATGAGAACTATAAAGAAAACAATACATCATTATCATTGGGTGAAATATATTATGATCCATCACAAAACATCACCCAACACATTATAGATAATGAGGAAGATTTGGAAGAGATGCATCCGGAAGATCTTTTAGCAGCAATTCATGCTTTTAATCTACTATTGAAAATTTTTAAGAACATAGATGAATCACTTGAGGAAGAAAACAAACAAGAAGTAAAGAACATTCCTCAAGATTTTCCTGAAAACGTAGATAATGATTCATCATCCCTTATAACTGAGGCTCAAGAAGACATCCAGCCTCAAAACCAGTCTTCACATAGAGAACTTTGTTGTATAGATTTAGAAAGTTCTTTTGTAGATCAGAATAAAAAGGAGCCTGTTGAAAACCCAATATGTTTGGCTGATGAAATTGTTTATCCTGATAAATCTCCAAATTTTGATTAGTCTGATGATGATGATGAGTTCCAAGAAAGAACTAATCATGCAGGGCAACCAGCATTTGATTGGTGTTATGAGTTTCACCATCTCCAGCTTGAAAGCCAAAAAAATCCATTTCAATCCATCACTAATGGTTTTCACATAGTTGGGAGTCAGCAGCCTTTCAACTCAGAAGGTGAAGAGAAGAGCAATAAAGAAATTTTTGAGCAAAAGGATCTCCCTCTTGGAAAAAAGGAAACCTTTAACAACCCCCCTGATCAAGAATATAATAACCTCTTCACAGAGTTTAGCCCATTTAATCCAAGCATACAAGGGCTACAAGAGGAAAACACTGTCAAATATAATGAGTCCTCCAGTTCAGAAGATGATGCAGAGGAAGGAGAAAAACAAATAGAAGACTATCCTGCTATGGATATATCATCTTCTCAAGAAGAAACTTCTCCCTTCACTGATATTAGTCTGTCATTTAAAGAGCCTGAATTTATATCAGAAGCAAGCATGTGTTTAGAGAAAGAAAATATTTCACAGTTTGCTATTGTGCAGGTTAAGGATGACGAGGCTTCCAAGAAAAATTATAAAGAGATGCCCCTCAAAGCTAAAGTCTCGGAAGTAGACAGTCTACCAGACATGGAGGGCCAAAAAGAAGAGAATATTCATCTTTTCTTTGTTGATCCTTTGGAGAAGTGTGTGGAAATCCCAACTGGCTCAAATTATCAAGCATTGATCCTTTGCAAGAGCCGGAGACATGAAAAGTTGTCACCTTCTATGATAGCCTTGATATTGAAGGATAACCTTCAATATGTTCTATGGATACCTCTGACAAGCAGCCAGAGTTACTACTTCCTCTTGACATTACTCAGCTGGCTGCATTGGCATTTTTGTATCATATGATAAATGTAAATACTCCATGGTTAGAATAGGCTAGATAGGGATGTCAATAAAGCTCACTCCTGAGCATGTAGGTAGTTGTTGTTTTCTGCTTTGGAGAAAAATCAAGAATCAAAAATACAAAAACAAAGAAAAATAAAAAGAGGGCAGAAATGAAAACAAGAAAGGCAAAGCCCCATGCCAAAAAAGAGAAATAAATTCTGAAAGTGTGCAAGCTCAAATGCCACTCCTCAAAAACACACTTCTAGTTAGTCAAGCTGTTTAAACTTGACTAATTAGCTTTAAATTTTTTGCTGATAGGTTAGTGAATTTGATTTGCCAAACTGTTTAATCTTGGCTTATCAGTAGATAGTTTAAGTTAAGAATGAAGGCTAAAACATGTTCAAAACCTGAGCCAAAGTTTCCAAAAGGAGATGACTCAAAACTGTTTTATTTTCTGAGTCAAAGAAAGTGTAATTCTGGTTCTAAATCGCTCAAAATCTGAACCAGAAGGAAAGAAAAGACAGCTCAAACAAAGTAAAAAACAGAGCTGTGAAGAAAGGGAAGGCAGTACTTAAACTTTCAGATCTTAAGCCTTCTATTTTGATTTTAATTTTCTACAAATAATAATCTATGTGCAGCTTGTTCTTATGCCATAGATCATAGCAAGTCAAACAGCTCAATCTTGAATTGACTATTTTTAAATTTCTGTTGTAGAATTTAGAGAATGAAAGTTTGTTGGACTGTTTAATCCCAACAGACAGTAGACTAGGTAGAGAAATATCTAAGCTCAACTGTTTAATCTGAGTTCAGGGAGAAATAAGGATTAGAAATAAATTATATTTCCTGCTTTCAAAAGAATAAAATGTTGTGAATAGAGTTTGCCAATCCAAGTGCACTCTGATGAAGAAAAAATGCTAGATCTGTAGGATTGGGTAGGTAGCAAGCTGGTTGATAAAGGTCCATTGTTTTCATGGCTGCCAAATATGTTTTTTGAAGAAGATCATTCAATCACAGAAGGAAAGCCCAATGGATGAGGCAACTGATCAGCCTCCCAGAAATCAAGTCTGAACTCTTGATGCCTTCAAGAAAGGCACCATCCCCAAGTGGAGCCACTGTTAGCCACCTATAATATTTTGTTATACCAAAAGGTGGCTAAGATATGTTTTGAGCCTTCAAAGAACAAATTTCATCACTAAAAGTTGTTGGCTTTTGAAGACTCCTTGAAGGCCTTCTGCCTTTGTCCAAAATCCTCATTGCTGTTCTCATCTCATACTCTGAAATTTCTGCTGAAATACAAAGAAGAAACTGCTGCAAAGCCATCCCTTTTCCCTTTCTCCCACTCGAAATTAACCTTCTTTTCCTTTCCTTTTTTCCCCATATTTTTCCTCTATTATTCATCTTTTCCTTTCTTCCCTTCATAAATCACCCTTCCCATGGTTAAAAACTCACTTTTTAACCCTTTCAGCGCCCTTTGTTTCCATTAAAAAATCGTGAAAAATCATAAAAATACAAGTCTTTTTATAGACTTAAGCCCCTTGGGCTAAGTCCAAACCACTTCCCCACCATACGCTTTGGGTCTGCAACCACTTGCTAAATACGATAAAGTGCTAATCGCATCGAAAAGAATAGAAGACGCAAGTCTTTGCCATACTCCAAAAGTTTCGATTTAGCCTTGCTGCTTAAAACCCGATCGCATCGTTTATTTTATATATCTAGTAAGCCCGCCTCCGGCGCTTAAAACATTGTAAATTTTCATTATTGTCCTGCTTTTTCCTTTAATAAACCCAAGAACCTGCTTATCCAAAGTTTCAACTTAAAAGCTTGAAGTCACGTGTTAAATATAAAAGGGTTAGTTTAAAAAGACCGATCGCGCAATCGTAATCGGGAAAATTTCAATGGGTTGATCGAAAGGACCAGGCCCAAAGTTTCGATTGTGATTGGGCCCGCAGTTTTGATTGCGATTAGGCCCAAAGTTTTGATTGCGATCAAGCCCAAAGTTTCGATTGCGATTGGGCCCGCAGTTTCGATTACGATTAGGCCCGCATGCATTTATTTTTTCCCCCGATTGTTATTCCTCCGATTCGCTCCCCGTCGTTGATCTAATCCTCGGATCCAACGGCTATCGTTTAATCGCCTCTCCCCTCCCGATTGCGCAATCGCATCGGAGTTTTATTTTCAATCGCATCCCCTTTTCTGTCACCTCCGATTGAGACCCTCCGATTAGATCTAGACCGTCCACGTGTCCAGATCGGACGGTCCAAAACTACTCCTCCTTATTCTTCTCCCGCTATCCTTTTTGCCTTTCTATGCAGATCTCCACCGTTGGTTGCCTTCATCCGACGGCTTCGCTCCTCCCCTGCCATCTGAAGCAGTTTTAACCTATTTCTGCAGGATTTCTTAACTATTTTTGTGTTTTGCAGGCGTTTTAATGGTTTTCCATTGTTTAATGAAAGAAAGCCGAGGGTTGGGAAAGACGTTTCTTGCGCCCTCGAGCTGTTAAAGAGAACCATCTACGGGGTTTCGCTTCATTGTTTTCTCAATGCTTCATGGGAATTGATGCCTTTAAAAAGCCCAGTGCGGCCTGCACATCGACAAGACACTGTTTTAATTCAAAAACAGTTAAAGAGTATCAGTTTGAAGACAGAGCATAGCAGAAGAAGATTGAAGACAGTTTTTGTGTGGATTACGGCTAAAATAGTTATTAAAAGCCTAATCCCCAATCTAAAACACAGTTTAAAATAAAATCATAAATTTTTTGATGACAGAAAGGTTTCCACCGCTTCAACTGAGGTGAATTGATTCCTCAGCTACTACAAAGAGCCTCATGTTGCCTCAAACCTTTCAAACAGAGGCCGAAGTTATTGATTCAGGGAATATCTGCCTCCAGCGCTACCAAGAAGTTAATTCTGCCAAAGGAGTGTAATAGAAAATAGCTACAGAGTTGCTCCGGACAGAACATAGAGCCTCAAAGTCAAATAAACCTCCCGCCGAGCTTTGATATTAATTGTAAAACACTAATACAGTGATCCACCTATACACTTCTCCATCAAACCCCTCAAGGGACCGAGAAGTCATTTAATCTGTATTAATGGTTCACGAGATATTTTTGTTAGTTCTCACCTCCTCATCTTCCTATAATTACTTCTGCATAAGATGAGAAGGTTGGTTGCTGTTTGATCACAAGTTGTAATATTGAAACTCTCTGAAATAAATATACAAGTCTGTTGAAGTTGAAAATAATTTGGAGTCTTGGATGTCTTGATGATGCCGTTGCATGTCTGTTCCTGAGAAGGCTCTATCATTGGATCCATGAGCTTGGTTGTTGGTGAAGTGCTCTGAACTGTTAAATTTTTTTTCCCTTGTTTTCATTATGTTCCATAATTTCTTACTACAGTAGGCTGAAATTTTTAGGCTAAGAAATGACTCCTGGAAGCACCTTAGACCTGTTCACCCTTCACTGTTTTATGTTTTCTTCTGCTGAAGTATTTTAGAGGCTTTAAAACTTCTCTTTATTCTTCATGCTCGTTTATTTCCTTGATAGCTCAAATAGTTGGTTTTAGCATGTTATGGTTCTCCCTGCTTGTCTGCCATCATTGAAAGCCGTTATTGAAATCTCCCTTTGAAGTACCATTGTCTTAAGTTAACCAAAGAGTTCGGTTTTGATCTTACCCTTTGCCCCTGCTTAAACAGTTGTTTTGAAGGTCTTTATAGTTGCAAACACAGATGTTATTTAGGTGTTCCCTCTTCTATGAATGCAACTATCAGTGAATCTTTGATGTTTTCTAAATCCTTTAAAATAAGATCTTTGAGGAAATAGGGTGTTCCCCGAATCTTAGATTTCATTTTAGAAGTTGTCTTGAAATCATTATTTGCTTAAATAATGTTTGTAGAATTTATGGTTAGCCCTGTCTATCAAATATCTATTTATTGTTAAGTCATGTTTCTCAAGTTCCCTTTGTTGAGAATTAAATTTCTTTTTCCAAATCATTAATGTCCATCTCATTCCAAAACAAAGGATCCTGTGGCCAAGTTAGATTTTCCCTTTGATATCCCATATCCCTTGAAGATTTTGTCATGATCTTATTTTGACTCCATTGCCCAATGAATCAGATATTTCCTCTTTCTGTCTATCTTTCCTAGACCTTTCATATTCTGCTGTATCAACTCAACCCAACCAAACAAACATCTGCACGTAATAACTAGTCTAAAATCCATAACCAAAGCAAACAAGATAAACCTTTGTAAACAAATATTTGAGAGATCCCTCTCTGAGAACAGGAGGACTAGATCCTGTAACTCTAAATAGTGGTTCTGATGTTGCCTTGTCTTTTGATTTGCCAAACTATCAAAACACGGGACACCAACAAACCTGACGCGTGGTATGCACCTAACCGAAATCTGATAGCAAATAACCAGATGCCACGCGTCTCAGTGTCGACATCCTTATGATGTCATCCCTACTAGCATCATCCTAATCTCATTTTCCGGGCTGTTTTTAAGTTGTATAACCCTGTTCCATGATTTACTGTGGTAAAATACTTTCTTTTTACGGGTTACTGTATAAGTGAAAGCGCGAGCGCCCAGTACCAGTTCTGACAAGTCGTTTTTAACCTCCCTGCATCATTTTCCCCGAGCATTGTCCTTACTACATAGGTATTCCATCCCTTTTGCATTATCTGGTTTCCTTTCGCTTTTCATTTTTATAATGGTCATGGGTAAAGTCACAGTGAAGAAGTTAGAGCCCGAAACCCCTCAAGCTCGCGAGTCCAGGATGGCCCCTGGACCTGAACCTTTCATAGATTTGCAAGCCCACATTTGAGACCCACAATACCCGTTTTTCATTAGTAGTGTTAAGCCCATGCTGTTCAGGAAGCATGTGGAAAATAGGGACAAGTTCTGAGTCGTTTTGTCTGGAATGTATCACCAAATTACTCCCCCCGTCTACCCAGTGGTCAAATTCATTTTTTGGCTTAGAGAGGCTTACGATGAAGGTCGGGATATGTTCCTATCCTCTCAAGGGAAAAAAATATTCAGTATATCCCCCGGAATCATCAAAAAAGCTCTCTACTACCCTATCAGTTCGAATTACGTTAGTTTCAATGAAATGACGTTATCTCGTTAGTTTTCTAAATTACCATGGAGGCAACAGAGTGATTTTTTCGCTGCTATTTTCGACTCCTGCCTCACAGCCTTCCCATCTGCAAATTTTGTACCCTTAAGTACATTCAAGGAGGACCTTCAGCCCACCCTTGCTCTCATTGCAGGACTACTAGGTATAGAAGGGGTCAAGCAAGTCTTGAAAGAGTGCATATCCCTTTTATGGTTAATGTCGCAACCCGGTGTTGTATTGGACATCCCTGGTTTCTTGGCCTCCGCCATCCAAACTCAATTTCAAGACGTCTCATATACCGGTGATTTTTGTTTCTGTTCCATGGTCTTCTATCTTTTCCTCTTCCAACAGGCTAATAAGTTTGAGGGTTTGGGTTTAGAAAAAGTCTATAGGATAAATTCTCAGCCAAGACCTGTTTTTGACTGGAATCCCGCAACACATCAGTTGGAAAATGGGGTGAGCTATTCAAGGTTCTTGAATGATTTTATGTCAATAGCTTATACCATTATCCATGATAATCCTCCACCTAGGATTTCTCCTGAGCAGAAGAAATGGTTGTAGTACAGTGAGGCTGAAAGCACGGGAGACTGGTATCTTTTTGATCACTACACTGAAATCAGGGTTTACGGTGCAGAATTTTCCCCTTACAGATTGCCAGTTTTTCCCGCCCTGTGGATTTACGCCTTGGAATACCTTCAGCAGACCTTGAAGGTTGACCAGCTCCACTTCCTCCCTGTGAAAAAGGGGCTCATTCTCAAGCTTCATACAACCATCGGCCCCTTCATTGTTAACTCAAGGCATGCCCTTCCCATAGTGGAAGACCTGCTCAAGAGCATGGATTTAAGGCAAGGGAAAGCTTGGCCCTACGATCCGAAAGGAATCATCTCAAATAAAAGGAAGAAGATTAAATCAACTCCTTATGCTCATGAAACTAGACCTTTCATCGAGTGGAGAGCTAATATTGAAACCTGGCCTTTGCTTTCACAGATGGATATCAATTCATCTACGACAGGGGAAAAAGGAGATACTGCTTCAACACAAGAAGCAGGTCAAAAACAGGTGGAAGAGGTTAGTGCTTTAGGAGAAGGTTCCCTGCCTTCCAAAAGGCAAAGAACCAGAAACAATGAAGAAGAAAGTGTCGGAGAAGAGCAATTGCTGCAAAAAGAAACATTTTTTGGTCAACCAGACAAGGGCAAAGCAGGTTTTGTGGTAATACGTGATGGCACATCATATTTTGACTTCTTAGAAGTTTCACAAGCCATCACTTCTACCGGCTCCAGAGGGGAAAGTGAAAGGAAGGTGAGGGTGAGGAACAAAGCGGTCAGGGAAAAGCACTTGTCAGAATTAGAGGGATATGTTGACAAGTATCATACTAGGTTTTCAGTTGTAATCGATATGGACAAAGAACAATTGATAATGGCCATGACTAAAGTGATATTAGACCTAGAGGCTGGCACCACCAACTATAGAACTCTGGAAATAGTAGTAACCATGTCACAAGTCCCACCAATTGACAAGTGCAATCTGTTCCAATGTTTTGGTGATATGCTAAAGGACGAGGTGGTGAAGCTCTCCCTCACTCTGAGGAAGTTACAAACCAAGCATAACCAAGTGCTTGATAACCTCAGAATGGAGAAGATAAACTCCCGTGCACTCTCAAATGATTTATGCAGTCTCCAAGCAATGGTGAAAGGAAAGGAGAGCGGTAAAGCAGACCCTGAAGGCCATCTCATCTCAGAATTTCAAAATTAGGTTGCAGCCCTGAAGCATAAGGTGAATATACCTGGCTCCCAGCACGTACAAACTGCTGAATTAGCCTAGGTGGAAAAGGATAAGGCCAATCTGGTAGAATCCCTTACCAAGGAAATGGAAGAAAAGACTAGAATTTCTGGTGAGATGACCGCCCTCCAGGTAAATATGGACGAGCTGCAGAAAAACTGGGATACACATGTATGCTCTACACCAGCTCCTGAAGGGACCAACTCCTGAAGGGACCAGCTCACTCTTTGAGCAACTGACCACAACGCTGGCTGAACTTCAAGTGGTGGAGAAACAGGTTTTAACGGCACGAAAAAAGATCAACGAGCTCGAGGCCCTCCTCAAAGAGAATTCCAAGAAGGTAGCTGCTCTGCGGAAGGAGATAGAGGAGGGAAAGCAGGAGAAGACTATTCGAGACCTCACGAGTCGGATAAAGGGAAACATTACCCTTCTAGACGCTAGGCGCTTGATTTGGACTGATATCATTATGGAAGTAAAGAAGCGTTGGGTTTTCTTGACCATCATTGAAGAAAAGAGGGCCACAGTGCGCCTATTCAAAAGAAAACTTCACGAAGGGATTACTGACGCCTCAACTAGGGTCGAAAATGCTAAAAGGTATATTTCTCACTTAAATGATTTAAGTTCAAGAGATTTGGTTAAGCAAGGAATCAAGAGCAGGTTCAAGGAGGCGTCAGAATGTCAGAAAGTGATGGAAAAGGAATTTACGCGCAAATTTGCACTGAGCAATTTGGAAAAGGTGGTGGCAAGTTTGGAACAGTTCGAAACAGTTTGGACTGAACTAACACTCGTCGACCTCCCATCATGCTAGGAGCCCTCAAATGAAGTTCTACAGCCGTTACCAGTGTATAAAAGCCGGCTGACAGAAGTGATGAATCAAACTGACATACCTTCCAAGAATTTTCCTGACTTAAGGCTGAAACTATAGTCTCAATACTCAACAAAGAATTCTCCCTCCTTCATCAGGTGAAATACAGGATACCCACTCAGGCGAGCTATGCTGAACTAACTAAAGATTACATGCGGGTTGAAGCTTTCACCGCGTTACTTGATCTTGCAGCCGACACCTGGCAGAGATGTACCAATCACGCGAATTCGTTAGCCAGCTCTTCTGCAACCATAGTACCACCTGTTTCAGCCACTGCCTCGACTCCTTCCCACCAATTAAAGTTGTTAACTCATGATTGGGCCTGCGTGACCTCTTGTTTTATTTCTTACTGTTCAATATTCGAGTGAAATTCATATTTCACTCTTGCAAATTTTACTTTCAGTTAGACAGTGGTGTTATTTTTATTAGAAACGGCCATGAGCCCAGTTTGTAAAATGATGGGAAGCGTTTCTACCCCATCATCAATTTTGATGTTTCGATCAGGACTTAAAACTGCATACCAACACGCGGAGAAGATATTTTCCCAAAATATCTTTCCGCGTATGTCCATTGAAAATGCTATAAAAGCATAAAGGAATGACATCTACAGGGTTCCAGATTTTCCAAAGAACTCACTAGTAAAAGGACTCTGTATGCATTTTGTCTGAATTTTGGATATCAATGTTGAAGATCCCGTTGGGATTCAGTGATAAGAAGATTTGTTGATATTGGGGATTCTGATCTGAGTGATCCACAGTTTGTAGCTCTTCCTTATGTTTTTAATACACATGTTCAATTCACGTATCTCCATATTTATCATATCTATGTTCTGGAATGCGAGTGCTCATATGTTTAAATGTGAATTTATCATTATAGATACTCACGTTTGCTCATGTCTAGTACTTTAAATATGGCTCAGGCAGGATATTCTGTTTCATTCTCCACCTCTTCCATCGTTCCTCTGATGTTAACTGCAATGGATCCTTGTCTTTAAAATTGTTCTCATATATGGATTCTTATCTTTGCATAGGCCCAGTATATGTGAATTTTTCCTTTGGTTAAGCCACTGTTATAGGTAACATTTATTACATTTTCTTACACATTCATCACCTACCTTTTATTAATATCTATGAGTCATTTTAGAATTCAGCCCCCTCTACAGCGTTCTATCTTAGAGTTGTCTGATACATTTATATATTGAAGTTTGTACTCTGTTACTACAGTCCCATAATTGTTGTGTTTAACTTTGGGGTCTTGGTTCCTCTTTCATCAAACCATTCATCCAAGAGATTATAGCATGAGAGCCTAGTCTTGTCAACTCCTATCAGTTGAGTCATATGTACCTTGCGGTTAAGATGTCATAGGCAATGGTCTTTATAAAACTCAAGATTGTTTCTAGGAGTTATAACAGCAGTTGTTCAAGTTGTCCAAAGATTTCGCCATTATATCTTGCTCCAAAAAACAACAATAGTTTTGGATTGCAACCCCATGACTTACATCTTATCACGTCAATTGCTGGGGGGAAAATATTCAAAATGGATTGTCATTTTGTAGGAATTTTATTTGGAATTCATAAAATCCAAATCAAAGAAGTCTTTAGTTTTGGCTAAGCTTCTTTGTGACCTTCCCTCTGATAGTAATGAAACTACGTCGGAACCATCTATTCCAAATGAGTCTCTGCTTCTGATCGGATCATCTGATCCCTGGTATGGATATTCAATAATTTATCTCCAAACCCAAACTTTTCGACCTAATACCTCTCGCTCTGATCAGCGACATATTTGATACCAAGCCAAAGATTATCTGATCATCGACGATACACTTTATCGTTGTAGTGTCGATACCATTTTAAGGAGGTGCCTCACTCATGAGGAGGCCAAAAAAGTGTTAAATGATTTCTTTGCTAGGGCTTGCGGTGGAAATTTATCTGGTTATGCTACTATGCAGAAGATACTCCGCGCCGGTTACTTTTGGCCTACTATATTTTGAGATTGTATCCTCTCAATCAGAAGTTGTCATGCATGCCAGATTTATGACCGTAAAATCTGCAAACTGCCAGCACCAATGCATCCTGTTGTCTCTACTGGACCATTTACGAAATGGGGTATCGATTTCATGACCTGTAACCCTCCTTCGTCCGGGAGGCATGGTTATATTATTGTCGCAGTCAACTATTTTACCAAATGGGCCGAAGCGATGCCTACATTCAATAACATAGGACAAATAGCTGCATTGTTTTTCTTCAATCATGACATTGCACAGTTTGGGGTCCCACAGGCTATAGTTACAGATCATGGGAAGCATTTCGCAACCATATGATGTATGAATTGACAACCAAGTTAGGATTGTCACATGATAATTCTTCTTCTTATTATCCACAATCAAATGGACAAGTTGAGGCTATTAACAAAATTCTTAAACGAATGCTTCAGCGAATGATAGGATTTCGTAAAAGGAACCGGAACTTGATCCTGTACTCCGCCTTGTGGGCGTATCTAACCTCGGTGAGAAACACGATCGGATTCACTCCTTTTCAATTGGTGTATGGTCTGGAAGCTATCTTACCAATCCAATGTGAAATATCATCGTTAAAACTCGCAATAGACTTGTTACCTGACACCTCAGAAGAAGAAGTGTGTCTCCTTAACCTCATCCATCTAGGTCAAACACATCGTGAAGCCTAATTGGCCAACGAAGCACATAAGAGACGTATAAAGGCGCAATACGACAAAAATGTCCAGCCTTGCATCTACTCAGAGGGAAACTTGGTCCTTCTTTACGACCAAGAAGCTGATGTAATAGGTACAGGGAAATTCGAGCCATTATGGCATGGCCCCTATATTGTCAAAAGAGTTCTTGCTAAGGGTGCCTACGAGTTAGTTGATTACGATGGGATTCCATTGGCACAACCTAGAAATTGGTTGTATTTGAAACGTTACTATGCTTAATCATGAGCGTAGTAATTTTTTGTATTATATTTTTTATATGTTGTTGATTTGCATTCACTATCTTAATTTGTTTTTTAGAGTTTTCTTGACGTTAGTAATCCGCTTTACATTTCATCGCAGATGACTGAATCTTTGGAACCATTTGTTGGATATGCTGATGGTGCTAGTCATACTACGCAGAATCTATCCTCTGCAGCATGGGCCATTTTCGCTCCGAACGGTGAGTTAGTGAGGTTTCAAGGGATTTGCATCGATAGATTGACGAATAATATCGATGAGTATAATGTGTTGATCAAACTTCTCTCTGATGCCATTTCATTTGGTATTAACCACATAATCATAAGGTTAGACTCACAACTTGTGGTACTACAACTTACTAGTACTTATACTGTTAGAAATCCAACACTTCTTAGATTGTTCCTAAGAGTTCGACTTTTGGAGAGACATTTTAATTTCACTCAATATCAACACATTTCCAGAAATCTAAACACTTTAACTAATTCATTAGATAATCAAGTTTCAGACAGACATTTGCGACATGGGTAAAGAAAACATCCACATCATTGAATAGGATTGCGCATTAAAAATAGGAAAAACTCTGAAAACATATACATAGATAGTTATAGGTTTTTTACAAAAATTTTGTCCAAGACACGTTGGTCATATGACCTCAAAATGTATGCAAAAGGTCATAAGTAAACTAGTGGTGCTCATGATAGCACGCTATAGATCTCGCAATCCTACGGAGCAACCACATCCAATGGTTAGGAACCCCAATAGTGTGTCGCTACAGTCGCATGGGTAACTCTTTGATCTAGCAATCCGGAATCCCGAAGGTTAATCCCTCTATGTGCTGTTGAAGCTCAGCAGGAGTCTCAGCCATATCAAGGACTTCTCTCCCGACAGCCCTCTCTGCTGGCGCATCTGCTTCGCGCTCTGGTTCCTCTACTGGTTGAACGCAACCAATATCTGCATTACATTAAACATCTAGTTTAGTCTTGGAAATAAATAAAAACACAAAAAAAATTGTATAAACCTTATAAAAATAAAAAAACATGGTCAAATCATTCTTACCTATTAGACCCCACTGAGCGCCTTCTGGTAAAACTAGATTTGGATCTCCTCAGAAGTCGATGCCTACATATGCATACTCATCGATGGCAACAATCTATTGCCATAACCAGGAGAAGAATGCAGTTGAGAACACAATGGTCGATTGGCCTGAATGTCGACCCATGAGTTCTACCCATCTCTGCATTCGAGGATCTCTAGGACTGGATATATCCAATGTTACATGTTGTGGCTGCATCATTGGAATCTGTTCCAAAGCGAAGGAGATAAGGATGGAACCATAATTGAAATTTTTCTTCCTTCCTCCCTTTGCTTTATTCAGTTGTTCCTTTATCTGAGATAGAACAGCTTTAGACCAGTTGAAAACTGTTGGCTCTAAGCACTCTAGCGCATACTGCATATACGATCTGTTCACTACATGGAGTGTAATGGTGCCAGCTAGTTTAGCGATCGTAAATAGGATGGTTCTCAAAGGCAAATCCCTAACATCACAGATTTTTATTTTTCCATCTTTGCTAGGTTCTGACCCCGGATAGCAATACTGCATAACATAATCCCTCAATGTTTCTCCTCCAACAGTAGATCCTATGAGTGAAATGGGAAAACCTCTCCTCGACAAACCTGTGAGAAAATACACATCCTCAACTGTTATGGACAAAACTTGATTTTTTATGTGAAATGCCTCTATCACCGGATCCCATGCTCGGACAAGGAACTCCAAGAGTTCTATTTGTTGCCTCATTCCCGACAATTTGAAGTACTTAAGTAGCCCGTAATCTCTTAAAGCTCTTACAGTACCCATATCATTCAAGGAAATCATATTTTTTTCTTCATGTTCTCTTTCTCTCCATGTAATCGTCATTATAATTCGATGGAAACCTGAAAATCAACCATAAGTTCCATTAGATACCAATGATTGAAAAAAACTAGGCAAATTTTGGACACAGCATGAAAACCAAAAACTTCAACTGCACCCAATGCACTCCCTAGGCTGAGACAGTGCATTGCACATGCAGGTACACTTCACTGTACCTGCTATGCAACGCAGGTTTCGATGTTCAAGGGTGCGTTGCCCTCAATTTGGGCAGAATTTACCCTAGGGGCCTCAAAACCCTAAAAAACTGCAAGGAATGGTAATGAAATGAATACTGAAAGAAAGAGGAGGTTCATGCTACTAACCTGGATCAAACGCCGATGAAATCCGTCCACAGAAACGACCGCAATCGACGACTGAAGTTCGGGGGAAAAATCAGGTTCAGAGCTCCAAAATACAAATGGTAACTATGGAATGGTAAAAATGAATAGTGAAACTGCTTTATATAATCATTTAATTACTTGCAAGATAAATGTATTGCTATGATTATGGTTTTCTTATGTTTTTTATCATGAAATAGGTATTTTTAATCCATTTGATGTTGTTCTGAATAGGAAATACAACTGACGAACGGGTTAGTCATGCAGATTTATTTCAAAGAAAGACTTGACCACGAAGCATACTTTTTCTCCTTATTTTTCGAGCTTTGATAAAAACGAAATAGGATTTGAAGCGCACTTTTATCTCTTTTTCGAGCTTCGATAACAGTGAAAAAGAACCCCTGGAGTCTTCTTTCAGCTCTTTTCCAACTCCGATAATGTGAAAAGATCGTCGAGCACTTTTCATTTTGAGCTCGTTAAAGTAAATGAATTGATATCTACTCAGTATAAGTTTAACCCTTTTTCGGACTAAGATGGATTATTTACGAAAAAGGAATACCTTGGTTAAACATGATTAAAGAGGTTCTATCAGATATCATTTTACACTTTTTCAGATCTAAGTGACAGATTTACGAAAAAGTACTTTTGGAGTTCTCTTTTGTCCTCTTTTTCAAACTCTCTAAATATGAAAAAGGACCAGGCTATCAATGTCATTAAGATCGTTAAAACATAAAATAGCGACGGGCTTGTTGATCATGGCAAGAATTGAGTTTCATTCATCGCTAGACTCGTTAAATAGTGATACTTTATTCGCCTGAAGGGTTGAATTATAGATCAAGAAAATGTTATCCTCCTCAAGCTTGGTAAAAAATAAAGAGGTACTGGTTGACAAATGACTGGGGAAAATTTTGGAAAAGCAAGTAAAGTTTCTTTTTGGTAGCAAGTCGCTCTTGAACATGACACTTCTTTCATTCCATGTCCGAGACTGTTTGGGTTGGGTAATCATCTTGACGGTTCATTCACACCTATGGTTCATCATACCTTCACTTCAGTTTTGGGTCAATGTTGCCAACTCATCACAGTGTCGCTGATATGTTAAAGAGAAATCATATAGTGATTAAAAACTCATCCATCTGCAATACTCATAAACCTTCATTTTCATGACCGTCATCCCTGAAAAATTGCTATATCAAGTCATACCCTTGTCTCCGAAATCAGTAACTCCTATTTTGCAATAAGGTGACTTCCCGTCGAAAAAAAAATCAATATCCAGGAAGTTCACTTAGAAACATCAGATTCCAATACCATGAGGCTTGTTACAGCATTGACAAGATCCTCGCTTCTGGACCTTTGACCGAAAGATTTTGTTTGGCGTTCAACATTAAATCATCTATTCACACCTTACGAAATGTATTGTAGTACCTTGAGGGCCATTGACATTAATGGTGGTTCTCCTGTGTTTGTTAACAGCTCACATCATTGGCTGGTAATCAAGCAATGTCTTTCCATGTTCGACGACAAATCATAGATTTGCATGGCTAGACTTGTACCCGAATGATCGAGTGAATGAGATAAGAAGACCTCGAATCTAGTTTCAGCCATCTGGGCTGCGATTTTAGGATTTTTGTACTCATCATCTATATGATGACCTTACATACATATTTTCATCCAAAAATGGGCCTATATCTGTAGGCGTGTCTGCATCTGGGCAACATTCCAATGTAGACGACTTTCTGAATTATGTACATGTTATTAGATTGTTTCATGTGCTGACTATGGGAATGCCTACCCTCAGCAATTATGATCAATAGAGGATATACCATGATGTAATGTATTGTAATATTGATGCAGGTGATTGTTCCGCTTTGTTTCCAGGCTCATCACAGTGTAAAGCATCTCAATCAAATGTTCTTATTATTTGGATCTCATGCTTTAGGGGGCAATTGTTATTGGTCAATCTGGGCACCATTCCCAATGACCTGGTTAACTAGGAATCATCTCCAGGACCAATGAACAAGGGTCTATCATTCCCTATCATCTCAGTTTCTATATGCCCTAAGACAGAAAACAACATAAATCAAACAATACTTTCATCAAGCAAGGGTCTCCATGGTTTTAAGCTTATTATTTAACATATGAGAACTCACCAACGCAAGCTCTAAGGGGCCTAAGTGCGTTGCATATGCAAGTGACTCCATTCAAGGTGGCTATGCAGAGCACTTCTCGACATTCAAAGGTGTGTTGGTCACATTGGGAGTGAAATTCTCATTGTTTCGGAATCTCCACTTGGCTAGTGCCTTCTAGAAGGGTTCACATGTGTCAAGCTTCAAATCCAAATGTCCATTTGACATCTACATGACTGGAAACATGTCTTGCCTATTTTTGGAATGTTATTGATTACAAAACAACCTACAGTTCATCTATAAATTGAACACAGATCTAAGTGTTTGAGGAGGAAGAATTTGAGTAGAGAAATGTTGGAGAATTTTCAATAGAGAGTTTGAATTGTGGAGCTGCTGCTAGAGAGATTTATGCTGTGATGAGACTTGGGAACTTTGCTGGAAGGTTATTTCAAATCAGTCACTAGGTTGTAACCTCTCCTTCTATCATCAATAAAGAGTACTTCTTGTTTTTCCCGACATGCATCTATGTTTACTTTGATTTTCCATATTGCAAGATCTTGGTTGATGAATGTAGTTTATGCTTAACTGATTTAGCTAACTAGCTTGAATAGATATCTATATTATTGCATCTTCTGTTGTTTCAGTGTTCTTTCTTGCAGGAAGTATTCATCCAACAAAACTGCTTGAATTTGAATTTGTAGCAAAAGCGACAGAAAGGAGCCATTTGGAAGCGACTAAAACAAGTAAGCATCCAATCCTCTCTATGTATTTGTTCTGAGTTAGGAGAAATGGTAGTATAGTCTTTCACCTGTTGTTATAGGCTAACACTTTCCTAGGGAAGCGTAATTTA
Source organism: Pinus albicaulis (assembly GCA_034641835.2). Classification (NCBI taxonomy): domain Eukaryota; kingdom Viridiplantae; phylum Streptophyta; class Pinopsida; order Pinales; family Pinaceae; genus Pinus; species Pinus albicaulis. The sequence goes on from CM076575.1 coordinate 369,465,314, forward strand.
TCCGTAGATTACAATTTTGGCCCAACAACTCTGCCATACAATTCTTTTGATCTCTCACTCCACTACAAATAATTTTTGGTCCACAGTGCTAAGAGTTTCCAAATATGACACAAGGCTAACTTATTCTTCACTTGCTTTCATTGACCCACCTCGTATTAGATTTGAATCAGACACTTTCACAAAACTAATGTTTTTTCTCCAATGAGCCAAACGAGTGGCACATAAATATAGTGTTTGACATTTAGTTAATTTTTGTTGGAGCCAACTTGTACATTTTATTGGAGTCAACTTGTATTTTAAATATGTGTTCTAACTGTTAGACTCCTATACCAATAGGTGTCATTTTTCATGATTGTCTTGATTGAACTATGGAATATGTTCAAACATTTTTCTTGTGCAAAGGTGTTCCATATTCTTGAAAAATCAAAAAATCAAAAAATTTTAAAAATGTAAAGAGGGTATACCCTAAAAGAAAAATCAAAGGGTAAAAAGAATAAAATGGTCAAAAAAGTGAAAGAAATGAACCCCAAACAAAAAGAAAGGCCAAGGAAAGTGTGCAAGTCTAAATGCCACTACTTTTTACTCTGATGTAATAAACAAATTGTGTACAACTTTTATTTTATGCCACAATTCATGAACAGTCAAACTGTTTAAGCTTGGCTAGTTCATTTTTCAATTTCATGTTGTAGAATAGAGAATAAATATCTGACCAAACAGTTTAATCTTGGCAGATAAGTAGATAGGTAGAGTTAATAAAAGGTGCTCAACAGTTTAATCTTAGCCCTTGGATGTAATAAGGGTAGAATTAGATAGATTAGCCTTGTAAAAGAAAAAGATTGATAAGGGTTTGCAAGTCTAAATGCACCCTAATAAAGAAGAGAAAATGGTAGTAGTAGATAGGGTAGGTAGATGGTGTTACAAAGTTTTATCTGATGAATGATGCTGCTAAATGTTTTTTATCCTTTACTTTCATCACACATACTGAAGCAGGAAATACACTGGAAAATCACAGCAAGAAAAGTCAAAATCATTAACTTCCCTCATCACTTTCCCCTTAAAAGTTTTACTAATTTCCCCCAAAGTACTAAGGTATTTGGAGATCAAAGGGGCTCAAGGCATTTCCTTGACTTTTGGAGGGACCGGACCCTCGGCCTAATGATCAAAGAGACCTAAGTATTTGAAATAATTCATCATTATAATCATTCATCTTTAACCTTTTCCTAAGAAAAATCTCATTTTGCTTAGGAAAATCATGCAAACTTCCATAAAAATCCCTCAAAATAACTTACTATTCTAAGTTTAAGTGTGGAAGATGAGATTTTGCAATTTACTTTAGAAATTTTCACTTTCTTAGATGTGCAAAGTATTTTGAGTTCCCTTGTCCCTTTGTCATATTTACATTTAACTCTATTTAATAAATCCCTAGTGAAAGTGCCTTGTCCTAAGTATATAACTCCTTTTACATACAAATCCCAAAAAACCCATCTATTATAAAGTTTAGCCAAAGTATTTATTTCCCCGTGCATTCAAATAAAAACCCACTATACAAGCCCTTTGGTTAAATATATCGTTATATAATACTCCCGCCCCTATGGTAAATTAATTATATCGGTTAATTTATCATATAATAAAAAAACATATATGAGAAAATCTTTAAACATATGATATATATGTTTAATACAAAAAGAATAAACCCGAAGTTTTATTTTTAAAAACCAAAACTTCGGAAAGATCCTCATGCCACCGTGGCCCATCCACTTGGCATCCCACCTAACGAAACCCCGCCGCGACCCCTATTTCCATTATAATTATGGGATTAATTAGTTATCAGGACTAATTAATAACCTTTCCTCCACCAATCATGTGCCACCCGGGATGATTAATTAAACGCTAATTATGCCGGGCCCGCGTGATAACCACCCCACTATCTCTCCGTCCTTTCAACCGTTGGATCGCCCCTCCACAAATCTAAGGCTAATACTCATTCCGCTAGCCATCCAATGTCAGAGCATTAACGCGCGGGGGGGTTGGTGGTATTTGACTAGTCCTCCGTCCACGTGTCGATACTCCAATGGAATCGCTGCCCATTCGTGTAATACCACTCTTGTCCATAAGCGGTGCGGGGACTAACCGCTTACCGCCCGGCCCCCCACCACACGTCAGCCCGTACTAAAGTGACGTCACTCCTCGAAAAACTACAAACCCCTTTTTGACTTTGGAAATAAAACAAAATTTCGTGTTTTTATGTCATTTTCATCATTTGAACGCGACTGCGCTTTCCGCTACGAATTTCAAATTTCCACTGAAATCCACTGTTCAATTCGATTTCGCTCCAGAATTCCGCCAGACCTGTGTTCAAGCATCCTCCTGCTACCGTCTGATACCTGTTAAAAGCCAGCTTTCCTCCAAGAACAGGTATTTATCCTATAGCGCTTCGAACTTCAAAAGAAAGTCTGTTTTCCTTGTTTTCCACTGGATTAGTGATTAAAACTTATCACTGAGATCATTCCCTGAGGTTTAAAACTGTGAATTTTTCTCCTGAAACTGCAATTGTGCTAATTTCCTTCTTTTAAATTTAAATCGTGCCCAGCCTGTGAAGAAAACCCAGAAACTTCCGTTTTGAATCCACAAGAACCAAAATGGAAGCCCCGGCAGCCCTGAATGTGACTCCATTGAATGCCCCCCACAGAGAGTTAGAATATTTGCCTTTAGTAGATAAATATTTTCAGATTAAAGACTTGCATTTTGATGAAAGCCCCCTTCTGAGTTATTGTCGCTGCAGAGACGATTACTCGAAGGGGAAAGATGTCATTGGGTTGTGGGAATCCAATCTCCCGAGATATCTCATCCCCTCAGTCATTTCTTTCCCAGAAATCATCCACTATTTCCATTCTAACTATGATCCCACTCAGAGAGCTGTAATATCCCCTGACCAGAGTGTTCTTTTCCCCATTACTCCCCAGGCTATCAATGCAATGCTACATTTTGAACCAGACCAAGAACTAGCACCTTTGTCTATGGAAGAATTGATTGAAAAGTCTAATAAATTGACTCCAGAAAAATTAGAGTCCATGTGCCAGAATTTCATGTTGCCTGAACATCAACCTAAGGGGCCTCCTCCCTATGGTTTTTATTATTTCAATAAATTAGGAAGGCTCATCTTAAATATTATATCTTTTGTCTTGGGTTTCAATACCAGTGAATATGTTGATGAGATAACCTTGGTTTTGCTGTCTATCTTTACTCCTGGGCAACCTCCTGAAGTTAAATATGACTTTGCCTCCTTCATAGCCAATAAGATCCATGATCAGTTCATGAGGCTAGATGATGAGAAAGTTTTCAAATATTCCTCAGTTATTTATCATCTCATTATCTTCTATCAATCAGAAAAGTTCCCTTTCCCTGTTAAAAAGCTTGATGCCAAGGGAAACCCTAGGTTAGTTATATTTTGGTCTCCCATAATTCATTCTTCCTATAATTCTCCATATTCCTATACTGAGTTCATCGATCTTTTTGTATATCCTGCAACTACCTTGTTGACAGGAATCCCTCCTCCAAGGCTCAGTAATGAAATCAAGAAGACCTTGCAACTTTAAAGGACTTATAAAGTTGGAGATTGGTATTTATATCAAAACCATTCAGTCATCAGAATCTATGGATGTGAATTACATCCATTCAAGTTGCCAAGATATGTGCCCATGAGAATTTTTGCCTTGGAATATTTCAGGCAAATGAATAATTCAGAGGTGATCCATTTTTGTAGTGTGAAAAAGAAAGCCCAACTAAGGATCAAAAGTCAATTAGGTCCTTTCATCTGCAACTCTAGGGAGGCCGAGCAAGAAGCAGAAAATATACTACAAAACCATTGCAAGTTCCAAATAAGTTTTCGTTGGGTTCCTTATGACCCATTTGGTTTTATCTGTGAAAAGAGAATAAAGAACAAATCATCCCCTTACATACACCACAAGATTGATGAATTAGAACAATATGCCAATCAAGATGAATGGGTGGCAGAAACACTAATTGAAGAAGAAAGTGAAGAAGAAAAAATGAACAGAATGATGAAAGATCTTGAGAAGAAGTATGACCTAGAATCTTGTGGTCAAGTGCAGGTACCTCACATTGGCACTTCTTCAGCAGCAAATCTACAGCAGACATTACAGGAAGGCAGTTCACCAGTGGCAGCAGAATCAAAAGGCAAAGGAAAGGAACCTGAAATTCAGGTCATTGAAACTTTAGTCATGGCAGAGAAAACTCAAACTTCCAGAGCACCTGATCAAACACAAGTTTCTCCCACTCAGGTAAAACATCCTGAAGTTTTAGAATTACAAACTCCATCCAACATGGAAATAGGAAAGAAAAGGCAGGTTCCAGACACTACTCCTCCTAAAGAGTCCTCGGGAATACATCAAGCCAAAAAACATAAACCAGATCCACTTCCAGATGTGGAAATCATAGATGAGGTGTTTGATAATGGAAGAGAAGACAGTCAACTAACTGGTTCTGTTAGTGTGACCCATACAGAGCAGAAAGGAAAAGCTTTGCACAAGCATTTGAGTACTGAAGTATCCTCCTTTAGGCCACCAAAAACAGATACAGGGGATATAAAAAGAACTTTCATCAATATAAAGGCAAAGAATGATCCATTAAGAATGAAGGTATATGATCAATATTTGAAAATGGCTCCACATAATCAGGAAAGGTTAATGTCAGAATTTGACATTTCACAAGGCAAAATGATGATGAGCCACTTCAAGTCAAAGGTGCCAAAACCCATGTCAGCAGCTGATTATATTAGAACAAATTTTGAGGTCCTGGCAAAGGAGATTCATCCTTTGGACCAGATAGAGCTGCATAAACAAACTGGGGAAATGGTGTATTCCACTCTTACTAATAAGGCCATGGCAGCCCTAACGCTGCAAGATTCTTTAAATAACACAAGTGCCCAATTGCAAATTGAGAAGGCCTCTTCTAAGGCCAAAGATAACAGAATAAAGTCTCTGGAAGACATAATTATCAGCTTGGGTCACAACCCCAAAGATATTAAAAGCATTGAGGCATTAATTAAGAAGAAAGATGATGACATAGCTGCACTGAGAAAGCAGCTAAAATTTCCAGCCTCAAGGCACCCCCAGACCCAAGAAGTTTTGAAGGGGAATTCACAAGAAGAGATAATGGAGTTGCTCTTAAAGATGACTGAGCGACTAGGTGAAACAGAGAAAGGATTGGAACAAGCTTTACAGGAAAAGGAAGCTATCAAGCAGGCATCCATCACGGAAGCTACTACAACCACAGATACTACAACAGCAAAGCAACAAACAGAGCCAGCGCAGGTAAACACTTCTGGTTTAAGTTCTGATGAGTTGATAAAACAAATGGAAAGTTTACAATTAAGAGTCACAGAACTTCAAACCACAAAGTTACAATTAGAAAATTTGGAGCAGAAGTATGATACATCTAAGAAGACAGTTGCTGATAATACCAGGAAAATTAAAAGATTGGACAGATTAGTTAAGGCTTTAGAAAAAGATCTTTCATTAGAAAAGCCTTTGAAGGAAATAAATGAAATTCTTTGGGGTAATATAATTGAGTTAATAAAAAGTATTTGGCCCTCTATTCAAGCAATTTTTGAAAAAAATGACTTGTTTAAAGTAGCTCAGGAAGAAATAAATAGAACAAGAGATGAATTAAGAGGTAGACCTGAGCAGGCCAATCAACTTATTCAATTTTTGAACACCCGAACGAAACAACAGCTTGCAGTACTAGGAATTGAAGACAGAACCGACACTATTTTGATGATAAAAAGAGTTTTCATCAAAAGAACTTTTATGCAGAATTTAGAAAGGAAGTGTTCAGATATTTTGGGTGATATTAATACTTTCAGAGGAAAATTTCAGATTTTGTTGGACAGTGGGTTACCCAGTCCAATGCTCTCAGAGGACCAAATAATGGAACTGGAAACCTATGTCAAGAAAATAAATATACATGCTCAGAACATAACTGCTTGTTCCATCAATTTGCCAAAAGCAACGTTGCCAACAGGGAGAAATCTATATGACAGGTTGAAGAATTTATTTTATCTTGAACATGAAATAAGGTATTTGTTCCCTGATCAGCCTACTTTTTACAAACTCACAGAAGCTGATGAAATGTTGAGGAAACTTAAAAGAACCGAAATACCAGAAGATCAATGGTGGAATGAACTATTGGAAATTCTATGAAAATTATCTTCAGTATGAGAATTTTATCTTTTTACTATTATATGAAAGATAAAAATGAGTACAGGTTAAAGAGTATCCGTAAAGACAAAGAGTATCAAACAAGCAAAGAAATTACTCCAAGGGATAGCACCGAGCCCTATTTCAGCACTTACCTCCAGCACATCAGCAAAATGAGGAAACAGCACATCAGTAGTTACTTATTATTCTATCCACGAGACCATTTGTCTCCTGTTTATTTGTAAATTACTCCTTAGTCACCCTAGATTATTGGCTAGGTTAGTGTGAGATTTTTTCAATTATTTCTTGTATAAATAAACCCTCAAAGAGAGTATTGAGGGTGGATTCTATTACTTTGCTGTAACATTGAGATTTTCGAAATAAAAGCATTTTGGAGAAATTTATTCGTGGCTTACTGAATGACGATTTGAAGCTCAGGACTTTTTGCAGGATTCATGTGTTGGACCGCAGTTCAATAAGTCTTTCTACCCTTTGTCTTAAGTTTTATATCAGTTTATAATATCATTATGTCCATCTCTGAATAATTTACATAAAGGATTGAATCAGAATTTACTTAATTGTACTCTGATTTCAGATGTGATTGTTCTTAATGTTTTCCTCTAAATTGGTTATAAGCATGAATTCTTAAATGCCCTTGCTTTGCTAATTTAAACATTGTTGATTACTATAATAAAAAATTCTTCATTGCTCTTTGTTTGTAGTCATCTCATTTCTTTCTTTTGAACATGGTGAAAGATTCTTAGCTGCCTTTCATCCCTTCAAGATCATCCCATCCACTTTAAATTTTAAGGATTGTTCTCTGTCTAGCTATCTTGCCCTGTAAAGCCATCTTGTGTATAGAATAGAAATCCAGTAAAGCCATCCTTTGACTCCATAGCCCAATGGACTGAAAACTTTCAACCTTGCCCTTAGTTTGTGGATTCCACCATTTTCAAACAAACTCTTGGAGCTATAACTAGCCTAAAACCTTATAAGAACAAAGATAAATCATAAAGAGAGAGCCCTCTCTGGATGCAGATTGGCTAGATTCTGCATCTGAAGATTGGTTTGTGGTTACCTCGGGTATACTTTCTTTTTCCACAACTTCAAGGAAAACCTGAGTGATAACACTAACTTTTCAAATTGTCTTAAGGTTTAACTTTAGGAGGGATTCCAAAACAGCTTCCTTGTCTCATTAATCATCATAACATTATAGCATGCTTGATTAGGTTCTTCCAAGAATTTTCGCAGTAGCATTCCATCGGTCATATATTTCATAATAGTTCTCTTGTTGGTTGTGTCTCATGAATCTTCCCTAGATGTAATGTTGCATTAGATATAATTAGTTTTATGTATGGACTAAACCGAGCAATATCCTTCACTAAAATCCAAATATAACATCTCCCAAAAGGGTTCTCTCATGGGCCTCTCAACCATCTAACATTGACCATGTTTGGCTTTAGCCAGGGCTAGGCCTTGCTTTGACATCAACGACAAAATATCAACACAAGTAATTTCATCCCAATGTTTTCACTTTGGAAAATTTTCCCTTTTTCATAGCATATTGTTTTGATCTACCTTGTGGCTTTAAAAACACCCAAATTCGTAGAGCATAAAGCTATTGCATAATTTCATAACTCTCCAAGAAAAAGGTAAAAACACCCAACTTCATAGAGCATAAAGATATTTCATAATTCCATAACTCTCCAAGCAAAAGGTAATAGTTCATTTATTGTTACAGCCATATCTAGGCTTGTGAATCATATATGACATGTTGAGTGTATTCCATTGTATTTAATTTGGTTTATTCGAACAATAATTCTTTTAAAATCTTGCAAATGCAGTGGTATAGTAACCTCATAGATACATAGTATGAATAATTTAAAGGATCCCTTTAGATCATGCAAATACGTTTTTGGTTTTCATTATGGGATATAATCTAGTGTGATTGAAATTTTATCGAAGTAATTGAGATTGCACAAATCATACTAAAGCAAAGTTTGATTTTTGATATGTCTTTCATGAATTATTTTTAAGTGAAACTTGCATTAGAGTTTTGTATTTGTTTCCAATATTATAAATGTTACCCATGTTTCATAAAATTTTATATTTTATGCATTAACTAGGATTAACATTCGAATCAAAAAAATATTTGACTCGTTTGTAGATTCCCTTAAGAGAATTTTGGATTTAAACTTTAAATTTCCCATTTTGAAATGAATTAAGCAAATAAAAATTAATCAAGTAGGAAGCGTGTTCATTTGCTCAAGCCTTCCTTGGGCTCCTATATTTCCTCTAATTCAAAGAAGACATTGAAGGGGACAAAAGGAAGAAGAAGAAAGGTAATTCTGTCAAAAAAATAGATTTTGCAGGAGAATATGTTGATTTTACATTTCAGCCAAGGAAACCATTGACTAGGTTACAAATTGAAAAAGGTGCCATGGAAAAGTAAGCTAACAGAAAATATTTCCAAAGGCAAGCAGCCTATCACATAAAACATTATACACCTATCTCCAGCAACAGAAGAAGTTTTTGTGCAAAGAAGAGGAAAGGAGCAAGTGGAGGAAAAGGTTGAAGTACAAATATTGCATGAGAAATTAAGAGAAGCCAGAGAAGAAGTCATTGAAGCCAAATTGGAACTACAAGAGGCCAAGGTAGACATATATCTAATGGCAGACTTTGAAAAAGAAATGAAGGATCAGCTAGAAAAATATGAAAAAACATTGTCAAATGCCAAGAAAATGCTAAAGAGAACTGTTCCTCTAAGGAAAGTGGTGAAGAACACTAGAAAAAGAAATCTATGGCTGCAGTCTAAGAGTAAAAAGCTCAAAGGGAAAGTTAAAGAGTTGGAGGACCAAATGGAAATGATTTAAGAAGAACTGAAGAAAAGAGGGCTGAAAATTAAAGTGATAAAAGAATCTGAAGAAGTACAACATGCTGATGCTAAGGATGAAGTGCCCAAAGTTTGAGGGGTTAATCTATCTAAACATTTTTGGTAAATTTTACAGCATGCAAGAAACATAATTTTTGGTTTGAAAGCTGAAATTTTGAGGAAAAATGGAAAATCTGTGTTTTCAGCCTATTAGGCAATTTGGTAGCGAAGCCCAGGCTTGAAGGCCGAATTTTGCTACGAAATCCCTGTAGTATGTTTTTTACCACAAAATTCACTTTTGATGGAAATCAAAGGAGGACAAGTGATTGTATTTAGCCCATATGGCCTAAAAAACATGTCTTGATTATAAGAAGAAGCAAAAAAGGAGTTTGGATGGCTGAAATAAGAATGCTACTAAACTACACTATGAAACTGCTTAAGGGTACTCTGTTTTTGTAGCGAAGTATTTTTAATGGTTTTTGGAGGTTTGAAAAGTGTTTTGAAGAAAAACCAGCCACATGGAGACATTCTAGAGGACAGTGGGCCACCCTAGCAGATATTCACCACTCGACAAGACCGTCACCTATCCATCTCAACATGAGGACAATGATCAACTTTGTGTTTATCTTTTCCTAAAAGTTAGGAGTGTTAGTTCCTAAATCTAGTGGATACATTTATGTCTTAGTGATGGTGAGTGCCACTCGAGCACCTAATCACTATCAATGTAATTATACCATTACTGCAGAAAAATAATGTAATAAATGAAAAGGCAGAGTCCTATTAGAAATGTAATTCTTAAGAGATTAGGTGTCTTTTTCAGTTCCAAGAATGTAGTTTATGGTTAATATAGATGTCAAGGTTATGGTTTGATGATCTATCGAGTTGTGTAAATCTAATGTAAGAAAAAAAAAATTCTATTAATAGACAGAAAATTGAATGAGAAAGGATTAGAGAATGTCATTTGAGACAACTAGTATTGTAAATTCTGGAATATCAGTAATATACAGTGATGGTGTTTTCTGCTTTACCTAAGATTCTTTGATTATTGCAATGAGTTTGTGTCTTATGTTTCCTTAATATATTTTTCCAATATCTTGATGTTAAATTACTCAGAATTCATGCCTTCATGCTCTGACTTCCTTTTGACATTAAGTTATTTAATATTTTATGTGTGTTAGTATTGTCCTTTCATTGAAACAGTAAAAGCCTCAGCTTCCACAAGGAGATTCATTTTTCACTTAATACCTTCATGCTGACTCCATGAGCGCAATGGTAGTGAAACCTATACCATTTTTCACCTGCAATCAAATACACTAAGACACTTATCACAGATTTAGCCATTTGATTTTCAAACCTAATTGAGAAAATCATTAGTTAAATTGAGAGAGCCCTCTCAGGATAAAGAGGCTAATCCTCAATCAAAAGCTAGTTTGAAAGAGTTACTCTAAATTTTCTGGTGGAGCAGCCCATTAGTACCAATTTAGAGATAACACCACTCATTGTTCTTAGATACCTAAATTTTTATGCATGATATTAAAGGAATCAATATACTCTAGCATAATCTAGCCTTTAGCTTGGTTCAAGATCATAAATCTTATATACTAGTCTTCATAGTTTCCAACAAGAAAATGTTCCTCCTTGAGGGCATCGAAAAATTTCCACAAGTTGGTTATGTCACATACATAAATTCCTCTAGATGAGTTTCCAAGGTAAAATATTTTTGTTTTCACTATGTATGTGATTGAGTTCTTCAAAATTACTTCATTCGTTTATTTATAGCTTGTGAGTATCATATAATTAAAATTAATGCATAATAGAATAGCAACATAGGTAACCACTTTATTTTCCTACAAAATTAATTAAGGGTAATGCTATATTCCCATAGTAAAAGCAATCACAAATCATATTTATATCAAAGCCAAGTTCGAAGCATATTGGGGAAGATTTATTGGTACCAAATCCTAAGTTTGACAATAGTTTGTGAACAAATTATATGGTAAAAACCTATAGTGGATATAATAAGAGTGGATAGCCATTACTACAAGGTCTTGGAAGAATCAAACATTTGAAAATGATGGGAGGTTCTAGCAAGTCACAACATAAGGAATATTTTGAATTCAGGTTTACTTGGATAGAGCAGAACATTATGGTGTTATTCAAGATGGTGACACAATTATTAGCAATAAAGGATGAAGAGAGATATACAAAAAGGACTAATTAACGAGCTAATTTTCTTGCTTCATCTTCTTCAAGGTTGAATCATAAATTGAGATACCAACATATGATGGTCAATTTAATGTTGTGTAACTTAATGGTTAATTAAAACTAGTGGAGGTTTGTTTCAACCTTTACCAAATAAAAGAAACCTAAAGGATTTATTTTCTCCATTTGAAAATAATTGGCCATGATCTACTATGGTGGGAGAGCTTATGAGTGGATTGGAACCTTCAACAAGCAAGGTGGGCCTGGAAAAATCGAGTTAGAATGTCACCTTCCTAGGGAAATAAATTTCGCATACAAGCTTTAGTTCCTTGATGTGACACCTTGTTGGAAAGATATTAATGATCCCCATGATTTTAAATGCATTTAAAGAACTATTACCCCCATTTTCAACACCAAAAACTATGTGAAGGGTTGGAAAATTGTGTTGAAAGTTCAAAATCCAAAAAATGTCAAATTCGACATCATTTCTAAGATGATGGATGAGTTCAAAAATCACATACGAAAATCATATGTCTATTTCCATTTTCATTAGTTACTTTTTGAAATTTTAAAGGAAGGTGTAAACCAAAAGGCTATGCATTTAATTTTCAACCCGACGTTGGGAGAAATTTCTCCATTAGGGTTTCAAGAATGGTCGACGATGAAGTGTTTCGGAATGCAGGGTTTGAAGGATTTTCCAGATCTTTTTCTCTACAGAATAGTGGATTGATGAATCTATTAATGTGGGTTTAGGAGATCCTGGTGCAGGAGGGTTTGAAGGGCCTCAAAATGGATCCCTTCAATGCAACCCTTCCCAGCTCTGTGGTGCATAATCAACTTAGAAGCATGGAATATTTTTACCAACAATATGATCCAAATATAAATAATTTCCCGATCCTAGTGAAACCAATCTTAGGGGGGTCATTTTTCTTATAGGTTATAAACCCATATCTTATCTTTTCTCTTGTGATGAGGATAAAGGAGAAGGTGCACATTCCTTGTGGATGTTTTTGGCACATCCATGAAGGGCGATAGCTTAAGGATAAAAATCTCCTCAGTAAATATAACATATCCAAGGATGCATTGATTTACACTGTAGTGAGAATTCGAGGTGGAGCCAAAAGGGAAGGTGCATCCACCTCAGCCCCACCTAGATTTTTTAAGGATGTTTTAAACCAGGGATTCCTTCTCCAAACCCTAAATATCTATTTGGTCCTACATTCATGGTGGAGAAAACAACTGAAACCACGAGTCTCTCGAAGTGGAAAATACTACATGCAAATGCATATCCGCAGATTATGAAAGGAAAGTGATTATATATCATTTCAATGGTTTTTGTCCTTCATCATCAGCGCTTAAGGTGTTCATACACTAGCATTGGTCTCCAGATGTTGGGATATATTTATTCTCAAAAGGATTTTCTTGTGTGATTTTTCATAAGTTGGAGGACTAGTAGAAGGTTTTTGATAAGGGACCTTAGTTTTGGGGTTGGGTGAGGATTTCCTTTCAACCTTGGTTCTTGGATTTTAATCCTCTCTTTATTCCATCTTTGGAAACTCCAGTATGGGTAAGGCTCCCTAATTTTCTCATTCATATGACACTTCCATCTATCTTAGAAGATGTTAGAAAATTTCTAGGTTGCTTCATCAAAGTTGAGTCTGAAAATATTGCTAAAGGATTTATCACATTTGTTCTCATTTCTATCAAAGTGGACCTCAGTAAAGGATTGTCAGAAAAAATTCTGCTCAAATGGAAATATAGGGTTTATACCCAACCAATGGATTATGAAAATACGACTTTTCATTGCAAGATTAGTCAGTAGCCTGACCACCTACAAAATTCCTACCCATATTCGTAAGGTTCCTCGTATCACTTAGATGCCAAGAAAAAAAATTGTGGATGGAAAGATCCAAAATTACCCAAAAGGATCCAAGTCCATTGCAATTCACAAGATAAAGAACTCACATAATCAAAAGTATCTTGATGTCAGCATTGGTCTTGCAAACTCAACTCAAACTCATGATATGCAATCTCAACCCTCAGGAGAGGAAGCTCATACTTTGATCAGTATGATGCCAGATTCAACCATGATTTTATTATCTTGGAAGGGTGGGAAAAAACACACCCCAAAATTATACCACTCAAATAGTGACAATGATCCATGAAATATTTCAGAGCACTTTGCAAAGGAAACATATCAAATAAAGGATATGGTCGTTTCATTTCCATTTTTTGGTGATAATCCCTCGGGATCGATAGACATTTGGAAGAGGAACAATGTACAATCATGGAACCTAAATCTAGGGAGGAAGAAAATGTAATGTTGTGTAATGTGCTTAGGGTAAGATTGATGTGATCTAATGTGATGTAATTCACTTTTTTATTAATAGAATTTTAGATTTACAAAATATAAAAATTCCTTGTAGATTGAAACTGTTAATTGTAATTTTCTAAAACAATAGACTTGAATCTACTCTACCAATTGCAGAAACCAATTTAAAGTATCGGGAAATCATGAAGCATACAAGACAAATAATTCAATCAACCCATTACAGAATGATTTCCTCGGGAAAGACACAACTAAAACCCTGTTATATGTATATTGCATTAGTCAGAAAATATAAGAATATGACAATGCTTTGCTCACGCCCGAGCAACCTGTGCACTATCTCTATCTGTCTCATTGCTTCCTAGACAAGCCTAGGCCAATACTTAACCAAATTTGGCTTTCCAAAGTCCCTATTTCCTTGCGTTGTTTCCTTTGGGAATTAGACCCATATTAATTAGGGAAATCTCCATCTAATAATGTGCAATCCATCATAGGCCTTCCTTTGATTGCATGCACCACCTATACAATTGGGATGATTATAAAACTTATAGTACGGCACCCTTGAACTCCAATATCAACTGGGTAACTCTCAGTTCACACATGCATGAGTTATTTATGACTGATTTATCAGTTATCTAGTTGATCATTGAGTGTGGTTCACGTTCTACTTCCACATTTTGACCTTCCACTAGTTCCTCCAACAGTTGGAACTAGTTAAACTAAATTTAAATCAGATAAATTGAATTAATTAATTACAACTCAAAATAAAATCAATCAAGGCTCCTAAAAATTAGGAACCACTCTAAATGACTCAAGTTAGACCCTCAACTCGAATTAACTTAACCAACTAAGTCAATTTATCTTATTTAACTCGTACAAGTTGTCATGATATGTGGATTTACAATTTTCTTTTAATTTAATTCAAGGGGAAATTAAATTAGAATCTTTTTTGGTGAAATTTTCAACACTCCCTCTCAGCAAGAAAGGGATTATCAGATACCTCGATCCTGCCTCTATGGAACTAAAATTTTCCTCTTGACAGTGCCTTAGTCAAGATGTTTGCATCATGTTCCTCTGTAGGAATGTACTCTAGCATCATGATCCACCTCTGCACACAATATTTGAGATGGTGGTACCAGATGTTGGTATGCTTGTACCTATCATGAAAAAATGGATTCACTGAGATTTTGATACAACTCTGGTTGTCACAGTAAATCATTGTAGGATCCATCTACTGACCAAATAATCTAACAAGGATCTTCCTCATCCAAATAGCCTCACAAGTTTCTTGACTAGCATACATTTACTCTAATTTTTTTGAACTGAGCGCCACATATCTTTGCCTTCTGTTGTACCAAGAAATCGTTGTTGACCCAATACTGAAGATTCCTCCTGATGTGCTATTCTTGTCTGATGGACTCCCTGCCCAATCTACATTTTTGAATCCTTGCAACTTCACTCCCTCTGTTCATCTATACCAAATACCAAATTGAGTGGTGCCACTGAGGTGTCTCAGCACGTGTTTGGTTGCATTCCAATAGAGTTTGGTTGGTTTAACCATTTCTTGACTAAGTTGGTTAACTGCATAACACATGTTCGGTCATGTGTCCACCAAGTACATAAGTGAACCCATAAGCTTCCTGTAAATGGTAGCTTCTACCACTTCACCTAAAGTATTATCTTCATTCCTCCAATTCCCTGCTAGAGGAGTCTCCATGGGTTTGCTTCTCTCCATGTGAAACTTCTTCAATATATTGTTGGCATAATTTCCCTGAGAGACAAACAATTCCCCATCTCCTTGCCAAATTTCCAAACCAAGGAAATAATGCATGAGCCCCATGCATTTCATCTTGAATTATCTTTCCAAATATTTTTTGCGATATTTTATCATCTTATCATCACTTTTTAGAATTAAATCATCGACATATAATACTATGATCAATAATTTACCTTCAAGCCCAACCCGGTGAAATAGTTGTTGATCCTGATGTACCAAGCACAGGGTGCTTGTTTCAATCCATACAACACTCGATTGAGTATTCACACATGTGACTTTCTGTTGAAGTTCTAAAATCCTTTTGGCTTCTCTATATACACCTCTTCCTCAATCACTCCATTGAGGAAATTTGTCTTCACATCCATCTAATGTATCTTCCATCCCATCTGCGCTAAAAGTGATATAATAGGTTTGATTGAAGAGTGCCTTGATACTATAGCAAAGGTCTCCTCGTAATCAATTCCCTCCACCTAAGAGAACCCCTTGGCCACAAATATTTCCTTGTGTTTCTCAAAAATCCCAGCTACTCCTTGCTTCGCCTTGCATATCCACCATGATCCTACAACTTACTTATCCTTTGGCCTTGCGACCACTTCCCATGCATTGTTCCTGATAATGGAATCATATTCCTCTACCATGGCATCAACCCATACTGGTTGTTGCGCTGATTCCTCGAATGAGGAGGCTCAGTCTCTACACTCTCTCTCATAAAATCCATGTAGCCAATGTACAGATCGGGTGACCTCCTCTTCCTGCACTATGATGTGGGTGTTCCCACATTATCTCTAGCATCATGAATCAATCTATCAACCTCTATGGTTTTCCTCCATACATATTTGGATGTCTTTTCATGAATGGATTCTTCCACTCTTTTCTCCTCCGCTTGTGGCTACTCCACAACATCTTGAGGTTCTTCATTTGGAGCTAAAATATCCTCATATGCATGCAAATGAAGCTCCCTCTCAAGGGAACATCTGATGGCCTTCCCTTCATTGAACTTCACATCTCTACAAAAAATTGTCATCCTGTGAGATGGAAGGTACACCCGATAGTTGTAAGGTGTATTTGTGTACCCCACAAATATGTTGAACTCAGTTTTTGGTTCTATCTTTTTCTATGCATTCTTGGAAACATGAAAGTAAACTGATGAACCAAAGATTCTGAAGTGTGCCACATCCGGTTTCTTACCTGAAAAAGCTTCTTCTAGTGTACTCATCCTGATAATCCGATGAGGACTCCTATTTTTTACATATATCATTGTATTTCATGCTTCATCCCACAAGTGCAACGGTAGGCCCTGATCATGCAACATCGCTCGTGTATTTCCGACAATACTTTTGTTCTTTATTTCTACAACCCCATTTTTTTGTGGGATATGGGGTGTTATTAGCTCCTGTCAAATTCTTTCTGATGCACATAAGTTATTGAACTCATTTGACACATATTCTCCATCGTTATTTCTCCTGAGAGCCTTCACTTTATTGCCTCTGTCTTTCTCAAAAAGTGCTTTAAATTCACAACATTTTGAGAACTTCTAGTCTTTCTTTTGCATGAATAATATCCAACACTTATGTGAGAAATCATCTCCAAATATCACATAATACATGTGCTTGGCCATGGAGGTTGTCGAGAATGATCCACACACATCTGAATGAACTCTTTTTAAGGATTTCTTGCGCTCAATTGTCCCTATCATGAAAGTTGGATTTCATGTACTTCCCAAATTTACACCCTTTGCATGTATCGCGTTTCTCTAGTGCACCCTTGAGAAGTCTTGTAGAAATTTTTTCATGATATTCAAAGCTCCATGGTGCAAATGGCCAAGTCGCATATGCCATAATTCATTGATGTCTAGGCTCTACACATTCTCTACTTTCGTGCACAAAGCAACGCGGTCTTCTACATCCAATTTTTATAGGTTCTTCACCCGAACCCCTATCCGCTTCACCTATCCCGTGGCTATGTAATGAAGGAAATACTTTACTTTGCTAAATATCACATCGTAGCTACAGTATTCCAACATAGCAACTGAAACTAAATTATTCTTCATACCTGGAACATGCATGACATCTTTCAATGTGATAGGAGAACCAGAATCCCTCTGAAAAGTAACAATATCGATGTCGGTTGTGTTATACCTTCCATAGTCTCCCATCTCGATGTGCATCTGGAGGTCCTTCTCCTCCAAGTCGTTGAATAATTATTTGTTGTCAGTCATATGGAATGAGGCTCCACTATCCACGTACCACACATGACTACCCATCAGTGATATCACCATGCATGCGATGAGGGTGAAATCCAACTCGAATTGAAAAGCAAGAGCTTCACTTACCTCTCCTCCTAAGGGATTCTTGTTGGCATTATTGTGTGGACACTTCGTGGCATAGTGTCTCAACTCATGAAAGTGAAAAAATTTAATCTTCGACAAGTCCTTATTTTTTCCTTCCTGACCAGAATTTTTTTTGGAATGGGATGTCTTCCCTTTCTCTTTCTTTTCCTTTTCAGCAAAGGAATAATTATCCTCATCATCATGCTTGGATGAGGATCCATCTTTGGTGTTCCACTTTATCTATTCTTGCACAAAGTCATACAATAAACGCTCCCCCTCTGGTAGTTTCTCCCTCCCATTTACTGAATCATGGTAGTTGTATTAGCTCTTGGAAAGGCCTAGAAGTGGTAGGCTGACTAGATCATCTTCATCAACTATTACACCAACACTCCCAAGCTGATCCCGACATTGGGTGTGTTGTGGACAATTTTTTCACCCCTAGAGACAGCCTAGAGTTGCTATAGACTAGTGCCTAGGACATCTTAATATAGCAAGGAGCTCTTCTTATAGCTTGGGTTGTCAATCCAAAAGCTCTCTTAATATCTCTTGTAAAACAAGGAAATAAGTTTAGAATGGGACCAATCTCTCTCAGAAGTTGATACAAAGATAAGAATAATGTAGGAACATCATGTAAAACTCCCATCCAAAGGCATCAGACAGTTAAGAGACAGTTTACTGTAAAGAGGGCCAGTTCAGATAATATATCACAGAAATCAAATATCAGGAAATGAGTGAAGTGAAGAGAAATAAAGAAGATACTAATTAACATGAGACTGATACCCGGATACACAACAGAATCACATAAGGGCATATTAATTTATGAATCCTTATATGACAATGGCGTTTTAAAAGCACCCTCCTCATGAAACTAATATAGAAGAAAAGATGGAAGAAATGTACACGGAACAGTATATCATGACTAGGCCTATTTAAAGTGCTTGACTAATCCCAGAGAGGGCATCAACTAGGATGAATCCTCACTGCAAACTAGTGAGCCACTCACATTCTAGAACATGATACAAGAAGATAAATAGCATGAAATTAGATATTGTATTAACACATAAGAGAAAATTACATACTGTGAGATACCAAAGACCAGAATCCTCATTACAGTTATAACTCCTCCTCACTGAGACCCTACGGGGTCTAAACCTTCATACAGAAATATTACAAAATGTATACAAAAGCCTTTTCAATACACAGTCTACTGATAGAAATCTGGAACCCCTCTAATGTATTATTTCTGGGCTTTTATAGAAACGAAAGAGAATTCTCCAGAAGGAGGTAGGTGGAGCGCACTTAATGACTTAATTTGAACAAAATGGCGGAAAACATTCACGCCCATACCAGGAATGACTACCATATAAATTACTGTACTTGGCTGGAGGGGAAATCTGCTGCAATAAAGCCTTGAGGTTGCTTGTGTTCGTGCATGGTACTCTCGGCCCCTTGAGCCTGGAGTCGGAATTTATATTTTTCGGTGCCGGACACTGAACTCCTTGATCTTCTGTTGATATTCTTTGTAACCTCATTTACGTTTTCAGCTACCAGCACCCGCCCCTTTTGAATTTCCCTGGGGATTCAATAAATGTTCATTTAGCTTCCATAAATGATGGTCTTATCAGTACGTCTCCCCAGGTTTTTTCTCCATTATTCTGCACATGCTGAATGATCCTTTGAAATGCATTTGGTCTCTGTTAATGGGAACGGAAATTAATGGAGGCTCCCTGTTGCTACAACCTGAAAAAATCCACAAACATTTTAAGGAAAATAGGCACTGAGATAATGGCGTGATGAGTTACATGCGTGTGAAGGTGAAGACACGCAGAAATGGTGAACAATGGGGAACGGCGGAAAACACAAGAGAATGGTGGAGACATGAAAGGCAGCGATAGGATTTACAATGGAATGGCACTAGATAAATGAGGAAGAGGTATATAATATGAATTTGTAATAATATGTGTCAACGGAGAACACAAATCACTGGGGTGGATGTAGGTGACACGCAAGCGTACGAGAGGATTAGCGGAAGGGATGACGTGGATATCATGGAGTGGGACCCAGGGATCTAATCGCAATCGGGAATCGTAAGGGGGAGAGGGGAGGAATGACACACAGATAACTTTAGATGCGATTGGGGGCGAATCCCCTTTTAAAACTGAAATTCCAATGACTTTCTGATTTACCAAGGAAAAGGCCTTTTATATGGACAGGCGGAAGTATCATATGGTGGGGCCCAGCAAGTCAATCGCGATCGGAGATCGGGGCATGGAGGTGGTTGCAATCGCAACGGGGAGGAAGTGTGACACGATCGATCAGGGAGGATGGAGCGATCGGGGCGATGGGGTAATCGGAGAGGTGTGATGACCCGATCAATCGCATCGCAAATGTTTGCGAGGGATTAATCGGAACAGTTGTAACTTAACTCTCGATTGGAACGGACATTGCGATTGCGATTAATAAACGAGGTTTTATATACATAAAACTTTATAATGAAGTTTCATAACGATGCACGGCGGGGAAGTGGTTTAAGCCTGCGGCAAAAGGGGCCAGGCCTTAATGTAGTATTTGAATATGGCATTTCGGCCCATTTGAATAATTAGATGAAGATCTGGTTGGGTACAACATTTGGCTCCACCTGGGGATGGCGTGTTCATGCTTGAATGTGTCAAGAACCTGTAGACCACTGATCTTCCGCTTTCCAGAACTTATCTTCAAAATTTATCAGCGCACACATCAGGCCAAAACTGAAGTGAAAAATATATATACAATATATTACAATCCAACTTGCTCTGCCTGGATCAACTCTGAAAATAGGGCTTGAGAAATTGTCCATTTACAGGGGCATCCAACACATCGCCATGTAAGTTTTCCAGCACAAAAGTATTGTTCCTTCCCTGCTTTACAATTTTGAAAGGACCGAACCATAGCGGATCAAATTTAGCATGCTTGCCCTTTTCTGCTCTTCGAACATCCCACCTGAGAACCAGGTATCCAATTTGAAATTTTCTATCTTTTGCATGGCGATCAAAAATATTCTTCATTTTTTCCTGATATTCTTCCAGTCTCTGATTTACCTGGTCTCGTGTCTCCTCTAATTCCACTAATTGACTTATTCTTCTGATCATATCATCTGGTTCTTCCTGACTTTCCTGCATGAAACGTGCTACTGGTAATGCCAATTGCACAGGAAACACAGCTGCTCGCCCATATACCAATTCATAGGGGGATTTCCCTGTTGCTCTCTTGCTGGTTATCCTATTCGCCCATAGAGCAAATTTTAATTAAGAGTCCCAGTTTTTCTGATTCTCACTTATTGTTTTCTTTAGGGCCCTCACCAGGGTTTTATTAGAAGACTCTGCTAAGTCGTTCCCCTGTGGATAGTAAGCTGTGGAGTGAGTCAATGTGATGTTATACCTTTGGCAGAACTTTACAAACCTGGCAGACTTGAAAGCCTGCGCGTTGTCAGTTACAATTCTGGCAGGGCAGCCAAACCTAGATATGATATTTTCCTCCATAAACCTCATTATTACAGCATCTGTAGCATTTCTGGTAGGTATGGCTTCCACCCATTTCGTGAAATAATCTGTGGCTGTTAGTATCCATTTATATTGGCCACTTGATGGGGGATGTATCTCTCCTATAAAGTCTAATCCCCATTTCTGAAATGGTTCATTCACATGAATAGGGATCAAGGGCAAGGCTGCTAATTTCTGTCTTTCTGCAAATCTTTGGCACTTGTCACATGCTCTGACCCAATCAAAAGCATCTGAGTATAGTTTTGGCCAGTAAAAATCAGCCCTCAATATTTTATGAGTTGTAGCCCTCCAACTGTAATGCCGTCCACAAATTCCTTCATGAAATTCTGCCATTACATTTTGCACTTCATTTTCTGTGAGGCATAACAGTAATATACCTAGAAGGTCTCTCCAATAGAGCTGTCCATTGGCAATTATATATTTCTGAGATTTCATCCTTACAGCTATGTATTTTATCTTATCACAACTTGGAGGACAGCTAAGTGTTAAAAGATATTCAACTATTTCTTTATACCAAGGGCTAGTTAGATATTTCATATGTATCTTTTGAGTGGCCATCTCCAGCCCTTGTTGTTCTTCTTCTTTCTTGGATTCTTCATTTGCTATCACAGATAAATTAATGCCTAAGGCCTGATTATTTGATTCAGATAGAATCTTAGCAAGTCCCTGTCCTTTAATCAATTTGGTAGGCCTTATGTCCAAATCATATTCTTGTATTTTTGCAATCCATCTTCCTCTTTTGCCTTCGCTATCTCCCTGAACAAGAATGTCTTTGACAGCTGCCGTGGGGACATAGGCAGTAATGTGAGATTGCAAAACATATATTCTAAAAGCTTTTAGGGACTTTACCAGGGCATATGCCTGCTTCTCCAATATATTATATTTCAATTCAGCATCATAAAGCACTTGACTGAAGAAAGCTATAGGCTGCTCATATCCCTCTTCATTTCTCTGCAACAATACTCCAGCAATTGTATGAGGCGAAGCAAACGAAAATATCATAAATGGCTTTTTGTAATCTATTCCAGCTAGCACAAGAGCTTCGGCGAACGCCTGTTTTATCCTTGTGAATGCATATCTAGACTCCTGGGACCATTTTACTTCATTCTCCTTTTTCAACATATCAGTTATATGCCTAACTATCTCGGCGTAGTTAGGAATGAACCTTCTCAAAAAATTGATTCGGCCTAAAAACACCTGTACTTCCTTCTTATTCCTGGGTAAAGGAATACTATTTATTACTTCCACTCTCTTAGGGTCTATTTTCACACCATCTTTAGTTACAATGTGCCCTAAGAGTTTCCCCTCATCTAATGCAAATAAAGATTTCTGAGGATTGAGAGAAAGGCCATACCTTCTGCATTTTTCAAAAGTTTTTCTTAAATGCTCAATATGCTCATCATCATTCTTTGAGAACACTGTAATGTCATCGAGATATACCACCAAAAACTTGTCCCGCTCCTCAACAAAGGCTATGTCCATTTCCCTCTGAAAAGTAGCTCCGGCATTAATCAATCCAAATGGCATCCTGGCATACATAAATGTTCCCCATGGTGTAGTGAATGTTGTTTTCTTCTAATCTTCTGGAAGTACAGCCACCTGATTGTAGCCAGAAAAACCATCCATCATGGACATTCTAGATGCTCCCACTACTTTCTGCAGGATGTGGTCCATCTTGGGCAGTGGATAATTATCTTTTAGATATGCTCTATTTAAATTTCTGAAGTCCACACACAACCTTATTTCTCCATTCTTCTTTCGAATAGGGACAAGGTTTGCTATCCATTCTGAGTATCTCAATGGCACAATTGTTTTGGCCTTCAGTAGCTTCTTGATTTCCTTTTCAATAGAGGGAAGCAGCAGAGGGTTTATCTGTCTGAGCTTCTACTTATAAGGCTTTGCACCTTCCCTCAAAGGAATTTTATGCTGCATTACGTTAACA
The DNA here is from genome assembly GCA_034641835.2 of Pinus albicaulis. Taxonomy (NCBI): domain Eukaryota; kingdom Viridiplantae; phylum Streptophyta; class Pinopsida; order Pinales; family Pinaceae; genus Pinus; species Pinus albicaulis. The sequence continues at coordinate 369,488,522 of CM076575.1, forward strand.
TCAAAATTTTTTAGGTCCTGATAGGACCAAGAAAATACATCTTTGTAAGATTGAAACAACTTCAAATATTTTTCTTTGTATTCTTCTGGGACTCTTTTAGATAATTTTACAATTTTGGGATCAGCATAAGTACCCAGATTTAAATATCCCACTTGATCTTCTTCTGCCACTTTGTTTGGCTGCAATGGAAAATAATCTTTGTTAAATAATCTTTCTAGAGGCACCAGACCTCTAGGTATAACATTTCCTTTCAGCTGTAGCACTTTATTACCTGCTATCTTCTCTTCCCATCTGTTTTCTACAATATTTTCAACTTCCTCTTCTTCATTGTCATCAATCTCCGTATTGGAGAATTCTCCCACAGTCTCCATGAATATCTTCATCTGTCCATCATCTTCAAATACCTGCCAATGCTTAATATTATCTGGAATGGATGGTCTGTAACGTACCTCCACTTCATATCTTAAAAGCGGGTTCTGAGGAGGACGGAATGTACTGGCAGCTACAGCAAGAGAATCTGCTATTCTGTTTTGCTCTCGGGGCATGAACTGTATGTTAAATGCCAAGAAGAAATTTTCTACCATGTCCCATACTTCGTTTCTATAAGCTCTCAGCCGTGGATGCTTAGTTTGGCATTGATTTTTGATCTGTCTCACCACCATCTCAGAGTCTCCCAAGACTTTTAAACATTGGATGCCCATGTTTCTAGCTGTCTGCAGTCCCAATAATAGTGCCTCATATTCAGCTACATTGTTTGTAGCCTCATACTCCAATTTAAAGGACAGTGGCACCCATTTTCCTGTAGGAGAGATTAATAACACCCCAGCTCCATTGCCTTCTTTTAAATTTGCCCCATCAAAATGCAAAGTCCAAATTTCTGATTCCTGATCTTCTTTAGGCTGCTCAGCTTGGATTTGACCAAAAAGGGGCTCATGAGAATAATTTTGATTTTCTTCTAACATCAAGCACGAAAAATCTCCCTCTCTGTTATAAATTGGAGAATTCTCTGAGCAGTCAGCCTTAGTTACCATTTTAACAAATCTAGTCTCCTTGTATAACCTCCTTTCCTGGCCTCCAAAGACTGGGACAGTAGCATATGTTAAATCCAGCTTGATTGACCCATCGATTTTTGTACCCCAGGACCTCGACAGCAACATGCCAAAGCGGGCTGGAATATCAGCAACCACAATGTCCATGACCACACTCTTTGCTGGAATTTGGGCCAAATTGACCACTAAATCTTTAATCATTCCCAAGCATTTAACTCTTTTAGAATCAAATGAATATAGGTATTTATATGGTCTTGTAATTTGCAGTCTTAGTTGTTCCATGACAGACAGAGGCATAAGATTATGGGAAGCCCCAGAATCTAACATACAATTGTGTAACAGCAGGTCATGGATGGCTAGAGACACATAAAAAGGAGGAGTAGAAGGGTCTATCTCCTCGACATGTGGGCCAAAGACTACCATGGGTCTTTCTTCTTGCAGGTTTAGACTATCAAGCACAATCGGTGTTTCAGGAGGGAGTATGAAGGAAGTAACTTGAGATTGGTATGCAGGCTGTTTTAATAGCTCAGTCAGGGGGGACAGGAATCTTAATTTTCTCAAGTTCTTTTTGCAGATTGAAAGCGGATGGGGGCTTTTCTATCACTACTTCTTTTGACTCTTTATTTTCAGCCGGAGCTTTAATTTCTTTTGATACAGGTTCATCATTAGGGGGACTGACTATTTTTGAAGAAGAAGGAATCTGATCATTGGGCCGCAAAGGAGCATTCAGAGGATTCTTACCTTTTTCTATGTTCTTCTTTGTCGCTGATTCCTTTTGAGCAGATGCTTCTTTCTGAGGTGGCTTTTCTTCTTGGTCTTGAGTTCGGGTCCTCTTTCTTGAAGATCTGAGATCATACTTTACATTGAATTGTGCTTGCATGAAATCAGCAAATTGCTTACAATATTGATCAATCTCTGCTTCTTCATCTTCGTCTTGCAATGGGCATTCCATATCATCATTATTTGAAAAATCCAGATTTGAATCTTCTAATCCATAAGCTGCATCTCCAGTGGAGTCATCTGTTGGTCCTTCCAGGTATAGGGGATGAAGTACCTGGTCTTGTTGTTCCTTTACTTCTCTAGGCAATATCTGCAATGGGGGCCTTCTGTACTGGGGATTATATCCTCTGTTTGGAGCATTATAGAAATTCTTGGGAGCTGCATTTTTAGCTTCCAGTTCAAGCTTGACCATCTTCTTTATCATTTTCCTTATTTCATCCATCTTGTCTGAATCCTTTTCCTGATTGGAGGAGGAAACTTCTTCTTTGCCTCTCCTCCTAGTATCTTGTTCAGCTTTTCCCTTTAATTTGCCAGTAGAGGCAAAGTTTGCTTCCAACTCCAGAGCATCTGACTGTGCATCATCCAGCGTAGCAGGTTTTCTTTCCCTCAATGCGAAGCCGAAATCAAAATCAAAGGCTACTATAAAAACTATCTTAGCAGCTGCTTCATGGGGCTTCATTTCAGGAGGCAGGCTCAAATATAACTTGTTGAATCTTTTGATAAACTCTGATACCCCTTCATTTTGCTTCTTCTTCATAGTATTAAACTCAGTAAGACACTGACCATGATCTTTCTTTTCCCCCCATTTCCTGAGAAAAGTATTCTCCATAATATCCCAGGTGGTTATTGAACAGTTTCCCAATGTTTTGAACCATTTTCTGGCTTCACCCTCCAAATATTGCACAAATAATCTTAAGACCACATCCAGATGTTCAACATTTAAGTTTTCTGCAAAAGAACAGAAGGTCTTAAGATGTTTCTGAGCATAAATTTCGTTTTCACCATTAAATCTCGGCAGAATCTTCAAATAATCCTGTGGCATATCATTTAGCACTTGGGGTAAGGCCAGAGGAGCATATTTGTTCAATAGAAAAGCAGGAACATTAGCCATTGGAGGAGGTGGGGGTTGTGCAACAATCTGAGAAACAAATGAACGGAGAGGAGTAGGAGGAAGTGGAGTATGAATGCCAATGGGAATATATTGCACAGAAGCCTGACGTGTAGATGGGAATAGTTCACGGTTAACAGGAGCTACTTCTGTAACTTCTTTAATTTCCTCGGCCTCGTAAGTAGGATGAGAATCTTCTTCAATCCAGGCACTACCTCTACGTGGAGTTCCTGAGTAAAACTCGAGATTTTCTGTTCTAACTACTTGAGAAGAAGAGGGCGGATAATCTTCAATGGAATATTCAGGGTTTTCAGCACGAACTGACTTCCTCTCCTTATAAACTCTTTTATGAATGATCCTTTCTGGGTCAGACACGTAAGGTGTCTTTGATTGAGATGTATCTGACCTCACATGCAGCTTACGAGGAGCCAGGACTACCATTAAATTTATCAAATAAAAGTAGTGGAGTCGCCAAGGTGAGAGATACGCAACTCTTCAACTCTCCGTGCTCACCTGATTAGAGAGTGAAAACAATTTGTCGAGGCCCAGGGATATTGATATTCTTGAATTCGTTCCCCGGCAACGGCGCCAAAAAGATGTTGTGGACAATTTTGTCACCCCTAGAGACAACCTAGAGTTGCTATAGACCAGTGCCTAGGACATCTTAATATAGCAAGGAGCTCTTCTTATAGCTTGGGTTGTCAATCCAAAAGCTCTCTTACTATCTCTTGTAAAACAAGGAAATAAGTTTAGAATGGGACCAATCTCTCTCAGAAGCTGATACAAAGATAAGAATAATGTAGGAACATCATGTAAAACTCCCATCCAAAGGCATCAGACAGTTAAGAGACAGTTTACTGTAAAGAGGGCCAGTTCAGATAATATATCACAGAAATCAAATATCAGGAAATGAGTGAAGTGAAGAGAAATAAAGAAGATATTAATTAACATGAGACTGATACCCAGATACACAATAGAATCACATAAGGGCATATTAATTTATGAATCCTTATATGACAATGGCGTTTTAAAAGCACCCTCCTCATGCAACTAATATAGCAGAAAAGATGGAAGAAATGTACACAGAACAGTATATCATGACTAGGCATATTTAAAGCGCTTGACTAATCCCAGAGAGGGCATCAACTAGGATGAATCCTCACTGCAAACTAGTGAGCCACTCGCATTCTAGAACATGATACAAGAAGATAAATAGCATGAAATTAGATATTGTATTAACACATAAGAGAAAATTACATACTGTGAGATACCATAGACCAGAATCCTCATTACAGTTATAAATCCTCCTCACTGAGACCCTACGGGGTCTGAACCTTCATACAGAAATATTACAAAATGTATACAAAAGCCTTTTCACTGCACAGTCTGCTGATAGAAATCTGGAACCCCTCTAATGTCTTATTTCTGGGCTTTTATAGAAACGAAAGAGAATTCTCCAGAAGGAGGTAGGTGGAGCGCACTTAATGACTTAATTTGAACAAAATGGCGGAAAACATTCGCGCCCATACCAGGAATGACTACCATATAAATGACTGTAATTGGCTGGAGGGAAAATCTGCTGCAATAAAGCCTTGAGGTTGCTTGTGTTCGTGCATGGTACTCTCGGTCTCTTGAGTCTGGAGTCGGAATTTATATTTTTCGGTGCCGGACACTGAACTCCTTGATCTTCTGTTGATATTCTTTGTAACCTCATTTATGTTTTCAGCTACCGGCACCCGCCCCTTTTGAATTTCCCTGGGGATTCAATAAATGTTCATTTAGCTTCCATAAATGATGTTCTTATCAGTACGTCTCCCCAGGTTTTTTCTCCATTATTCTGCACATGCTGAATGATCCTTTGAAATGCATTCGGTCTCCGTTAATGGGAACGGAAATTAATGGAGGCTCCCTGTTGCTACAACCTGCAAAAATCCACAAACATTTTAAGGAAAACAGGCACTGAGATAATGGTGTGATGAGTTACATGCGTGTGAAGGTGAAGACACGCAGAAATGGTGAACAATGGGGAATGACGGAAAACACAAGAGAATGGTGGAGACATGAAAGGCAGCGGTAGGATTTACAATGGAATGGCACTAGATAAACGAGGAAGAGGTATATAATATGAATTTGTAATAATATGTGTCAACGGAGAACACAAATGACTGGGGTGGATGTAGGTGACACGCGAGCGTACGAGAGGATTAGCGGAAGGGATGACGTGGATATCATGGAGTGGGACTCGGGGATCTAATCGCAATCGAGAATCGTAAGGGGGAGAGGGGAGGAATGACACACAGATAACTTCTGATGCGATTGGGGGTGAATCCCCTTTTAAAACTGAAATTCCAATGACTTTCTGATTTACCAAGGAAAAGGCCTTTTATACGAACAGGCGGAAGTATCATATGGTGGGGCCCAGCAAGTCAATCACGATCGGAGATCGGGGCATGGAGGTGGTTGCAATCGCAACGGGGAGGAAGTGTGACACGATCGATCGGGGAGGATGGAGTGATCAGGGCGATGGGGTAATCGGAGAGGTGTGATGACCTGATCAATCGCATCGCAAATGTTTGCAAGGGATTAATCGGAACAGTTGTAACTTAACTCTCGATTGGAACAGACATTGCGATTGCGATTAATAAACGAGGTTTTATATACATAAAACTTTATAATGAAGTTTCATAACGATGCACAGCGAGGAAGTGGTTTAAGGTTGCGGCAAAAGGGGCCAGGCCTTAATGTAGTATTTGAATATGGCATTTCGGCCCATTTGAATAATTAGATGAAGATCTGGTTGGGTACAAGAGGGTGAACTTGGTCAAGTAATTTGGTATTATGTCATCCTTTTCCATCTTGATCTTGCAAAGATTTTCTTTCAATTCCAGCTTCATGTGGTCACTCCTAAATTGAACAAGATTTTCAAGGCATTCCACATTACATATGGATTTTCCTTTCGGTGGAGGTTCGAGACAATTCTTGTGACTCTTTCCAGTAAGATCCTTCTCTCCTTTGCCACACATTTCTTCCAGTATGCCAGATCTTAAGCATCAATTGTTGGAGGTTTAGGAATATCATTGTCTATGAATTCCTTCATCATGTTATCTTCCAACATTTTTTCCATCATGTATTTCCAAGCTATGTAATTTGAGTTTCCGTCAAGGTCATACTCAAGGCTCAATCCATAGAACGACATCTTGTTGTCCCTGAAGAATGATACTGCAAATTCGATTCACCTACAAAGACAAACTCTTATTCTTCTCTTCTATAGTGATTTCAGCTCTAATGCCATGTATAAATTCCTTGTAGGTTAAAACTGCTAATTATAATTTGCTAAAACAATAGACTTGAATCTACCCTACCAATTGCAGAAACTAATTCAAACGATCGTGAAATCATGAAGCATACAAGAGAAAGAATTCAATCAACACATTACAAAATGATTTCCTAGGGAAAGCCACAGCTAAAAACCCTGCTATATGTATATTTCATTAGTCATAAAATATGAGAAGATTACAATTCTTTTCTCATTCCCATCAAGCTCTGCCCTATCTCTATATGTCTCATTGCTTCCTAGACAAGCCTAGGCCAATACTTTACCAAATTTTGGCTTTCCCAAGTCCCTATTTCCTTGTGATATTTCCTTTGGGAACTATCCCCCTATTAATTGGGGAAATCCCATCCAATATTGCGCAAGCCATCATAGGAATTCCTCTGACTACATGCACCACCTGTACAATTTGGATAATTATACAAGTGATAGTACACTACCCTTGAACTCCAATATCAACTTTGTAACTCTTAGTTCACACGTGCATGAATTATTTATGGTTGATTTATCAGTTATCTGGCTGATCACTGAGTGTGGTTCAAGTTCCACTTCAACACTTTGGCCTTCCACTAATTCCTCAAATGGTTGGAACTAGTTAAACTGACTTTAACTCAGATAAATTGAATCAATTAATTACAAGTCAAAATAAACTCAACCAGGGCTCCTAAAAAGTAGGAACCACTCTACATGACTCAAGTTAGACCCTCAAATTGAATTAATTGAACCAAATATGTCAAGCTAACTTAGTTAACTCGTACAAGCTGTCATGAGATGTGAAATTACAATTTTCTTCTAATTTAATTTTCCAATTTTATTCTAATTTAATTCAAGGGAAAATTAAATTAGAATATTTCTTGGAGCCATTTTCAACACACACACACAAAACAAAAAAAGGAAGACTTTACATACCCCAAATCTATCTCCATCTGAGATGCCTTGCCTCACCACCCCATTATTTAGTCATATAAGAAGAGGCACATGGATCTTATTGGATTATAAAGAAGCCCCCTATGTTAATTCTCTTATATATTCAAGACCTCTTGTTCTATTTATAATACATGTTAGTATGATGCATCACTCACTTTTTTCTTAACCTAAAATATTAAGAACCATAATTTTTCCCATATTTTCTTAGAGTAATTTCACTGAATTCAACTATGTATGCTTATATCTCTTCTCTCCTCGTCGTGCGCCACCTCTTCCTAGAAACAAGTCTTGATGTATTTACTTTTTTCTTTCTAGAATTTTTTTTAGTGTCCAGTTATATTTGTGTTTATTTTTTTCTCAAACTCCATTAATTAAGTTTTCTCACTCGTGAACATTACCAATAAATTAAATAAAATAAAATTATGACCATAAAATTAGATTTTCATTTTTATTGGTACAACTTGAGTGGGTCTTATGGTTAAGAACACATTTTTCCTCGTAAGAGGTCACAAGTCCAAATCCAAAGTGGGGAAAGTATGTACACCTAGGTAGAATTTAACGGTGAAATCATTGTGTGGGGGCAAGTCCCTTGTCCCACAAGCATTGAGAGTGTCATACACCAATCTAGTGTTTCGCTTGGTCATGACCTAATAATTAGATCAATAAAACTTGAGTGTTCCTAATGGTTAAGAAAGTGTGCTTACTACTTTCCCATTTACTCATACCAAAAGTAATTTTTTGATGAAAATATTGTTAGTGTGTCGTTCAGTAATAATTTTTTATTCCACTTCTGTGAACAATGGTTGGTGGGAGGTTGCTGGTTAGGTCAGAAGTTGCAAGTCCTGAGTCCGTAGGCCTACGTTGCTATCGCGTGTGCTCACTGGCCCCCTGCTGGTTGGGCCTGGAGTGTTTATGCCCCTGGAAATTTCTTCCTTGACCCCGATTGCACTCGTCATCTTCTTCTTCCTAGACTATTGTGTGGTCAGGCGTATTCATGTTATGAGTGGGCCTTGGGTTTTTGTCCTTTCTCGGGCTAGCTAGGCATTCCCATGGCTACGCCTTCCCTGGAGGAGCCATCCCTGGATGATGTCGCATCGTTTAACACAATGGTGGTGGCTGCTTCGCGTTTTTGCAAACAGTGGTCGTCCAAATTTGTTAAGTGTTTCAAGGATATCCCCAAGATTCAGATTTGTGTTTATCAGGCCCGTTCCCGCGCTCTCAAGCTCGCAGATAGGGGATTAATAGGCCAAGTCATGGGCCTTTGGCCTTCCCCTCACACGGTAAAATCATGGGTGGAGAAAAACTAGAAGCCCCTCATCAAAGGAGCTATCATTTACTCATAATGTGGAAAGGGATTCTTTAATTTCTACTTTGAGAATAAGCCTGACAGGGACCTAGTCTTTCGGAGTGGTCCTTATTTCATGGGTTCCCAAGAGTTGTACTTGGACCGTTGTAGCCTGAGTTTCAACCTAGAGTATAAGTATGTCCCCTCTTCCATCCTGGCCTGGGTGAAACTTCTTTACCTCCCCCTCCACTGTTGGAATGATGCAACTTTCAGACTGATTGGTAACTCCCTTGGTAAATACATAGACTACTCTAAGCCTAAGGATGACCTCTTCTCTTGTGCTTGGATTTGTGTGAAGGTCGATCTTGAAAAGGGCCTCTTGGCAGTTGTTAATCTCTGTATGGATAGTTGGTCTCACATTCAGGAAGTGGACTATGACCAACTTCCTTCAAGTGAATTGTGTCATGAATACGGACACTTTTCCAAAAATTGTCCCAAATACTAGGAGGCTCCAGTGTTGCCTGGAGAAGAACTGAATGAAAAATGGAAGCATATTAAAAGGATAAAAAACTCTCAGCATCTGCATCATTTGGGCCCCTCTAAAACCCATTTGGCCCTTAGGGGTGGGCCCCCCCCCACTCCCCCATGGGTTAGTCCATATTTGGCTCAAGGGTTGGATCAATAGAACCCCTTCGAAGTGTTGGGAACTTCTCCAAATTTGGTGGAAGTGTTTTCTGGATCTGTCGATGTGGCTACTCCCATTGGTTTGGTCACTCAGAAGTCCTTAGGAGTCTTGTAGCACCCCAAAACTAAACCTTCCAAAAGTCTAAAACTAACAAGCTCAAGTATTGAATCTTCGAGCAACTATGAAGAGTCCTCTTCTAAGGAAGAGGGTGAAGAAGGATTCCAATCATCAAAGGAAGGCTTGGGCACTACAATGCATCCCAACTTTGTGGAATATCTCCCAGAAATAGCTAGGACAAATAAGGTAGGTGGAAAAGGGAAAATACCGGGGAGAAATACAAGCATGGAAATCAAAAAAGAAAAGACATAAAAATACAGGGAACTTGGGTTCCAGCACACAATCCCTCGATATCTAGTTGGTGTTGGAAACAAAGGATGAGGAGGGAAAAAAGGAAATAACATGGGCCCTAGAAAGCGCACAAGTAACCCAAAAAAGTGATTAATGAATATAATCTCTTGGAACTATAGGCACCTCAAAACATAAAGAAGATTAAGGGAAGTTAAATCCTTGATAAAAAAAAGAGAATCAAGACATCACACTTTTGCAAGAGGAAAAATTGGATGAGAATAATCTTCACTCATCCCATAACAATATTTGGTGACAAAGTAATATTGAGACAGTAAGTTCACGTGGAGCCTCAGGAGGATTGTGCACACTGTTGAATCCAGAAAAACTCAACCTGATAAGCTCCACTAAATCCACTCGTTGGATAGAAACCTCATTTACTCATATTGAACTTAAGCATCCTTTCATTATCATAAATGTATACATGCCTACTCACTTCTGTGAGAAAAAATATTGTTGAAAATCCCTGATGGAGCTCAAAGACTCTAAGAATGGGGAAAATTGTATCCTTGGTGGAGACTTCAATACTACCATGTGTTAGAGTCGGTCCTTACAGCCCTCTGTCAGAGATCATTTCGCTTTTTGCATATCATTTTTAGGTGTCTCGCTCATTTCACTTCGTTGCATTTCGCTAGGGGCATGCCATTGACTGACGAGAGGGTCTGGTCATTTTGTATTTCCTCATGCTTGTACCTGCAGGGCTAATTAAAAATTCCTCAAAAATCACTGAAGTTCAGGTCACGTCATTCATGGTCATAAATGATTATTTTTGTCAACAAGAGTCATTAGTCCTAGAGTCTAGGGTTTTCAGTCTTTTGATACATGCAATAAAAGCCCGCAGGCCATTAGGATTGGTTTCGAAAAGGTTCCTATTTTATGTTTTTATTCTCAAAAACATTTGAAGACATTTCTAGTCCAAAACTCTGTTTTGAACTAGAAACTGTCAAATTTATTTTTTGTAATAATTGTGTATTTATTCCACCATAAGAAATTCAAAAGCAGCCTCTGGTCTTTGCCGAAGTCAAAATGCCAAATTCCCTGCAAAAATCAAATCAGTTTCATCAGTCCAAGACTCAGAAAAACAGTGAAAAGCCAAAAGACAGAATTGCATTAAATGATAAAGTGCCAAGATTGCCAAACATTACAAAGTGGGTTATGGAGAAAATTAAAATCAAATCTGATTCTTATGAGATATTTTTCAACCCATATAAACCATGGAGGACAAGTCATTTTCACAAATTCCCAAAGCAAAGGTCGAATTGGAGAGTAGAAGGGCGAAAACTTGTTTTCAAAGCCGTGGAAGTCGAAGTGGAAGTGCACGCGGTGCACACAGGTAGCGCACGATGCACACAAGGCGCGCGACGCACTAGGCATCACAGGCCTGTGCATTTTTGCACGCGTGCAATGCATTGGGCATGCGCGCGACGCGTAGAGTTTCAGGGCCAAAAATTTTTACTCGTTCGCCCAGATTCATGCCAAATTACCTCATTTTTCTTGCAAGTAAGTTATTCATGCTTACTTAGTGAATCATGGACATGTTATGGTATTTCAAAAATGGAAAAACAAGCATTTGATGTGGTGAAATGTAAACCCTAGGTTCATTGCAAATTCACTTCTTAGGGTTTTGAAACAAACGTTAGTGATATTGTGGGGGTTTCCAAACTTGTGTTATTGATATATATGTTCATACCATCTGCTGTCAGTGGTGTCCCTGCTTATTACCTTAGCCTCACACTCTCTCTTTGCTATTAAATCACTGCTGTCATTACCACTGTCATTGTCACACTGTTTATCATTTATATTGTAACACAGTCCCATATTCACTATTCCCATTCTCCATTGACAAACACAGTCCCATATCCACTATTCCCATTCTCCATTGACAAAGCCTAAATATCCTTGCAAGGGCTGTACACTACACTATATTTCTTCCTACTCACTTGTCAAAATCCCCATGTAGTCAAAGCAGTGATTGTTTTCCATTCAAACTCATTTGTCAGAACCTTTATCACTATGGCTTTCCTATAACACTTTGTTACACATGTAACACATTTGGGATTAGAGCATACACTGAAACTCTTGTTTTCACTATACCTATATCAGCATATATTTTGCAAACATCTTGATTTCAGCGCCATGTCAGAGACGGATTCATTTTATGAGCAGGAGTATGACAGTGATTCCACAGCTGAGGTTAATGTGCCACGGAGGTCTCACAAAAGTGGCAAAAGTGGTAGACATGTCAGGGAGGAGCCTACTTCTTTGGCTCAATTGCAGGCTTGCCCGCTTGCAATGGATTGTTTTCAGCATCAGTCATGTTTCCAGTACTGTGAGATGATTTCACAAACCCAGCTTCATCATGAGCTAGCTCGCCTATTTGTTCTACATTTACATGATGGCCGTGTAAACCTTGCCGGAGTAAACTTCATTGTGTCACCAGAGACCATTTCTCGGGCCACCAGAATACCAAACATAGGAGAGGAATGGAACAAATGACAGCAGCTCGAGAAATCCTACTATGAGCCATACATCAAACCTGGGTATATGAGGCAGCTGAGAAGGGTATTTCCATTCAGATTTCTGAAGGATGAGTTTGCACCATTGATGAAACTCATCATTCGATATTTCAGTTGCGAGGGCAGATTCTCGCGCCTCTATGCGTACCATATCCATTTGTTGATGCATTTCACGAGGTTACATATGATGAGCATTCCATACTTCATGTATCGCAACATAGAGCGAATGACATTTCTTGTACAGAAGAAGACCCCAGCACAACAGCATAGCAGCATATATCATTACGCACTGATCAAAATCATGGTGGTACATCAGCGGACACAGCAGGGCATTGCTTGGGAGGATTTCATCTCCCGTGACTTCTTTGCAGCGCCAAAGCTGCCTCCCGAGGTAGTTCATGATGAGGGAGAGCCTTCACACCAGCTTGATATTCCTGAAACCGAGCATATCAGTGCTCCAGTGTATGTGACATATCAGCGAGGCCACAGGGCCTTATTTGCAACTACACGACGAGTACTATCTCCACATGGTGTGGAAGGGGTCTCGCCTTCTTCATCAACACAGGTATAGGTTCAGGACAGAGGCAAGAGGCCAGTGCACGATGAGGGCCCTTCAGGAGGCCGAGACATTGACTTTACACTCATCGATGTTGATGCGAGCTCTCCTAGCTCGAAACTGAAAGAGATCATCCAGGAGCAGAAGGCCGAGATTGACACGCTGAATGTTAAGTTGCAGAGAGCTCAGTGGGTGATAAAATACCTGGAGCAGCGTAACAAACAGCTATAGGATCAACACACACTTGTAGAGCTGCGGCGAATCCGTGAAGATCGACAATTGGCCCGGAAGAGACCAGTTGACATGACACCGGCCGATCGAGATACTTGCCTCACGCATGTTAACATTCATCTGGAGAAGTTGTTGACAAAGGCCAATAGAGACAAAGACATGCTTCGTCACATGAAGAATCATTATTGGGCCCGTAATCACGTTTGCCGAGCTAAAATGAAGATCTCGAAGAGAAGGTTGAGCAGAGCACTAAAAAGGTGAAAGAGGCCTGATCCACTCCGGATTTTGGCCGAGGCTTCGTTGGCTGAACATGATACATGATGGAGGGTCTTCGCTCCGAATTTCATCAAATTCAGAGAAGTTTTTGTCATTTTGAAAATTTTGGTCTCAAAACAGGTTTTTCAGCCCAACGCGTAGCGCGTCATGACGCGCGCTTATGATTGGGAAACTTGCTGGAGGAAAACTTTGTATTTTTGGATTTTTCATGGTAAGTTATGCATGCTCAGAAATGGCCGAAGCATTTCACCAAGTTCTGGATGATCAAAAGGGCCAAAAACACCATGAAAATCACCTTTTTGCCACCTTTTGCACCAGCAGGAAGTACTTGTGGGAGAATGAAGTTTTGGAGGGGAAAATGAGCTCCAAATTGGAAACTTCCACTTGGGTTGGATAGCAGACATCTAGGGCGTTCCAACAAGATATCATGAGCTTGATTTGGATGCCGGGAAGTGCCCCAAAAGCAGGCTGAAAGGCGCGCGATGCATAGAGCTCAGGCGCGCGGCGCATAGAGAAAATTGGCTAATTTTTCATCTTCCAGCTCAGGATTTCGGCCAGTTGGACCAGTTTTGATTGTGGATGTAATTTTTGAGTTGTCTTGATGTAATTTTGTGGTTGTAATGTAACTTTGACTCACTTTTACCTATTCTAGATGATTCCCTTCCAAAAAAGTGAAAATCAAGTGAAAGAATCAGTTTCCTTCCTTTTAGAGGCAAGTTGTTTGGCTGCCTAGATTTTAGCTCCTTGTTTAGAATTAGTTGAAACTGCTCCTAGAAGGAGGAATTCGACCCCTAGAGGCATGGGAAGGGGTTAGGATGGTCTATATGATGTAATTTCTGAGGCACTATCAGGGTTGGACTCTTGGGAAAAGTTTGGCACACTATTGTACATATTTTTCACATTTTGGCTAAGGAAAAATCAGAGGTTTTGCAGCACCTGTTGGGATTCTTGTGGCTTTCAGTTTTGATGGTGTGTTCTCTCAGTTATTTGTAAGTTCTTGAATGTTTAATGTATGCCATTCCCTTCTTTTTCTTCTGAAACTAAATGAATGAGTAAATGAGGTTGAATCCATTGTTTCCAGTGCTCTGCTTTTAAATTTGTTTAGTTTTACATGTTTTTTCCAGTTTGGAGAGGATTCTTGTTCTCCCTTGCCCTCTTCAGCTCCTTGTCATTCTGATCCATCCATACACCTAATAAAAAGCATCAAGACTACTACCTACCTCACCCCAACTCGAATTCTGCAAAGATCTGGCCTTATCCCCGAACCCAAAATTGTTTTTCCCATTTTTTCAACAAAAACCCAAAAAATTTAAAACAAACTTTCCTATTTCTTTACTAGCCTAAAATCAGTATCAATTTTGAGTCATCTCAACCCCTTTTAATACCTTTTGCTGAGATAGACCCGGAGAGAGCCCTCTCCTGTCCTCGTAGGGCTAGCTACAAGGCTAAGCTTGGTTTGATGTGGCCTCGAGTTTTGCCTTCTTCGGCCTGAGGCAGATTTGAGCGCTAACATAGTGGCGACCATACTGGGGAATAAAATCTCAATGGTTTTCTTTTTGGAATGTTCATTTCATGAGTTATAGACGGAGTCTGAAGTCACGCCAGGTAGCTTTCGAAACGCTTTTGCTATGCTTAAGCAGAAGTAGATAAACGCTGCTTCAGTCGATCTCCGGTTAGCTTGTGAGTGTAGCATTTGGTTTGCAAATTACCCCAGTATACTTGTTCGTTCTAGACTTTTGGATGATTGAGTCTAGAATTCGATAGGCTGAAAATAATTGGTTGTGTCCCTTGGATTTTTTGGAATAGATTAATACATTGGCTTCAAAAAGGCATACCAGATCAAATCCTGATCCAAATCCCCCTCCAATATACGAGAACCCCAACCTAATCCCAAGAATTCTCCGTCGAGAAACTCCTATCATTCCTTTGGTCAAATCTCATTCATACCCCACTGTTTTTGAATACATTGAAGATATTGAGTTTGACGATCAGTTTGAGTTATCATTGTTTGAAACCAAATCCGAAAGTGCTACTGGTTCTACTATCATCAATCCTGAGTTCATCAAGTATCTAGAAGTTGAGCAAGCAAATAGATCTATTGATAATTATATTCTGAATCTTCAAAACTCCATTGTGGCAACTAACATCCCAGAATTTATAGAATCTGCTTCACAAACTCTTGGACCATCTGAAATTGCATCTAGTTCACGGATTCCCACTGAACCTCCCTTTATCCCTACCATTCTCGTACAGCCTGAGATCTCTGATCAGCAATCAGCAGTGGTTCCTCCTCCATCTCCACCGCATACACCTCGTTCATCTATTGCTCCCATTCCACCTGTTTCTCCAAGACAACATATTATAAACCCGCCAAGAGCCATGGCTGCTAGATTCACACCTCTTGTTTTACCTGCAAATTTGGATCCTATGCCCGCTGATTATCAGAGTAAGATTCCAATATTTGATGGCACTCCGCAGAGTGTGTCTGCTCAGCAGCATATTGTTAGAATGACAGATTTCTTGGACCTGCATGAAATAGATGAAGAAAATGTGTCCATGAGGTTTTTCGCCCAGACTTTTGGAGGTGAGGTTCGTAAATGGTTCAGAGCTCTACAGCCCGCAAGTATCAATACATTACAAGAGCTTCAGACACAATTCCTAGATCGGTGGGAGATGAAAAAAGATCCGCTGCAAATTACTTCTGAGTATACCAGCATCAAGCGTAATCCTGGTGAGTTCGTTCAGGATTATATTATCATATTCAATACAGTTTATAATGCAATTCCAGATGACTTAAGACCGTCTAGAAAATCAGCTCTCCTTAAATTCCCAGACGGTTTTGATCCGGAGATGGCTTATTCACTACGAGACAGAGATCCACCTACCTTGGAAGATATGCAGAATATTGTTGTTAGTGTTGAGGCGAACCTGAATGATAAGAGAGCCCGGTTGAAAGCAGAAAAAAGGGTGACCATAAAAGAAGAAGCTTCCACATCTGCATCGGAACAGCACTTGCTTCGTGAGATGGAAAAAATGTTCAAAAGAATGACACTTGACAAGCCTGAAACACAGATTCGTAATCCCAACTACCGTGGCCAGCAGCAGCCACAGTTTAGAATTAAGCAGCGTGAACAGAGAACACAAGAGCCGGCAGCCCAGCAGCAGGTTAAAACACCTCTTTTGAAAAATTTTGTAAGTCAAGATTCAGACGATGACGATGATGTAGTAGGGGAGAAAAACCACTTCTTTACTCCCGATGATCTGCCCATTTACATCACTGAGGATGAAGAATATGGAGAAAGTTCAGCTGCACAGAAGCATGATGATTTCATTTTAGCAAACGATGTAGCTTTGGAGGAAGAATCAGATGAATACCAAAGAGGATATATGAATGCTTTGTCCGCTCAGCAGAAGCAATACTCATTGAGAAACAGAGATGTGCCCATAAACCCAATTCAGAAGAGAAAAGAGGCTTCAGCACCGAAGATGGATTCACCTATACCACCTAAGAAAGGAAAAGAGACAATTGATCCCGCAGCTAATAAATCATCATCAGCAGAAAAGGAAAATCAGCCAAACACAATGAGGGATAAGGCTGAAAAGAAAGAAGTTCTGGTCAAAGAGGTTGAAAGAGTTTCAGCTTTTAGTTTGGAGAATGAAATTTCCAAATTGAAGGTGTCTATTCCTTTGACATAAATTATGAAGAACAGCAGCTATCGAGGTCAAGTCTCTAAAATTCTGAATTTCGATCCAATGTTTGACACGGTAAATATTGAAGATGATCAGCCTGAATTGATATTTGGGCCTGCTTTAGATGGTGAGTCTCCTGACAGTGATGTTCCGCCCTTTTATATCAGTTTGAGGTTGCATGAATATGTATTGCACAATGCCATGTTCGATTCTGGTGCTTCGCACAATCTTATGCCAAAGGCGATCATGGAAAAGTTGGGTTTAGATATTACAAGGAAATACCATGATTTGTATTCATTTGATTCCAGCCGCGTGAGATGTATTGGACTCATCAAAGATTTGGTTGTAATTTTAGATCAAATTCCTGCGAAGAATGTCTTGATGGACGTGGTTGTGGCGGACATTCCTCCTCGATTTGGGATTCTCCTTTCTAGATCTTGGGGGGAAAATTTGAAAGGTACACTACGGTTAGATTTATCCTATGCAACAATTCCAATCTTTGGTCAAATGAGAAAGTTATATCGAGAGCAGAAGATGAAATATATGATAACAAGCAAGGAGAAACCAATCAATCATCCTGTAAATTATGTACATACCGACTTAGAGTCTTTTGTTTTGTTTGCTGATAGTTTTAATGATATAGATAGTCAGTTAGTTCAGGCAGAAGATATACCAGAGATCACCGAGAATTTTAGAGAATTTCTGCAGAAAGAAAGACGAGAAAATCAAGATACTATTGAGCAATCAGCTAAAGACGATGGGCAGCAAACAGGAAAAACAGAGCTGGCGCAATTTCAGCACTTAGAGGAGGATGAAGATGGTCTTTGGACCATGGATTTTGATGGCGTAGTGGGTAGTGATGGTGCTGGAATTGGTGTTTGGATACGTAGTCCATTTTCCGCTCCGGATAAGGTTCCAAGCAATGTGAGAGTATGTTCCTACAAACTAGCATTTGACTGTTCTAACAATGAGGCGGAGTATGAGGCTCTAATTGCTGGCCTTAAGATTCTAAGAAAGTTGAAAGTGAAAAGAATTGCAGTCTATGGTGATTCGGAGTTGGTGATAAAGCAGGTAAAGGGTGAGTTTCAAGCCAAGCATCCTCGCATGAGGGCTTACCGTAATGCAGTTTTAGACATTCTGAAATTATTTTCAGATTATACCTTGACGTGTGTGCCTCGCATACAAAATGGTGTTGCTGATGGACTTGCCAAGGCAGCAAGAAATTTAAAAATCCCAATGAATTCCAGCAACAAGTTCGAGATCCATGTGAAGCACCGCCCCACCGTTCCGGACAATCAGAGATGTTGGCAAGTTTTTCAGGATGACGAGGAGATTAGTGATTTTCTGCAAAATAAGGGTAAGTTTAAAGATACCTCCATAGATACAGAACATGATGATGGTAATGATGATATACAAATAAATCAAATGGAAGTGTTGCAACTTAAAGATAACATCATTCCTAAAGGATTGATTCCTTTAGAGGAACTCTTTGATCAAGATGATGTAGCCCGCAAACCGACATTGAGGCCGACTGAAAAAGGTGTTGAAGAAGTAAATATTGGGACAGCTGAAAATCCCAAGATGGTAAAGTTATCCAAGTCATTGTCACCGGAGGTAAGAGCGGAGTATGTGAGATTTTTGTCTTCATTTTCTGATGCTTTTGCGTGGGATTACTCAGATTTAAAAACATATGACACTAATATCATTCAGCATACTATCCCTATTAAACCAAATCAGAAGCCTTTCCGTCAGAAGTTGAGGAGAATCAATCTGAAGCTGCTACCATCAATTGAAAAAGAGGTAAACAGGTTGTATAAGTCAGGAATCATTGTGCCTATCAGATTTTCTGATTGGATATCAAATTTGGTGCCCGTGAGAAAAAATACAGGTGAGATCCATTTATGTATCGATTTCAGAAATTTAAATAAGGTGTCATTAAAAGACAATTATCCGCTGCCAAAAATGGACCATATATTGCAGTGAGTAGTTGGAGCATCAAGGATGTCACTACTCGACGGCTATTTAGGATATAATCAAATTTTAGTGCATGAGGACAATCGTGACAAAACTGCGTTCACCACTCCATGGGGAACGTTTCATTATGCAAAGATGCCGTTTGGTTTGAAAAATGCAGGTGCCACCTTTCAGCGTGCAATGGACATGGCTTTCGCCAACGAGAAAGATGTATTTTTGGTTGTTTACCTTGATGATTTGACTGTGTTTTCAAATTCTGATGAAGAACATTTATATCATTTGAAAGTTGTTTTCCAGAAGTGCAGAAAATATGGCATTTCGCTAAATCCGAAAAAGAGCCTGTTTGCCATGGATGAAGGAAAACTCCTTGGCCTCATCATATCAAAGGACGGCATTCGTGTTGACCTTACACAAGTTGAAGCAATCCAGCAAATTGAACAGCCCCGGAACAAGAAAGAAATACAGTCATTTAATGGTAAAATGAATTTTCTGCGTCGTTTCATTCCAAATCTTGCTGAGCATCTTAGAGAAATCACAAACATGCTGAAAAAGGACAGTCAGGTAAAGTGGACAGAAGAGGCGGTGAAATCATTCAATTTGGTAAAGTTAGCTCTCTCTTCAACCCCTATTTTAATCAGCCCGGACTACACACAGGACTTCATTTTGTTTTCGTTTGCTTCTGAGCACACTTTGGCCGTTGTTTTAATGCAGAAATGGGATGGAGTTGAGAAGCCCATTGCCTTTTTCAGTCGAATTATAAGGGACAGAGCGTTGAAATACAACATTATTGAGAAACAAGCACTTGCTCTTGTAAAGGCTTTGAAAGATTTCCGTGTGTATATACTGCATTCCCACATTATAGCATACGTTCCTAACGCAGCAGTTAAAGATGTTTTGGTACAGGCATATCCAGAAGGAAGGCAGGGTAAGTGGATCGCTGCGTTGTTAGAATATGATGTGGAAATTAAACCGACCAAGCTGATCAAAGGACAAGGACTAGCCAAGCTCATGGCTGAAACAAATCTGCATGCTCTAGATATAAATTTGATCGCTGCCATGTCTGATGAAGATGAGGAGAGTACATCATTTCAGGTATTTGATATTTTTGTTTCTTCCCCTTGGTATGCTGACATTTTATACGTACTTCAGAATTTGTCTCCACCACCCGGGATGCCTAGAAATAAGAGTAGAACCTTGAAGTTGAGGGCTGCAAAGTTTTGCTTATTGAATTCTGCATTATATTGGAAAGACCCTGGTGGAATATTATTGAATTGTTTGGTAGAGGAAGAAGCCAAAAGAGTTTTGGAGGACTTTCATAGAGGAGACTGCGAGGGCCATCTGTTTTTGAAAACCACAGCGAATAAGATTCTAAGGGCGGGATACTATTGGCCTTCTTTATTTTCTGATGTATATAAGGCTATTAAGAATTGTCATGAATGTCAAATTTTCGAAGGGAAGCAGAAACTAGAGCCTTTGCCTCTCAAACCAATTGAAGTCAGTGCACCATTTCAGCAGTGGGGGTTGGATTTCATTGGGGAAATCCATCCGGCATCTTCCGGACAGCATAGATGGATATTGACAGCTACGGACTACTTCACGAAGTGGATCGAGGCTATTCCCACCCGACAGGCTACGGATGCGGTAATTATCTCTTTTCTTGAAAATAACATTCTGTCACGTTTTCGTTGTCCTAGTAAGATAATCACAGATAATGCAGCGGCATTCAAGTCTAAAAGGATGGTTGAATTTTGCTATAATTACAACATCAGCTTGGGACATTCGACTGCCTACCATCCGCAAGGAAATGGCTTGGCGGAATCTTCGAATAAGTCTTTGGTAAACTTCATTAAGAAATTGCTGAAAATCAATAAAAAGGGCTGGCACAATAAATTGGTAAATGCACTTTGGGCTGATAGGGTAAGTCAGAAAAAATCTATCGGCATGTCTCCTTTCGAGTTGGTGTATGGAGTAGATAGTTTTTCCCACTTCCCTTGCTGTCCCAGTAGTCAAATTGCTTCAGGAAGCTGGGAGTGAGGAAGATCCTATGCAGCGAAGGATAAATCAGATGATTCATTTACAGCAGACACGGGAGGAGGTCTTTCAAAATACATTCAAGTTGCAGGAGCGCATTAAGAAGATTTATGACAAGAAGGCAAAAGCAGATAAGTTTCAGTTGGATGAGGTGGTCCTAAAGTGGGATGCTCGGAATGAAGATAAGGGAAAGCACGTCAAATTTGAAAACCTTTGGAATGGTCCTTTTAAGATTGCAGCGTATCGTGGTCAGAACGCCTTTCTTCTCAAGGAAATGAACGGGGATGATTGTCCTGGAGGGCCGATCAATGGTCGGCTGCTCAAGCGATACCACTTCTGAGTATTTTCTGCTGATTTCATCATCATTGTATATATCGTTTTACTTCTGTTTCATCGCAAGTGTGGACTAATCTCTTTTCTTCAGTCTGGGGCCCGAAGCGAAGGCTATAATTCTGGAGAAGGAGGTTAGTTGGTTTGAAGTTTGTCAAGTCAGTTTAATCAGTCTTTTTAGTTTTAAAGTCGAGTCAGTTTTGCTCAGTTTTCAGTCAAAGTTTTCAGTCAATAAATGTGTCCAAGGTTTTGTGTTATCTGTTGAAATAATGACTCCATCGCCCAATGGATGAAGGCACTGTCTGACTCCCCCAGAGATCTGTCATTCTTGGCATCTCATTGGAGCCACCATCCCCATTGGAGCCAATGTTAGATTCGGTCCTTACAGCCCTCCGTCAGAGATCATTTCGCTTTTTGCATATCATTTTTAGGTGTCTCGCTCATTCCACTTCGTTGCATTTTGCTAGGGGCATGCCATTGACTGGCGAGAGGGTCTGGTCGTTTTGTATTTCCTCATGCTTGTACCTGCAGGGCTAATTAAAAATTCCTCAAAAATCACTGAAGTTCAGGTCACGTCATTCATGGTCATAAATGATTATTTTTTTCAACAAGAGTCATTAGTCCTAGAGTCTAGGGTTTTCAGTCTTTTGATACATGCAATAAAAGCCCGCAGGCCATGAGGATTGGTTTCGAAAAGGTTCCTATTTCATGTTTTTATTCTCAAAAACATTTGAAGGCATTTCTAGTCCAAAACTCTGTTTTGAACTAGAAACTGTCAAATTTATTTTTTGTAATAATTGTGTATTTGTTCCACCATAAGAAGTTCAAAAGCAGCCTCTGGTCTTTGCCGAAGTCAAAATGCCAAATTCCCTGCAAAAATCAAATCAGTTTCATCAGTCCAAGACTCAGAAAAACAGTGAAAAGCCAAAAGACAGAATTGCATTAAATGATAAAGTGCCAAGATTGCCAAACATTACAAAGTAGGTTATGGAGAAAATTAAAATCAAATCTAATTCTTATGAGATATTTTTCAACCCATATAAACCATGGAGGAAAATTCATTTTCACAAATTCCCAAAGTAAAGGTCGAATTGGAGAGTAGAAGGGCGAAAACTTGTTTTCAAAGCCGTGGAAGTCGAAGTGGAAGTGCGCGCGGCGCACACAGGTGGCGCGCAATGCACACAAGGCACGCGACGCACTGGGAATCACAGGCCTGTGCATTTTTGCACACGCGCGGCGCACTGGGCATGCACGCAACGCATAGAGTTTCAGGGCCAAAAAATTTTACTCCTTCGCCCAGATTCATGCCAAATTACCTCATTTTGCTTGCAAGTAAGTTATTCATGCTTACTTAGTGAATCATGGACATGTTATGGTATTTCGAAAATGGAAGAACAAGCATTTGATGTGGTGAAATGTAAACCCTAGGTTCATTGCAAATTCACTTCTTAGGGTTTTGAAACAAATGTTAGTGATATTGTGGGGGTTTCCAAACTTGTGTTATTGATATATATGTTCATACCATCTGCTGTCAGTGGTGTTCCTGCTTATTACCTTAGCCTCACACTCTCTCTTTGCTATTAAATCACTACTGTCATTACCACTGTCATTGTCACACTGTTTATCATTTATATTGTAACACAGTCCCATATTCACTATTCCCATTCTCCATTGACAAACACAGTCCCATATCCACTATTCCCATTCTCCATTGACAAAGCCTAACTATCCTTGCAAGGGCTGTACACTACACTATATTTCTTCCTACTCACTTGTCACAATCCCCATGTAGTCAAAGCAGTGACTGTTTTCCATTCAAAATCATTTGTCAGAACCTTTATCACTGTGGCTTTCCTATAACACTTTGTTACACATGTGACACATTTGGGATTAGAGCATACACTGAAACTCTTGTTTTGACTATACCTATATCAGCATATATTTTGCAAACATCTTGATTTCAGCGCCATGTCAGAGACGGATTCAGTTTATGAGCAGGAGTATGACAGTGATTCCACAGTTGAGGTTAATGTGCCACGGAGGTCTCACAAAAGTGGCAAAAGTGGTAGACATGTCAGAGAGGAGCCTACTTCTTTGGCTCAATTGCAGGCTTGCCCGCTTGCAATGGATTGTTTTCAGCATCAGTCATGTTTCCAGTACTGTGAGATGATTTCACAAACCCAGCTTCATCATGAGCTAGCTCGCCTATTTGTTCTACATTTACATGATGGCCATGTAAACCTTGCCAGAGTAAACTTCATTGTGTCACCAGAGACCATTTCTCGGGCCACCGGAATACCAAACATAGGAGAGGAATGGAACAAACGACAGCAGCTCGAGAAATCCTACTATGAGCCATACATCAAACCTGGGTATATGAGGCAGCTGAGCAGGGTATTTCCATTCAGATTTCTGAAGGATGAGTTTGCACCATTGATGAAAGTCATCATTTGATATTTCAGTTGCAAGGGAAGATTCTCGCACCTCTATGCGTACCATATCCGTTTGTTGATGCATTTCACGAGGGTACGTATGATGAGCATTCCATACTTCATGTATCGCAACATAGAGCGAATGACATTTCTTGTACAGAAGAAGACCCCAGCACAACAGCATAGCAGCATATATCATTATGCGCTGATCAAAATCATGGTGGTACATCAGCGGACACAGCAGGGCATTGCTTGGGAGGATTTCATCTCCCGTGACTTCTTTGCAGCGCCGCAGTTGCCTCTCGAGGTAGTTCATGATGAGGGATAGCCTTCACACCAGCTTGATATTCTTGAAACCGAGCATATCAGTGCTCCAGTGTATGTGACATATCAGCGAGGCCACAGGGCCTTATTTGCAGCTACACGACGAGTACTATCTTCACATGGTGTGGAAGGGGTCTCGTTGACTTCATCAGTAGAGCGAGTATTATCTCCACATGGTGTGGAAAGGGTCTCGCCTTCTTCATCAGCATAGGTACAGGTTCAGGACAGAGGCAAGAGGCCAGTGCACGATGAGGGCCCTTCAGGAGGCCAAGACATTGACTTTACACTCATCGATGTTGATGCGAGCTCTCCTAGCTCGAAACTGAAAGAGATCATCCAGGATCAGAAGGCCGAGATTGACACGCTGAATGTTAAGTTGCAGAGAGCTCAGTGGGTGATAAACTACCTGGAGCAGCATAACAAAAAGCTAGAGGATCAGCACACACTTGTAGAGCTGCGGTGAATCCGTGAAGATCGACAATTGGCCCGGAAGAGACCAGTTGACATGACACCGGCCGATCGAGATACTTGCCTCACACATGTTAACATTCATCTGGAGAAGTTGTTGGCAAAGGCCAATAGAGAAAAAGACATGCTTCGTCACATGAAGAATCATTATTGGGCCCGTAATCACGTTTGCCGAGCTAAAATGAAGATCCTGAAGAGAAGGTTGAGCAGAGCACTAAAACGGCGAAAGAGGCCTGATCCACTCCGGATTTTGGCCAAGGCTTCATTGGCTGAATATGATACATGATGGAGGGTCTTCGCTCCAAATTTCAGCAAATTCGGAGAAGTTTTTGTCATTTTGAAAATTTTGGTCTCAAAACAGGTTTTTCAGCCCAACGCGTAGCGCGTCACGACGCGCGCTTATGATTGGGACACTTGCTAGAGGAAAAATTTGTATGTTTGGATTTTTCATGGTAAGTTATGCATTCTTAGAAATGGCCGAAGCATTTCACCAAGTTCTGGATGATCAAAACGGCCAAAAACACCATGAAAATCACCTTTCTGCCACCTTTTGCACCAGCAGAAAGTACTTGTGGGAGAATGAAGTTTTGGAGGGGCAAATGAGCTCCAAATTGGGAAATTCCACTTAGGTTGGATAGCAGACATCCAGGGCTTTCCAAAAAGCTATCAAGAGATTGATTTGGATGCTGGGAAGTGCCCCAAAAGTAGGCTGAAAGGCACATGACGCATAGAGCTCAGGGGCACGACGCATAAAGAAAATTGGCTAATTTTTCATCTTCTAGCTCAGGATTTCGGCCAGTTGGACCAGTTTTGATTGTGGATGTAATTTTTGAGTTGTATTGATGTAATTTTGTGGTTTTAATGTAACTTTGACTCACTTTTACCTATTCTAGATGATTCACTCCCAAAAAAGTGAAAATCAAGTGAAAGAATCAGTTTCCTTCCTTTTAGAGGCAAGATGTTTGGCTGCCTAGATTTTAGCTCCTTGTTTAGAATTAGTTGAAACTGCTCCTAAAAGGAGGAATTCAACCCCTAGAGGCATGGGAAGGGGTTAGGATGGTCTATATGATGTAATTTCTGAGGCACTATCAGGGTTGGACTCTTGGGAAAAGTTTGGCACACTATTGTACATATTTTTCACATTTTGGCTAAGGAAAGATCAGAGGTTTTGCAGCACCTGTTGGGATTCTTATGGCTTTCAGTTTTGATGGTGTGTTCTCTCAGTTATTTTTAAGTTCTTGAATGTTTAATGTATGACATTCCCTTCTTTTTCTTCTGAAACTAAATGAATGAATAAATGAGGTTGAATCCATTGTTTCTAGTGCTCTGCCTTTAAATTTGTTTAGTTTTACATGTTTTCGCCAGTTTGGAGAGGATTCTTGTTCTCCCTTGCCCTCTTCAGCTCCTTTTCATTCTTATCCATCCATACACCTAATCAAAAGCATCAAGACTACTGCCTACCTCGCCCCAACTCGAATTCTGCAAAGATTTGGCCTTATCCCCGAACCCAATATTGTTTTTCCCATTTTTTCAACAAAAACCCAAAAAATTTAAAACAAACTTTCCTATTTCTTTACTAGCCTAAAATCAGTATCAATTTTGAGTCATCTCAGCCCCTTTGAAGACCTTTTGCTGAGATAGACCCGGAGAGAGCCCTCTCCTATCCTCGTAGGGCTAGCTACGAGGCTAAGCTTGGTTTGATGTGGCCTCGAGTTTTGCCTTCTTCAACCTGAGGCAGATTTGAGCGCTAACACCATGAATCGAAATGAGAATAGGGGTGATACTTCAGTCCGGGATGATTTACAGGAGAACATAGAGGAATTAATGCTTTCCCTAAATCTATTTTATGTTAAACCTAAGAAGTTCCTTTACAATTGGACAAAAAAGAAAGTGGGGTCGGGGCACATTACTGCCAGACTTCATATTTCTTGTTTCTGATAATCTTCTTACTCTCAAAATCTACCTGGAATCCTCCATCCTCCCCTGGGAATGTTCTAACCATTTCCCGATTGGTATTCAGATGTCCTTTCCTCAAGTCCTTGGCCCTATCCCTTTTAGGTTCTCTCCTCTATGGTTTGAATCCCAGGATTTCTTCGATTTTTTGGCCCTCTCTTAGGCAGATTGGGTGGAGGGCATCCCGATCACCATTTCGGAAAATAAAATTCACAGATTGAAAACATATATTAAAATATGAGCCAAAGAAATCTATTCAGAGAGAATGGGGAGCATCAAAATCATGGAAGAAAAACTAGCAACAATCCAAGGAAATATGGAAAAGAAGGATATATGGGTCTCAGATCTCCAGAAGGAAGTAGAGACTTTCAAATCCCTTCATTCAAACATCAGGAAAGAGGAGGAATATTGGAGGCTTAAGTCAAGGAATAATTGTCTAAGAGCAGGTGATAGAAACACCAAATTCTTCCATAAACAAGCCAAATTCAGAGAATCAAAAAACAAGATATCTCAAATAAGCCATGGAGGGAAATCTATCAATAGCTTTGAGGAACTTAAGAGAGTGGCGGTTGAGCACTTTGGGAATATTTATAGCGGTGGCCCTAGGGGGGAAGCTGAATATGAGGATTGTTTCCTCAACCCCATCCTGAAAATAATCACAGAGGGGACGAACCTAAAACTTACTCTCCCCCCTGCGAATGAGGAAATAAAGAAAGTGATCTTCTCCTTCTCTTCGAACAAAGCCCCAGGGCATGACAATTTCACCGCTTGATTCTACCACTATATATGGGAGGTAATCCATAAATATTTACATATAATTGTGGTATATTCCTTTAATAATTTCATAGGGGGAGGGGGCATCAACTCCTCCTTCCTGGATCTTATTCCTAAAGAGACCAGTCCCTCCTCCATTTCTATATTCAGGCCTATTTCCATCTGCAATGTCTCCTACAAAATCTTCTCAAAAATCCTGGCTCTTAGACTCAAGCCCTTGCTGCCTCTCCTAATATCCAACAACCAAGGGGGGTTCGTGTTGGGTAGACAAATCTTTGACAACATTATCCTCATACAATAGGCTATTGACTCAAGTTGTAGAAGAGGGGATGAAGGGATGATTATTAAGTTGGACATGGCATATGCCTTTGATAGGGTAAAGCATGAGTTCCTTTGGAAAATCCTCAATAAAATGGGAATGGGGGAAAATTTCATAAGATATATCAAACTATGTATCTCCTCTTCTTGGATTTCCCCTCTAGTCAATGGTAGAGTGCTTGGGTTCTTCAAAGCCTCTAGGGGATTGTGACAAGGGTGACCCCTTTCCCCATTTTTATACACCATTATGGCTGAAGCTTTGATTCGGAAGTTAGAAAAGTAAATAGCTTCAATTAATCTCCCAGGAATAAATTACAAGGAAGGGATAAGAAGCATAAACCATGGAAAATTTGTTTATGATATTATCTTCTTAGGAGGAGCTTTGTCAGTAATTTCCATAAGATTTAAAAGGAACTTGGATATATTTCTTAAGGCCTTGGGAGGGGCTACTAACAACAATAAGAGTCACATTTATAGTTGGAACATCTCAAGTCAGAGGGAAAAAAAATAGATGAGATACTTGGTTTTAAATCAATGAGAGGTTGGAAGGACTTCATCTACCTAGGAATTCCAATATTGCTAAGAAGAGCAGCCCCCCAAGGCTCGAAAAAAATTACAGACAAGATAAAAGCAAAAATTGTGAATTCGGGTGGCATTTGGCTCAATACTGCAGGCAGAACTATACTAGTGAAGTTGGTCCTGTCGGCCATCCCCCTTTATCAATTATCAGCACTGCAGGCCCCAAAATATGTCTTGCATCAACTGGGGATGTTCATAAGGAAATTTCTGTGGGAAGGTGGGAGGTTAATACCAAAAAATATCACTTGGTGAACTGGAAAAGCACCAATTTGGAATCAAATATGTAAGCCCAATGCAATTCCAAAATTAAATATCTTTTGTTGGGTTCTAGCTCACAAAAAAATATTAACTGTTGAAAACCTTAAAAAATGTGGCTAGATAAGTCCCTCAAGATGCCCTCTATGTGAACAGGAAAAAGAATATATACAATGCATCTTTTTGTAGTGCAACACAACTAAGCAAGTCTGGGAAGTGGCACTGGGTCCTCTGTTTAGCAGAGTAAAGTGGCTATCTTGCATCCTCTAGTTTTTTCACTCTTGTCCCAAGTCTTACTCGAGCTCCCTTCAGGCCAAATATTCCTTCTAAAATATATGTCCGGCCCTCCCAAAGTATATATGTTGGAAAGTATGGCTAATGAGGAATAAGGCTATCTTTTGGATGGACAGTCTCTCTGCAAATATTGGGGCCTTTAATTCCCTTGCATAGTGCATGGAGTTGCATAGGCCAGAGCTTGACCATTCATTAGATCAGGATGAATCAACATGATGAAGTAGGTGGATCTCCCCCATAACCCCAAAAATCATAATAAAAGATCTCTAGATCGATGCTCAATGGATTCTCAGATTGTCCTCCAAAGAAATGGAGGAGTGGTTGAGAAATTCGGGGATCTGGACTCCACAATTTGATGGGGGATTCAAAATTCAATCCTGGGGTGGCAGGAGGGGGAGGGATTCGCATAAATCCCTATGGAAACATCGAAGACGGGTATGTCTGGAGTCTAGGCTAGAGAACAAACAAATAAGCATAGGCTTATGGGTTACTCTTTGGAATGAATATGTCCATCACTAAAGGAATCAAGAAGCTCCAAATCCTTGGAGACTCCATGATAATAATAAACCATATGAGAAAGAATACCCCAGTTAAAAACACCCTCCTAAACCAAGTCATCAAGAGTACCCAAGGAATTACCCCTCTATTTGACAAAGTAATTTTCTACGATATCCTCAGGGGAAACAACAAAGAGGCAGACAAACAAGCCAATCTGGCTTATAGAATCAAAGAAGAAGCCACAGTGATGAATGGAATTGAAGGTTACCTATGTATTCCATAACTATGAGTAAGAATCCTAAGGCGAAGATAAATTATAACCTTGTAGATGGGAATAAGGATAAAAACTTAGATCCATTGGGAGTGGTTGACTGCCTTTTAATCCCTCTCCCCATTCATTCTCTCGAGCCCTCTTCCCCCTCCCTCCCTTCCCCCTCCCTTGGAGGCTTGGACTATACCCTCTACATCTCTTCCTTGGCCTCCTCATTGGCCCCCTCTCCCCCTCCTTCCTAACCCCTTGCTCCCTCTCCTACCCCGCACCTTCCCCCTCCCTCCTCCTCCCCCCTTACCCACGCCCTCCCTCCTCCTGCCCCTTACTCCTCCCACTTTTCATGACAGTCATTTACTCCCTCCCTCCAACATGTGGCCACGTTTTTACTGGCCCCTTGATTTAATTAATACCCAAAGTATTTTTGTTATTTACCTACCCTGCCTTGCTCTTAGCTCTTGTGGCATGTTGTATAGAGAAATCACTCTGCAATGTGGCGTCATGCGACACAAACACCCTCCACCTAGTGCCTACAATAGCTCAAGCATGTGTACACATAGTCCCAGTTTCAATATCTATTGCAGATGTCGGAATTTTGGTACTGTTTTCGTGGTAATGTTGAATACGTGGGGAAAGAATTTACTCCCCAGGCTTTGGAAAACACAGGAGGAGCGTGGGAAGAAGGTGGGAAAGGAGTTATGAGAAGTTGTGCAAGGCTATGAAATCATGGATCAACATTGGGAATCCAAAAAAACTGGTACAGTGACGTCAGTCCTCCTTCACTGGTGTTATACAAGTAGTTATATAAGGGATAACAGTCTAAGTAAAAACAGAAAGTATCTGGCAAGGGAATCTAAGTAATATTTTTCTTTTTCCCTGCATTTGTAGCTGGTGATTAAGAGCAGTGGTAACATTCTGAGATTCGGTGGTGTTGGTGGGCTACATGTTCTACTGGAGGTGCTCAGGGGGCTCTTTGTACTACTTGGAGGGCTATGGGTTCATTCAGTCGAAGATAGAATCTGGGGAATTGGTTGTGAGGGTCCTGTGAGATACATATCCGTGGGAATTAAGGTAGCCTAGAAGGCCCTGAGCACTGGCTTATGTGATTGTTTCGTTTTCTTCTGGTGTTTCGAGTCCAGACCGGGGTCATTTATTTTCTCGTGTTTGTGACATCCGAGGTCGTCTGCCATTTAGGGTATGGGTATGGGGTCGTCTATCATCCAGCGGTTTTCAATATGAGTGGTAATAGTATCTTTGTTTCTAAGAGCATGGGCTTGAGTTCCTAGGGCCTCCATAGGCCGAGGACGGGGAGTGTGAGTGTCGAATGGGCTCAGGGAACTGGCAATAGCAAGTTGAATTGTGAGGTATGTGCCCTGGAACACGGAAAATTTAGAAACAGAATTATTGTGTTGAAAATGTGTGTGCACCAACACCACAAGGATGCCATTGAGATTGAGGAGTGTCAATTGGAGGAAAAAGAGAAAATTTGAAGGTTGGAAGATGAAGTTGAAGCCCTTAGGTTGGAGATTGACGAGTTAAAGCTAAATTTGGCAGACAACTACAAGAAGGAGGACAAGGTGCCAAAGCCTCTGGACCTAAACTATCCAGCTCCAATGGAGGAATAGTCACCCCTTCGGCACCTTCTAATTTTTTGTAGTATGTCCAATCGTACATGTATATATCTCCTATCACAGTTATGTAATGTTTTTAGTAGCAGGAAAATAGCGTTGAATTTTAATAATGGGATGGCTGGTAAAAAAACTCATGTAAGAGTTGGCCCAAATGTAACATATGTAGCCAAGGAAATACTCAAATTTTTGATGTAAAAATATCGCATTTTGATCGCGAGTGGGCACGCTTTAATAAAAAATACATACTCTTTATGGTTTAAAAAAAAAAACGTGTGCTTATTTATAAGAGATCATAAGTTCAAATCTAGAGGGGGATAGAGTATGTACACCTCTATAAGCTACAAAAATTAAAATGTTTTGTGGATTTGAGTCCCTTTTCCAACAAATGAAGGGGTATTATAACCAATTTAGTGTCTAGCTTGGCCATTTCCTTAAAATTATATTATCATAATTATAAAAATTGCGATACTCCCATACCTTTCCCAAATATGTGTGAAGGAGAGTATGTATACCCCTTTAGACCTTTGTGATACTCCCATGTCTTTCCCAAATATGTGTGAAGGAGAGTATTCATACATAAATCCAAGCACACTTTAGATCATTCTTGTAAGTCCAAGCACTTAATTTTCTTCAATCAATCAAAAATCATAGCCTCTACACCATTCCATAACTCTCATATTATTCGAGAAGCCCTCGAAATAAAGAAGAAACCTAATAACTCTAATAGGGAGGATGGTTATAGGCTCGATTGATCTTAAAGGATTGTATTAGCTTGATGTGCTAAGTGTATTTTCAGTTACAAAACATGTACATATTTTTCTCCATTTGTTTTCTTAAGTATTGAGGTATTTAACAATGAAACATAGATGAAATTGTGAATTTTAAGCATGTAAATAAGCCTAAATAACACTGAACAACAGTGTATAATAGATAAATAAAACCACACATAAGATTTATACAGCAGGCATAATGAAGCAGTTCACCCCTCTTGGGCTACATCTACTGGTCCAACTCCCAATGGCATGTATTTTTTTCATTATGCTCAAAATTTTGCAAATACATGTGTTTACAAGCCTCCAATGGTTGTTTTCTCTGCACCAGTGGCTCCAGAATGCTCAAATTAGTCTAGGTAAACTCTTTTTTCACCCAAATTAGTCGAAATTTGACCTGGCTAAGCTTTTTCCCAATGTCCCCTACAAAACCTCCACTAAAACTGGAGGACCGCAGTTAAGTGCAGTTAAATTCGGCATAAAATTTTGAATTTGGAGGCGCGCTAACAATCTCGCCAAATTTTTAACCGACGCATTAATTGTTATGGTTAGGGGAGGGGGGTGGCCACATGCCAACCCCCCAAACCCCGCAGTTTTTTAATACCTTTGCATTTAATAAGTTTGGCGTGGAACTGTGTAGTGGCAGGGTTCCACTACCCATTGGAACTTCCAATGGAAACCACGTGCATGTGATGTATAACCACCACCGAAGGTTATGGTTTGCGGAACCGTTCATTAAAAAAATATGTTGCGATTGAATATAATGCATGTGACCATATAAAACGGGGTCGTCGGCGGGTTGGGACTTCTGGCGGTCCCCCCCAAACATGGCATGTTTCAAACCTTAAATAAGTCTAGAATGCTTATGGGGTAAGCAACACCAGGTAGCGGAGATGGTCAAAGACTTTGCGGGTGCGCCTTGAGGTCACGGGATCAACCCCCTGGAACTATAAAAAAAAAATCAACCACCATCTAGGGGACACGTGGCAGCCTCAGGGCTGGCCACGTGTCACCCAACCATTGGATTAAAAAAATCAAATGTACACATCCAACGACCTAGAAGGCTCCATGTGTCAATATCTCGTTGGCCTAGAGAAAACAGAATATTCCCCTTTTGTTGACTGTACACCTGCATGCTGACTGGGCATCCCAATCAAACCTGTCGCAATTTTAGCTGCTTGGGAAATCGATCAAAACGTGATATATCCCTCATACGACATCGGTTTTTCGAACCCTTCACGAAATCAGAATCAGAACGACGAGATCTACCCGGTCGCTTAGGTTTGGTACAGTTTCGAGCACTTTCAATTTTCATGAACTCCTGATCACACCTCCCCATTGGAAAGCTTTTGGACCCCAAAATCTCTTTGGATTATTGATTATGAAGATGAGGAGACTGTGTCCTCACTCTTCCAGTCTTTATCCATTGAAATTTTCCTAATTTCATCAATTGGAGCTTTTCATGAAAAGACAAATTTTTCCTTGATTCTGACGACCATCTATTGTTGTCTTTGACACCGTCATGCTACACATTTTCCGAATTTGTAGAAAAAAAATCTAATTTTTCAGAAAACATCTGGTTTCTACCTTGGTCAATAATCAAAGGAAACTTGGAATCTTTCTCGCCTTGCACTCTGTCCTCATGGCGATTTTTAGTTGCTTTTGCCTTGAACTTGTGTTGACCCTTGACCAAGTTTCTTCGCCATTGTAATGTGCCTTTTGGAAACCAGCAATGAACATTTGTGAAACTTGTTCCTTCTTTTCCAAGCTCCTTTTTCCTCCCTTTGACCTTTGCAACCTTTTGTACTAACACCTTGTTTTCAACACCAATGTTGACTGTTGCAACTACTCGTCATCTTCTTTCAAAGAAAACCTATTTTCAATTTGAAACAACTCATTACATATATCAGCATTTGTTTAAAAAGTATGATGCAAAACATCTCTTTGTTTTATCATTATCAATGTCAAGTTTTGGCTGGCATTGACTAGCCTCTTCATTTTCCCTGCATTAACTAAAGAAGTATCCAATTTCTTGCGATGAGCTCTCACAATATACTCCTTGCCATCTTTGAATAAATGGCATTTTTTCTCATGGTGATGGAAGATTGATTTCCTGTCATACAAGTAAGGAATTCCCAACACCATACCTGTTATGTCAAGTGGAACCACATCTAATTAAACTGTGTCAACAAAATGTGCAGTTATTGCAAACCGCAATATGCACTTCTTTGAAATCTGTAAATTTGCATCCTTACAAATCCAACCAAGTGGATATGGTTTTGGATGTGGAATGGTCTCAATATTAAGTTTCTTTACCAAGTCTTCAGAGATTAAGTTTGCTTGTGACCCACTGTCAAACAATGTGTCAATCTTGGTATGTTTGGATATGACCCTCACATGAAACAGTTCAATTCTCTCTTCTTCATTTGGAGCTTGTATGTGACAGTTTGATGTACTAGTATTGGGTTTAGTTTCAATTTATTTCTCCTTCATGTTCTTTAGTCCCATGGCTATTTTCATCTCCTGAATCCGACCCTAAGTCTTGTTCAGTTATAGCAACAGTTTTGCCTTTCTCTTTGGCTTTCAAGCTATCTGGTTTCAATTTTGGATGAAGTTTCCAACAATGGTCTTCATCATGGCCAGTTTTTGAACAATTTTTGCAAAATAATTTTCCCTTCTATTTCCTGATATTTGCATTTCTCTTTTTCTTCCATTTTCCTTTAAACTCATTTCCTCATTTCATCTATGTTTTGTTTTCCCCTTGCCTCCAAGTGTGTGGATTGTATACAAACTTCATCTAGACTTTCAGGTTTAAACATGAGGATAGTATGTCTTAGGTAGCTATGTAAGCCTCCTATGTACTTGAGCAAAGTATCTTGGCTCTACAAATCTACCACTAATAAGAGAGCTCTTCTCTTAAATTCTTGGGTGTAAAATTGTACAATTTGTCCTTTCAATTGTTTAAAATTTTTGCAGTCCATTATGGCTTTCTGCATGTGAGCTAATGGATAAAACTGTTGTTTTATTACAAAAATGAAATCAATCCATGATAGAATAATCTTACCATGCTTCTTGATCTCCTCCTTTGTCTTGGCTTCCCACCAAACAAGTGTTGCACCTTCCATTCTCAATAAAGCTAATTGGATTTTGATATCATCATCATGAAAGTTTTGAATTCTCAAATAGACCTCCAATTGTCTAATCCAATTATCAAGCTTTTCTGCATTGACTTCACCATTAAACATTGGAAATTCAAACTTAACATCAAGTTTTAGAAAAGGACTTTTACCAGTGTTATTTGACTTGTGTGGCTGATGTACTGAAGATGAAGTAGAGGATGATGATGATGAGGGTGAGGATGGTGACTTTCCACTATCTTCATTTCCTCCATTTCCCTTCTATGAATTATCTTCATCATTGTGACCTCCTGATGATCCCTATCCCTCCTTGAGAAGTTTGGATATTTCTTCTTATAGTTTCTTAGTCCTTTCTTGGTAAAGGATTCTAACCATCTCATTCAAGTCAAGAAATTTTTTTATGTACACTCTTTCTTCCTCTTTGGGATCCACTTCTTCTTCCTCTGAAGAGATGCTTAATGTTGCTTCTGCTTCTTTAGGAGGTGAACTAGGTGGTGGAGAATGTGGAAATATTTCCCTCCTTTGTTGTGGCTCACTTTGAGACCCTCTTGCTTCCACCAATTTTCCTTCTCCTCTCTTAAGCTTGAGCCTAGTAAGCATGTGAACAATGAACACTTGCAAATAGTTAAACAATCTTTGCACACAACAACACCAGAGAATAAACTCTAGCTCTGATACCAACCTGATCTGAAAGGATTGTATTAGATTGATGTGTTAAGTGTCTTTTTAGTTACAAAACATGTACATATTTGTCTCTATTTGTTTGCTTAAGGATTGAGGAATTTAACCATGAAACATAGATGAAATTGTGAATTTTAAGCATGTAAATAAGCCTAAATAACACTGAACAACAGTGTATAACAGAGAAATAAAACCACACATAAGATTTATACAGCAGGCATGATGCAGCAGTTCACCCCTCCTAGGCTGCATCTATTGGTCCAGCTCACAATGGCATGTCCATCTTTCATTATGCTCAAAATTTTGCAAATACATGTGTTTAAAAGCCTCCAATGGTTGTTTTATCTGCTCCAGTGGCTCCAGAATGCTCAAATTAGTCTAGGTAGACTCTTTTTTAACCCAAATTGGTCGCAAATTAACCTGGCTAGGCTTTTTCCCAATGTCCCCTATAAAGTCTCCACTAAAACTGGAGGACTGCAGTTAAATTCCGCATAAAATTTCAAATTTGGAGCCACACTAACATTCCCGCCAAGTTTCTAACCGATGCATTAATTGTTATGGTTAGGGGAGGGGGGTGGCCACATGCTGACCCCCCAAACCCCGCAGTTTTTTAAAACCTCCGCATTTAAAAAGTTTGGCACAGAACTGTGTGTAGTGGCGAGGTTGCACTACCCATTGGCACTTCCGATGGAAACCACGCGCATGTGATGTATAACCACCACCGAAGGTTACGGTATGCGAACCCATCCGTTAAAAAAATATGTTGTGGTTGAATATAATGCATGTGACCATACAAAACGGGGTCGCCGACGGGTTGGGACTGCCGGCGATCGCCCCCCCACCCCCGCCCCCCCCCCCTTCCCAACATGGCATATTTCAAACCTTAAATAAGTTCAAAGCGCTTATGGGGTAAGAAACACCCAGTAGCGGAGATGGTCGAAGAATTTGCGAGCGTCCCTAGAGGTCACGGGGTTGAATCCCTCGGACCTATACAAAAAAAATTAAACCACCATCTAGGGGGCACGTGGCAGCCTTAGGGCTGGCCACGTGTCACCCAACCATTGGATTAAAAAAATCAAACGTACACACATCCAACGACCCAAAAGGCACCATGTGTCAAGATCTCGTTGGCCTAGAGAAAATGAAATATTCCCCTTTTGCTGACTGTACACCTGCATGTTAACTAGGCATCCCAATCAAACCTATCACAATTTTAGTTGTTTTGGAAATCAATCAGAACACGATATCTCCCTCATACGACGTCAGTTTCTTGAACCGTTCACGACGCCAGAATTATAACGACAAGATCTACCCGATCGCTCAGGTTTGGTACAGTTTCAAGCACTTTCAATTTTGAAAAAAATTCATGAACTCCTGGTCATCAGCCAATCCTAGAAACTCTTCATCCACCATCTTTCCCAATGAATCTTAACCCTAACTTGATTACCGTCTCGCTCTCCCGAGTGCCTCTTACTACCCGGTTTCCCCTTTTCTGATCATTTCCTTAAAAAAATTATATTAATTCTCTAATAAATGTTTTGTTCATCCTATAGAACTTTTATGTATTAGCTCTATATAATTATAACATAAATAGAGATAAATATTTTAATAAACTAAGATTAAGTTAATCCTTAAATCCTATAATATAAAATATAAAAATTTGTTTCTTTTTTTATTCTTAACCTCTTCATTGCTCTCATTATATTTTTGTCTTTTAACTTAAAAAAAAATTAAAAAACATCTTCTTCTTTTTTATTTTTAAATCCCTTTAATCTTAATAATTCTTATTTCAATTTGATAAAATTCCACTTATTTGTCATGAGTATGTTTATTATTATTCTATTTATATTTGTTATTAATTTTTAATATTTTAAAAAATAAGAAAATCAACTAATTCTTAAATTATTTAATCCATTGTGTCTTCTTCTTTTTCTTCTTCTTCTTTTTTTTTCAAAATTAAAAATCTAAATCAAATTTCTAATTCTATTATTTCTTATTTCTACTATTATTTTTTATCAAGTTCTCACAATCAATAAATTCTTAATTTAGTTATTACTTTTCAAAAACGTTGAAAATTGGTCAAATATTAATTATATATATATATATATATATATATATATATATAAGAGTTAATCCAACGAATACATTATTTAATATTTTTTCCTATTAAAAAAAGAGTTAATCTAACGAATACATTATTCAATATTTTTTCCTATTAAAATGCTCTCTAGCACTTGTTTACTCACAAGGCTTTTTTTGGTCCATGATGATGGATAGAGTTACTATCTGAAAAGTTGGACGGATCACACATTTACACAGTGCTATTCTGGAAATCTCTAACAATATAATTAACCATAGAATTCTCCAATCACTCACATTAGGCTTTGATTAATTTGACTCGTCAAAATTTTATTTAAAGAAAAAATATATATCAATCTAAAAATAAACCATAAAACAATTATTAAAATAACCTATATATAAAACTTCAAAATTCATAATAATCACAAATTTATAATTAAAAAAATAAATAAATAAATAAAAATTATTAACAAATAAATCATTGAAATAATATAATAACATGTTTGTCAGGATTCGACATATGCATTCAAGTCTGAGCCCATACATCAATCTAAGTTACAATAAAGAACCAATTTAATAAGTTTTAAAAGAAAAAATAACAATAACATCAGTCAAAAAAACTCACAAATTAGTTTAGAAAATAATATAAATTTAGGCAAGATTATGACAAAATTTGACAATTTTTTTTGAAATTTAGAGTTATAATTGTCAAACTTCAGGATTTTGGGTGCCCCACTAGTTCTTCATGGTGTTGAATCTATTATCACTATCAAAAAAAACCATTCAAACACTGGAGCATTTTGATTTTTTGACTTATTTTTACCCGCAAAAAAACTATGATGCTAGCGATTTTGTGGTGTCACTAGACAACCCAGCATACAAAATGACATCCCAATCCTTTTGTGAGTTAAGAGCTAATCACATTTTTAAATTAATTATGATAATAAAAATTTATATAAATAGTTTGATACTAATGATGTGATTAATTTGAAAGACATTTATCTAAATTTGTATATCAATTGTGAAAATAGTTTTTCAATATAAATGTTTTATAAAAAAAATATATAATTATAATAATATTGTTTATTCATATTATATTTTATTAGATATCAAAAAAATATTTATAATGTGGAATTAAAGAAGTTATATAGTGTTTGTATTTTTTAATTTAATATAATAGGTAAACTTATTATAACTTAGTTAGTCATCATTAGCTACTATTACTTGCTAATATTCAAGGAAATACATGCCATATAGAATTACAAGCTAGTGGTCTTTAAAGGATGGGCTTTCACTTCAGTCAGATGTCTTTGCGTCTTAGGCTATTAACATGTTTCTTTATGTCTAAAAAAAACTAACTCTAAACCAAACAAAAATAATTTTAAGAAATAATCCAACATACTCCAAACACACCAAAAATACTTATACCCAACCCATCAATTTTTATTTCCACACACAAACAACTCATATATTTACATAAACAATTTATATATTTAAAAAAAAAAACAATTGAACCATGATTTAAAAAAAAAAAAGATAACAAACTCATTTGGACTAAAATATTTAGTAAATTCTTATTAATTTACTATAATAAGAAAGAATTTCAGTCTCCATTAGTCATTACCATAAACAAACTGCGGAAATGACTACTGAGGGAGCAATAAAATATCTCCATTACTTAGTAGTTGCGGGAGTATTGTATAATACGTCCAACAAATCAGTACAAGTCAAATCCAAACCGTTTAAAGGATTAACACGTAGAGACACAACCATCATAATCCATGGGCATCAAATCAAGAATCCCTTAACCACTACCTTCTTGAGGGTATCATTTCTCCAAAGTTGTTCAATGCTTATTAAAGCTACGAGAATCAAACAAAAATAAAAGGTACTTTTGAGGGATAGAACATCACACAACATCATCCTAATGTCTATGTTAGTCTATATCAAAAACAAGGTTACATAAGCTATCTTATAAAATTGGAATATTGGAAAAATGGGATATATTTAACAGATTATATATATATATATATATATATATATATATATATATATATATATATATATATATATATAATTATAATTATAATTATAATATGGAATTGTAATTTTATATTATTTAAATTATATTTTTGAATATATAAATTATTTTAATTTCTCAAAAAAATTTAAGATATTTTAACTGTGTAATTTTAAAATTGAAATTTTTATTTTCCAAAAATTTAATAAAAATAATTAGAAAATTTTAAAAAAAAATTAAAAAATATATTCTTTTGAGAAATTAAAATAATTTATATATTCAAAAATATAATTTAAATAATATAAAATTACAATTCCATATTTTATATATATATATATATATATATATATATTGAAAAATGTTCACTTAAATAAAATATGTGCAATTTAATTATTGTACATTGTGATTTTCTTTTCTATTAAATTTGTTGATACAATTGTTTGTGAGATTGTATTTTTTGTTGTTTAAATTGTATTTTTGATGCATAGATTAAGTTAGCTACCCAAAAAATCTCATGGCACATAGATTGTCTAGACTACATAATTAAAACTTGCAAGTCTATTAAATCGAGGGTCGATTTCTAGCAAAATTAACTAGAAAATATGCCCTAAAAATGGTCAAAACCTAAAATCCTTAGACTACGCCAATAAAGTTCAAATCCAATGGGGGGTAGAGTTTATAAAGCTTCATAGACATATTTTTTTTTTATCTTGAGGGGTCGGTGACTCATTACCCATGTTCAAAGTTAGTGAGTGCTATTATAACCCCTAGGCTAGTGCCAACAACTTGCAAGCCAATTCCTAGCATGATAACTTAACAAGGGCCAAGATATTTAGAGGCACACCGCCAAGAGGGATCCTACTTACAAACAATGAACCAACATGTCATTTGTGATAATTGAAAACAAGTAGGGAGGAGAACAAACCAGTTGCCCTACCACTTGAACTATGAACCCTTAACTGTATACTTTAGCAATTAAATATTTCCACGAAGGGGGATCCCTTATCCACAAATGCGGGGCCTAACCCTGAGGGCATTGAGGGGAATTGACCTCTTGACCTCACATTAGCAAGGTGCTTTAGCAACAAAAACTCAACCAATTGAGGTAACCCTCAAGGCTCTATTATTATTATTATTATTATTATCATTATCATCATCGTCATCATCATCATTATTATTAGTATTACTACTATTACTACTACTAATTCAAATCTCACGGTAGATATTTTTGTCCCATTGACATAAGGTTTAAGGAGTAGGCTCTCCCACACTCGTGGAGTTTGGGTTCTTGCTACGTCATAAATTCCTAGTATATCTCGATTACGGATTACATGATATACTCATGGTGTTATAGTGGCAACTACTAAATTTGATCTTAGGTCTCACCTAGATTTTTCCAACAAAATATTGATTTAGCATAATAAAAAAATGCAAATAAATAAAATAACTACCTTTCCACATAAAATTGAATGTTGTATGAAGTTATATAAATATTATTAAGTTGTGTAAATATTGTTGGATCTAAATAACTTCATAATCAAGAACATACATGTGATCCATGCAACATTTGATAGTGTGTTGTGAAATAAATATTAATTGTTCAAAATAGAGATAAAAATGTTGAAATATACAAATTTACATAATTTTATTTTATACATTGATATTAATTTATTTAAAGA
Organism: Pinus albicaulis; assembly: GCA_034641835.2. Taxonomy (NCBI): domain Eukaryota; kingdom Viridiplantae; phylum Streptophyta; class Pinopsida; order Pinales; family Pinaceae; genus Pinus; species Pinus albicaulis. The sequence continues at coordinate 369,529,856 of CM076575.1, forward strand.
ATTATTTTTTATTTAAAGATAAATTTTGAATAAATTTATCTCTATAACAGTTTTTTCGTTACTATTTTAATAGAAATGAAGAGATATTATATTAATTCAAAATTTGCAATAAATGTTAACAATGAAATTACAAAAGAAAGAAGCATTTTTTGATGATGTTTCTCGGTCTAAAACAAAGGTTTTTGATTTGTAACTATACAAATTTGTAATATAGTAATTCATTTTTACATATAAGAGCCTTACAAAATAAACATGACACCACGTGATGAGAATTAGGAGGCAAGTGTAATGCATTAAAATCAACCTAGCTAGTGAAGAGATGTGCTAGCCTTATTTGATTCCTAGTTTGGCTCAAGGGCCTACACATTCAAGTCTAGAAGTTGAATTATGAAAGGAGCTAAACAAGTCATTCGAGAGTGTTCAATTGGAAAATAATTTTGGAATTCAGGGGAATGCATTAACTGAAGGCATTCAATTTGGCATTGAAGCACCTTGCATTCATATCGAACTTCCTTCATGATCTAACTTTGCTAAATTAAAATGTCCATGCATGACTTGACCTAGGTTATCAGATTAGCATTTTGAATTTGGAGTTTTTGGATTGAGGTATGAATATCCTCTATCACTTCCATGTGATTTTGGAGGATTAACCTCATCTCCTTAATTTTGTGACTGGCCATAGGGTTAGTTTGGTTGGAGAAGCCCTGTGCTATCAAGGGAGCACCATAGATGACAACGAAGAAGCAATAAATATTAGTCGGTGCCTGATGTTGCATTAGGGGAACAACAAGGAAACATAATGATGACTCCCCCAAATCAAAATTTTGGTCATAACCTTGTGATCCTGCATTGTCCTTTTCTCCCTTATCTTGGCCTACATTTTGCAATGATGGTCCCTCTAGAGAGACAAATTCCTTGCCAACATAATAATCCCACCAAAAAACTGGAGAGAGTGTGGGAGTGACTTAAATAGATGCGTGAAACATTTTATAATAACTCAATGATGGGAGGGTCATGTCACCTGCTTGATTTTGTGGATTTGAGTACCCGACAATTGGATGGTGAATGTGAGCTCCATTATTAATGTGAGGGATGTCATGGTGTTGGTTGGAAATCATGTTGGGAATTAACCATGATATCCCCCATTTTTCCCCGAGTTTCTTTGTTTACGAAGAAGTCAAGTTGAGAATTATTACTTCTCATATCATGGTGAGGCTCCACAACTAGTATATATCTCAACTCCAAACAAATTTCATGGAATATTGAGCTTAACTTGATATCTTGAAAAGCTGATCCAACTCGTAGATGTCTAATTGTATTTTTCAAATCACCAACGATGATTAATTTATTAATATTATAGGAACTACAATGCTAACTCCTTGTGATATAGGATAAATTTTTTCCTGATTTTTGGAGTACAAGCCTTGATCAGGAGCTCAAAAATATGCTCAAAAATAAAATTTGTCGAAATGGTGTGGAACCTGAACAATCACATATATCTCGTCATTCTAAATCTGGTTCAACTCGTTTCGTGGAAAACCGAAAACATATGCTCCCGAAAACGAGTTTTGTTCGTTTTCCCAAACAAGAAAATTTGGCAAAAAAAAGTATTGTTGACTATGTATTTTGGGTCAATGGATGGTTGCTACGTGGCCTCTTTTGATTGGCTAAAAAATTCAAAAAAAAAAATTGGGTCTACCATAGCTTGACACGTGGCAGGGCCTAATTATGTTGGCATGGAAAATTTACATTGGTTGTTAGGTTGCTAACCACAAGTTGCCACGTGGCCCAACTAGAGGTTGCCACGTGGCAGCATGGGGCCACCAAAAATTGGTTAGAAATCTGAATTGCACTCCACCCAGTTTGAACACACAACCTCCCACCTGCAAGTCTAAATGCTTACGAATGTGCCACTATTCATTAATTAATATATGTTGCTTTAAAAAAATATTTAAGTTTGAAATGGTGCAATTTGAAAATATTTTTTTTAATTAAAATATTCGGCCACCATTAATATGGTTTTAAAATTTGGTTTTTAGGCCGCATTTTCCATTTAAACCATCCCATAAATTGTGTCATAATTACGCTGATTTGTTTCTCTGTTAGCGAAAAATGAGGCGAAATTGTAGTATAGCTAGCTGAACTTGGCGAATTTGTGGGTCAACTAGCAGCAAAACTTGGGAAGCTCATAACTTTCTCAGTTTTTATCCGTTTTGGGAGCATAAAGAGGCTAGAAAAGGGATTTTGATAGTTATGAAGATGTTGGAGCAGGTATTGAAGCCATTTGAGCACTTTAAATGTATGTGATCACCATTTTATGAGCATAATGAAATAGGGCCACTCATTGGAAGCTGGACTAGGAGACGTAGCCCGGGAGGGGTGAACTCCTTTATCACTTGTTGTGTTGTGGTTATTTTTATGGTGTATTTGTTTGTTGTTTTATGCTATTTTTTAGTTTAAATTCATGCTTTGTGTGTATAATAATTTAACATAAAATCTCATAAAACTCAATTTTAACACCTGCAATTTATACAACCTAAAGCACATTTACATATAGATCTCACACAGATCAGGTTTGGTATTAAATAATAGGTTTTATTTGTTGTTGTGACGGTTTAATTGTTTGCAATTGTATGTGATGTATACAATGTTAAAGCTCAAGAAAGGAGTAAGAAAGCTTGTAGTTGCAAGTCCTCAAGTTAGGTCAAGGACAAGGAGAGAAAGTTTGCCACAATCTCCACCACAAATTCTTCCTCAAATTGTAGTTGAAGCTTCAAAAAGTATGTCACATGAAGGAGAGTCTGAAAATATGTCGGGGGATGAAAAATCCTTCAGGAAATCATTCTTTTATATGACAATAATGGTAAAATTTCTCTATGAGGAGAGAAGCACAAGGATTCAAGGTGAGAGCTCCAATATTCCAAAGGGAGATAACTCTTCAAAAGGAGAATAAGGAGATAGAGAAAATCCTCCAAAAGGTAATGGGAATGGTGAAAAACCACCTTTGACACCACCATTCTCCTCACCACCATCTTCACCATCATTTTCTTCCACAACAAGCCCTTCATAAACACCTCCGCATTTTCCAAAAGGTCATGGTAAAACTCCATTTTTAAAGCTTGACATTACGTTTGATTTTCCTATGTATGATGGAGAGGTAAATGTTGAAATATTATACAAATGGGTACATCAGCTTGAAGTGTATTGTAGGATACAAAGAATCAATGATGATGACACAAAGTTTCAGCTTGCTTCATTGAGATTGGAAAGTGCAGCACTTATTTTGTAGGAAGCCAAAACTCAAGAGGACATGAAGAAATATGGTAAGGTCTTAACCTCTTGGAAATATTTTGTTGTTGCCTTAAGGATATAATTTTATCCATTAGAATAGATGAAAAAGGCTATAATGTACTAGAAAAACTTTAGGCAAAGTAAAGGACAAAGTGTGCAAAACTATACTCAAGAGTTTAGGAGAATAGCACTAATTTTGGGTGTAGATTTGACATCTCAAGAAACTTTGTTAAAGTACATTGGAGGTTTGCATAGTTACCTAAAACATACTATTCTCATGTTTAACTTCAAATTTAGATGAAGTATGTGTACAGGCCACACATCTAGAGGCAAGAGGGAACATGTTTCAAAGGAGACAAGTGAGGATACCTTTGATTCTGAAGAGAAAGGAAAGGGTAAGTTCAAGGGTAAAGATAAGAAGAATTCTTACATCAAGATGAAGAAATAAAAACTCACATGCAAATGCTATTCCAAATATGGGCATGATGAAGATCATTTCTGGAAACTTCATCCAGATATGAAACCCAACAAGCTTAAAAACAAGGAGAAGTAGAATACAACTACTACAATAACACATGATTTAGGTTCTGATTTTGAAGATCAAACAAAGATCACCGCAATGTGTTTGAAAGGTAGGGACATTGAAAGTACTAGTTCTTCAAGTTGTCTCAATAGTAATCAAGATGATGAAACAATAATTGAACTTTTCCATGTTAAGTTTATTTCAAAGCATACCAAGAGTTACATTCTATTTGATACTGGTTCACAAGCAAACCTTATTTCTAAAGACTTAGTCAAGAAGTTGAATTTAGAGACCATTCCTCATCCAAGACCTTATCCTTTAGGTTGGATATCTAAGAATGAAAAATTTCTGGTGACGAGGAAGTGCATACTTAGATTTTCAATCACCGCAAACTTTCTTGATGAAGTTGAACTTGATGTTGTCGTTCCACTTGATATTTTTGGTATTGTTTTGGGTAGCCCATATCTTTATTATAGGAGATAAATATTTCATCTCCATGAGAACAAGTATCACTTGTTCAAGAATGGAATTGAGTACATTGTTAGATCACATAGTAAGAAGACGAATTCATCTCTTATGCATGTTGGACAAATGAAGATAATTGTGAATTCTAGTCAAAATTTTGCTTTGTTTATGTTCAAGCATGAAGATGTTGTGAATGAGGCCTTTCCAAAAGATGCATCGAATGAAAATTTTTATTTCACTGAGGTTCCTAATGGTTTTGATAAGATGTTTTAGGATTCTAACATGTTGCCTCCAAAAATAGGTCAATAAGATGAGAAAAAATTGCAGCAACATGCATCATTGTTGAGCAGTGATGTGAACAAGATGCAAGTGCAACAGAGTGCAAAGGTCAAAGAGAAAGTGCCAAAGAAATTTGAAAAAGAGGGAATTGGGTTCAAAGTTTCTTCTTGTGGTTTTCACAATGTATTGTCTTTGAAATGGGATGTTGCATAATGATGGTGATCACATTTGGTCAAGAGTCGAGCCAAGCACAAGGCAAGACAAGCTAAACATCGTCATGTCGACAGTGTTCGAGGTGAGAATAATTTAAGGTTGTTTAAGTTTCCATTGATTGACGACTGAGGGAACATGTTTGCTTCTTCAAGGATAACTTATTTTTCTGCAAATTTTGGGAAATTGCAGCAAGAGGGTACCTACAACAGCAAGACAGGGTCTCCAGAATTAAGGGAAAATATCAGTTTTAATGAAAAGCTCAAATTTTTGAATTCAGAAAAATTCTAGTGGATTGAGACTGGAAGGGTAATGGGGTTGTACCCTCATCAAATTTTCAGTAATAAAATATATTTTGGGGTCCAAAATCTTCCAGTGGGGAGGAGTGATCAGGTACTAAAAAATATGCTAAAAATTGAAAGTTGTTGGAATGGTATGGAACATGAATGATCGTGTATATATTGTCGTTTTGAATCTAGCGCAACTCGTTTCATGGAAAACCGACACTGTATGCTCCCGGAAACGAGTTCTGTTTGTTTTCCCAAACAAACAAATTTGGCAAAAAAAGTACTGCTAACTGGCTGAAATTTTTGAAATTTTTTGGGGTCTACCCAGCTTGACACATGGCAGACCCTGATTTCACTGACGTGGTGAATTTACATTGGTTTTTTGGTGGCCAACCATAGGCTGCCATGTGGCAGCATGGGGGCCACCAAAAACTAGTTATAAATCTGAATTACACTCCATCAGGTTTGAACACACAACCTCCCACCTGAAAGTCTAAATGCTTACCAACATGCCACCATTCATTACTTAATACATGTTACTTAAAAATTATATTTAAGTTTTAAATGGCACAGTTTGAAAATATTTTTAATTAAAATATTCGGTTGCCATTAATATGAGTTTAAAAATTGGTTTTTAGGCCGCATTGGGCCTTTAAACCATCCCACCAATTGCATCGAAATTACGCCGATTTGTTGCTATGTTAGCGAAAAATGGGGAAATTTTAGGACATTTGGCCGAACTTGGCAAATTTGTGGGTCAACTAGGAGCAAAACTTGGGAATCTCATAACTTTCTCAGTTTTTATCCTTTTTTGGAGCATAAAGAGACTAGACATGGGTTTTTGATAGCTTTAAATTTGTTGAAGTAGGAATTGAATCTATTTGAGCACTATAAATATATGTAATCACCATTTTATGAGCATGATGAAAGAGGACCACTCATTGAAAGTTGGACCAAGAGACGTAGCCCAGGAGGGGTGAACTCCTTCATCACTTGTTGTATTGTGGTTATTTTTATGGTGTATTTGTCTGTTGTTTTCTATTATTTCAAAGTTTAAATTCATGCTTTATGTGCATAAGAATTTAACATAAAAGCTCATAAAACTCAATTTTAACACTTGCAACTTATACAACCTCAAGCACATTTACATATAGATCTCATACAAATCAATCCTAGAATGATCTCTCATTTTCTTGAATACAACAATTTTTTACTAAATTTGTTGTATTTGTGAACAATCAAAGTTGTTATAAATTTTACGTAGTTTTAAATATAATAAATTTATGAGATAAATTAATAGGAATTGAACCCATGTGATTTTAAAAAATTATGTTAACATCATATTAAGCTATCATTTTATAAAATTATGTTAACATCATATTAAGCTATCATTTTATAAAATTATAAGATTAATGTCTTAGATTTTACAAGTAAAATGGAAGTTTTTCCTTTCTACCATTAAAAAGTTGAGATACGATGATTTCTCATTTTATGTGAGTATTATAATATAGATATCCTCAAAGTACCTCGCCATAAATTTCAATAATCAGATAATTTTATTGAATAATCCCTTATGAATTTCACATGTCATATGTCGACTTGATATCTAATTTAAATATAATTTTATAAGATGTGTGTGTGTGTATGTGTGTGTGTGAGAATTGGGGTTATTTTGGATGCTTGTGTAATTTCTATTATCTTCCCCACCAAATTTCAAATCCTCACTAATGACATGATGAACTATAATGCCTTATTGTTGTACTGGATTAGAGCCTTGTGAAATCTTAAGTGAGTATACCTGTGGGCTAGTCTAGTACCAGTAACCTCACTCTAGCCCTCGAGTTCAGAGGGAGGTTGATTTCTTTCCTTGGAACACACACACACATACACTTATAAAAAAAAAACAAGAATATGTATTTATATTAAAATCGCTAAGGAGAAAACTTAGTTGAGTACATCATACAAAAACATATTAGTAGTGGTGGCCCTCATAATCTAGTGAGACAGTATATCCTCAAGGATTTCCAAAATTTAAGATAGTGTTTCCATACATGTTATATAACATTTTATATTGTTCCATTTATATATACGCCAATATCAATCCACCAAAAAATAAAACTTGTTGCACATTTTGAAATACTAAATGAACCATTCGGGGATATCACCCCCTTATTGCCATTTTCACCATCTGCTACCTCATTATCATTGTTCCTTTTTAATAGAATCTTCTCTAGTTGTGATCTGATATAATCTAGTTCATCCTCCATCTATTGAATGATGGTCTAAAGGTGTTGCATGTTCTCCAATATATCAGATAGTTCGGGATGCAAGGTTCTCAGAACATAATCACACAAGTTATCATTCCCATCATGAGCCATGAGAGTCTACACCACCACGATCAAGATGAAATGTTTGCCTATTAAGCATAGAGGTGACTGAAATATTCTGCCACCCATAAGAAAAGATAGTGTTTCATAAATACTAAACCCAATAACCACCTTAGGCACATTGAATATAAAAATAACCAAAACAGTAGACTCGAATAGTAAGGCCTTTATATCACCCTATCCAAATCTCCATCTCAAGAGTTAGTGAAACCTACGGTAACTTAAGATTTATTTCTATCCTAAAAAATCTAATCCAATGTATAAATTTGAATAATGGCTGAATTATTCATCGAGATTATCCTGATTACACACTATTTAAGCTTCATGCATAATACATAACCTCTTCTACAATTGATCATCAATTTGCGAAAATAGAAGCAGTCGCATGCGCACATTAAAACATAATCAAGCACACATATAACACAGTATGTAATGGGGAAAGCTTACAGCTGAAAACCCCCAACTATCTGTATATTATAATGATAGAAAACATGTAACAATACATAGCACAAAGCTCCTCACAGCTCTCAGCACTATCTCACATGCTACACACAAACTAGCACGAAAGATGAACAAGTCACAGGTTCAAATCTCCTCCACAAGTCTGCCTGCCTCTACTGCGCAATCCAAGATGAGTAATGATGAGATCCAAGTTAGAATCCCACTAGATTCAACTGCACAATCCTCATTGGAAATATCAATCAATGTGTGTGCAAATCTCATGCACAGCCATAGTCACAACTGATAGTAGACTCACCCTTTCACCCACCTCTAACACTGGTCTCCACTGAACTGTCCATGCATTGCAGTTAACTGATGCATTCTTTAGTTGATTTATGAGTTAATAATTAGTGAATTAATTAATAATTAATTCACACCACTCATCACTATTGTATTTATCAGTTAGACTAAATACAACTAGTTCAACTAAGTTAAACCGAACACAACTCCACCAACTGTCTCATCAACTCCACCAAACTCTGCCACATGAGTTCTAACTGAAGTCAACCATGTAATAGCTCAACTAACCCATAGGAAAAGTGTATTTCCTTCTGTTAGCTGCATGTGCCACATCCAAGCATCAAACTGAAGTGCTCCAAGAGGATAAGATAATGTTTATAGTCTAAATATTATTAAGGGTTAATAATATTTGACTGTTCTATTTTTAGCCCGGCAGTCTAAAAATAGAAACCGCCCAATGTCTAAAAATAGAGGTCCATCTATTTTTACCAACTTGACCAATCATCCACAAATAGCATCCTGCAACTCATAGACCATGATCCATATGTCTAAAAATAGACATAGTCTAAAAATAGACTTTGCGCCAAAAATAGCCTGTGGGCCCACTTAGTGAAGGCGACTTATTTTCACTAAGCTCCATCATCTTGTTGCATTTTCAACACTCCTTCTCAACAAGATATGGATTATCTACAACCCCTATCCTACATCTGTGGTATTCGAATTTGCTCCTGGTGAGCGCCTTCGTCAAGATATCAGCATCCTGATCCTCCTTGGGAATGTATGAAAGTAACATGATTCTTCGCTGCACACAATCTCTGATATGATGGTACCTGATGTCGATGTGTTTGGATCTATCATGAAATACTAGATTAGCCGAGACTTTAATGCAACTCCGGTTATCACAATAAATCACAGTAGGCTCAAAGTGTGACCCGAACAACCTGACCAGGATCTTCCTCATCCATATAGCCTCGCATGCAGCCAAGCTTGCTGCCATATACTCGGCCTCTGCTGAACTGAGTGCCACGGATCTCTGCTTCCTGCTGTACCAAGAAAATGCTGTCGACCCGATACTGAAGATCCCTCCAGATGTGCTCTTTCTGTCCGTTAGGCTCCCTGCCCAATCTGCATCCGTGAAGCTACACAGCTTCACCTCATCCTCCTATCTGTACCACAATCCATATCCCGATGTGCCTCTAATATAATGCAATACATGCTTGCCTGCCTTCCAGAAGAGCTTGGTAGGCTTAACCATAGCTTGTGAAAGCTGGTTAACAGTATAGCATATATCGGGTCGTGTATTGACCAGATACATAAGCAACCCCACCAACTGTCGATAAACAGTGGCATCCACTACCTCCGCCCAAGTAACATCCTCCTTCCTCCAACCTCCAGGAAGAGGAGTATCAACAGGCTTGCAGCCATGCATGTTGAACTTCTCCAGTATTTCCCGGGCATACTTACCCTGAGAAACAAACAGTCCATCACTGCGCTGCCAAATTTCCAATCCCGGGAAATAATGAAGGAGGCCCAAGTCCTTCATCTCAAACTCTCTAGCAAGATCCTCCTTGCATGAAAGTATCAACAGCTCATCACTCGTCAAAATCAAATCATCTACATAAAGTACAATGATCAGCAAATTACCCTCCACCACAATCTGGTACAGGTTAGGATCCACCTCACTCTTGGAGAATCCAAGTCCGGTGAAATAATTGTCTATCCATGTGTACCAAGCACGAGGTTCTTGTTTCAACCCATACAGCGCTCTCTTGAGTCTGCACACATGCGACTCGCTACTGAAGATCTCGAAACCTTCGGGCTGCTCTATGTACACCTCCTCCTCCATGACTCCGTTGAGGAACATAGTCTTCACATCCATCTGATGAATGTGCCACCCCATCTGCGCTGAGAGAGCTGGGATCGTCCGTATGGAAGAATACCTTGCGACAGGTGCAAAGGTCTCCTCATAATCGATCCCCTCTATATGTGAGAAGCCTCGGGCAACAAATCTTGCCTTGTACTTCTCCACACTCCCGTCAGCTGCCTGCTTCACTTTGTAGATCCATCTCGAACCCACCACTGATTTCCCCTCCGGCCTTGGGACAATCCCCCATGCACTGTTTCTGAAAATCGAATCATACTCTTCCACCATGGCATCTACCCATGCGGGTCCTCCACAGCTTCCTTGAAAGAGGATGGCTCTGTCACGACACATTTGCTCACAAGAGCCATGTGTCCAGTGTACTGGTCCGGTGATTGTCTCTGTTTGCGCTATGCTGTAGGTGGTCCTACAACCTTCTCTGCATCTTGAGCCAGTCGCTCAGCTTCTGTAGTGTGCTTCCGCCCTCTGATGGTTGGCACTGCATGAGTGGTCTCTTCCACTCCATGAAACTCATCTTGTGGTTGATCCACATCCTGAGGCTCATCCTTAGGAACTAATAGCTCCTCATCTGCATGCAAGTGTGGCTCCCTCTCAAGCGAACACTTCATGGCTTTCTCCTCCTGAAATTTGATATCCCGTCGCACAACAGTCTTGCGACTGTCTAGCAAATACACACGATAGTTGTGGGGCGTATCAGTGTACCCCACAAATATCCCAACCTCTGCGGTCGACTCCAGCTTCTTCCTGGCATCCTTCGTCACATGAAGGTAAACAGGTGAACCAAAAGTCCTCAAATGGGAAATATCAGGCCTCTTACCAAAAAACGCCTCCTCGGGTGTACTCATGCCAAGTATCTTGTGAGGACAACGGTTCTGCAAATATACTGCAGTATTGCACGCCTCCGCCCACAAGTGAATGGGTAGGCCCTGATCATGCAACATCGCCCGTGCAGCACCCACGATCGTTTTGTTCTTCCGCTCAGCAACCCCGTTCTGCTGTGGGTTATGAGGTGCTATGAGCTCTCTTCGAATCCCTTCTGTGCTGAAAAATTCCTTGAATTCGCCAAAGATGAATTCACCACCATTGTCGCTCCTAAGAGCCTTCACATGCTTCCTGGATTCCTTCTCCACCAGTGCCTTGAACTCATAGAACTTTGAGTATGTCTCGCTCTTATTTTGCATGAAGAAGATCCAGCACTTCTGAGAATAATCATCAACAAAGATCACATAGTACATGTGCCTTGCTATCGAAGCTACTGAGAAAGGTCCACACATGTCTGTGTGAATTCTCTCAAGGATCGTCGTGGCGCGACTATCCTTCTCGTGAAAGGTGGCTTTCACAAATTTTCCCAAGGTACACTCCTTGCACTGATCTGACTGCGCAAGAGTGCCCATAGGAAGCCCAGTAGAAATTTGTTGCAGTATCTTCAAAGCTCCATGGTGAAGGTGGCCCAATCTCCGATGCCACAGCTCGCCATCATCCCGGCTCACCACTCCTTCTGCTTTGCATGCCATTGTTGCGCAGCCATCTACTTGCAATTAATAAAGGTTCTTGACTCGAACCCCTATCTTCCGGATTTCTCCAGTTGTCTTACTGCGCAGGAAAGCCTTTCCCTTGCTGAAGACAACATCATATCCCTTGTCTTCCAACATCGCCACAAAGATAAGATTCTTCTTCAATCCTAGAACATGCATCACTTCCTTCAATACGAAGATTTTACCAGACTCCCTCTCAAAGGAAATGGTACCGATACCGGTCGCACTGTATCTACCATCATCGCCCATCTCGATGTGCACTCCAAGATCTTTCTCATCCAGATTAGAAAACAAATATCGATCTCCTGTCATGTGAAAAGACGCACCACTGTCCAAGAACCAAACTGAACCCATCACACTTGATACCAAGCATGCGATTAGTGAAAAATCCAGCTCAAACTGCGAGGCTAAGGCCTCTCCCGCTACAGATCCAGCAGCCTGCTTATTTTTCTTCTTCTGCGGACAATTTGTGGCATAATGTCCATGCTGGTGACAGTGAAAGCACTTCACCTTGGACATGTCCTGCTTCTTGCCTTTCGCACCAGAATGAGAAGATTTCTTTCTCTTCCCCTTCTTTGCTTTGGTAGCCAAAGCGCAATTTTCTTCATCAGATGCCTTTGATGAAGATCCGTCCCTGGTACTCCGCCTTATCTCCTCTTGCACAAGATCCAACCAAATTCGCTCCCATCCTGGCAATTTCTCCTGACCATTGACAGAATCCTAATAGGCATGCCAACTCTTCGGAATACCAAGGAGAGCCAAGCTCACCAATTCCTCATCATCTACAGTCACCCCCACACTTCCCAGCTCATCCCTGCATTGGATGACCTTCGTGAGGTACTTGGGCATACTGTCGCCTTTCTCCATCTTTATGTGTCTGAGTTTATCCTTGAGCGCCAACTTCCTCTGGTCGCTCTTGATTTGGAATAAATCTGTCAACGCTTTCCACATCAAGTATGGAGAAGCTTTACCATGCAGGCTGGATACAATGTGATCCTTCACGCCCTCTAACAGAATCCTTCTTTTGCCAAGCCTCAACTTGAGCAGCATCAGTAGGCTTTGGGACTTCAGCATCTATGAACTCCTTCAGCCCATTGTCATCTAACACCACCTCCATCCTATCTCTCCATGCAATATAATTTGAGCTGCCTTCAAGAGCATACTCCAATCTCAATCCGTTGAAAGACATTTTGACTTCGACACCAAGAAAACACTGCTGCAAATTCGAATTCCACCAGCTCAAAACTCAACCGCTTCTAATTTGTGAGAACAAAGTATTTCTAGCACAGATATTGACTGTAGGGGCATTTACTGGATATATCACCTTTCAAAGAAAGGATGGATCCAGAGGCTACCTGGCCCACTTACAGACTCTGTCTACCGAAATAAATTGTAATCACTGTAATAGATCCGATGATCAATTTCGCTCTGATACCATGTAGAAATTTGAATAATGGCTGAATTATTCACCGAGATTATCCTGATTACACACTATTTAATCTTCATGCATAATACATAACCTCTTCTACAATTGATCATCAATTTGCGGAAATAGAAGCAGTCGCATGCGCACATTAAAATAGAATCAAGCACACATATAACACATTATGTAATGGGGAAATCTTACAGCTGAAAACCCCCAATTATCTGTATATTATAATGATAGAGAACATGTAACAATACATAGCACAAAGCTCCTCACAACTCTCAGCACTATCTCACATGCTACACACAAACTAGCTCAGATATGAACAAGTCACAAGTTCAAATCTCCTCCACCTGTCTGCCTGCCTCTACTGCGCAATCCAAGATGAATAATGATGAGATCCAAGTTCAAATCCCACTGGCTTGTACTGCGTAATCCTCATTGGCAATCTCAATCAATGTGTGTGCAAATCTCATGCACAGCTATAGTCACAACTGATAGTAGACTCACCTTTTCACCCACCTCTAACACTGGTCTCCACTGAACTGTCCATGCATTGCAGTTAACTGATGTATTCTTTATTTGATTTATGAGTTAATAATTAGTGAATTAATTAATAATTAATTCACACCACTCATCACTAGTGTATTTATCGGTTAGACTAAATACAACTAGTTCAACTAAGTTAAACCGAACACAACTCCATCAACTGTCTCATCAACTCCACCAAACTCTGCCACATGAGTTCTAACTGAAGTCAACCATGCAATAGCTCAACTAACCCCTAGGAAAAGCGTATTTCCTTCTGTCAGCTGCATGTGCCACATCCAAGCATCAAACTAAAGTGCTCCAAGAGGATAAGATAATGTTTATAGTCTAAATATTATTAAGGGTTAATAATATTTGACTGTTCTATTTTTAGCCCGGCAGTCTAAAAATAGAAACCGCCAAATGTCTAAAAATAGAGGTCCATCTATTTTTACCAACTCGACCAATCATCCATAAATAGCATCCTGCAACTCATAGACCATGATCCATATGTCTAAAAATAGACATAGTCTAAAAATAGACTTTGCGCCAAAAATAGCATGCGGGCCCACTTAGTGAAGGCGACTTCTTTTCACTAAGCTCCATCATCTTGTTGCATTTTCAACATCCAAATCTAGAAGGAGCATGAAATTCGTCTTTAAGAGAGAAAATAAATATTATTGTATGTAAGGATTAGGTGAATAATAGAATTGATCATATAAATCTAACATGCTTGTGTCACTTCAAAGTCCTGACATTCTAGCATACAATCCAAATCCACCAACATAACCTAAGCAAAAACTTGCATGGACACAAAATTGAGAGGAAAAATTTCCCAAAAAAAACCAACCATCCAGAAATATACACAGTAATTGAAGGGCCAAGAGAGGCACATGCATGCCGCCATCACCAATGCCCGACCCTCTAAGCACCTAGGCAAAGAAAATCCACCCCCACACTTCATAGAAAATATCAAAGTGAAGCACATAAACCCACCCCTTGAAGCAGAGCAAGGAAGCAATGGAGAGGTTACACATTCCACAAATTCAGGAAAAGGAACATCCACATAAAATAATCCTGCAAATTAGAGCATCCACAATTATATAACATCCAACCACGCACATAGAGCATGGATAGAAATACCAATTATAAATGAAAACAAGGACTTTAACCTTGACTCTTGAACATCAAAAAGAAATGGAATGATGATCAGGTGCCCAGATTTATGCTCAAAAATTAAAATTCTCATATTGGCTCAGAACCTGAATGACCGCGTAGTGCTCGTCGTTCTAAATCCGGTGCAGCTCGCTACACGAAAAATGATCTCTGTATGCTCCCGGAAACACAATCTATTCACTTTGCTAAACAGGAAAATTTTGTGCAGGGATGAAAGGGATGCTAACTAAGCATACGTACAGTCCAGTCAGCAAAAGGTATACTCCAAGGAATATTCCTTGGAATATTCTCAAAATTTTCCTACAAGTGGACCAGTAAATAGATGACAAGTGTCAGCATCAGATTGGTTTATTGGTGTTGGGTTGGACCAATGAGGTCACAACACGTGGCAATATCAAAGGCCGCCATGTTCTCTCATGGTCATTGGTCAAAATTTTAGGCAAAGGCATCAAGGTTCAACCTCACGACCTCCCCACTGCCAACATCAAGCCTTACCACTTTCGCTACACATTAGGTCTTAACTATCATAGCAACCTGCACATATTTATGTTTAAGCCATTGTATATGGTTGGAAAGCTAGGGGCAAGCCCCGGTCCATAGGACCACACACCATGACCGTCGGTGGGATCTCTAGACCAAAATTGGCGTAAATTGCCAATTTTAGTTGCATTTAGCTAGTTTAGGGCCTAAAATGGTGGGAGAAATTGAAAATGCCATAACTTTTGCCATTTTTGACCCATTTAGGCTCAAAAAGAGGCTAGATGACCATTTTGAGCCATTCTAGACTCATTGGAGCAGGTTACAGGAGAAAAAGAGAATTGTAAATAGGTCAATTTGAAAATTTGAGAATAATATAGAGGCCCAAGCAATGGAAGCTGGACAAAGGAGATGTAGCCCAAGAGGGGTGAACTCCTTCATCAAATACCTATGTTAATGTTATGTATGGTGATGTTATGTACTTTTTTTGTTTTTGTTCAGCTCTTGTTTTTATGTTAAATATTTCACTAAATTGGCATGAAAAACACTCATGAGACTTTATAATTTGAAAGAAAACCTGAACCCTTAAGCACACATAAGATATTGAATTCATAATCTGAAAGAGTAATTAGCACAACAACACTAACATACTCCATTCAGTTCATTTTTGGTATCTAAGCACTTGGTTCTTTAGGTTTTATTGTGAAAGAAGGGATCTAATTGTTTGCAATTTTGTGTCATGCTTAAAGGTTAAAACTCAAAAGAGGAGAAGGGAAGTTGGTTGAGAGCCCTGTAGTTGGGTCAAGAGGAAGAAGGGAAAGGTTTCCAAAGTCTTCAACACCAACACATCCTCAAGTTGAATTTGATTCTTCAGTGAGCATGTCTCATGAAGGAGAACCTATCATGACAGAAGATGAGAGAGAATTCAGGAAGGCATTCTTTGATATGATTGAGATGGTTAAATTCATTTATGAGGAAAGGAATGTAAGGATACAAGGAGAGAGTTCAAGGCCTCCAAGAGGAGAGGGTTATTCAGGAGGAGAAGGCCATGGAGATGGTAAGAAGCCACCATACACTCCACCATCATCCTCACCACCATATTCACTTTCTTCATCATCGTCTTCCACTACCACAACTCTCCCATCTGTTCATACACATACTTCCAAAGGAGCTGGTAAATCACCCTTTCTTAAACTTGATGTTAAGTTTGAGATTCCAATGTATAATGGAGAAGTGAATGAAAAGAAGTTGGATAATTGGATTCTTCAATTGGAGGTTTATTGCAGAATTCAGAACCTTCAAGAAGATGACATAAAGATTCAATTGGCTTCCTTAAGAATGGAGGGATCAGCACTTGTATGGTGGGAAGAAAAGACACAATAGGAGATTAAGAAACACAGTAAGATATCAATGTCTTGGTCAAATTTTATTTCTTCCATCAAAATGAAATTCTATCCTCTAGCTTACATGCAAAAATCCACTATGGACTGGAAAAATTTTAGACAATTGAAAGGGAAAAGTGTGCAAGATTATAATACTCATGAATTTAGGAGAAGAGCTCTTATTTTGGGTGTCAATTTGTATTCTCAAGAAACTTTGTTAAAGTATAATGGGGGTTTGCACAACTATATTAGACACATTATTCTCATGTTCAATCCCACAAACTTAGATGAGGTTTGTGTTCAAGCCATACATCTAGAATCAAGAGGTAAACATAGTGCATATGAGAAAAGTGATAGTTTCCTTGAGTATGAGGGTAAAGGAAAGGGATATTTTAATGGAAGAGGAAATAAAAATATTTCTATCAAAATAGAGAAATATAAACTCACATGTAGACATTTTTCAAAGAATGGCCATGATGAAGACCATTGTTGGCAACTCCATCCAGATTTGAAACCAAACAAACTTAAAGCCAAATAGAAGGGGAAAATTGTTGCAATCATTGAACATGACTTAGGTTCAGATTCAGGAGATGAAACCAAGATTACAGCAATGGGTTTGAAAGGTAAGAACATAGCAAGCACTAGTTCCTCAAGTTGTTCTAATTTAATTCAAGATGAAGATACAAGAACTGAACTCTTTCATATTAGAGTCGTTTCAAAGCATACCAAGATAGACACACAATTTGATAGTGGTTATCAAGATAATTTGATTTCTGAAGACTTAGTTAAGAATTTAAAACTTGAAACTGTTACACATCCAAGACCTTATCCTTTAGGCTGGATATGAAAGAATGAAAAAATGCAGGTAACAAGGAAGTGCATCCTGAGGTTTGCAATTAATTCAAACTTTATTGACAAAGTTGAACTTGATGTAGTGTCACTTGAGATTTCAAGTATTGTCTTGGGAAGTCCTTGTATTTATGATAGGAAAGCAGTATTTCATCGCCATGAGAATAATTATCACTTCTTTAAGTATGGAATTGAGTACATAGTTAGAGCACATAAGAAGAAGAGAGGTTTTTCTCTTATACATGCAGGAGAAATAAAGAGAATAGTGAATGCAAGTCAAAATTTGACTTTGATAATGTTCAATCATAGAGATGTTTTGAATGAGACCTTTCAAAAATATGCATCGAATGAACAAGTTGATTTCATTGAAGTTGTTAATGCTTGTAATAAGATATTTTAGGATTCTAACAGGTTGCCTTTGAAAGGAGGTAAACAAGATCTGAAAGATTTGTAGTAGTCAGCATCAGTGTTGAGCAGTGATGGAAACAAGATGATGGTGCAAGAGAGTGAAAAGGTCAAAGAGAAAGCGCCAAAACAATTTGAAAAGGAAGGCATAGGTTCCAAAAGTACTTTATTTTTTTTTCAAAAGGGTACATGGCAATGGCAAAAAAACTTGGTCAAAATTCGGCGCAATTACAAGGCAAGAGAAGCTAAAAATCACCATGTCGACAGTGTTCGAGGTGAGACGATTTTCAAGTTTCCTTTGATTATTGACCGAGGTGGAAACAAGTTTGTTTATGCAAGTTGTATGGAAAATTCGTGGAAATTGCAGCATGACTGTGTGTACAGCAGCAAGACGGGGTCTCCAAAATCAAGGAAAAAGACTAGTTTTTATGAAAATATCAACTTGTCGAAATTGGGTAAATTCTAGTGGATTGAGACCTGAAGGATGAGGGAATTGTACCCCCATCCACATGTTTAGTAATGAAAGAGATTTTGGGGTCCAAAAGGCTTCCAGTGGGGAGGAATGATCAGGTGCTCAATTTTATGCTCAAAAATTAAAGTTCTTATATTAGCTCAGAACCTGAATGATCACATAGTTCTTGTCATTCTGAATCGGGCACACTTCCTTTCACAGAAAATGGTCTTCGTATGCTCCCAGAAACGCGATCTGTCTGCTTTTCTAAATAGGCAAATTTTGTGCAGGGATGACAAGGATGCTAACTAGGCATCCGTACAGTCCAGTCAGAAAAAGGTATATTCCAAGAAATATTCTTTATTCTCAAAATATTCCCACAAGTGGACCACACGCCATGACCGTCGGCGGGAGATCTAGAGCTTAATGCGGAGGTTTAACCATAAACATGTTTATTGACGTTTAATCCATATTTAATTAGTGCCAATACAATATTAAGTGTAGACTAATTAGTGCTAAGGATCCCACTTAAACTAATTGCAGATCAATTGGAAGACCCCCAGAATTGGTGGAAACTACCAATTTTAGTTGCAGTTAGCTAGTTTAGGACCTAAAATAGTGGGAGAAATTGAAAAGGCCATAAATTTTACAATTTTAGACTGATTCGAGCTCAGAAAGAGGCTAGCTAACCATTTTGAGCCATTCTGGACTCATTGGAGTAGGTTACAAGAGAAAAAGAGCATTATAAACAAGTCAATTTGACAATTTGAGCATAATATAGAGGCCCAATCCATGGAAGCTGGACCAAGGAGATGTAGCCTAGGAGGGATGAACTCCTTCATCAAATACATATGTTAATGCTGTGTATGGTGATGTTTTGTACTTTATTTGCTGATGTTCAGCTCTTGTTTTTATGTTAAATTGTTCACTAAATTGAAATGAAAAACACTCATGAGACTTGATAATTTGCAAGAAAACATGAACCCTTGACCACACATAAGACATTTAACTCATAATTTGAAAGATTAATTAGCACAGAAACACTAATATACTCCATTCAGATCAAATGAAGCCATAAATCACTTACCTTAGTTTCCTACCTAATTTCCTAGGCCTTCCACCAATCCTTAAATTGGAATACCCAACCTTCCTAAGAGTCCAACATCGCCCCTAATCCAATTTTTGCGAGAAATTCAGTACCATGTCCTCTACCCACAATTTCCTTAAGTATCCAAGTGTTGAAGGGGGATTCCCATAGTACACCCTACAGTCAATATTGATCATTGCGACACGCTCTGGATCTCCTATGAGAAGGCCAAATCCAATTACAGTCACAACTTCGCACTATTGCAATCCTTCAACACACATTATCTTTAGCATCTCCCACATTACCAAATTCATACCCATGCCTTCACCTGATGAGAGACTTGCTTCTGCCATAACCACATTGTCTTGAAGAGCATTCAACCTTATCGCCACATGATGTCAAAGTGCCTCAAAACCTTTAGTTTTTATGCCATTGAGACCACTATGTCTAATCAAAGGAAAATTTTTCCTCTTAACCTGTGCACTCCCAAGCCTCAAACAGTTTGAAGGCCATCGCATAATTAATATATAATTTTATTATGGAAGGGGGTTATACTCCCTTTCCCATTCCAAAATTATTCTCCAATTTTAATTTTTACCTGTTTATTGGCCATAAAATAGGCCTTGGACTTGTTTCCTCTCATAACCTAGAAAAATTTCCTCCTTGGGACAAAATGATAGCAATGGCCAATTCGCTTAAAATTTTTATGAAGTTTCATATCCATAAGAGTGTTCCGGATTAAATTTAGTGAATTACATTGGTAGAGTCTACTATTCCAATTGCCTTGCTCACTCCAATGCAAGCAAGAAACATTAACACTTGTAACAGGGCATAGGGTTTTGCCACATTATTAGAGATGTGTTTCAAGCCCATGCATACCTCAATTCTTTGGGATTATCTGGGTGAAAAATCACCCTCCCCTCCCCTCGCTCCTACCACCCCATGACAACTAAATTATACTATTATTATATAATTTACATATTAATATTATTCATTGCACCGAGAGGAGATCTAAGGGACACGTGATGTATAGGTGTAAAGTAATAAAATATGTAAAAATGAAGTGTTCGAAAAAACTTAAAAGTAATAAAAATAATAAAATTCAATTTGTTATATTGTAATTTAGTTTTTATTAATAAAATTACAAACACTTTTTATATAAAAGAAAATCATAATATGCATATCACTTTAAAATATATAAGTAGTAGCTATAAGTTAGGATTCATTTTACCTTATAAATTAAAATAATGATTTTGTAATCATATCTAAATTTAATTAATAAGCACATAAAAACTTTAGTACTTAAAATATAACAATATTTTTAATCATGTATATTCACACCCACTTTAACATAAATATTATTAACTTGTAAATAGGTTTTGTTACAATATCATGGTTCAATGTCATGACTCATCAATACTACATGCCCAAAAACCTTCTCTCATTTCACAATCAAAATATTTTATTGGGTGGAGAGGCTCTCCAACCCATTATGGAAGAGATGTTGTAAGGTTATGTTACGTAACCTTCTCTCATTTCACAATCAAAATATTTTATCCCATTGAGAGACCCTCTCCAACCCATTATGGAAGAGATGTTGTAAGGTTATGTTATGTTATGTAAACATTTCACTCAGTCAAATTACATAACAATAACAATAAAAATAAAATACAATTAGAAAAATATAAAAATGATAAGAATACTAATAATAATAAAATATTAATGTAATATAATGTAAAAATTTTAATTAGGTCAAAATAAAATAAAAATAACCCTAAAAAATATAATAATAAAAATATAAATGGCCCATGGTATTGACCCATGGTATCAAGAATTCACGGTATTGACCAATGGTATTCATATGGAATATAACCTATTGAAATGGGAAGATTAAACCAACCTATTTCCATCTTAACTCTGCATCTACATATCAAATCTCTTGATATAAAAACTTATTTTAGAGTGAAAATAGATTTAGAGTGATAAAATATTTTTATGAAAAAAAAATTTAGAGTGAAAATAGATTTGATCTCTCTCGGCGCATGGTAGATCCGGAGTTAAGTAGATCCGGACTTAAGATGGATCTAGGGTGATAAATATTTTATTTGAATTTAATTTCATATCTAAAAGAAAAAAGATCATAATTACTTTTCAGATATATCTAAATACTCTATCACATTAAAATATATAAGATATAAATAGTAACTATAAATTAAGATCAAGTTTTAATCATTGATACTTTTCAAATTATTAAAAAATAAAGTTACATCGGAAACCTAGGATGTCGAGCTAGGGTTCTAGACCAGGCATCTAACAGTGCAGAGACCGTGGGAGCAAAGGTTGTGGCTGCAGTCTGGTAGTAAGGCAGAATGGCAGCAAACTTCGAGGGGGGGTGAGATTCCATCCTGCAGAAATGTAACAACAGGAGATTGTAGTGCGAAACAATCAGGGGTGCAAGGGGGAGTCAACCCTAACTCAGGGCCAGTGCTGAGGGCCCAATGGCAGGCAAAAATCTGAGGCAAATTTCTATCAAGAGCCACCAAAATGCCTCATTTTGTTCTATCAGCCAATAAATTAGATCATTACAGAGGATAAATGAAATATCATCCTCTCATATGCAAATTTATTGGAATTTGGCCCTCTGAGAAATATTTACTCAAGTGGCAACCGAAAGGTCATATTGATATCAAATTTGGGGCCAGAAGGTTTTTCACAGTCATATTCACAAACCTTCTTGATAAAGAAAGGATTTTTGAAGGAGGGCCTTATTTTTGTTACAACGTTGGTTTGTTTCTTCAACAATAGGAGGAATGCTACAATCCGAACGAAGAATAGTTCCTCTCTGCTCCAGTTTGGATACGTTTGTTTTACTTACCTGTAGATTTCTAGGACCCTGAGATTCTAGAAGGAATAGGTAATTTGTTGGGGATATTTGTGAAGATAGTTGAAACGACACGACGAGGCATGTATAATTCTTTTTCTCGTACTTGTGTGTTTATGAATATTACAGAGCCCCTTCCTAAGTCAATCGAATTGGAATATGAAGGGGAGGTATGGCAGAAACTAATTGATTATGAACATATTCCATTTAGATGTAGGAGATGCCATGAATATGGCCATATTTTCAAAGCATGCCCTCTTAATAATCCAGATCAGCCTGAAGGGAAGCAAACACGAGGAGGGGAATTTCCCTCGAAGAATGATGAGGGTTTTAAAATTGTTACAAGTAAAAGAAAGGTTGGGAAACAACATGCAAACCAGCAGAACAATCACAAACCTCTAAGAACCAATCAAAACAGATATGAAGTCCTTCAAGAAACAGGGTATCTTGGAAAAGAAGTTGAACAAGTGAATGAGGATGGCCCCGGTAATAGTCATACAAAACCTGTGAAAGCTAAGAGGAAATCTCCATTAGAGGCCAGTGACTAGGAGGACCAATCTCAACCTCTAGACCAAGCAAATATGTAAGTAGACATCACCAAAGATGAGTTAAGCAAGGAGGAACTGGTTATGAAGAAACTGTTGCAATAATGGAGAAATTTGGATGATAGAATTATCCCTGATGACCAAAAGATTCTATATAAGGAAACCTTCGAACAGTACTTAACCACCCAAGAAAGAAGAGAAGTAGAACTGGAAAACACACCTACTAATCCTCAAGGAAGCAGCCAGGAAAATAATTCCAGGACTAAAACAGGTAAAAATAAGGGAAGGAAAACTTTGCAAGAATCAATTCAGACGATTGGAGAAATGTTGGTTAACTCGGGACATGTTATACCGCTCACAATGGTATTTCAAAAAATCCATAAAATTCCTTAATGATAGTTATCTCCTGGAATATAAGGGGCCTTAACGGTAAAAGAAAACATAGATACTTACAAGAAAGATTGAAGAAATACAAGCTGCAAGTGGTTCTCCTCCAGGAAACTAAAGTGTCAGGTTTACGAATAGAATAAATCATGAACCATATCAAACCCAGATATGAATTCATGGCTATTGACTCACGAGGAAGTGTTGGTGGCAAAGCTATCCTTTGGAACTGTGTTGAGGTTTTGGCTGAAGCATGGATTGGCCTTTCGCATATCCTCACTGGTAAGTTTATATTAATTGGGACGAAAGACTGGATTTCAGCATCCTCTTCTTATGGCCCACACCTTCCAAGAGATAAACATGATTTTCTTGAAAGTGTAAGGAGTTTGAAATTTCTTAACACAGAGAAATATTACGTGTTGAGAGGATGATCCAGGTGGATATCGGTGGCCTCCCACCTATTCCATTTGGACCCGCAGCATCAATTCTTTCAGTTTTTCAGCTTCAGCACAACTTACTATTTATAGCAGGTTTTCAGGTCCTGCACACCCGGAGCCGTTTTGGGGCATTAATAATCCAGGTGGATATTGATGGCCACCCATTGAGTCCATTTGAACCCCCACCATCATTTACTTCAGTTTGTAAGTTTCGGCAAACTTTACTATTTTTGGCAGCTTTTTTTGGGTCTTAAACTAAAAACTTCCTGGAGCGTTTTGAGGCTTCAAATGGCATTTTTGGAAATGAGAGGCACATGGGTCCACGGACCAATGTTGCTCATTCAAAAATTGTACTCCTCGGATAGATCTTTCTAACGAGCTATTGAGCGCGTCAAACGGAGATCGGATGCCAATATTTCTCCTCACCTTGGCTAAATATTTCTTCCATTGAGCTAGGTTCTGGGCATCAAGTGATCCTATTTTTGTAGTGTTTTTCTTGACATAGTCTAACAATTCGTTCTCATCAAGCACCGCCTCCATGTGATCCTTCCATGACATTAAATTCAAGCTACCTTCTAAGGCATACTCTAATCTCATCTCGTTGAAGGTCATCTTCCCAACTCTTAAGAGATCCTTCTACACTGAAGCTACAAATTCGAACCTCATGAGAAACAATTTCAAAAGTTTTTTTTTAATGTGAATCTAACTCTGATACCATATAGAAATATGGTGATATAATTGAAACAGCTTAAAAAAATTTAATCTAAATCCAGATACGAAAATTAATTCACAATTTAGAACAACAATGTTATACATGCAATAATAAAAACATGCATGCACAATATTTTTCTATGGGAAAGAAACTACTAAAAACCCCTTTAAGCCTTCTTGCATTAATCAGACGAATAGAGAATATATTACAATTTTTGCAAGTGAATAGCCTATCTCTCTGCTCAATGAGAAGATTTGACCTAGACTTAGTCAATTTATACCTCTTCTTGTGCCACTATTTCCTTGTGTAAATACTGAGGAATTAGGCCCCTATTATTTAAGAATTTTCTCCTAATTGATTGCGCAATTCCCAAGATTGATCCTCTCACTACATGCAACACGTGTACACTCAAGACTAATGTACAACTGATGTTACACTACCTTGGAATCTCCACCACAACTGGGGAACTCAAATTCTCTACATTCACTAGCTATTTTGGGTTGATTTATTAGTTAATTAGATGATCACTGAATTAGGTTGTTATCCCACTCCACAAATAACCTTCCACTAGTTCTATCAATAGTTAGAACTAGTTTAACTGAAAACAAGTTGAAATAATTGACCTCGATTGGTACAAATTAGCAATCACACATACATAACTGAACTCCAAGCCCTCTAACTCAAATTTACTGAGCTAATTGAGTAACAAGAACCATGTCACCTAAGTTAACTTCCTCCAAGTTGTCTGTTGATGTCGAAATTTGAATTTTTTTCTTAATTTGATCAAGGAAAAGTCAAATTGAGACTTTCTTGCTACACTTCTCAACACTCACAACTATGAGCTTACACTTTTTTC
This sequence comes from Pinus albicaulis, assembly GCA_034641835.2. Taxonomy (NCBI): domain Eukaryota; kingdom Viridiplantae; phylum Streptophyta; class Pinopsida; order Pinales; family Pinaceae; genus Pinus; species Pinus albicaulis. Next base: position 369,555,052 of record CM076575.1, read on the forward strand.
TCAAGTTTAAGATTATCTTCATATGTCCTACACGTGCAAGGGTTGAATTTTCTTTCATGCAGTGAGCTCTAACAATATATTTTTCCCCATCTTTGGTGAGATGATATTTGTTCTCATGCCTAAAAATTACTACCTACATGTCTAACAAATATGGGATTCCCAAGACTATACCACAAATTTCAAGTGGGACAACATCGAAATCAACGTCATTCATAAACTTTGAAGCAATGGCAAACCTAATCCTACATTACTTGGTGACATTGAGTTTTGCATTGTTGCACACTCAACCAAGAGGATGGGGTTTTGGATGAGGTCTAGTTTCCAAACCCAACTTCTTAATAATTGATTCTAAGATCAAATGAACTTCAGAACATGGATCAAACATTGTATCTATTTTTGTGTGTTTAGATACAACTCTTATATTATGAAACAATTCACCTTATTGTTTCTTCAAAATGAGCTTTACTTTCAAAACTTAAACTGCATGAAAGGAAATTTTACCGTGTACCCCAACGGTTGTGATCGGTGCTTCATCACTAAAATCAGAACCAAGGTCATATTGCATTGTAGAAACCATATATTGCTTCCCTTTTCCATCAAACTTCTTAGGCTCCAATTTTTGATGTAGATTCCAATAATGTTCCTCATCGTGCCCATATTTATTGCAATGAGTGCAAGAGGGATTCCCTTCTTCTTTCTTTGATTTCATTGTCTTCTTTCCCTTTCCTTTTCCTTTTAACTTGTTTTTTTTAGGCTTAGATGAAGGATTCTTTGGATGATATTTTTTTCCATTCTTTCCACTACTTTTAAGATGAATTTCTTTCACATTAGCTTCATCTAGATTAGTGGGATCAAACAACAACAATTAATGGAAAAGATAACTATGTGAAGTACCAATATATCTCATAAAATTTTCTGGTGAGTAAAGGAATATGCAATGTCAATGCTTGCTTCCTAAACTCATTTGTAAAACTTTGAACATTTTGACCTTTTCCCTATCTCAATTTTTGCAATTCCATCATATATTTCTGCTTATAACCCAATGGGTAAAGTTTCCCTCTTAATTCAAAAACAAACTCAGACCATGAAGAAAGGAGTTTACCATTATGTTGACTACCTTTCTAAAGCTTTCTCTCCCACCATAAAATATCCATGCCACCCCACCGAAGATACGTTAACTGAATCTTTCCCTCATCCTCTTCGATCGGTTATATATGGTATTACACTTCGATTTTTCTAATCCAATTATTTAGTTTCTCTACATTAGCTTCTCCATTAAATATATGCAAATCAAATTTCACATCTAAATTTTAAAATGCCTTTTTAGAAACATTTTAATGATGACTATTTTAATGATGATAATGAGGGGAAGAGGAAGAGATTGAACTTGAAGATGGATATTTAGGAGGTTCTCCTCCACCTCCTCGATGTACCAATGAATTACCATCTACTAGAGATCCTACTTTCTTCCCCTCTTTGATCATTCTCCTTTTATAATCCACAAACAATTTTCCATTTGATCTGCCATCTGGTAGAAGGCCTTGTGGAAACCATGTTCATTCTCTGTGTGCATGTCATTTTCCCCCATTTTCTTTCTTTGTGTTGCACGTCTAATATCAAGGTTAAAAGTCTTGAGTTCTCCTTCACCCTCTTTTAGCTTGACCTTAGTAAGCATTTGCACTCAAAATTCACATCAAAGAAGATCACTTCGATACCAACATGATCTGATATATTTCCTTAGGTGATGTTAAAAAAATGCTTAAAGAGTGTGAAAATACCATAAAGGCAACATCCATGAATAAACAACACAAAACAAAGACAACGTGAACAATACTCCAAGATTTGTTAATGGAGTTCACTCACAATGTGTGAACTATGTCTCTGAACCTAGCTTCAAAGTGGAGAGGCCTCTATATTATCTCAGCAAAATAATGGCAAGTACATGGAAAAATACATGGCAATACCTCACTTCTATGAGTGACCTGAAAATGTGTTGCTCATATCCCAAATCCACTGCACCAGTGGATTCCTTGTAAAATTTCGTGAAAAAATAATATTAACTTGATCAGGTTCTATAACTTTCACTTCTAAACCCCTTAGGGAATCTTCAAGGTGCCACAATAGTCAGAATATTCTGGGAATATTCATATAGACTATATCACATAATCTTTCTCGAAAAGTGTGACCGTTTGGCATGGTTCTCACTGTGCAGAGTCCACTTTATCCTTTTATCCACGACCTGACCTCTCCCATCCTTTGTGTTGATTGAATGAACATTTAAATAAGTTTTCATTGGCATACAAACCAATGTAACCCATTGGTCGTGTTGGTTTTCATTACTATGTTAAGTCATACAGACTCAGATTGAGGTGTCGTTCGCATTGTTTGAATCGTCTCGATGAGATATGTGACTTGTTGCTATATTTTCTAAGATTTGAGGACTTAAAACTTTGAGCCTTTTCGGATCCTCTTAGATTAATCAACCTATGTTGGCACATCAAAACTCTCATGGGTGGAGTCCTCACAGAATGTGTAGATACTAAACAATAAATTCTTGTGTGTATGGCTGAAATGCTGGACAAGTTGGATAGAAAGGTATTGGTGTTGGACAAAAAATGGAAAACCTTGCCTTCACTTCCTCTAATGGTGACAATGATCCTCCTCCACCTATACAAGTGGACTTTCCTACGATTTAATCATGATTAAGCGAGCTAGATTTTTGGTATAGTTTTTCTTACAGTTTTACTTTTGGTTTGCATGAAAGGATTATATCATATTCAATATGCAATGTTAAAATTTTGAACATATGTTATTGGTATGGTTTCCCATGCAGCTGACCAATAACTTATGAAGACATGATATGTATATAATTTTGAAATTAATATAAAATCCTAAGCTATAATAATAATAATAATAATAATTTTATTTTAATGTTATAATATAACTTAATAAATTTAAAAATATTGTCACAATTTTACTTCATTTTTCTTTCACTCAAATGTTGAGGGATAACGAGTTCTTAATTTATGATTATATGATAAAATTGATTTCATTATATGTGAGAGAATTTTCTCCTCATTAATAAACAATCATATCGATTCATGTGGTGTAGACTAATCGGTTTTTGGGGGGTTTAGTTCCAATCAGGTTTTAGGTTTGAATCTCATGGAGGAGGGTTGAGAGTGGGAACCAATTGTGGGAGTTACACTATCCCAAGGGTCATATAGGCTTGATTGGTTCTTACACATCCTGGTGATAATATTGAGCATTTGAACACATCATTCTTCTATCCAGTATTAAAACTAACCACTGATTCAACACAATTTAAATTGATAAATAAATAAAATAAAAATTGACACAACTTATATCTTACATGTAACCTACTCTCAAGAATTTACTACAACATGTCTAACACTATTAGAAGTAACTTTAATAAGAATGATATGCAACATAAAATTGAATGCAAGTAAGTGTAGTAGGCTAAATTATGTACTTGAGTGATTTGAGCTCTATAAAAGAGGCTTTAGAGTTTATGTCTCAAGTTGGTTGCTGTTATTACATAGTTCGATGGATGATATTATTAAATCAAGAACCATACTCAATGTCAACAAAGCTATACTAAGTACCATTTACAAAAATAAAAAAGTGTCGAGTTCTACTTAAATTTGTTGTTTTTTTGGGACGTTACCGTAACTAATCAATATCATCCCAATGACAACATTCAACACAACCCATTCACAAGACATAATTACATCATACAAGCTTAAATCAAGAACCATACTCAATGTCAACAAAGCTATACTCAGTACCATTTACAAAAATAAAAAAGTGTCGAGTTCTACTTAAATTTGTTGTTTTTTTGGGGCATTACTGTAACTAATAAATATCATCCCAATGACAACATTCAACACAACCCATTCACAAGACATAATTACATCATACAAGCTTTTATAGATTAATTTATTGTAAAAAAAAAAAAAAAAATTATCATGCAAGAGTTTTTTTTTTTTTCAACATTTGGACTAACATTACACCTAAGAAAAAGAACAACAACAATGACAAATGAAAAGAGAAAAATTTTAAATCAAATATTAAAAATTATATAAATTCTTTATTTTTTATTACATAATTTTCATTGTAATGGTGATTGTTTGTTAATGAGAAATGGGTGCTAGTCAATTTAAATGTTTAATAACATTTTGTATTATTATGTTAAAAGGAAAAAAATATAACAACTAAAAAATACTATTACTATACAGTTCAAAATAATATTTGTTCCTTTACATTTATTTATTGAACTATTGTTAGTTTGCTAGTATAAATCGCTATGAGACTATTAATAAGATTACAACTTTAAAATATATTTACTAATGGGGATGGTATTGATTTTTTCATAATATGTCTATCGATTTAACCTCAACTTTATTTTACATGTACCAAGGACTTGGATGCATGGTCTATATGTTTATTGGTTCAATGAGAGCTCATGAAACCTATTATTTCTACTAATTTATTGTAAATGACTCTTTATTTCCTTAGAAAAAATATTAAAATATAACTTTATTTCACTTTCAAAAAGTTACAAAGTTGCATTTTATATATGTACATCGTTATTTGCATTATTATTGTTTGCATAATTTCTAAATTGTTTGCATCGAATTGTTTAGTATAATTGTACAGATCACCATAATGGTATACAACAAGTTCCAGACTATACGAAAGTTGTTTATTTACAAAACTATCTAATAAGGCTACTCATAGAGATCTAGACTTATCACCATATAGGTTTTATACAAAATCTTAGTAACAAAAAAATGTAGAAAAAATGTAGATGCCCTTTACCAGTAGATGATGATAACAACATTGTATATCATAACCAAATGTATGTAAAATAGGATTTGTATCAATCTCAAAGGAGACTCGAGGTGGATGTCATCCATAAATGGTCTATGAAGAAATAATAGAATGTATTTCCATGTTATTCCACAGTCGGTCATTAACCCCGCATAAGACTCTCTCCTTTTAACAAGCGATTAGCTTGAATATTCTTCTCCCTATAAATATGAGAACATAAACAATAATGATCAAAACTTATTTTAAGATGCATGACGTCCTCCAAAATTGGATCAATAATAATGTTTCTACATTATTGTATGTCATTGATCTAGTTAACCACTAGTAGTGAGTCTCCATAAACTAGTAGCCTTTCACAAACTTTCTCTAATTCATAGTTTGTGATAGATTTAATAGTCAAGAATTTTGCTCGGTTGTTGGAGCTAGGACCAAATCCCATCTTACTGTGAAAGGAATGGTGCTCAAACATAAAAAGTACAATAACGCCTCCACTCAATTCATTTTCATCTTGTGATGCCCCATCGGAGTAAGCCCACATAATGGACCTATCAGGTTATTCAAATATAATAACTCGAGGAGGAGGTGAATATTTTACTTGAGGAAAGTGGGCTAGGATCACTAGCCCTTCACCTACAACCCAAATACGGAAGGAAAGAAGATCTTAGAATATGGCTTTCTTTCGGGCTAGTAATATCCTGCAACATAAGATTAGTGGAAGCACCCTAAAAAATTTGGTTATTGGGTTGGAGCTCCAATTTCTCTAGGCTTCCTTAATAAAAAAACCATTACAGTTCCAATCCTAACTGGTAGCCAATTGAAATAGTTTCCATGACTGAAGAGTAAAAGGGAACCTTATAAACAAGTGTGGGATTGGTTCATTGTGCATTTTTCATAGAGTGCACCAGCTAGGGAAAACTTTTTATATTTGTTGCATAAAATACCAAGACAGGACTTTGTTGCTAAGGACACACCACTTAAAATATGAGCCTTTGCAGGAATTTTTTATCACCAAGTAGGCTTCCACCACCAAATTGCTTCCCCTACCATTGTTTCCACATTCAGTTTCACATACCCAAGCTTGGGTGAGAATATACCACTCTGGGAGAAGAATCAGACTAGTTCATCATCCCTGCCAGTGATTCTTAGGTGTCCCTCTAGCAGGAATTAGAGATACATTTACCAGACCCCCCTATGTGCTTCCCCAATGCCCAACTCATCTGATGACTTCTAGCTTTGGAACTAGATGGTTGTGTCAGCTATATTTTCCAAATGAGAAAGCTTTGAGTAACCCCTATCGATGAGAGAATGAATAAGCACTTGAGGCAAACGCATTTCCCCCTACTTCCAAGCCAAGGATCCTTGTCAATCCTCACCCTGTTTCCATTTCCAACCCGCCAAGCCAGTCTTGCTCCAATAAGTTAAAAAGAATACCACATTATCCTCCATATAACAAAGATGTTTGACTGCAACTTTTCATCTCTTCTAATATATTCCTCTAGTCTGATGATTAAAACTGCAAAAGACATTGATTGAAGGAAACGCATTACCGAGATAATAGAAGGTAGATTGAAGCCAACATGGGTGAGAAGGAGTCTAATGTATGGCCAATTGATCGTATCACAGGATTTATAAAGGTCTATCTGTTGAAATTCAACAAGAAAATGCACTACATACTAGTGTGGAATTCCAGTCACACATGAGTGAGGAATTCAGTGACACATTAGTGCTAAATGTGGGCATCTAATTATTAAATAAATTGAACAATAAATTGTAATAGTATCTATTAACAACTTGTAATAGTTAACTAAGTGTGATAGACTTAGTTAGCTCAAGAATTTCAATTTTAGGGTCAAAGGTGAGGCATGTAGTGTGATTCTATTATTTAGAGGGTCCAGTTGTAGTTGTAGCACTAGTGTGGTGTGAGTGCAATCAGTTAACTCAAATTAATTGAGTTAAAATTAGTTTAATTAGTTCTAACTAAATGATCAGCTAATGGAAGGTCAATTGAATTAAAATATATTTAATTCACAAGTAGTGATCTACCAAGTAACTGATGAGCACTATTAATAGTTGCATGCATGTTAAATATGATGGCGACCTAGTTGAGACAAAGGTTAAAGGCAAGTAAACTATCTGTTGTATTATTAGTGAATTGCCTGAGTGAAATTATAAAGCCATGGGATTCCCATGATGGATTGGGCAGTCAAGGAAGGTCGGAATTCCTATTTAATAGAATTATTTTGTCTAGGGATTGCGTGAGCAAGGCAGGTTGAAGGTGGCCAGGAAATTGGCTATGTATTGGTCCAATTTTTCCTAGATTAGTGTGAGACAATTGGTAGAGTGTATGAGGTTCTTGTGAGCACACATGCATTGTATTGTTTCATGATTCCTTGGTTAATTATACAATAAAGATGGAGGGGTTTTGAGCAATTTATTTCCCCAGGAAATTCTTGTGTTGTGCGATTGATTTACTTATTTCTCTCACTTGCATGTGATTGAGTGATTGTAATTTATATTCCAAAAATATTGTAGAAGGATTCAGTATATTGTTTTAGTACATTGCATGATCGGATTAAATCCATTGGTGTAATTTCTACATGGTATCAGAGCGCTAGGAATCACAATAGTGGAGAATAAATTGAGTTTGTGTTGAACAATATTCAAATTTGCACATAAATTCTTTGGAGATAGAAGCTGACCAGGATTTCTTTCATGGGCTTGAGACTCTAATATCCACTCAAGGGAAATTTGAACTATATTGCATGGAAGGACAGGATGGAGGCAATATTGGAGGATAATGGGTTGAAGGAGTTCATTGACATTGATATTCCTGAACCCAATCAGGCAAATGCTACGTAGCATGAAGCATGGAGGAAGAATGTCACAAAGGTGAGGAGGATCTTATTAGAGGGAGTTCGATATCATATTGTCTCGAGTATCCATGGAAATGCACTTCCATATGCTATGTGGAAGGCCTTGAAAAATTTGTTTCAAAGCATCAGTGACCACAGAAAATTGGCACTCAAGGACAAGCTCAGGAAAATCAAAATGGAGAAGGGTAACACAATCCAAAAGTACTTGACCAAGTTCACTCAATGTCGAGATGAGATTGGAAGTGTTGGGATTATTGTAGCTGATGATGACTTTGTGAGCCTAGCACTTCTAGGCCTTCTCAAGAGCAGGCATAGTTACCATAAATCTATCAATGGCAGGGAGAAGTTACCAGATTAGGAGAGACTATGGTTAGATTTGATACAAGAAGAGTTTCAGCGGAATACCAGGGATGGATCCTCATCCAAGACTGATGATGAGGAAAATTGTTCCTTTGCTGGTAAGGCAAAGAAGGGGAAGGGAAAGAAGTCCCATTCCAAATCTGAGACTAGAAAATAAGGAAATAAGCGTGACATGTCAAAGGTGAAAATTTTTCACTGTCATGATCATGGACACTATGCCACAAATTGTCCACAAAAGAAGAAGAACAATAAGAAAGCTCTAGGAGCTGCAGCGGGTGAAGCTTTGGCCTCACAGTTTGAGTTGGACTTTTCTCTCATCGCATGCATGGTGTCAACTGTGATGGGATCTATGTGGTACTTGGATAATGGAGCATATTTCCACATGATGGGAAACAAAGAAATATTTAGTAGCTTGGAGGAGAAGGATCCTCATATGCACATCGATATGGGTGTTAACGGGAGGTATCGCGCTACCGAGATTGGTATAATTACTTTCCAGATACAGTCAGGTAAACCTTCCATATTAAAATATGGCATGCATGTACCAGGGTTTAAAAAAAAATTAGTTTCAGTTGCTATGTTGGAGGATCTTAGATATGATGTGCTTTTCGATGAAGGAAAGGTGTTCCTTCGTCACAAAGCCACATGACAGGTAAAGAAGATTGGGGTTCGTGTGAAGAACCTATACAAACTTGATGTAGATGGTTGCGCAACATTGAGTAGTAAAGCAGGGGAGGTGGTGACTCAGGATACATGTGAGTTATGGCACAGGAGATTGGGCCATCTACACCACAATGCTTTGAGGATCATGCAGTATATTTCTACAAGTCTTCCAAAGGGTACTCTTGCGTAGATAGACACATGCAAGGGATGTACCATGGGGAAGTTTACTAAAGCCACTTTTCATTAGAAGGAGAACCGAGCAGCGACAATCCTTGAGAGAGTTCACTCAGACGTGTGTGGACCATTATCTACAGCTTCCATAGAAAAGCACGAGTATTATGTGATTTGTGTTAATGATTTTTCTATAAAGTGTTGGATCTTATTTCTATAGAAGAAAGATAAAACTTTCTCCAAGTTTTGTGAGTTCAAAGCACTGGTAGAGAAAGATACAGGGAAGAAGGTGAAAGCTCTAAGGAGCGAAAATGGTGGTGAGTATATCTCTAATGATTTCAATAAATTTTGTGCCAAATAAGGAATTCAGAGAGAAATGATTGCACCTCATAATTCACAACAGAATGGGGTTGAAGAAAGAAACAATAAAACAATTATGGGAGTAGCACGAGCTATGTTACATGATCATGGCCTACCGTTGCATCTGTGGGCAGAGGCATGCAACATAGTGGTATCTGTGCAAAACCATAGTCCTCATTAGATACTTGGCATGAGTACACCAGAGGAGGCTTTTTCAGGTAAGAAACTATTTGTTCCATATTTTAATAATTTTTCTCATCTATCTATTTCCATGTGACCAAATATGCAGGAAGAAGATAGAACCAACAACAAAGGTTGGTATATTTGTGGGGTACACTAATAATCCGCACAACCATAGGGTGTATTTGTCGTCTAACAGGATGACAGTTGTCAGGAGAGATGTTAAATTTGATAAGAAGAAAGCCATGTTATTGTCCATTGAGAGGGAGCTTTAATTTCATGCAGATGAGGAACTCTTAGTTCCAAATGATGAACCTCTGGATGTTGAGAAGCCATAAGCAGAGGATCATGGAGTGGCAGAAACCACTCATGTAGATCCATCCACCAGAAATGGTAGGAAGCACACCAGAGAGGCTGACAGATTAATGCTAGATGCAACAGAGAATGTAGGAGCACCTACATCACAGCGCAGGCAGAGAAGGTCCCCAGACAGGTACATTGGATACATGGCTCTTATGAGCGAGTGTATCATGATAGAACCATCCTATTTTGAGGAAGCAGTGCAACAACCAACATTGGTTGATGCCATGGTTGAGGAGTATGACTCCATTATCAGAAACAGTGCATGGGAAGTGTTCCCAAGACCAGTGGGGAAGTCAGTGTTTGGATCCAGGTGGATCTACAAGGTGAAGCAAGCAACATATGTGAGTATGGAGAAATACAAGGCTATATTTGTGGCCAGAGGATTCTCACAGGTAGAGGGGATTGACTATGAGGATACTTTTGCACCAGTTGCAAGGTACTCATTGATTAGATCCATCCTTTCACTCTCAGCGCATATGGGGTGGTAGATATATCAGATGGATGTAAAGACAACCTTTTTTAATGGATTTATTGAGGAATAAGTGTACATTGAGCAGCCAAAAGGTTTTGAGACCTTTGACAGAGAGTCGCATGTGTGCACAATCAAGAGAGAATTGTATGGGATGAAGAAAGCACCTTGTGCTTGGTACACCAGGATCGACAACTATTTCACTGAGTTGGGCTTCACAAAGAGTGAAGCGAATGCGAACCTATATCATATTGTGCTTGATGGTAAGATTTTGATTATTGTAACTTATGTTTATGATCTTATACTGACAGGTGATGAGCAACTCATAACTTCTTGCAAAGAGGATCTTGCAAGAGAGTTTGAGATGAAAGACATGGGGCTCTTGCATTATTTCATTGGTTTGGAAATATGCCAAAGAGATGGGGAGCTACTTATATCTCAGGGCAAGTATGCCAAGGATATTCTGAGGAAGTTCCATGTGGAGGGCAGCAAACCCATGGAGACTCCTCTTGCAGGAAACTAGAGGAAGGAGGATGCTACTTCAAGTGAGGTAGTGGATGCTACTGTTTACAGGCAGCTTGTGGGTTCACTTATATATTTGGTGAACACACGACCAGACATTTGCTACGCAGTTAACCAACTTAGTCAATCTATGGTTAAGCCTACCAATCTATTTTGGAAGGCGGGGAGGCATGTGTTGAGATATATCAGGGGCACTATAGTATATGTATTATGGTACAAATGGACAGAGGGAGTGAAGCTTCAAGGATTCACTGATGCATATTGGGTAGGTAGTACATCAGACAGGAAGAGCGCATCAGGGGGCATCTTCAACATAGGATCAACAACAGTTTCTTGGTAAATCAGGAAGCAGAGATCAGTTGCACTCAGTTCAGCCGAGGCAGAGTACATGGCAACTAGTCAGGCTACATGCGAGGCCATCTAGATGAGGTAGATACTAGTTGGTTTTTTTGGTCATCAGATGGATCTGACGGTAATACGTTGTGATAACTTGAGTTGCATAAAACTCTCGGTTAATCTGGTATTCCATGACAGGTCCAAGCATATTGACATCTGGTACCACCATCTCGGAGATTGTGGTCAGAGGTGAATTATGTTGTTTCAATACATTCCCACGGAGGATCAGGATGCAGATATCTTGACGAAGGTGCTTGTGAAGAGAAAATTCGAATACCACAGCAGCAAGATCGGGGTAGTTGATAATCCCTTTCTTGTTGAGAGCGAGTGTTGAAATTCAACAAGAAAATGCACCACATACTATTGTGGGATTCCAGTCACACATGAGTGAGGAATTCAATGACACATTAGTGCTAAATGTGGGCATCTAATTATTAAATAAATTGGATGATAAATTTTAATCTTATCTCATAAAAACTTGTAATAGTTAACTAAGTGTGATAGAATTATTTAGCTAGATAATTTCAAGTTGAGGGTCAAAGGTGAGGAATGTAGATTGATTTTATTATTTACAGGGTCCAGTTGCAGTTGTAGCTGTAGCACTAGTGTGGTGTGAGTGCAATCAGTTAACTCAAATTAATTGAGTTAAAATGAGTTTAACTAGTTCTAATTGAATGATGAGCTAGTGGAAGGTTAAGCGAATTAAAATATATTTAATTCAAAAGTACTGATCTACCAAGTAACTGATGATTCACTATTAATAGTTGCATGCATGTCAATTCGGATGACGACCCATTTGAGACAAAGATTAAAGGCAAGTAAACTATCAGTTGTATTTAGAGAATTGTCTGAGCGCAATTATAAATCCACAAGATGCCCATGATGGATTGTGTAGTCAAGGAAGGTTGCAATTCCTATTTAATAGGAACTATTTTTCCTAGGGATTGCATGAGAAAGGCAGGCTGAAGGTGGGCAGGAAATTCGCTATGTATTGGTCCAATTTTTCCTAGATCAGTGTGAGACAATTGGTAGTGTATGAGGTTCTTGTGAGCACACATGCATTGTATTGTTTCATGATTTCTTGGTGATTATATAATAAATATGGAGGGATTTTGATGCAGGAGAATCATGGTTCTGAAAATGTGTACAATTAGTAGAATCTAGGGGGGTCCTGTGTTTTTCAAAAGAGTGGTTTTCCTAAGTATTTAAATAAGATAATTTTCAATATTTTGAGTGATTTAGGCGAGACATTTAGAATAGGATTTAATTAAATATTAATAGGCATATTTGTAAATGTTCTAGAATGTAGGAGAACATGAGTGATTTGTGTGGATTGAGATGTTATGAAAATATTGTAAATCTTAGATTAGAAATTATTTCATGATTTATGGAGCATTCTTAGGATTTAGTAGAATGTTGAGATCTTCAAGGGATAAAGAAGAGATTTTAGGAACTAACTGAGGACTTAGAGGATTCTTAGGATTTGGTGAGTAACCTATGGATTTGCATCATAGAATGAAATTTGTTGATGACTACCTAGGCAGAGGATGGCTACAGGACTCTCATGGCGGCTACTAGGGTTCCGCTGACACCTGCACTAATCTCCCTCGCGACATAGCATGTCGGATACCTATGCACATCTTCAACGACCGACGGCGGCATACCTTAGGGTTCGAGGTATTTGAGGTGTTCATCATTAGGGTTTGATACGATTCCTCTGTGGTGCACGGCGACCATGGTTTACCTGTTGTTTCTGTGCGCTTGACTCATACCGCGTGGTGACCTCCAAGCGTCATTGTTTGCCGACCCTGAACACCTTCATTGGGCCATATTTCAAGATTAATGATGATTATACTTTGTTTTAAACCACTCTGACACCGTTTTCAGTCATTGCTCTGTTTGGAACACTGTTACCAATAGGCTTATTGTTCCTAACTCTTTTCTGACCGGATTCTCAGCTCTGTCTGGTGATAGTTGGGGCTCTTTTGGACCTATAAAACATTTTTGTCTTGGAATTTGGTATGGAAGGGGCCTAGGATGAGAAAATATTGGACTATTCGGAGGACCCATATGAAGATTTAGACATCTGGACCCTCTCTAATCATTTCTCCTCGGGTATGCAGGTCTCTCACTCAGCATCTCCTCATTGTAATCTTGCTCCTGTGGACCCTCTTACTTCAGTGCCCTCCCCCGTTGCTTTCCCTGATCTGGACTCCTTTATGGTCTCGGCTCTCTCCACATCTTCCCCTGCTATTCTATCGGTTGCTGAGCTGCACCTTATCAGCTCACCGGATATCTGGCCTCCTTCCCCTATATCCCTCGCTTTTCTCACTCAATCATTTACCTACTCTCCTCCATCCTCCTCATTTAACTTTTCTCCCCTTCTACCACCTTTTTCCTTGCCCCCGCGGACCTCTCTACCCGCGCACTCCCTTTCCCCCTCCTCATCCATCATTCCTCCTTCGTCTTCCCAACCGCCTGCCACTCGCCTCACCTCTGGCTTCTTCACTATCCCTCCCCCTGTCACCATTTACCCTCCCACCATCTCGGCACTTCCCCCTTTGCATTCGGTTGTTTCCCTCATTCCTCTTGGCACAACCCCCCATGCCCCTCATCACACGAAGTGCTTCAAATAAAACAGACGTGCAAATTTCCTCGTGCTCGGGGCTGGGGTTCAAATGGAAAACGTTATGGATACTGTTGACAGGGTTCATGTTGGTCGGGTCCGAGGTCAGAACTATGGGGTCAAGCGTTTGAATCTGTGGACACATGAGATTTGGGGTGACCACATACAGGAGATGCCCATCATACACACATTGACCAAGGGTTGGTTTGCTCTCCGTTTATCCTCCAGAGAACCTACTGAAATTATTCTTTCACAGTTTTGGCACATTGAGATGGCTCCGGTTCTGCTCAAAATATGGAACCCACTTTTCGATCCTAATAGGGAACCGCTGGATGCTGGCCCCATTTGGGTTCGCCTGCTAGGTCTACCTTATCACATATGGACTGAACAGATTTTCAAAGACATTGGTAATCTTCTGGGCACCTACTTGGACCATGATCGCTTCTTCATCACCTCTGGAAAAATGGCCTTTGCCCGCATTCTGGTTCATCTGGACACTAGAGAAGGTTTGGAGGAAGCCATCAATATTCAATGTTGCAACTCGACCAAGGAGCAGATTCTGGACTACGAGGGGGTTCCATTCCATTTTCATTGATGCCACAAATTTGGTCACGTCTTCAAGGAATGTCCTATTATGAGGTTGACACTGGCTTCCAACTCCATCAATGGTAGACATCTGATTGCTACGATCTCGGTTTCACTATAGAGAAGGTCATTGCACACAGGAATACCTCACTCAACTAACTTATCCTCATTGGCAGACCCTCCGATGCTTTGGATGCTTCCACCAGGATTACTCGATCCATGTCTGCTGCTACCGCTACTGGACTCCCTCCGATTATGGGTAATTCCTCCTCCTCTCCTTTTACTTTCCTATATTTTCTTTTTGTGGCATCTATTTTGTGTTTAGACACTGCCATGGTTGGTTATTCCTCTCCCTCCATCTGTTTTCCACCTTCCTCATCCCCCTTATACTTTCCCCCCACACCCCCCCCCATTACCCCACCTTCTTCCTGCTTCCTTATCGACCACCGCCCCCTCATCCTTCTTTCCCCTCCCTTCTGCCCCCCTTCCCTCTTCCCCTGTTCCCTACACCCCTATTGTTCTCAAACCCTCTGAATCTTCCTCCTCTCATACCTATGACCTTCATTCCCGCTCCCACCCACCGAAGGGCTTGGTCACTCACACTAGTCCTCCAGCTCCCTCGCACAAATCCTCCTGGGGTTGACACTCTCATATCTCCAAAGCTATTCACCTTGCCAGACTTAAATTTGCATCGGGATCTCAACTCTCTATCAATGGGATTCTTAGAGCAAGACAATCCCCCATTCTGGTTACCCAATTATTTGTCTTTCTTTTAACTAGTGTGGGCTAGCTATCCTTGCGAAGAGACTTGCACTTCATCGACTCTTTATTTCTTCTCATGCCAATATCATTTGTCTACAATAAACTCATGGTACTGTGGATATGGTTACATTGTGCTCTCAACTCCTTATTGCCTAGTTGGAAGATTCATGTTGTTGATGTCATTGGGCACTCAGGGGGTTTGGCACTTTGTTTCAACCCCCGCAGCATCAATCTTATTAATATCTGGGGAAAGGAAAATGCCCTCGTCATGGATGTATTCTCGGAGTCCCTTGGAATGCAATTCACCATTATTAATTTCTATGGCCCCTGCTCCAATAGACAATATTTTTGGGACTTTTTTAGGAATGCATCTGTTATGCACCCGGAGAACATTATTTTGGTTGGGGATTTGAATTTCTCTCTCAGGATCTCTGAATCTTGGGGGCCTAATGCGTGAGCAGACACACTATCTGATTACTTCAGACACTTTCTTTCTGCTCATCATCTGGTGGACCCCCTAATTACATCCCCCTCTCCAACTTGGCGCAACAGGCGTACAGGGGATAATTTGGTGCCTTGAAGACTTGATTGTTTTCTCATCAAAAAATGATTACTTTAGAATTTTGGCTCTTTCAGACAATGGATTGGATCTGGGGCATCTCTGATCATTCTCCAATCTATCTGGAAATTACTGGACCTTTTAAAAATCCATCTTCCCCTTTTAAATTCTGCTCTGTTTGGTTACAAGATCCTAACTATATCAATATGGTGAATAATCTTTGGAGACTACCTCCGCTTCCACATTTAAACACACCATCCTCCATATTTTCAAACAGAATCCTCAACATTAATAAGGATACTATCAGTTGGGTAAAGGAAAAAAAAAATATCAGAGGATAGTGATTTACTTGATATTGAACAACAAATACAGGGACTGTTGAGTTGCATCTTTGTCCAAATTTTTATGGTTTTTTATCGAATATATACATAATCGCACCTATTATTTTAATCATTGTTTATCCATTATATTGCTAATTAGAGGAATTTATCATTAAATTATAAATTCTTGTTATTAATTAAATTGAATAAGTATTTTTGTGTAATAATATCATTAATAATAGGTTTTCATGCTGGCAGGAGGAGAACAAGTCTGGCACCAACAGTGTTGGAATGCTACTTGAAATACATGAGATGGACACAAGACAAAAGACACCCACATCACAGGAACAAACTTCTACAAGCACTCCCATGGTTTATCCTGAGTGGGCTGCACCAATACAGGCTCTATATAATTATGGAAAGACACTACCTCCTCCATATGTTACTATGTATTCTCATGGCAGCCTTGGTATGCTTATTAGCAACACTAATGAAACTGGAAAATAAACAACATTTTGCAATCGAGGCTATGTTTGAGATTGTTGCTTGGATGTTGGAATTATGGAAAAGGAATAGAATTTGGCAATTTGCAGGTCATATATGAAAGGATATTTGCAACTAAGTTAAATCTAAATGAACTAGGTTTTACATCAATTGAGGAGCTAGTGAACTACTGGTCGAATATCACTTTATTACTGGACTAGAGGCCTGGCATTGTCTTCCTCCAGCCATCTGCTGAGAATGAGCGCATTGTGAAGACAATTTGGATAGGACTACGTGAAACTGTTTTCTCTATACTATTGAGAAGTTTTCCTTATGGCATGGATGTTTACAACTTTCTGCGATATCTTAATCAATATTATTCTGGAAAGTTGAGGGGAGTTCTGAAAACTAATGGCTACTTGACCGATGACATATCAAATATTGATACATTTTTTAAAGATGAACAACATAATCCCCACCTGTTTTGCTCAAAAGCTCTCTGGTTACTTTTTCAAGATATGTCAAATTTTGTGCGCCTTGGTTTTCAAGAAGATGGATCACTTGTTTTTAAATTGCGTGGTAAAGACTTTCCCGTGTTGGACTTACCATATTGTGGTTTGGATGGTTTTTCACCGGAGAAAATCTGGCCATATTATTTGTTTTCCGAAGAATCTGCAACATCCATGGCTAGCCAGATTATGATGTTGAGGGTCTAGCCACGAGCGTATGTGGTGACCGATATGCCTAGAAAGAATTAAAGAAATTAAAGGTGTAGCAGAGGATCAGTTAAATAATTTTGAGCGATTCAAAGTGACACTGGCTAAGATCAAGAGAGGAGGAGTAATCAAGTGTGAACTCTCCAAGTTGAGAATGAAAATCGTTGTTGAAGCTGCCTTACGATGCCCCAGTTAGCTGTATGATACCTCTGCCAGCAGTGTGTGAGGTCACATTCTTCCAGAACCCAAGACGCACCTTCCAGCAATAACAGCATCCCACAAAAAGAGGAACGATTTCTCCAATTTGAGATTCTGTTTCTAAACCAATTCTCATTCCAGAAAATTGTAAAACCAATAATCTTCTATATTTCTTGGTTAAAGCTCCAGTTTGCAATTAAAAAATGTATATATATCAGTTGCAGTAGTCGATCAATGGGGAGGAACTAGTTGATTTCGTCCATCAATTAGACAGGCGCAGAAGTTAATCCGTCATTTAGAAGCAGAATTTCTCATTTGTAAAAATCAATTTCTCAGATGTAGAGAGGGAATAGAGTGTGAGTCGATCAATTATACAGAGGGAATTTCTCAGATGTAAAATTCGACTTTCTCAGACGTAGAATTAAATGAATCTCTTCTGATTTGCAGATCTAGAATCGAATTGCCCAGTACAATAGTTGTAATGCAGCAACAGATGATGTATTTGTTGATTCATATTTGATTCAATGTTCTAATTTAATTTAATAAATTTTGGCTTCTGCATTTGTTTTTTTTTTATATAAGCATTGTAATTTTCGTTTTAAACATTGAGTTAGTTTAGGACTTGCTCTAGGGAGTGGCAAGGATCCACCGCAACTTGGAGTCGAGTCCCTCGTCTTCATAGATTTAGGAATTATGATTTAGTTTAATTTATAGAATTATATTTTGTTTTGAATTGTTTTTTAAATAGCATCTAATATTTCCTAATTCTGTACTTAGATCATTATTTTGTTTTCCAAGTCTTAAGTTTGATTCAGGAGTAAGAACAGATTTTAATGTTTTGAGTTTTAGTAATGGTTTGCCTTACTTAGTTTCTTTTGAATGTTTTGCAGGTTTAATATCCATTTGATTTGTTTATGCGTCCTGAGACCTAGCTTAATAATTAGATTTATTTTCAGTTAGAATGATTCTTTGTTTTCGTAGTGTAATAATTTCCTTGTAAGAGCAATTTTGAATATGGATTTGATTATCCAAGTAGAGAGATCAATTCAAATGCAACATGATTTAGTTTTATTTATTGAGTTACATGATTTGATTTTGGAGAGTGAGCTTGTGTTATTGAATGATTTATTTCATTTAGATTACAGTCTTTGAATTCAAGGTTATCATAGCTTATTTGCAATGATATTTTTAATATGGTCTTTTAAGTGTTATTTATACATGAAGCAAAGTAGTTTTCTTTTAGAAATAGTTAGAATTGTCTTTTGTTAATTTAAATTTTGAATTTGTTATCAAGATTAGTTTAGATAGTTAGCTTAAGGTGTGAATTTATAATGTGTTTCTTCTGGTTATCTCAGGCTTAGTTTCAAGAGTTAGTTTCTAAGTTAATGAGAGGAATAATTAGATTAAGGCTTTCAAGATATCATAGGGGATTTAAATTCGAGTACGAGAATGATTGAGGATTGTCTTGAATTTCATTATAGTTTAATTGCATTATGGAGTTTGCACTGAACGAAATTAGTTAAGTAGATTTCGGGCGGAAACGTGAAGCTGGGTTACACTTTTGTGAGAATCGGGGGCCGAAAACTTTTTTCGACAATAGTTCGGCCGAACATTTTATAAAGTTCGGCCGAACTATTTAATAGTTTGGCCGAACTTTCTTAGAAAGTTCGGCCAAACTTGTGATTTTGTTTAGATTGACGGCACACTGACAGTGCGGGCAAACAGAATTTTTGCCGGAGGTGGGAAAACCGGCAACAAAATTTCGGCCGAACTTCCAACAAAAGTTCGGCCGAACTGCGAGTTCGGCCAAACTTTTACTTTTAAAATAGTTCGGCCGAACTAGTTTCTATAAATAAATCGCCCGCGAACTTGATTTGTTTACCCATCTGATCATTCGCGCGTATTTTTCACTGTTCCGTCCAAGCTGTTGGTCTGTTTGTCTGCGTTGTTGCTCCTCCCATCCGCGTTGTTTCTCCTTTCATCGGCGCAAGGTATGTTCTCTCTGTAACTATAACTTTCTCCAAGTTCATATCCATGATGATATTCATAATGTACTTATTCTCTCTGTAACTATAACTTTATCCAAGTTCATATCCATGATGATATTCATAATGTACTTTAGATTTAATTGTGGAAAACTGCTGGTCTTTTCGCGCTGTTGGTCTGTTTGTCCGCGTTGTTGCTCCTCCCGCCCGCGCTGTTGCTCCTTCGTTGGCGCAAGGTATGTTCTCTCTGTAACTATAACTTTCTCCAAGTTCATATCCATGATGATATTCATAATGTAGTTCAGATTTAATTGTGGAAAACTATAATTTTAGTTTTAGAGGGTATGATGAGTAGGTCTCCAGGCTGAAGCAGTTAATAAGAAAATATCTTTCCATCCGCAAATCTGTTTAGAAATGACCCAACGTGGTGATAACCTTTGGACAAAGCCTCCTAAGAAGACATAATGTGCTAATATTAGAGCCTGTGACATCATATACAGAATGTTGTAACCAATGCACAGCCAATGCATCCCCTTTTATGACCTTAAGCCTCTCTAAATTTTCATTAATATTCCTAGCCTTTTCTGAAACAGCATGAAATTCAAAAGGAATACCCAATGTCTCACCAAAGTTTGAGAGCCTCTTGCCAGTTGCCTCCAATGCTTCCATGGAGGTTCCCAAGCCTGTAATTCTCACATAGGGAGGACTGCCCGGTCTGGAGGCCAATATGTGAAACAATCCCGGCCATTGCAGACCTTGCATTATGTCAAGGTCAATGATGTGCACACTATTTTCACCTTGGAATACTTGTTGGATTGCCTAATTTGCAATGAAATGAGAAAACTTCACAAATGGAATGATACCATTATATACTTGGAATGTTGATACAATACTTTGGTTCCGTGATTCATTCATGATAGGAGAGTAGAATCCTGAGTATGAGCTGATCAACCGACATGATATGGCCTCAGCAAAGTATGCAGCTACACGGTGAACTGAACTCCCATAAGGTGAAGAAAGCTCATAAATATAGGGCAGGATATTGTTCGCCTCTTCATGATTTTCCTCTGAAACAGTTTCTGCATACTGTAGAAGAAGAGCTAGGAGATGCAATCCTTCTCCTTCAGAACAGGAATTTTTAGTTGGGCTATTAATATTCCTTAATGTTCTTGAACCCTCCTTCCCTGCTACATCTGATTCATTGAATCTCTCATCCTCCCTTCTTACCAGAGTTTCTTGCATTTTGCTAAATTGATGATGCAATGGAAATGATGACATAGTTATTCTCTGTTATTCTGTTGAATGTTCCTTCTCCTTATAGTTATTCTCAAAGATGTGCTTCAATGGAACTCTAGTTTTAGATTGAGTTATTAATCTATTGTTTTTGTCAATTATTTGTGTTTTATGATTTGGAAGAACATTAAATTGTGTGAAGTAGAGAAGTTTGGATTCAACTGCAGATTTTATAAAAGGGTTATTGCAACAGTAAATACTGCTATGCAAGTATTTAAGAATCTGTTAGACTGGTACATTAGGAGAGCTCTTCTTGAGGTGATTTACCATTTCTTCTACCCAGAGATCAGCTGCATCCTCATCCATTGTTTGCAATGATTGTCCAATATTTCTATCCCATCCTGCTATTTCCTCTTTCTCATTATGCTGCATCCCCCAATTTTCCCATCCATGGTGGTAATCATAACTTAAATCTCCATCAGCTACACAATATATATATGACTTCTAAAGGAAAAAAATTATTTAAATAATTGTTAAATTTTTAAAATATTAAAAAAAAAAAAACAAACCTTTTTCCTTTTAGTTTGAGTTATAGCTTATTATTTTACAATCGTAATGTAGCATATAAAAAATTGAAATGAAAATTTCATTTTAATATTCTTTTAATACATTTCTTAAAATAATGAATGCTTAAAAAAATAACGATGGAGGAGAGAAGCATAATGATATAGAGCGTGATTTTCTAATCACGAGGGAGTTACAATTATGCTTGCTATATTAGGCTCTCTCTCTTCATTGAGTTGTGTGTATGGTATGGTTTCATTTAGACCATTTTCAACCACAATAGTGTTCTCTTTGTCACTACTGCAGAAATAAAAAGCACATGTTAGACATTATCATATTCACATAGGCAAAAAAGGGTTTTCCTTAATTTTACATATTAAAATGTCTTTGAAAAGTTATTTCTATTTAAAATAAAAAGGTGAAATATTAGTTTCAGAAATTACTAGAACGAATAGATGGTAAGGCCCACAACAACAACTGCAAAAGCAATGTAATATAACCAATCAACCTACATCAACAAAACATATGGTCTTGAATGAGATTTTGGACTCTTTAGATATAAATGTACACCGTGGCAATGTATCTTATATAAAACTTTAATCCATGTACTTAACCTAAACATTGACACAAATGGAATACAATTTTACTCACTGCTTTATGATAGAAAAATATGTGGATTAGTATTGCCCACATATCCGAAGTCAAAAGGGATAGATTAAAAAGGGTTGCTCCGGTCATCTATAAAAGATAAATTAAAGAAGCATGACATATTAGTAATGCAAATTAGATATGTGTACCAATTATGTAAATATAACACAACAAATAGATGATTCAATACAAATTTCACATAGAAGTCATATTTATCTCATGGGCCTTCAACTTAAATTATATATCTAGCATTACATTAAGCTATAGGAGATAAATCAAAGAAGCATCAGATAATAATGTAAATTAAACATGTGTAATAATTATGTCCATGATAGTTCAATAAATAGATAATAATGCAAATGCCATATCTAAGCTATATTTCATCCAAGTAGCTTTCAATTTAAACTTATATCTAATGTTAAATTATATAAAAGAATTTAACAGTAATCCAAAATTCAAAATAATATTTAGAGTTAGTATAAAATGTGACATATAATTTTCCTGTGTGTAAAAACATAGTTACCGAGAGTTCAAAACTCATGCATTTGAATACAAAGTGGGTATACGAATGAGCAAGTAGATTTTTTCTAGGAATGAGGAAGTGAAGGTTGATAAAGAGCCACACAAAATTGCAAATTCATACCTTAACAAAATTGTTCTCCTTTTAAAGAAAATGTGTCATATAATCAACTTTCATCAAAATATATGATAAACTCAACACAATTTTATGAAAAATAGTATACCATTTTTTACATTTCACATAATACAAATAGATAAATATTACTTAAGTATTGTTATAAAGATTTAACTACCCATCGAGGGATGGCCAAGTGATTGAGACAGGGCATCATCACAATAAAAAACTAAGTACAAATTGTAGTAATCCTAGAATCATGCTTTACATAAGGTAAATTGGGGTTCATGACTTACTATAGATAAAAAACATTTACCCTTACCAAAAAATATATATGATAAAAATTGACAAACTACATAAGCTTAAGCTTAAGGGGATATAATCCTTCTTGCCTTCCATATAGATAATGAAAATGATTGTTCCAAGTCTCATGTTACTTTATAAACCTTGATTGGAAAGAAAAATAGGAGGGCGGAAGTGTAAGAAATATAAAACATAATGAAACACAATGTAATAAATAGAAAACATAATGAAACACACACATACATATCTAGACAATCAACACAATTATTTTCCTAGGAAATCCTTATGGGAGAAAAGCAACCCTAAAAAGTAATGATGCTCTACTCCTTTTTCCCTAGGAAATCCTTATGGGAGAAAAACAACACTAAAATGTAAACATGCTCTACTCTCTCTTTTCTGGTATGGAAAATATGTAAGTATAAAGGAAGAGGTAATCTCTCTAGAGTTAGCTAAGACTTTTGGTTTGTAAGGTTGCTATAAAAACTTAACTTCATACATTTTTCTCTCTAACTTCACACTCCTAGTTGTATTTTCAACTATGGAACCAAATGCAATAACACAAAATGGAACTCTTATTCCTCCTAGTGGCCAAGTATTTAACATAGCGTGATAGCCAACTAGGTGTAAGATTTGACTCCGTCAACCATTAACGAGGTTTGTGATTTTAGAACTTTTAGAGTCTTGTTAAAATTCCACATGTAGCTAGCTTTCTATGCATGAGTAATGGGGCTAAAATGACATTCTCTCGTACCATGGTGGTCAACATGATAGGTCAACTTATTAAAGGCATAAATTTTGAATGAACTTCATTTGATGTTTTTCTTGCACCATTGGATATGTCTCTAAGTGTAGAATAATGGTCAAGATTTCGGCACAAGGGATAATCGTTTTACCCCCAGAAATGTCATTTAATACCTTAAAATCACTCCAAAAGGTTTTAGACCCCAATTCTCCACCCACCATTAAAATGACCCTACAAGTCAAGATTATTTCAGTTTTTTCACTCTATAAGCATCAAAATATATGACAAATAATATAATTATCCAATCTAGATCATTATTTAATAATTTGTTAAAATTATGAGTAAGATATACATCATGGAATTTAAATAAATAGTGTTAATTCATTTAACACTCTTGTACATTCCTTTTTGATACTTTGAAAGTAATACGTTTTGAAAAATAATTTGTTTATGGATTCTATTTTCCACATTCTCAACCATATCAAAAACCTTCTTATAATATTTGAAACCATCTATATATGACTTTTCATTTGTTTCGATAGGAATTAACAGATTGAAATATTAATTGTATTTGTCTTGTGTGCTAAGGAAGGGAGGTCGTGAACCTTAGGAGAAGAGATAGTATTTGTTAAGTTAGGAGGGATACTTTTTATGAGATAGAATTAATTTAAAATGCTTCTTAAGATTATGTAACTTTCGAACCATAATTACAAATTTATTTATTTATTTACTTATCATTTAGTTGCTAAAAGTTGAAGAATTTATGTTGGTAAATAATTAATTAGGTCTATTTAAATCATTTACCACTTTTGGGTTTTTCTTTTTCGTGGTTTCATTCATAATTTCACTTTTTTTCAAATTGTAAATTTCAATTTTTCACACCACATGTGCAAAGTCAAAGGACCTAAGGTCTTTCCCATACCAAAGTATGTTCTTTTAAAACATGTTTTCTTGGTGATATGGGTGATTTAGAAATGATTGGGAGAGCGAAATTCCTCATTTAATACACAATATGTTTTGTTCATGCCACTAAGCCAATAATTTTAAATTCAACTAACTTTTAATATATAACCAACTAAATCCTGCAAAAAAAGAATAAAAAAATTTATGTTAGGGTTGTGGATTTAGGCATTGAAACAACACACCATGATATTTCAAATTTAAAAATAATGGTTTGAGTCCTAGGTAGCTTAGAATCCTATCTAGAGGTTTGTTTTCAAAATAAGGATCCACTCCCATTTGATTCTCATGATTAGGTTGTAATCATGAGGCTCTCGCTCAAGAGTGGACCTTCCCAAAATCTTGTGACATCTTGTCACAAACAAAACCATCAAACTGAAAAACACATCATGCAAGAAACATAGCTAGCTGACATATCATTTTTCTCCTTCAAAGAAAAAAAATTCACATCATGTGAATATCTACATGTACTCTTACATAACGGTGTACAAAACCATCAACCAAACACAAGTCGACAAAACATGCCTCTTCAAACAACTGACTCTCAAGTCAAATAATAGCTCATGTACAAATTTCCATATTTGTTGCATTTAAGTGTGTCAACATAACTCTATTTTCAACATCTTGCTTCATGCAACATGCACCATACTTTGAATTTGCAAAGAAATTCATGAAACATCAAAATACATGCAAGGCCTTAATTGGATAAGAAATCTAACCATCCCTTACCAAACCATTTCAATGGTGCTTCTTTCAGCTGCACTTCATCATGTGAATCATCTTGACCCTCATCGATTATGGAATGCTCTTTTCCATTCTTGTCAATATCTCTTTCCACCTTCTTCAAATGTCGTGGATGACTTGTTGGATACAAAGTCCAACACTTGTCTACAAGGTGACATTTCTTATGGCAATGAGTGCAAAACAATTGCATCTTATTTTCAACATCATTTTCCTTGTCCAATGGGCCTTTGACTTTTTGCCTCATTTATTTAGAAAGTTTCATGTGCATGGATATTTTCTTCCAACATCTATAAACATTATGATTATTCAAACCACAAAAGGAACATGCAATTTCTTTTCCAAATCTTATGTGAATATTTACCATGTTTATCATAATCAAAAGCAATTTGATTAAAAGCAAATTTATACCTTGAACATTCACTTTTGTCGCCTTCTTGAGGAGGTGAATTTGATGAGGTAGTGGCTCTCCTCTGAATGCTAGCAATGAATTCAATGACTCTAGAGCTTTCAACATCCTCTTCTTTTACATTCTCATTAGCTACATGATTATTAACATCTTCTTGCAAAGTGGGTGTCAAACTTTTCCATTCATCATGAACACAAACTTCACAAGCTTGAGGTAATGAACACGAAATGAAATTCCTTCTTGGAACAGCTTCATGTGCCTCCTTGGCTTTGGAGCATTCTCCATCATGTTTTCCATAACCAAGACCCAAATAATTAGGCCCTTTCTCAACAACATTTGGCTCAACTATGCCTTGTACATGTTTGCCTTTAACCCTTTACTTTCATAGCACATTTTCATCAAAAATTTGGACCTTATTCCTCTAGTGTGTCTCTCAAAAGCACGCACACATTCATTTTGAGAGGAAATTGAAGACAGAAACCAATAGCTAATTCTTCTAACTAACCTTGACTAAAATGAGCTAAATTGTACTTTGATACCAACTTGATTTGAATATGGACAAACTAGTTTTGTTGGGCTATCTCCCTCATCAGTTAAATAAAAATGTGTTTAGGATCGAGTCTAAAGTTAGCCAATTGGGAAGGGGTTTATGTGTCAAGCTTTAAGTGTATTTTGTGAGAAATTTATGAGTTAATTAGCTTTTAAAAACTCATGTGTACAAAAAATAAAATGCAAAATTTTTATTTTGGAAATTTTTTTCCCTCAATCCAGATTCTGATCATTGGACATGTAAGAGGAAGAAAGAGGGAATTCACTTTTCAAATTCTAGACCTTGTCTAAACCAAAATAAACTAGAGGTTCGGTTTTCAAATACATTCACTTATTTGGAAAAGTTCTAGAGCTACCAAAAGTCCATATGCCAATCTACCTCCCAAGAAATCCATTTATTACACCATTGGTTAGTTTTTTGTCTTCCTATATTCTTTATCAACCTCTTCTAGTGATTCTTGAAATGTGGATACTTAAATCCTTCCTAAAAATTTGAGCTCTAAAACGAGAAGACATACATGGTCATTTTAAGTCATTCCTCTATCCAATTATAAAAACCAAGTGAATATTTCTAAATATTGATTTCTGTCCCATAAACTGTACAATATAGGTCAATTTTTTCCTTTAACTTATTTAAATATTCTTAGCGCACAATTTTTCAATGGTCTAATGAAATTTCATTGATAAAGTCATGATTATGCCAATCCATGTTGCATATTTCCATTAACAATGTTTACTTGTACATGTAAAACAATGTTGTCTCTGCTTTTATGTTATTTTGAGTTTGCTTTTAGTGCTGAAATTGGAATATATGATATTAATTTATGACTTGCAATTATAGTTGCTGAGATACTATTCTTTTTCTCTACTATATTGTTATTTCTAGTCCTCTGGGTGCTTTCTTCATATTTTTTTTATTTTTTTTACTAATTGAAGGGATTTGTAATTCTATATTTTACCATATTGCTTGCTGGTTCCATGTAGATTTAATTGACATATAATAGGTGGTTTTTGTTTTTGGGATGTCTGTAAAGTTTTTGGCACATCATATTGAATTTCTATAATTTGTGTAGCTCCCTAACATTCAGATAGAACCTTCATTGAAAAATTTGAGGGGGGTTTCAAATTCACATTGGATAACACCCTCCTCTGGGATAAAAAAGTTTAACAAACATAATAATAGAGAAACAATTAGTGACGTCACCAAAAGATGTAGCCTCTCCAAGGTATCATATCCTCTCATCAAGGTCAAGAATCTATTCACCAAAAATTTCCTATGGAAATGATGGTTTAAGAAACAAAACCAGACAAAAACCTTCAGTGAGAACAACAAAATCTAAAACCTCTTCAAGGTCTTCAATCTGCTCGTAAAGTTAAATTGTGTCTTGATCAAGTCCAACAACAAAGAAACATTCAGTGACAACACCAAAATATACAACTTCTTCAATGTCTTATAAACCATCTTCAAAGTCAATATTGTGTGCATCAAATTCCTCAGCAAGGTCATCAATGGAGTCATCAAAACTACAATTTCAAACTTCAATGCCAAAAATAAGTCAAAAGAATTAAATTTCTCCTCCAAAACCTTATTCTTGTTGGAAATATTGTCATTGATGGCAATGGAGGTAGCAAAGACAGAGACAGACAAAGAAGGCAGCAGATGCAAAGGCAGAGGCAGAGGTCGAGCAGTAGTAGCAGCTAAGGCAAAGGCAGAGCCGTTATCACAACAGGTTATTAGAGGCAGAGCCAGAGCCAGAGCCATTATCACAAGCAGAGGCAGAGCAGAAAATTCTGGGAATCGCTACCCCAGCTAGAGGTTACATAAACCCAATTCTGGGAATCGCTTACCCCAAGCGGCAAGTATATATATATATATATATATATCTATATATATATATATATATGAACCTTAATTCTGAGAATCGCCCAAGCCGGAGGATATATATATAATTTCAAGAAACGTGACCCAAAGGTCCAAACCATAGATATTTGTAATGAAGCGCTTTAATGGACAAAGAGCCAAAGGTATCAAAGCCTTATATGGTGGGGCCCTTTCCCAATCGCATCAGAGAAAAACTGTGAAGCGGAATATGTAAACAACAGAAAGTTGCGATTGCGATATAAGTCCGGACCCGATGGATCAATGAACCATTATTGATATATGATTGAATTCCAGAAGCGTATATATGTATGCAACACATTACATATATTGTGCCTAATATACAAAGGTTCAAATCATATATTAATATGAAGCGCTTAATAAGCGAAAGAACCAAAGTACCATAAGGTGGGACCCTTTCCAATTGCATCGTAGAAAGGATTGGCAGTGGAACATATTGACAAGAGTTCCGATTGAGTCCCGGACCTGATGGGTGTATGAATTATGGTTCAAATGTATTTGAAGTCCGGCATAATCACATCGGAACAGTCTAATCGCATCGGAGAATATAAAGGCATCGGAACGTCACAACAGAAAGTTGTGATTGCAATCAATCGCATCGGAACAATCGCAAAAGTATCAATCACATCGGATCAAGGCAGCTTGTGATTGCAATTGGAAATACCAGACGCGATAGTCATATAAACTCTGCCTTATAAAACATGGTCGGGTCCGCATATCAATCACAATCGGAAATTCGTGAAGGCGTTGTTATATATATATATATATATATATATATATAGTTGTTGCGATTATATTGAAAAGTTCCTCGTGGTCTGTGGACCCACGGGCCTCGGTCTAAGGTGGAGGGTGATTATTAATATAATACAATTGCGATGTGTGCAAGTGTATCGGGCCATAAAACAAAGGCCGTGGTATATGTATATTCCGCTTGCAGAACTCACCACATCAACAAGACACTTTCTGTGTAAAGGGTTGGAATTTGCCCATATTTAATGTCAGCAGATACATAAATACAGGAGTTACACAGCAGCCATAAATAGAAAGGCATACAGAGGAAAGAAAGGGACAAACATAGTCAAAGAAAAGACAAATGTGCAGCTAGCCAAGAGGCTGAATGAGTGAGCTGGAATTTTTATTGTAATTGAATGAAAATGTTTTTTAATTGATTTATATTGTTGTGATGCATTGGCAAGTATCCGGAAGAGAAAAAATATCCCACTGAAATATTAAATTGATACCTACAGTTATATTTATTTAATAAACAGATAAAAGGAATGAGAAGACAGAAGCCAAAGAGTCATGACTGTTCACTCCAAATTCTTTGTGAAATACAAACAGTCATGTGAGGAACTCTATAAATAATATCAATTGGATATGCATAGAGAGGTTAGAGAGAGAAAATATAGAGAATGCAGAGTATAGAAGAGTGAGGCAGAAAATATTAAGAAAAGAAGAGCAGAAAGAGATGCTACAGAACAGAGCTGATATCTGAGGTAAATCAGCAAACATTCAGTTTGATAAATTGAGGAAGTTGGAGCTTCCCTATCAAGTTGCAGCTTGATAGCCGTCAGTTGTAGCTGACTGAGGTTGTAGCCTCCTATAGGTTGGTGCTTGCAGAAAATTGAAGGGAGTTGGTGCTTCCTTTCAAGTTGTAGCTTGCAGAATTGAGGTTGGAGCCTCCTGTAGGTTGGTGCCTGCAGGAAAACAATGGTGAGAGGGAGTTGGAGCTTACCTTTGCATCACAACAATAATAAGATGTGGTTTTCTCCCTTTATGGGTTTCCACTTATATCTGGTGTCTCTGTGCATGATGTTTACGTGTTGATCTAATTTATATCATATGCTTAATACCTGCTACTCTCATATTAAGTCTATTGTTATATTATATTAATACTTACTGCTCACATTCTAAGATTAATCACATATTAAGTTGGACATGAAATAAAGGTGTAAATAATGTTTAATGAAAAGTTTTAAAAGACCATGAATGTTTTAAATTGATTCACCCCCCCCCTCCCTCTTAGTTTAACTAAGGGTTCAATAATTGGTATCAGAGCAGGTTCCTTAGTACCAATCTAACAACTAAAAGGAGATCCTAGGTTCCCAAGATGGCTAGTAAATAAGGATGCTCAACCAATAAAGCCCCTTTTTTCACTGGTGAAAATTATGCTTTCTGGAAAATCAGAATGAGGACATACATAATGTATCTAGGAATAGAAGTCTGGGCTGCTGTGGAATTAGGATATGCCCCAAAGGAAACTGAAACAGAGAAAGAAACAAAACAAGATTTTGTGGCTAATGCAAAAGCCATGAATGCCATCTTGAATGGATTGTGTGAAGCAGAGTTTATTAAAGTAATGCACAAAGACACTGCCAAAGAAATGTGGGATACTCTGGAGAACATCCATGAGGGAGACAAGAAAGTAAAGACTGCCAAACTTCAAGTCTATAGAGCCCAGTTTGAGAACTTAAAAATGAATGATGATGAAGACATTGACCGCTTCTTCCTAAAAGTTGCAGAAATTGTTAACAATATGAAAGCTCTTGGAGAAACCATGCCAAAAAAATAATTGTGCAAAATATTCTAAGATCTCTTCCATCCAGGTTTAATCCCAAAGTGTCTGCAATAGAAGAAACAGCTGATTGGGAGACCTTGACCATGAACCAGCTACTTGGAAATTTAACAGCATATGAGATGAGGCTCCCACAGAAGAAGCCAAGTACGAGGGAGGCAGCCTTCAAAACATAAAAGAATAAAGAAGAAGAGGAAGACAAATGCTCTTGCTCGGATGAAGAAGAGGCAAAATTTGTTAAGAAATTGGATAGAGGCTCAGGTAAATACAAAGGTAAACTTCCTTTCAAACGCTTTAACTGTGGAAGAGTTGGACACTATGCTGCTAAGTGTCCTCACAAGAAAGTAAGGAATCAGGCTCAAGAGTCAGAGAAAAACACATCAAAGAACTGGCAGAAAGGAAATAAGTTCAGCAGAAAATCCTTCTATGCTCAACAAGACAGCAGTACATCTGAAGATCCAGATGAACTCTCAAGTGAAGATGGAACCTCTAAAATTTTACTGATGGCTATAGAAGAACTTGAAGGTCTCCTGCTAGAAGATGAAGAAGAAGAAGGTGAAGTCGACCTTGAGGGGGAGCTAAGAAGTGCTCTGGAAGAGATTGATAGACTCAAGCTGAAATGCAGAAAACAAAAGGACATTCTCCTGAAGTATGTATGAGAAGAACAGAGTTCAGAAGTCCTGATGCAGCTAAAGATAGAACTTGAAGAAGCCAAGAATATAGAGGACATGTTACTTAAGCAAGTCAAGGAAAAAACTCAGGAACAAGAAAAGTTGGAAGAAGAAGTAGTATGTCTCAGGAAGAAATTAGAAAATTCTCAAAGGAAAGTGGTTATAAATTCTTCTCAAACAACAAGCTCTAGTAAGTTGAATGAAATTCTGGTTGCTCAAAGATCCCCTATGATAAAAACTGGAATAGGCTATGAAGGAGAATCAAGTAAAGGCAAAGAAAAGGTTGACAGAGAAATTATTTTTGTAAAATCAAGGAAGAATGATGAAGCAACTCAAACAATTTCTACAAAAGAAGAAACCTGTAATAAGGAAGACAGAGATCAGAAGAAACCTCTAGTAGCAAAGAATGTAATAAATACTAAGACCCCTGAGTATGCAAAATTTGGAAACCATCAAAGGAGATTCTTCCCTCCTATGAAGAATGCCACCTGTTATGCTTGCCACAAGCTGGGACACATTGCTGCATATTGTCATGCAAGGAGGAGTAATTCAAACTAGCAAAAGATGCAAACATTGAAGAGACTGCCTCAAGAAAACAAATGGAAGAGACAACCTTACATCAGGTATGCAAATGGTTTCTATGGTTACTGTTTTTATTGTAAGGAATTTGGCCATAAAATCATTGAGTGTAGAAAGTTTGGACAAAGATTGATGTTTAGCACCTCAAGGAGGTTTATGAATCAAAGAAGTTCTATTCATACTCATAATTCTACAAAAATTATGATCAAATGTTGTGTATGCAATCAAGTTGGACATATACCTTCCAAATGTCCTCTAAGAAGATGTAGTTCATCACCTCACAAAAGATACCAAACAAAAGGGTGCCTCTAGTGGATAAAGAAGGTGAATAAATGTGACTTGGCTCTGACTGCTCAAGACCTGAAAAGCTAGTGGTATTTGGATAGTGGCTGCTCAAAACACATGACTGGAGACAGAAGCAAGTTTATAACTCTTGATGAAAAGAAATCTGGCAATGTTACTTTTGGCAATGATAAATCAGGTAAGATCAAGGGAAAAGGCTGAGTCAGCATAGACAATGGCAGAGGAAAGTTCCAAGATGTATTATTTGTAGATGGGCTGAAAGAAAATTTGCTGAGTGTCAGTCAAATGTGTGATAAAGGCTGCGAAATTCTTTTCAGAGCACAAGACTGTGAAGTCAGATCAAGCACCACAGGTAAGACTCTGCTCAAAGGTGTTAGAACAGAGAGCAATGTTTACATCGTGAAAGAGAAAGATGAAGCATGCCATATTAGAAAACTTGAGGAGTCATGGTTATGGCATAAAAGATTGGGACATCTCAGCTTCGATCACATCATCATACTAAGCAAGAAGAAAATTGTCAGAGACATGCCAGAAATAAAGAGGCCTTCTAATACCATATGCAAATCTTGTCAATTGGGTAAACAGACCCGCACATCCTTTAAGGCCAAAGAGGAGTTATCAACAAGAAGACCACTCCAGCTTGTGCACATGGATCTGTGTGGACCTGCAAGAACTAAAACACCAAGTGGAGAATCCTACTTCATGCTGATAATAGATGATTTCTCTAGAATGACATGGGTTGCTTTTCTCAAGAATAAATCGGAAGCTCTGGACAAATTCAAAATATTCAAAGCATTAGCAGAAAATCAGACAGGATGCAAGCTGAATTGCATCAGATCAGACAGAGGAGGTGAATTCACTGATTATGACTTTGCAGACCTATGCAATGAACATGGCATAAAACAACAATTTACTATTGCAGGGACACCTCAGCAGAATGGAGTAGCAAAGAGACAAAACAGATATGTTCAACAATTTCCAGAGCCATGATGCAAGAGAATAATATTCCTCAAACCTTCTGGGCATAAGCGGTGCACACAGCAGTGCATATCCTTAATAAAGTTCACTTAAGGCCAAGCAGTGACAAGACTCCCTATGAACTATGGCATGGAAAGCCAGCTTCAATCAAACATTTCAGAATCTTTGGAAGCAAGTGTTACATAAAGAATAATGATGAAAACCTTAGGAAATTTAATGCAAGAGTAGATGAAGGGATTTTTCTAGGATATGCTTCCAAAAGTAAAGGGTACAGGTGCTACAACAAGACTCTTCGAAAAATAGTAGAAAGTATTGATGTGAGATTTGATGAAGAACTTCCAAACAATACACGAGATACAAACTGCTGCAGTCCATCAGACAACCATGAAGAAGAAAACCAAGATGATGATGAAACAAGCCAGACAACAGAAGATGCAGAGCTAAGCTCAAAAGCTCCCTCAAGATATACTAAGAAGAACCATCCTGAAGATCAAATCATTGGAGACAAGAGAGTAGGGGTCCAAACAAGAAGGCAGCTAACAGAACAAACTGAAGAGGTATACATAGCCATGTTATCACAAATAGAGCCAAAGAAGTTTGAAGAAGCCAGCAAGGACAAGTATTGGGTGAAGGCAATGAATGAAGAATTGGACCAAATTGAGAAGAACAATACATGGGAACTAGTTCCTAGACCAATTGAGAAAAATGTCATAGGCTCAAAATGGGTGTTCAAAAATAAAATGAATGAGGAAGGACATGTAATCAGGAATAAAGCCAGACTTGTCTGCAAAGGATATTCACAAATCGAAGGACTTGATTTCGATGAAACATTTGCCCCTGTAGCCAGAATGGAAGCCATCAGAATGTTTCTGGCCTTTGCATGCTACCAAGACTTCAAGGTATATCAAATGGATGTAAAATCTGCGTTTCTGAATGGAGATCTAGAAGAAGAAGTCTACATGGAACAACTAGAAGGTTTCTCTTTAACAGACAAAGAAGACTATGTGTGCAGACTGAAGAAGGCTCTATATGGACTGAAACAGGCTCCTCGTGCTTGGTACTCAAGACTGGATAAGTATTTGCAAAAACAAGGCTTTAAGAGAGGTGGAGTAGACAGCAATCTGTACATAAAAGCCCATGAAAATGAACTCTTGATTGTTGTAGTATATGTTGATGACATTATGTTTGGAAGCAACAGAGAAGAACTAGCAAAAGGGTTTGCTGATGAGATGAAAACAGAGTTTGAGATGTCTATGATTGGAGAGCTCAGCTTCTACTTAGGACTTCAAATTCAAAGAAAATAACACAAAGACGTATCCTGCTGGTGAAAAATACTTAAAAGAAATGTTGAAAAAGTTCAAAATGGAGGACTGCAAAAATGTGTCAACTCCCATGATCACGGGATGCAAGCTGTGTGCTGATGATGGATCTGCAGATATAGATCAAAAACTCTACAGATCCATGATAGGAAGTCTGTTGTATCTGACAGCATCAAGACCAGACATCATGCTAGCGGTAGGACTAGTGGCTAGATATCAAGCAGCACCTAAACAAAACCATCTTCTGGCAGTCAAAAGAATATTCAGATATCTACAAGGAACAACACAGTATGGGCTTTGGTATCTTAAAGGAAAAATCTTCACTTTGACAGCATACATAGATGCAGATTGGGCCAGCTGTGTGGATGACAGGGAAAGTACAAGTGGAGGTGCATTCTATCTAGGAGAAAGTTTGGTGGCATGGTTAAGCAAGAAACAAACATCTATCTCTCTGTCTACAGCAGAAGCATAATATATAGCAGCAGCAGCATGTTGTACACAAGTCATGTGGATGAAACAAACTCTTCAAGACATGAAGGTAAGCATTGATGAACCTATCTCAATCAAATGTGATAATACAAGTGCTATAAGTATATCTAAAAACCCTGTGCTTCACTCAAAAACTAAACATATCCCAATTAAATATCATTTTCTCCGAGAACAAGTGGCTCAGAAGATAGTAAAAGTGGAGTATGTACCAACAAAAGAACAGACAGCAGATATATTTACTAAACCACTTGCCAGAGAACCATTTGAATATTTGAGAGACAGACTAGGGGTAGGATCTGTAGATGCTACTCTCTAATATGAAGAGAAAGAACAGTTTCAAGGGGAGAACAGAAACAAACATATCATTCTCAGGGGGATATCAACTAGCAAGGGAAGCATGAAAACAAGTCCTCAGGATCAAAAGGATTACATCAAGAATACATTCAGCATAAAAGGGTCAGTGGTGCAACGGAAGAGTGGTGAACCCGACGTGAACCAAACACGAAAGAGTAGTGAACCCGATGTAAATCTAATCCAACAGTTGAAGCAGCAGCATTAAAAATCAGAAAATTCCAGAGAGAGAAAATGCACAAAATATTGAAAAAAGGATAAAATCACAGGATCAAAGAATAGAAGCTACACTAAGAATTCAAACCCCTTTCCATTGATGTCAAAGGGGGAGGAAGAGCAAGCAACAGGAGGAAGAGCAGGCAAACAGAGAAAATGTATTGCCACAGAGAAAGTGTATTGCCATCAATGCCAAAGGGGGAGACTATTGGAAATATTGTCATTGATGGCAATGGAGGCAGCAAAGACAGAGACAGACAAAGAAGACAGCAGATGCAAAGGCAGAGGCAGAGTTCGAGCAGTAGTAGCAGCTAAGGCAAAGGCAGAGCCGTTATCACAGTAGGTTATCAGAGGCAGAGGTAGAGGCAGGCAGAGGCAGAGGCAGAGACATTATCACAAGCAAAGGCAGAGCAGAAAATTTCGGGAATCGCTACCCCAGCTGGAGGTTACATAAACCCAATTCCGGGAATCGCTTACCCCAAGCGGCAAGTCTATATATATAAATGAACCTTAATTCTGAGAATCGCCCAAGCCGGAGGATATATATATAATTTCGAGAATCATGACCCAAAGGTCCAAACCATAGATATTTGTAATGAAGCGCTTTAATGGAAAAAGATCCAAAGGTATCAAAGCCTTATATGGTGGGGCCCTTTCCCAATCGCATCGGAGAAAAACTGTGAAGCGAAATATGTAAACAACAAAAAGTTGCGATTGCGATATAAGTCTAGACCCGATGGATCAATGAACCATTATTGATATATGATTGAATTCCGGAAGCGTATATATGTATGCAACACATTACATATATTGTGCCTAATATACAAAGGTTCAAAGCATATATTAATATGAAGCGCTTAATAAGCGAAAGAACCAAAGTACCATAAGGTGGGACCCTTTCCAATCGCATCGGAGAAAGGATTGGCAGTGGAACATATCGACAAGATTTCTGATTGAGTCCCGGACCCGATGGGTGTATGAATTATGGTTCAAACGTATTTTAAATCCAGCATAATTGCATCGTAACAATCTAATCGCATCGGAGAATATAAAGGCATTGGAACGTCACAACAGAAAGTTGTGATTGTGATCAATCGCATGGGAACAATCGCAAAAGTATCAATCGCATCGGAGCGAGGCAGCTTGCGATTGCGATTGGCAATACTGGACGTGATAGTCATATAAACTCCGCCTTATAAAACATGGTCAGGTCCGCATATCAATCGCAATCAGAAATTTGTGGAGCGTATCAATCACATTGGAGCAAGGCAGCTTGCAATTGCGATTGGAAATACCGGACGCGATAGTCATATAAACTTCGCTATATCGAACATGGTCAGGTCCGCATATCAATCGCAATCGGAAATTCATGAAGGCATATATATATATATATATATATATATATATATATATATATATATATATATATATATATATATATATATATATATATAGTTTTTTCTGTATTTATATTGATAAAGTTTCAAGGCGCGGGGGGCGTCCCGTGGACCCGCCATCCCCAAATTTAAGGTATAAATATGATTATTAATATAATACAGTTGCGATGTGTGCAAGTGTATCGGGCCATAAAACAAAGGTCATGGTATATGTATGTTCCGCGTGCGGAACTCACCACATCAACAAGACACTTTTTGTGTAAAGGGTTGGAATTTTCCCAGATTTAATGTCAGCAGTTACATAAATATAGGAGTTACGCAGCAGCCATAAACAGAAAGGAATACAGAGGAAAGAAAGGGACAAACACAGTCAAAGAAAAGACAAATGCGCAGCTAGCCCCGAGGCTGAGTGAGTGAGCTGGAATTTTTATTGTAATTGAATGTAAATGTTTTTTAATTGATTTATATTGTTGTGATGCATTCGCAAGTCTCCAAAAGAGAACAAATATCCCACTGAAATATTAAATTGATACCTACAATTATATTTATTGAATAAACAGATAAAAGGAATGAGAAGACAGAAGCCAGAGAGTCATGACTGTTCACTCCAAATTCTTTGTGAAATACAAACAGTCATGTGAGGAACTCTATAAATAATATCAACTGGATATGCATAGAGAGGTTAGAGAGAGAAAATATAGAGAATGCAGAGTATAGAAGAGTGAGGCAGAAAAGGTTAAGAAAAGAAGAGCAGAAAGAGATGCTACAGAATAGAGCTAATATCTGAGGTAAATCAGCAAACATTCAGTTTGATAAATTGAGGAAGTTGGAGCTTCCCTATCAAGTTGCAGCTTGATAGCGTCAGTTGTAGCTGACTGAGGTTGGAGCCTCCTATAGGTTAGTGCCTGCAGAAAATTGAAGGGAATTGGTGCTTCCTTGCAAGTTGTAGCTTGCAGAATTGAGGTTGGAGCCTCCTGTAGGTTGGTGCCTGTAGGAAAACAGTGGTGAGAGGGAGTTGGATTTTGCCTTTGCATCACAACAATAATAATATGTGGTTTTCTCCCTTTATGGGTTTCCACTTATATCTGGTGTCTTTGTGCATGATGTTTATGTGTTGATCTGATTTATATCATCTGCTTAATACATGTTGCTCTCATATTAAGTCTACTATTATATTATATTAATACTTGCTGCTCACATTCTAAGATTACTCACATATTAAGTTGGACATGAAATGAAGGTGTAAATAATGTTTAATGAAAAGTTTTAAAAGACCATGAATGTGTTAAACTGATTCACCCCCCCCCCCTCCCCCTCTCAGTTTAACTAAGGGTTCAACACTTCTTTGAGAAAAGCTAGCATGATGTCGTCGAGAAATTCAGTAATTCCACAAGGAAATTCTATCAAAGTTAAAACAAATCCTTTTCATCCATATTTAATGCCTACTTTTTCAGGTGGAACACCTCCAAATTTAAGGACCACAATGCCATAAAATACAACTTTACCTAATAGGTGTAGACCTAGAACCCCCAACTTTGTGTGACATGTACAATTGAAGATCTTATGGTAAGCAGTGTGAGAAGAGAGTCATGGTCACTGAGTTGAGCAAGAGGAATAGTTTGGTATGACAACCTTACTTGTGATAGGTCTAGCTAGCAGACTACCAAACTACATGGTAATGGCATTCAAAATGTGAAATTCCCATTTCACTTGGAAATAAGATGGTAGAGAAAGGTATAGATGAAAGGAGGTATCCATCTATGGTAAAGAAATCAAATAGTTCTATCAATTCCACCTTGCAACTCTAAGAGACATTGAATTAAATTTCATCTCAAGACAAGGCTTTGGGATGACACTCTCAAAGCCAACCTTCGTTATGGCTTTGAAACACATGGTAAGTATCAGGACTTAACAACATTATTTGCATAATTTTTTCTAGCATGGACATTAATGTCATAGCCTTCTTTTGCCTAAAATGAATGCAAATTTCCTTGCAATTTGGCTTGCAACATTCATAATTCATGCTCATGGAACATGATTGTGTTGCAATTGTGATAACATCTGTTGTATGCAGAAGCTAATAAAAAATGATCGAAAATGACATTTTTTCTCTGTTTTTTTCAAGATTTAAGGAAAATTACAAAAAGTAGCTTCCAGCCTCATATGACCATCATGTCAAACTCATCTCAGGATATTGTCCAAGTAAGAGCCACTTAAGCAAGCAATCTAGTATACATGACTCTCCAATTTCAATTAGCAGCAATGATAGTTCTAAGTATGGAGCAAACATTGCTCCAGATCCTCAATGGGGCATGTTTGATGACAATAATTTGGGGAGTGAGAGGGAGATGGTAGGAGAAAAAATTCAAGGAATCCACAGGAAATTGAAAAATATATAACTAATAAGGTGAAGACACTTTGTAACCTAAGAGAGAAACCTATTAGGAAATGGGTGAAGTTGGTATTACACACCCAATTGGATAACCTCGAGGAGAAAACATTTCTCCCACTTTATTTGTTGGCATAACCTAGTTAGTGTTATTCACTATCATGTATTTTGTAAAGGCCTTGACCTAGTTCCCATTCAACTCCATCCACCAGGTTGTATAGGATTCCAAGCCTAATTTCATGAAAAGTTAGTTGGGTATGATCACATTGACCTGCTTGATGACGTGCCTATGAAGATTAACTACCTTGAACTATTTTTTTGCGTAGGGAAAGAGACACATTCCCATGTCTGAGCATGAAAACGTTCTTTGATATTGTTAATGCCTCTAGTGTTTACTTCTACAAGTTCTATAGGCAGAGTCTGTAAAGGGCTAGGTAGCCTCTGGATCTTATCTTTTATGAAATGTGACATATCTAGTAAATGCCCCTACAATCAATCTCTGGAATGGATCTAAATATAAGTTCTTCATTTTAATATCCATAAAACACAACAACTTTAAGGTAAACTATGTACATGTGTCATTTCTCCCACAAACTAAAGTGTATAAGTGGTAAATTTTATACCAAGTGTGCTCCCACCATGTAAAGCGCAATTTGGTGAACTTATCATTTTTATAATTTCTTTTTCGATTAAATTTAGTTTTACACATCAATTATTGCTTTGAAAGTTGTGCTCTACATAATTTGTGTACACTAAATTACAAATTGATTTTCTGAAATCTATTTTGTGTAAATGTCAACCAATAGATATATATATCATGGAGGATGAACGACGAAGATCAGTCGAATCCTATATGGAGGTTCAGGGATCAGGGGATTTTCACGGTATTTAAATATAATCTTAAATCTCCATACATGTGTGTACATATGGAATTGATTTTTTATTAACTTTGTGAGTTAAATTAGTTGTTAATAAGTTTCATATTTTAATTTTTAGGAGGTAAGAGGAGAAGGGTTTCTACTCCATCCATGGAGCATGCCCATGGTTCAATCGGTCGAGGTATGGTTCACGCAATTTAATCAATGAATATGTATATGTATTTATATATACACATGAATGTATTTTTCAATTGATTATAAATTCGTATTTTTTTATGAAGCTTCTCCCTCGTCTCGAGAGATTGGTGGTGGTTTAAATCCACCTAGAGGGCCATCAATGAGTGGTAGCAGGCTGCGTGAAGGGGGTGATATTTATTCCCCCGAAGGCCAATCAATGGTTGTTGGTTCTCAGCAAGGTCATTCTGGGTCTGGTTCTCAGCAGGGTCATGTTGGAGAAGATGCTAACCAACAACGTCAAGGTTGCCATCAATTTCAATATTTTTTCATTAAATTTGTACAACTTTTTTTACACATGTTTTTTCTAATATACGAAATTTTATATATATTGATGCAGAGGCCAAAAATGTTTGAAATAGTGGTCAAAATAGACGCAAGGCAACCCGCTACATTCAAGAATAAGGTTGTCAACCCAGCACAACTTATCCGATCGAGATTACTGATATACCATGGGAAACCAACATGGCGGAATGCACCTTACAAAGGTGTGAAAGAATTCATGCAAAATTGCAAAGAGATCTCGTGGCTTTGTCTCTACCTGCTGAGAGTCAACAAAGCCTTGAAATAGTTACACATTCATTGGGTGAAATGGTAAATGTGTACAGAAATCTTGGACCAACGACTGATTCATTTGTAGAAATGATGAGAAAGAGAAAAGAAATAGTAATGGGTCCAGATAAATGGGAGGACGTAAAACAAAAAGTTACAAAAGAAGTGGCAAAGTCGATGTTTAATTACAAGGAAGGGCCAAAAAGAAAAATGTTGAAGGTGCAGTATTTCAAGCACCCAGACATAGCTCGTTATTTGTATGATAGGCACCTTGCGGCCTATGGAAGGCTCCCATGGAACGATGAAGTTCCTGTTTATTTTGCACAAATGTTTTATGCAGAATTTTTTTTGGGTATGAAACCCAACTACAATGATCTTCCGTCAGAATTTTTTGGCTCGTGTAAAGGTCAATTATATGACCGTAAGGGCGCTAAGCGAGATGTGGAGTTGCCTCGCCCTGAGCCTCCATTGGTGAGTCGACCGTTTCGGGTCGAAACTCTGCGGTCAGAGATGGATGGGACTTCTCAAATAAGTCGAGAAGCAAGGGATGTTATGATAAAAAATGTTCATAGCGGATTGGGTGGAGTCAATCTTTGTTTAAATCGACAGATAGCACGTGAAAATACACGTGTCAATTTTGTGTATTGTACAGATGAGGAGATTGACAACATGAATGTTGAACATCTCCGAAAATATGCAAAAAATTGTCACAATGGTTTGCAAGACCTAATTTTTCATGAGGAAGAGGGCACTGGAACGATATGTGTTAGTGACCTTAGGGTTTGAAATTATTTTAACATACATATACATGTGTACAATTTGTAATAAATACATGCATATGTACATGTATACATTTATTTGTATGTGTACATTAATCTAACAAAAATGTATGATTATATGTTAAAACACCATTTGCAGTTCTCACACATGATGCGTGACGAAAATGTTAATATCACGTTTGGGACCTCTGGTTCAAACAATACAGATGGGTCTGACCATCAAGATATGTTGGTAAATGTTAGTGTTTTTTAAGTGACTTTAAAATAAATAATTGTTGCCACACATGTACATGTATGTATATATATAATTTGATAAAATATTTTATCAGGTACCGATTCCGTTTGATGTTTTTGGGATGGCAGTACCTTCTTCTTCCTTGGGAGATGTACCTTCTACTTCCTTGGGAGATGAGCCACAAGTATGGACAATTTTTCACAAGTTTAAAATTTATGTTTAAAAGTTATATATATATATATATATATATATATATATTCTACCTCAAAAAGTTCCATTAAAAATTGAGATATATATATATATATATATATATATATTGAGTTATTTAAAATTTTTTGAATTTAGGTTCCTATAGAAGATTTCTTTAATCCGGGGACTCTAGCGACGGAGATAGGAACATCCACAGCATTTGAACAAGTTGTCTTTAGTTCATTTTTTTAATATTATTGAAAATAAGTTTATATATGTACACGTGCATTTTCATTTGAAAGTTTTTAATATATATATGTATATATTGTACAGTTTACCGCTGCAGATGTTCCTATGGGAGAACTTGTTCATCAAATGGAGAGGGAACCTCATGAGGTATTGCATGATTTTTTTGTTATATTTTGTTTTTTACATGAAGTTCTAGATATATATTCTCATTCATTTTTAAAACATCAAATTTTAATGTTCAAGTACATGTGCATTGTGTATGTAGGTTTCCCATGATGCTTCACATGATAGGGCGTGGATTGAGACCCGGATAGGAAAGACGCTAGATCCGTCTCTATTTGATGGACATGATTTGTAGATTTGATTTCAAGGTTTAGATGGTCTTAAAATTTGTTAAACTTGATACAGTTTGATACTTGTGAGATCTACAATTTTTGAACGTATTTTATTACATTGTTAATATAATTTGTTTTATTTCATTTTTGGATGGTTTTAGTACTTTTGGCATGTGAATGTGAAGTAATGTTGTCATCTGAACTACATTTGGCATGTTATGTAATGACATGTGTTATAATTTGTTTTGTTTTTAAAATTTAAGTTTTGGATGCTTGAAGTACATTTGGCATGTGAAGTAATGTTGCGATCTATATTTTTTTGTTAAATTAAAAGTTAAAAGTTTTGGATGGTTTCAATCTACATTTGGCATGTGATATTTAATGTTAAATGTTTTTATTGGATA
The DNA here is from genome assembly GCA_034641835.2 of Pinus albicaulis. Classification (NCBI taxonomy): domain Eukaryota; kingdom Viridiplantae; phylum Streptophyta; class Pinopsida; order Pinales; family Pinaceae; genus Pinus; species Pinus albicaulis. Next base: position 369,598,302 of record CM076575.1, read on the forward strand.
GTTGAATTATAATTGGCATGGCATGTGAAATTTTTAAAACTTAAGTTTTGGATGGTTTCAATCTACATTTTGCATGTGATATTTAATGAACTTTAAATGTTTAATGTTTTAATGTTGCATGATATATAATCAAAAGGTTTTTAAAACTTAAAGTTTTGGATGGTTTCAATCTACATTTGGCACATGTGGTATATAATTTGTTAAATGTTTCTATTGGATCTAGTTGAACTATAATTGGCATGGCATGTGAAGTAACGATATATATAATCAAAAAGTTTTTTAAACTCAAGTTTTGAATGGTTTCAATCTACATTTCGCATGTAATGTTTAATGTTTTAATGTTGCACGATATATCATCAAAAGTTTTTAAAATTTTAAAGTTTTGGATGGTTTCAATCTACATTTGGCACATGTGGTATATAATGTTAAATGTTTCTATTAGATAGTTGTTCACTATAATTGGCATGGCATGTCAAGTAATGTTGCACAAATCCCTTTTGGATGGTTGAAGTACATTTGGAATTTTAAGATTGCTTTTGATCTCTACATGTAGTCTTGTTTGAATGAAAAAAATTCCAATAGGAAGAACATAGCTTTTCAATGCAACTAACCATGTATCAATTGAGCTCTAATTGAAAAAAGAGTTTAACGAAGTAAATGTATGTACAAATTATCCCTTTAATTTTGATTGGAAATATAAGTCTAGTACATATATATGTTTGTTGAATTTGGGTCAATGTCGTTAATGCACTCAAATAGGTAGCCTTGTCGATTTATTTATATTGTGGAAACCTTTTACTAGAAAATCCAACTAGTTTTTCATCAATGCACATAGAAAAACTACTTGGAACAATTAATTGCATTCTAGAACATATCTAGATCCAATACAAGTAACATTTTTCATCAATGCACATTGAACATATCCGACCATTGGACAAACAAATTTTGTACTAGATTTTCAATCAGGAATAGAGATGTGGGTCAAATCCCACCAAAAGTTGGAGAAGTGCTCCGAGTCTCTTGTCTGAAAGGAATTTTCGTACAAAACTATACTGCAGATGATTTATTTACATTGTGTCCATACTTTTTACCATAAAATCCAACTATTTTTTCATCAATGCACATAGAAAAACTAGTTCCATTTAATTGCATTCTAGAACATATATATTGAGTACGTACAAATAATTTTTCAAGAACAATTAATTTCATTCTAGAACATATATATATATATATATATCCAATACATATAACATTTTTCATCAATGCACATGTATAGAAAAGCTACTTTCAGTTGATACTAGAGCATGTTGTAGAAATTTGTTGAATAATGATTAATTATCCACCGAGACTATCCTGATCACATACAATTCGAATTTATATGCAACACATAATCTCTTCCACTCAGATCATCACACATGCGGAAATAAAACAAGCAATAGCACATCAATTCATCATACACATTAACACAGTATGTATGGGGAAAGCTTATAGCTGAAAACCCCGTAGCTATTGTGTATATTATAATGGAGAAAACATGTAACAAAATCAGTACAATACTCCTCACAAGTACTCAGTACTTTCTCATGAAGTTACACACAAACTAGCTTGGTTTTGAATAGGTTACTGGTTCAAAACTCACCACTAATTGCCTTGCCTCTATTGCGCAATCATGGCCTGTCTATATAGAGATCCAAGGTTCGAATCCCCTTGGCTTGACAACGCAATCATCATGGGCAATTCCTCCAAGTGTGGTGCAAATCTCATGCACAACTGATGTCGCCACTGATAGCTAACTCTACCCTTTCATCTACTTCTTTCACTGGTCTCCACTGAACTGATCATGCACTGTAGTGAACTGATGTGTTCTTGAGTTGAATAATGAGTTACTAATTAATGAATTAAATAATATTTAATTCACTCCACTCATAACTAATTGATTAGCTAGTTAAACTAATCTCAATCAGTTCAACTAAAATAAACAGAACACAACTCCACTAGTTGTCTCATTAACTCCACCAAACTTCTACCACTGAAGTCCTAACTGAAGTCAACCATGCATGATGCCATCAAACCCTTGGGAATAGCGTAATTCCTCTGTCAGATGCATGAGCCACTTCTGTAGCTCGAACTGAAGTGCTCCAAGAGAGTAAACTGAAGTTTATAGTCCAAATATTATTAAGGGTAAATAATATTTGACTTCCTTATTTTTAGGATAGGCAGTCTAAAAATAGACTTCGACCTATAGGTCCAAAAATAGAGGTCCATCTATTTTTACCAACATGACCAATACTCCAAGAATAACATACCGCAACCCCTGGACCATGCTCCATATGTCTAAAAATAGACTTTGCGCCAGAATTTGCCTGCGGGCCCACTTAGTGAAGGCGACTTCATTTCACTAAGCTCCATCATCTTGCTGCATTTTCAACACTCCCCTCTGTGGAATTCGAACTTACTCCTGGTGAGCGCCTTCGTCAGGATGTCGGCATCCTGATCCTCCGTGGGAACATATGAAAGCATCATGATTCTCCGCTGAACACAATCTATGATATGATGGTACCTGATGTCGATGTGTTTGGACCTATCATGAAATACTGGATTAGCCGAGAGTTTAATGCAACTCTGGTTATCACAGTAAATCACTGTAGGCTCCAAATGCAACCCGAACAATCCAACGAGGATCTTCCTCATCCAAATAGCCTCGCATGCAGCCAAGCTAGCTGCCATGTACTCGGCCTCTGCTGAACTGAGTGCCACGGATCTCTGCTTCCTGCTGTACCAGGAAAATGTTGTCGACCCAATGCTGAAAACTCCTCCAGAAGTGCTCTTCCGGTCCGTTGGGCTCCCTGCCCAATCTGCATCAGTGAAGCCAGAAAGCTTCGCTCCATCCTCCTGTCTGTACCATAGACCATATCCCGATGTGCCTCTGATATAGCGCAATACATGCTTGCAAGACTTCCAAAAGAGCTTGGTAGGCTTAACCATAGCTTGTGAAAGCTGGTTAACTGCATAGCATATATCAGGTCGTGTATTGACCAGATACATAAGCGACCCAACCAACTGTCGATAGACAGTGGCATCCACTACCTCCGCTGAAGTAGCATCCTCCTTCCTCCAACCACTAGGAAGAGGAGTGTCAATAGGCTTGCAGCCTTGCATGTTGAACCTCTCCAGAATCTCTCGGGCATACTTGCCCTGAGAAACAAACAGTCCTCCGCTGCGCTGCCAAATCTCCAATCCCGGGAAATAATGAAGGATGCCCAAGTCCTTCATCTCAAACTCTCGTGCAAGATCCTCCTTGCATGAAAGTATCAACTGCTCATCGCCAATCAAAATCAGATCATCTACATACAGTACGATGATCAACAGCTTCCCCTCCACCACAATCTGGTACAGGTTAGGATTCGCCTCACTCTTGGAGAATCCAAGCCCGGTGAAGTAGCTGTCTATCCGAGTGTACCAAGCACGAGGTGCTTGCTTCAGCCCGTACAGTGCTCTCTTGAGTCGGCACACATGCGACTCACTGCTGAAGATCTCGAAACCTTCAGGCTGCTCTATGTACACCTCCTCCTCAATGACTCTGTTGAGGACAGCAATCTTCACATCCATCTGATGGATGTTCCATCCCATCTGCGCTGAGAGAGCAAGGATCGTCCGTATGGAAGAGTACCTTACGACAGGTGAAAAAGTCTCCTCATAATCGATCCTCTCAATCTGTGAGAAGCCACGAGCGACAAATCTCGCTTGTACTTCTCCACACTCCCGTCAGCCGCCTGCTTCACTTTGTAGATCCATCGCGAACCCACCACTGATTTCCCAACCAGTCTTGGGACAATCTCCCATGCACTGTTCCTGATGATCGAATCATATTCTTTGATCATGGCATCAACCCATGCGGGTTCCTCCACGGCTTCCTCAAAAGAGGATGGCTCCGTCACAACACATTGACTCACAAGAGCCATGTATCCAGTGTACCGATCCGGTGACTGCCTCTGTCTGCGCTGTGCTGTAGGTGGTCCTACAACCTTCTCTGCATCTCGAGCCAGTCGCTCAGCTTCTGTAGTGCGCATGCGCCCTCTGATGGTTGGTGCTGCATGGGTGGTTTCTTCCACCTCTTGAACTTCCTCTTGTGGCTGATCCACATCCGGAAGCTCCTCCTTAGGAACTGACAGCTCCTCATCTGCATGCAAGTGTAGCTCCCTCTCAAGCGAACACTGCATGGCTTTCTCCTCCTGAAATTTTATATCCCGTCGCACAACAGTCTTTCGACTGTCTAACAAATACACTCGATAGTTGTGAGGTGTATCAGTGTACCCCACAAATATTCCAACCTCAGCAGTTGGATCCAGCTTCCTTCTCGCATCCTTCATCACATGCATGTAGACAGGAGAACCAAAAATCCGAAAATGGGAAATGTCAGGCCTCTTGCCAGAATAAGCCTCCTCCGGTGTACTCATGCCAAGAACCTTGTGAGGACAACGGTTCTACACATACACTGTTGTATTGCATGCCTCAGCCCACAAGTGAAGGGGTAGGCCCTGATCATGCAACATCGCCCATGCATCACCCACGATCATTCTGTTCTTCCGCTCAGCCACCCCGTTCTGCTGTGGGTTATGGGGTGCGATGAGCTCTCTCCGAATCCCTTCTGCGCTGCAGAACTCCTTGAATTCAGCCGAGATGAATTCACCACCGTTATCACTCCTTAGAGAAATCACCTTCTTCCCAGACTCCTTCTCGACCAGTGCTTTAAACTCACAGAACTTCGCGAATGTATCGCTCTTCTTCGGCATGAAGAAGATCCAGCACTTTCGAGAGAAATCATCAACAAAGATCACATAATACTTGTGCTTTGCTGTCGAAGCAACTGAGAAGGGACCACACACGTCTGTGTGAACTCTCTCAAGGATCGTCGTGGCGCGACTATCCTTCTCGTGAAAGGTGGCTTTCACATACTTCCCTAAAGTACACCCCTTGCACTGATCTGACTGCGAAAGAGTGCCCTTAGGAAGTCCAGTAGAAATCTGCTGCAGAATCTTCAAAGCTCCATGGTGAAGATGGCCCAATCTCCTGTGCCATAGTTCGCCCTCATCATCCCGGCTCACCACTTCTCCCGCCTTGCATGCCATAGCTGCACAGTCACCTACCTGCAACTGATAAAGGTTCTGAGTTCGAACCCCTATCTTCCGGGTCTCTCCAGTAGTCTTACTGCGCAGGAAGGCTTTTCCTTCCCTGAAGACCACATCATACCCCTTATCCTCCAACATCGCTACTGAAATCAGGTTCTTCTTCAATCCAGGTACATGCATGACATCCTTTAAGACAAAGGGTTTACCAGACTCCCTCTGAAAGGATACGGTACCGATACCAGTCGCACTGTATCTACCGTCATCGCCCATCTCGATGTGCATACCCAAATCCTTGTCCTCCAGATCTGAGAACAACTCCCGATCTCCCGTCATATGAAATGACGCACCGCTATCCAAGAACCACACCGATCCCATCACACTTGAAACCAAGCATGCAATCAGTGAAAAGTCAAGCTCGAACTGTGAAGCCAAGGCTTCTCCATCTGCAGATCTTCCCGCTTGCTTGTTCTTCTTCTTCTTTGGACAATTGGTAGCATAATGTTCGTGATCATGGCAGTGAAAACACTTCACTTTCGCCATATCCTGCTTCTTTCCCTTTGCACCAGAATGAGAGGTTTTCTTACCCTTCCCTTTCTTTGCTTTGGCCACCAAAGCGCAGTTTTCTTCATCGGCTCCCTTTGATGAAGATCCATCTTGAGTAGTCCTCCTTATCTCCTCCTGCATGAGATCCGCCCAAAGGCGCTCCCATCCCGGCAGCTTCTCCCGACCATTGACACTATCTTGATATGAGTGCCAAGCCTTCGGAATACCAAGGAGAGCCAGGTCGACCATGTCCTCTTCATCGACAGTAACTCCCACACTTCCCAGTTCATCTCTGCATTGAGTGAACTTCGTGAGGTATTTAGCGATACTGTCGCCCTTCTCCATCTTGATGTTCCTGAGCTTGTCTTTGAGCGCCGGCTTCCTTTGGTCACTCTTACTCTGGAATAGATCCGTCAAAGCTTTCCACATTAAATATGGAGTAGCCTTTCCATGCAGGCTGGATACAATATGATCCTTGACGCCCTCCAATAGGATCCTTTGACACTTCGCCATCTTCTTTTGCCATGCATCGACTTCAGCAGGATCAGTGGGCTTTTGGACATCCGTATCTACGAACTCCTTGAGACCATTATCTTCTAATATTGCCTCCATGCGATCCTTCCATGCAACATAATTCGAGCTGCCTTCAAGAGCATATTCGAGTCGCAAACCGTTGAAAGACATTTTCAACACTGGCACCAAGAAAACAAAACTGCTGCAAAATTTTGAATTCCACCTCAAAGCTCAACCGCTCTAGATCTGTGAGAACAAATTATTTCTAGCACGGAGATTGACTGCAAGGGGCATTTACCAGACCTTTCACTTTCCGAAGAAAGATGAATCCGGAGGCTACCTGGCCCGCATGCAGACTCTGTCTACCGAAATAAGTTTGTAATCATTGTGATGATCAATCTCTGCTTCAATAGCTCCGATACCATGTAGAAATTTGCTGAATAATGATTAATTATCCACCGAGACTATCCTGATCACATACAATTCGAATTTATATGCAACACATAATCTCTTCCACTCAGATCATCACACATGCGGAAATGAAATCAAGCGATAACACATCAAATCATCATACACATTAACATAGTATGTATGGGGAAAGATTATAGCTGAAAACCCCGCAGCTATTTTGTATATTATAATGGAGAAATCATGTAACAAACTCAGTACAATACTCCTCACAAGTACTCGGTACTTTCTCATAAAGTTACACACAATCTAGCTTAGTTTTGAACAGGTTACTGGTTCAAAACTCCCCGCCAATTGCCTTTCCTCTATTGCGCAATCCAGGCCTGTCTATATAGAGATCCAAGGTTCGAATCTCCTTGGCTTGACTGCGCAATTGTCATGGAAAAATCCTCCAAGTGTGGTGCAAATCTCATGCACAACTGATGTCGCCATTGATAGCTAACTCCACCCTTTCATCTACCTCTTTCACTGGTCTCCACTGAACTGATCATGCACTGTAGTGAACTGATGTGTTCTTGAGTTGAATAATGAGTTACTAATTAATGAATTAAATAATATTTAATTCACTCCACTCATTACTAATTGATTAGCTAGTTAAACTAATCTCAACTAGTTCAACTAAGTTAAACCGAACACAACTCCACTAGCTGTCTCATTAACTCCACCAAACTTCTGCCACTGAAGTCCTAACTGAAGTCAACCATGCATGTGCTCACAAAACCCTTAGGAATAGCGTAATTCCTCTGTCAGATGCATGAGCCACTTCCAAGGCTCGATCTGAAGTGCTCCAAGAGAGTAAACTGTTGTTTAGAGTCCAAATATTATTAAGGGTAAATAATATTTGACTTCCCTATTTTTAGGATAGGCAGTCTAAAAATAGACTTCGACCTATAGGTCCAAAAATAGAGGTCCATCTATTTTTACCAGCATGACCAATACTCCAAGAATAACATACTGCAACCCCTGGACCATGCTCCATATGTCTAAAAATAGACATAGTCTAAAAATAGACTTTGCGCCAGAATTTGCCTGCGGGCCCACTTAGTGAAGGCGACGTCATTTCACTAAGCTCCATCATCTTGTTGCATTTTAAACACACGTGCTTGTACCCAAACAATTTGTACATGTGCAAACACTTGCACAAATAACATAAGCAGCTCAATTTTTAGTTGAGTACTAGAAGTTCTAAAACATATTTAATCCAAAGAGAATAAATTGTTGGACAATTCGCTCAAAAAGTTCTAATGGAATTCCATCTTCAATAATCCATTCATGATCATATTTTGACATTTTCCATCTCTTAGTTTTCGATTTTTTCTTTGATTGAACTTCTATCAACTTTATGCGTGTTGCACACACCAAGTGACTATATTGACAACTTATGGAATCAGGTTCATAGTCTTCAAAGTAAACAAAGTCTCCACTTTGATGAGTTTGTCTGAAAAAATAACCTTTCAGTATAATAGACCCTCTATCATATTTAAATTCGTGATCATTATATTTTTTTAATAATTTCATTTTTCGTTCAGTGCAACGCATCAAATAATACTTCACATTTTCATCGTTGTCAATAGGTGCAATTACAGCAAAAACATCTCCTGCACAATAAAATAAATTTAACAAAATCATGCATATTTAAATTTATTTCTAGATCTTTAAATCATTAGAAAGTAATTCAAATGTTACCTTCTCTAACAAGATTAGAAACTCGATCACCATCGGATGATATTGTAGTTTCCTCTTATTGCATTTCTTCAAACATTGCAATAGAAATTTTTCCCTTTGTATTTAGCTCTGTATGTTTCCAATCGTTCACATACATTTTGTTTTCACAAACGTCATTGGATTTTGTGTTGTCTATGAAAACATCACAAAAACAAGAATATTTTCTTTTATCCAATGCAAACACATTTCTGGACGACTTTGTTTGAATTGAATGCAATTTTCGAGTCCCTTTTATTGTTTCAACGTCACTTCCAATTGATCTATCTACGTCTTCGATCCCAATATGCCAGAAAAACCTTTATATGGAAAATTAGAAGAATAATTTGTAAATATGATATCAAAATACAATCAAAGATAATCATTGCATGATAAATGTACAATGTTTAAAATTAGATTTCCAATATAAATTAAATTGAACATACCTTTGCACTTCCCTTGATGGGTTAGTCTCATGGCTTAGAGCAGCGATGCACCATTGAACAACTTCTTCAGCGTTCACAAGTCATCTTGCAGAGTGGTTCATTTGATATCTTTGAAGTGCCCGTTTTATGCATGCTCCCGCACCGTCATGTTCTCCTTTTCCATGACCAGTCTCAAAGAAATTCCAACAATGTTTAATGCAGGTTTTCTTATGAAGACAACACAACCAAAAGAATGATCGTGCAAATTTGAATTGACGTGCGCATCGGTCTGACCATATCCAATGTTCATTGAATGTTATTCCACGATTTTTCAATGAATCATAAATTTTTCCAAAACAATGTTGTACAAAACATGTATCATGTGTACGATCGTCACTGATATAAAAGTGATATTCTTTAATGATATGTCGATTTTCACTCGTGCTTTTTATATGATCGACATTTTGTTCAACATATCTATATAGAATATGGGCGAGCATGGAGACTTGGTCAGAATGATAGAATTCACTCTGAATTTCTTTTTGTGGAACAAATGTGTAGTTTTCTGCAAAATCAATCACTGACAAAATGGTCCCTGGTGGAAAAACTTCCCGAGATTTTTTGAATTGCATGTCTTGCCATCGAGCTCTATGGGAATGCTTGGTGTATTTGTAAATTTCTGCCTCAAACTTTCTCAAAAAGTCTATCAGAAAAATTTCGTCTTCTAGTAATTCAATTCTTTTAACACTATTTGCACCTTGAATCAATGTATCGATATATTCATATCTCTTCCATTTCACTTTCATGTTGGAAAATGATTGATCATTTATATCAATACGATATTTGTTTTGAAATTTAGTCAAATTTTCACAATCATCGCATTTTTTACCACCAACACATTTCTTTTTGTAAAATAGTTCATCGCTTTCTCTTTCACATAGAATTTGAGATATGAAATCACGAATAGTGGAAGGAGGAGGTGGATCCTTCCATAATGTTCTACCGAAATCAAGGAATGTGTCATAATATAACTCAAATTCCACATGATAACGGCAACAACAAGTATCGCGTACGGTGATAGGTTTTACATACCATGGTTTTTGTTGAACAAAATCACTGAGTGAAACATGAATTTGACGATTCTCTTCTTTGAACTTGTTGAATAACTCTATCTGAGTGGTTTCCAAGAAATATTTTTGATGTTCTTCGTACTGATTTCGTGTTATTCTTCTTCACATCACATGCCTTGCAGTTGGCGTAACACGCGAATTGTTCTTCCAATATTCATATATTATTTTTTTAACATTTTCTCCAAGTCTATCTTTGTATGGTTGCCTACAAATAGCTCTCCAACAAGCGAGTTCATCATTTACATCTATTTGCAGCGAAATTTCCGATGTTTGTGCAAAGTTTTTCGCGAGGTTCCCAGTGCTCGTGCCATAAATGTTACCAAACGATTCTCTTGAGTACTTGATGAAACCATTGCCATTTGTATTCCTCTACGTACAATTGAAACATCTTTCTCTCTAGATCTCTTAATTGACTTTATAGCACTACTCATTTTTTTTATCACATCTTCTTTCATTTTTTTATCTTTGGTTGATTTTCGAATACCCAATAGTGTCGTAGCTTCTTTTAATTTCCTTAATGATAGGAGACCTTTCAACATTTGAGCCTGAACTGTCACCCACTCATTTAAGAAATACTTTTCAAAAATGCAGTTAACACGATATCGTATAACATGGTTAGGTTTTTTATCTCCATATGTGTGAGTGTCAACATTTTCTAACATCTCATTATCGATAGGGATTTCATCTGTATATATTCGAAAAAATAGTACATATTCAATAAATAACTAAATTAATAAATATATCCATAATTTCAATGATATGTGCATGTGTTTAATATGTGTGTGTGTGTGTGTGTGTGTGTGTGTGTGTACATACCTTGTGATTCAATTTCTTTATTTGGATTTCTTTCAATATTTTCACCATATTCAATCATTGGTTCAATATCTCTTTCAAAATTTTGTATCTCATCATCAATGTTTTGAGAAATATCTCTGTCGGTTTACATTAAACAAAATATTTTTCAAATTAGTTCATCAAATAAAAATTAAGCTTCACATTTTACATTAGGAAAATTTTAAATATATCAATAGATCATAATATTTACATTTACATACCTGCTTCAATTTTTGCTTGAGGTTGATTTTCTTCTTCAATATTTTGAGGAATATCTCTATCTGTTTACATTAAACAAAATATTTTTCAAATTAGTTCATCAAATAAAAATTAAGCTTCACATTTTACATTAGGAAAATTTTAAATGTATCAATAGATCATAATATTTACATTTACATATTTGCTTCAATTTCTACTTGAGGTTGATTTTCCTCTTCAATATTTGAGAGGGCTTCTAACTTTCTTTTGCGAGATTGTCTCATCTCTTCTCTATGTTCCTCAAGGTCTCTTTTTCGATCATATTTTCTCGCACAAGTTCCTCAATTTCCCATGATTATAGGGTATGAAGTTAAAAAAATTTCCTTCAAAAAATTAGACAATAACTCGATTACAAAAAATATCACAAAATATTTAATTTAAAAAAATTCAGTTTAAATTTTTTGCAAAAAATACATACTCCAATCCAAAACACTTACTTTAAAAAATTCGAGAGAAAAATGTTTTATAAAAATGAAACAAAGCTCAAAATATTTACTTCAACTCAAAACACGTACATACCTCCAAGAAATGTCTTTTGAATGTACGTCCAGGAAATTTTTTAAAGTTCAAAACATTTTTTTGCAAAATCAGGCCGCCTCCAAGAAATGTCTTTCAAAAAAATTCTTGACACCCAAAACAATTATTTGTAAAATCAATTTGCTTCCAATAAATGCTCTTAAATCCAAACTTTGAAGAAAATTTTTTAAACCCAAACCAAGATCTTTGTAAAATCAGATGAAACATCAAGATTTCTTGTTTGCTAGCAAATGTGTGTTTCATTCCAGTACCTAGTTTATCATTAATAAGGAAAATCATATACTTTGATCAGTAATCTGAGCCAATGCGCAGTACAACTCGTGTTTACGACTCCCGGATTGATAATTAATATTGAGAGGTTTAATCCGACAATTAAGCTGCCCAAAATTTTGGCGTCGTTGCCAAGGAGTTGTATTTTGGCTCAGGTAAAATTTTTCTTATAGAGTTTCAAGGGTATTGCAGCATGTCAGAGGGCAGCGAGTGTACGGTAAGATGTGAGTGAAGAGCCACGCATCCACTATTGTAGGGTTTCTCCAAAGTCTGGCCATCTTGCTTATCTCTTGAACTTTTATTTCCTTATCTTGCTTATGTGTAGAAGTAGAAGCAAGCTTTAGACATTTACTTTCCAAATTGTTTTGCTTTTAATAGACTAAATAGTACTTTGATTCGACATTTTCCTTTCATGCAAGCGTGGTGAGCTTTATTTCAATCAAAAGATTTTAAAATTCATTTATCTTCAGAATCCAATCTTCAACGTTATATCATTTTTGGGGTACTGTAAGAACCCTTGCGCACTAATTCATGTGATGGCAGAATGTACCAGTTTGCTCGTTGAAGACAAGAAGATGGTACTTTGAGGAATCATTCAATGAGGAGTTTTCATGCTGCTACAGAGACAGACAAGTCATCTGATGAAAAATTCACAAGTGCTGAATTTAATATCTTGCTTGAACATAAATTTAATATAATTAAATCTTTGATTTCGAAATTGGATGATTTGCAAGAACAAGAGAAGGATGAAGAACCACTGCTTATCCTATTTGCCAACTGTAGAAAGAAACAATGCCTTGGAAAGTGTCCACTTAGCGATCTAAAAGTTTGCGAAATTTTCGAGGATGGTCATGCAACCAACCATTACCCATCACTGCCACGATTACGAAAGGTACTCAGGGAATCAAGTAAGGAATCAAATCAACTGCCAGGTATAACCCAAAAGCCAGCACCATTTTATACTTAGAATAATTATTATTTTCCTGAGCAGGTTCCTCATCATGTTTATAATCCTGGAATTTCATGGCAAACTTCTGATCCTCCTCCAATTGAATATCCTAGTTCATGGCTGCAGTGGCCCTCGCCTTGGCCCTTATCCTCAAGCTAGATATATCCATGGCCTCAAGAATCATTTGGATCCTTATCTCTATGGCAATCTTCCATGCAAATTTAATCATATGAGCACCCACAACAACCACAATATATTTCCAACGCACCATTAAGTTATCCTCCTCCATGGTCGCAGTTGCATGTGCAACCTTACCCTAACCCTAGCTCATACCCTAGTCCATACCCTAGACCTAGCCTTAATCCATATCCTAGCCCTTATCTCAACCCTAGACCTAACCCTAATCGATACCCTAACCCTAGTCCAAACCCTAAACCTAGTCCTCATTCAAACCCTAGCCTTAACTCAAACCCTAGACCTAATCCCAATCCAAATCCAAACCTTAGTCCAATCATTAACCAAAACCCTAGCCCAAACCACATCATAAACCCTAATCTAAGCCATCAAGTTTCACAACAGTTTCAAACACCTATTCTTTCTATTGATTCCCATGTTGAACAAAATGCTACATCTTCCATGTTTGGAAAAGGAATGAAGTCGGAAACTTCCCCCATTACTATAGAGCATTCACCCCGAGAAGATATAATTCAAAGAACACCAAAGGAGCAACCTTTCATTGGAACTTGTTCTAAAAATGTTATTGAAACTCAAAACCCTAGAATGTCTCTCAACCATTCTTGTCAATTTGAAAAGCAGATATTTGAGCTTGAACTTGAGATATTTATCTTTTCCCTTTCACCAGATCCCTTATGCCTCCAGGAGAGTGACTATCAAACTGTGGAAGATTTGCATCAGTTGGAAAATCATAAATATATGGATTCCATTGAATCCTGGTTTCGAGCAGTCATCGAGCCATCTTATTTCCTCAGTATTCAGAAACTCTTGGTACCATATCAATTAAAGCAACTGATTTTTCATGCTTTCGTATGTCTTGAAGTCTATTCTTTAAAATTAAGCATGAGTATAATCAGAATTTTTTTACACACATGGCTTCATTGGAAGTACTCGTATACTTGAAAATGAGTCTTTCGCCTCTTAGGGTAAAATAGGGTAGGAGAATAAATGAATAAAGCAGTTATAATGCTATTAGGGTTTTGAATTTTAAATAATGCATGTTAAAACTAATTTTGATCCACATTAGTTGTTAACACACACATTGTGATAGATATTATTGAGTACAATTCGCTCTAATGCCTCATGATTTTGCAAAAAGTAACCACGATTAATCACTCTAATAAGTTGTCCTCGAATATATATTTTCATTTTCCCTTAGAAGGTACTATTGGAAAACCCCTATGGTGGACAACTCTTGTTAAGATCATAATGAGCTATTCATGATAACACTAGCATTCTTAACCCAAAGAATCTTTCAATCATTGTCTGGGATATCCTTAGTAAGTCTTTAGGGTAGACGAATTAGCCAGCAATGATTGGTCATTAAAAAAATTTCACGCCATCCTGTACTCTTAAAGAGTATATTTGTCTCCCCACTTATTAAGTAACTTTAAGGTTAATAATAATCAGAGCTTACAAATATTTAGGGAAGGATAGGAGGTCTCATGATGAGCCGACCTACCACGATCATGAGATCCAACATGCATGACATTACTGCTACTAGTCACCAAGCCAGAGTAATGGCTTTCAGCCCAAAAAGCTGGAAGAGAGGAGGTCTCATCACGAGTCGTCCTGTTAATACATATTACTTCTTGTGAGTGGCACTGCCATCAGCTGGTTACTAATCAGGGACAGTGACCACCATCTAAAAAGTAAAATAAAGATAACTCTGAATCTATATCTAGTAAGTTTGATACTGACATTTTGCTAGGTTAAAATACATCCCTGTCGAGGTTATGGACACCTGCGGGCAGTAGGGCCATGTCTGTGGTATTAAAGTTAACAGCATACTATGATTTGCTTGGTTATCCTTCTCTTTCCCTGAAAACTCATCCTTTTTCTTGGACAATGTTTTTAAGACAATTTGAACATGACGCTTTGAGTTCTATCTTTCAAAAGTCAAGAATCTTTGAATGATGTGGTACCCTTAGTGAAGGTAATCCTTTGCACTAGATTAAGAGGAAATTTATTTTTGAATCTAGATGGCAACGCAACTTAGAGTGTTAAAATAAAGAGGTTGTTGATTGGTATCATAACTCACTTTAATTTCTATGGTATTTGAAGTGATGAAATGTTCAATGATGACTACTCACAAGGTGATGGTTTCCAACAATGCGTATTGATTGTACTTGCCTCTAAATATGTGCTGCATGACCTAGGTACGAGATTGTTATATTAGTTGCAGAAATCTGGTGTTATTCCTCTTTAAACTGCACTTTTTCAACAAAATTTGATTTTTATCATAAGACTTTGGGCATAAAAAAAATAGGGAATTCATTTGGAACAAGGTAACAGGTATGTGCAACACTACTTTCCCCATAATGTCTACTTTTGGTACCTGATCTTGTTTTATCATTTCACATGGTTTTAGTTGGTATTGTACTAGTAATGTTGTGGCTAATGAAAGCATTACAATACATCTATAATCTTCATCCTTACTTGCTAAACTCTTTGCTGACATTTTCCCTACCTTATTTCATCGTCTTATAGTTTTGGCTTGCACGAGGACGTGCAAGAAGTTCAACGTGGGGGGATGTTGGGCTGCATCTTTGTCCAAATTTTTATGGTTATTTATCGAATAGATACATGATCGCACCTAGTATTTTAATCATTGTTTATCCATTATATTGCTAATTAGAGGCATTTATAATTAAATTATAAATTCTTGTTATTAATTAAATTGAATAAATGTTTTTGTGTAATAATATCATTAATAATAAGTTTTCATGCTGGCAGGAGAAGAACAAGTGTGGCACCAACAGTGTTGGAATGCTTCTTGAAATACATGTGTATTACAACAAATAAGAGATGGACACAAGACAAAAGACACCCACATCACAGGAACAAACTTCTGCAAGCACTCCCATGGCTTATCCTAAGTGGGTTGCACCAATACAAGCTCTATATAATTATGGAAAGACACCACCTCCTCCATATGTTACTATGTATTCTCATGGAAGCCTTGGTATGCTTATTAGCAAGATTAATGAAAATGGAAACTAAACAACATTTTGCAAGTGAGGCTATGTTTGGTATTGTTTCTTGGATGCTGGAATTATGGAAAAGGAATAGAATTTGGCAATTTGCAGGTCATATATGAAAGGATATTTGAAACTAAGTTAAATCTAAATGAACTAGGTTTTACATCAATTGAGGAGCTAGTGAACTTCTGGTCGAATATCACTTTATTACTAGACCAGAAGCCTGGCATTGTCTTCCTCCGGACGTCTGCTGAGAATGAGCGCATTGTGAAGATATTTTGGACAGGACTACGTGAAACTGTTTTCTCTGTACTATTGAGCAGTTTTCCTGATGGCATGGATGTTTACAGCTTTCTATGGTCTCTTAATCAATATTATTCTGGAAATTTGAGGGGATTTCTGAAAACTAATGGCTACTTGACCGATGACATATCAGATATTGATACATTTTTCAGAGATGAACAACACAATCCCCAACTGTTTTGCTCAAAATCTCTTCGATTAATTTTTCAAGATATGTTAGATTTTGTGCACCTTGGTTGTCAAGAAGATGGATCACTTGTTGTTAAATTGCGTGGTAAAGACTTTCCCGTGTTGGAATTACCAGATTGTGGTTTGGATATTTTTTCACCAGAGAAAATCTGACCATATTATTTGTTTTCCGAGGAATCTACAACATCCATGGCTAGCCAGACTATGATGCTGAGGGACAAGCCACGAGCGTATGTGGTGACCGATATGCCTAGAAAGAATTAAATAAATTAAAGGTGTAGCAGAGGATCAGTTAAATAATTTTGAGCTATTCAAAGTGACGCTGGCTAAGATCAAGAGAGGAGCAGTAATCAAGTGTGAACTCTTCAAGTTGAGAAAGAAAATAATTGTTGAAGCTGCCTTACGATGCCCCAGTTAGCTATACGATACCTCTGCCAGCAGTGTGTGAGGTCACATTCTTCCAGAACCCAAGACACACCTTCCAGCAATAGCAGCATCCCACAAAAATAGGAACAATTTCTCCAATTTGAGATTATGTTTCAAAACCAATTCTCATTCCGGAAAATTGTAAAACCAATAATCTTCTCTATTTCTTGGTTAAAGCTCTATTTTGCAATTAAAAAATCTATATATATCAGTTTCAGTAGTCGATCAATGGGGAGGAACTAGTTGATTCCATCCATCAATTAGACAAGCGCAGAAGTTAATCCGTTATTCAGAAGCAGAATTTCTCATTTGTAAAAATCGATTTCTCAGATGTAGAGAGGGCATAGAGTGTGAGTCGATCAATTAGATAAAGGGAATTTCTCAGATGTAAAAGTTGACTTTCTCAGACGTAGAATTAAATGAATCTCTTCTGATTTGCAGATCCGGCATCAAAGTTCCCAGCACAATAGTTGTAATGCAACAACAGATGATGTATTTGTTGATTCATATTTGATTCGATGTTCTGATTTAATTTAATAAATTTTGGCTTCTGCATTTGTTTTGTTTTTATATAAGAATTGTAATTTTCGTTTTAAACGTTGAGTTAGTTTACGACTTGCTCCAGGGAGTGGCAAGGATCCACCACAACCTGGAGTCAAGTCCCTCGTCTTCATAGATTTAGGAATTATGCTTTAGTTTAATTTGTAGAATTATATCTTGTTTTGAATTGTTTTTTTAAATAGCATCTAATATGTCCTAATTCTGTACTTAGATCATTATTTTGTTTTCCAAGTCTTGCGTTTGATTCAGGAGTAAGAACATATTTTAATGTTTTGAGTTTTAGTAATGGTTTTCCTTACTTAGTTTCTTTTGAATGTTTTGCAGGTTTAATATCCATTTGATTTGTTTATGCATCTTGAGACCTAGCTTAATAATTAGATTTATTTTCAGTTAGAATGATTCTTTGTTTTTGTAGTGTAATAATTTCCTTGTAAGAGCAATTTTGAATATGGATTTGATTATGCAGGTAGAGAGATCAATTCGAATGCAGCATGATTTAGTTTTAGTTATTGAGTTACATGATTTGATTTTGGAGAGTGAGCTTGTGTTATTGAATGATTTATTTCATTTAGATCACAGTTGTTACACCATTTTTTGGTCATCTAACCTATGATCATTAGATGGGCCCAAGTATAACATGTAAGACCAATTTTACTCCAAGTAAAATTGCTTTCACTATGAAAATAACTTAGTAAATCACCTTTATTAAGTTTTTTATGGTCTAAAAAGGAAACCCCATGGGGAAACATTAAGTAAATCCATATTTATTTGATTTTCCTCAAGGAATAATTAGTTAAACAACAGTTTAATTAATATTCCTGGTTATATTTAACCCAAAACTAGGAAATTAATTAGATAAATCATTATTTATCTTATTATTTTTTAAGAATAATTATTTAAACATTACTTAAATAATATTCTTTGTTAAATATGACTAAATATCCCTTAAATAATTAAATAAATCATTATTTATTTGGTTATTACTATTACTATCTTAAATGATAATAATCATTTATTTATTTATTATTACTTAGTCACATCCTTAAAATAACAAATAAATCATTTATTTATTTATTATTTACAAATAAGGGGATTTGACTCAAGTCAAATTCCTTTTCCCTCCAACAAATATAATAAATATTCCATAAAATTTGGATCTAGATTTGGTTAATAATATTTTAATTATGCACCAATCTCTAGACTAACTCAATATTTTGTTATAAATAGAAGGGTCTTCCCATTCATTTGTCACCTTTTGTTGCCTAAAAATCACTCTGGATCTCAACTCTTGGTTTGGCTATAGATCCATTATCATAGCCATATTTTTCCATTTTTGTCTGGGTTTTCTACACCATCAAGAGAGAGGAATTCTAAATCTGAAGTGCTGAGGAACCCATCCCATTGAGGAGAATAGGGAACACCCTCTTGTGTTTTCCTCCGAGGTGCCCTTAATATAAAACTTCACTGGATATATTCTTGTCTTGTCTATTGGATCTATGGAGTAAATCTTATTTTTCTACTGTTTAATGTCTACTAATGCATATATCTAGATTTTTGCAGCATTTGTCTTGATCATCTAATTGCAGATCTAAAAAAGTTAACAATCATTTCTGCTATTAGGGCTATTTGTTATGCGCAGCTAAAGTGGCCCTTTTTTGTACACCTCGAATCAAGATTCATACTAACAACTGGCGACTCCACACGGGTTTACCATTATGACCGTTGTCATTTTTCTGATCCTTGCATATCCAGCTGCTTCAAACCCTAGGATTTCTCTTCAACCCCTTGTTTTGCTTATTCTTGATGTTGTTTTTAACCCATAAAACCCTAAAACGATAAAAATTCTAACTTCCGCGTGTTTTTGGACCCATTGCACAGGTGACAGACATCAGCCACAGTTGAGACGACAAATTTTTCTAAAAATTTCCGCCGAAATGCCAGAAGTGCACATCGCACTTTTTTTCCCAAAACCTACAACCTGGACCTCAGGATGCACTCTTATATAAAAGTTCGACCTCTCGCCGAAAACGGGTCGAAGCTGAACCTCGACTTTTTGCGGGGATTTTACGAAGGTTGCGGGTTTGTTTGAGCCTGCGTTGGGGTTTTCTAATAGCGATCTCCCCCGTTTTGGACCACAGCTTTTGCTCAGCTAATTGGGAGACTAGCCCTAGGGCCGATGCTATCCACTTTTTGTGGAAGAGTTTTGTTGTTACTGATTGTAATTGCGATCTGTAGGCTCCTTTTCCAAATGCGATGCCTATCCTTCGGATACGCCGAGATCGGCTTGTTATCCATCAAATCTCCTCACTTTTCTTTGTTTGGTTTTCCTTTAGGGTGCACTCCGCTTCCCTCCTGGAGATAGCCTTTCGCCACCTCTTTTTATAGGTATTCTTCCTGCGATTTGTTGTTGTTTGCACCACTTTCCGACGATTTTGTCCTTTAGATCCTGTCCCTTCCCATATCCTATCCCTTCTGACCTTAGATCTATTGGCTGTTTTAGTGTGTTTTGATTAGTTTTTTCACTCACCTATAGACTAGTTGCTGAGAGGCCCACCTTCTTGGGTTTAGATTATTGCATTATTAGCTATTTATTTTATGTTTTGCAGGCCTATATGCTGTCATTTGCAGGTTTATTTACAGCTATACAACAACACTTTTTCTTTTTCTCTACAAATTTTTGGGTTTAAAAATTAAAATTTACACACTTTTGCACACACACCATAAGAGAAAAAGGGCTTGGTTAACACCGCCAAGCAAAGACTCTAAAGCATTGAAACCAATTCAGTCTGCTCCTCTCGCCTTGTTCAACATTGTATTAGTTTAGT
Organism: Pinus albicaulis; assembly: GCA_034641835.2. Taxonomy (NCBI): domain Eukaryota; kingdom Viridiplantae; phylum Streptophyta; class Pinopsida; order Pinales; family Pinaceae; genus Pinus; species Pinus albicaulis. The sequence continues at coordinate 369,618,578 of CM076575.1, forward strand.
CCACCGCACCTCCTTGCCCTTGTCGGTCTCTTTCCTTTGTATTATGTTTGTGTCTGCCGCACCACCAGAAGGCGTTATCTCGAGAGACTTCTTGGCCTCAATCCTCGGTTTTGTTGGAGACCTACTCCTCCACATGGGGTCTGAGTCATTTCTCCGTAGTCCGCACTCTCGACTCTTCTTAAGATCACAGCGGAGTTCTCCTTCACATTTCGCCTTCGATTCCTTTGTCACCTTCACCATGTAGGTGCAGTACCTAATGCGGTGGTAATCCAGGCCCTCTGTTCAGGGGCCTTACCCCTAGAAGTTTCTGCTCTGATTTCCCTACATGCCTCCCACTGAGTTACCTGGCCTCCCAACTTGTTGATTAATAAATGACCCTATACATCATGATGCTAAGTGGCCTGCTATGCCAACAAAGCTCCCTTCAGACATCCCAAATTTTGAAGGTCTTGCTGGAGAAGATCCTTCAAATCATATTCGATCTTTCCACATGTGGTGTTCATCTAATTCCATTACCGATGACTCTGTTCATCTTTAGTTGTTCCAACGAATGCTTACAATTGAAGCTTCTAAGTGGTATGTTGATCAAGCCCCTTCCTCTCATACCACCTTCGCGACTCTAGCCCATGATTTTTTTTCTTATTTCCAGCTTCCCCTTTGTTACGACACTAGTACTGAGTGCTTGACCTCTTTCCATCAATCATTTGTGACCTGCCTATCCGAACATGTTCAGGAATGGCGAAGAAGAAGGAGCTATGTCGAGCCCCTACTTTCGAAGACCGTGTCTACATGGACTGGTTCCTTAGGACTCTCTTTCTGCCTCTCGGGAAAGACATCGCATCACAATTTCCTCAAACCAAAGAAGCCGCTCTCCAAATTGCGTTAAAATATGACCTGATCTATGCTCAGTCAGGTTATGTTTATACCGTCCTACCTGATCTTCCCAGACCTGGTGGTTCCAACGCATTGGGGGCATCTCACATTGCCGACGATATCGTTGGAGCTCTCTTTAATCCGTATGCTCAACCTCCCATGGGCTATGGTTTCTCTCAGGAAGGGGCCAGCTCCTCCGGAACTTTCCCCTCCCGGTAGCATGTATCCAGGATATGGCATGCCTCCTCGTTTTTCCCAACCTATTGTTTACCACACTGCTACCCAACCTCCTTATTATCCGTATCCATAACCTGGTGCTCCAGCTCCTATAGATTATCACCTCCTCCTCCCTTGCCTTCTCAACCCCTGCAACAGCAACCACCACCCCCTCTGGGGTAGGTGTACGCACAACAGGGCACGAATAATCCTCCTACCTCAAAAAGGAAGAGGAAAGGCAATCAAAATCAAGTTGCCTCTGGTAATCCTGGACCTAATCAAGGTAATTCTCCTAACACTACTCAGCCCAAGCAAGATAGGCCTCTTTTTATGAACAAGCCTTGTTCTTGTTGTGTTTGTATTCCTTCTCCATTAAATTTATCCTCCTTACCTAAATCGGCTTGACTATGGGAATCTCAAGCAACATTTAGAGGACAGCAAGCCATCCCTTCCATTCCTCCTAGTCCTACACCTAGTCGACTAGATGTGTATATGAGTCCGCCTCAATAAAAGGGTTGTAGCTCCCAGGCTCACAACCACCTGAGAAGAAGGACAGTATGCTCATCCTAACTTCCATCGAGTTTCCCCCAATTGCAAGGATTTTCCATGATGTCTCTGATCGTAGCCCAGACCTTCTCCTGGCCCTTCACTGGGGCCTCACAACGCCCCTTTACCCTCCTGGGACGGTTCCTCCCGGCCTCAACCATCTTGGCGTCATCCCGCCTAGTCATTACCCCTCTAATCAGATACCTTTCCTCGCTCCCCCACCAGGAGTGTACACAGTACCTGTTATGGCCACCCTCTCTCTTCCTAACCTGACCCTTGGGATTCCCATCTGGTACCTCGATCCTCCAGCCACTACCCTTCCTGGTCAACCTAAACCTTATCTCACTTTGACCTTGGTTCAGCCAGTCCTTATGACTTCTCCCACTGCAACAGCACCTCATTCACCTCAACAGGAACCACCTCCTGTTGTGACCGCTTCGGGTAAGAAGGGAAAAGCTCGCAAGGGGGAATCAAAGGACAAGGCTACCCTGACAAACCCTGCCCCTTTTTTGCCTTCAAAGCATACCATCCAGTGTGCTTTGTGTGATGTTGTTGGCCACGCCACCCATACTTGTCTAGAATTGCCTCACCTCAAGTCCATGGTCAATGAACCGTTTCCAGAATTTGATATCCCAGAGGTATATGTCACTATACCCGATTCAATCCCGAAACTCAAACCATTGAACACAAATCACCCCTGCACTTTGTGTGATTTCCATGGTCACTACACTCACCTTTGTCCTTTCCTTGAAGAGTATCGTTCCTCTTTAGAAGCCTTACACTAATTTGAGGCCGAGTGCAATGAGTCACCTGCTCCCTTATTTTTGCATCTGGCTTTAGCAACACCCAAGGAAAAATATGCTCCCATTAACATTTACCCTTATGATGTTGAGATAATGGGTCCTTGGTCGGAAGTCCACGATGAGACCTCCCATGATGTTTTGCCTGACCTCCCTTCAACACCCTCCCTAGTCTCAACATCGGTATATCCTTTGTCTACTCACTCTTTTGTCACCCCTTGTGATGATGCACATGAAAACATCTCCTCTCATGATCAGGAGTAAGGTCGCTTCACCGTGTCAGGTGGTCTTTCTTCCATCAGTCACCCCATGAAGACATTATGGAAGCAGCGACTATTCTTGAATTTATCTATCCCCCCTTACATCGAATTCATGCATTAGAACCACATGCACCTTGTGGCCATTACATTGACACCCAATGTCTGGGTAAGGGGGCACCCATATTTGAGAGACCAGGAGAAGCAGTTCTCCACCACTCTCCTAGTGAATCTAGTCATGTCGACTCTAGTCCCATTATTCTTCCACATGTAGGATAACCTCTAGAGTCCCATTTCATTTCAAGATCACTATAGGGATGATACCCCTCATCATTCCTTCATATTTTATCAATAACCCAGTCTCATAGACATTGTGGTTGACCAAAATATGAGCTTTCTGGGAGAACATCAATTCGTTATCCCCAAGTCCTACCTTTGGGATAGCAACACCATGTATGCCAACCCAGAAACATAAAGTCCATTTGATTGATATATATGCAGTACCAAAAGAGATTGGTAATCGTCTATTTCCTTTCTCAAACTGCATAACCATACCAAAATGAAGTGGCACATCACATCATTAAAATGTTTTTATATTTCCCTTTTTCTAAATACATTTTGGCATGTCCATAACATGCCTAGGGGCACCAATACCCATCAACTATAAAATCTCAGATATTAGCCCATAACAACACTGAAATCCCCTTTCTCTAACATGTCGCACTTTCCAGGTCATTCCCTGGGATAGGTAGCAGTTTTCTGCCTAGTACCTACTACCCAGGTCATAGAACAAAGCCCAAGAAAGTACGACCTGGCCTGTTCATGAGCCCCGGGTACCCAAGTTGAAATTTCAACTAACTAAAATGAAAAGTAGGATGAAGCATCTTACCCAAAACTTTCGAATATAAAATTCCAAAAATCGGTTTATCCGCTACAACCGCCGCAATATTTAAGGCCTCCTCTCCTCACGACATTCACCACAGCTCCACTGGCACATAAGTGAATCTGGAAGGAAAATTCCTTATTAAAAGAAAACCCCTTATTTTTCTTTCACTTACTGCGATGAAACCGTAGCTCAGTTTGATGAACCATCTCTACCATTGGAAAAATCCCACCAAGCCCTCAAATGGGTATCTATTAGCTTTTTGATTAGATACTTCACCAGGGCACATTTTGTCCAAGAAGTGCCACTTCACCCTTCCTCAAAATCAAATTTCTTCACGTGCAACACTCGTACCAGGGGCACCATGTTGCCTCCATACTTTTCCACACTCGTGTTGACTTTTGTCGTGAGTTGCCATCTTGTACTCATGCCTTTATGGTCCCCATTGGACCCTTTTCTTGTGTGGCAGCACCATCGAGTCACCCTTGTTTAGATCATCCGAGTTGAGTCATCATTGCTTTCATGGAGTCTATCCCGAGTCCCCTTGCACCCCGCTATATTCCTCCATCCTTCATTGCTTGGTCCCTCTCTCGTGTCGCTCGTTATGGCCTTCAGTCCCACTATCCCCTATCCCCCATGATATTGTATCAGTCACTGCCAGGTCATCCATGTTGTTTATGCTCTAACAAGGGAAGTCGTTCATTCGCAACTCACTTCCCCCCATTTCACCATCATAATTGGTGTCAGTCTGTCAGTCACTCTACTATTTTCTCTCTTGCCTTAGTTGAGGATCCCTTATTGCCTCACCTATGGCAGACCTCCTTCTGTCAACATCAGCTCATTCATTCCAGAAGACAGGTCTAGAGGGAGGTGTACCTTGATTCCAGCTTCCACTCTTGTTCGGTGCCTCGGATCAGGAAAAGGGACTCCTCATAGCCATTTGACTTGATTGTTTCTCAGCTCCAGCTCCTTTTCAGCATGATCGAGATCCATATACTCGATAGTCCAATGATGCAGCAGCTGACATCAGTGATTCCCAGGTGTCTGTGAGATGTCTCAGCCCTCATAAGGGGGTGGCCCTACAGGTAGCCCCCCACACACTCAGATGACCTCTTCATTACAACATTCAATGTACCTCCATAAATTTTATGATGTGGGCCTCAGCCGCTTGCAGCGCCTTTTGTTTGCATGTATCAGTCATATTTTCAGAGCCCTTTCCTGTTTTCAGGGGCATCTGGGTTGTATTTATATCTCATGTACTCAGATATTATTGTACAAGTCCTGGATGTTATCCCAGGCACAATATGTATGTGGGATTCGTTATCGTGTTGTTTATCTGGCTCATTTTTATGCTAGCATTATGTCGTCTCATGTTTTTTCGGACGCATTATTGTTTGTACTATTGCCTCGGTGGGCATAGGTATGCCTCCCCCACCGCCTATAGCAGGTACTCACTTATCAAAAAGACTTCTCGCACCTGCAAGTCACCTCCTCTGGGTCTAGTTCTTTCAGCACTTTGGTCTACCCTACAATCCTCTCTCTTTGACTTCCCCTTCGATGTCTAGCGATTGAGTTCTTACAACATACTTCGGTCATATGATTAGCTCCTAACGCTCGCACGCTGGGGGGAAATCTGTTACACCATTTTTTGGTCATCTAACCTATGATCATTAGATGGACCCAAGTACACCATGTAAGACCAATTTTACTCCAAGTAAAATTGCTTTCACTATGAAAATAACTTAGTAAGCCACCTTTATTAAGTTTTTTATGGTCTAAACAGGAAACCCCACGGGGAAACATTAAATAAATCCATATTTGTTTGCTTTTCCTCAATGAATAATTAGTTAAACAACAGTTTAATTAATATTCCTGGTTATATTTAACACAAAACAAGGAAATTAATTAGATAAATCATTATTTACCTTATTATTTTCTAAGAATAATTATTTAAACATTACTTGAATAATATTCTTGGTTAAATATGACTCAATCTCCCTTAAATAATTAAATAAATCATTATTTATTTGGTTATTACACAACCATATCCTTAAAATGATAAATAAATCATTTATTTATTTATTATTTTTTAACCATGATAAATAAATAATTTATTTATTTATTATTTACAAATAAGGGGATTTGATTCAAGTCAAATTCCTTTTCCCTCCAACAAATATAATAAAATATTCCATAAAGTTGGATCTTGATTTGGTTAATAATATTTTAACTATGCACCAATATCTGAACTAACTCAATATTTTATTATAAATAGAAGGTTTTTCCCATTCATTTGTCACCTTTTGTTGCCTAAAGATCACTATGGATCTCAACTCTTGGTCTGGCTATTGATCCACTATCATAGCCATATTTTTCCATTTTTGTCTGGGTTTTCTACACCATCAAGAGAGAGGAATTCTAAATCTGAAGTGCTAAGGACTTACAAGAACCCATCCCATTGAGGAGAACAGGGAACACCCTCTTGTGTTTTCTTCCCAAGTGCCATTAATAAAAATTTCATTGGATATATTCTTGTCTTTTCTATTGGATCTATGGAGTAAACCTTATTTTTCTATTGTTCAATGTCTTCTAATGCATAGATCTAGATTTTTGCAGCATTTGTCTTGATCATCTAACTGCATATCTGAATATATTAGAAGTCATTTATGTTGTTAGGGTTGTTTGTTATGCGTAGCTAAAGTGGTCTTTTTTCGTACACCTCAAATCAAGATTCATACTAACAACAGTCGTTGAATTCAAGGTTATCATAGATTATTTGCAATGATATTTTTAATAGGGTCTTTTAAGTGTTATTTATACATGAAGAAAAGTAGTTTTCTTTTAGAAATAGTTAGACTTGTCTTTTGTTAATTTAAATTTTGAATTTTTTATCAAGAGTGGTTTAGATAGTTAGCTTAAGGTGTGAATTTATAATGTGTGTCTTTTGGTTATCTCAGGCTTAGTTTCAAGTGTTAGTTTCTAAGTTAATGAGAGGAATAATTAGATTAAGGTTTTCAAGATATCATAGGGGATTTAAATTCGAGTACGAGAATGATTGAGGATTGTCTTGAATTTCATTATAGTTTAATTGCATTATGGAGTTTGCACTGAACGAAATTGGTTAAGTAGGTTTCCTTTTCAGGATTGCTTGTTTGCCAGCAATTGTGTGTTTCATTTCATCACCTAATTTATCATTAATAAGGAAACTCATATACTCTGATCAGTAAGCTGAGCCAATAGGCAGTACAACTCACGTTTACGACTCCCGGATTGATAATTAATATTAAGAGGTTTAATCCGACAATTAAACCGCCCAACGAGAATTTGGAATCATCGGTGGACGCTGGGTTTGGTGCGCGGCCAGAGATGAAACCACCCCCGCCTCACCTCCTTTGGCTCTAAAGATCCTACAAACCAGAAATGAGGAGTGGAGACTTAGAAGTCATGCCATCTGGATCAATGCGGGGGACGAAAATACTAAATTTTTTCATCATTATGCCAATGGTAGAAAGGCTATTAATACCATCTGGGAGCTTGATAATGAGGATGGCACAAAAGCCTCTACTTTTTCTCATCTAGCCCAAAAAGGCATCAACCATTTCAAGGAGATCTACAAGGCACCCCCCCAACCCACCCTGGCAAGAATTATAAAGGTGGCATCTCTATTCCCCAGGTATGTTGATGAAGCGGTAGAGGATGATATACAGCAACCTGTTTCTAGCCTTGAACTTGAATCCATTCTTAAGTGGTTCAAGAAGGACAAGATCCCTGGACCTGATGGTTGGGCGGTGGAATTCTATCTTGCTTTTTTTGAATTATTGGGCCATGATATCTTGGAAGTTGTGGAATAAACGCATAAATATAGACGCTTATATGATGCTTTCAATGCCACATTTATTGCTCTCATCCCCAAAAATGATCACCCCGCATCTTTCAACGATTGTCGTCCCATTTCATTATGTAATTGCATATATGAGATCATGGTCAAGATTATTTCCAATAGATTGAAACCAATCTTATCTACTTACATATCTCCTGAACAATTTTATTTTCTTGAAAATAGACATATCCATGATGCCATTGGCATTGCTCAAGAAATTCTTCATTGTATGCACACTAAACTCATCAAAGGCATGATTCTACATATCTCCTAAACAATTTTATTTTCTTGAAAATAGACAGATCCATGATGCCATTGGCATTTCTCAAGAAAGTATTCACTCTATGCACACTAAATGCATCAAAGGCATGATTATTAAGATAGATTTGGCTAAATCTTTTGACCAAGTAAGTTGGCTCTACATCCGCATGTTCCTCACCCATCTAGGTTTTCCCTTACAAACTATCAATTGGATCATGTACAGCATCACTATTGTATCTTACAGCATTCTTATCAATGGGGCAGCGACCAATTTCTTTCATGCAGAGCGGGGACTTCGTCAAGGGTGCCCCCTATCTCCCCTTTTGTTCCTATTGGTTATGGAGGGGCTTAGCAGATGCATTCTTGATGAAACCTCTAGAGGCAGATTGAAAGGAATCAAACTATCGGAAAATTGTGTTCTCACTCATCTCTTATTTGTTGATGATATTATACTCTTCCTTAATGGGTCCCTTAGCGACTCCACGGTGATCAAAGCTATTTTGATTCTTTTCTGTTCTACCACAAGTATGCAATGCAATAATCATAAATTCACAATGACCTGTCATGGCTGCACTCCATATGAATTATATTATGCACAGCAGAGATTCCCCTTCAATATTATCAGATTTGAGGACATCTTGAAATACTTGGGATTTTTTCTCAAACCTGTGAACTATAAAATTGTTGATTGGAATTGGCTCATTTCTAAAATTAAAAAAAGTTGAACAATTGGTGCCATCGCTGATTGTCTAGAGTTGGTCGGCTAACATTGATCAAAGCAGTCCTAGAGGCCACTCCTGTTTATTGGATGTCATTAGCCTGGATCCCAAAAGGCATTCTCCACAAAATTCAGAAAATCTTTAGGCGCTTTCTTTGGTTGGGTGCAAAAGAGGGACATACATTTGCCTGGACTAATTGGTCTCGTATTGCTATACCTAAGAGATGGGTGGCTGGGGCATCAAAGATCTGTAAAAATTTTCACTTGCATTAGCTGCCAAGCTTGGGTGTACATTACTAACCAGAAACAATCTATGGACTAGGGTGACAACACAGAAATACATTTATCCGCTCTCCCCCATAGATTGGATTCGGACTCCACTAGAATTCCACTCATCTTCCTCTACTATCTGGCAAGCGATAACTATAGCTATCAGGTTCATCAAGGATGATCTGACCTAGAAAATAGGCAATGGTTGCAAGATCCAGATTGGTCTTGATTGATGGGTTGGGTTCAGGAATGCTCATCTTCTCCCGCGGGCACTCATCGTATTCCTCAACCAAGCAAGTTACTAAACACTTAACCAGATTGCCCTAGAGGAACGAACAACACTCTTTTCTCAAGTTTGGATGGATCATCAAGATTTAGGAATACAACCACAGTGGACTGCAAATTGGATTTCATATCTGGATGTTATGTATGACACCCATGTTCATTTAAAGGATTGTGAAGATGAAATCATTTGGACTATATCAAAATGGGGTCGGTATACACCAAAAGAATGTTACACCCATATCTATCCGGGTAACAGACCTGATTTACTCATCCCTTGGTGGCGTTATCTCTGGAAACTTAAAGGCCCAGCCAAGGCTCAAGTGCTCATGTGGTGCATTCTCACCGACAAAATCCCCACTGGTGCTAATTTGCAGAAAATATCTTTTTCCAGACCACACAGGTGTTCACTTTGCAAGAATGAGGTAGAAGATACCAAGCATCTATTCCTAAATTACACTATTGCACTCAAACTTTGGACTATTGTACTCTCATCTATCCATATTAATTAGCGTTGAACTGTTATCTCACTTACTGAGGCATGGGAACAATGGTGGATCGCTGTAAATCCCATCAAACTTCGGAACCTTCCCATTCTTATCTACTGGAACATATGGATGGCTCGCAATCGAACCATTTTCCATGACACCCCTCACCATTGGCCCTCATCCGCTGCACATATTCTTTCCATTTATCACTTTATCCCTGATGACACTCCTCCTTGCCATTGCATTATCACCCCCAAGATCATTGACCACTCACTCCCTTGGGCATACTTTGATGGCTCTACACAGACTCATGGTTGTGGTGGTGGGTTTATTCTTCATCTCTCTATTCATCATTCATATAAATTCAAAGTTGGACTTGGCTGCGGTACCAATAATTTTGTTGAACTATCTTGTCTCTTATACATGCTTCAGTTCGCCATCACTAAAGAAATACATGCACTTCAAATTTTCAGGGACTCCAAGATTGTCATTGACTGGTTTTCTGATCTATCGTCATGTCACACACATACACTTCAGAATATATTGGCTGAAACTCTTATGCTCAAAGCTCATTTTGATCATATTTCATGTCGGCACATTTATAGGGAGAGCAACTCCATTTCCGACCTCCTTTTCAAGGAGACAATGCACCTATTGACAGCGCACATAGAGGTACAGGAACAAAACGATCATGCATACTACCAGTACTTTCATAGGCCATTTTTTCCTGCACTTGGGCGGGGGGCCAGCCCCGATAGATTGGATAGTAGAACTTTATTCACATTTTTTATTATAACATATAATGTATATACTTCAACTGACTCCATATGGAGAATGTCTTTTGTATCACTTTTTGAACACTCGAACACATATAGCGGATGTATTTATTTTTCTGAATGCTTACAACACTATCTATTTCGCAACTACTATATGATTTGCATATTCTCATGCATCTACAACATGTAACTCTTACTTTTCATAATAAAAGTTACGATTTTTCCCTGGGAAAAAAACCTATGGATTTGAACCAGAATTGGTTACAAAACCTTTTGTATATAATTGTAAAGACTCAAAGGCACAAACAGTGAAAAATGAACATTCTTAGATAAGACATTTGATTTTGTAAGCCTACAGGCATATACAGAGAGAGAGGAAGAGAAAAGGGCCATGTAAAGGTAGATCAATCCAAAGCTAGATTGTAAAACATGTTTTTATTTGTATCTGTACATTTGTTTAATGAATGAGGAAATTGAATTCATTGTGAATGTGTGTCATTTATGTTATGTCTTTGAGTGATCCATAATAGAAAGAATTCGATATCGGTGTATTAATTCTAGCTGAGTTGATTGTATAAGTATTTCGAGTGATAAAGGACTTATGGTTGGGTAGAATACGTGTGATTCCAGTCTAGAAGAATTAATTAATTTGAAGATAGCGTATGGAAGTAAATTTATGGAGATAAATTATGTACGGTCGAGTAATTCTGATTCGGATAAATAAGACCGAGAGTTTCTGTATTCAGGTTTGAAATGGTGTGAAAGAAACAGAGGAAAAGCTCAATATAGATTCGCATTGGAGAAAGTTGGACAAGGAGAAGCAATGCAGAGAAGATTGTGTTGCAGAGCAATGTCAGTATAAATAATAGAATTTCACCAAAGACCAAATCACAAAGAAAAATTCAAAAGGATAGATCAACGCCTTTAAGGACAGAGGAAAAGTGCGGGAGAGATTCACATTGAATAAACCTAAATAAGCTAAGGAGGAGTCACGGAAGAAGATAGAGGAACAGAGTGGCATAAAGCAGAGGAGTTGACGGAGGCAGAGAACACTTAGAAATTTCCAGATAGGTGAATGGATTGCCACGATTAGATTAAGGAAATAGATCAACGACGGACAACAAGTCAAGATTTTTCACTTCGTGAAAGATAACAGATAGTGCGAAGGACTTCACGAGGTAAGAAGGATAACTTGTGATGCGGTAAAGTCTGATAGTTGTGATGCGGTAAGGGGAGATACCACGTGTCGACGGAATGCAACTTCACAAATCACATGAATTAAAGTTTAGCATTAAATAGTTCGCAAGGAAAAAGGTTTTGATTGTGATGTGAAGCGGAAAGGACAGAATTTGCGATATGATGGAGCACTCACATGTCATAAAGGCACATTATCACTTATCGCTGATCTTATCTTTTAGCGTTATTGGTAAGTGTTTAAACTTGTGATCAAGAGATTGCAATGAAGGTATGGTGGATGCTCCAGCAGAGTATTATGTGCACATGTAAAGAGGTTTGGTTTACGTGTGGGTTGTTTAAAGTGAAAGCGATGTTAATCGCATAAAGTATGTATGTATGAAATATTTAATCCGCCTCGTATATGTTATAACTGTTGCATGTGTAAAGGAGTAACTAGGCCATAACCACAGGTCCAAGGTTTTTTTAATGTGAATTCAATTATGATATAAGGTTTGGTGAAGGGCGGTAATGATTAAAGTTAAATTTTAAATTATTAAAACCCGAGAGTCACTTAGGATTGAAAGCTTCTGCGTGCATTTGTTATTTATAAAGGTGAACCTCAAAATTAAATAAGTTTTATTGTGGGGTTAATTCCGCTAACCTCGCATGTGTTGGTATTTTGGTTAATTGAGACCATTAGGTTGCATCATTTGGTATCAAAGCAGAGTAAAATATCTTTTGGGGGGAAATCAGAACAAGCAGAGTTTTGATGAAGATTGTAGAGCTAAACTATGCAGAAGAAATTGATAGCAAAGTTGAATGAGATTCAGCGTGATTGTGAATCAGAGGAGAAGAGTCATATTATAAATCTGAAAAGGTGGAGACAAGTACAGAGAAAAGTCAAACAACAAAATCTGACAAAGGGATGGTTGTTTTCTTAAGAAGGATGAAGATCCATTCGAATGTGAAGAGTGGAAGAAGACTGCTTGTGAAATCATGTAGGTAGTGTTTTAAGTTAACTTTGATTTGAGTTTTACAGGTTGCAGACAAAGGAGAAATATCTCAGCAAAGAAAACAAGAGGAAAGTTGCAAAGAAAAGAAGAACCATTTGTGTTCTTGAAGGCGAAGAAAAGTGAATACTCTGAAGAAACGTGGAAAAGAACCTAAATGTTCCTGTTGAAGGTTGGATAGAGAGGACAAGAGTGTTCTCAGAAGAAAGTAGAATTGCAGAAGCCAAGGAGCAAAGGAGTTGCTCAAATAGAGGTTCTAGAGATAGAGAACCAGTGTTACCAAAAAACCAAACTCAAAGGAGAGAAGGCTTGGTGAGGTACTTGCAGTAGGTATGGAGACTTGTTGAGAAGGAGAGGCTTAGTGCAGTTCACAAGTGAAGAGATTCAGTTCACAAGAGACAGGAGAATGACTAGAAGCCACAACAGAAGAAGAGAGAAGAAATATGAAAAGGTAAATAACATAGAGAACATAAGTCAAGAAGAGAATGACGGAGAGAAAGCTGAGATAAATTTCCAAATTGCATTGTTGATGGATATGTTGCAAAGATTGGACTATGAGAAAGAAAGTGAAGTGGCATAGGCTACAAGAGAAGGGAAATCAGCAGGTGGATATGCAGCTAATACAGGAGCTGACGAATCTTGAGCATATAATGAATGTTCAATTGAGGGTAGAGAAGCTCGAAGGAGTTGAGCTACAGCAAAAGAAAGTTGTTGGAGAATAACAAGTTCTTTGTGAACTTGAAGATGGAGCAATGGTGTCTGAAACATCAGTTGGGGATACTAAGCCTTATGATTTTTAAATTAACAATTTGTGTGTGCTTACAGGTGTAAGACATGATGATGGACAATCTTTGGGTATTGTCAAAGAAGAGGAAGCAGAAAGACAAAATCTGAATTATGTTTCAAAGAAGAAGGATGGGAGAGTAAGGTCTCATGAGGAAGCTTATACATAGTTGAAGGAAGATATTGCTTTACAACATACTGATAGAGTTGTAAGAAGAGGAAGTTTGGCTTATATTGGTAGCCAAAAGCAAACAAAAGAAGTTTACTTTTGTAAAACTGAACAAGGTATTTTCTTTGATGAAGAAAGTGAAGATGTGAAATAAGGACAAGATGAAGATCTTGTGAGATGTTTGATTGTCATGGGCAGCCAAAAAGAAGAAAAACTATTGGAGACTATTATGAGAAAGGCCAGAGATGACTTTATACTTTTTAAGTGTAAAGAAGATACTAGAGTACTAGAAGAGTTGTTGAGAGAGCCTAACAGTGAAGAGGAAATTACAGCCAAAGGAAAAGAGATGTGTATAACATCTAAGGAGACTGAGGTGAGTTTAAATTGTCAAATTTTTGATGTATTTGCAAGTGATGAAGAAGATACAAGCGAAGCTATAATAAAATAGATGGAGGACATATTCTCTTTTTAAGGTAAGAGTGAGGTTCAAAGGCAGTATGAGGATGAACAAGTTTTTGTATACAAAGACAATAACAATGAAGGAGAATGGAATTATAATCAACAACTGGAAGAAAATTTTATTACATTCAGGGGGTCGAAAAGCAGTTTACTTTGTGAAAGTGAATTTGCAGATATTGAACAGAGGTTGTTTGGAGACGAGACAAAAGTTCAGAAGTGACAAGAGGGTAATGATGTAAGGGTGGTAGTAAGAATCCAACAACTTCAAAATGAAAGTAATAAACAATAGTTTGAAGTTGAGTGGATAGAGTGCAGCAACAATTGGCAGAGTGAGTACCAATCAAAAGATAACTGGACATGGAGATTGAAAGGATAAGAAAGTTGATGATGAAGGTGTCTCAGAAGAAGACAATAGCAAGAAATCAAAGCAGCAAGAAGAGAAAGACAGCAGCAGACTGTGAGAGCATAGATAGTGGGGCAATGCAACATAAAGTATGGAGACCTGGAGAACAACAACAAACAACAGCAGCAACCAAAGACAGATTACAGAATAAAGTATGGGATACAGGAGGACAAAGATTGGAAGCACATAATCTGGAGATCATGATTATTTTCTACCTTGGGAGTCTGATGCAGGAGCATCATGGTTCTGAAAATGTGTACATTTATTAGAATCTAAGGGGTCTTGTGTTTTTCAAAAGAGTGGTTTTCATAAGTATTTAATTAAGATAATTTTCAATATTTTGAGTGATTTAGATGATACATTTCGAATAGGATTTAATTAAATATTGAGAGGCATATTTTTAAATGTTCTCGAATGTAGGAGAACATGAGTGATTGATGAGTGATTAATGAGTGATTGATGAGTGATTGGTGTGGATTGAGATATTATGAAATATTGTAAGACTTAGATTACAAAGTAGTTCATGATTTATGAAGGATTTTTAGGATTTAGTTTAATGTTGAGATCTCCAAGGGATAAAGAAGAGATTTTAGGAACTACTTGAGGACTTAGAGGATTCTTAGGATTTGGTGAGTAACCTATGGATTTGAACCAAAAATGGTTACAGAACCTTTTGTATATAATTTTAAAGACTCAAAGGCACAAACAGTGAAAAACGAACATTCTTAGGTAAGATATTTGATTTTTTAATCCTACGAGCATATATAGAGAGAGAGGAAGAGAAAAGGGCCATGTAAAGGCAGATCAGGCCAAAACCATATTGTAAACAATTTTCTTGTATTTGTACATTTATTTGTTTAATGAGAAATCAAATTCCAGTTTGACTGTGTGTCATTTATGTTATGTGCTGAGTGATCCGTAATAGAAAGAATTTGATATCGGTGTATTAATTCTAGCTGATTGTATAAGTATTTATGAGTGATAAAGGACTTATGGTTGGGTAGAATCTGAGCCAATTCCAGTCTGGGAATTAATTAGCTGAGAATAAAGCTTATGGAAGTAAATTTGTACAGATAAATTATGTACAGTCGAGTAATTTTGATTCGGAGAAATAAGACCAAGAGTACTCTGTATTCAAGTTCGAAATGGTGTTAAAGAAATAAAGGAAAAGCTAAATAGAGATTTGCATTAGAAAAGTTGAATGAGAAAAGGAGAAGCAATGTGGAGAAGATTGTGTTGCAGAGCAATGACAATATAAAGAGCAGAATTTGAGCAAAGACCGAAGCACGAAGAAGAATTCAAAAAGAGATTAATACCTTTAAGGACAGAGGAAAAGTGCAGGAGAAATTCACATTGAAGAAACTCGAATAAGCTAAGGAGAAGTCGCAAAAGAAGATAAAGCAACAGAGCGACATAAAGCAGGGGAGTCAACGGAGGCAGAGAACGCTTAGATATTTCCAGAGAGGTAATCGGATGGCCATGATTAGATCATAGGTTAAAGAGGAATAGATCAAGGGTGGACAGCGAGTCACGATTTCGCACTTCGCAAAAGCTAATAGATAGCGCGAAGGACTTTGCAAGGTATAAAGGATAACTTGCAATGCGGCAAAGTTTGACAGTTGCGATGCGGTGAGGGGAGATACCACGTTTCGATGGAACACAACTTCGCAAATCACATGAATTAAAGCTTAGCATTAAATATTTTTCAAGGAAAAAGGTTTTGATTGCGATGCGAAGCGGAAAGGACAGAAGTTGCATATGATGGAGAACTCACGTGTCATAACGGCGAATTAGCGCTTATCGTTGATCTTATGGTTTAGCGTTATTGGTAAGTGTTTAAAATTGCGATCAAGCGATTGCGATGAAGGTATGGTGGACCCTCCAAAAGAGTGTTATGTGCACATGTAAAGAGGTTTGGTTTACATGTGGGTTGTTTAAAGGGAAAGTGATGTTGATGGCATAAAGTATGTATGTATGAAATATTTAATCCGCCTCGTATATGTTAAAGGAGTAAGTGGGCCATAAAAATAGGTCTGAGGTTTGTTTAATGTGAAGCCGATTATGATATAAGTTTTGGTGAAGGGAGGAAAAGCTTAAAGGTAAATTTTAAATTATTAAAACCCGAGAGTCACTTAGGATTGAAAGCTTCCGCATGCATTTATTATTGAAAAGGTGAAACTCTTAATTAAATAAGGTTGATTGTGGGGTTAATTCCGCTAACCTCGCATGTGTTGGTATTTTGGTTAATTGCAACCTTTAGGTTGCATCATTTTTTTAGCATTTTCTTTCCCCGGGAAAATCTTGTGTTGTGCGATTGATTTACTTCTTTCTATTACTTGCATGTGATTGAGCGATCGTGATTTATATTCCACAAATATTGTAGAACGATTCAATATCTTATTTTAGTACATTGCATAATCGGATTGGATACATTGGTGTAATTTTTACACTATCTTGATAACTTCCCCATTTAGTTTGTGGATCTTAATACTATGATCCTTCCTATGCCACCTACATAGCTTCATGAATTTGTTTGCCTTCGAGGAACCCAAATTTCTCCTTAGAGATATATTTGGATAGAATAGGCTTTTATTGAGACAATAACTTTGGTTATTATTTTATATATGCAATTACATAATTATATGGATCGATAATCATCCATTTGTCATTGATTGTTCCCATTTTGGATAAGGGCGATGGAAGTGGTGTTAAAGGCTATCAAAATTATGCCCTCCCTCCTAGATTCTGTAACCACTCTTCATAAATATTTCCTAAGGATATCATGAATGCCCAAGAATAACTTAATTAACCAGTTTTTTGAGCCCAAAATTTTGTCCCTTTCAAGGGAGTGTAAGACCATTTTCAATTATGCCTCGGAAATATCCTCCATAAGAGACCTATTGTCCTCCTCCTCTACAAATATGGGGAAGGCTTGAACCACAGAAATTACTTCAGCAATGGATGTCCCCTTGACTGCTTTAAAGAGGTCTGGAAAACAGTTTTTCCCTAGCAATTCCAAATCATGGAAGCTTGGAATTTATCTTCCCTCCATATCCTCCAAGTTCCATTTAATGTTGCACACGTTACACCCTTTATAATAGGCTTGGAAGAATATTGTGTTTTCATCTCCTTTTTGTAGCTAGATCGCCCTGCTTTTTAAGTATCTAATTTTCTTCCTGATCTACCAATAGGGATATCATTCTACCCTCCAAATAGATCACCTCCTCCCTAGTACCAAGTTCATTAAATCCTTCACCCTAGAATTATAAATAGACCGACGCTTCTACTCTAATTCTTTAAGCTCATTTTCCTCCTCTTATCTTTTTCTTGAATTCTCATTCCTTTGTTATAAATTGTATGTTTTGATTATTTTTTGAGCTCCCCTCATGTGACTCGGACTCCTTCAAATTCTATTTTACCATATCGATGATTGCATCCTCTTTTAACTAGGAGGAGTTCAATTTGAATGAACTGGTTGGCTTATCTTCAATTCCTCTTACTTTCAAAAAAATAGGGAGTGCTCAGACTCCACTCCATTCCCAACCCATTGTCTTACCAGTTTAAATTTCTCGATCAAATATTATGAATTCAAGAAACGATTCAACCTTTTGGCAATTCACTCTGCACCAACCCTATGTCTCCATAAAGTAGCTTTAAGCTTGACCGGTTCGATGTCCACAAGCCTAGAGAGAAGAAAATTGTGATGGAAGGAATAAGATAAGATATATGTTCTAGCTCTCGACTCCTACACCTCTGAAAATCCAAATGAGAAATTGAGTTCCCCCCCAATTATCACCCTATATAAACCCACAAATTTGGCAAGTCTTGTGTGCCACTAAATGGCTAGACCTCCTGAGAAACCTATAGCATCGAGTCCAATAAAAACCCATCCTTTGATGGTAGATTCCATAGCCTTTGACTCAACCTCCCCAACTCCCATTTTTTCTTGTAACATAATCAATGTTAGCTAATTTACTTCAATTAATATACTCAGGGCACATTTTTTAGAAGGGCATTCCAACCCCTTGCTATTAAAAAACGTGATTTATGCAATGAACGAGATTTGTATATGTAGTGGAATATTTCGAATATTTGGAATATAAGAATGTCCATCATAGGATGAGTTATATATTTATACAATAATGTTTGAATATTATAAGTGATATGAGATATGATATGATGATATAGCTACAAATGAGGGCCCACTTATATACCTAGGCAGGTGCCCCTTCATGAACGGTCATTTCCTTTGATTCATAACTCTTCAGTGACTAATTATTATTAGGTTTATCATTATTTGTATTGTTTTATATATTATATTCATAACATTTCCTTCGTCTTCACAAAGATTTGTCCTCAAATTTTATCGCTGATAAGGTGTATCATTTGTTTCTTTGTTTTTAATCTATTCGCATCTTTTGAAGTTCTTCGAGTTGTCATATTTGATGATACAAGATGATATGATCCTCTGAGTGATTAAATAATTTCGAATTGAGAAGGGATATGACCATCCTAAATCAATCTTATATTGAATTTTGCAATTATCTAATAGTTGAGATAAATCGTTATTGGAAGACTGGATTTTGCAGACATCATTATTCTTTAGAACACAAGTATGTTTTTTTTTTTTTTTAGCGATATGGATTTGCAGACTGGTTGAGAGGTGTGCTTTATGATTTGGGTGTCTATAAGGAGTTCTTGTGATTTGATTTCCCCTTATCCTATTTGTGGCGGTCTCTTAATTTACTTGAAGTATTTGATTTCCTTCATGTACCGAAAACGCTTAGTTAAATATTGTATTTTCACTTGAATTTTTTGTCGTTTGAACTGCAACAAATGAATAATTTTACTTCAACTAGTTGGTCATATTCTTGAGTTTTGATATTGATTGGATCAGTATTCGTTCCTTTTTCTTCAACTTAGATTGTTACCTCTGAATAATTTGATGCTTCTTTCGTGATAATTCTTCTAATTTCTTTTTCAATGATTTTTTATCATTTATAAGTTTCTTATTTTGTGTGAGTAGACATGACCATACAACACAGATTCGTAAAGGCAGAAGGCAGAGAAAAGTAAATACGTATAAATATTTGAAAGTATATACATACATACATATGTGTGTATGTGTTTACACACACACACACGTGTGTGTGTGTGCGTGTGTGTGTGTTTGTGTGTGTGTGTGTGTTCTTTTTATTTTAATGGCCAAAGGCTTGACAATAGAATGGAGAACCTCCAAATAACCTTTCTGTGGCTAAAAGGCTCAATCAAACTGGAAATTTAGTTGACGAATAGTCAATAACCAAAGGTTGGGATCAGAGAATGAAGCTTTGATACCAATGTAACAAAAGGGTTCATATACACATCGAAATATTCCAAATATCTGGAATATAAGAATGTCCATCATAGGATTAGTAATATATTTATAGAAGAATGTTTTAATACAAATGATATGAGATATAAGATGATGATATGGTTACAAATGAGGACCCACTTATATACCTAGGTAGGTTCCTATACATGAACGGTCATGTCATTTAAGACATGCCTCTTCAGTGCCTAATTATTAATTAATTAATTATTGTAACAACCCCTTGTTGATTTTCTTTGTAAATATAATAATACTAAGGTCATGGGACATTTATTCCAAGTTGAATGGTGGAAAAAATATTATAGTGGGTATCGCTTGTGGATAACTAATGGCTATGGAAATTGGCAAATTTTCTAAAGGCAAAGAGGCATTAATTGGAATTTAATTATGAAAATAAAGGAAAATAGGAGAAAGGGAAGGTGAAGAGAAAAAAATGTGCATGCAAGAGAAATTAGAAGAAAAAAGAAGGAAAATGAAGAAAAAGGGGACATCAATAATAAAAATGCACCAGAGAATCAATTTCTAGCTTTTTGACAATTTTGAGTTGATATTTCCTTTCACTCTCTCTCTCATACACTCTTGCACACTTACGGAATTCTTGGAGCATTCTTGGAACACTCTATCATTCACTTGGATTCTGAGAAATCCAGCAAGGGAACACAAGGAGATAATTGGACCAGCTACTATAACAAGCTTACTTTATAGGTAACAGGTTGTATGTGTGATCTCCTTGTTGATTTTTGGATGCATGGTATATGCATGTGGTTCCTTGGTTATGTGTTGTTATTGGCATGGAGATTTGCCTAAAGTGATAGTGGTTTCAACCTTGCCTTGCCATTTCCTGTATAACCATGGTGTTGTGGGTTTCCTATTTTTTTCTACTTGGCTCTCAAGTTTCCTATGGCCATGAGTTCGAACAAACACTCTCGAGCCCTGGAACAACTTGGATTTCCCTGGAGTATGTGGGTTGAGTTACTAGTACCTGGAGCCTTGGGGTGGGGACAAATTCTCTAGATCCCTACAACAACTCAGGTTCCCTAGAGCCTTTGGGTTGAGCTACTAGTTCTTGGAACCAAGGATAGCTTGGGTAGAGACCAATCTGGTGGATGTTAGTGATTTATGGATCGTATAGATGAGATCACTATGCTTGAGGGTTGAGATGATTTGGCCTCTGTAAGCCCTGGTTGGTTTTGTTTTGGTTTAACCATTATTATCCCACATTAATGCTTGGAATATGGCATATGGGTGATTGGCTAAAAGTGAGATTTGGTTCAACCCAATCTATGGTCAGTTAGTACGTGCAAGTCCCTAACTTGGTTGGAATTTTCATGTGTTAATACAAATTATTTCCTCATTATGATTTATGAGCACATGTATTGATTATTAAGTGATATTATGGTTGATTTGACATGGTTTCTATTATGGTTATATGTTTGGTTTATGATGTGATCTATATATGGCTCTTGTTCATGATTTGTTAAGTTACTGAATGGTTGATGAATGCATGGACTAACAAGTGTTGTTGCAACTAGCTTGAGAGGGCATTGAGCCTTCTTGGTGATTCTCAGATGAATTTCAGAAGTTTATGATTAGATATACATTCATGACTTATAGCTTATATGTGTGTCATGTGTTTGACGAAATTTATATCTTGCATTAGGCATGTATCTATCAATGTCTTGTTCAAGTTTTGATTTTTTAGTATCATCACCATCATCGTTATGATTCTAGAACGGTTACAGGTAGTGGTATAAAGGATTTCCTGAACAAGTGGCATATATCTCATGACCACATGCTCTGAACTGGAGATTTTGGGTCATACCTGTAGGCATCCAAGCTTGTGCATGCGGTTATATCCTTCCAACTGCATGCATGATGTCTTATGGGTGCGGTTAGGAAGTAAACCCTGTGAAAAAAGGTTTCAACTCAGAGATTAATCACCTGAGGTACTTTGCAAGCTCGTGAGTGATTTGTAGTCTATGAGGGATTCAGTTTTTTTCCAGTTTGTAGGCCCCACTTCCATAACCGAAACTTATAGGTTAGGTCATGTCATAGTAACTCTCAACTTATATTTACCCTAGAGATCTTGTAAAACCGAGTAGATATGGGAGGATGTGTTTACAATTATTATTATGATTATTATTATTTATAATATTTTTTATTATTTTTGTATATTATACTCATAACAATTTTCATTGAGCAACCCATCCAAGGGTAGTCCTTGCTTTAAGTTCCCCATGAATGGATTTTTCCCTCCCAGTAGCAAAGCCCTCCCTTGCCTTTTTTTTTCTCTAGTTAGAAAATATCTCCTTCCCCTACCTCTACCCCCATATGGGGAAAGTGAAAACTTCCCCAAATGCCCAATGATGCCTTCTTATAGATGTAAGATACTTCGAGAGAGGATATTATAGAGAACCCCCTTCCCCCATGATTTTTCTAAAGGGTTCTTTGAAATAGAGGCCATCGGGGAAGATTCTATCGATTCTACTTTAGTTAACTAGTATATGGTTGTAGAGGGAGAGGGAAAATATTCTAAAAAACTAAGGGACTAAAGGAGATCCAATTTTAAGGGACTTATGGGACTTATTGTAGTGGACTTATGGAAAGGTTCGTATCCTCCTCCACAGGAAATGTTGTGCTGTGTGCTTTTAAAATGTCCTCTCCTGTGTGTAATGATAAACATGATAATAAGCCTCTATAAATGTTGTGTTTGGTGGTGTCTTGTAAAAAAATTTATGACCAAGTTTATAAGTGTTAGAGAATTATCCAAATACGGGCATACAAATTTGGTTGTGAGAAACATAATGAGATGGTCAAGAAAATGGATCAAATCCTTGGAACATGGCATGAGGAACCTCTCTCAAGTTTGAAGACTTCCTTGTTAATGGGAAAGCGTAAGCATTTTTGTACCCATTGTAACATGGATGGGCACCAGATTGAAAAGTGTTTGAAACATTATCTAGAACTTTTTCCCAAGAAGGACAAAGAGGCCATGCGATCCTTTACAAGGAAAGTGACAGGTGGGAAAGTGGAAACTAGTATAGTTCCTGAAGAAGCCTTCGGAGCCGAGAGGGTGTCGAAAGAGAACCCATAAGCTTTGTTAGGAAAAGAATGGGTAGACTATTTTGTACAGTTTTATTTCTTTGCAAAATTGTAAAAACTTGTTGTTTATTCCTGTTTGAGTTCTTTGTAAAGTGAAGTCATGTACAATCACTTATTTGCAACAAGTGTGTTTTCTTTATCATTATATGCTATTTTGGCATGATGATGAGTCCATTTCTTTTGGAATTTGGGATGAGCATATGCATGTCATCTAGTATGTCTACAGTTGTGTCAAGCACTCACTTATACAAGTTTTTTGATGTGAATCTTGTTTGTGAATTTGATGTTTGATAAATATTGTGCAATAGATGATCATAGTAATGTGGACAAAGTCAAGCATGTCATTAAAAAAATGTAGCTAGTACATCAAAGAGTACAAGTGAATCTTGAGGACAGTAAAGCAAAGTGTAAAACAATACATGGCGAGCATTGAGTTGCTTATGATTTTCAGGTGGAAAATCAAGTTTGTCTTCAGCAAAGAGGGACTTCAAGGTGAAATTTATTTGAGCCAAAGAACGATTGTTTTGGAGAGAATGTTCAGAATCCATCCATGGAATTTTTTGTTCCTGCATGTTTTAAAGAATTGCAACAAGCCACAATTATTGACAGGAAGATAAGGATTTCACCCAGAGGCAAAGTGGAGTACCTTTATTGGAGCTCAAAGGCACCAATTTAAACAAAACAAAAATGATTTAGATCAAGAAAGTAAATGATAGTTTTCCTCAATTATTTGGAGGTCCAAAAGTTCCTAGTGGGGAGGTATGGTATGGATATAAAAAATAGGCTCAAAAATGAAAGTGATGAAAATCTCCCAAAACTAGCATCAATTCGTAGTGTTCTTCGTCTTGCTTCAAACAGTTCTTGAATCGCCTCAATCCGACATTGTTTGACGAAGTTATAGCGTTCTAAAGTTTTTGACCAAAAGCTAAAAATTCAACAACAGAGTTGACTGGGCTGTTGATTTTGTAGTTCGTACAGCTGACTGTGCAATATGTACAGTTGAAGTCATCAGCTGACTATGCATGGTACGGTCGTCGGTGGACCAACTAGGTTTTGACATGTGGCATGTTCGTACGGGCAGCATTTGGCACGTTATGGCTAGTTGTTGAAGTTTGATGTGGCCCAATCAAAGGTTTCCATGTGGCCCTCTATGATTGCTCAAAAATTTTATATATAGGCCCGAAGGCCTCGACAGGGTTTTACACCTCAACCTGTCGTGTAACAACTCTATGCTCTACCGTCACATCACTGATTAGTTCTTAATCGTATAGTTCACTGGTTAAATTAAATTTTAGTTGTTTATGCTATGGGGAGGATGGGTCAGGCAGGTAGCCTCAGCCCCAGGTCACATGTTTACCCATATGATCATGGCACAGGGCGGAAGGCAGTGGGGCTGGGAACTTGGCCCTAGCCCCCAGACCTATTGGACTCCATAGGACCGTCAAGGAGAGTTGGTGAAGAGGGAAAGGTTGTAAACCTTGGCCCATGATCCCATTGGCACACATATGACCAGAGCGGGTGTTATGCCAAAGGGCGTGGGCAGTTCGCCTCAGCCCCTATCCATATGGCCACAATGCGACCTTATCCCGGAGTGGAAGGTGTGGAGCTGGAATTCGCAGGTAGTTAGCCTCGACCCCCGGCCATATTTCCACGATGAGACCACACCCTGATAGAAAGGGAGTTAAAGCCGACACGGGTGGGCAGTTGGCCTCATCCCTTAGCCCTATGGTGCAACGTGTCCCTAACCTGGTGCATGGGGGTTATTGGGAAAAATAAAGAGCTAAGAATTTTCACTTTTGCAGCAAGAATCTCATCTGTCCCAGGCGAAATTGTCACTTGACGAATTGAGAAAAAGGTGAAATTGTCACGTAGTTAGCAGGTTTTACCAAATTGCAACACAGATAGCAAAGCTTGGCTGGGAGAAGCATAACTTGCTCAATTTTTAACCTTTTTGAGCTCAAAAAGAGCCTATATGGGGGTTTTTGAGTGTCCAAAGCTTAGTGGAAGCCTCAATTTTCTAATTTGAGGACTTTATGATGGAATTTTTTTACAATCAAGTATTTAAGTGCTAGAGGAAGAGACAGTTTTGAAGCAGTTTGAAGGTGTTTTTTTATCATGGAGATAGCCTAGTCAGAGGTTTTCTATCATTCTAGTTTTATCTACAGCAGTTGTTACTTCAGTAGAGAGGCTCTTTTAGTCTTTTTTCAATATGTGTTTATGAGAGAAGCTCTTTTCAACACTTCTTTATGGAGTTGTATGTTTTTGTGCTTGGATTTTAGGTGGAGTAAAAGGACTTGTTTTGTGAGTCCTTTTTATGTTGACATTTTAATGACTTACTGTAGGGAGTCATAATTTTTAGTGAGAATCCTTTGTAGGAGAAACAAGTCACTCTTGTGTAAACAAGTTGTATGTACTCATTTGTTGTTGAAATCAATATGGCAAGCCTATTCATTGGAATAAGGCTCGGAGACGTAGCATAGGAGGGGTGAACTCTATCATCAAATGTTGGTTTGTTCTCTTCATGTTTATCATCTTGAGTTACATGTGAATTTGTTTATCTTTTAAGTTCATCTGAAAACTTAAATCACAATCTTGAAGAGGTTTTGAAACTTATTTTACATTTACAGACCCATTTTTTTAACTTGCAAAGTGTCAGAGGACGGTCGGTATTTATCATTGGAGTTTTGTTTCCTCCCATTTTCAGATAAACTATCCTACTATCAGAGAATCACAATGTTTTGCAGGTTTTTTTTGTTTTAAATCCCTCAAAGGTAGACATCACTTTTTCACCTTTTGTTTTCTCTGGCTATTTTGTATTCATGGATGAGTTGTGGAAATTTTCAAAATTTTTGGGGGAGGAATGGAAAAACATGACCAAGGAAGAGAGAGCTTCACATGAGCAGGTACATTCTCATAATTTGTTCGGAGGAATTGAGGAAACTAAATTAAGTTGTAGGAAAATAAATTTGAGATTGGCAGTACTGTGTGGCAGAAAAAATACAGATAACCGGGCATGACTCACTTGGGGTAAGGTTTTTCAACACTTGGTGCACATGCATAGGTTGTGAGTAGTGGGCTTGCCTTGTAGCATTTGTAACAGAGATTTTGTGAGACCTTATGCACATGCATTCAAAAGTGGGCTTTGTTTCTGGTGAGATGATCTTCCCAAATACTTTATTCCTTCGGTGCACCTTTACACCTTTAGGGGAAATTGTTAGTATTAACATGTAAGTAGGTTTTGTTACAATACCATGGGCCAATACCATAGCTCATCAATACCACATGCCAAAAAACCATCTCCCATTTCAGAATAAAAATATTAAAAAAATAAATAATAATAATAATAATAATAATTAATTAATTTTTTTATATTTTTGGGCCAACAGACACTTTCAGTAGAGTATAGGAAAGGTTTCGCAGTGTCCTGTTGCCCCAATATGGTGATAATATTGGACATGATGAAGATATAGTCCTACCAAGCTTACAAATAATAATTATTATTATTATTAGTATTATTAATTACAATTAATAATAATTAATAATTAATAATAAACTAGCCAAGATCCATATTAAATTTGGATCTATCAAACTTCTAGAGGGATCAAATTTGTCAAAGTGGAAACCTTTCCTCAAACTTTACACTAAGAAAATAGGTTTGCACCTTGAGATATTTGATCCCTCTTTGTGCTTGATAGATCCAGATTAGATGGTTACTCCATCCATCATGAGCGACCAAAGAGAGTTTGTAAGTAAACTAGTGTTGAAGAGCCTTTTTATAGGATAAAAGGAACAAAGTATTCATTAGGTTAACGTGTAGAGAATAAATTTAGTCAAGATTAAAT
Organism: Pinus albicaulis; assembly: GCA_034641835.2. Lineage (NCBI taxonomy): Eukaryota > Viridiplantae > Streptophyta > Pinopsida > Pinales > Pinaceae > Pinus > Pinus albicaulis. Next base: position 369,645,143 of record CM076575.1, read on the forward strand.
TTTAAAAAAATAATAAAAAATTAAAATAATAATTATTGTAATTTGTATTTTGACCAAATTTGCAGAGAAAATTGAACAATAATAATTTTTAAAATAGAATAAATTTTAATTAAAAATTAAACAAAATTAATCAATATTTAAAAGTTATTAATAATTAACTGATATATATATAAACAAGAATTCATCATAATTAATAATTAAAGTAGAATTATTTTCAATTCTTATTGAATTTCTGCTTTAATTTTCATGAATTCTTATTTTTAGTTACTAGATTTTTTTATTTTTTATTTTTTATTTATTTTTTTAAATATTGATTAATTCTTATTCTATTTTTAATTAATTTTTATTCTATTTTTTGACGAGGTGTTTGTTTGAGACCGTAAAATTCTTGTCTGAGTCTGCATACATGAGACCATTAATCAAATGTCTCAAAACCTTTTGGTTGCTTGATGTACACCTCCTCCTAAATAACCCCAATGGGAAATGTTTTTTTAGATCCATCTGGTGGATCTTCCACCCCATCCGCGCAACCAATGCAAGAATTGATCTAATGGATGAAAACCTTGCTACGGGAGCAACAGTTTCCTCGTAGTCAATTCCCTCAACTTGAGAGAATCCTTTGACAACAAATTTCGCCTTCTTCTTCTATGTGCTTCTACTTGTTGCATGCCTAACCTTGAAGATCCATTTCAAAACCACAATTTATTTATCTGCTAGTATTGGGACCACTTCCCAAACATTTTTCTTTAAAATGGATCCATATTCTTCCACCATTGCATCAACCCAAACATGTTGCTTAATTGTTTCCTCGAAAGAGGATGGATCAATCTCTACAAGCTCAGTCATTAGAGCCATGTCGCCAGTGTACCTCTCAGGTGACCTTCTTTGCCTGCACAAATTTGAAGGAGCTCCCACATTCTCTCTCACACCTTGCACTAATATATCAGCCTCCCTGTTTATTTTTTTGCCTTCTCTAGGAAATTCTGCTTGAGTGGATGTCTCCACCCTTCCTCCTCTCTGATCCTCAATTTGTGGCAACTCCACAACTTCTTGAGGCTCCTCTTGTGTAATATACCAAAATGGGAAAGACATGAATATAGAACATTTATAACATTTCAATCAAGGCAATAACTAGAATGTAAGCATAAAAGTGTAAAATGTTGGAAATGTCAGAATATAACATCAAGACATTAAAACATTAGCATAAATAGTTGAGCCATATCATTATGTATCAACAGCAATGTAAGTACACAGTGCTCCAAAAGGAATGCACTCAAGCCACAAGATGGCTAAAATACACTAATGAAACTTAGCACTCGAAAGTATAAATTTTTGTTGTTGGAAACTATTGTTGTTGGGAAGAAGATCTATGTGTGAGATCCTGCTGGAGTGCTTAGAAAGATCCAGTATTTTAACCATGGATTCTACTCGAAAAACCCAGAAAAATCCAGAAATTGTTTGGCCATATTTTGAGTTTGGAATTTCGGCCCTTTTTGGGTTGCACACTGCACCCCTATTGGCTTAGTTACGCACCCCCTGGAGAAAAATGTTGATCTAGGGCTGAAAGAATGATCTATCAACTGCAATATCACCCACTCAGCTCACTAACTGAAGGGATGGTCCCTTCTCTCGATTCCTAAGATCAAAACATGAGCTCTAGCTCCTCCACTGAATATGCAGCTTCTGCATGCACAACTATTGGGAAATACTGCGCTATCTAGGAGGGTTGATGATGTAGCCTACTGATATATAATACAATGTGGATCCTAGGCTGCTGAAGTGATCCCCGGAGTGAAGGACTAATCCCTCACAGGATTCCAAGCTGAGTTGCATGGAACTTCCTCTTCTCCTCAAACCCTCACTGCAGAATTACGCAATTCCTGCAGGAAATGTTGCTGCATAGAAGAATATATGGATGGCCTAATTTTAGATATGAAAATGAAACTCCTGGAAGACTGCAATTGATGGACAAGGTGAAGGGTTGATCCCTTCACAAGTCTCTTAGTTGAAGTACTGAGAACAACCTTCCAACTCTCAAACCCAAGTTCAGAAATGCGTAATTCTTGTAGCTGGAAGTGCAGATGAGAGTGGTTGAAAGTGGCATTGATTTCAAGATGATGAATGATGCCCAATAAAACCTTCCCACAGTAGGCACTCGAATTCCCTTGTGGGTAAGGGTGGGATACCCCCTCGAGAACACCTGGTGCAAAACAGCACAACAGACTTAGCTAAACAGCTGAAGCGTGCGAAGAAATGTCTTACGACACTCAATAATAAAAATGTAGACTCCCCTTCCTTTGTTGCCCTCATATTTATTTTAGGGTTGTGAGCCTTCCCTAGCCTTAGCCCACCTCATAACTATGTTGCACATGTGGCCGCTAGCCTCCATAAATACTGCGTTGTCCTCCATGATCTCCATCGCTACTGCGATTAATCTCCACTTCCTCCATCATGTGTGCATTTAATGCACCACTTCCTCCATCATCTCTGCAATTGATTCTCCATTATCACCATCATCTTGCATTTATTCTTCACTATCTTCATCATCTTCCTCATTAATGCTCTATGACCACCACTCTTTCTTCATTATTATGCTGCTCCACTACTCCATAATGCTACTCCACTACTCAATTAACCCACATTCACACTATAGAAGTGGAATTTATTCATCTATTGGGTTTATGGGTCCCTCCACCATTTTATTTACTTAACTAAATAAGAAAATTAAGAACTATAATATTCCAATTAGCTGATGGAAAATTTGGAATATTACATCTTGAGGCTCCTGCTTTGGAGCTAAAAACTCCTCTTCTGGTGGGAATTGAAGCTCCCTCTCAAGGGAGCACTCCATTGCTTTCTCCTCATCAAAATTTACATCCCTTTGCATAACTATCATTCTGATGGATGGTAAGTACACATAGTAATTGTGTGGATTTCGGTGTAACCCACAAGAACAACTCAATGAGAAAAAGAGGTCCATATGTATTATCTTGAATAAAAAGAGTAATCTTACAACCTGATGCCTTCATGTCATACATATTTCTCCTGGGGTCTTGAACAATCGTTCCTCCTTCAGTTTGATAAGCCTTCCTCTCTGAATACCATCATGGAGTTATGGACACAAGGGTGTGATCATTCTCATGCCAACAACAACTTACTAGTGTAGAAAGTATGCACTCTTGGGAATTGTCTTCAGCAACTCATTTACAATCTACCCTTCAACCTGAAACTTGAGCTCAATTTATAGGGAAATGGAGGTAGTTTTAGTTCCATGAAGAGGGGGATGGATTCCTCTCACAAAGGTATTTGAGCTCGATGGACCAAGGGATAAGCTCCATGAGTGGATTGATAAAGCTCAAACTGATCGCGACTTTAAAAGCTTCTAGTTGGGAGAATATTCGACCAGCTAAGCTTCTAGAATTTACTTTTTATTTTAATTTTCTTTTCGCAGGGGTGCGCAGGTAATATTGGCAAAAAGTGTGGGGGTTGGCGCAGTTTATTAACCAAACAGCAGTGCATGCGCGGGGAAAGGCTAGGAAAACCACATAGATAGACTTTTAATGGTTTTAAAGAGATTTTCTCCAATTCCAAGACTTGATTCAGGAACATTAAGGTTTTTTGACTTCTAAGGGAACATGATATAGGTGGTGATAAACCCATATGAATAGTCAAATTTCATGGTGACAAAATGATGTGTAATAGATTACCCCCTAAAGTGCGAAGTCTGAGGTTATTCTAAAGAGTGAAGTGCTTTATCATTCCAAGGATTGGATTGGAAACACCGGTCGAAAACATGTAAAAACAATCATTACAAACATATATATATATATATATATATATATATATATATATATATATATATATATATATATATATATATATATATATATATATATATATATATATATCATTATTGAGGTAGGCATTCCCATACTCAGATCAAAACTAACTAAATGTTTTGGTACAGATATGGTTTCAATATTTCATCAAAATTAGACACAATATGGGTGCATCCATCTCTCATGAGTAGTCTATTGTATCATGAATAATAAAACTCCTCGCAGCTTGGATGGTGGAAACTAGATCCAGAGTCTTGATTTTCGCTTCCTGAACTAATACAAATCTATCCATGTGATTTATTGTGTCAAAGTCGAACATGGTAGAAACCACTTGATTACCAGTCAATGATGTGAATCATTAACAAGTGTGAGAGAAACCACCAATAATCACAATGGCTCTCAAAGTACTCCAGTAAAATCTATGAAGTGTGAATGAATGATTCGTAGTCGAACACTCATAGAATCGTTCGATCGAAGGTCAATGATGCAACCTATCGTCGAAGGCAAGAAACCTGCCATTAGGGCATGTAGATCCCAAGGTACTGATAGGATTCTATATCAACTTTCTAGATGATGTGCTGACGTTGATAGAAAGTGACCCATCGTAGGAAAGCCCATGACACGAAACCATTAGATCAAGTTTTGAAGAAATATTTACAAGGACTGACTCAGGGATGGTCAACGTGAATGAAGACAAATGTTTGCAATGAATGGTTTATTTGAAATTTCTCTTGAACACATAACGACACTGCAGATGGCTTGGCAGAATTTGACCTAAAGCTAATACCCAAAAATCGGCTGAAGATTTTCAATGTGGTTCGATTAACTGTTCTACAAAGGATTTCCCAACCCAGGTACAAGTGTGACAAAGTGTCGTGTTCAAGAGTAGCATGTTGTTTTCTTAACAAGGGTGAAAATTGGATTATTTTTCTCTCTTTTTCCCCCACCATTACTGGCAAGTACCTCTTTCTTTTTGTCAAGCTTGAGGAGAATAATATTTTCTTGTTTGTGTAAGCTCATCCTTCGGATGAGTCCATATTAGTATTAAAATCGAACCCTAAGAAGGAGTGGTTTGGTCCTGTTTGTAATCGACAGGTCCTTTACTGTTAAATTTTAACAAGTCCAGTATAGGAGAAACTCAGAGCTTTTCAGTTTTAGGGAGTCAAAAGAAAAACATAAGTAAACTCCATGGTTGTTCTTTTTCATAAATTTAGTCTCTTAGGCCCGAAAAAGGATAAAATAATGCAGGATAGAACTCTATTGACCATGATTAGTCAACGTATACCTTTTTCGTAATTAGTCCATTTCAGTCCAGAAAAGGGGTAAACTTATATTGAAGGTACGGATGTTCATTTAATTTAACGAGTTCAAATAGTCAAGTACTCGATGATATTTTCATATTTTGAGAGTTTGAAAAGGGCTTAAAAGAGAACTCCAGGGTTTCACTTTTTTGTAATTTTACAGAGCCTGAAAAAGTGATAAAAGTATACTCAATGTAAAAATAATTATTTTCACCAAAAAAAGCTTTTATCCTGCACAAAAACTCAAAAGATTACACATACCTGTTTCCAAAAAGTAAAAATATTTAAAATGACCTTTTAAAGTGAAAAATAAATAAAATAATAATATTTAATTCAATTAAAAACTATAAAAAGGGGTTAAAACAAATCATTTTCACCTTTTTGTGTTTAGAGCAGTGCATAGAGAGATTTTGGCTAAAAACTTCTAGAGCAGATATCGGGAGAACCGACCATCCATTTCTTGAATCGTCAGAATCAGGTAATCCACATCATCCTTAGCTTCATTTTTGTCCATTTCATTTTTTATTTTGAGCCTTTATTTCATTTTTTCGGAGGATTTTATGATTTAAAATGCGCCCTTGAGGGTTCGCGGTCAATCCATGTGATAACCACAGACCCCGATAATTTTTAAAAGAACAAATTATAGGGTTGTCATGGGTTCTACGTTGAGCGCGTGTGAACGTCCACACTGTCTGCACACAGAACCTGCAAAGGCACCGTGCATGTTTTAAAAATCCAAATTTCTCTTAAAAAATGGTTCAAATTCTCTTCCAAATGGTTTTAGTTGTTAAATGTGTTGATTTTTAGGTTGTTTCACCATGTTGGAGTGGCGAGAACGTGAACACGAGCTCATAGACAATGAAGTCATGGATGAAAATATAATCATGTGTGCATTGAAGAATTGTGGTTTATACAAATTTTGGGCTATCCAATGGATGAAAGCACAAGTGGAGTTAATGGTTTGGCTTGTAAATACGTGGGATGTTCAAGACCAATGCTTCATAATCGGTGACCAGCGGCTCGAAATTGAGCTAGAGGACATTCATTTCCTTACCGAATTGTCCCAAAGAAAAAGAATCATATCCTTATTTGGGTCTAGACAGGGAGGTCTTCCCACTGCCAGCTACAAAGAACCATATTGTAGCAATGAGGCAAGCCTGAAGGATGGTCACATAGATATTAAAACTATCTTGCGATTGGATCTCAAAGTGATATCATTTACAGTAACCAAATTGTGCGAGAGTGCAACTCCTCATGTGGCTACCAAGTCACAGATGCAAACAGCAGTCGAGTGTCTTGGAGGAACCATATTTAACTGGTGCGAAGGAGTATTGGCCAACATGAAAGGCTAATTAACTAGAGAAAATAATGTGAAGTTGAAAAACTTCGGATATGGCGCCATTCTCATTTCATTTGGTTTAGAGAGAATTTTTCTTCTCACTCCGCAGTTGATTCCAGTAGATAGTGGGGCTCCTCAGGAACCTCGAATGGTGTGATGGGTGGCACTAATTTCTCGCCATGGTGGCGAGGGTGGCTCATTAGTTTAGTTTACTCTGGCATACTTCATGTGGCTTTGGAACCAAGTCTTCACCATCGAAGACTTTCCCTGTGCAAGAATGGATTATAGGGGTGATCCTAAAACATCTTTGCCTCCAGCAGCACAGTGGGACGTATCATGTTAGTGAATTATTTTGAATTTTTTAATCTATTTTTTATTTTATTTTTATCATCCAATAATGACAAAAATATTTAAATGCAAATGTCGGTCCACAATAACCAGCAACACTTTGTCGCTTTGACAAGCGAGAAGCACAACCTATAGCACCTCCACAGGACCAGGCATCATAGATCCTAGCAGACATGGAGCACAATCTTGAGAGGTTGAACATAGATATTCCTAAGACAAGAACAGATGATATCCCTCTCAGGCTTCAGAGACACATGACAGGTGTTCCAGGTCCATTCAGGAGATTTCTGCGCAAGGTGGAGCGTGCTATAGTCTATTACCATGATCATCATCGCGGATAGTGGATGATCATTTTAGATTGACATTTTTGTTTTTTGTATCAGTATCTATTAGATCATAAGGTGTTTGAACCTATGATCACATACGATGTAATATTTTTTGAAAACAAACTTAACTATCCTAATGATATTACTACTTTCGTTCTCTGAGTATCTTGTTCAACATGGATTGAATTTTGTTTTGGTTTACTTTGTTAATGTTGTAAATGTATATTTAGAACACGATTAGCTAATGCATCGACCAATGTGTTTAAATTTCTTGAAATGTGCTGATATTTGATATAATCAAATTGTCGTTCCAAGAGATGAACCTTCAAAAATAATCTTAATAACGTTGGATTTCTAATTGCATAAACTTTTTTTTAAATGTAATACAATCAATTGTGAATCTAACCTAATGATCAAATGTAGAATACCAAATGAAATGGCATCAGATAATAACTCAATGACTGCGCTATATTTTGCAATATTGTTCGTTGTTTGACCAAGGCATATCTCATGAATAGAAACTAACTCATCGGTGGGTGAATAGATAACCCAAGCCGCAGAAGAGATATACCATGTACTACGATAGGCACCATCAGCAAAACCAATGTATGTTTGAAGGGATGTCTACATCTACAATATCAAGAGTAATCAAGATAAGCAGCGATAGTAGAAACAACAAAACTAATCTAGGCAAACTTGTCTAATCTAAGGCACACTATTCTGAAAAAGTAACTATTGTACAAGAGAGATCTTCACACGAAAGTCAAGCATAATATATCTTAAGATAAAGACCATTTCTGGGCTTATCTAAAGAGACCCCATCGTAATCAATTAATTCATAAGCTCATTTTGCAAACACACGCTTAACAATATAGGGACCATGCCACATTGGTTTGAATTTTCCAATGGCTCGCTTATCGTTAGCTTGGTCGTATACTAAAACTAGGTCACCTTCTGAATAAACATGAGGGTTAACACTTTGATCATACTGACCTTTCACACGTTTCTTATGAGATTTGGCATCCAATGCAGCGGTGCGCCAGTCCCATCTAATTGTGCTAAGTATAGAAATCATTTTTCCTCTTCAGAGGTAGCTGGTAATAACTCAATGGCTAATTTGAGCGACGGTGTTTCACATTCAATGGGTAACACATCTTCTAAACCATAGACAATTTGAAAAGGAGTTAACCCTGTAGCAGTTTTTTCAGAGGTTTAGGATGCCCATAGTGTCGAAAAAAGCATGGTATGCCAATTTGATTTGTGAGCTCCGATAATCCGTTTAATCATGGTGGTTAAAACCCTGTTGACAGCTTCAACGTGACCATTAGTCTGTGGGTAATACGAAGTATAATTATCATGGTGTAGGCCAAGTTGATCAGAAATTTCGATCATCATAATATTTTGAAAATGACTCCCATGGTCTGTGATAATAACTTGAGGCAAGCCGAAGCGAGCAATCACATGATTGAATACGAAAGTAGCTGCAGTTTTTCCCATCAGCCATGAATGTAGGCATCATCTCGGCCCATTTGGTAAAGTAATCTATGGCGAGAATAATATACCCATGCCCCCCATTCAAGTGAGGGTTACATGTAATGAAATCGATGCCCCATTTCGAGAAGGGACCGATAGCAATGATTGGGTGAAGATGAGTTGGAGGTGCACGCATATTTAGATCAAAAATTTGGCAATTGTGGCATTTTTAGACCGTAATGATACAATATTTGAATAAGGAAGGCCAAAAATAACTAGCGTGCAATATCTTTTAGGTTGTGGAAAACCCATACATATGACCACCACATTCTCCAGAGTGGCAATCATTTAAAACCTTTTCAGCCTCTGTGTGAGTTATACAATGTTGAAAAACAGAATCTGCACCACAACGATAAAGAGTGTCCCCAAAAATAATGTATTGTTTGGATTGATATTGGATTCTCCATCGATTTGAACGTGAAAGCTCTGGGTGAAAGGTTTGGGTTTGAAGATATATAATGATATCTCCATACCATGGTTCTAATGTACTGATGAGAAACAGAGATTCATCGGCGATGGGATTCTCTACCACGGTTTCTGTATCAGTATTGGGAAAGTCACACATAAGCTCAGCAAACACTAGTGAATTCTTTGATTTAGATTTTCCAAATTCCATATCAAACTCTTATAGGATGACAATCCATTTGGATTATTTTCCCCCAAGTAATTGTTTTGTCAGGATATACATCATCGGGTTGCAATTAGATATCGTAGTTGTTTTACGTAACAGTATGTAGTGACAGAATCGTTAGACATCTTGGACTACTGCCAAGGCCTATTTCTCCACATGCCAATATTTGATGTCCATCGGATTGAGATTCTGACTTAGAAAATAAATCACATGTTCATTGTGAGATTCATCCTCCTGAACCAAGACCATTCCGATGGTGGAATCAGAGGCATCTAATAATAAAAAATAATCCTGGTGGTAATTGGGCGGATGAAATAACGGTGCATGAGTCAACGCGTGTTTTATTACATCAAAATATTTATCAACAATCTCATCCCAAATAAAATGAACACTTTGTTTCAACAACCGAGTAAAACCTTTGGTTAATTCAGCATATTTCGGGATAAACCTACGTAAAAAAATTGTTTTCCCTTGCAAACTTTGGAGTTGGAAAAGTGTGTAAGGAGTAGGTAAATTGATGATGGCCTCAACCTTCGATGGGTCGACATGAATGCCACCTTTTGAAACAATGAATCCGAGTAATCGTCGTGATTTTACACCAAAAAAAAAAAAAAAATTGTGCGGGTTCAATTGAATCTTTTAATGCCTACATCTCATGAAAATAGCTCGTAAGTGTGTAGGATGATCGTCTTTGTGTAAAGAATAAGTAGGTAAATCATCCAGATAAGGTTGTACAATATGTTTGATATCATGAAAATCATAAGACATAGCTCTTTGAAAAGTTGCACCAACATTTTTTAGTCCTAAAGGTAATTTTCAATAAGCAAATGTTCCCTAAGGATATATAAACGTTGTTTTTGGTTGATCAGCAGGGAGTATTTTGATTTGATTATAGCCATAAAATCCATCCATAAATGAGAAAATTTCATTTCCATCACAATCATCAATAATTTCGTCGATATAGGGTGTGGGATAATTGTCAAATGGACATGATTTATTAATGTCTCTATAATCGATGCATACTCGTATAGTCCCTTGTTTCTTCGTAACGGGAACTATATTAGATACCCAATTTGTCAATGGAATTGGGTAAATAAATCCTACTCGTAATAGATTCTCAACTTCAGCTTTGATAGCTGCAACTTTCCGCAATTGTATTGGATGTAATCTTTGTCTAATAGGCTTGGCATCCGATTGTGTCTTCATTTCATGAATGACAATCTTAGGATCGATTCCTGGCATCTCTTCATAAGATCAGGAAAAAATGTCTCGGAATTCTTGAAATAGGGCTTTGTAAGCGTTAATCTCTTCCATCATACAAGAATCACCTATATGAATGTTTTCAATAATTCCAATTTTGACTGATATGTCAATAGGAAATGTTGTACAAATATTTCCCAAATTAGTCTAAGAATTTGAATGTGTAATTGATATGGGATTCTGTGGTTCTTTGACGTAATAAATCGTAAAAATGGACAAAAAATCATTTTCAAACTTATCAAGATCAGGTAAAAATGAAGATCTATGATGTATATCATCCCAGGGTAATTCATCCAATGACAAAATTTCTCGAATACTTTCATTAGTGTGAAATACATGTTGAAAGGGATCGGAAAATGATGTCAAGGCTGAGCTTGATATAGAAGATGATTCTTCGATAATCACATTCATTTGATCAGGAGTAGTTGAAAGTGTGTCAGAATACAATTATACTAATACATATGCCTTTTCAAAAGGACTCAAACGCATCTCGCCATTGAAAGAGTCCAATTCTAATTCTGAAGGCACTACCCAAGTGTCGTCAAATGGTATAGTGCTTGATGAGATCATATTGATGTTGGAAATTGTGCACGGTATGTTGGGTGGAGGTATGGAGAAAGTTCCCATGAGAGTGGAATCCTTCACTAGTCCTACACCAACATCTTCGTATGGGATAGTCGTTTTTCCAACATGTTGGATATTGTCTGTAGAAGCAGGGTATGATGAATAGGATGACAATTGATCGATTTTCACAATATTTCCTTTATGAGGGAACATGATTACCCGAAATACTGATGAAACGACAACAGTCATGGCATAAGACCAACTACGACCCAAAAGAAGGTTGTAATCAAGAGGGGCATCAACAACTTCCACATCTAGATTAATGGTTTTTCCTTCTACTTCTATAGGTAGATCCTGGAGTATTCCGTATGGATGAAATCCTCTTCCATCAAAGGCTTTAAGGATATTTGATGATTGGTTAAGTGTTGGAGAACCAAGATTTTTCCAACATTTTAATGAAATTATACACGTAGATGTCCCCTCGTCAATTACAGTATGAAAAACTCATCTGGATTTGACTAATATTGGAATTTGAAAAGGTTTCTAATGAGCGAGTCTAGGTGTAAAATTTTCGAGGTCAAAGAACGTGAGCTTCCAATCCTGAGGATCAATAGCTCCGATAGCTGATAATAGTAATTTCCTTTGTGTTGTACATGATTGTAGCACTTCTAAGGCCGACATTGTTGAAGGGGATATCGCTAAATCTTCAACAATGTTGTAATTCTGAGCAACCCTCACATGTGGATTGAAAACTGACTTTCGAAGTACACCTTTAGTAGGTGGTTTAATCACTAGATTAGGATTAGGTTTCTCGATTTGAAGTGGTTCGGAAATGAAAGGAGGTATAGCTGGTGTTTGACTGGAATTTTCTGTCTTTTTACCAGTTACAGGAATTTTAGTTCCATAGTCTTGAGATCATGTCGCAACCATGACCTGAGACATCAATAAAATATTTGTCGATGAATTTGAAGAAGATCCTATCATTTTACTATCTTGAGTGGGAAAAGGATCCTTCAAGACAGCGGGTGTGGGTGAACCTTTAACAAACTTGGAGACCTCAAACCGATGTGGACACTCTTTGGTATAGTGATCCTCATCACAGATAAGACAAGGATAACGAGGTTTTCATTTTTCATCAGCTAGTTCATTCTTTTTTGTTTTCTCTTTGGGAGATGAAGTTTGTTTGTTTTTATTCTTTCCTTTCTTCTTATTACCGGTTTTAGATTTAGCTATGGATGAATCTTCAACATGAATTTCGGCAGAAGTTTCCAGGGAAGAATCTTCTTTCGGTGAATCTGGTAAAGTTATAATGGGAGAAGTAGATTTGGATGACTTCTTCTTACTCTTGTTAGTGCTAACTGGCCCAATTACATCGTCTGCAGCATGAGAACTAGAAAGAGTTGCAGTTATTTGATCTTGACGCAGCAAGTCAAGAATTTTTTCGTATAAAGTACCAGACTGTGTATATACAAGGTCTAAGTATTGTGCTTGGGCTATGACCTGTTCTTCTGTAACAACACCTCCCTTAGCCACATCTTCAGTGATTTTTGGAAGTAATTATTTGATAAACCATTTTGCTAAGATTTGATCCGGAATGAAAACTTTCACTAAACGTCGTCTACGTCTCCATTCATGTATGTAGACGTACTTTGTTTTAATGAAGTTAAGAGTTTCGTGCCATTGTCATAACGGACTGACAACTGAAAGTGTGTTAAGAAATTTGTTTCTAACGCGTTGAAATTGTTGAATGAGCCATGTGATAGTTCAATATACCATTTTGCAACTAAGCCTATCAATGTTCTTTGAAACAGTCTCAATCGAATGGAACCATCGATTAAAGAGTTGGATGCGCACCAAAGGTGGTAAGTCATGACATGATTTGAGGGGTCTTCTCTCGATTTACCTTCAAACTTAGGAATATCACTGGGCAGCTTATTTGGCATTGGCAGCCAAAATGGAAGATAGTAAATTGGATCATTCATGAGGCACGACAAATCTGGCAAGTCCAAAGTTGCAATGAATGGTAACTGACGGTTAGGGTCTTGTTGTGTAAACTAATAACCTTGAGGAACGATACCAGTACCAGGAGGAGGATATCCAGGGTAGCCTGGGATAGCCTATGTGGTTGGGATTGGAATACCTCTGGGGTAACCAGGGTTAGCCGTACCGAACTGAGGCTGAGCTGGTATCTGATATGTGTAACCAAAGTACGGTTGGTGTTGGTATATTATATTTTGTCCTATGGGTCCATATTGATACTGCCCTCAACCGAAACAAACTGACCTGTATAAGGTTTCCTTGTTACAATTGTAGATGTTCCAGGTTGCCCTGCATATGTTTGAACAGTAGTCTAAACTGTAGTTCCAGGTAGATGAGAAGTGACTTGAGGGATTGGCTGTGATACAGTTACTGTCATTACTTGAGGGGTTGTAGAAATAAGGGTTGTAGAAACTCCAAGGATATGTGTACTAGGTTGTTGAACAGAAGTTGATGCAGCATTTTGGATAGGAGTTCTAGGTGTACTCGGACTAGGTTGCTGAATACTACTAGGTACAGATACGTGAGGTATAACTTGAAGTGTAGGTTGGACAAGTTGCTGGATTTGGGTATAACCAGTTGGCTGACCAGGCTGATTATAAGGTACTTGCATAGTAGGTTGCAAATTATGTTCATTCAACAAAGGATTCCACATTGTGTTAACTCCAAGGTAAGGAGCTCCCATTAAAGGTTGTGATGTGTAAGGTTGACCATAACCAGGTTGATAATTTGGAACGTAATTTTGATAATTTTCTGGATAATTTCCACTAAAAGGTTGACCTCCTTGAAACAATTGTTTTTCTTGATAAAAATGCAGCCCCAAAGGAGGTTGTTGTCATTGAAAAGGTTGTTGCCCTGGCATAGAGTACTGCCCTTGAGGTTGATATTGTCCTTGAGGTATGTACTGCCCTTGAGGTTTCCCCCCTGGCGATAAATTTCAACCTTGAGGGTGCCCCCTAGGCCGTAAATTTCTACCTTGAGGGTCAAGGTTAGATATATTTCCAGACATCGTGTAGACTTGTTCTGTTGTTAACATTTCAGTATGAGATTCATTGGGACCAAGTGATTGTACAAATTTTTCGGGAGACGGAGATGCTCCTGAGAAAGTACCAGAAAGCGACTGGTATCCTGAAGGAACAGATGGACCACCATACAAAAAAAAAATTGGTGATGAAGAAAACATGGATGACTCGCCAGACATGTTTAATGAAGGTCTGTAAATACCTCTGGGTATGGCATAAAAAGGAATACGGGGTGGTGAATACTTGAGACCAAAATTATGTAGAAATTCGGTTAACAAAGAATACCAAGGATTGGATTTAAAAGGGTTATAATAGTAAATCGATTCACTATGCCTTAGGTCTAAAGATTCTTGACGTGAAGGAAGTATAACCTCTTCTTCTATGTCAGTAATTTCTTCGATACTAATGAGGCCAGGAGGAAGGTTCTCAGTGATGTGAAGCTTCACTCGAGGTGAATGAGGATGACCAGGGGTTCAGGTTATGAACTTTGAAGTAGGCTCAGATGTAGCAGATTCAGTTTCATGTTCAGAAATTTTGGGTCCAGTAACTGATATTTCACTAGTTGTAGATGCAACTTCAACAAGTTCAGAAATTTCTGGTTGTCTTTGGAAACTTTACGTTATTTTAGGTTGATCTACTTCGTAATTAGGATGTATTATTACATATGTTTCCTCTTGTTCAATTTATCTGGTTCCTGATGGTTGGCCTCTTTCATAATTAAGCCTTTCTAATTGACTTGGTGTATACTCAGGGGGTTTCCCTTGCATTCTACAAGAGTGTCTCGGTAATTCAGCCACGGTTAAATGTTTAACACATTAAATCAAAAAAAATGTCAACAAAATAGACCTAAAGTCGTTAAGGAAACAATAAAATTGAACACACACCTACAAAATCTAAGAGACAATCCACACACAAATAGTATGTTTCCACACTAAAAACACTAGTTGGTGATGAAATCCAACGTTGTAGAATTCCAATGTGGAAAACTTGCCGGTTGGATTAATTACACCAACAACCTGCTTAATGAAACAGTCCAGTGCAAGTCCTTCCACTTATGCCATCTCGAAGTGAAGAGTACCATCTGGAAATTCCAAGTGAGTCTAGTCGACGTTTGTTCCAGGTATAGTGGGACCTTCCCTCCACCATCACCTTGGCAAAAATCCTGAAGATTATGGTCTCTAAGGTTGCCAAAAAAAACAAATATACCTGGGGGAACAGTCTACGATCTTATATACATGCAAGGGCAGAGTATCAAGCTCAATCCCCTTGAAGGCTCCTCGATATCGTAAATCTGAGGTTTGCCAACAAGTGACGCCAGGCTCCTCAACAATGATCAATCTGAGGTTTTCCAACAAGTGACCCCAGGCTCCTCAAAAATGATCAATCTGAAGTTTACCATTTGTATTACATGCACATATTCTCTATTTCCCAATGAGATAGGTACGATTACCTCACTGGTTCTGACATGATCTCGTGCTTGACTCTTTTAATAAGAGCTTCCCAGAGCACAAATGCTACAATTGGATTTTCCTACCGCAAGATTCCACTTGTTTGTTTAAACTATTTTGGAATGTTAATTACAACCTATTCCAAAACACTAGCCTAATCTATGTTGGTGGAATAGGCCCTAGAAAATGTAAAATGTCTAGGTTGATTTTATTAATGCGTTGTATTAATTTGGTTGTTGCTTAAGTCAAAAGGAATGGAGTTGAAACTTTAATGATGTTCGTGACCTGACTCTAAAATACGCTAAATTCATCTAAATGAGAAGTGCAACTCTTTCTTTTCAATGAATTTTATTTAAGGGAAAGACTGAGAGATTTATCAATTTCCAAAACACCAATTCTTTCATTCATAAACAAGATCTTTGAAAAGAAGACGTTTTCGTTGTTGACACCTAATCCTATGGATGGGTGTGCATATGTATTTTTGTATATTATTTAATATTAGGAAATAAGGAAGGCCAAGAGTCATTGGGAGATGAATCCCAATAGCCTCACCTCCAATCTATAAGAGCATGTACATTCTTAAGCTAATACACATTCTAGTTTTGAGGAGTTACCTCTTGGTTTGACATGGTATCAGAGCCAGCCCCACAATTGGCATTTCTGCCCTGTGTTGTAACTCCCTATCCTTTGCTCAGTCAATATTTTTTAATAGTTTTCTGCTGCTCTTAATTGCTAGACTGTTATTCTGCATTTTTTTTTCCCTATATAGTACTGACATTTGCAGCTCCAGCTCCTGCAGCTCCTGAAGACTGCAGGCTTTGTCATTCTGCAAATTGCAGGCTCTACTATTCTGTAATTCCAGCAGTCCTGCAACTCTGTCATTCTGCAGATTTAATTTCAATTTTTTTTTTGTAACGCCCTTTTGGGCCTCCTCATTCTCCATAGACCAGCGCTCCTCTCCATTCATCCCTGCGCTCCTCACCTCCCTCTCCCTCACCCTCGACTCCCATTTCTTCCCCCTCACTTCGCTCTCTGTCCCATTTATTACAGCGCTACATGTAAATTAATACGCTGCCTCAAATATCACAGTGCCATAACACCAGCTCCATGCGCTTTGTAATACGCCCTCCATAACCGTTGTCCAATGTTTAAAACGCAGTTTGTAACACCATAATTCGCTGCTTCAATAATACGCTCCTCTCATACTGTTCAATACCTCCCCTTCCAGCACTGTCATTACATAACTCTGCGTCTGTCGATACAGTGCGCCCTCTCCCTACTCAACACCTTTCTCACTCTACCCAACGCATTCACTGCCTCCATCATTCAATATACAAAGCGCTGCATTTACCTCACTGGTCTACGCCCTCCATTCAATACTATATCTCTGCGTTTTAACAATACCGCTCCACTTCGCCTCCATTCCAATACGCATTACAGGCTGTCTGCATATATTCCATACGCCTCCACACTGGTTCAGTTTGACAGTAGTAATACGTTGTGTTGATAAATCTTTGCCTTACCAATGCTGTCTTATTTTTCAATGCAGTCAAACATTCATTCAACGTTGTCCAACACATACATTCATCCAACGCCGCTCCATTTTCCATTGTATACAACGCTGGTTTATTGTTTGACTGTCAATTGAAAACGTCGGTTTAAATAAAACGCCGGTCGACTGCTTTGACAAATGAAACGCCGGTTTGATACCGCTCTCATACACCTGGTTTGATATCGCTCTCATCCAATACAGCATATAATACAGCGCTATATATATATAATACGCTGTCAGTTTCAAAGCGCTTTCATTTACATCGTGGCTTTGTAATAGTTTTATAGCAGTGATATCGGCATACGGACAGAGTTTATCCATTATACAAAACTCCGCTGTCTATTCCATATTTCCGCCCAGTTCTAATATGGTATATATATCACGCCCCTTCATATAATATACCACGCTATTTACAATACCAATACCGCCTTCCACCACTGTTTGCGCCCTTTGTAATACCACCTTACATATAACGCTGTCGACATATGTAATACTGCCATATGTAAACGTTGTGTTTTGTTATTTGGTATCATGGTATGCGTTGTCATGGTATGCGCCCCTCCCATTATATAATACAGCCCCTCCCATCATTTAATATAGCATACGCCCTCCCACTGTCATATTCAATATCACTTCCATTTCATAATACCATCCCATTCACAACATTCCATATCGACCTCCCTACCATTTCACAAAATTTTTTTCCCCAAACAAAAAAAAATACATTTTTTTTGTGCAGAATTCAGTTTTTAGCAAAGAGCTTGTGTTTTTAGAATCGGCTTTTTTAGCAAAGTGTTTCTGTCCTTTTAAAATTCAGCATATTTGCAGCAAAGAGTTTTTTCAGTACATTTTCCAGCAAAGATTTTTTTGTTTTCTCTCCTTCAAGAGAAATTTTCCAGCAGAGTTTTTTTCTCTCCTCCTTCAAAAGAAGATGACAGTCCCTTCATCTTCTAAAGAGGCCGCCTACTTGGCACAGAGAGAAAAGAGACATGCTTCAGGTCCATCCAGAGGAAGAGAAGGCAGAAGACGAAGAAGAAACTTCAGAGAAAAGGGGGGCAGACAATCTAAAGCTCAGCAGCAAACAAATCAAGACAGAGGTAAAATTGATGACAAAGACAAAGGTAAACCAACTGAATCAGCTCATTCTGTTCTAGCACATTGTAACAATGGAGTAACTGAAAACCTATTTGATGTTTCATTTACTTCATGGAGAGATGATTGGTTGCTAGATTCAGGAGCAACATGTCACATGACATTTAGAAAAGATTTTTTTTGAAGAATTCACTGACAAAGTTGATGGAGCAGTATATTTCGCAGATAAATCCAAACTCAAGCCATCAGGGCTTGGCACAGTCAGGCTTAAACTGCCTGGTCTTCCTGATCATATCCTACATGAGGTTCTATACCTCCCGGATTTGAAGAGAAACTTGCTGTCCCTGATCGAAATCCAGCAGCAAGGACACTCAGTTCACTTGTTTGATGGCAAGGCAGAGGTCAGATCAGCATCAGATCACTCACTTGTCATGGAGGGAATAGAAGAAGGGAGACTCTTGAAGCTGAAAGGTTCATCTGCCCATGCTCAAAACTTTGCATTCAGTTCACATCATAATGAAGGTACATTTCCATCAAGTCTTTTATGGCATGCTAGATTTGGACACTTAAACTATGACAGCCTTCGTTTGTTGAAGAAAAATGGTGTTGATGGACTGCCTACAATTCCTAGAAAACCTAAGGAATGTGATGCTTGTATTCTAGGAAAGCATAGAAAACAGCCATTTCATGATTCACACTCCAGAGCACATAGAAAACTTGAACTTGTTCATTCAGATTTATGTGGCCCTATGCCTATTGCTTCTGCAAATGGAAACAAACACATGATGACATTTATTGATGACTACACCAGAATGTGTTGGATTTACTTACTGAAGAATAAGTCTGATGCTTTTCAAACTTTCAAGAATTTTCATGCATGGATTGAAAATGATGCAAAAACACATATTGGCTCTCTACGTACCGATAATGGAAAAGAATACACTTCAAACGAATTTGAAAATTATCTTCGTCAACATGGAATCAAACATCAAACAACTGTGCCATATAATCCACAACAGAACGGTGTAGCTGAAAGAATGAACAGAACTATTTTAAATATGGTCCGCTCCATGTTATTTTTCAAGAATGTAAAATTGATGTTTTGGGCTGATGCAATTCTATGTGCTGTTTACATAAAGAATAGGTGTCCTTCAAGTTCAATTAGAAACAAAACTCTTTTTGAAATGTGGCATGGCCACATGCCTTCGGTAAAGCATTTCAGGGTCTTTGGGTCCACCTGTTATGCCTTGATACCCAAGGGTCAAAGGAACAAACTTGGTGCTAGAAGCAGAAAATGTATCTTCTTGGGGTACTCCAATACCTCCAAAGGATATCGTCTCTATGATGAAGCAAATAAGAAGTTTGTGATAGCTAGAGATGTCATATTTCTTGAATCATCCAAGAGTGACAAGGTTGTTGAGCGGCAACTTGATCGCCTGGATAGATTCACACATGCAAAGTCTTTCAAAGAATTTGATAATGTGATTCCACACCTTGAAGGGGGGATTCCGATATTGAATCAAACCGTGGAATCATTTCCTGAACCACACTCTCCCCCACATGAAGAAACAACCACGGATGACACATTGGATGATGTGATCGACAGAATTGGGAGATTGAATCTTGAATCAATCCCAACTCAGTCAAGTGACTAGCCAGGGCCATCTCAGAAAGGTCCCCCCAAATGGCTGACAAAGACACCGGAGGATGTTCATCCTGATGAGGTTGGAAAAACAGGAACAAGAAGTTCCACTCAAGAAATCGAAGGTGATGTAGATAATTCTGATTCCCCTGTTGATATGGATATTGCTTATAACTGTGAATTGAGTTTGTCTATAGATCATGAACCAAATTCCTTCAAAGAAGCCGCTTCTCATGATGAATGGAAAGAAGCGATGCAGAAGGAGTATGATGCCTTGATAAAGAATGGCACTTGGAAGCTGGTTGATCCGCCTTGGGAACGAAACCAATTGGCTGTAAGTGGGTCTACAAGAACAAGTACAAAGCAGACGGCTCACTTGACAAGCACAAGGCCAGGCTTGTGGCAAAAGGATTCGCACAGAAAGAAGCAGTCGATTATGAAGAAAATTTTCTCCCACAGCAAAATGGACCACCATCCTGACTCTCTTTGCCTTAGCAGCTCAGAATGGATGGAAAGTCCATCAGATGGATGTAAAAACAGCCTTCTTGAATGGAGATCTAAAGGAGAAAGTTTATATGTCCCAGCCAGAAGGATTTGTGATAAAGGGTCAAGAACAAAAAGTTTGCAAACTTGTAAAATCCTTGTATGGCCTCAAGCAAGCACCACGAGCCTGGTATGAGAAATTGACCGAGCATCTTCTGAAACTTGACTTCAAACATTTTGATTTTGATGATGCAACTTTGTTTGTTAAGAAAGTTGGAAAAACAATTGTATATCTTGTGGTATATGTAGATGATCTTTTGATAACAGGAAACAATGAGAGCTATATTGCATCCATGAAGAAAGAGTTGAAGAAAGGTTTTGAAATGACTGATTTGAGTCATGTTCATTACTATTTGGGTATTGAAGTAATTCAACATCCTAAATTCATATTTCTTTCTCAAAATAAGTACATTGGAGATCTCTTGAACAAATTTGGCATGGATGATTGTAAACCCTTAGGCACTCCAATGGAACAAAACTTGAAGCTCACATCTGTTGAAGGGAAGGAGTTTGAGGATGCAACTAAGTATAGACAGCTTGTAGGAAGTCTTATCTATCTGACCACCACCAGACCTGACATCTCATTTGCTGTTGGAATCCTTTCAAGGTTCATGCAGAAACCTTGTGAAGGACATTGGTCTGCTGCAAAAAGAGTACTAAGGTACTTGAAGGGGACTCAAGACTTTAGACTCAAATATACACAGGTAGGCGACTTCGCTTGATCGGATATTCTGATTCAGACTTTGATGGCGACAAAGAAACAGGGGTGTCTACTACAGGTTACACCATGAGTCTTGGATCGGGAGCTGTCTCATGGAGATCACGCAAACAGTCAGTTCCAGCAGATTCCACGACCGAGGCAGAATATGTGGCAGCAGCTGAAGCAACAAAGGAAATTGTGTGGCTCCGGAAAATCCTGGAAGATTTGCAGATGAAACCAATGTATTCCACTCCACTCATGATCGACAACACTTCTGCAATAAAGTTGGCCAAGAACCCAAAGTTCCATGATCGAACAAAGCACATCAATACAAAGTACCATCTCATTCCACATCATGTTCAGGCCAAAACCATCCATCTACATCATTGTTCCACAAATGAGCAAACTGCTGACATCTTCACCAAAGCACTTGGAAGAGAAAAGTTTGAAAAGTTCAGATCGATGCTTAGACTCACCAACATCCCTTCGGATTAAAGGGGGGAATGTTGACACCTAATCCTATGGATGGGTGTGCATATGTATTTTTGTATATTATTTATTATTAGGAAATAAGGAAGGCCAAGAGTCATTGGGAGATGAATCCCAATAGCCTCACCTCCCATCTATAAGAGCATGTACATTCTTCAGCTAATACACATTCTAGTTTTGAGGAGTTACCTCTTGGTTTGACATTCGTAAATAACTCAATTTGCAAGAATGATCAATTACTCTTTTGAAATGAAATTCCTTAAACAATCAAATCAAAAACTACAATTCAATAAACAAACCATTTCCAAAAGAAAACAATCTCTAAAAACATAAATTTCAAAATCAAAGAAAAATATAATTTTGAAGTCTATCTAAAATATTTGAGGACGCTTTCTCCTAGTTTGTGATCAGACTAAGAAAGAATTCTACTTATCTCAGCAGAAATGAAAACATCCAAAAATGCTTTGGTGTTATATCATGCTTCAGTAAGCTAAAAGATCTTCCAGATTTGCAAATGAAAAAGGAATCAATTTTCATAAAATTAAGTTTTGCAATGATCCTAATGGCTCAAAAATACAATATCATCATACCAGTAAGCTAAGGTAAATGAAGGTATCTTTTGGTATGAAGCAACAATAAAGTAGGGCAAACTCTCACTTATATAATGCAATTAGGATTTTAAATCACACAAACGCAAAATTTTTGTAGTTTATAGTGGAAGACAAAGCGCATGCGCACTGTTTTGAACTAAAACCTACACATGCGCACTGTTTTGAACTAAAACCTTCTGAAAACCACAGAGGCAAGGAAAAACTTGGAAAAATAAATAATCAGCTTTCTTTTTAAAGATTCTTAAAATTTATCTACCCAACCCGTTCTCAAAGAAGTCAAAATCAGAAAACTCTAAAATTCAAACTAAAAATAAATAAATAAAACTAAGCTCTAGATTCCCCAGCGGAGTCGCCATTTTGTTACGCGGATTAATCCCTCTTGCGAACAAGAGAGATCTCCCTAGTACTCAGCGAGTAGCCAGAAACAAACATCCATTTGAAAACCCTTTTCTCTAGATTAATTGCATTTCATAATTATTATAAGAAAGTAGAGAGGACATGCCCCTACCTTGAAATCCAAATGTTCGATGTAGTATTTTATCTTGTCGCTCCAAAATGGTTTCTCCAATAAGTAGAACCTGTAATCAAAGACAAGACAAAATAATCAAAGCATCTGCAACATATAATAATCAAGAAAAGCTAATCCAACTTAGTGATCAAGGATTCTAAGTATTGATGTTATTTCAATAAGCATAAGAACAACTTAATGAGAAAAAGAGATCCATATGTATTATCTTGAATTAAAAGAGTAATCTTACAACCCGATGCCTTGATGTCGTATGGATTTATCCCAAGGTGCTGAACAATCGTTCCTCCTTCAATTTGATAAGCCTTCCTCTCTTAATACCAGCATGGAGTTATGGACACAAGGGTGTGATCATTCTCATGCCAACAACAACTTACTAGTGTATAAAGTATTCACTCTTGGGAATTTTCTTCAGCAACTCATTTACAATCTACCCTTCAACCTGAAACTTGAGCTCAATTTATAGGGAAATGGAGGTAGATTCATTTCCATGAAGAGGGGGATGGATTCCTCTCATGAAGGGATTTGAGCTCCATGGACCAAGGCATAAGCTCCATGAGTGGAGGGATAAAGCTCGAACTAATCGCGACTCTAGAAGCTTCTAGTTGGGAGAATATTCGACCAGCTAAGCTTCTAGAATTTACTTTTTCTTTTAATTTTCTTTTCGCGGGGGTGCGCGGGTAATAGTGGAAAAAAGTGCGGGGGTTGCCGCATTTTATTGACCAAACAGCAGCGCATGCGCAAGGAAAGTCTAAAAATCGCGCAGATAGACTTTTAAGGGTTTTAAGATATTTTCTCCAATTCCAAGACTTGATTCAAAAACATTAAGGTTTTTTGACTTCTAAGGGAACATGATATAGGTGTTGATAGACCCATAAGAACAGTCAAATTTCATGGTGACAAAATGATATGTAACAATATGTGAAGTGTAGTGGTTCCTTCCCCGAGTGGAAAGTCCAACTCATAAACTGTCTCTCCAACCCATGCTACATGGAGTAGGTTGTGTCTCTCCATACTCCAATCCTTGGCCCTGGTGGCCTTGCTTGCTCTAAGAAGCATCTCAACACTATGAAAAGTAGGAAATAGAGACATATGGATTGACATGTGAAATTTCGAACCATACTCTCCCAATAGAAGCCACCGCAGCAATGCCTCTTGCTGCCACATCACACCATCATCATACCAAGTATGGTGGCCATACTCTCCTAACAGAAGCCAACACAACAAGGCTTCATGTTTCCATCCCACATCATCATTATGCAAGGTATAGGAGAATGTCAATCCATATTCTCCCAAGAGTAACCAGCGCAAGAATGACCCTTACTTTCGCCCCACATCATCATAATGCAAAGCATGAAGCAATGATATACTGATTGACATGTAGAATGTCACACCAGACCAACATAGTCAAGCTTCATGTTTCCACATCATATGAGTGTCATGCAAATTCCCAAACAATAACATCCCCATTGACATGTGATATGTCATGTGATGGCCAAACTCTCTCAAAAGTAACCAGCGCAACCATGCCTCAAGCTGTTGCATCTCATCACTACTATACAAGGTAGGAAACAGTGATACACCAATGGACATATAAAATGCAATGTCTTGGCCATACTCTCCCAAGAGTAGCTAGCACAGCCATGCCTCATGTTGCTGCATCACCTCAGTATTGTGCAACGCATGGAACATACCAATTTGAAATTTCGTGTGGTAACCATACTCACCCAAGAGCAGCCAGCACAATCATGCTTCTTGTTGCCCTATGCCTTACATTTGCAAGTAGCTTTCCAGCCACTTTCTCATCATCTCCATCCATCCATCCAATTGTGGGTGATGACTCATATCATGCACCAGCTCGGTATCCACCCAATGGAGAAGCTCCCGCCAAAAACTTCTCATATAATAATTTTCCCCATCACTATCTATGGACTTGGGAAGACCATGAAGCATGAAGACACCCCGAAAAGATAATCTGGTCACGGGTGAATAGATGTACTTTGTGAAAATTTTGAAGCAATGTGCATACCTCGACATTGGATCAATGTCGACAATACCATCCTCCACAATCTAATGACAATATTTTCACTCCATGATATCTCGAAGTGCATCCTCCTTGAGGCCTCTCCATGAAAATCTCTCTTTGATGGCCTGTTAGAACCTATGAGGTTCTAAATATGTTGCATGCAAAAACTTCTCTTTGAGCTGTGAGGTGCTCATCAAGAAGGCTCTATCCTGATAATGGAAGATGTTATCCATTACATGATGTCTACCATCTACCATCTTCCCATCCAATGCTTTATAAGTCAAGTGGTCATCGTAATTCTCAAATAATAACTGGGCCCTCAAATCATCTCCTCCTTAGTGACAACGTTGTTGATCTCCATGATAGTGCATTTTTTGTCTCATAGCCCTCTCCATACACAATGTTAAACTTATAGTCCTGCATTGTATTGATCCATCATTGTTGCCTCCTTTGCAGTTGCTGCTCCTCCTCAAAAATATACCAGAGACTATGGTGGTTGGTCTTCACCCGAAATCTACTGCCAATAAAAAACCTTCGGAATTTGACTAATGCATGCATAATGGAAAATATATCTTTGTCGTAAATAGAATACGACAGCTCATGCAACAGTAACTTCTGGTTCTCGAAAGCTATTGTATAGCTTCCCTGTATTAGGAATATGCTAATCTCATCCTTAGAAACTCCACACTCCAACACAAAGTGTTGTGTGCAACTCAACAATGTCAAACTGGGATAGCTATACATCTTCTCCTTGAACCAGTCAAGGGTCCTTTGCGCAGTGATAGTCTGCTGCTCCAAATCAGCAATGCTCTTTAACCCTTGGTCATGCAATTGCCCTGATGGCATGATGCCACAAATCTCCATCTAATGTGATTAAATAATATGAGGTGTATATGTTTGCATACCTTGGATCAGTTGATGCTTGGGAACATCTTGCAAAGCTACAAGAGTTCCTCCAACTGGTGCAATTGCTTCTCCAACAGCTGGTGATGGTGATGGTTTCTCCTATATTGTTGCACCAATACTAGTATCTGCTTCCTCTTCCTCATGCACCTCCTGAATCATGCCTTGGACTCTCAATCTCGAAGTCTTGGGAACATCTTGCCAAAATGCAAGGGCTCCTCCAATATGTGCAAGTACTCTTTTTGCTGCTAGTGGTGGTGTTAATTGATCTCCTCCCGATGTATTAGCGCTGACATCTCCCTTCTGCTCCTCATACACTTTATCTTTATTGTCAGAGAATTTCTCAATGGAATGTGCCTCTAGGTTTATTCTATCAAACCTCGCTTCCAATCTTTGAGTGAAATCTTCATACGCAATCACTCTTACATGTTTTAATCTGTCGAACCACCAGTCCTTTGCTTCACCCTCAAGGTGTAGCGCTGCAATCTGAATAGCTTCCTTTTCTGCTACTGGGTGTAGCTGGAAGAAATCATCTAACTTTTACATCCAATTTTTTGTCATGCTTGTGGATGACCCATCAAATGTAGGCGGGAAGAATCTATTCTGCATATGCCCTCTTCTTATATTGTTGTTGTGGGGTTTCCGGTCCTCTTCAATCTGGAAAAACTATTGGAAAGTCAAATTCTCTTTGAATGCTCTAGATTTAGATTTTTACTCTGCAAGATAATCACTAAGAGTCTCGGGCTCCAAATATCCTCCATTTCCATGTCATTCATTTCATTTTGCAAGGAAAGTGGGCATAGTAGGGCGTTATGGAACGTTTTTCACCGTCGGTTACTTATACTGCTAATAGGAAGTGCTCAGAACTTCTCCATTCTGAAACCTTGTTGAGGTTTCCTTTTGCCTTTCCCTTCTCATTTCTTTGATCTCCATGGTGAGATCCTGCATAGATCTGAAGAGAAGTGTGGAAAAACTCAATCCTTCCGCCATTGAAAACTTCTTATTTTTCTGCTTCTTCTTCTTGTTCCTCTGATGTCATGAAATGCCCACAAGCTTAGCCAAAGATCATGCTCTGATACCACTGTAATATCCCAAAATGGGAAATACAGGGATATAGCATTTATAACATTTCAATCAAGGCAATAACCAGAATGTAAGCATAAAACTGTAAAATGTTGGAAATGTCGAAATATAACATCAAGACATTAAAACATTAGCAGAAATAGTTGAGCCATATCATTGTGTATCAACAGCAATGTAAGTACATAGTGCTCCAAAAGGAATGTGCTCAAGCCACAAGATGGTTGAAATACATAATGAAACTTAGCACTAGAAAGTATAAAACGTTGTTGCTAGAAAATTTTGTTGTTAGGAAGAAGATCTATGTCTGAGAGGCTACTGAAGTGCTCAGAAAGATATGGGATTTTAACCATGGATTCTACTCGAAAAACCAGAAAAACCCATAAATGGTTTGGCCATATTTTGAGTTTGGAATTTCTGCCCTTTTTGGGTTGCACACTGCACCCCTGTTGGTTGAGTTACGCACTCCCTGGAGACAACTACTGATATGGGACTGAAAGAATGATCTATCAGCTGCAATATCACCCATTCATCTCACTAACTAAAGGGTTGGTCCCTTCTTCTGATTCCCAAGCTCAAAACTTGAGATCTAGCTCCTCCATTGAATATGCAGTTGTTGCATGCACAACCGCTGGGAAGTATTGCATTGTCTAGGAGGGTTGATGATGTATCCTGCTGATAGATAATACAATTTTGATCCCAGGCTGCTGAAGTGATCCCTGGAATGAATTATTAATCCCTCATGGGATTCCAAGCTGAGTTGCTTGGAACTTCCTCTTCTCCTCAAACCCTCACTACAGAATTATGCAATTCCTGCAGGAAATGTTGTTGCATAGGAGAATAGATGGATGGCCTAATTCTGGATGTGAGAATGAAACTCCTGAAATACTGCAATGGATGCACAAGGTGAAGGTTTGATCCCTCCACAGGTTTCTCAACTGAAGTATTGAGAACAACCTTCCAACTCTCAAACCCAAGTTCAGGAATGCTTAATTCCTATAGATGGAAGTGCAGATGAGAGTGGCCGAAAGCGGCACTGATTTCTGGATGATGAATTTTGCCCAAGAAAACCTTCCCGGAGTAAGCACTCGAAGTCCCCCATCGGTAAGGGTGGGATTGTCGCTCGGGAACACCCGGTGCTAAATAGCACAGCAAACTTAGCTAAACAACTGAAGCGTGCAAAGAAATATCTTACAACACTCAAAAATAAAAATTTAGACTCCCCTTCCTTTGTTTCCCTCATCTTCCTTTTATGGTTGTGAGCCTTCCCTAGCCTTGGCCCACCTTGTAATTACGCTACACATGTGGCTATTAGCCTCCATAAATACTGCGTTTCTCTCCATGATCTCCATCACTGCTGCAATTAATCTCCACTTCCTCCCTCATGTGTGCATTTAATGCACCACTTCCTCCATCATCTCTGAAATTGCTTCTCCACTATCTCCATCATCTTGCATTTATTCCTCCATTATCTCCATCATCTTCCTCATTAATTCTCTATGACCTCCACTCTTTCTTCATTATTATGCTTCTCCACTACTCCATAATGCTACTCCACTACTCAATTAACCCACATTCACACTATAGAAGTGGATTTTATTCATCTATTGGGTTTATGGGTCCCTCCACCCTTTTATTTACTTAACTAAATAATAAAAGTAAGAACTCTAATATTCCAATTAGCTGATGGAAAATTTGGAATATTACATCTTGAGACTCCTGCTTTGGAGCTAAAAACTCCTCTTCTAGTGGGAATTGAAGCTCCCTCTCAAGGAAGCACTCCTCATCAAACTTTGCATCCATTTGCATAACTGTCATTCTGAGGGACGGTAAGTACACATCGTAATTGTGTGGAGTTTCGGTGTAACCCACAAAAACTCCCAACTTTGTTGCCAACTCAAGCTTCTTCCTTGAATCTTAGCAGACATGAAAGTAAACATAGGCTCCAAAATTCCTAAAGTGAGACACATCCAACTTTCTCCTCGGGAAAGTCTCTGCTCTTATAATCATACAAAGAATCTGATGAGGACTCTGATTCTGCAAGTAGATTGTTATGTTACACACATTTTCCCATAAATGCAATGGCAGGCCTTGGTCATATAGCATAGCTCTTGCAGCTCCAAAAATTCTCTGGTTCTTTCTCTCATCTACCCCATTCGGTTATGGGTTATGGGGTGGTTTCATCTCTCTTCGAATGCCTTATTTCGCATAGAAATCCTTGAATTCATTCGAAACATACTCACTTCCATTGTCGCTCCTAAGAGCCTTCACTTTCTTGTCAGTCTCTTTCTCAACTAGTGCTTTGAATTATACAAACTTGTAGAATGTCTCATCCTTATTTTTCATGAAGAATATCCATCACTTCCTTCAGAAATAATCAATAAAAATAACAAAATATTTATGTCTAGCAATGGAAACTATCAAGAAAGGTGCACAAACATCGCAATGGACTCTTTCCAATACTGCATGTGCTTTGTTGTCTCGATCATGGAATATGGATTTTACATGCTTCCCCAAGGTACGACCTTTATAGACATCCTGTTTCTCAAGCGATCCTTTAGGGAGGCCAATGGTTAGATGTTGCATAATATTTAAGGCGCCATGATGCAAACGTCCCAATATCCTCTTCTAGAGCTCACCAACATCACAACTCTGCACTTTCTTTGCATTATGACTTCCTGTAGCACGATTTTCCACATCAATTTTATATAGGTTCTTCACACCAAACCCGATTTTCTTCACCTATCTAGTTGCTATGTATCTCAAGAATTATTTTACTTTGTTGAATATCACATCATAACCACGGTCTTCCAAAACTGCTACAAATATGACATTCTTCTTTAGGCCTAGCACAAACATGACATCTTTGAGACAAAGAGGGGATCTTGACTCCCTCTGAAAGGTCATTGTACCAATCCTAGTAGCACCGTACCTTCAGTCATCCCCCAACTCAATTTGCATCTAGAGAGATTTCTCCTCCAGGTCACTGAAAAACTCTCTACACCATGTCATGTGGAACGAGGCACCAGATTCCACGTACCACACACTCCCCATCATCGTGCTAGCCATGCATGTGATAAGGGTGAATTCAATCTCGAACTGTGAAGCCAAAGTTTCACTTGTTTCTCCTCCTAAGTCCTTCTTGATAGAATTTTTATGTGGACACTTCGTAGCATAGTGCTTGAACTCATGACAATTGAAGCATTTTATTTTGGACAAGCCTTTCTTCTTACCCCCTTCGCTGGATTCACCCTCACCTTAGGAATTCATGCCCTTGGCATTCAATCCTTTGCCAACTAGAGAAAATTCCTCTTCCTCTTTTGTGTATGTTACTCCATCTCTAGTATTTATCCTGATCTCTTATTGTACCCAATCAGACCATAAGTGTTTCCAATTCGGTAATTTCTCCCTCCAGCTCACCGAGTCTTGGTAGTTATGCCATCTTTTGGGAAGTCCTAGAAGAGCTAGGCTCACCAGGTTATCTTCTGCAACATTCACACCACAAGCTCATCATGAACTTGTGTAAATCTGTTAAGATACTGCAAAATAGTGTCATTCTTTTGCATCTTGATATTTTAAATTTTGTATTCAAGGGCTAGTTTCTTATGGTCACTGCTATTCTTGAACACCTTTGTCAATGTTTTCCACATTGCGAAAGCTCTTTCCCATGGATATTTGAGACAATGTGGTCTCGCACTCCCTCCAAGATTATTCTCCTTGCCTTCGTTACATCTTTCTTCCTTTGAGCTAGGTTATGGGCATCAACTGATCTTGGTTTTGCAATGTATGTCTTGACATAGTCTATCAATCCATTGTCATCAAGCACTGCCTCCATGTGATCCTTCCACAAAATGAAATTCAAGTTTCCTTCCAAGGCATACTTTAATCTCATCTCGTTGAATTTCATCTTCCCAGCCCTGAATAAATCCTACTACACTTAAGCTACAAATTCGAACCTCCTAAGAAAATCCTTTGAAATTCTTGTTCTAATGTGAATCCAGCTTTGATACCATGTAGAAATATGGTGATTGAATTGAAAATTCTCAAGAAATTTTAATCTAAATCAAGAGATACAATTCTACTCTACTGCTCTGCGGAAATTAATTCACAATTTAGAACAACAATCTTAGACATGCAATAAGAAAAACCACAGATGCATAATATTTTTCTAGGGAAAACCAACTACTAAAAATCACTTTAAGCCTGCTTGCATTAATGAGACAAATAGAGAATGTATTAAAAAAAAATCAAGTGAATAACCTATCTCTCTTCTCAATGAGAAGCTCTGACCCAAGTTTAGTCAATTTCTGGCTTTTCTTTAGCCCCTATTTCCTTATGTAAATATTCAATAATTAGGCCCCTGTTATTTAAGAATTTTCCTCCAGTTGATTGTGCAATTCCTAAGGTTGATCCTCTGACTGCATGTAACACTTATACACTAAATACTAGTCTACAACTGGTGTTACAATGACTTGGAATCTCCACTACAAATGGGGAACTCGAATTCTCTGCATGTGTTAGCATAGTTCTATGCCTAGTCATGAGTGTGTTTTAAATTTTTTGTTTTTAGGATAAAAAATTGTAATTAAAAAAAAAAAAAAAAAAAAAAAATTAAAAAAAATTAAAATTTAAAATTTAAAAAAATTAAAATAAATAAAATTAAAATATATATATATATATATATATATATATATATATATATATATATATATATATATATATATATATATATATATATATATATATATATATATTAGAACGTTTCTAGAAGTTCCAGTAGCGTTTGTTTTAGCCCTGTCAGACAGTCTGTTTTAATTATGTTTATGTATGTTTTTCCTTTACCCGATGCTACCGAAAGTTCCGGTAACCTCCCCTGTTTTTTTTTAAATAAAAAAGTGCATCCTCTTTTGAGTTAGCCACGTGTTCCCATTATCAACTAAGGTTTAAATATTTTAATCATGATCCATGTCACGTGAAAGGAAAGGTTATATGTTTGAGAGATGTCGAGTTAAGTCGTGGTCATATGTGGAAGAGTTAGGTGTCAATCTGTAGTTATGAAGAACCAACCGTTTTTTGTCTTGTATGTCAGTCTAAGTCGTTATGTCCACATGTCAAGGTATGTATTTAGTTTCAATATTAATCGTGGATCTATGATTTAAATTGGTGACCATTTGGTTAAATCATGAATGATCGTTTCCAGATTTTTAGGCCTGCCGTAAAATATGATGGAGGTCACTGTTCAGCTCCAACCACCTGTTGTGGAGAATATGAAACAAAGCAGGAAACCAAAAGATATCATGAGGTGTGTTATATGATCCAGGATATTTCCCATTATGAAAAGATCTTATGCATGGAAAATTGAACCAACATATCACTTAAAGTCACCGAAATAAAAAGAAAGGGATCAATTTTCAATTTCAACTATTGGTGAATGAGATGTTCTAGTGAGCATCTTGAAGAAGGAGACTAAGTTTTCAGACAGTTTGCATTGAGGATTCAACAACACTTGCTAGTTAATCTTTTCTAATATTGACACCTTTCTGATCTAGCAGACAGCTTTCATTTATTGCTCAGATGACTAAAAAAGGAGGAAAACTTAAGTGTATTGAACCTCAAGGAGATAATTTAATAGGTGCCAATCCGAATGTGAGGAGGTTTTTTGTACAAGCTAGGTGGCATCCATTTTTTTCAAGGTTAGGAAACTTTCATCTAGGAGTAGCCAAGGAATTTTCTCTCTCATTCGATGGACAAGAAGCAAATGTTTATGTCCTCAAACTACGGGTATCAACAAAATCCATTGCTAGTGCTTTCCACCTCCCACAAGAAGGAGAGAAATGGTTCAAAATCCAAGTTATTACTGGAGGAGTCCTCAACAGCTTCATCAAGGATGAATACATTGACCCTGATGCAGGAGCATCGGGCCATAATTAAAACTCAATGCTATGAAGGGTGAAACATGGAAAATCATTGTAAACCGGGGCAACTTATGTTTAACAGAGCTAAATTGTTGGAATTGATAAGTCTCTAGAAGACTTCATTAGCTTGTAATTATCTGCCATGTATGTGAATACAGATATTTAGGGTTGGTTGAGCGATTGTGGGAGAAACTTATGGATCTTAAACGATCCCTCCCTTTGTAATTTCCTTTATAAAGCGAGTTGTGTTGTGTGAGAGAGAGAGAGACAGAGTAAGCAATGTAGCCACAATGTAGAAATATTCAAATTTGCTGAGTTATTCACCGAGATTATCCTGATTACACACTATTTAAGCTTCATGCATAATACATAACCTCTTTTACAATTGATCATCAATATGCGGAAATAGAAAGCAGTCGCATGCGCTCATTAAAACATAATCAAGCACACATATCAACACAGTATGTAATGGGGAAAGCAATAGCTGAAAACCCCCAACTATCTGTATAGTATAATGATAGAGAACATGTAACAATACATAGCACAATACTCCTCACAAGTACTCAGTACTATCTCCAAAAGTTACACACAAACTAACTGAGATTTGAACAAGTCATGGGTTCAAATCTCCTCCACAAGTCTGCCTGCCTCTACTGCGCAATCCAAGTGAGTAATGAATGAGATCCAAGTTCGAATCCCACTAGCTCCAACTGTGCAATCCTCATTGGCAATCTCCATCAAAGTGTGTGCAAATCTCATGCACAATCAATGGTCACAACTGATAGTCAATCACACCCTTTCAACCACCTCTAACACTGGTCTCCACTGAACTGTCCATGCATTGCAGTTAACTGATGTGTTCTTTAGTTGATTTATGAGTTAATAATTAGTGAATTAATTAATAATTAATTCACACCACTCATCACTAGTGTATTTTTCAGTTAGACTAAATACAACTAGTTCAACTAGTTTAAACAGAACACAACTCCACCAACTATCTCATCAACTCCACCAAACTCTGCCACATGAGTTCTAACTGAAGTCAAACATGCAATAGCTCAACTAACCCTTAAGAAAAGCGTATTTCCTTCTATTAGCTGCATGTGCCACATCCAAGCATCAAACTGAAGTGCTCCAAGAGGATAAGATAATGTTTATAGTCTAAATATTATTAAGGGTTAATAGTATTTGACTGTTCTATTTTTAGCCCGGCAGTCTAAAAATAGAAACCGCCTAATGTCTAAAAATAGGGATCCATCTATTTTTACCAACTTGACCAATCATCCATAAATAGCATCCTGCAACTCATAGACCATGATCCATATGTCTAAAAATAGACTTTGCGCCAAAAATAGCCTGCGGGCCCACTTAGTGAAGGCGACTTCATTTCACTAAGCTCCATCATCTTGTTGCATTTTAAACACTCCCTCTCAACAAGATATGGATTATCTGCAACCCCTATCCTGCCTCTATGGAATTCGAATTTTCTCCTGGTGAGCGCCTTCGTCAAGATGTCAGCATCCTGATCCTCCGTGGGAATATATGAAAGTAACATGATTCTCCGCTGCACACAATCTCTGATATGATGGTACCTAATGTCGATGTGTTTGGATCTATCATGAAATACTGGATTAGCTGAGAGTTTAATGCAACTCTGGTTATCACAATAAATCACAGTAGGCTCCAAGTGTGACTCGAACAACCCGACCAGAATCTTCCTCATCCATATGGCCTCGCATGCAGCCAAGCTTGCTGCCATATACTCAGCCTCTGCTGAACTGAGTGCCACGGATCTCTGCTTCCTGCTGTACCAAGAAACTACTATCGACCCGATACTGAAGATCCCTCCAGATGTGCTCTTTCTGTCCGTTGGGCTCCCTGCCCAATCTACATCCGTGAAGCCACAAAGCTTCACCTCATCCTCCTGTCTGTACCACAAGCCATATCCCGATGTGCCTCTAAGATAACGCAATACATGCTTGCCTGCCTTCCAGAAGATCTTGGTAGGCTTAACCATAGCTTGTGAAAGCTGGTTAATAGCATAGCATATATCGGGTCATGTATTGACCAGATACATAAGCGACCCCACCAACTGTCGATAAACAGTGGCATCCACTACCTCCGCTAAAGTAGCATCCTCCTTCCTCCAACCTCCAGGAAGAGGAGTATCAACAGGCTTGCAGCCATGCATGTTGAACTTCTCCAATATTTCTCGGGCATACTTACCCTGAGAAACAAACAGTCCATCACTGCGCTGCCAAATTTCCAATCCCAGGAAATAATGAAGGAGGCCCAAGTCCTTCATCTCAAACTCTCTAGCAAGATCCTCCTTGCATGAAAGTATCAACGGCTCATCACCCGTCAAAATCAGATCATCTACATACAGTACAATGATCAGCAACTTCCCCTCCACCACAATCTGGTACAGGTTAGGATCCGCCTCACTCTTGGAGAATCCAAGTCCGGTGAAATAATTGTCTATCCATGTGTACCAAGCACGAGGTGCTTGTTTCAACCCGTACAGTGCTCTCTTGAGTCTGCACACATGCGACTCACTACTGAAGATCTCGAAACCTTCGGGCTGCTCTATGTACACCTCCTCCTCAATGACTTCGTTGAGGAACGCAGTCTTCACATCCATCTGATGGATGTGCCACCCCATCTGCGCTGAGAGAGCTAGGATCGTCCGTATGGAAGAGTACCTTGCGACAGGTGCAAAAGTCTCCTCATAATCAATCCCCTCGATCTGAGAGAAGCCTCGGGCAACAAATCTTGCCTTGTACTTCTCTAAACTCCCGTCAGCCGCCTGCTTCACTTTGTACATCCATCGCGAACCCACCACTGATTTCCCTTCCAATCTTGGGACAATCTCCCATGCACTGTTTCTGACAATCAAATCACACTCTTCCACCATGGCATCTACCCATGCGGGGTCCTCCACAGCTTCCTCGAAAGAGGATGGCTCCGTCACGACACATTTGCTCACAAGAGCCATGTATCCAGTGTACCGATCCGGTGACTGTCTCTGTCTGCGCTGTGCTGTAGGTGGTCCTACAATCTTCTCTGCATCTTGAGCCAGTCGCTCAGCTTCTGTAGTGCGCTTGCGCCCTCTGATGGTTGGCGCTGCATGAGTGGTCTCTTCCACTCCATGATCTTCCTCTTGTAGCTGATCCACATCCGGAAGCTCATCCTTAGGAACTAATAGCTCCTCATCTGCATGCAAGTGTGGCTCCCTCTCAAGCGAACACTTCATGGCTTTCTCCTCCTGAAATTTGATATCCCGTCGCTCAACAGTCTTGTAACTGTCTGGAAAATACACACTATAGTTGTGGGGTGTATCAGTGTACCCCACAAATATCCCAACCTCTGCGGTCGGATCCATCTTCTTCCTGGCATCCTTTGTCACATGCATGTAGACAGGTGAACCAAAAATCCTCAAATGGGAAATATCAGGTCTCTTACCAGAAAACGCC
The DNA here is from genome assembly GCA_034641835.2 of Pinus albicaulis. Classification (NCBI taxonomy): domain Eukaryota; kingdom Viridiplantae; phylum Streptophyta; class Pinopsida; order Pinales; family Pinaceae; genus Pinus; species Pinus albicaulis. The sequence goes on from CM076575.1 coordinate 369,681,343, forward strand.
TCCTCCGGTGTACTCATGCCAAGTATCTTGTGAGGACAACGGTTCTGCACATATACTGCAGCATTGCATGCCTCCGCCCACAAGTGAAGGGGTAGGCCCTGATCATGCAACATCGTCCGTGCAGCACCCATGATCGTTCTGTTCTTCCACTCAGCAACCCCATTCTGATGTGGGTTATGAGGTGCAATGAGCTCTCTCCGAATCCCTTCTGCGCTGCAAAAGTCCTTGAATTCAGCAGAGATGAATTCGCCACCATTGTCGCTCCTAAGAGCCTTCACATGCTTCCCCGATTCCTTCTCAACCAGCGCCTTGAACTCACAGAACTTTGAGTATGTCTCGCTCTTCTTCTGCATGAAGAAGATCCAGCACTTCCGAGAGAAATCATCAACAAAGATCACATAGTACTTGTGCTTTGTTGTCGAAGCTACTGAGAAAGGACCACACACGTCTGTGTGAACTCTCTCAAGGATCGTCGTGGCGCGACTATCCTTCTCGTGAAAGGTGGCTTTCACAAATTTTCCCAAAGTACACCCCTTGCACTGATCTGACTGCGCAAGGGTGCCCTTAGGAAGCCCAGTAGAAATCTACTGCAGTATCTTCAAAGCGCCATGGTGAAGGTGGCCCAATCTCTGGTGCCACAACTCGCCATCATCCTAGCTCACCACTGCTTCCGCCTTGCATGCCATTACTGCGCAGCCATCTACTTGCAATTGATAAAGGTTCTTGACTCGAACCCCTATCTTTCGGGTTTCTCCAGTAGTCTTACTGCGCAGGAAAGCCTTTTCTTCGCTGAAGACAACATCGTACCCTTTGTCTTCCAACATCGCCACAGAGATCAGATTCTTCTTCAATCTTGGAACATGCATCACTTCCTTCAATACGAAGGGTTTACCAGACTCCCTCTCAAAGGAAATGGTACCGATACCGGTCGCACTGTATCTACCATCATCGCCCATCTCGATGTGCACTCCAAGATCTTTCTCATCTAGATCTGAAAACAAATCTCGATCTCCAGTCATGTGAAAAGACGCACCACTGTCCAAGAACCATATTGATCCCATCACACTTGAGACCAATCATGCGATCAGCAAAAAATCCAGCTCAAACTGCGAGGCTAAGGCCTCTCCCGCTGCAGATCCAGTAGCTTGCTTATTTTTCTTCTTCTGCGGACAATTTGTGGCATAATGTCCGTGTTGGTGACAGTGAAAACACTTCACCTTAGACATGTCCTGCTTCTTGCCTTTCGCACCGGAATGAGAAGCTTTCTTGCTCTTCCCCTTCTTTGCTTTGGTAGCCAAAGCACAATTTTCTTCATCAGATGCCTTTGATGAAGATCCGTCTCTGGTATTCCGCCTTATCTCCTCTTGCACAAGATCCGACCAAAGTCACTCCCATCCTGGCAATTTCTCCCGACCATTGACAGAATCCTGATAGGCATGCCAACTCTTCGGAAGACCAAGGAGAGCCAAGCTCACCAATTCATCATCATCGACAGTCACCCCCACACTTCCCAGCTCATCCCTGCATTGGATGAACTTCGTGAGGTACTTCGGCATACTGTCGCCTATCTCCATCTTTATGTGTCTGAGTTTATCCTTGAGCGCCAACTTCCTCTGGTCGCTCTTGCTCTGGAATAAATCTGTCAACACTTTCCACTTCAAGTATGGAGAAGATTTTCCATGCATGTTGGATACAATGTGATCCTTCACACCCTCCAACAAAATTCTTCGACATTTCGCCATTTTCTTTTGCCAAGCCTCAACTTGAGCAGCATCAGTAGGCTTTGGGATCGCAGCTTCTATGAACTCCTTCAGCTCGTTATCATCTAATACCGCCTCCATACGATCCTTCCATGCAACATAATTAGAACTTCCCTCAAGGGCATATTCCAGTCGCAATCCATTGAAAGACATTTCAACTTTGGCACCAAGAAAACTACTGCAAATTCAAATTCCAAATTCTGCTGCAAATTCGAATTCCAAGCTCAAAACTCAGCTACTTCTAGATCTGTGAGAAAAAATTATTTCTAGCACAGAGATCGACTATAAGGGCATTTACTGGATATATCACCTTTCAAAGAAAGGATGGATCCAGAGGCTACTTGGCCCGTTACAGACTTTGTCTACCGAAAATAATTGTAATCACTGTAATAGATCCGATGATCAATTCTGCTTTGATACCATGTAGAAATATTCAAATTTGATGAGTTATTCACCGATATTATCCTGATTACACACTATTTAAGCTCCATGCATAATACATAACCTCTTCTACAATTGATCATCAATATGCGGAAATAGAAAGCAGTCGCATGCGCTCATTAAAACATAATCAAGCACACATATCAACACAGGATGTAATGGGGAAAGCAATAGTTGAAAACCCCCAACTATCTGTATATTATAATGATAGAGAACATGTAACAATACATAGCACAATACTCCTCACAAGTACTCAGTACTATCTCCAAAAAGTTACACACAAACTATATGAGATTTGAACAAGTCATGGGTTCAAATCTCCTCCACAAGTCTGCCTGCCTCTACTGCGCAATCCAAGTGAGTAATGAATGAGATCCAAGTTCGAATCCCACTAGATCCAACTGCGCAATCCTCATTGGCAATCTCCTCCAAAGTGTGTGCAAATCTCATGCACAATCATGGTCACAACTGATAGTCAATCACACCCTTTCACCCACCTCTAACACTGGTCTCCATTGAACTGTCCATGCATTGCAGTTAACTGATGTGTTCTTTAGTTGATTTATGAGTTAATAATTAGTGAATTAATTAATAATTAATTCACACCACTCATCACTAGTGTATTTTTCGGTTAGACTAAATACAACTAGTTCAACTAAGTTAAACCGAACACAACTCCACCAACTGTCTCATCAACTCCACCAAACTCTGCCACATGAGTTCTAACTGAAGTCAACCATGCAATAGCTCAACTAACCCTTAGGAAAATCGTATTTCCTTCTTTCAGCTGCATGTGCCACATCCAAGCATCAAACTGAAGTGCTCCAAGAGGATAAGATAATGTTTATAGTCTAAATATTATTAAGGGTTAATAATATTTGACTGTTCTATTTTTAGCCCGGCAATCTAAAAATAGAAACCGCCCAATGTCTAAAAATAGAGGTCCATCTATTTTTACCAACGCGACCAATCATCCATAAATAGCATCCTGCAACTCATAGACCATGATCCATATGTCTAAAAATAGACATAGTCTAAAAATAGACTTTGTGCCAAAAATAGCCTGCGGGCCCACTTAGTGAAGGCGACTTCATTTCACTAAGCTCCATCATCTTGTTACATTTTCAACACACAAGGAATTAGTGTGATTACGGTCATGAGGCCTTAGGCTGTAACTCGTGTTCTTTGTATTAATAAAAATTGTGTGTTGCTATATATTCAAGTTTAATCGGACTTTGTTTGTATCTGTGTGTTTCATATATGTGTGTGCTTTCTTTTAACAAATAGATCGATTGAGCGAGAGAATGGAGTTCCTATGAACTTCGTTGTAAATCAAAGCTATGGTAGAACACGGGTGTTATTGAAATGTGATTCCATCAACATAGATTCGTGCAGGCGAAATGAACGGTCGTGATCACATTGCATCGGCGATTGGTTTAATTATATGTTAAGATGCGCAACTTAAACTATATAACTCACGATGCGATCAAGATGAGACATGTGTCGGGGTTCTGTGTATATCACATGTCGCAGTCGTTAAAGGATCCTTAAACTGCAATCAGGTATATGTTGTGATATGCGATAAGTTGTTCACACCGAATTGCGAAATCGCTATGTCACAAACTCTGTAATATATATATATATATATATATATATATATATATATATATATATATATATATATATATATATATATATATATTGTGCGATTGGCGATAAAGGTTATTTTGTGCGCAGTGTGATATTGTAAACCCTGCGATCTGCGATAAGGGTTTTCGGCCGACATGCGATAAAGAAAGCGTTGAGATCTGCGATGACCTTGTATACGGTTGCGAATTTGTTTTGATATTGTGAAGTCCGTTGATTGAAATGCTTTTGATGTATATGCAAGCCCATACCCCACAGGTCCACGCGGTTAATTGTAAACTGCATTTTTTTGCTGCATCAAAGTGGTATCAGAGCAAGGAAATATTTCCTGCGAGAAAGAGTTTGCGTGCAAAAGAAGGAGGTACAGTTATGTTGAAGATTGGTGAGTTTGTTGTCTTTATATTGTTGTGAAGGTGAGAATATTGCAGCAGCCTAGAGCAAGGAGTGCTCAAATGTTTCCAAAAGATAGAACCAGAGAGATGCCGAAAGATTGAGCTGAGAGGAGAGAAGCTTGGTGAGGTATCATGTAGCAGGGAGGACTTGTTACTGTAGAGGTTTTGTTGCAGCTCACGGAAAGATCATAAAGGAAATTCCACAGAGGATGTGGGTAGAATTGGATGAAGGAGGCATATGACCATGAGGTCATAGAAAGTTTTGTACCTTGGGAGTCTGATGCAGGAGCATCGGGCCATAATTCAAACTCAATGCTATGAAGGGTGAAATGTGGAAAATCATTATAAACAGGGGAAAATTATGTTCAAACAGAGCTAAATTGATGGAATTGATAAGTCTCTAGAAGACTTGATTATCTTGTAATTATCTTCCATGTACGCGAATAAAAAGATTTAGGGTTGGTTGATCGATTGTGGGAGGAACTTATAGATCTTAAACGATCCACTCCCTTTGTAATTTCTATATAATGTAAGTCTGTATTGTATGTGAGAAAAGGAGAGTACGCAATGTAGTCGTAGGGCTTTAGTGTGATCCAAGATGTGAGGCCTTAGACTGTAACTCAATGAAACTGTGTGTTTTCGTATATCCAGGGATAATCTGGATTTTAGAGTATCTGAGTATTATTTGATTTTGATTTTTATGCGTATATATATATATATATATATATATATATATATATATATTTCTGGTTTCAACCTTGTTATTGATTAAGTTGTGTGAATATGAGTGGAGAGAATGAATTTCCTATGAACTTTGTTGTAGAAAAAAATTATGGTAGAACACGAGTGTTATTGAAATGTGATTCCATCAACAGAGATCAGTGCAGGCGGAATGAACAGTCATGATCACATTGCATCCGTGATTGTTTTAATTACATATTAATATTTCGCAAGTTAAATAATATAAGCGGCGATGTGATGATGTGAGAGGAGCCACATGTCGATATAGCGCTTAAGCGCATATCGCCGATTTCTGTGGTTATGGATAAGTTGTTCGCACTGAATTGCGAAATCACTATGTCGCAAACTCCATAATATATATATTGTGCGATCGACAGTAAAGGTTATTTTGTGCGCGATGCGATATTGTAAGCCCTCTGATATGTGATAAGGGTTTTCGGCCGACATGCGATAAAGAAAGCGCTAAGATCTACGATGACCTTGTATACGGTTGTGAATTTGTTTAGATATTGTGAAGTCCGCTGATTGAAATTATTTCGATGTATATGTAGGCCCATGTTGTGGAGGTAAATCCCCTCTGCGGATAGAGGCGATCCCTACTAGCCTAGACCGGGTCTAGCAACAATCGTTCACGCTATAGCGCAAGTTCCTAATTGCAAATAAACCAACTAGCGATGAAGGCTTACTTGGAATCCAACGTTGTTGCTTGTAGAAGAGGTAGTGCTCCCATTCCTCAGCCCTGGCAGATCACGATCCCCACAATCTCCGTGATGGACACCTGCACATGCAAGAAACAAAACAAACGCAAGTGTAAAATCCAGTAGATGTAGCTATATTTCAGTTAGAAATGACATAACTCATCATCATAAACGATAACAAGAATGGAACCATAACCAATAGTCGTTTATTATTAATCAATCAAAGGAATAATACAACCATAGTTATGACGTTCAATTCTCCTTCGGAGGGTCACCAGCAGAACACATCTCGAAAAGCCTGTCAAGGATGGGACAAGCCTCTCTCTTTAGACCTTGACAATAGTCTCCTTGCTTGAATTTGGCCTCAGGGAAATAATCGAGGCTCTTGCAGCATAAGGATCTTTAGAATTTGGGAACGTGAAGACTAGCTTGCCATGGATATGGGCAAGCTTTTATAGATGGAGGAAGGGGAGTTGGGATCCCTATAATCATGGGATTGGCCCTATCATCAAGGAAGCTTCCATGAGAGGTGGCAAACCACTTCCTCTCTATGGAAATCCGTAGCCAAACCTCCCAACTCAAGATAGATAGCAGTCCAGGAATTTTTTAGGACGAAACTTCCGCCATTTATTTTTTAAAAACACTCCTTAAATTGGCTGGCGCGAGTGCGACTCTGGGACAGAGCACCAGTTGGCGCGACCTCTTTGAAGGATTTTCCCCATTGGCACGGGTACTGAACTGGCTACCCGCGCCAATGCAAAAAGGGCCATTTTTAGGGTTTTTCAGCAGGAGATGCCTTCAGGGGGATGAAAGTACATGTTCAAGGGAATGCCATGAAAGTATTTTCAAGTTATGTCACTGCTCACAGGTCACAAAATGAGCCCTCCAATGTGCGAGACGGGGATTGCAGGGACAATGACAAATTACTGTGTAACAGATGCCCCCTAAAGCATGAGGCCCGAGAGAGAGAGAGGGGTGAAATGCTTTACGAGAACGTGTCCAACTGAAAACTCCGCTGTCGGTAAACCTGCGTGAAGAAGTACAACTGATGTCTCAAATACATGATATATATGTGGTATGGGTGTAGCCATCCATAACAGAGTATACAATAACCCAGATCCAAGGAATGGACGCAGCCATCCAATAAGGATCGATAAAAAAACTCAGGTATGGTCGCAGCCATCCAGTAATAATCCACAAAATCACAGCCTGGATTACAACAGACACAATCCAGGGTCTTGCGCTCCATCTCAATCCGAACACAACACAAGTTCAAGCATGCGAATAAGTGAGCTGAAGTCGAACATGCAAGAACATCATCTGATTACCAACCAATAATAAAAGCTGTTAACAGACGCAAGAGGTACCACCATTAATGTCAATGGTCCTCAAGGTACTACAGGTACAATCTACGGCATGTGAACAATGAGCTGACATCGAACACCCATATAATAACTCGATTGGAGGCAAATGATGAAAACCTTGCGTCGAATGCGAAGAACCTGCCATTGAGGCATTTAGGCTCCAAGGTACCAAAAGGGAGCCTCTAGATCAGCTTCCTGGATAATGAGCTGAAGTCGACAGGAAGTGACCTTGATCGAAGGTGGGCCGTAGTGTTTCCCACATCATCGACACGAGATAGAGGAACATGATGTCTTTGTGAATCAAGATCAGATGAGAATCAAAGGAAGGTTGAAATCTGCAGAGGTCAACTTCTCTTGAACATATCGGCGGCACGACAGTGGATTTGGCAGTATTTGACATCAAAAGATCAGAGGTCATAGTGACGAGGCAAAGAGCAGATGAGAGGTCAAAAGGGATTACCCAAACCCATGGAGGCAAGTGAAAAACGAGATGAGATGTCCCCAACCTGACACGAATGCAGACAAGTGCCATGTTCAAGAGCGACATACTGCCGACACGACAATGATGCTGGTTCCATTTTCCCCCACCATTTATGGCGAGTACCCCAATTATTTTTGATAACAAGCTTGAAGGGGATAGCATATGCTTGTAATATAAGTCCGCCCTTCGGGCGAATCCATCCTAGTGCATTTAACGAGTCCTAGGAAGGAGGAACTCGGAGAACGTCATTTCGACTAGATCCGATGTCATCAGGGTTTAACGAGTCTAACAAAGGAAGAACTCGGCGTCTTTTCATGTTTAGAGAGTTTGAAAAGACAGCGGAAAAGAAAACTCCACAGGTCCCTTTTCGTAAATAGTTCCCCAGATCCGAAAAGGTAGAAAACAATATCCGGGAAAGCCTCCTAGTCGCGATAGGCTAGGGTATTCCTTTTTCGTAATCAATCCATCCCAGCCCGAAAAAGGGTTAAACTTATACTGGGTGGATGTCGATTCGTGTCCATTTTAACGAGATTGAAACGACAAGGGCCTCGGCAATCTTTTCATATTTAGAGAGTCAGAAAAGAGCTGAAAGATGACTCCTCCTGGAGGAACGAGTGGTATAAAGGGTAGCAACTGGTTCCGGTAATGGTGGAACTGCTCAAAACAAATAAAGGTCAAGAGGCTGGCTAACAAGACCACTCATCGCAGCGGTTCCTCAGGAACGGGTAAAACAACCAAGTGAAGGCATATGATCGGCCAAGCAGATAGTGACGATGGAATGAGAAAACCAAGGCTTATCTGGCAAAAACAGGCTGATAAAATGGCAATCACAAGAGGTAAAGGGGAAAGGTTTCATTTTTACACAAGCTTGAAATCAGGAAACTCTGCTTGAAGTTGGTTTCATTTTTACACAAGCTTGAAACAAAGATAAACTATGCTTGAAACCTGTTTCATTTTTACACAAGCTTGAAACGGAAACAAACTATGCTTGAAAAAGTAAGCATGCCCCCAGCATGGTGACTCAATTCGAGGTACATGCCCCCCAAGCTTCAATCCATATGAAAGGAAGATGGAGTGAAGGTTCAAGTTACGAGATCTAAGAAAGACTCGACTGGGATTTTACGAGATCTGATCAAAGACTCGAATTGAACAAGAACGTGTTTCATTATTTTAACGAGGTTGACACATTAAAAGAACTATCCTTAGGACACCTTGTTTCATGGTTTAAGGAGCTTGGCACAAGACAAGGAACTCTGCTCCGACAACCTTGTTTCATTTTCTAAGGAGCTTGACACAAGACAAGGAACTCTGCTCCGACAACCTTGTTTCATTTTTTAAGGAGCTTGACACAAGACAAGGAACTCTACTCCGACAAGCTTGTTACATTTTTTAAGGAGCTTGACACAAGAAAACAAACTCTGCTCCAACAACCTCATCATAATGAACAAGAATTCATCGCTTCCAAGAGTTCCACTCCCGATGGAAGGAAAACATCCTGGAAGTTAGGACCCAATGCCCCCGGCACACGATGCACGACGGCACCATCACTGAGTACAGGCACGGGGTAGGTAGCCACATAGTTGACCTGCGGTGGGGCAGATACAACGGGTGGATAAAAACCAGGAAGGGATGATGGTGGGCCAGCTGCCATATCAGGACCAAAGAATGAAAGCTGATCAATGGTCACAATCTGTCCTTCATGTGGAAAACAGACCACACGAAAAAGGGAGGAGACAAGCACTCCCATGGCATAGGTGTAATCGCGCCCCAAGAGCATATTGAAATCAAAGGGGCCTGGAACAACCATCACGTCCATATGGACGGTTTTACCTCCCAAAGTAATAGGTAACTTTGGAAGGATCCCTAAGGGTTGACTAGTTCTTCTGTTAAATGCCAACATATTCTGCGTAACAGGCACAAGTGGTGGCGAACCAAATGCTTGCCAAGTAGTTGAGGATAGAACACTAACAGATGCACCTTTGTCTATAATGGTGTTGGGTAAGACCAGACCAAAAGCCTGTACTGTGATCTTGAAAGGCACATAAGATGGAAGGCGGTATCCTGCAAATTGATTCCAATCAAAGGAAGCGACTAAACTACTCGGAGGGGCTACCATCGAACTGAGATGGTCTTCCTCTGGTGTTATGGAAGAAGAAGGAGCATCCTCCACAACCTCCATCTCGAAGGCGGGAGGAGTATCCTCCGGGACCTCCATCACGGGAGGCGAAGGAGCAACTTCTTGAGGTATAGGGACAGGAGAATCTTTCTCCAAGTCTGAGGAATCTGAAGAAACAAGAAGAACCTAAGGGGTGTGAGATCCACTCTCAACGGAAAAGACCTGGTGCATCGAAGACGGAGCCAGCTCAACCAATCCCACGACCAATGGTTGGTCGGGAATGGATTCTTGAATATGAATTTCCGAGGGAGCGGGATCGACCAAGGATGACTCTTGACCAATCATGGAATCAGCTGGTGGAGGACTCAAAGAAAGTTGTTTATAACCAGCCGAGAGGCGTGGTGTAGAAACAGTTGAGTTTTCCAAAACTCTCTTGGCTTCATCCATATATGGACAAAGGTGAATGGCATGGTGCCCTTCACACAACTTACAGGGATGGGTAATCTTACCCTGCTACTTAGGAGCCTTACCAGCACCAGTTGAAGACGTGCCCCCAACCTGACTCCCAGAAGCCAACGGCAACGGTGGGCGACCGTTGGACCATACTTCGAGCACCTTGGGAATGCTAGGGCAGTCTCGAAGAAGATGGTCTCCTGTGCACAACGTGCAAGGGAACTTGACTTTCCGTGGAGGGTTGGAAGGTTTATTAAGAGGAGATGATTCAAAAGCAGTAACTGCAGCTTTAGCCTCTCTCTTATCGGACTTCTTCTTCTTTATCTTCTTCTTCTTCTTCTTAGCCACCTGGTTACTCGAATCCAAACTTTCACCAAGCGAAGTAGAAGAGGAGGACGCAGAAACAGGCGAAGAAGGGGAGAGGTCCACCTTGCAATCAACATGATGTTGTTCAGGTGGAGGAACTGATTGAACAGTAGCTGAGACATTCAGGACCACAGAGGTTGAAAACAACCAAACAGGCAACCCAACAATTAACCCAGGAAGGGACAACATTGCCATATAAGGAGCACCAACATTTTCAAAAGGAGGAAACGAACCAGGATTCCCATCGGAGGGGGTTCCTTGGTTGGTGAACTCCGGAAAAGTTGCCATCAGAAACGATCTTCAGAACAACACCCTAAGGAAACTAACTTTAACTAGGAATATTTCGTGGGCAGTTAATTTTTAAAACATTGAAACAAAACTCTGTTGTTTCATCTTTTAAGAGTTAAGAAACAGGTAAAAGGTGACTCTATCACTTTCATATTGGAAACAAGCGTGAAAGTAAAAGCGCTTGATGATCTTTTCAAATTTATGGAGTCAGAAAAGATCAAAATGACTGCTCAGGAATACTAGGCAGAGGGTGTACCAAATAACCGTGAACTGCAATATACACCTTGGTTTCAAAATGAAAGAGAAATCAACCAAGGACTTAACGTACGTGCAGGCAATCTCCCCGAATGCTGTGTCCGGTGTATCACGGGTATAAGGCGGCAGACTCGGCTTCCTATGGATATAGGATTGAAACCTAGTGGGGTCTCCCTTTATATACGCGACGGTATGGGGAGCACAAATCCGTACTAGCGTTGTCTAAAGCCAAGAGGCGAACGACAGCTACTAGGTTTTAAGACGCTGGAACACGTCTCTAGCCTAGACCTCTAAATGTGTTTCGTTAGATTTCAATGCTACCTTAGTTTGATTGAGTAAATTTTATGGTTGATCTTCAATTATGTTTCGGTTTTCAGGCCCTACCGTATGTCATCTGACAATATCCTATATGCAGCTATATGAGAAAAGAAATCTTTTCAATTTGATGAATGCTATCTAATTAAGGGAAGAGCTTCAAACAATGATGCAACAAAAAACAACACTGCAAACTAAAACTTTCCAAACTAGATGACTTTCACTATCCAAAATTAATTTCAAACATTCAACGATGCGAATAATGCAATGTAATCTATGCAAAATCCTCTTTTTCGAAAACTATGCAATTGTAATCTATGCACAATTTCCTTTTTCCTTTTCAAATAGTAAGAATGCACTCAATGCATTTTTCGATGAAATGAGAATCTACTTAATGCATGCTTTCAATGAAAGAAAATGCACTCAAAGCGATTTTTAGCTTTCAATCATTAAACAATGTGATCTAAGTTCAATGATAAATCTCAAAATACTCTTCAATGCAATGTGATCTAATGCATTTCAACAAAAAGAACACTTTGAGACGAAAACTAAATAAACACAAATCTTCTTAATGAAGGATGAATGCAAAAGAGATGTAAACAAACACTAAGAATGCAATCGTTGTTTCAAACACTTTGTCACGAAATCCCTCAAAAGGTGACAAAACACAAAGAGGACTTCCAAAGAATGAGATCAAAACAAGGCATTCATTCCCTTTTACATCAAGCAATCATGGAGAGAAGACATTTCAAACAATGAGCAATGTAATCTATGCTCATATAGAGAAAAGACCGGAAGGGAAAGACACACTGGTGAAGGATTTAGGGAAAAAAATCTCAATTTTCACACACCCTGAAATTGGCCCGACTTTGTCATTGACAACTAGCGCCAACTGGCGCGACTTGCTCACTGAAAACTAGCGCCAATGGCCAATTGGCGCGGGTTGATAACTGACAACAAGCACCAACGCTTGAAAATGAAAAAAAAACAAAGAATTTCTCCCAACCAAGACCAGACTCACCACTTCAAGCAGAATCTCCAAGACTCAAATGAACCATGTGATCTAGGCTCAAAGCGAGACAGACAGAGATCAAGCTCAGAAAGCTCAAAACAGAGTAAACCCTAGTACCTTACAGGATTGGCGCGATTGTAAGGCTGAAACTAGTGCCAGAATAGAATTGGCACGGGTAATACACTAGCAACCTGCGCCAATGGGTGCGACTGTCAAGCTAAAAAGCGCGCCAGTTGAGTTTACCAGTAAAAAATAAAAAAGAGAAATCCAACAAGCAGACCAGTGATAATCAAGCTATCCAAAATCCAAATTCATAGAAAGAACCAGCCCAAAAGAGCTGATCAAGCAAGCAGAATCAAGAATCAACCGAAGAGACAAGACAGTGCTCCAAGTGTTCAGTTTACAAACTAAACCAGAGATTGACTGAAGCAGCTTTGATCTACTTCACAATTGCAGAGCAAAATCGTTTTGAAGGCTATCTGGCCAACTTCAAGCTCCGTCTATAGCTCATAAAACGAACGACAACAAGCTAATGATCCCTAGTGGAGTCACCAATTTGTTGTGGAGGTAAATCCCCTCTGCGGACAGAGGTGATCCCTACTAGCCCAGACCGGGTCTAGCAACAATCATTCACACTATAGCGCAGGTTCCTAATTGCAAATAAACCAACTAGCGATGAAGGCTTACCTGGAATCCAACGTTGTTGCTTGTAGAAGAGGTTGCGCTCTCGTTCCTTAGCCCTGGCAGATCACGATCCCCACGATCTCCGTGATGGACACCTGCACATGCGAGAAAAAAAACAAATGCAAGCATAAAATCCAGTAGATGCAACTATATGTCAGTCAGAAAGGACATAACTCATTATTATAAACAACAACAAGAGTGGAACCATAACCAATAGTCATTTATTATTAATCAATCAAAGGAAGAATACAACCATAGTTCTGACGCTGAATTCTCCTTCGGAGGGTTGCCAGAAGAACACGTCTCGAAAAGCCTGTCAAGGATGGGACAAACCTCTCTCTTCGGATCTTGACAATAGTCTCCTTGCTTGGATTTGACCTTAAGGGAGTTATGGAGGCTCTTGCAGCATAAGGCTCTTGGGAATTTGGGAACTTGAAGACTTCCAGCCTAGCTTGCAATGGAGATGGGCAAGCTTTTATAGATGGAGGAAGGGGAGTTGGGATCCCTATAATAATGGGATTGGACCTATCATCAAGGAAGCTTCCATGAGAGGTGGAAAACCACTTCCTCTCTATGGAAATCCGTAGCCAAACCTCCCAACTCAAGATAGATAGCAGTCCATGAATTTGTTAGGACGAAACTTCCGCCATTTATTTTTAAAAAACACTCTTTAAATTGGCTGGCGCGAGTGCGACTCTAGGACAGAGCGCCAGTTGGTGCGACCTCTTTGAAGGATTTTCCCCATTGGGGCGGGTACTGAACTGGCTACCCGCGCCAATGCAAAAAGGGCCATTTTTAGGGTTTTTCAGCAGGAGATGCCTTCAGGGGGATGAAATTACATGTTCAGGGGAATGCCATGAAATTATTTTCAAGTTATGTCACTGCTCACAGGTCACAAAATGAGCCCTCCAATGTGTGAGACGGGGATTGCAGGGACGGTGACAAATTACTGTGTAATAGCCCATAACCCACAGGTCCACGCAGTTAATTGTAAACTGCAGTTTTTTGCTGCATCAGACCCTAAATGGGCTAAAGGGATTCCTAGCAGTTATCTCAAGGATGAATGGGATGAAACTGTCAAGCTCATTAAGATCTACCTTACTTGTGAGAGGAGGTGTACTATTGTTTTTCTGTATCACATGAGGTTTTTATTTCACATTGCAAGTATGAAGACTCTCAACCTACCTTTATTCCTGCTGAAAAGATTGACTAAGATTTCATCTAGAATACAAACCCATGCAACAGCCTCAGATTATAGCATCTACCATCAAGCTCTTATCAAGATGTTGGTTGTTGAATAACTTAGAAGAAGAAATTATACTTGGGAGAATTTCCTATTTTACAGGGCAGGCCAACCTGCACCTACACAAAACATTACTACTCAACTATCTTCAGCCTCACAACAACATTCTCAACCTGCCAAGCAGAAGGGAAAAAGTTAGAAACCAATTACTTCATCAGTTGGTAAAAGGACTAAAAGAAAAGAAAAGAAGGTGAACATATACAATAAGGCTAAGGAAAAAAAGGAAAAGGCTTCCCCAACCAAAGTTGAAGAGAATTTGTAAAAAGGAGAAGGCTCATCTATCAGAAACCCCAAATTAATGAAGATTGTGCCTCTTGTTTCTCCTTTTCCCAAGGTATATGCCAGAGCACAGAAAGGAAGAATGTAGTTGCAGAAAAATCAAAAGAATAGATGTTGTCAGAAGTTCCGGTAGCAAACATTTAGCATAAGGTTCAGAAGTATTATCAACCCACCAAATTAGATGAGGAGCTTCTAAAGGATGCAGGATATGATGTTAGCAGTAAGAAAAGAGATGCAAGACAAGTTGTTGGCAGCAAGAAAAGACACATAAGAGCCAGCAACGAATTAAGGTTGAAATCCAAATCCCTACATAACCCAAGCTTGATGATAGAAGTCATAGATGTGGAGAAGCAATTTGAAGGGTTAAAGATTGTAACTCCTTCAATTGCAGAATCTAGTGGGTTCAAGAAGAAAGAAAATAGTAAAGCTCCTTCAAACCAGAAAGCAGGAACCCCCAAGAGAAGAAAAGTCCAGAAGAGGAAAAGGCCATTGCAAAACAGATAGCCACCAGGACTACAAGGTCACAATCAGCAGTTGACAGAAAAACAGATTTAGACAAGCTTTTAGAAGTTGTAGCTCATATGGAGGAGAGGTAAAAGGATGTCCCAGTGAAATATCTTTTGTCCTATTAGTTATATTTTGGAACAGCTCAATTTTCAGAATGTTTTAATCTGCATAGAATTTTTCAAGTACCTTTTTGTGCATTTTTTAAAAGGAAACAAAGTGTTACCGGAAATTCCGGTAGCATTACAGTTTTTGCGTAGTTACAGTTTTTTACTGAAGGTTCCAGTAGCATCTGTTTTAAATGATTTTTGACAGTTGTCAGCAGAATTTTCGAGCTAGTCCAAGGATGATAGGACTCCTAGTGATATGGACATGTCAAGTGATGGTTGATAAGTGGTTTTGAGGTTGTTAAATGACACATTTAATGAAGTCACATGGGTTTTAATGAACCAAGATCATGGAGAGACAGCTCAGCATAAAAGTAGGCAAGTTGCCAGCACACTCAACAACATAGTTCGAATTGTCTTCTTTCTTCCTATCTACATCTATCCTATCGATTATAGTTTGATAGGATATATCTTTAATGTTCTATAACTCCTATGTAATGAGAGGAAAATTGGATCCTTCTTTTTAGGAGAGATGGAGTTGGTGCCTCTCTCTATAAATATCATTTGTAAATGCCATTTCAGGGTTAGATTTTGGTCGATCTGAACACTTTTTCACAATAAATAAAACTCCTTTTGTACTTCATGCTGGAGGACTTTGTGTTTCAAGGACTATCTAATGTATGGTGTGTTTCTCTTGTTATTTCATTCATCTAATTTATGAGTTGCAGCAACTAGAAAGTAAGAGTAAGAGCACCGTTAGAGGATCTAATAGTTAATTATCTATTGTCCAGTCTTCTACAAATCATCTACATGTTGTGTATAGCATGATAGTGAAGGTTTCATGAAGGATTTATGAGATTCTTTATGCATGTTTTCTGATTTTTTAATGTTGTTTCTTTTACATAAAACAGAGTTTATATAAAAGGCCACTCTTATAGTTGTGTGACTGATTTAGGATATGTTTATGTCTTAGACCGAGTACGAGCTATTTGTCACCTTTCATTTGTCACAACATTCTCCCCTATACTACAAATTTATCCATACAATTTATACTTGTCACATCTTTCCAAATGCATGAAGGTCTAAAAGAGTAGAAATAATTTAAAACTCTTTAAGAAGCCATCCCACCATTCAAAATCTTTTACTTTGAAATGAACTATGATGTATAAGGCTTAATCCTCTGCAGTCAAGGAGTGAATCCTTGTGCTAACAGAATGCACTATCTATTTTGGGTTGATTGATCAGTTAACTAGAGGATTATTGAGTTACATTATTGTCCCACTGCACAAATGACCTTCCACTAGTTTTATCAATAGTTAGAACTAGTTTAACTGAAAACAACTTGAAATAACAGACCTTGATTGCTAAAAATTAGCAATCACATATATATAACTTAACTCTAAGCCCTCTAACTCAAATTTATTGAGCTAACTAAGTGAAAATATCCATGTTAGCTAAGTTAACCGCCTCCAAGTTATCTTTTGATGTCAAAATTCGATTTTTTTTCCTTAATTTGACCAAGGAAAAGTCAAATTGAGACTTTATTGCTACACTTCTCAACACTCACAACTATGAGAATACACTTCTTCTTGGAGTTTAAGAGTCTCTTCATATGTTCTACATTGGCAAGGGTTGAATTGAATTTCATGCAGTGAGCTCAGACAATGTATTTTTCCCCATCTTTGGTGAGATGATATTTGTTCTCATGCCTAAAAAATACTACCTGCATGTCTACAAAATATGGGCCTCCCAAGACTATGCCACAAATGTCAAGTTGGGAAACATATAAATCAACGCCATTTATCAACTTTGAAGCAATGGAAAACTTAACCCTATATTACTTGGTGACATTGAGTTTGGCATTGTTGCACACTTAACGAAGAGGCTAGGATTTTGGATGAGGTCTAGTTTCCAAACCCAACTTCTTAACAATTGACTCTAAGATCAAATTAACTTGAGAACCTCGATCAAACATTGTATCTATATTTTTTGTGTTTAGATACAACTCTTATATGAAACAATTCACATTTTTCTTTCATCAACATGAGCTTTACTTTCATAACTTGAACTGTCATCAAAAGGAAATTTTACCATGTACCCCATCGGTTGTGATATGTGCCTCATCACCAGAATCAAAACCAAGGACTTGTTGCATTATAGCAACTATATCTTGCTTCCATTTTCCACCAAACTTCTTAGGCTTCAATTTTGGATGTCGCTTCCAATAATGTTCCTCATTGTTCCATATTTCTTGTAATGAGTGAAAGAGCGCTTCCCTTCTTATTTGTTTGTCGTCATTTTATTATTTCCCTTTCCTTTTCCTTTGAACTTTTTTTTCTGAGCATTAGATGAAGGCTTCTTTGGATGATCTTCTTTTCCATGCTTTTGACTACTTTTAAGATGAATTTCTTTCACACTAGCTTTATCTAGATTAGTGGTATCAAACAACAACAATGAATGGAAAAGATAACTAAGTGAAGTACTAATATATCTCATCAAAGTTTTAGGTGAGTAAAGGAATATTCAATGCTAATTATTGCTTCCCAAACCCCTCTGTAAAACTTTGAACATTTTTACCTTTTCCCTATCTCAATTTTTTCCATTTCATCGTGTTTTCTTGCTTATAACCGAGTGGGTAAAGTTTCCCTTTTATGTAGAAACAAATTCAGACCATGAAAAAAAGGAGTTTACCATTATGTTGACTATCTTTCTAAAGCTTGCTCTCCCACCATACAAGAGCCACGCGACCCCACTGAATATATGTCAATTGAATGTTTGCCTCATCCTCTTCAATTTGTTATATATGGTAGTACACTTCAATCTGTCTAATCCAATTGTTTATTTTATTTGCATTATCTTCTCCATTAAACATAAGAAAATAAAATTTCACATCTAAATTTTAAAATGGCTTTTTAGAAGCATTTCTTTGATGACTATTTTAATGATGAGAATGAGGGGAAGAGGAAGAGCTTGAACTTGAAGATGAAGATTTAGGAGGCTCTCCTCCACCTCCTCTATGTACCAATGCATTACCATCTACTGAATCTCCCACTTTCTTTCCCTCTTTTTCCATTCTCCTTTTATAAACTGAAAACAACTTTTCCATTTGATCTACCATCTGGTAGAAGGCCTTATGGAAAGCACGTTCATTCTTTGTGTGCATGTCCTTTTCCCCCATTTTCTTTCCTTGTGTGTCACATCTAATCTCAGGGTTAAAATACTTGAGTTTTCATTCACACTCTTTGAGTTTGACCTTGGTAAGCATCCGCACTCACAATTCACATCTACGAGAATCGCTTTGATACCAACATGATCTGAGATCTTTCCTTTGGTGATGTCAAATACAATTTATTAAAGAGTGTGAAAATACCATAAGTGAAACATCCATGAATAAGCGGCACAAAACAAAGACAACATGGAAAATACACCAAGATTTGTTAATGGAGTTCACTCAGAATGTGTGAACTATGTCTCCGAACCTAGCTTCAAAGTGTAGATGCCTCTATATTATCTCAGCAAAATAATGGCAAGTACATGGAAAAATACATGGAAATACCTCACTTATGGGAGTGACCTGAAAATTTGTTGCTCAGATCCCAATTCCACTACATTAGTGGATTCCCTCAAAAATTTCATGAAAAATGAGTATTAACGTGACCACGTTCTATAAATTTCACTTCTAAACCCCTTAGGGAATCTTCAAGATGCCACAATAGTCAAAATGTTTTTGGAATATTTCTATAGAATATCCCTGGAATATACAACATATATTTCTCGAAAAGTGTGCCCACGTGGCATGGTTCTCATTGTGCAAAGTTCCATTTAGTCGTTTCTCCACGACCTAACCTCTCCCATCCTTCGCTGGTTAAATGAATAGTTAAATAATTTTTCATTGGCAGATAAACCAACATAGCCCATTGGTATTGTTGGTTTTCGTTGATATTTTAAGTCATGCAGACTCGGATTGAGGTGTCATTCGCGTCGTTTGGGATCGTCTCAATGAGATCTATGACTTGTTGCTAGTTTTTCTAAGATTTGATGACTTAAAATTTTGAGCCTTTTGGGATCCTCTTAGATTAATCAACCTATGTTGGCACATTAAAACCATCATGGGTGGAGTCCTTATAGACTGTGTAGATACTAAACAAAAAATTATTGTGTGTATGGCTGAAATGATGGACAAGATGGATAAAAAGGTATTGGTGTTGGACAAAAAATGGCAAACCTTACCTTCACTTCCTCTAATGATGACAATGATCATCCTCCATGTATACAAGTGGACTCTCCTACGAGTTAATCATGATAAGGCGACCTAGATTTTTGGTATATTTTTTCTTATAGTTTTACTTTTGGTTTTCATGAAAGGATTATATCAGATGCGATGCGCAATGTTAAAATTTGGAACATATGCAATTGGTATGGTTTCCCATTGATTTGAATTTATGCAGGAACACAAAAAAATACACATATAATCATTAATACAAATATGGAGTGGAAATAACACTTCATTTCATCAATATCAAAGAACTAAAATTTGTTTACAGACATAATGGAAATAAACTAGCTAGGGCGATGGTAGCTTATCTATGAGAAGAGATGTGATGGCTACAGGCCTCTGAAATGTGTTACAATGAGGCTTGAGGGCCTATTTATTATTGATAAATAATCGAAAACCCTAAACATACAAAAACCTAACCCTAGGAGATGAAGCGCCAAAACTATGGGCCCCGTTTGGGTAAATTGGTACATCAACTTCCCGGGGACGTAACTTTGGCATATGATCTCTATCTAACGCGCACAATACCTCGTTAGAAAGATATATCTGAGGAATAAAATTTTTGATGTGAGAAACATTGAGGAAACTTCCATGTTTCTCTTATTTTTCCAAAAAAAATCATTTAGGGCCTCAAAACAGCTCTAGAAATTCAAGACATGAAAAACTGCTAAAAATAGTAAACTCTGCTACAATTAAGGAAACTGAAAAACGGAAAGAAACAATGGTGGGGCCCCAAGTGGCATAGGAAGGTGGCCACCAATATCCACTTGGATCATTCCTCCCTCCTTAGGAAGCAATGGCCCCCATTGCATTGAGTTCCTTCATGAGATGAGGAGACTTCTGTTGAACTTGGTCCCTAGTGAACCACTTGCCTTGGTGCAGGAGTTGGCAAGCTTTGAAAACTTGATACAGTTGAATATTCTGCTGGAAAGTGTTCATGATTTTCATTTCCATGATATGATCTATGGTGGCCTATTCCATGAAGTCTGGGTTTAACTCTGTTGGTGTGATTTGTTTTGCAATGTCAGAGGTGTCTAGTAGAGGTGGGAAGTAGGGCCAAAGGCGGTCCACATTAAACATTGGGTGCAAACCAAGGAAATGTGGAATACTAAGCTCAAAGACATTGGCCCCTACAGCCTTGGTGATGGTGTACGACCCATATCAGATCGGGCGAAGCTTGCGGTGGGGTACAAATGAGGCGTTCCTTATGCAAATGTAGCCACACTTTGTCGCCCACCTGGAAGTTGTTTGGCACCCAATGTTGATCATGTCATTGCTTGTAATTAGCATTGACTCTGTCCAATATTTTATGAACATGTTGTTGGATGTGTTGAATGCACTCAATGAAGTTTTTCACCTTGTCAGCTTTAGACTGGACATGAGCCGAATCGGCCAGAGTAGCCGCAAATGGCATGGCTACGTCAATGGGACATAATGGTTGGAATCCCAAGCCCACGTGAAAGGGGTTATGGTCGGTTGAGATGTGGAGAGCCCGGTTATAACTATGTTATACATAGGAAATGCTCTCATCCCATGTGCGTCGATGCTTTGAATTCTACATGCGCATAATGTGCACGATCATTCGATTAACGACCTCTGCCTGGCCATCAGTTTGGGGATGGAAAGTTGTGGACTTAGTGAGCTTGGTGTCCAACATTTACCAAAGGTCAGAACAAAAGGTGTTGAGGAACTTGTTGTCTCGATCTGAGATGATAGACTATGGGATCCCAAAGTGCACCCACAATTGTTCAAAGAAGAGTTTAGCAGTGGATTTTGTTGTGATAATCTTCTTGTAGGTCACCATAATGGCCATCTTTGAGAATCTATCGATGACCAATAAAACACAGTTACTTCCATGCTTAGTAGAAGGAAGGCCCAACATGTAATCCATGGAGATGGATTCCCAAGGTCGACTAGGGGTAGGTAGCGAAGTATAGAGGCCTTGCTTCTTGATGGTCGGTTTGGAAATGGCATAAGCAGTGCAGGATTTTATGTACTTCCCGACATCCTGTCGAAGGTTCGTCCAATAGAAATACTTCTGCGTACTACCACTCTTTTCTCGACCCCGAAATTCCCAGCGACCCAACTGTAGTTTGCTTCCCAAATAATCTTGGCACGCTAGCTTGAAGGAACACAAAGGTACCCCAGGTGACATAGCAGTGCATCCTCGATGTGAAAATTTGGAACTTGTGTACCGTCCAAGAGTGTCTTGTATGTGTGGCTAAATTCTGGATCACTCTTGTAGAGAAGCAGCTAATCAGAAGTCTTGTACCCACAAGAGTTGAGAACGGTGGTTAACGCCACTATCGTTGGTCAGCTGAGGCAGTATGCAACATTATTGGTGTTTCCCTTCTTGTACTTGATGTTCAAATGAAACTGTTGCAGATATGTGGACCACTTTTTATGGCAATCATTTTGCAACTTCCTTTGTGTATGTATGAACTGTAGGGGTTGGTGGTCTGTGTGGATGATCGTTTCCTTCCCCGAAATGTAATGCTTACCTTGTTGGAAATCCTACACAATTGAATACATTTATTTGTCATAAGTGGGATACTTGCGGACTGTGTCGGACAGTGTCTCATTGTGATATGTCATTGGATTCCCCTGTTCGATAAGAACTGCCCCAATAGCATAGTCAAAGGCATCTGTCTCGATCTCAAATGATTGTTGCAAGTCTGGTAATGTTAGCATTGGGGTAGAGCAAAGGCGATGTTTCAACTCTACGAACGCCTTTTGTTGAGATTCTGACCAAAATAACTTTTCTTTCGCTCCTCCATTAGTGACTTGACTCAAGGGCCAAGTGATATGAGAGAATCCCAACACGAACCTGTGGTAGAAATTAGTAAGACCCAAAAAGCTGTGAAGCTCTGTTAGAGTGGTTGGGGTTGGCCAATCGCGAGTGACTTTGATCTTGGTTGGATCCACATGCACCCCCTAGTCATAAATATCGTATCCCAGATACTGAACCTGGGTCATGCCAAAAGTGCACTTCTCCAAATTGGCACACAAATTGTGTTGGTGCAGTTTTTGGAGGACCTGTCAGATGTGGTGGAGGTGATCTTCCTAAGTTTGGTTGAAGATCAGGTTGTCATCCAAGTAAACTACTACAAATTAGTTGGTGAATGGCTTCAATATGTCATCCATTAGCCTCATTAAAGTTGCGGGAGCATTCATCAACCTGAAAGGCATGACCAGCCATTCGAAAAGGCCATCCTTGGCTTTGAAGGAAGTCTTCCACACATCGAAGGGTTTGATCGGTACCTGGTGATACCCAAACTTCAAGTCGATCTTGCTAAAATATTTCTCCCCTTTGAGTTGGTCCAGAAGGTCATAAATCTATGGGATCGAGTACCTATTTCGGACAGTGATCTTGTTTAGAACCCGATAGTCAATATAGAGTATCCAAGTCTCATCCTTCTTCTGCACCAACATGATCGGGCTCCCACAGGGCAATGAACTCATTCATATGTGACCTTTCTGTAGCAGCTCCTGAATCTGCCTCTTGATTTCATTGTTCTCCATAACAAAGCATCGATAGACCGGTCCATTAGGAAGCGACGCACCTAGGGTCAGATCGATGGGGTGTTTGACCTGACAGTTCAGAGGCACCCCTGTGGGTGAGGTGAATATGTTCCCGTACTTCTCCACGACCTTGTCCATTTTTTGTTTTCATGGAGGAGCCTTGTCTAGAGGATGTGGCCATAGTCTTCTTCTTGACCTGAGGGTAGATCGTCAGGAAAACAAATTTCTCTATTTTGGAAATGATCTTACTTCATTGTTTTACAGTAACCAAAGAGATAGCGACAGGAAATGGTACCTCTAGTATCATGTACAACTTATTTCCCAAAGTAACAATAACAACACGAGGTCGAGACTCATACACATCATGTCACTCCACAAGTATGGTTGGCCTAATAATAAATCAAAAACATCAAGAGGATAAATATCACATAATACCTCATCCATGAAAGGCTTGATGTTGTAGGGAAGGTGGCATTGATGGCTGACATGGATATCTCGTCCTTGGTGAAGCCACCTGATGATGTACAGTTGTGGGTGTGTTGTGGTCGGCAAGCCCAACCACTTCATGACCTTTGCTGAAATGAGGTTCTTTTGGCTCCCACTTTCGACAACAAACTGTAGCGGGGAACCCTTTACCCACTTCTGGGAGTGGAAGAAACACTCCTCCTCCTCTGGATCTTCTTGTTCCTCCTTCTTGATCTTGGTGGTGGAAACAGTGATGTTGGGCTTCACATCGATAATCTACTTCCCTTTTTCATTCCCCTTATCAGGTTTTGATTTAGAGTCGGAGCATGCATTGGATTCATAAGCCTTCATCTCGGCCACCAGTGACTGCTTTTCCCGACACTCACTTGTGTTGTGAGTGGAGCTCTAATGGAACTCACACCACTTTCCCATGTCCTTCTTCAGCTTTGCGATGTTTTTCTTTGCTTGCAGTTTTGGCAGGTTTTCTTGCGCTGTCATGCCTTGGCTTTGTCCTTTGTTCTGTGGTTTGGGGACACCTTTCCCTTTCTTTCGATTCGCAGATCCAAAGTCTCGCTTCTTTTGTTTGAATTTCTGCTCAATATTGGAAACATACTGGTATTTCGTACCAAGCGAGGAGATTTCGAGGAAATCCATTTCCTCCTGAATGTATCTATGCAGAAAATTGCGGTACTTCAGCACCAAATGTTTCTCGGAATCTTTGATAACCAACTTTGTGCGCAGGGTATGGAACAGATTCGTCAGCTCATGCACATCTTGATCCCTTTGCTGTCGTAACATAGTCCATTGTATGTACTTGTCCTTATAGGGCCCCACGAGATAATATTGTTCCTTGATGGCGTCTTGTAAAAAATTCCAAGTGGGTATGGTCGAGAATAGAGAGGGTTTCCCCTCGTCATTTTTCTCACAGTAGGTTTCCCACTAGTCCTTGCAATGGGGGCAGCTTTGAGGAGTGAAAAACCAATCTTCTCCCAGTCGGAAAAGTCATGAACTGAGAAATATCCTTCTAATATATTCAACCATCTATTTATGGCATATGCATCTATTTGGTCCTCAAATATGGGAATGTCAAAGTTTACTTGTACCTTAAAAGGATTTGGGCCTCCAGAGTGGCTGTTGGATGTAGATGTGTCGTCGATGGGCAGTCGTTGAAGGATCTGGGTAAACTTATCCATGATCGCATTCCTTTGTTTTTCAAGGGCCTCATTGAGCAATATTTTGATAGGATCTTCTCCTCCCCTATCTTTCTTTTCATCCCCCATGGGCGTCCGTCAAGGTTTGCGAGGATGATCTTGCAAAGGTTCAACCAGATTGAGCCCTAACTTCTTATACCCCTACCTCGTTGGGGACATGCAAAGAAGGATCGAGAAAGAGCAGACTGCTCTGATACCACTGATCAAAATTTATGCAGGAATGCAATGGAATACAAATATAACCATAAATACAAAGATGCAGTATAAATAACACTTCATTTCATTAATATCAAAGAACTGAAATTTGTTTACAGACATAATGGAAATAAACTAGCTAGGGCGATGGTAGCTTATCTCTGAGTGTGGTGGCCTTAGGCCTCTGAACTATGTTATAATGAGACTCAAGGGCCTATTTATTATTGAGAAACTATGGAAAACCCTAAACATCCAAAAGCCTAACCCTAGGAGATGAAGCGCCAAAACTATGGGCCCCGTTTGGGTAAATTGGTACATCAACTTCTCGGGGACGTAACTTTGGCATACGATCTCTGTTTGACGCACAAATTACCTCATTAGAAATATATATCCGACGAATACAACTTTTAATGTGAGAAAAATGTAGGGAACCTCCATGATTCTCCTGGTTTTCCCAAAAAACGTCGTTTAGGGCCTCAAAACGGCTCTGAAAGTTCAAGACCTGAAAAACTGTTAAAAATAGTAAATCGTGCTACAATTAAGGAAACTGAAAAACTAAAAGAAACAATGGTGGGGCCCTAAGTCGCATAGGCGGGTGGCCACAAATATCCACCTGGATCACCCATGCAGCAAACCAGTAACTTATGAAGATATGCTATGTACATAATTTTGAAATTAATATAAAATTCTAAACTAATAATAATAATTATTATTTTATTTTAAATTTTTATTGTAATTTAATAAATTTAAAAATCTTGTCCCAATTTTACTTCTTTTTTTCTTTCACTCAAATGTGGAGGGATAACGTGTTCATAATTTATGATTATATCATAAAATTGGTATCATTATAGGTGAGTGAATTTTCTCCTCGTTGATAAACAAACATATCAATTAATGTGGTGTAGACTAATCAGTTTTGTGGGGTTTAGTTCCTATCAGGTTTTAGGTTTTTGTTGACGGGAAAATCTGTCCGGCCAACAGTAGGGGATCTCCCCAGTAAAAGGTCCCAATTAGACCTTGAACCGTTTGGATTAGGGATCCCGTCCGGGGTGTGGGTCCGGCTACCACTGATTTATCCTTTGCTTTGGGTCTCCCTTAAACTCGATAAAACAGTGAATACACACCTAATCGACTGATACAAGACATATGCTTGATGCATTAAATGTACATACGACACTATGAGTAGCAAGAGAAAAATAATAAAGCATGAAGACCGAAGGAAGTGTTGTTAGCAACACTTCATTATGTTCATGCATGTAAGTTGTTCTAACCATGAAAGAAACAGTTCCTCATGGCGAGAACACCCTTCACTTCCTAAAAGCTTTAAATGATAACACAAACACAGATAAACAAAGTCATCAGCATTCGCTAAGAAAGTGAAATAACTCAACCACCATTAACATACTCAGCAAACTGTTATGTAACTGTGAACTGAATTAAAGATACAGTTCCCTTAATCTAAAGATGTTCAGAAACTGAAAATATAATACTCAAGAGTGCTCGTACATAAAACAACACCAGATCCACAAAGAGATTTTACAAAATGCTTGTATTCATCATTAAATGTATAATCTACTGGTAATACAATGTACTAAGCTCGAGTCCCAAACCAAAAGCCCCTTTTACAAGCTCCCGAGGGAGTATTTATAATGCAAAACCTGCCCTTTGGGCTTCCTTGACCTTTCATCTTCCTGACCGTTGGGCTGCCTTGCGACCCAGTCTGTTCTATGACCTAACTAAGTTTTACGACCTTGCGACTAGGTCGCGGGGTCGCGAAGTCGCAAATCTCGGAAAATAGAGGAAGTGCGACCTTGCGACCTTTCCGGATTTGCGACCTGCGACCCAGTCGCTAGGTCGCGTCGTTGAGCATTTACCAAGGGATGCAACTTAGCGACCTCGGCAGATATGCGACCTAGGGTTTTATCCTTTTCACCTTGTTCCTGTTGAGATAGTCTTAGCTCCCGCCACATGAACCAGCACTTCTGGGTGAGCGACAAACTTCCTTGTCTGGGTCGTCATCACAATCTCCTCGTGTTACCTGCATGTAAGCACATTAGATTAACCATTAGCCTTATCCACATGAATATGTTTCTTCATGTTGCAGAAAAATAAAGATATAATAACAGAAAACACAGATGCATAAGGAGCATATTAACAGATAATATCAAGGGATTTTAACGATTAGCTTGGACCCCTGTGTAGTCTTGTTCTCTTGGAGAAAAAAAAAAAGGTCGTTCTGAAACTGGGTCGCATGGTCGGAGCTTTCATGGGTCGTAGCCTTTTAGTGGACATATCATTCTGCGACCTTGCAACCTTGGAGGGGTCGCATGGTCGCATTTTCCATCCAGCAGCGTGAATTACGACTCAGCGACCTGGAGGGGTCGCACGACTTGATCTCTACGTGAGTCGCAATCTCAAAAGGGGTCGCAGGGTCGCAAATATCATCTGTCTCACAGATTTGTGACTTGCGACTTGGAAGAAATGCGACTTGACAGAGGTCGCATAGTCGCAAACGTTGGGCAAGTCGCACTCAATTGTTTTTGGGTATGCTGCGACTCAGCGACCCAGGATGGACTGCGACTTGATCAGGGGGTCGCATGGTCACGTTTTTCTGCTACAACCGACGTACAACTGCGCGACTTGATCAGCCATTGCCTCCTTGTTGAATCGAGCTTGCTATCACTTAACGCGCGATCATCTAAAGTTGGGTTACACCGCGACATCTCCTGCAATGTTCTGCCCACTTTGGATAATGGCGTTCTACATATTAACCACGCAGAAAGTTGGCAAACGCACGTTCAACGTTTAGGATCTCTATAGCGTTTGCAGTAAACTTTCAAGAGTATTAACCTGCATTGGACTCAAAAATCTTTATAAACATCGAGTGGTCGAGAGCTTTGTGCAATCTCTCCATGGCACCATGACTGAAATTTTATCTGTGAATTGCTATGATAGATGCATCGACAGATCATAGCTCTTTGGGCTCCATCGATTCTAATTCCAACGCTGAAAGGCAGGACTGCTAGGCTCAAAACTCCAGATCATAGCTCTTCGAGCTCCATCGATTTTAATTCACACGCTGAAAGGCAGCACTCAAGATTCCTGCGCTGAACTCAAAACTCCAGATCATAGCTCTTTGGGCTCCATCAATTTAGACAGATCCAACGACAGATCATATCTCTTTAGGCTCCATCGATTCTAATTCCAACGCACAGGCCATAGGTATGACAGAGAGAACGCTATCTGGTGTATAAGCCATGGTTTTTCCTCCATCGTCCTGTGAAAATCATGTTCCATAGTCGCTGTGTGTTTGTTCAAACGAGCGTTTCTGCTTTTCCCTGCACAAATCAATATTCTATGACAATGATAGAGCTGTCACAGCGAAGTCTATGCATATGCATTTGGGATGGAATAATATTTCCACTTTTCCACGCTGTCACAACTGAATCCACAGCTAAATCCATGTGCATGCATTCGGGATGAACTTATATGCCATTTTTCGTGCTGTCGCGGCTAAATCCACGTTGGATAATACAAAAACTTGTCGCCTCCACCGAAAAACTGAGATATGGGCGGTTACTGAACGCAATGCTTTGCATGGGAAACTTCATTCTAAATGACGGAAACAACTGGGCGTTCTGGAAACAGCTAGCTTTTACGTGCTGGCATATAGAGAGTATGATGGAAAGAACACGATTTCTCCCAGCGAAGCCGTACCCTTGCACTTTTTTAAAATCACGGCTATAGATAGTCAATTCTGTTGTCTTTTGACCAGATATTGCACCACCGTTATTATAACAGCGCCATTATATATCTGTTACGATGTTGGCTCTACGTTTAAATTCAAGATTTGACCAAATATTATATAACATAATTTGAAAACCGCCCTCGAACCTTTGGCTCCATGCATGTGGCCATGTAGTTTCGTTGGCTCATCTCGCGTGGTTTGACACGTATCGCTTTATCCCTTTCGCGCTTTGGTTGTAACGCACCATCGTTATTATGACATGTCACCATGTTTGTCATACACTCTGCCTCGTGCTTGAGTTGAAGAAAAATCGACCGCCAAGTATATATATCAACCTTTATGTTTGTGTCCATGCAATGTAAATATTGCACGTTGGCTCCATGCAACGAATTTGGACCGTTGAACATATATATATATATATATATATATATATATATATATATATTTGCTCCTAAATATTTACCATAGGCAGAAAACCCGCCTTCAACCTTCTCGCCCATTTGTAACGTGCCCGTGTGGTTTCGTTCCACCATTTTAAACGTAAAGCTAACCACCTTACATATCTGCCTTGAATGCTTTAGCATAGATTGAAACGTGCCATTGAATGTTTAACTTTATGTAACATGTCCAAGCATGACTGCGCCACGTTTCCAACGCACCAAAGTCATCATGTTTGTTACAACAATCCGCTTCATGCTTTACACATAACTTTGAAAACTCCATCATAAAAATATTTGTGCTCAATTGCAATGGGTTTTCATATGGTTCTAATATGTGTTCTTATATGGCTTTAAAACCATATGTCTGCGCCTTGTCTTAATGTTTCGAAATATCACTTTGGTCCATCGAAAGTGCGCCTGCCATGTAGATTATGTTTAACAAACATGATTCCCTTCCTCAATTTGTTAGAGTTGTCAACACAACTCAAAATCATTGTCAGTTCAGAAGAATGGCCTTTTATAGGATTTGTACAATCTCCAAAGCCAAAATGTAGCTCGCCATTATCAGATGTATCTTGAGCAGCTAAAGACTTATAACCGAGAGCTTCCTTCTATGTTGTCATGATGGGTCAACTTCGTGCAGGCCGTACATTATTATGAACCTCAGATTGCCACCTGCTATACTATCCAATCTATGTGCTTTTGGATCAACATCATCATGGCCAATCACATTGTGACCAAGCTGCAATTTTCTGTGGGCCCTTTGCATAATCACCTCCTCTACTTTGTTTAATTATTATTGCCAAAACATGATGCATCTGACCAATGCGATGAGCACGCTGTAATGCTTGCTTGTCAACTCATGGATTCCAGTCCTTCTTCAAATGACTCTGGCTCCACACCATTGAAAAGATAAGAATGGTTACATGTCTTTTGCAGTTGTACCACAATATTTTGTAAAGATTGATGCTGAGTGCCTGAACCACTTGTTTGAAGTTGGGACACTCTTGATGCAATATAGACACATACATTTTCTTCTGAAGTAGGGCCAATGGAGCCAGTACTATAACCCCAGGCAGTGGTGGCAATGCAAGAGTTCCTTTCTTGACAAGTAATGCTTTTGCACGCCAAAGCATGAAAGCAGGCACAATATATCTTAGCAGTTTGAACTGTTTGCAACAAAAGGGCCACGGGCATTTCCGTTGATCCTTCAAGTAAGCCAATAAACTTATAGCCTGCAATGTGTTCCCAAGTCCCATTGTGACTGCAGTTTCCCTTGACTAGCACGGTCTTATTTCCAGCGTACATGCGATAGATGTCCTCCACTTCTCATGTTTCAACTCGTACTGCTCTTATCCTTCTCATCAGTGTGGTGACGAAATTTATGAGTATATCACCTGTGGGATCGACCTGTATGTAGCATTATACACCAATTAGTTTACAGTTAAATTTTAGAGAATGGTGCCCCCAAAATGATAAATATTAGACTATGAGCTCAGCGAAATGCTAAAACAAAGTGCCTGGACAATCCATGATGCAAGTGCTCTTAATGTAAACACACACAAGTTTCCTGTCGAATGTATGTATGGCGATCCTTCGCACATGGCGTGATTGCAACAACAGCGCCTGATCATGAGGGCGAGACAACTATTGGGGATACGTCGCTAGGATGTCACGGGCTGCAGGTTCGGTGAAAGACCTTAACAACAAAGCGAGCAGAGGGGGACCCGAAATTTTAAATATACCCAAAATTTTGGGTGGTGTTGTAGCGGCTTTAACAAATGGCGAACCGCTGGTAGAATCTAGCATCTCTGTCAATATCACAACAAAATTCTAAGCCAAGATAGTGATGCAAGGGAGTATTGAACAAGTTCTGCGGGGACCCTTTGAATTACTTTGGCCCTTTACAGGTAAGCCTAATCCTTGTGCCTGAATTAAGTCTCGCTAATCAGAAACACATCAAGGAGAAAGCTCACAGACGCCAGTAGCTTGTTGATGATGTGAAGGGCAAGGCACTGGATTTATTATTTTCAGGATTTTTTAATGTAAGTTTCTGGTGTTGCTCCGCTGCTAGCAGGCCTGGACAGTACCCCGGCGGAGTCACTTCAAGAAATCACAAACGTTGCTTCGCTGCCAGCGAGCCTAGTCAGTACCCCGGTGGAGTCGTTGCATTACCTCTATGCGCAGGAAGCCTTTCTCAATCCTTTACCCTTATTTGTTTCATGTGCTTGCGGCACTTATTTTCATGTGCTCGTGGCACTTATTTTCGTGGGCGGATGAGGGATCCCGACTTATTTTACGGGCAAGAGAGGTTGTTTCTTGTTTTGCAGAAACTGAAAGATATCCCGATTTGGGTTTCCCTTTATGCCAAACCTTCACATCCCATTCACCACAATAGGCGAAGCGTGCAAAACAGATCATTAAAACATCCAAGTCTATGTTGGGCACAAGGCTTAGGCTTACGGGTATGGGCCATTTCAAACTCATTAGGTCTCCCATAAATAACCGGCTCGTATCTCCCCAGATAATAAGTTTAGACTCATAGGAATCTTGTTGAGAAAGTGACTTCAATGACTGGTCCTAAGAGAAATCTGCCTCTTAAGATAGCCACCGCAACCTCACGCAAAACAATGGGGTTACTATTTCAGCAATAGGGGCAAAACAAGACTGCAAGGTGATAGGGTTTCAATGAGGGCTCATGAAGTGGCAGGTGATATGACAAAAATGATGTGAGGGAGAGAGCATACGACACAATGTAATAGGCGAGGCTCAAGATGCAATGCCACGCCATGTGGGAGAATGATCAACCAACAGTAAGTGCAAATACAAGCAGTGATTATTTATGCAACAACAAGTAACTGAAAAGGAAATGAAAGGAAAATACTTGTAACATGATGATGCCTAAAATATTAATCGTAAACAAAAATAGTAAACACGCTTTTAAATCATAAAGTAAAATTTGGCAAGTAAACCTAATTAACTTTGAACTAAAATTTTATTAACAGGTTCTAGCTAGCCTACACCTAAATCCTAGTTTAACCCATGAGGTGACCGGGTCAATTTTCCAGTGCAGCCACCGCATTAGTTCGCATCCTGCAATGAAAACAATGATCAGGATCAGAGCTAGTATCCAAAAAAGTGCAGTGACAACAAAACTTACCTGAGGAGCAGGTGCAACGGTAAGACGATCATAGATACTTACCGAAGAACATGCCAGAATAGATATTGCAAGTTGAATCCCGCTCTCATCTTGATACACAGCAATATGTTCTTGAAACTCAACATTTATAAATAACACACATTTATTCATGCTCAATCCTAGATCTGATGGGTGCTGGGTAAGCCACCGCCTATTTTCAGGCACATCAACCAGAAAGGGTTGGTCGAGTTGACCGGCAATCTTATCATGGTGTTGAGGACCATCAGTTTTATGGAATGGAAAAAATAAGTGAGTGCCAGGCGAATTATAGATGCATGTGCATCCAAGCGTAGAAACCCTAGTTTCGAAAACCCTAGTCCGGGGTTGCTCCTGGGTTTGGTCAAGGGTATGGGGATCTGAATCCACGTTTAGTGGAGCCTGAAATTCCTCGCCGCCTTGAACAAACTCCGGACCTTCGAGCAGAGCGCTTCCCAACTTTGATGGTTGGGCGAGATCAACAGGCGAATGGATGTGATCATGCATGGTGGTGAGTTGCAAAATGTCAGTGGGCTTTGTATCAATTTGGTCAAATGTTTTCGCGCCGACAGATTGATAGATCGATATATCAGATTCTTTAGATTTGCCAAGGTAGGGTGGATTTACCGTGGTTATGCTGGGAGGAGCGTGTTATTTGGGGATCGTCAACGAATCATCGAATGCTGGTGTCTCCATATGGTCCGAAAAGAGATGTGAGTGACAATCCTCAGCGGTATGATTGAATATGTTTTCAGATAAGGAGTGATCGCTACAACCATTGATGTGGTCGAGTTGGGTACCTGGCATGTCAGGCTCCCTGAGAGCTACCGACTGGGATGGATCAATAAAGAGGACATCTTGAGGTTGCCTAGACAGATAATCGCTCCTATGGCTGTCTAAAGATTCCGAGTGAGAAAGATTAGATCTGAAAGATTCATCGATTTTGAACTATGATCACGAAACACCATCTGCGTGCTTATGATTGTCGCCAATACCAGTATAAGGAAATTTTGAATGTGTCGAAGAAATTACTGGTGTGGCGGGATCGGGAAACCAACCGGGGAATAATGAGCGAAGAGACTGAGTCACAGGGGTGTTAACCATACGAGGCTTTTCAACACGCGCATCTGTTTCATTCAGAGGACACAAAGATCTGGCAGGCCTTGTAAGGGAATCAACTTTATGCGGGGTAGGAGTTGATTCATAATCAGTATGTGAATCAGGTTTAGGACCGTGTCCAGGGAAACATCGAGTGGGCTCGAGGTAGGTTTCATGAACCGAGAGGGATAATGAGTCACTGGGGTTTTCAAGCTCTGATTCGACATGGTGCATGAAAGATTCAAAGGTAGTGCAGTAGGCTTTATCCTCTTGCCAGTGTCTATCCTTGCTTAGAACTTTCGAGGTCACAACTCCACTACCCAACAACTCAGGAGAACGGGTGAGAATATCACAAATAGCAACACTCTCCTTGGAGGCCTGAATGAGGTCTGGACACGGGGAGATGGACAACGAGGCATTAGGGACAAAATCTGAACAGCCAGTAACTTGCGGTTCATCATAGGGAACACTAGGATCTAACTGGAATTGTTCAAGGGAAACGAGAATCACATACTTGAATTGTTCACTTAAACATTTCCAATCGACATCCCTCTCAGGGAACTCAAAACAAAAATGAACGAATCTGATAGCGAACTCATCTAAAGATTCCTGAGGTTCCATTCTGATGTCATTTAACTTTATTACAACGTTATGAAGATCATACCTGTGAAAAGCTTGTTGTAATTCACTGGTGAGTTGTTCAAACGAATGGATGGAAGCTTCCAGCAATGTGCGGCACCATTGCTTAGTGCGACCTTCAAGGGTGAGGAAGAAAAACAAAAAAATCAAACCTTCATCGTCAATTTCATAATACTCACCAAAGTCACAGAAATCTGAATAGTGTCGGGTTATGAACACCCCGTTTTCACCATCAAATTTTAACTGGGACAAGTGATACATAAGTTCATCGGGGATGAAGTATCCAGGCTTATAAAACTCTGACAAACATCTTGGGAGAATGATTTGGGAACGAGCCATTACAGATATGAGATTAACTGCAGGCTCTAAGGGCTCAGCTTGTCATCTGGCCCTCCTTCTAGCGCCAATTATGTTGACGGGAAAACCTGTCCAGCCAACAGCAGGGGATCTCCCCGGTAAAAGGTCCCAATTAGAACTTGAACCGTTTGGATTAGGGATCCCGTCCGGGGTGTGGATCCGGCTACCACTGATTTCTCCTTTGCTTTGGGTCTCACTTAAACTCGATAAAACAGTGAATACACACCTAATCGACTGATACAAGACATATGCTTGATGCATTAAATGTACATACAACACTATGAGTAGCAAGAGAAAAATAATAAAGCATGAAGACCGAAGGAAGTGTTGTTAGCAACACTTCATTAGGTTCATGCATGTAAGCTATTCTAACCATGAAAGAAACAGTTCCTCATGGCGAGAACACCCTTCACTTCCTAAAAGCTTTAAATGATAACACAAACGCAAATAAACAAAGTCATCAGCATTCGCTAAGAAAGTGAAATAACTCAACCACCATTAACATACTCAGCAAACTGTTATGTAACTGTGAACTGAATTAAAGATACAGTTCTTTTAATCTAAAGATGTTCAGAAACTGAAAATATAATGCTCAAGAGTGCTCGTACATAAAACAACACCAGATCCACAAAGAGATTTTACAAAATTCTTGTATTCATCATTAAATGTATAATCTACTGGTAATACAATGTACTCAGCTCGAGTCCCAAACCAAAAGCCCCTTTTACAAGCTCCCGAGGGAGTATTTATAATGCAAAACCTGCTCTTTGGGCTTCCTTGACCTTTCATCTTCTTGACCGTTGGGCTGCCTTGCGACCCAGTCTGTTCTGCGACCTGCAACCTAACAAAGTTTTGCGACCTTGCGACTAGGTCACGGGGTCGCGAAGTCGCAAATCTCGGAAAATAGAGGAAGTGCGACCTTGCGACCTTTCCGGATTTGCGACCTGCGACCCAGTCGCTGGGTCGCTGGGTCGCATCGTTGAGCATTTACCAAGGGATGCGACTTAGCGACCTCGGCAGATGTGCGACCTGGGGTTTTATCCTTTTCACCTTCTTCCTGTTGAGATAGTCTTAGCTCCTGCCACATGAACCAGCACTTCTGGGTGAGCGACAAACTTCCTTGTCTGGGTCATCATCACAATCTCCTCATGTTACCTGCGTGTAAGCACATTAGATTAGCCATTAGCCTTATCCACATGAATATGTTTCTGCATGTTGCAGAAAAATAAAGATATAATAACAGAAAACACAGATGCATAAGGAGCATATTAACAGATAACATCAAGGGATTTTAACGATTAGCTTGGACCCCTGTGTAGTCTTGTTCTCTTGGAGAAAAAAAAAAAAGGCCATTCTGAAATTGGGTCGCATGGTCGGAGCTTTCATGGGTCGCAGCCTTTTAGTGGACATATCATTCTGCGACCTTGCAACCTTGGAGGGGTCGCACAGTCACATGGTCGCATTTTCCGTCCAGCAGCATGCATTGCGACTCGGCGACCTGGAGGGGTCGCGCGACTTGATCTCTACATGAGTCGCAATCTCAAAAGGGGTCGCAGGGTCGCAAATATCATCTGTCTCACAAATTTGCGACTTGCGACTCGGAAGAAATGCGACCTGACAGAGGTCGCATAGTCGCAAACGTTGGGCAAGTCGCACTCAGTTGTTTTTTGGTATGCTGCGACTCAGCGACCCAGGATGGACTGCGACTTGATCAAGGGGTCGCATGGTCATGTTTTGCTGCTACAACAGACGTACAATTGCGCGACTTGATTAGCCATTGCCTCCTTGTTGAATCGAGCTTGCTCTCACTTAACGCGCGATCATCTAAAGTTGGGTTACGCCGCGACATCTCCTGCAATGTTCTGCCCACTTTGGATAACGGCGTTCTACATATTAACCACGTAGAAAGTTGGAAAATGCACGTTCAGCGTTTAGGATCTCTATAGTGCTTGCAGTAAACTTTCAAGAGCATTAACCTGCGCTGAACTCAAAACTCTTTAGAAGAATCGAGTGGTCTAGAGCTCCGTGCAATCTCTCCACGGCACCATGACTGAAATTTTATCTGTGAATTGCTATGACAGATGCATCGACAGATCATAGCTCTTTGGGCTCCATCGATTCTAATTCCAACGCTGAAAGGCAGGACTGCTGGGCTCAAAACTCCAGATCATAGCTCTTCGGGCTCCATCGATTTTAATTCACACGCTGAAAGGCAGCACTCAAGATTCCTGCGTTGAACTCAAAACTCCAGATCATAGCTCTTTGGGCTCCATCGATTCTAATTCCAACGCACAGGCCATAGGTATGACAGAGAGAACGCTATCTGGTGTATGAGCCATGGTTTTTCCTCCGTCGTCCTGTGAAAATCATGTTCCATAGTCGCTGTGTGTTTTTTCAAACGAGCGTTTCTGCTTTTCCCTGTACAAATCAATATTCTATGACAATGATAGAGCTGTCACAGCGAAGTCTATGCATATGCATTTGGGATGGAATAATATTTCCACTTTTCCATGCTGTCACAACTGAATCCACAGCTAAATCCATGCGCATGCATTCAGGATGAACTTATATGCCATTTTTCGTGCTGTCACGGCTAAATCCACGCTGGATAATACCAAAACTTGTCGCCTCCACCGAAAAACTGAGATATGGGCGGTTACTGAACGCAGTGCTTTGCATGGGAAACTTCATTCTAAATGACGGAAACAGCTGGGCGTTCTGGCAACAGCTAGCTTTTGCATGTTGGCATACAAAGAGTATGATGGAAAGAACACGATTTCTCCCAGCGAAGCCGTAACCTTGCACTTTTTTAAAATCACGGCTATAGATAGTTAATTCTGCTGTCTTTTGACCAGATATTGCACCACCGTTATTATAACAGCGTTGTTATAGGTCTGTTACGATGTTGGCTCTACGTTTAAATGCAAGATTTGACCAAATATTATATAACATAATTTGAAAACTGCCCTCGAACCTTTGGCTCCATGCACGTGGCCACGTAGTTTCGTTGGCTCATCTCGTGTGGTTTGACACGTATCGCTTTATCCCTTTCGCGCTTTGGTTGTAACGCACCATCGTTATTATGACATGTCACCATGTTTGTCATACACTCCGCCTCGTGCTTGAGTTGAAGAAAAATCGACCGCCAAGTATATATATCAACCTTTACGTTTGTGTCCATGCAATGTAAATATTGCACGTTGGCTCCATGCAACGACTTTGGACCGTTGAACATATATATATATATATATATCTACTCCTAAATATTTACCATAGGCAGAAAACCCGCCTTCGACCTTCTCACCCATTTGTAACGTGCCCGTGTGGTTTCGTTCCACCATTTTAAACGTAAACATTTTAAACATAAATTTGACCACCTTGCGTATCTGCCTCAAATTATTTAGCATAGATTGAAATGTGCCATTGAATGTTTGACTTTATGTAACGTGTCCAAGCATGACTGCGCCATGTTTCTAGTGCCCCAAAGTCATCATGTTATTATGGGCTTGTTACAACAACCCGCTTCATGCTTTGAACATAACTTTGAAAACTCCATCATAAAAATATTCATGCTCAATTGCAACGGGTTTTCGTATGGTTCTAATCTGTGTTCTTATATGGCTTTAACACCATATGGTTGCGCCTTGTCTTAATGTTTCGACGTGTCACTTTGGTCCATCGAAAGTGCGCCTTCCATGTAGATTAGGTTTAACAAACATGCTTCCCTTCCTCAATTTTTTAGAGTTGTCAACACAACTCAAAATCATTGGCAGTTCAAAAGAATGGCCTTTTATAGGATTTGTACAATCTCCAAAGCCAAAATGTACCTCGCCATTATCAGATGTATCTTGAGCAGCTAAAGACTTATAACCAAGATCTTCCTTCTATGTTTTTATGATGGGTCAACTTCGTGCAGGCCGTACATTATTATGGACCTCAGATTTCCACCTGCTATACTATCCGATCTATGTGCTTTTGGATCGACATCATCATGGCCAATCACATTGTGACCAAGCTGTAATTTTCTGTGGGCCCTTTGCATAATCACCTCCTCGACTTTGTTTAATTCTTATTGCCAAAACATGATGCATCTGACCAACGTGATGAGCACGCTGTAATGCTTGCTTGTCAACTCGTGGATTCCAGTCCTTCTTCAAATGACTATGGCTCCACACCATTTAAAAGATAAGAATGGTTACATGTCTTTCGCAGTTGTACCACAATATTTTGTAAAGATTGATGCTGAGTGCCTGAACCACTTGTTTGAAGTTGGGACATTCTTGATGCGATGTAGACACATAAATTTTCTTCTTAAGTAGGACCAATGGAGCCAGTACTATAACCCCAGACAGTGGTGGCAATGCAAGAGTTCCATTCTTGACAAGTAATGCATTTGCACGCCAAAGCATGAAAACAGACACAATATATCTTAGCAGCTTGAACTGTTTGCAACAAAAGGGCCACGGGCATTTCCGTTGATCTTTCAAGTAAGCCAATAAACTTATAGCCTGCAATGTGTTCCCAAGTCCCCTTGTGACTGCAAGTTGCCTTGACTGGCGCGGTCTTATTTCCGGCGTACATGCAATAGATGTCCTCCGCTTCTCATGTTTCAACTCGTACTGCTCTTATCCTTCTCATCGGTGTGGTGAAGAAATTTATGAGTATATCACCCGTGGGATCGACCTGTATGTAGCATTATACACCAATTAGTTTATAGTTAAAATTTAGAGAATGGTGCCCCCAAAATGATAAATATTAGACTATGAGCTCGGCGAAATGCTAAAACAAAGTGCCTAGACAATCCATGATGCAAGCGCTCTTAATGTAAATACACACAAGTTTCCTGTCGAATGTATGTATGGCGATCCTTCGCACATGGCGTGATTGCAACAACAGCGCTTGATCATGAGGGCGAGACAACTCATGAGGGGTTGGGGATAAGTCGCTAGGATGTCATGGGCTGCAGGTTCGGTGAAAGACCTTAACGAAAAAGCGAGCAAAGGGGGACCCAAAATTTTAAATATACCCAAAATTTTGGGTGGTGTTGTAGCGGCTACAATAGTTTGAATCTCATGGAGTGGATTGAGAGTGGGAACCAATTATGGGAGTTACACTATCCAAAGGGTCATATAGGCTTGATCAATTCTTAAGCATCCTGGTGATAATATATAGCATTTGGACTGTAACACCCTCCTCCCACATCTACCCAAATGTGACCAGGGTAAACATGTGACGAGAGGTTAGTATGATCTTATTCAAATCCCCATTTATAGTTAAGGAAGTGGAAATTACACAACACAACCAATTTAACCTTCTACACATCCTACAAAACCTTCATGAGCTAACCCACCCTTCCAGGTGAACAACCCCTGAGGGAACTCAAACTTTCAATGAATTAAAACCCCAGTCAATCCCTTGCCAAGGCCTCCATGTGATTGAGAGCCCCAATCACACCCATGATCCTGCCTGAGTGTGAATGTATCCTTTTTCTGTGAGTGCTATGTCAACAACTACGATATTTAAGGCTAATTTCCAAGGCTAGGACCCAATCACTGCCCATAACTCCATGAAACTTCCGAA
Source organism: Pinus albicaulis (assembly GCA_034641835.2). Classification (NCBI taxonomy): domain Eukaryota; kingdom Viridiplantae; phylum Streptophyta; class Pinopsida; order Pinales; family Pinaceae; genus Pinus; species Pinus albicaulis. Next base: position 369,721,255 of record CM076575.1, read on the forward strand.
ATGAAAAGTAACATTGAAAAAATGATACAAATGAAAATAATTGAACAAGGAATTGACTAGACCCCTACTAGCCATGACAAACATTTTGTAAAACATGTCACATATATGCATTCTACTAGTTAAACAATAGATTTGAGTATAAGGGTATCATACTTATCTGAAAATCGCTAAGAAGCATTGATGCCTTATCACATTTGCTACAATATCATCTATTAGGTAATATATATTTTTTTCATTAATTTACAAATAAAAACATGATGAGAGACATACATCATCACTATCATAAAACATAATTTTAACCAACATATAAACAAAAAAAATAACATGGATATGACAACCATAAATACCACATACGACCAAGTAAATTTACACATGAAATACCAAGTATAAGAAGCTCCTAATAATGAATGCCAAGGCCAACCAGGTTCGAGACTTCCACGTTCCACTTGACCATATATTGGATGAACCAAATCTCTCTTCAGCCAATCACCCCCACCCCATATTCCAAGAATGAATGTGGGATCTCATGAAACAAATCCAACAAAACTGAACCAGAGCTTCTAGAGGATAAACCACCTCAACCCTCAACCAATGATTCCACCTCAAGGTCCAACATCACTAACCATCATCAGATTGGTCTCTACCCAGTTTGTTGAGGGCTCTAGAGTGTTTTTCCACCCAAGGCTCTAGGACTAGTAACTCAACCCATAATTGTTGTTGGGCTCCAGAGCATTTGTCCAACCAAAGCTCCAAGACTAGTAATTCAAACCACAAAGGGCTCTAGAGTGTTTGTCCAACCAAGGCTCCAAGACTAGTAATTTAACCCAATTTATTACAGGGCTCAAAAGTGTTTGTCCAACTAAGGCTCCAGGAACTAATAACTCAACCCACAGCCAAAGGAACATGAGAACCAACTGGAAAACAAAGGGAAAGAGACCCACAACACCATGGCTATCTAAGAAGTGACAAGGCTAGGTGAACCATTGTCAATCCAAGAATTTATCCATGACAATGACAAATCATAACCAATAAACCACATGCATCCCAAAACTAGAAAGGAAACCATACATGTGACTCGATACCTACAACGCAATCTTATTGCAGTTGTTGATCCCTCTGTCCTCTTGCGCTTTCCTACTTTTCCTTTGCCTTCTTGCTCTAAATCCCAAGTATGCCACACTCCTCCAATAGTGCTCCAGGAAAAATCTAAGTGTCCAAGAGTATGAGAGAATGAGAGAATAGAAGAGAGAGCCATAAGTGAATTGACAAGAGGTTACCAACTGATCCTTAGAATCCTTTTTATCAATGAGGCCTCTAATTTCTTCAATTTTCCATTATTTTCCTTCATTTTCCTCCTCACATGAAACTTGTGAAATTTCACCTTCCTTTTCTCTTAATTTTCATTATTTTCATAAATAAATGCCAGTAAATGCCTCATGCATTTCCAAATCCTTTTCCATTTCCTTTTCCAATTTCCCTAGCCATAATAACCGAAATGAGCACCCACTCTAGGATGTTTTCCCTCCATTCAACTTGGAATATTTGTTTCATGACCTTGGTCATATATTTTTTACATGAATTTTTAATCAGGGTTGTTACAAAACCCTCCCCATTGGGAGAACATCGTCCTCGGTGTTCAATCACACCTATAAACCAGGAAACCACTGAAAACTAAACATACTTCCTATGGAGCTTTATAACACAACTCGCTGCATTATTTACAATGACCACTGTTGAAAACATGACAACATATTGTTTACTGGAGCTTTATAACACAAGCCATTACAATATTTACAATCTCAACAACATATACTCGTACAAATTTGTTTCAACCAACAAATAACCATATTGTCTATGGAGCTTTATAAAACCAGATCGATACAATATTTACAATAATATACACATATGCACATTTTCTCAACCAACAAATAGAAGGATATGATGTTTGCATTTGCAACATGGGAATCCATAGGATCACACCTCCACCCTCAAAAGTGGTACTAAGATTCACCTCCTTCCTAGGAAGTCCATAATCCACTTCCAAAGTCAAATCTACATCCAATTTCTAGTGCTACAATCCTGCGTTGCTTTCCTCTCAGTGAACAACTACCAACTCATTTTTCCAGGGCACACTCCCAATGTGCATCTAATTCCATCTGGAAATTCTAATGACCAAAACAAATCCATCCCTGATCTTCCCTTCTCTCCTACACAGTCCCTCGGGAAATTCGTTTACCCCCTTCCATGCAATCACACACTTTCCAAGTTCCACGGGCATCCCCTTCTTTGCTACACATTCCCTCAGGAAACCTCTCCCTTGGTAAAGTTTCCATGCATCAGAAGGTCCAAAAACCAAGGCATATCTATGCCTCAAAACGATCATATCGGTCATAGCATGCTCATGGAAATCAATGGACACTATTGGGTACCAGTGTCCCACAATGGCCCTACTCCTGAAGCGCTTTTCCAACATATTGTTGCTTGTTTCAATTCCTTTCATTGACGCTATGAATTCTTGTCGTTGGTTTCAACGATCCCAAATCAGGCATTTTCCATGCATTCCTGTACCAAGCACATAATTTCCATTAAATTCAAAATATATTGAAATAAATTCAAATCATACCCCATTGGTAGCTCGTCAATAAGGTACACTTGCAATCCATTTACTTCTTGTCACAACAAGTCAAACTGGTTGCTTTACCAAATCATCATGTATAAACATATCACATTCAGTTAGCTCATGAAACAACCATCATAGATCAAAATCATGAATAGCATGTAATCATCATATACCATAATCATAGATCCCATGTAATAATCATTAGTCATGATCACATATCACATGCATAATAAAACTGAAGTAAAATAATGATACTTATGCTTCATCGGCCCTTACTTTTGTCTTTATTCTTTTTGTACACACACTGGATCGGTTTCCACACCCGGCAAGCACCCAATGCCTTTGCCTCTCTTTAATCACATGCACACACACACAATGTACATCACAACACGTACATCCACACATGGGGTACAACACTACACAATACAGACACCTACACCTAACATAAAACACATACACCTACACATGGCATACAACACAAAACATACACCTATATCAAGTGTACAACACAATAAATATACATATAGAGTACAACACAACGAATACACATGTCACGGTACCACGACTACACAATGTACATACATAGTGTCGCATGCTCACAACACAACATGTATGACATGCACACAAGACCACATGTACATCAGCACCATATGTACAACATGTACACAATACCACTTGTACATAGCACCAGTTGCACAACGTGTGCACAACATCACATTTACACGACACCACCTGCACAACATGTACACAACACCACACACTGCACCACCTATACACCGTGTAAACAACACCACATGTACACAACATCACATGCACGACATGTACACAACACCACCTGCACACAACACCACATGTACAATAATGCACACAAAACCATATGTACATAGTACCACAAGTACAACATGCACACAACACCATAAGTACATAGCACTACATATACAACATGTACATAGTATCATATGTACACAACACTACATATCCAACATCTACACGACACCATATGCACACAACACCACATATCCAACATGCACACAATACGATATGTACACAGCACTGCATATCCAACATGCACACAATACGATATGTACACAGCATCGCATATCCAACATGTACATAGCACCATCTGTACACAGCACTGCATATGCAATATACATGCAACACCATATATACAACAGGCACACAACATCATATGTACACAATACTACATATGCTACATGTACACAACACCAGTACTGCAAATCGTAACACTGCATTGTCCTTACCAAATGACCTTGCTTCTAGTGTCTTATCCAGGCTTGTCCCAGCATGCCGCAAAGCACATTTATTTCATTATGTTGATGTATCCCTTAGCATAGCTTGTCTATAACATAAACATAGATATGGTATAATCACATAATATCAATTCATATCCACATGATACTAACCTCATAGATTTGTCAGGTCTACTCTTCCTAATTGATTCCTCATAAGACCAGGAACCTATTCATGCCATTCACCTGCATAAGCAATCATTCCTCCACAAGAGTGACTCCTAATGACCATGTCAAACAATGACATAAATACACACATATATACATATAAACATTAGCACTAAACAATCACGATCCATGAAGACCCTATCAGACATGACATACATAAATACATACATGTATACATGTATAGACATCAGCATAATCATGATCACAACATAATTACCATATTTCATAAGGTCTAGATTAAGAGAACTCCCTTTATCCATGTATCACATGCACAACATTGAGAATAGTAGTTCCCAATATAGCTAAGGCATCTAACATTTCAAATCCCTTTACTTTACCTTTCTCGTGACTATCCTGCCACCTTCCATTTACACCAATGGACCCAAGCAATCCAACTAGTTGTCATACTCTTGCCTTCAGCTGCCCTTTACTCATGTACCGAGCTTCATATGAGTCTTTCATTGCCTGTTCGGTTTCATTCAACTCTCCTGGGGCTCCATTAACTTTTCTCTTTCCCAAACAAATTCCTAAGACCCTAAAAACATAAAAGCCGAAAACAAGAAACAAACACGAAGAAAACCATGAAAAAAATTAACAATATGACACCATAAACAAAGTGGCATGGGCATGCACTAGTCATACACAAAACTGAAAATCAGGCACAAACAATTCACAAAATTCTGAAAGCATAAAACTAGCAACAAACACCATGACTCAATCCCCATGGGTCCCCAATGCTTCCAAGCGAAAATCTCAACCTTAGCCTTCTTCAAGATTTCATGGAAATCTCTTTTGCCATGTAATCCCTGCATCACACTACCATAAACACTCAATTTTCAGTGTATACATAAATATACAATATACCGGTTACCTTACCTTGTTGTGCCAAGCACGCTTCCTTGCAACTGAACATGTACACCTCTCAAGGAAATCCAATTTCTTGTTGAATTCGGCCATAGATGGAAATCAATTGTTATACATGTCAAATACATATTCTTGAATATAATACATATCCACATAGTGTCAAAAAAAATCAAGGTTAAGAAGACTTCTTGTTTCCGTGCAAAGCACTCATTCGTTGGGAACTACGGTTTCCAAACATTGCCAAAGGAATTATTACCCAATTATTTCTTTTAACTTTTACCTCACTTCAGTTATGTCTTATTACATACTTTTACATCACCCAATTGTTAGTTATATAAACAAATCAATTGTTACCTTGTCATGCTACTACCAAGCATGTTGCCCTGCAACTGCTCACACATGTCACTTGCATGTTCCAAATATCAAGACATCATATCTAGTAATTGAAATCAACCTTTACCAAGACTAATCAGCCGTGTCATAATCAACTCATAGTCACATGTCATAATAATAAACCTAGCACCCAATTACACTCAAGTACATATCGGTTGTCTCATCACATAATGTGTTAGTACAACCATCTTAAAACAAGATCATTCCTTCAAGAAATATCATAGACACATACTCATATCATGCAATAAATAAAACATTCAAAAAACCTGTAAACATATCATGTCAGATAAGCTAAATAGATGACATAATCAAACTCATACCTCAATGTGTCTCAGGGGAGGATATCACATCTACACAAGTCAGTCCAGATTAATACGACACAACATCACAAGTATATCATCTCATACATGAATGTCACAACCATAACCATCTACACAAACCAATACATATCAACACGATACATATACGTCAATATCTTAATGCAATAACCCTAATCATCAAGCTAACTAATAACAACAACAAGTTAACATATAACATACCCATCAACAACATATAACATAATCATCAATTTAAATATCATATAACAACAACAAGTTAACATATAACATATTCATCAACAACATATAAAATAATTATCAAGTTAACTAACATAAAACAACAACAACAATGCATATAACAACAAGTTACTACCATGCATTACTATATGCACATGTGCATATGACCGCACTAACCAACTAGCATCTATCTCGCATGTAACCAAAAAATAAAAAATAAAAGCATCTACATAACCCTAATGCTTATAACAACCATTAAACAACATACTTGCATGCCCATCATATAAACTTGTATGAGGATCTACTCTTACCCCAAGGTCCAGTGCTGCAACCTTGCTTTGATGATATTCTTCTCCCACTCTATCTCAACCAACACATTAGCATCATAACAACCAACAACATCGTGATGACATAAACTACATACAATGACCTCATACAAGACAACCTTCACCATGAAAATGCATGCATAACAACATATAAACATTGACATGCATAACAAATGCATATACAACTGACATGCATTCATGACAAACACATCTCAACAACAACATCATCAACTTCTACATGAAATCACAACTGAAACTATGACCAACTCCATGAATATGCAACAAGCACATAGACCACAAGCATAAGGAACATATATGAAATCAACATGAATGCATGATGAACACACACCAACTATCCATTCCAAGTGTTGAAAAATGCTATGATACCACTCTATGGTATCAGATATTACCCAAAGAGAATGGAAACCAAACATCACCCAAATAGAATATAACTGGCTCTGATACCACTCTGTAACACCCTCCTCCCACATCTACCCAAGTAACTGGCCAACCGGGGTAAACGTGTGATGAGAGGATACTATGATCTAATTCAATTCCCCATGTACAGTTAAGGAAGTGGAACCGACACAATACAACCAATCTAACCTTCCACACATCCTATAGAACCTCCAAGAGCTAACCCACCCTTCTAGGTGACCAACCCCTGAGGGAAGTCAACATTTCAATGAATTAAACTCCTAGTCACTCCCTTGTCAAGGCCTCCATGTGATTAAGAGCCCTAATCGCTCCCATGAGCTTGCCTAAATGCAATGTAGCCTTTTTCTACCAGTGTTATGCCGATGACTGCGAGATTTAAGGATAATTTCCAAGGCTAGGACCTAGTCACTACCCAGAATTCCATGAAACTTCTATAAATGAAAAGTAACTTTGAACCAATGATACAAATGCAAATACTTGGACAAGGACTTGATTGAACCGCTACTAGCCATGACAGACATTTCATCAAACGTGTCACAAATATACATTCTACAGGTTAAAACAACAAATCTTAGTATAAGGGTCTCATGCTTATCTAAAAATCTCTAAGAAGCATTGATGCCTTATCAAAATAGCTGAAATATCATCTATTAGGTCATATATTCATTTTTCATTCATTTACAAATCAAAACATGATGAGATCCATACATAATCACTCTCATAAAACATGATTTTAACCAGCATATAAACAACAGAAATAACATGGATATGAAAGCCATAAATACCACATATGAACCAATTCATTTACACATGAAATACCAAGTAGAAGAAACTCTTAATAATGAATGCAAAGGCCAACCATGTTTGGGACTTCCACATTCCACACAACCATAGATTGGATTAACCAAATCTCTCTTCAGTCAATCATCCCTCTACCATAATCTAAGCATGAATTTGGGATCTCATGAAACAAATCCAACAAAACCAAACCAGGGCTTCCAGAGACTAAACTGTCTCAACCCTCAACTAGTGATTCCACCTCATGGTTAGACATCACTAACCATCACAAGATTAGTCTCTACCCAATTTGTTCAAGGCTTTGGAGTGTTTGTTCCAACCAAGGCTCCAGGACTAGTAACTCAACCTGCATTTGTTGTTGGGCTCCAGAGAATTTGTCCAACTGAGGCTCCAGGACTAGTAACTAAACCCACCAAGGGCTTTAAAGTGTTTGTCCAACCAAGGCTCTAGGACTAGTAACTCAACCCAACTATTACAAGGCTCCAGATCGTTTTTCCAACCCAAGCCCCAGGACTAATAACTCAACCCATAACTAAAGGAACATGAGAACCAATCGAAAAAAAAGGGAAATACACCCACAACACCATGCCTATCCAAGAAATGGTAAGGCTAGGAAAACCACTGTCAATTCAGACAATCCACCATTCCAATGACAGATCATAACCAAGAAACCACATGCATGTGCCATGCATGCCAAAAATAGAAAGGAAACCATACATGCAACTCGATACCTACAACAAAATCCATTTGTAGTTGCTGATCCGGCTGTCCTCTTGCGCTTTCCTACTTTTCCTTTGCCTTCTTGCTCCAAATCCCAAGCATGCCACATTCCTCCAAGAGTGCTCCAAGAAAACTCTAAATTTCCAAGAGTATGAGAGAATGAGAGAATAGAAGAGAGAGACATTAGTGAACTGACAAAAGGTTACCATCTTATCCTCATAAGCCTTTTTATCAATGATTTCTCTAATTTCTTCAATTTTCCATTATTTTCCTTCATTTTCCTCCTCACATGCAACCTGTGACCTTTCACCTTCATTTTCTCCTAATTTCCATTATTTTCATAAATAAATGTCAATAAATGCCTTGCGCCTTTCCAAAGCCTTTGTCATTGCCTTTGTCAATTTCCTTAGTCATAATAACCGAAATGAACACCCACACTAGGATGTTTTCCCACCATTGAGCTTGGAATCTGTGTCCCATGACCTTGGTCTTAAATTTTCTTACATGAATTTTTAACTACGGTTGTTACATGGACACATAGTTCTTCCATCCAATATTAAAGCTAACCATTCATTCAACACAATTTAAATTGAAAAAAACAAAAAAACAAAAAACCTTTTTTTCCATACAACTTATATCTTACATCTAACCTACTCTCAAGAATTTACTATGACATGTCTAACACTATTACAAGTAACTTTAATAAGAATGAATATACAACATAAAATTAAATGCAAGTAAGTGTGGTAGGCTACATTATGTACTTGAGTGATTTGAGCTTTATAAAAGAGGCTTTAGAGTTGATTTCTCGAGTTGGCTACTGCTATTACATGCTTCGATGGATGACATTATTAAATCAAGCATCGTACTCAATGTCAACAAAGTTACACTAAGTACCATTTACAAATATAAAAAAGTGTCGAGTGCTCCTTAAATTTGTTATTTTTTTGGGACGTTACCTTATCTAATCAACATCATCCCAATGACAACATTCAACACAACCCATTCACAAGACATAATTACATCATACAAGCTTTTATAGATCAATCTATTGTGAAAATTATTTTATCAGGCTAAGAGGGGCTTTTTTTTTCTTTTTTTCTTTTTTTTTTAACACTTGGACGAACATTACACCTAGGAAAAAGAACAACAACAATGAAAAATGAAAAGATAACATTTTTAAATAAAATATTCAAAATTATATAAACTCTTCCTTTCTTATTACATAATTTTCATTGTAATCATGATTGTTTGTTAATGAGAAATGGATGGTAGCCAATTCAAATGTTTAATTACATTTTGTATTATTACGTTAAAAAAATAAAATATAGCTACTAAGAAAAACTATTACTATACAATTAAAAATGAGATTTTTTTCTTTACATTTATTTATTGAACTGTTGTTAGTTTGCTAGTATAAATCATTATGAGATTATTAATAAGATTACAACTTTAAAATGCATTTACTAATGAGGATGGTATTGATTTTTTCATAATATGACTTTGTGTTAAATTTTAACTTTGTTTTACATGTGCTGAGGATTTTATGCATGGGCTATTTGTTTATTGGTTCAAAGGGTTGATGAATCCTACAATTTCTATTAATTTATTTCATATGAATATTTTTTTTCCTTAGAAAACAAATAATTGTAACTTTATTTCACTTTCAAAAAGTTACAAAGTTTCATTTCATATATGCACATTGTTGTGTGTGTTCTTCTAGTTTGCATAATGTCTAAATTGTTTGCATCGAATTGTTTAGTATAATTGTACAGATCGCCATAATGGTATATACAACAAGTTTCAGACTATATGAAAGTTGTTGATTTACAAAACTATCTAATAAGGCTGCTAATAGAGATTGAGAGTAATCACCATATAGGCTTTATACAAAATCTTAGTGACAAAAAAATGTAGAAAAAGTGAAGATGTCCTTTACGAGTAGATGGTGATAACAACATTGTATATCATAGCCAAATGTATGTAAAATGGGCTTTGTATCAATCTGAAATGAGAGTCAAGGTGGATATCATCCATAAATGGTCTATGAAAAACTGATAGAAGGTATTCTCACGTTATTCCATAATCTTCCATTAACCTTGGATAAGACTTGCTCCTTTTAGCAAGCAATTAGCTTGAGTATTATTCTCCCTGTAAATATGAGAACATAAACAATAATAATCAAAACTTATTTTAAGACGCATGACCTCCTCCAAAATTGGATCAATAAGAATGTTTATACATTGTTGTATGGCATTGATCATGTTAACCACTTGTAGTGAGTCTCCATAAACTTGTATCCTTTCTCAACCTTTCTCTAATGCATAGCCCGTGATAGATTTAATAGTCAAGAATTCATATCTCTTGTTGGAGCTACAACCAAATCCCATCTTAATGTGAAAGGAATGGTGCTCAAACATAAAATGTACAACAACACCTCCACTCAATTGATTTTCATTTTGTGATGCCCCGTCGGAGTAATCCCACATAATGAACCTATCAAGTTATTCAAATATAATAACTCGAGGAGGAGGTGAAGATTTTACTTGAGGAAAGTGGGCTAGGATCACTAGCCCTTAACCTACAACCTGAATAAGGAAGGAAGGAAGATCCCAAAAGATGGCCTTATTTCAGACCAGTAATATCCCCCAACATAAAATTAGTGGAAGCGCCCTAAAAAATATGGTTATTGTTGAGAAATCTAGGGCAGTAGGTATTAGGTGATTTCTCTACTTGTGAATGTTTTTTACTTCTTAGATTAGGATCTTCTTTTACTTATGTTATTATAGTGTTCTTCTTCATCAAACAACTACCAATGCATAAACCATAAGAGACAAGAGACAAAGAATATAGGCGACCAGCTAGGGCCAAAATCTCTCCCACTTTAGAGGAAAACCCGAAAAAATTCTTCTTCTTATAGAGACTTCAACTGACGAATACCAAGACCTATTTGCCACTCCAAGACCAAGACACAAGTTCTCTTTCACTGCTTCTCCTTCATGCCCAAGTCAACACTTGGTCCAATTTCTTACCTTCCTATGTACTTCCGCTATAATTCAGATCTTCGACCACTTATTTCAGATCTACAATTATTAGTCTCTTTAGAAACCTTAGCACGTGGGAAATACCCTTGATTCCTTCGTAAATGATGGAGACTTCTTCTACTAGAACTCGTCTTGCACTCTAGACTTTTCCTCTTGCTTAACTCGACCTTCTGTGATGATTGATATAGTCTCAGCTTCTCTTGCAACAGATGATCCTTCTCCTCGCACGTGTGATGGAGATCAGCCCTTAAAACAACCCAAACCAGCTTGTATTTTAGTCCTTCCTTCTTCGCTTTGGGAGAGGCTTCCTTCATGTGATTTTGTACTTCCTATTACAAACCCTTTCTTTCCCAAAATTTTGTCACCAAATGAAATCTGAACTACATTATTTATAGTTGTTTGTCCATGTATATAAGCCGACATGAGTGGAGTGTGAGCCGACATGTCCATTTGAGAAATTTCATTATTCTTCTTGAAGCCGACTTGTTAGGAGATGCTTGTGCTTGTCTTGGAGGGTCTTTTGACTCTTTTAGTGACTTATAAAAATATGTAACATGCCCAAGAAGGGTCCTTCATAGATGACATAGACTCAAAATGACTTTTATAACTAGATGACAAATCCTAAAGGCTCACAATGGGAGCCATCTTAAAAATAAAATTCCTTGCTCATGAAACCCATGAGAAAAGCATTACAATAATATTTTTTTTCTCTTCTTTTCATCAATTACATAAAATCATAATTACACATGTCATTTGAAGACCAAACCTAGTTAAATTTTTCAGCACTCCCTCTTAACTTAGGAGGTATTCATAATGGTACTTGGTCATTCTCGATTTGAAGAATTCTCATAAGAAGAATCAGATTGGTAAACCATCTATATACCATCATACCAACCAACATTGTCACATAAAAAGGCCTTAACTAACAACTCTATCTCTCCACAAGATCAAAGCATAATGTTGGCGAGACCAGTGATGTATAAACACCCTCATCATTGTCTCTCTTGGAACATACCCCACCCGGGTTCTTGGAGTGTGTTCCACCAAGAATATTCTTATCCTGAATTCCCAGTCCTAAAAGAATATCGCTCCTCTATGACTATTCTTGTCTTGGATGCCCTAACACATCCTCAAAGAGCATCAGATGCCAGATGTTTACCCAATCCTCCATTCTTTCTTCCTAGGTGAAGACAAGAATGATGTGTCTATCTATCCCTCTTAATTAGGGAGGACATATCTATTCCAATAAAGGAATATACTCATTCCTATGGACAATGCAAGGAAAATACCCTCTAGCGGAGGTTATAAAAGAGGTTTTTAGTGTTATAAAATTGGCCAAAATTGTCAAAAAAATATTTGCTACAACATTCGTTTACGGTTACGGAGGTTTTGGCGAAGCTTTTAACATAAATTCAACACAACTAAAAAAACTGGGCGGCTAGAGGTTATTACGAATGTTTTTTTCATCGGTGCGCTACTAAGGTGTCAATGAAATTGGTGTGTGTCATTTATAAGGTGGCCCGAGGCGGTCAAAGGTGCATGCACCGAGTTGTCAAGGTATAAGACCGCATCGGACGCAGTGTTTGTGATACAACGCATGGGGCCGTTCTAATTGGTCTTGGGATTTGTGTGGTGCCCATAGGTCGTCTCAATGCACCGGTACGTCGACTTATATAAGCGCATCAGTGCGCAGTATCAGACAAACGCACCGATTGTTCTAATTCGTATTGGTATTTGTGCGGTGCCCATAGGTCGTACAAATGCATTGGTGTGTAGTCTCACATAAACGCATCGATGCGCAGTATCGCACAAATGCACCAAGATTTATAATTGGTATTGGTATTTGTGCAATGCCCATAGGTCGTACAAATGTACCGGTGCGTAGTCTCACATAAATGCATCGGTGCGCAGTATCGCACAAATGCACTGAGATTTGGTATTTTTGCGGTGCCTATAGGTTGTAGAAACGCACCGGTGCCCTATATCATACAAACGCACCAATGTACAGTAACTGACACGCGCCGGTGTTCATTTTGTATTTTTTAGAAACATCGACCGATGACAGTGCAATTATTGTGATTTTTTAAAATTCATTATTCATCAAAAGTCGACACATCTTAAAACAGTATTCATATTAATTAAATTTTTATTAATGCATTTGAATGTGATGTTTGAATTAATTTGTTATATCATATCATAATTACTGTGATTTTTTTAATTCATTATTCATCAAAATACGACACATATATATCTTATAACAGTATTCATATGAATTAAATTTTTATTAATGCATTTGAATGTGATATTTGGATTAATTTGTTATATCATATTATCAAATTTCACATCTCTTCATTATAATATTTAATCATCCATAAATTTAATCAGTGGTGTTACATTTCACAGCGACAATGGCGAACGCAATAGAATAAATTAAAACATATTTTATTATATATATGTATATATGAATAAGGCAGTCTTTGTCATACAAAAAGGGAGAGTTATTGATATCCCTTTGTCTTTCAATTGGGACACTATGTTCATTACATTAAACAAAATGTTTGAATTTACACACAAATATTTCAAAAAATACAACGCCTTGCTTTGATATCCAAACATAGTGATCACCATTCTTCGCTTGAATTGTTGTCATTGCTAGAGCTACTTCCATGACTTGGGTTATTTTCATGAATGTTTTGTTCACAGTGTTGATTGTTTCCTTCTTCTTCACCTTCCATCTACAAACATAAAAATAAATTGTAATGAGTGTATATACATTGGTGAGAATAATGAAAATTGCAATATTAAATAATTTACATCAATGTAAATCGAAAAGAAATGATGTACCATAGCAACAATTGACTCATGAACTATACACATTCTTTCAAAACCATGTAGTATGTCATCTTTCAAGATTACATCTGTTGGCACAGTTCCATACTTTGTTTCCTACAAGTTTTATACCCCCATTACAAATCATATATTTAATATAAAAGATTTTTTTGTTCTATTAATTATAGATGGAGCTAAGTAAAACAAGATTGATAGATGCTTACAAGTTTCACAATTAATTTTTGGTATGCCAACATATACTCACAACCCATATTTAACCCAATCTCAATCAATTCGTCTGATGGTTCTTCTTTGTATGTTAGTACCTGTTTGAAGACATTCAATGATGATTTTTGTAAGACAACTTTAAAAATACAAAAATAAAATCTAGTTAAGTTGCTATAAGGAAGTAATAATTACTCACAAACTTAGATATCAACACTTTTATTCCTTGTCATCATGTTTTATGTGCTGAATGGGTCCCATTTTCTTTTCTTTTCTGCAAGAAAATACTTGAAAATTAATATTTAATGCTAAATTGTTTATTTATTGTACCTAATGATCGAAAAATTCAATGATTACATATTACATTTGAAGGACGTTGTTGTTGAGATGGCTCCTCTTGCGATGCAATTTTGTCCATTTCTTTGACCATCTCCTTGTGCATCTTTTTGGACATTCCTACTGGCATATTTATGATATCATCTCGTTCATCTTTTGAGATTTTCATAATCTTCCTGAAAATGTAACATGACAATAAACTATTTAATTTTCATATTGATACAAAAAAAGTAAATATAACAAAAGTGATATTTATAAATAATTTTAGACAAACATTTAAAAGAATATTACTTTTTCATTCCTTCTTTTTTAGTTGTTGTATGTTTTTGCTATTAAAATTCTGACATGTCTCATGGACCAATTCTCTGGAAAATCTTCCTATAGTTTAGATAAAATTTGGTTTTTGGAATCATTGGATTGATTTTTGTATTGTAAGTGGAAATAATGTCTATACATTCGTTCCACTAGATCCCTCAAACTTTTGTAAAAAAATTTCCCCATTTCGTTAACCTCTAGCACCACTCCGGATGAGCTAAGGAGCAATTCATTTTCATTTGCATGTTCTATTTTTTTTCTTTTCTTAGAACAACATTCCTTTTCTGAGTTGTTGGTCCCTGTCGACCATTAAATAGATGTGAATTAATAGATTGTTTGACACATGTTATTTAATAATTTTAAGTATATTATTAATGAAAATTAAAAAAAGAAACTCATATTGGATCAATAATATTTTTTCATTCACCTAATTCATCCTTTTGCATTTTTTCCATCAAGATTTTACGCTCTTCTGGTCCTAGATCAGAAATAATCTTATCGAGATTCGTCATTTTGTGGTTTTGCATGATACACAGTAAACAATACATATTAGTTAAACTTACATATAGTTCAAAAATAATATTTTTTGTAAAGAATTTGCAAAGAACTTGCCTTATTTGCTTTTTTTGATGTGTTATTAGTATTTTTGTTACTTGATCTCTTGTCAGTCATTTATTTATCAATATGAAACATGTACCATATCATTCATTAATATATTTTATAAATAAATTGTCAACTTTTTAGGTAAACAAAAAATATCTCAAGAAACCGGTGGGCAATTCATGGTGTACGCATCGACATCAGTGCGTGGGGGTCTTATAAACGCATCGCCAAAATAGTGTAATAGACTGTATGATGCCCTATGTCAACAAGGAGCACTGGTGCATTACATGTTAACCACCACACCGAATAATAAAGACAAAATAATAAAAATTGTCCAATGTTAGTTTTTGTAGCATAAACATCCCGCGCAAACAAGGGACCACCATACGGTGCTCTCTGTCAACTAGGAGACCCGGTGCGGTGCGTTATATGTTACATGGTGCACCGATTAACACAATAAAACAATTTTTTGCAAAGCAGCACCTGTGCGGTGCGCCATAATGAAATAAACATTGGTGTCATATTTTACATATGGCACACTGATTGTTTTTAATTTTTTTATCACACAGTACTTTCACGGTGCACTGGGATAATCCAACGTACCGGTGCGCTAGGTTACATCGGGCGCACCGATAATTTTTTTTTTTTTCAAAAATTCACACAAGGGCCGACATGGATTGGGATCCGACTATGCAAGTCTTCCCATGGGTTGGATGTCATAGGCCTATATATGGCAATACAAACCCTATAAATCTAAAATGAAAAGCCTTAATTCTGAAATCACACAAACAGGGAGAAGAAAAGGCGGAAACAAAAAGAATGAAGGGTTTAGGGTAAAAATGGATTCTTTTTTTATTTTATTTTTCTGAAAATGAAAAACAAATTGAAATTTTTTTCTTATTGCGTAAAAAAAATAAAAATAAAATAAAATTTAATCATGAGATTGATTGAAATTCTATGCTACAGGGTTTGAATCACCAGAGGTTTGGAATTCTAAATGTCTGAATACTTCTGTTCGAACGTATTTCGATGCTCCATAGTGCTCTCGTGCTCTCTTGCTCCAAGTATGTCTCATGCAAATCTCTGGCTGAAATTTTTTGTAAAAATAGTGAAATAATGAAAAGTGTTTAGTATTTAAAGAATTATTTTATAAAATTAGATTTCAAAAATATTTTGCTACCCATTTTTCAATTTACCTTTTTTTTTCACTTAAAGAAAATAGAGTTGCACTTTTTTTATTTGCGGTTATTCGTCACCATTGCGTCACTTAATAGCACCGCATCGGTGCATCCTTTGATAACACGGAACCGGTGCGCAGTAACTAAAACACACCAGTGCAGTTATCTGTACATTAGCACCAATAACAAGAAGTCCATTTTTAAGGCACCGAAATAACTTTTAGGTGTGTACACAAAAATTTACTGTTGATTTTGCTCAAATGCAGGGAGAAAATATCATAATTATATCGAATGGACGCTTCTTCAAAATCCAGCTCGTTCCATAATATTTCTCAAAGTCCATCGGAGTTCTCCCTATCCATCTCGAGACGTAATATTTACTTCAGATTTTATTTATATTTTCATTATCTAATTGAATTTATGTTTTTTATCCATGTCAATCATGCATAGCTTAATTAAATTTATATTATATACAAATTTGTAGGTTCATGCAGATTCAAAATTGAGTTCGAATGTACAAAATATTCAAACAGCTCCAAAACGTCGAAAGCTCTTGTCAGGAGCAGCATACCGCAAGGCGCATTTGGTAGATGAAAATGGGCAGCCGCTTCACCCTGCCAATTGTAATAATATTGCATCTTCTAGCCACAATCCTGGGACAATTATGGTAATAATTATAATTGTTTGTTATATTGATTAATGTAATTATTTCAACGTCAAACCAATTAATCATGCAATATTGTCAACTTGCTTACTAATTGATATCATAAATTTTGTACTAATCATGTTCAAATATATATTTTTTAAATTATTAGGATTCTAGTGATGATGAGCGACCTACCTACCATCTTCTGTTGCACCCCACGACAATCTAAAATCGAGAGAAGACTTAATTAAGAGAAAAAATCGGAGAGGAACGATACCAAGAATGGTTGAATCAACCACCGATTCTACTATGAGTCTTTTTATTATGCTAGTGAGTACATCAAGCAGATCGACAACAGACCAAGTGCAGTGATTTGGGACGATGAAAGGGACGAAGACAAAAGAGAAGGGGAGTCACTCCAAATGAGTGGAAAAAAGCGCTTGATAAAGAGTAAGTGACTTATAATTTTTCAAATTTACATAAAGTAAATATTCATGTTGAACTTCGATATAATGTATATATTCATCTCTATCTACTATATAATGTCGGTTTTATTTCATTAGCGAATGCAGAAATTGAAGCAATCAGTAAATTCGTTCTTTACAATTCTGAAGCGACACAACTGTGGGTGGCATTATACGAACAAAAGAGGATGAAATGGGATAGTGGCAGGAAAGAATTCAGATTGTTGAATGGTAGAAGTGTGCCCTATCCCGATCATTTAAAAGAAAATATGCCCCAATAGTTGAGTTGCTGACCAAGTCAGAGAGAAATACGGTGCAACCGGTCGTTACCCGCGTGCTGAAGAGGATGCGCTAAATGTAGGGATTGGGTGCAACAACTCGGTAATAATATATTTAATTTATATATACATTTGAAACTTAATAATGCACCTTTAAAATGTAATTACATCTATATTTCATATTTTAACTATTGGGTTATTATAAGACACATGACACTATGATTTTTTTAACTTTGTTATAATAGGTGCATTTATTCCCATCTATGTGAGCATATGGACACCATTTTCGCACAGAAAATGTTGATGCTGGAAACATCACACAAGACTGTGGAGTGGAAGTCAAGTTCGATCAATCTAGTCGATCTAGCCACCTTGATCAAAACCTAGTACGAGGGACGTTAGGTTACGTCGGAAAGATACAAGAGATCATTGAAGTGGATTTCTCTTATTTCCAATGTGTTATTTTTAGGTGCAAGTGGTGGGACACCTTTGATCGGAATAATGTAAAGGAAGATCGCAATAGTAGGGTGATATGTATCAACTCTAGAAAGATGTGGGATGAAGCTAAGGAGCCCTATGTTTTCCCCAAACACTACAACCAGGTGTTTTTTTACCCAGATGTGTTGGATAGGGATTGGTGGTTCGTATTGAGACATGACCAAAGATCAAAACATATTTTTGAGAACAATTGTGTTATCATGCCATGCAAGCTGGAAGATAATGAGGGTGATCATGAGAACCGAGAGTGATATGGTACATGTGTTATTTCAACATCAATATTTATACTTTTTAAGATGGGTTTTTCGAAACATTATAATATGTATTTTGAACTAATTTGTAATTTGCATTGTGTTAATGTTAAAATCAATCCTGGATGCGGGTGTATAGACAGGGATTAAATTCGACGGGATAGGGGTGGGGCGAGGTTGGACGACACCTGCCTACCCAGAACATGGCGGATATTTGGCATCTGATCGACGGATCTCATCATTTAAGCAGCGCAGGGTTCAATGGCATTGTTTTGAGTGGTTCAGGATCTCATATCATGTCCCTCACTCCGGTTCATGACTTCGCATGCTCCAGCATGCGGAAGACTTCGGCTCTCTTCAATGTTACAGTTATGGCGGGTGCCTCTCGATCTGGAAGGGGGGATGATAAATTGAAGCGAGGCCATGGGATTTCTGTGGAGCCACTTCAGTCGAACCACTCGCATTTTTATATGGCCTCTGGCCTCATTTCTGGTCTCTGTTTGTATGGTGTTGGCTCTATCATACCTGTTGCCTCGCACTATTTGAATGGGGAGGCTAACTTGGAGCTTCGCTCTGGTATTTTATAGGAGTTGCCTCTGTTGTACCTCTGGCATTTCACTTGGGCCTCTGGCCTTTGCACTGGCTTATGTCTGAATTTTTCTAGCCCTGTGTTGTCCTCTACAACAACCCCCTATTTCATATAATTTTTATTCACAATACCACAATATGAAATGGGACCCTTTTATTTTTTAATTGGTATCAATTTTGTATTATTTTGGAAAAGGTCCGAACATGAAATAAAGAACATTATAAGAAACCTTTTTTATATACAAACCAATAATGGCCTTGGGATATAAATAATTAAATCTTTTATCATTGCGATAAAGCGATCGCAAGATCGCATATCGCAATGACAGAGGAGACATAACTTATGGAACCATTGGTTTGCACCGATGCGATAACACGCAATCGGCAATCGGCAATACAACCATGCATGCTTTAACAAAGAGCCCCGGTCAATGCTCCCGATGCGATGCAATATCGCTATCGGCGATCAAAGATTCTAAGAGATGCTAATATAAGAAAAGCGCCTTTTCGCCCCGATGCGATGCTATAAAGCCAAAACACGAATTTCAAGAAACATGTTATAACGGAGATATTACGATTAATTCGTATTTTAAAGCCTTATCTTTCTAATGAAGATTCACCTGCGCTCAACCGCCAAAAACGGCCAAGGCACGCTTAAACTAATCATTTCACCAATAAACGACGTGATGGGCATTTAAATGATTGACGGGTTTTTGCGGCCATTTAATGAAATATTAAGTCTAAATCTTTTCACGGATTGGATTCACGGCCTCATTTAGATTCTTCATCATGCATTAATCAAATATATTTCCCCCGTATTTGGTTTTCACTGCCAATTCTCTGTGTTACGCTTATTTTTACTCCTGTGCAGAATTCGTCCAAGTTGATAGATACAAGCAGAATGGGGAAGAAGTCCAAGAAAACTGCAAATGCTTCCTCTTCGCCAGCCAAAGAACAAGCCAGCACTGATCCAGGAAATAAAAAGAAAGGGTTGATATCTGATACTACATGTTCAGGTCTTGGCAAAACTTCCTGGCATAGTACCTATAATTTGATAGAAGCTGAAGAACCCGAAGTGACAAAAGTAGAAGCCACAGCAGATACGACTCATAGATCTGAAGGAACTTTAAAGGATTTAGCCAACTCTTTCCTTCATCGGATAGCAGCTCGGGAACAAATTCTCCCATATACGGATGTAGTAAGGTGGACAATTGAGGAACTCCCAATTACAGACAGAACCTTCTGCACCAGAGATGGGAGAATTTTCGGTTCATTCCAAGCTAATGATTTGAGGCAAATGTATCATTTGCCTGAGCCAGAGAAGAAGTACAACAAGGCATTTCTGGAGAAATTCCGAGATGACAACGAAACTGAATCCGAACCCATTCGGAATTGGAGGCAGAATCCAGCAAAACACAAATATAAATCTTCCGGTATGTATTCTGTTGATTCTCTGTGTTCTCCTTATTGTTATGATGGGATCATGATGTGTAGATTATGGGGTTTGCACGACTCCTCTAATTTTACTATAGAAATGGTTCCTTTGATAGAGGCAGCGTGTAATAGTGAAATTATGGATTGGGCAACTATACTGTCTGATAAGTTAGCCACCGCAGTTATTGATTTCAGAGGACAAACCCGCATTACTGAAAGGCTTATTCCCCCATTTTACTACAACGCCTATATCCTGGACACTCTGTGTTTTAATTCAGAATTTCCCGTGCTTGGCTGGAGGTGGACTCCACAAAACCCCATGCCAATTCACATATACCATCAGAAAATGTGGAAATCTTCCCATAGGCACCATTTATACCAAATTTGCAATGGCTTCATGTTATCCATTCATCATTCTATTTTTGATAAACCTGCTCCCAAGATTTCCTACCAAGCGGGGATTGATTTAACTGGCTTAGGGAGATGGTTTGCAGAGGAAAAATTTACTTATATAAGAATTTTTGGTAGCCTAGCCAAACCCCATGTTCTTCCTTTGTACATACCTGATAAACTGCTGGCAAGGGAGATAGCCTATCAGATTATTTCCGAGGGTGTTACACAAACTCTAAAGAGAAATAAAAAGCAGGTATGGCCGTCTTTTCCTCTTAGATGTGGTGTCTACACCTTGAATGATCTCAAGCATGCAGAGAAAGAAGCTACAAAGATGAAATCATTAACCCTAGCAACTCTCCCTAATAGGAAATTCGATCCCGACAAAGTTGCCTATAATGCCCTTGAACAGGCCAAATTGGCAAAATTTGATCATAAAGAAGATTTGTTTGATGATCTATTCTCTACAGCTGAATCAATGTCTCAAGTTAGATCGTGGGCCAGAACGAAATATCAAGATGAAGGGTTAGTTGAATTCAACAGACTTAGAGAACAGAGGTTGCAAACTCTGCCCCTAGATCTGTTAGCAACAAGCCCAGCAGCAGGATCAAGCGAGCCTGAACAGCGACATACTAAGGAACCTCTGGTTATAACAAATGAACAGAAGAAAGTGCAAGAGGAAACCCAGTCGAGAGAACAGGGACAGAACACTATAAAGGTAAATCAAGATACTCAAATTGATCCCGAATTGCTCCAGGAATGGCAGCAATTCGATTCAATTATCAACAATCCTGGAGGTTCAAAGGAAGCCCAAACATCAAGAGTAGCAGACACACAGGAGACTAGTTCAAAACAAGTTCCAGGTGAAACTAGCGGCCGACCCAGTCCTAAAAGAGTAGAGATAATCCCAAAATATCCCTCCGATCAAATTATTTTGCAAATAGAAGAAATTCCTCCCTTGGATGTCTTCTTTAGCCCGAAACATAAAGCTGTGGTAAAACGACAAAGGAAAAGGAGAAGAACTGATTAGCCTTCCCTATTTCCAGAAGAAACAGTGACGGGAAATATAATTTGGAAGGAGGAATTAGACCCCTCTGACGACCTAACAAAACTATCAGAATTTGCTGGAGCCTATTTGGCAGCAACAATAAATAAGGCATCAGAGGTGAGTCTTTTATTAAAAACAAAAGACCAGGAGATTTTCTCATTACAAGAACAACTATCAGAAGCACGGCAGAAGGCAGAGCAGGCAGAACTGCAATTGATAACACAACAGCAAACCAATAATCAATTAACTCAACAATTGCAGGAAGAGAAGCAGAGGATTGATCAGAGTGCAGTCCAAAAATAGAAAGAGTTGTCAGAGGCATTGTCACAACTCAAAGTGGCCAATGAACAAATGTTGAAAATCAAAGATGAGCAGATTTCTCAACTATCAACCCAGCTTGAGAAAACAAAGAATCTTCCACAGGTAGATGAATTCAGGGCAGAGGCACTGCAAATAAACAAAGCATTATTAACACAGATAAAGTTGTTATGTCAACAAATCGCCCAGGCAGAACCTTTATGTGACTTAACAACATCTCTAAGTAATAAATCAGCTGATGCTATAACAGACTTCGAGCAGGCCGATGAAACAGTGACCAATTATCTTGAGTGGCAAGGTACTGAGGAAGGACAGTCAGCTAAATTGCCAAAGATCTTAGAATCACATAAAGAGATATTATTTATAGAATGGCAATCTCAGTTAAACAAAGCAGAGAGGGCAGTTTCCAGATGCAAATTAACCACAAGTAATTTGGTTGAATTAGTTAATGACACTCTCTACTTATCTAACATGATTTCCCAATGTACCCCAGGTAAATTGACATCGGCTAAAACATTGGAGCAGTCATGTTACTCAGAGCTGGAGAGAACTGGCAGATTAATCGCAGGAATTAACAGTTTGACATGGGACACCTATTGGATGTTCTTAGTCAAACCTTACAGCCAGAGAGCCGCCCTCAAATGCCTCTCAGATGCGATCGGATGCATCATCCCCGAAATGCAGGATGCCACCTATGATGCCCAACTCAATTCTCGCCTTAACCGACCACCAGAAGTGGAGCCGATGCTTGCAATATGCCAGCTCAGGACTAGAAACGAACAGCCTCAGTGATGATTCATGCCGCCGACTGCCAGATTGCCGTGAAGAAGATATTCAAGATTTTTTAATACCAATTAAGTAGGATTTTTCAGTTTCATAGATATTTAGATAAATTTAGTATTTATAGACCCTTTCAGGTATTTAGAAAGGGTCGTAAAGTTTTGTATATGACTTAAAACCTGGAGTTGCACTATTGTACTTCAGGCGTATTCTTTTATAAAACTCGACCAATTATTCTAATTTTGACAAGAAAACCTTTATGCAAATGTGCACTACTGTCTTTGTGTGAAAGTATTTTTACGTTGAAAGAAGAATCACAAATAGCGATTGATATTGGGGAATGACTTGCAGCTCATATGGTACTATTATCTGTGTCTGAATCCATTCTTTTTATATAAATTGTTGTTTGATTACTTTTGCTATTATTGAATATATGTATGTGTTTTAATAGTATTTCTATATTCTTTCCACTATTGGATGTTTATGGTATGCTTTTCTTTCAATCATATATATGTCAATAATATAAATTGAGATAAGTGTAACAATGTTTTATCAATTACTTGATTCAACTAGTTGAATGAAGTAATTATTATTTAAATGAATATCTTTGTTTATTGAATAGCGTCATCTATATGCCTATTAACAAACACAGATCATCAAAAGTTACACTTAAGGATAGAAGCCTCCCGGGATAAATAGTTATTTACATTTTTGCTTATAGATTAAATATTCCATTCATTATCATTTAGTAAAACAATCATTCATCCATCCTTTTCTATTCTTTATCGGGAAACTGGTCCCATTATATCCAGTCGGAGCCACCATCCCAAACGGAAAAGGAGCTGTTTAAGGTCCGGACCGGGTGGTTATCCCCCAGTGTTGTTGCAGCGATTTTCGAGGCATCAACACCCTGTCATCATTGTTGCTTGACCTTGCTTTGTTCTCGCGGCTGTCGTCTCTCCTATGCCTCATTTGTGCCACAGAATGCGGAGCCGTAGGGGTGGCACCAGGGGTCGTCCACTGCGCGCGCCTTCCAACCCATCTTTTGATATGCCTTCCCTCTCCAGCGATTTCTTTGCCGGCCACTACCCTCGCACTCGCAGTGGGAGAGGGCGCTCTCTTGATTCCAGCCATTGTTTGGGCTCCCCTGCTCCCCGTCCTCCTGCCTCCTTGCCCTCTCCCACAACCAACTCCGCGATCTTTTCCTTCAGCTGTTCTCTGAACCACCCAAGGATAACCGCTCACATAACGGTGGTCTTCCATGAGGAAGCCAGTTGGGGGAGCCAAGCTCTCATCCGACGGGCTTTGGCTCTGACAATGCACAGACTTCGAACCTCCAGATGGGAATTGGCAGCGCGTCAATGCAGGCTCCGGATGCTCGAGCTTGCAGCGCTCATGATGTTGAGATGGCGTCGGTTGATCTTGGTCCTTCTGAATCCGAAGCTGCTCTTGCCAGGGATCTGCTTGCAACAGGTTGGTGCCGTATCGTTGAAGAGCCTCCAAATGATTAGTTTGTTCACTGTGGTCTTGCTACCTCACCTTGCGGCCCATACAACTGGGCATGTTTTTGTTCAAACTGCTATGTGGCATTTTTGTTTATTTGTGTTTATTTTTGGAACTATTCAAACTCTGCAACATCAAGAAGATCATAACTTTCTCCCCTGCGTGGGTTTTGGTAATCTGTTCAAGATTGGTTTCCCTGTCACTAGGCAGTCTCCATATGTGTTTATTTTGACATTTCTGCCTTTCACCAGGGCAGCAGTTTTGACTACGGTCACGATGTAATTTTACTCTCTTTGTTAATAGATCAATCTTATTTAGAAAAAAAAAAAAAAATGTTAAAATCAATATTAAACTTGATAATTTGCAATTGTGTTGATCTCAAAAACAATGGCGTACAATATAAAGTTTTTTTTTAAATATGTACGATCATAATAAAATAATGATAATTCTAAAGTACATGAATTTATTCGCATTATTTTCTAAACTTTATTATGTTACAAAAATTCATATTATTCTAGATTTATTATCTTACA
This sequence comes from Pinus albicaulis, assembly GCA_034641835.2. Taxonomy (NCBI): domain Eukaryota; kingdom Viridiplantae; phylum Streptophyta; class Pinopsida; order Pinales; family Pinaceae; genus Pinus; species Pinus albicaulis. The sequence goes on from CM076575.1 coordinate 369,746,707, forward strand.
ATTATTTAAAATTTTACAATTTTACAATTTTAAAAAATTTAATAAAATCATTTCACATTAATACAATTAAAATTTTACAAATATTTTACATACAATTACAATTTTACAATTTCACATACAATTACAAATTTATAATTTGACATACAATTACAATTACAATTACAAATTTACATATATACCATTACAATTACAATTTTGGAATTTTACATACAATTATAATTTTACATATATAAAATTACAATTTTACAAATTTAAAATTTACAATTACAATTACAATTTTACAAATTTAAATATATACCATTACAATTACAATTTTAGAATTTGACATACAATTACAATTTTACAATTTTACAATTACAATTACAATTACAATTACAATCATTTCACAATAAATTAAATATTACAATTGCAATTAAAATTTTACAAATATTTTACATACAATTACAATTACAATTACAATTTTGGAATTTTGCATACAATTAGAATTACAAATATTACAATTTTACGATATCATGATCATTTAATATTAAATTAATTAATAAACATACATCATATTCGACTAAAAAGCACATTCAAATTCGTTAACATCATCGTGATCATGATCATCTAACAAAACACAATTAGCATTGTATAACATCATCACAACACAAACATCAAATATACATCTCATGCGAATAACTGCTATCACATACACATCTATCTGCAAGTTGCATATTAAATGAACATATCTAACATGACCTAACAATATACACATCATGATGATCACCAACATGTAAATTAAGTACAACTACAACTTGAAAATAAAATACATGGACCATATATATATATATATATATATATATATATATATATATATATATATATATATATATATATATATATATATATATATATATATATATATATATAACTGAATAATGTCAAAAATATACAACTATAATATAAATGTCATATATCAGCTGGTGGTACATCATCAATAGCAGTACTAGTCGAGGCCTACTCAGTCAATGGTGCAGCCTCGACAAGCTCAGATACATGATGATCATCACATCCCTGTTGATCTGGTACTGGTGACTCATGCTAATCAGGATCAAATGTCGGCTTCTTATCATGATGACTCAACATGGTCGATGGTCCAGCCTGCTCATGATCATGAGTATTGATGGATGTTGCAGGCTACTGACTCGACGTGGCTGATGGTCCAGCCTGCTCTCCATGATGACTGTTGCTCGATGCTAGTGGAGGCTGCTCATCTGGCACGGCGCAAGGTGAACGATGATCACTCCCCTAATCGTGATCATCAGATGATGCGTCAGCACTGCTCGCGACTGTTAATCACATGTTGTGTCTCGGCCACGCCTATAATGTGCAAGGGTCCTCCTCAGCCGCGTAACTAAGATCGTAGCTCCTACGACATGCCGCATCAGGCTGTACATGTCACGCGGCATGCCTCTCCACATATGTACCGGCCTACCATCAACCTGTATGTCTCTGATAATAGCAGGCATGACTCTCACCTCAACAATAAATGCACAGATTTGGTCGCCCAACTCCATCCTCAATCTGCTATTAAGCCTACCGTGCCTAGAAAAAGGCAGTACCAGCACACCAGCAAGAGCAGGTCTCTTTGCACCGCCTCATGATGATCCTCGGCATCTGGAATATCCTGATCGTCATCAGGATCCACACCTGGATCATGTGGTGGCGCTGGCATGTCCTCGCCATAAAAATACCCAATGTCTACAAAATATATACAAGTACACAACAATAATTAGATAAATTCATTACACAATTTAATAAAAAAAAGTTAAAGAACATGTTAGAATAAATTTAAATAAAACAGTAATATTACGTCTATCATCCGGCGGCTCATCATTTGTGAAGAGGATGTTGGAGCACCCTTGTCAATCCAAACCAGCATAAGGACAGGGGACCATAATGAAGGGATGCTCATCAACATTGGCCATCAACTCCAGTGCATCATGCGATATCCTCGCGAAAAACTCAGTCTCGCCCCTCTTGGGCATCATTTGTACCCACATGTGCATCCGTGCCTCCAACATCGACCTACAAGGCTGCTGAACAAAAGTATGCCTCGTCTCTGGAAACCTCTCAAAAAATAAACAAAAAATCTCTTAAGCAAAGGGAATTTGACCCTCCCTTGTGCATGAGCACGACATCTATCTAAGGTTGTACAAAACTGCCGCAAAAAAATGGCAGACCACCTGAGAAGTTGTGGCTCCTCTACTAAAGAATCAACATAATACATAAGCGGGCAACTAATGTGTTTCTCGTCGCTGGTGTTGTGTGAAATGGTCGAAATCAGAAGTGAGAGGCACCTCACCTTCTCACTACCAAATGCAGTAATACGTAACTGACCTCCAGAGACCTGAAAATCTGAAGGAGACAGTATATATGCACTAATGTGTCTCTGGGAGTACACCAACTGACTCCCTACTGCATAGCCAACTGGAACCTCTGAGAATGAGGGAAAATCCACCCCTCTCCTTGATAGCCCTGTAATGAAATATATGTCCTCCTCAGTGGGCACATACCACTGGTTAGGACAAACCCTGAAAGCCTGTAGGTGGGCATTCCACCTGCGGATAAGATGTCTCAAAAACAAACCTTGGCCTTTTAGGGAAGTAGCCTCCTCATAGAACTTGAGGAGGCCTACCTGCCTTAGGATCCCCTGGGTAGCTGTTGTAATAGGGCGAGGGTATGCATCTCTCTCCCTGTCTTGTGCCTCCCATAGGCAAACCATATTAAACTGGTCTACATGTTGTAGTTGTTATTCCCTTTCTTCTATCCTTCCACGTCTCTAAATGATTGACATATTAAATACAATTTTTTTTTAAATGAAACATGTATTTAGGAATATATATATATATATATATAAAAACAGTCGGTGCGCCACAAAAAACAGGCATGCACCGGTACCGGTGCGTATTTTTTTTGTCGCGCACTAGCGGTGGTGCACCATAAAATATTCAGCGCACCAGAGGCGGTGAACTTGAAAATTTTCAGTGCACCACCCTCCTCGCATTGTTCTTAAGTCAACGGTGCGGTGGTATAAAAGACCGTACCGTTGAGTATGTAATGATGTCGGGAAGGCAATGCGCTAACCAAACTATACGCCCTGAGGCGTATAGTTCGGTTAGCGCACCGACCTCCTAACATCATTACATAGTCAACGGTGCAAACTTTTACCAAGCTGCACCGTTGACCGTGTCGAAATGCCGGAATGCAGTGCGCTGACAAAAATACCCGCCCTGGCGCGGATATTTAAGTCAATGCACCGCATTGTCGCTATTCCACAGGGTCAACGGTGCGGTCGGGTAACTGATCGCACCACACTTTTTTAAAATTTTAAAATAGCACGGTGTGCCTTTTGGAACCGCCCCGGAAACGGTTGCGGTGCGGCCTGTAAATTTACAGGCAACACCGCAAACTGGTGCGAGCCGAACGACTCAAGCACACCGCACGATTTTTATTTTTTTTAATGGTTAATTTTAGGGTAATTTACAATTATAATCCACTAAAAGGCTTAATAATGGAAACACGAGAAAAAATACCTGTACATTTGGCCATCAAGGAGGCATATTGGCTGTAGAGTTTGCAAAAATAAATTTTCCCACCGTTTTGCAAAATTCAAAATGGAGATTGGTGGGCAATGCGCAATAGCAGTGGGTGAAATGGGTGCAATGTGAGCACCGATGTCAGGGTGGCTCAGACAAGCATAAATTGCACTGGTGCTTGAGAGCTCTGGAGCACTGAGAAAAGTGAAAAATGTGGTTTTTTTGTCGTAATTTTTTTATTATTTAACCTTGTTCCGATGCGCGGGGTTTTACAGGCGCACCAGTGTGGTTTCTTAAGACCGCACCGAGCTGTTTCTGTTTTGGCGTGGGGTTTTAGGACGCACCGGTGAAGAATCTTTGTAAAGCACTGGTGCGCTACAATAATAAGACGCACCGGGCGGGTTTGTACGGAGCGCACGGTGTCCGGTGTGCCAATGTTTTTAGTGCACTGGTGCTTTTTCTTGTTCAACGCACCGGTGCGGTTTAGGATGATAAGCGCACCGAACGAAAAACATCCGCAAAAACCTCCACCCTCAAACCTCTTCTAGTAACCTCCACTAGAAACAGATGTCTGGGGTATTTTTATAAGGGGTTCCTCGAAAACATTCGCTAGACGGTCTCTTCCTTGTAATGTACCTAAGCTCCCTCTTGGCTTAGGAATTTTGTTTCCAAGTTTCTTCCAAGTAAGAAACTTGTTTCCAGGATCCTCCTTAATTAGGGACCTATAATAGCTCCTCAGGTGGAGATGATGGGAAAACTAGTCGCTTGAAGAGCTCCTCCTCATGATGCCATGAACTTATTTTTGTTATTCAGGAGTCTTCATATTTTGGAACTTCTACATAGGGAACATGCCATCCATCATTTTCATCCTTGAGCCATGTCATCATTTATTTCATCGGAAAGTGATCCATTGGTCTATATTTGGTCTTCCTTCGTGCCATGTTTCCTTAAGAATATTCCATTCTACTACATGGTCATCAACGATGGAAGACATCCATAGTTCTTTCCTCGGCATCCCTCCATAAGCCCATACATATAGTTTTTCAAAAATAAAAAAATGAACATTAAATCAAAATTACCTTTGTGATGGTATTTCATCATGACATCCTGCATACATATTGACACATCTCCAAAGGATATTCATTGTCAAGGGTCTCCATATTTTTTCAGAGTTTTGTCAGAGTCTTCATATACTTATGGGAGATATCATAGTCAAATATTTTAGTTCTTTGATGTTGTTTGCCTTCATAGTTGCACATTCCATGATCCCTTCCTTTCTTTCTTTTTTTTCTCATAGCTCCTCCATTATTTTTCAATCACCTCATATTTCAGATGAGGACATATTACGTTGCTTTCATCTAGTTAATGTGTGACCCATGCCTTTTTGCATCTTCTCAATGGAAGAGATCCTTTCCTTTAATCATGCTCTTGAAGTATAGGACTCATTTATATTGTCTGCAGCCATATGACATGACTCCAAATATTATCAAATGAAAGCATACATACCTAATTCTCCTTTGGGTCATCCAGAATTACTGCAGTATATTTCTTCAATCCCTTAATCTGCTTTACCTTTTATGTCATCATACCATCATCCCATGAATTCCACAAGTTGGAATTCCTAATGAAACACTTGCTTCCTCTCTAGATCGATGAACCTTCCAATGAAGATTCCATCAGAGAATTTTGAGGACCTTAAGTATCCCCATCCTGCAGACGTTTTCGTTTGATTGATGTATTATGAGCCTTGTACTGGATGAATTTTTTGCCTTTTCCCATAAGTGCCAATTATGCTTCTAATGAGGTCACCAAGAGTTATATCCTTGTCACATACCATCTTTCATGCTTCTCTATGACGATGTTACAAGCTCTGCATTCTAATGATTTTATGATGAAATGGTGCATCCTATCATGCTTTTCTAATGATCTCTATCATGATAATTATAATTTACAACAGGAAGACTTGAAAGTAGGAACTACAAAAGAACTAGGTGAGGAAGACTATCTTAATCATAGTAGAGATATTTTACTTCCTCTTTCTTGGACTCCTTTTCAACTTCCTCCACTTCCTCGATGATATGGGCTTATTCTTTTCCTCTTTTGTTATTGTCTTTCTTGAGCTTAGGACAATCTCTCCTATAGTTCTCATATTATTGACACCCATTACATTGAATCTTAGCCATGTTTTTATTATTTTTCTAAGGACCAAATTTTCCTTACCTTTTTGTCATTGTAGCATATGCCTGATTTTGCTCACCTGATCCCACATCAAATTTTTTCGTTAGCCTAGATTCTTCAATATTTCATAGTGACCACAGTTCATGGAATGGAGTAACTTATTTATTCCCATACATACTTGAAGTAAAGTTACCCCGCTCCTTTGATAGTGTATTTAGTACTAATGTAGTCATTTCTCTATCAGACATGACTTCCTAGTTCTTGAAGTTGGTATTTGATTTTAGATATCCTCATAAATTATGAGGCTATACCTTCTTATTTTGACATATTCAACTTGTATAGTTATTTCCTTAATGAGATAACTTCTCTTGTAGTGCTTACGGAACACAACCCTACTAATTTGTCATATATTTCTTTTGAAGTTTCAAGTTTTGATACATACGTGATGAGAGGATCCTTGATCGATTCAATGAGAATCATTTGAGCCCTAACTTCCCCCTTCATATATTTTTCAAGAGCTTGAGCATCCTCCTTTTCTGGTTTAGTGATATATCCTTTTACATGTTCCATAATCTCATTTTCAATGAGATTCAGATTTGTCCTTTCTTCCATGCAAGATACTTTGAAGCCCTAACCATTTTGTTGTTTTCCTTGCAAAAATACATTTTGATAGATTCATACATAAGTATACTTACTTGATAGGATGCTCCTTCCACTTGTTGTTGGATTGAAATTTATGATGATATGGATGATAGAAATATTCTCCTTGATGAAGATAGATTTCTTCTTCAAGAATCATGCTTGACTCCTCAAAGAGGGAGATCACTTAGTTGATGATGACTTCTTGATGGTTTCCTTTAATGGAAGGAACCTTTCTTAAATGAGAGGAAATTGAATTATAATCATTTTTTAAGATTATGACAACGCTCCTTGATGTAGCCTTATTTGGATAACTAGCCTTCAAGATAATTAGACTCCTTTGGAGGTGATTGAGTGTGGATCCCATAAATGGTTCTAGGGTTTTGACTTTATCCAAGATGATGATGTGATATTTGTCTTTGAAGTGATTCTATTAGATGTATATACTTCAAGCTACCTTTATTTGTAGATATCTTCAACTTTATGAGGGTTTTTGTGGTCTTTTGATGATGACTAGAGGATCCCAAGACTGTTGTTGGTGTATACTTCTTCTTCGATCTAGGATTTGATGCTTCCTTTGTAGATCTTGACTTCAAGATGATCTTCACTTTGATGCCTTCCTCGAGATTTTATCCTTGAGCTTCCATTAATAAGATGCCCTTCCTTGACTTAGTTACCTTAGCTTTGATACCATGTTGAGAAATCTAGCGCAACAAGTATTAGGTGATTTATCTACTTATGGTAACTACTTTGTAATGCTTTTTACTTCTTAGATTATGATATTATTTTACTTATGTTATTATAGTGTTTTTCTTCATCAAACATCTACCAATCCATAAATCATAAGAGACAAGATACACATAATATAGCCAATCATCCAAGGCCAAAACCTCTCCCACTTGAGAGGAAAACTCGAACAAATTCTTCTTCTTATAGAGACTTCAATTGACAAATACTAATACTTATAACCTTGACCCATTTTCCACTCCAAGACCAAGACCCGAGTTCTCTTTCACTGCTTCTCCTTCATGCCCAAGTCAACACTTTGTCCAATTGTTTACTTTCCTCTGTACTTTGGCTATACTTTAGATCTTAGATCACTTATTTCACATTTGCAATTCTCGGTCGCTTTAGAAACCCTAACACGTGGGAAATACCCTTGATTTCTTCGTAAATGATGGAGACTTCTTCTACTAGAACTTGAGTTTCACTCTAGATTTTTCCTCTTTCTTAACTCGACCTTCTATGATGACTCATATAGTCTCGACTTCTCTTGTAGCAGATGATCCTTCTCCTCGCATGTGTGATGGATATCAGCCCTTAAAACAAACCAAACAAACTTGTCTTTTAGTTCGTCCTTCTTCGCTTAGAGAGAGGATTCCTTCATGTGATTTCTCACTTCCTAGTGTAGACCCTTTCTTGTCCGAAATTTTGTCACCAATTGAAAACTGAACTACCTTATTTATAGTTGTCTTTCCATGTATATAATCCGACATGAGTGGAGTGTGAGCCAACATGTCTATTTGAGAAATTTAATTATTCTTATTGAAGTTGACTTTCTTGGAGATGGTTGTGCTTGTCTTGGAGGTTCTTTTGACTCTTTTAATGAATTATACAAATATGTAACATGCCTAAGAAGGGTCCTTCATACATGACATAGACTCAAATTGACTTTTATGACTAGATGGAAAATCCTAAAGGCTCACAATGGGATCCATCACTAAAAATAAAATTCCTTGCTCATGAAACCCATGAGACAAGCATTATATTAATAATTTTATTTTCTTCTTTTCATCAATTACATAAAATCACAATTTCATTATGAGGACTAAAGCTAGTTACACTTTTCAACAGTTATTCGGTTAGAGCTCCAATTTCTCTAGGCTTCCTTAATAACCAAACCATTCTAGTTCCAATCCTGACTGGTAGCCAATTGACACTGCTGCCATTACTAAAGAGTAAAAGGGCACCTTATAAACAAGTGTGGGATTGGTTCCTTGTGCATTTTGCATAGAGTGCACCAACTAGGGACAACTTTGTATATTTGTTGCATAACATTTGAGGTCATGACTTTTTTGCTAAGGACACAACACTTAAAAATATGATCCCTTGCAGGGCATTTTTCTCGCCAAGTAGGCTTCCACCACCAAATATCTTCCCTTACCGTTGTTTCCACATTTAGTTGCACATAACTAAGCTTGGGTGAGAATATACCACTTAGGGAGAAGGAGCAGACTAGTTCATCATCCCTGTCAGTGATTCTAATGTGTCCTTATAACAATGATTAAAGATACCTTTACCAGACCTCCCTATGTGCTTCCTTAATGCCTAGCTCATCTGTTGACTTCCATCTTTGGCACCAGATGGTTGTGTTAGCTATATTTTCCAAATGAGAAAGCTTTGAGTAACCCCTATCTATGAGAGAATCAATAAGTGCTTGAGGAAAATGTATTTCCCACCACTTCTAGGCCAAGGATCCTTGCCAATCCTCACCTTGCTTCCATTTCCAACCCGCCAAGCCTATCCTACTCTGATAAGTTCAAAGGAATCAAACATTTTCCTCCATATAACAAATATTTTTCCATGCATATTTTCATCTCTTCCAATTTGTTCCTCTAGTTCGTTAATTAAAACTGCAAAAGACACGGAATGAAGGAAACTCATTACCCAAATAATAGAAGATAGATTGAAGCCAACATGGGTGAGCAGGAGTCTCGCGTATATCAAGTTGGCCCTATCATAGGATTTATAAAGGTATATCTTGAGAACTTCCCCATTTAGTTTGTGGATCTCAATATTATGAACCTTCTTATGCCACCCCCATAGCTTTGTGAATCCATTTGCCTTCGAGGAACCCAAATTTTTCCTTAAGGATAGTTTTATACAAAATGGGCTTCAATCTTGAGACAATAAATTGGGTTTTTATTTTATAGATGCAATTACACAATGATATGGGTCGATAATTATCCATTTGTCATGGGTCGTCCCCCTTTGCGATAAGGGCGATGGAAGTAGTGTTAAAGACTGACATAATGTTTCCCTCCCTCCTAGATTCCTTAACCACTCTTAGTAAATCTTTCCTAAGTACATAATAAACGCATAAGAATAACTAAATTGAACAGTCTTCTGGGCCCGAACTTTTGTCCCTTTGAAGGGAGTGTAAGACCATTTTCAATTATGCCTAAAAAATCTACTTATGGACCTATTGTCCTCCTCCTCTACAAAAATGGGAAAGGCCTGAGCCACACGAATTACTTCAGCAATGGAGGTTCCCTCGACTGCTTTAAAGAGGTATTGAAAATAATTCTTCCCTAGCAATGCCAAATCGAGGAAGCTTGGCAACTATCTTCCCTCCATATCCTCCAAGTTCCAGATAATGTTGCACATACACCCTTTAACATAGGCCTGGAATAACATTGTGTTTTCATCCCCTTTATGCAACTAGATTTTTGTTGGCCCTCATATATGCCCATGTTTTCATCATGAAATATAATTGTTTATACCCTAAAACCCTAGGTTTTTAGCCCACTCCGTACCCTGATTGCATCACTTGCCGCCAAATACTCTATATGGTTGATTATCATCAGTTTTCTTCACTTATCTATGATTAAAAATGATTATTTCATGTTTTAATGATGATGATTTTGTTTAAGTACATTATCACAGGGTTCCATCACTGAAATCCCCCACAAACCAGTTAAGTATGAGAATGCCTAATTTAGGGCTTTGGCACTTTCAGCGCGCTTTCGAAGAAACCGAGAGAGGTTATTATCAAAAATGATATTATGATACCTCTCCATAACTTGGATTCCACCCATCTCACTCATATGGGTCTCTAGGAAGAAATTCACAAAATTGCCCGAATTTGTAATAAATTCCAAACTGCCAACTTTTGCCTCGATTTACGTGCAGATGAAGGCGAATGAATAAATTTGGGCACATGGGTTTTGATCCCAGTATAGAAAATTTACTGACCATTCAACAGTTTTTAAAAATCCTTTACGGTTTGGGAGATATTCAGGGTGCTTTGAGGCTAATTTATGTAAAACTTGGAATTTTCAAATTTGTCAAAACCTCCCAAACAACCCTATTATGGTCAATTATGAACTCTTTTATTCCCTCTTTATACTTCATATGGCCTAAATCTCATAATCTATCAGCCTAAGTTGTGAAATTATTCCTACAGGACTAATTCAACTACAGAAGCATGAAGTTGGCACCTAAACTCGATTTGGAAAGACCAGCTACCCAAATCATGTTCCAACTCAAGACTCCAGTAGTTTTCATGGGATCGATGGGATGACCAGCTGGCCACTCTCCAAGAATTTGAATTCAGGTCGATGACCTCTAGAAACAATCTTCCAAGATCAGTACGTTGTTATGCTAAAAGGAGGGTAGTTTGAAATTAGTTAGAATACAGTGCTAAATCTGATTAGTTCGTAGATTTTCGACATCATTGGTTTCAACGTTTTTCTATGTACATGATTGATGCTATTTTATGAATGCCATGATGCCTATAAAGGTTGATACATGTAATATGTCAAGGGATAAGGATTGTAATTCGATTTTGGTTATCAAAACTTGAAGACTACAACTTCGTTCTCAAGCAATCAAGCGTGAATTTATAATCTGTTATGATGTGCCATTGATTAATTTTCAGAGTATATTGGATTTCATGAGTTCCTGAATTGATTTGGTGAGAGCATAGCTAGTTCCTGTAAGTTTTAAGCTTCTTCGGGTGTGGCAAGGGCCCACCTCAATCTGGATCAGCATATGTAAGTATGTGTGTAGGTAGTTTATATATTTTGATCAGTTTTGCATCTTAGTTACAATTGTTTTCAATAAATTTGATCTTACTGTTTAAATTAATTATTTAGTCTTTTATGTGTCAATATTGGTTTGGCTCCAATTAGGGAACGATCTCATATGTTGATTTCCACTTAGATAAATTGAGTGCTGAAGATTATGCAGTGAGGATTTCAAGATTGTTGTTGTAAGTGTGTGTTCAGAATTCATAATTTTTGCCAAATTGTTTACATTCAAATGCTGCCAATGTTCCTTCCATATGCACAAAGATTGCAATTGTTAACCTTGTCATTCAAAACCACCTGGAATCCGAATACGCATTCTTTTATAGATGAACCGAATTGACAATGAGCCCCTGTGTAAACAAATGAGAATTGGCCAGAGTGTGGTCGAATTCATATGATGTTTGAGTTTCAGTTGTAAGAATCATAGCAAGGTAAGGGTTCTTTATTCTTAGCATTCGGATTTGGGCATGAATTCCATGTGCACAGGTGCGATTTTACCATGGTGAATTAATTCTGAAAAAATATGTTTCGAATCCATCATTTATGAATGGTCACACATAGTGGAGTGCATGAGAGATAGAGATTAAATCATATGAATGTGAGTTAGATCATAGCCACCGTTTGGACTAAATTATCGAATTAATTTGATGAGCTTCTGAATTATATTGGCAGTGAAATCTATACCCTGTGATCCTGAATGTTAGAAGGGGAGTGAGCATTTCAACAAGTGTTGATGTGTATTTTAATCCTATACAGAGATTTAGAATTTGTTGTATATGTTGATTTGTTTGAGGAAATCTTTGAAAATCACAAAACAGAGAATGGAGTTTAAAAGTGACAGTAGTAGCTTGTTTTTTTTAAGCATTAGATTTGATAGGACTTGGTTTGGCAGTTAGATATAATTTACATTTCAATAGGAGTGTGTATCAGTAATTTTAATTTCCATATTGAAGGAATAAAAATAATTATGCCTGTAGCTTGCTTTCAGATTCTAGTGTGTGAAGGTTTGATTTAATTGTTGAGTTTGGTATTGTCGTAGCTAGATTAGCGGTGTGAGTTATCTTTATCATAGAAGCAAGTTCTCGGTTGTTTTAAATTCTAGTTAGCAAATTGCTTGAGATTAATTAATTGAATGAGTTTGTTTTCCTTGAAGAGAAGAATAATTAGGGAAATTCCTTAGTTAGCATTTCTTTTATTGCTTAAAGTGTATGTGGAGCTCCTACCATTTTAGGGTTTTCAATTTCAAGTGCAATTTTAGGGTTTAATGCAAGGATTAATTTTGAGATTTCAGTTTCAAGTTTGTTTACATCAAGTGGTGATATCGTAGATTAAGTTTGCAATTATTTACTTAAAGCTCAAATTTCATTTGCAATAAAGATTAGGGTTTCACTTAAGTACAATTACCTTTAAAGAGAAAAATTGAATTGATTCAATAGAGGTCTTAAGTTTTAAAGTCAAGTTTGATTGTTTTTAGTGAGATGGCTTGATTCCCTTTTCGAAATTTTTTTATTCACAAGCATTTGTGTGTTTTATTACTTAGCTGAACATTATAAAGGAAACATTAAAGCTCTGACCTACAAACTAAATCAAGAAGTGCAGTGCAGTTCGTGTTTGCGAGCCTGGATTGACAATCAAATATTAAGAGCTTTAATTCACCAATTAAAACTCTCAACATTTTGGTGTCATTGCCAGGGAGTTGCAATTTTTTATTTAGGTCTATTATCAGAGTTTCAAGATCTTGCAGGCCTGTCAGAGGGCAGAGAGTGTACGGTAAGACGTGAGTGAAGAGCCACACATCCACTTTTGTGGGGCTACTCCAAAGTCTGACCGATTACTGCTTGTTCTTGAGTTTTTATTTCCTTTTTCTTTATGCGTAGAAGTAAAGGTAGATTTATTTCCAATGCTAGTTTTCTTGCAATTAGCAGTTTTTAATTCATTTAGATAAAAAAAAGTCAAGCTTTGAACGGCAAAACATTTTTTGGGTGCTGTAAGAACCCTCTTTTTTGTACTAATCCATGTTGCAAACAGGGGAAATTCAAGAATGATCGAGAGCTTGAAGAATGTCCATCGACGCGCTTTCTCAAATCCTAGCAGTAGTTGGGGTATCTTCTTCTCAGGAAGAGTTCATCTTGACTGCATTAAGGAAATTATCTGTCTCTCCACAAGCAGAATAGGATTTGGAAATCTCCCTTGAGTCTTATTGCCTATCTACCAAGAAGATCGATGATCCATGTACCAAATCTGATAGGGAGCATCCAGCTGAACCTGAGATCGAGGAACCTTCACCATACCTTGTGTGCATTCCAGAGACCAGTATATAAGTTTGCATGGCATGACCAAGGAGGAAATTCAGAGTGGTCCAAAAGAAGGAATGAGCCAATACCACCAAGATTACATCGAGCATTGGTTCCAGGTCACAATCTAGTCAAAATACCACTCTCATCTTCAAATACTCTTGGTACCATATCAATTGAAGCAACTGGTTTCTCATACTCTGGTATGTGCTGAAGTTTATTCTTTCAAACTGAGTGTGAGTATATTTACCATGTTGTTACGAACATAGCTGCATTGGAAGTACTCCTACACTTGAAGGGGACCTTCCTCTCTCTAGATTAGGGTAGGGTAGAAATGAATAAAAATTTTGTTACACCATCATTTTTGAAATTGCAATTCCTAAGGTAGGGCCATTGAAATTTTTGTCACTATTCACTCTTGTGGTAAGACTTGTCAGCAGAAATTCACTCTTAATGCCTCATATTTTATAAATTTACTCTTATTATTGGCCGAGAATATTCATTGGGTCAGTTAGGGGAATTTTTATTGTTATACTTTCCATTCATAAGCTTAACATACTATCATCCAAGAAACCTTTTCAAGTTTCTCTTTGAAGGTATTGATGAAAATACTCCTATGGTGGACCACTCCTATAAAACCATCATGAGCTCTCATAAGAACCCTAGCATGACCTACTCGAGGAATCTTTCAGTCATTATCTGAGTTATTTTATTTTCTTGAGTCTTTAGAGTAGTAGGATCAACCAATAAATATCAGTAATTAAAAACTTTTCATGCCATCCTATGCTCTTAAGGAGTAGATCTGTCTCCCCATTTATTCAGTAACCTCTAAGGTTAATCATAATCAGAGTCTACAAAAATATTTAGGGGAGGATAGGAGGTCTCGTAATGAGCCGACCTACTGCGATCATGAGACCTAACATACATGACATTACTGCTCCTCGTCACCAAGCCAGAGTAATGGCTTTCAGTTCAAAAAGCTGGAAGACAGGAGGTCTCATCACGAGCTGGCATGTTCATCCATGTTACTTCTTGTGAGTGGCACTTCCATCAGCTGGTTACCAAGCCAGGACAGTGGCCTTTATCTAAAATTAAAATAAGCTAACTCTGAATCTATATATAGTAAATGGGACACAAACATTTCATAGTGTTAAAAGGCATCCCTATCGAGGCTATAGACGCCTGCTGGAAGCAGAGCCATGTCTGTGGTATCAAAGTTAATTTTACACTATGATTTACTTGCATGTTTTTCTCTTTTCCATGAACTCACTATCATATCTCTCTGAGAATGGCTTTAAGATCATTTCAGTAATGTTCTTTGGAGTTCTATCTTTCATAAATGATTTGGTTTTTATCGACGTGGGACCCTTAGTACAGGTGATTCACTCTTCTTTAATAAGAGTAGCTTCAACCGTAATCTTGGGTAATGTTAAGACAGTCATCGTGGGAAGGTATCATTTTGTCATTTTTCCCTATTTTCGATCCATTTTAAGGCCTTGGTTTTTAAATAAAGTCACTTTTACTTGTAATAATGAGGCTATTGAAAGTGAAGACCTGCTGCTTTGGATCACTCTTGATGCTTTGAATAATCATTTTAGGAAGACATTATCCCTGCGGTAAAAACATTGTTAAGCATTCCTTTAGTATCCCTAGCATTAGTTACTCTTTTGTAATAATAAAACTCAGTCTTAACGTCATTGGATCCCTAGTCACTACTTTTCTTATCTTATTGATGCAAAGGAAGATGACATCTGATGAAACTTACTTACATGCTCTCACAATTAGCCCTATGGTTTAAGTCAATGAAGCATGAATTTAATATAGAAACCCTAGCCCTTCAGTCTTTGGTCTCTGTCAAAGGTTTTGCTTGCATGAGGACATGTAAGATGATAGGCATGGGGGGGGGGGGAGATGTTAAGAAAAAGAATGATGATAATTGTAAGGTTTGATTCATATTTTCACCCTATGCTTACTCATTGTTCTCACTATCATTTTTCACAATTTTTGGGCTTGGAGCGTGATCAAGTAATTGTTCTCTAATTTAACCTATTTCATTTATTTAAATAAAGAGGATTATTGATTATGGTGCTTGTGTTATTTTAGGAAGCCATATGAAAAATACACATGCATCAACATTTGTGGGGTAATGTGGATATTGAGACATTTTTTTTCTTCAGCAGTCACATCATCTCGAGCCATTACATCATTTACTTCATCTTGCAGCACCAAGGACATCAACAACAGGGGTAATACTTGAGTTAGAGGTGGCTTAAGATTCTTTAATTTATTATAGATTTAAGAAAGCTTTGATGATTAACCACCACATATTCTGTATATATGGTTTTCCATATACCCTCCATTTGCATGCTACTCTAGGTCATAATCATAATGGTTCATGTAAAAAAAAGTAGTAACTATAATGCCTTTCCCTCCTAAATTCACACATATTGTGAATTGAATCCAATAGAGGATGAATTCATTGTTGCCTTTCATCAAGAAACCATCCATAAGCATTGGCCTCGCAAAAATAGAGCATGTAAGCACATGTCTTCCCTTCTCCATCACCACCTCATCTCATCTACCATTTCCATTGTCACCTATCATCCTATTCATCATTTTCCTCCTACCATATCTATTTATTTTCCTCGATTTGTATTCTTAAAATCAAATCTATGACAATCAAATCTTCATGCAGTGTTGCTCCACAAGACCTAACCCTACCTTAAAGCCATGATGCCATAAAAACCTAGATATGAGCAAAGTATTTGTTTGCATGAGGACATGCAAATCCTCAGGCATGGGGGGATGTTGGGCCTCGTATATGCCCATGTTTTCATCATGAAATATCATTTTTTATACCCTAAAACCCTAGGCTTTTAGCCCTCTCCATACCCTAATTCCATCACTTGCTGCCAAATACTCTCTATGGTTGATTATCATCAGTTTTATTCACTTATCTATGATTAAAGATGATTATTTCATGTTTTACTGATGAAATTTTTGTTGAAGTACATTTATCACAGGGTTCCATCACTGAAATCCCTCACAGGCCAGTTAAGTATGAGAATGCCTAATTTAGGGCTTTGGCACTTTTGGCGTGCTTCTGGAGAAACCAAGAGAGTTTATTATCAAAAATGATATTATTATACCTATAAATAACTTGTATTCCACCTAGCTCACTCATATAGGTCTCTAGGAGGAAATTCACAAAATTGCTCGAATCTGTAATAAATTCCAAACTACCAACTTCTGCCTCGATTTCCGTGCAGATGAAGGTGAATGAAGAAATTTGGGCACATGGGTTTTGATCCCAGTATAGCCAATTTACTAACCACATAAATTTTTTGTAAAATACCCTATGTTTTGGGAGATATTCAGGGTGCTTTGAGGCTAATTTATGTAAAACTCAAAAATTTTAGATTTGTCAAAAACTCCCAAACAACCATGTTATGGTCAAATATGAACTCCTTTATTCCCTATTTATCCTTCATATGGCCTAAATATCATCAGATATCAATCTAAGTTGTGAAATGATTCCTACAGGACTAATTCAACTACAGAAGCATGAAGTTGGCACTTAAACTCGACTTGGAAAGACCAGCTACCCAAATCATGTTCCAGCTCAACGCTCCAGCAGTTTTCATGGGATCGATAGGATGACCAGTTGGCCACTCTCCAAGAATTTGAATTCATTTGATCACCTCTAGAAGAAATATTCCAAGATCATTCCGTTGTTATACGAAAAGGAGGGTAGTTTGAAATTAGTTAGAATACAGTGTTAAATTCATTAGTTCGTAGATTTTCCACATCGTTGGTTTCAATGTTTTGCTATGTACATGATTGATGTTATTTTATGAATGCCACGATGCATATAAATTTTGATATATGTAATATGTCATAGGAGAAGAATTGTAATTCGATTTTTGTTATCAAAACTTGAGGACTGCAACTTCGTTCTCATGCAATCAAGCGTGAATTTATAATATGTTATGATGTGCCATTGATTAATTTTCAGTGTGTATTAGATTTCATGAGTTCTTGAATAGATTTGGTGAGAGCATAGTTAGTTCATGTAAGTTTTAAGCTTCTCCGGGTGTGGCAAGGGCCCACCACAATCCAGATCAGCATTTGTAAGTATGAGTGTAGGTAGTTTATATATTTTGATCAGTTTTGCATCTTAGTTACAATTGTTTCCAAAAAATTCGATCTTACTGTTTCAATTAATTATTTAGTCTTTTCTATGTCAATATTGGTTTGGTTCCAATTAGGGAATGATCTCATATGTTAGTTTCCACTTAGACAAATTGAGTGTTGAAGATTATGCAGTGAGGATTTCAAGATTGTTGTTGTAAGTGTGTGTTCTGAATTCATAAGTTTTGTCGGATTGTTACATTCAAACACTACCAATGTTCCTTCCATATGCGTAGAGATTGCAATTGTTAACCTTGTCATTCAAAACCACCTAGAATCTGAATACACATCCTTTTATGGATGAACCGAATTGATAATGAGCCTCTACGTAAACAAATGAGAATTGGGCAGAGTGTGGTCGAATTCATATGATTTTTGAGTTTTAGTTGAAAGAATCATAGCAAGTTAAGGATTATGTATTCTTAGCATTCGGATTTGGGCACGAATTCCATGTGCACAGGTGTGATTTTACCATAGTGAATTAATTTTGGAAAATATGTTTTGATTCCATCATTTCTGAATGTCCACACATAGTGGAGTGCGTGAGAGATAGAGATTAAATCATATGAATGTGAGTAAGATCATAGCCATCGTTTCGACCAAATTCTCAGGTTAATTTGATGAGCTTCTGAATTATATTCGGAGTGAAATCTATACCCTGTGAACTTGAATGTAAGAAGGAGAGTGAGCATTTCAGCAAGTGCTAATGTGTATTTTAATCCTATCCATAGATTTAGAATTTGTTTTATAGGTTTATTTATTTGAGGAAGTCTTTGAAAATCATGAAACAGAGAATGGAGTTTAAAAGTGATAGTAGTAGCTTGTTTTTTTTAAGCATTATATTCGATAGGACTTGGTTTGACAGTTAGATATAATTTTGATTTCAATAGGAGTGTGTATCAGTAATTTTAATTTTGAGATTGAATGAATAAAAATAATTATGCTTATAGCTTGCTTTCAGATTCTAGTGTGTGAAGGTTTGATTTAATTGTTGAGTTTGGTATTGTTGTAGCTAGATTAGTGATGTGAGTTATCTTTATCATAGAAGCAAGTTCTCGATTGTTTTAAATTCCAGTTAGCAAATTGCTTGAGATTAATTAATTGAATGGGTGTTTTTTTACATCAAGTGGTGATATAGTAGATTAAGTTTGCAATTATTTACTTATATTTCAAATTTCATTTGCAGTAAAAATTAGGGTTTCACTTAAGTACAATTACCTTTAAAGAGCATAATTGGATTGATTCAATAGAGGTCTTAAGATTTAAAGTCAAGTTCGATTATTTTTAGTGAGATGGCTTGATTCCCTTTTCGAAATTTATTTATTCACAATCATTTATGTGTTTTATTACTTAGCTGAACATTATAAAGGAAACATTAAAGCTCTGACCTACAAAATGAATCAAGAAGCGCAGTGCAGCTCGTGTTTACGAGCCCAGATTGACAATTAAATATCAAGAGCTATAATTCACCAATTAAAACTCTCAACAATTGCCTTGCTTTTAAGTCTATAAGTTTCTTCCTGAGCTACCAACATGGATATCCTTCTACCCTCCAAATAGATCACCTCCTACCTAGTGCCAAGTTCATTAAATCCTTCACCCTAAAATTAGAAATAGACCAAGCTTCTACTATGATTCTTTAAGCTCCTTTTCCTCCTCTTCTAGTTTTCTTGAAAGCCCATTCCTTTGTTATAACTTATATGTTTTGATTAGATGTTGAGATACCATCTTGTGACTCGAACTCCTTCAAATGTTATTTAATCAGATTGATGAAGGCCTCCTCTTTTAACTAGGAGGAGTTCAATTTGAATGAACTGGTTCGATTATCTTCAATTCCTCTTTAAAATATTAGGGAGTGCTTAGGCTCCACTCCATTCCCAACCCATTGTCTTACCAGGTTATAATTCACAATCAAATATTCTGAAGTCAGGAAATGATTCAACCTTTTGGTGATTCGCTCTGCACCAACCCCACGTCTCCATAAAGTAGCTTTAATCTTCACCGATTCGATGTCCACAAGCCTAGAGAGTAACAATTTGTGATGAAGTAATAGGATAAGATATCTAGTCTAGCTCTCGACTCCTACAGCTCTTAAACTCCCAATGAAAATTTGAGCCACCCACCCGCCCCCCCTCAATTATCACCCTATCTAAATTTACAAAGGATTTTGAGAAAAAAAATGTCTCAGGATTCCACCATGTTTAAGTGGTAGTCATAACAATTTGTGAGTTTCAATGGAGATCCAACATTGACAGAGAAAAATTCAATGTCGAGACTTTAATCAATGCTCCAAAATTTAAAACTTAGACATGTCTTGTGTGCCCCTCAATGGCTAGACCTCTTGAGCAACCTCTGGCATCAAATCCAATAAAAACCCATCCTTTGAGATTCGGTTACATAGCCTTTGCCACAACCTCCCCAACTCCCATGATTTTTTGTAACATAATTAAATTTGGTTGATTGACTTCAATTAATATACTCAAAGCACATTTTTGAGAGGGGCATGTCAACCCCCTGCAATTAAAAGAGAGGATTTATGCAGTGAACGAGATTCGTATATGAAATGGAATATTCAAAATAATTGGAATATAAGAATGTCCTTCATAGGATGAGTAATATATTTATACAAGAATGTTTTAATATAAGTGATATGATATATGAGATGGTGATATAGTTACAAATGAGGGCCCACTTATATACCTAGGCAGGTTCCCCTTATGAACGATCATGTCCTTTAAGTCATACATCTTCAACAATTAATTAATTTTTAATTAATCATTATTATGATTATTATGATTTATATTATTTTATATTATATTCATAACATCCTTTCCTCTTCACAAAGCTTTGTCCCCAAAGCTTATTGCTGACATGGTGTGTCATTTGTTTCATTGTTTTGTAATCTATTCGCATCTTTCGAAGTTCTTCGAGTTGTCATATTTGATGATACAAGAAGTTAGGATCCTCTGAGTGATTAAAAAATTGTCGAATTAAGAAGTGATCCGACCATCCTAAATCAATCTCCCATGGAATTTTGCTATTATTTAATAGTTGGGGTAAATCGTTATTATAATACTAGATTTTGCACACATCAATATTCTTTAGAACACAACCTTCTTTTTTTTTCTTTTTTTTTTGAGCGATATGGATTTGCAGACTGGTTGAGATGTATGATTTTATGATTTGGGTGTCTATAATAAGTTCTTGCATTTTGATTTCCCCTTATCCTGTTTGCATCAATCTCTTGATTTACGTGAAGTATTTGATTTCCTTCATGTATCGAAAATGCTTGGTTAAAATTGGATTTTCACTTTAATTTTCTGTCATTTGAACTTCAACAAATGAATATGTTTTACTTCAACTAGTTTGTCCTCTTCTTGAGTTGTGATATTTATTGGATCTGTATTTGTTCCTTTTTCTTCAAATTGGTTTGTTACGTCTAAAGACTTCGATGCTTCTTTTGTGATAAGTTATTCTAATTTGTTTTTCAATGATTTTGTATCATTTATAATTTTCTTAATATGTGTGATTAGACATGACTGTACAACATAAATTTGTAAAGCAAGAAGGAAAAGTAAATTAAATATGTATAACTATTTGACAACATATCCATACATACATGTGTGTGTGTGTGTGTGTGTACACACACACACACACACACACCTATGTATGCATGTGTGTGTGTGTGTGTGTGTGTGTTTTCTTTTTCTTTTAATGGCCAAAGGCTTTACAACATAATGGAGAACCTCTGAACAACCTTTCTGTGGCTAAAAGGTTCAATCACAATGGAAATTCACTTGACGAATAGTTGATGACCAAAGGTCAAGATCAAAGAACAAAGGTTTGATACCAATGTAACAAAAGGCTTCATATACACAACAAAATATTCAAAATATCTGGAATATAACAATGTCCATCATCGGATTAGTAATATATTTATAGAATAATGTTTGGATACAGGTGATATGAGATATGAGATGATGATATGGTTACAAATGAGGACCCACTTATATACCTAGGTAGGAGCCCGTTCATGAACGGTCATGTCCTTTATGACATGCCTCTTCAGTGCCTAATTATTAATTCATTAATTATTGTTACAACCACTCGTTGATTTTCCATATAAATAAAATAAGACCAACGTCACAGGACACGTATTCCAAGTTGAATGGTGGGCAAAATATTATAGTGGGTATCGCTTGTGGATAACTAATGACTATGGAAATTGGCAAAGGCATTGGTAAAGGCAAGGAGGCACTAATTGGAATTTAATTATGAAAATAAAGGAAAATAGGAGAAAAGGAAGGTGAAGAGACACAAATATCCATGCAAGGGAAATTAGAATAAAAATGAAGAAAAAGGAGACATCAATAATAAAAATTCATCAGAGAATCATTTGCTAGCTTTTTGACAATTTTGAGTTGAGCTTTCCTTTCATTCTCTCTCTCATATATTCTTGAACACTTAGAGAATTGTTGGGGCATGCTTGTAACACTCTAGCATTCATTTGGATATGGTGAAAGCGAGCAAGGGAGTGCAAGGAGATAGTTGGATCAACTGCTACAACAAACTTACTTTGCAGGTAACAGGTTGCATGTGTGATATCCTTGTTGATTTTTGGATGAATGGTATATGCATGTGGTTCTTTAGTTATTTTTTGTCATTGGCATGGAGATTTTCCTGGAGTTATAGTGGTTTCAACCTTTCCTTGGCATTTCTTGGACATACATGGTGTTGTGAGTTTCCTGCTTGTTTTCTGATTGGTTCTCAGGTTTCCTATGGCCGTGGGTTGAAACAAACACTCTAGAGCCCTAGAACGACTTGGGTTTCCTTGGAGTCTGTGGGTTGAGTTACTAGTCCTTAGAGCCTTGGTGTGGGGACAAATGCTCTGGAACCCTAGAAAAACTCAGGTTCCCTAGAGGCTGTGGATTAAGTTACTATTTCTTGGAGCAATGGACAACTTGGGTAGAGACCGATCTAGTGGATGTTAGTGATGTTTGGATCGTATAGATGAGATCATTGTGCTTGAGGGTTGAGGTTATTTGGCCTCTGGAAGCCCTGGTTGGTTTTGTTTTGGTTTAACCCTTATGAGCCAACATTCATGCTCTGAATATGGTGCGAGGTTGATTGAATGAAAGAGAGATTTGGCTCAACCCAATATATGGTCGGGAGGTACATGGAAATCCCTGACTTGGTTGGCATTTTCATGTGTTAATACAAGTTATTTTCCTAATTATGATTTATGAGCACATGTATTAGTTATTAAGTGGTCTTATGGTTGACTTGAAATGGTTTCTATTCTGGTTTATGATGTGCTCTACTTATGGCTCTTGTTCATGATTTGTTAACTTACTGAAAGGGTTATGAATGCATATACTAACAAGTGTTGTTGTAACTAGCTTGAGAGGGAATTAAGCCTTCTTGGTGATTATAAGATGAATTTTAAAGATTACGATTATATATGAATTCATGACCTATAACTTATATGTCTATCATGTGTTTGACGAAATTTCTATCTTGCATTAGGCATGTATCGATCAATATCTTGTTCAAGTTTTGATTGTTTAGTATTATCATCATCACTATTATGATTCTGGAAAGTTACAGGAAGTAGTCTAGAGGCTTTCCTGAAAAAAGTGGCATAGATCTCAGACTGCATGCTCTGAACTAGATATTTTGGGTCATAACTTGATCAGAGGCTTAGTATTTAGCTCAAAATTTAAAGTGCTCATAAATTCTCCAAACCAAAATGACTGGATGGAGCTCATCACCAGGATTCCAACGCAACTCGTTTCATCAAACTCTGAGTTCGTATGAGTAAGTTATGTTCAGCTATATGTTTTCTCAAACACGTAAAAAATGTGCAGAACAGTGAAAGATTGATGACTTTGCAGTCTAGTCAGCACCTCAAGAATATCTAGGGAATATTCTTCAATTTTCAGCCAATGACACTGTGACAAGTGTCATAGTCAGATTCACCAATGTTGCTTGGGGAAATTGAAATTTTCTTCCTATTCTAATGTTGAAATTTTAATTATATGGTGATTATTATTTTTAAATATTGGGGAAATTTGGGCCAAAGGAGAAAGGCCCGTGGAGCAGTCGGAGGCTGCCACGTGCCCTCCCCCATGGCAAGGATGGATCACATTATTTTATTCCAAGGTCGAATATTCATTTCATAAACCAATGACAAATGGGTGCATATTTATTTAATACAAGGTCGAAACTCAGAGGTTGGAGGGGCGCATGTATTATTTTTATCCAAAGTCTGAAGCAAAGGTCCATTGCAATGTTTTATTCAATAAAAAATGTATTGACCGAGGAGGGGCGGAGGTCGGGGTCCAACCCCGCAACCTCCCCCATACAAGCGCCGAGAGATATGGCCAAACCGCACAGAGTTCCTTGATATGTATGGTCGCCCACGTATATTTAAACTTTGATCGCGCCGGAGTTAGGGGTCTGAAGCGCCATGACCGAAGGCTTAACACTATTCCAGCAGAGTTTGAATTTCCTTCATCCATGTTTAATGTGCCACTAATTCAGATTAATTATAATAACTTGTGGTTTATGTTAAACGCGCCTTGTGCCTAACCCATGACTAATCACCATTTACTCCAAATTAAAATGCGTTTATCCTAATTAATGCGTAGTTACACTGGCGGAGGACTTGGCAGAACCCGCCAAATGCGGCGGAAGCTCCACTTTTAGTGGAGTTATCAGACGAACTTCCAGTTTTAGTGGAGAAATAGTGTGAAAAAATGGTTATGCCATAACTGAGGCAAATTTCGACCAATTTTGGCTCAGGAAGAGTCATTCTTGGTATATTTTGATGTTTTAGAGCCATTGGAGCAGGCTGCAGAGGAAACAGGAGACTGTAAACAACACTTTTGCACAATTGAAGCTAATACAAAGGCCCATGTCATGGAAGCTGGACCAAGGAGATGTAGCCCAGGAGGGATGACCTCCTTCATCAAAACCATGTGTATTTGACTCAGTTGTTTATGATTGTTTTGTTTTATATGATGTTGTTCAACATTTAGTTTCCATGCTTTTATGTTCATGAAATACACTTAATATCATCAAGTTTTTGTTGATTATCAATCATAAGCACATGTATAAACCCTTGTACAAGAAGAAAACCAAATCACTTTCATATTAAATCTGAAACTGATATTAGCACATCATTAACTAACAATCAAATTCAGATCAAGTTGGTATCATAGCACAGGTTATTTTCTTTCTTTTCTTGAGATTGTGCAAGAAGGGTTTTAATAGTTGCAATTGTGTGATGCTTACAAGGTTGAATTTGCAAAGAGGATAAGGGAAGTTATTGGTTGTTAGTCCTGATATTAGGACCAGAAGAAAGAGAGCTGAGAAAGCATCATCTTCACCCAAAGTTCCACTCAAAGCTGCACTTGAAGCACCTCAAGTTCTATCTCCAGGAGTTGAGATTGAAGAGGTACAAATTGCACAAGAAGCTGAGGTGATTGAAAAGGTACAAGCATCAGGAGTTGAGCTTGAATCCTTAGCCATTATGTCAGGTGTTGGAGAGACTCAAGGACATTCAGAAGAAGAATATGCCAAGAGAGACTTCAAGTACATTCAAAGAATGGTTAAAATCGTGTTTGATGCAATCACTACAGAAAGAGCAGGAGAAGGTTCTAAGCCTCCACTTGGAGAAGGACCTTCAGATGGTAAGAAGAATGAAGAGAAGAGTTCAAAAGGCATTGGAGGAAATCCACCTACATCTCCACCATCCTCATCCTCATCATCTTCATCAGCATCTTCATCTTCCACTTCCACCACAAAAACCACCCACACTCATTCAAAAATCCCAAAAGGAAAAACTCCATTACTCAAGTTGGACATCAAGTTTGAAATTCCCATGTACAATGGTGAGGTAAATGCAGAGAAGTTAGGAAATTGGATCCTTCAATTGGAAGTATACTACAAAATTCAAAATCTACAAGAGGACGACATAAAGATCCAGTTGGCTTCATTAAGGCTAGAAGGAGTAGCATTAGCTTGGTGGGAGGCAAAGACTCAAGAGGAAATGTGAATTCATGGTAAGATATCCATTTATTAGGTTGAATTCATTTCTTGCATTAAAAGACAATTTTATCCATTAACCTATATGAAAAAATCAATTATGAGTTGGAAAAACTTTAGGCAACTCAAAGGCCAAACAGTTCAAGAGTACACCCAAGAGTTTAGAAAGAGGGCTTTATTGTTAGGAGTAAACTTGAATTCCCAAGGTACACTCTTGAAATAAATTGGGGGTTTACATTCCTACTTGAAACATATTATCATTATTTTTAACCCAAACAACTTAGATGAAGTACGTGTGCAAGCCACGCATCTTGAAGCAAGGGGAAAGAAAATTCAGGAAGAGGGTAGTAAGAAGAAGCCATTCAAGGGTAAGGGGAAAGAGAAGGGAGGAAAATGGAAGGGAAAGAATAATACAAGCACCAAGAAAGAAGGGGAGAAAACTACATGCAAGCATTGTTCCAAAGAGGGGCATGTTGAAGCCCACTATTGGAAACCACATCCCGAACTAAGGCCTAAGAAACCAAATAACAAGGGGAAACAAAAGATGACTGCCACCACACAACAAGATCTTGGATCTGATTCCAGAGATGAGACCAAGATCGTAGCCATGGTTAACAAGGGAAAGGAAACCATAGCAAGTACTAGTTCCTCAAATAGTCACAACAACACTCTAAATGAAGATACAAGGATAGAATTGTTCCATGTTAGAGTGATTTCAAATCATACAAAGATTGATGCATTGTTTGATAGGTGGGTCACAAGCAAACCTGATTTCAGAAGACTTGGTCAAAAATATTAACCTTGAAACCATACCACATCATAAGCCATACCCTTTGGGTTGGATAGTTAAGAATGCCAATTTACAGGTTACAAGGAAATGCATATTTCGATTTGCTATTACCACAAACTTTGTTAATGAAATCGAGTTAGATGTGGTTCCACTTGACATTTCTAGGATTATCTTGGGAAGTCCATATTTGTATGACAAGAAAGCGGTGTTTTATCACCATGAGAACAAATATCATTTTCTTATGGATGGGGTGGAGCATATTGTGAGAGCTCATCGCAAAAAACCGAATATTTCTATAGTTAATGCAGGGCAAATGAAGAGGCTAGTTAATGCAAGTAAAAATTTTGTGCTTCTCATGATCAAGAAAAATGATGATGTTGACTATGAATATTTTGAAGGACATGATGAAAAATTAAAATCCGATTTGTTTGATGTGGTATGTCAGCATGGAGAGATGTTTCAAGAATCAAGTGGGTTACCTCCCAAGAGGGGAATTCAACATGAGATTCAGCTACAGCAGGATGTTCCACTTCCAAACATTGGTATGTATCGCATGTCAATTATGGAGAGTTTGGAAATCAAGAAGAAAATCCTATAATTGTTGAACAAAGGTATCATACACCCATCTACTTCACCATGTGGTTCACCAATTGTTTTGGTACCAAAGAAGGATGGGACTTGGCGCATGTGCATATATTTCCATGGACTAAATAAAATCATGGTAAAGAATCGCTACCCACTCCCACACATTGATGATTTGCTAGATCAGTTAAACTAAGCAAGATATTTCACTAAGTTAGACTTACTAAGTGGTTATCATCAAGTTAAAATAGCTGAGGAGGACATTTGGAAAACTGCATTTAAAACTAGACAAGGATTGTTTGAGTGGCTAGTTATGCCATTCGGTCTAACAAATGCTCCAACTACTTTCATGAGAGTTGTGAATGATGTACTAAGACCACTTCTAGATGAATTCGTCATTGTTTACTTAGATGATATTTTTATATTCAACAAATCAAGAGATGAAAATGTCATGCATGTGAACAAGGTACTTGATGTCTAGAAAAAAGAGCAGTTATTTTTAAAGATGTCGAAGTGTGAGTTTGGCAAGACTTCTTTAGTGTATTTGGGACACATTGTTGGAGGAGGTGAGTTGAAGATAGACCCTTCCAAAGTAGAGGTCATTTTGAATTGGACCAAGCCCAATATAGTTACAGAAGTAAGAAACTTTCTTGGGGCAACACAATATTGGAGGAAATTCATTGCTAATCTTTCTTCCATTGCAGCTCCGTTACATGCATTGACAAGTGTCAAGAAAGTCTTCCATTGGGAAGATATGTAGAAAAAAAAAAATTGATGCTTTAAAACAAAAGATAAGTTCAGCATCAGTATTGGCTCTTCCAGATCTTAGACAGTCATTTGAGATCCAAACATATGCAAGTGATTACACCATGGGAGCAGTTCTCATGCAGCATGGTAAGCCTATTTCGTTTCATTCTGAAATTTTTAATGGAGTTGTGACTAACTATCCCACATATGAAAAGAGTTATATGCATTGTTACAAAGTGTAAATATATGGAAGCACTATTTGATGGGGAAAGAGACCATTATCCATATCGAGCATCAGTCATTGTAGTACTTACAATCACGGTCAAAGTTGCAGCAATCAAGACATTTCAGATGGATGGGATTTCTACAACAATTTCATTTGGTTATCAGGTATAAAAAGGGAATCTACAATAAGGGAGTTGATATTATCTCTAGGCCTATTGTAAATTCATCTATTATACTCAAGCACAATTCAATTATGCATGAAAGTTACATTGAACAATATGCATATGATAGTGATTTTCAAGATGTGTATGAAAGCTTGAGTCAAGGAAACCAAAATGAAGAGTTAGATTATCATGTGCATAATAGTTTGTTGTATCACTTGGGTAATTTATGTATACCACAGGGAGAAAGAAATAGTATCACAAGGGAGGCGCACACTTCATTGATTGCTGGACATTTCGGTGTAGGCAAGAGAGTAGCAAATCTCCAAAGGTATTGTTATTAGCCACATATGATTAATAATGTATCTCGTTTTATTAGAGGATGTTCTTTATGTGCAATAAGTAAGCCTAGTAATAGGAAACTTGGATTGTACACTCCACTTCTGGTTCCTTCATATCCTTGGGAGATTATCTCAATGGATTTTGTAGGAGGTCTTCCAATGTCAAGGAAAGGTCATGGTTACTTGTATGTTTTTGTAGATAGGTTCAAAAAAATGTGTCTTTTGATGCCATGTAAGAAAACAATTACAGCTGAAAAAACCACTCATCTTTTCTTTCAAAATGTATAGGTTCATTTTGGTCTTCCTACTTCTATTTTAAGTGATCGAGATTCCCAGTTTGTTGGGAATTTTTGGTCAAAATTATGGGACATGATTGACACAAAGTTGAAGAAGAGTACAACATTTCATCTCTAAAGAGATGGTCAGACCGAGGTGGTAAACAAGACAGTCATTCATCTTCTTAGAGGTTATTGCAGCAAAAATCCCAAGTTATGGGATGAACAGTTGCATTACATTAAACATCCATACAACAGGGCAAAGCATTCTTCCATAAACACATCGCCATTGGAGGCATGTTTTGGGTACTTGCCAAGATCACCTTTGGATTTCATCTTTGAGAAAGATGTTGCTATAGATGGTCATAGTGATATAGAAAAGGAAAGGAAGTTCATTGAGCAAAATCAGTTGGTACATCACACAGTGCAAGAACAACTTGAAAAGAGTCAAAGCAGCTACAAGGCAAGGCATGATAAACATCGTGTTGATCACAAATTCCAGGTTGGAGATGAAGTTTGGTTATATATCAGCAAAGAAATATTGCAAGGGGAAGGTAAAAAGCTCAAGCCAATCCATTATGGCCCATTTAAAATTATGGAAAAGATTGCTACTAATGCATTTAAGTTATATTTTCCTTATATGCCAATATATTATGTCGTTAATGTTGAGAATTTGAGATTTTTTGAGCCTCCTTTGATTGATGATCAAGGAGAGCATGTTGAGCTTCCATCAATAGATGATTTCTCGCCAGAATATCTTGATGAACTTTGAAAGATCTCATACTTGAAAAAAGAATCAGAACTTCAAGGAGAGGGAATGTCGAATACCTTAGAGTGGGACTCAAGGGACAAAATCCTTCTAAGGCCAAATGGATGGAGAGTGAAAGGGTGAGGGAGTTGTACCCTCACTTTTTAAACAATTGATAACATATTTTGGGGTCCAAAAGGCTTCTAGTGGGGAGGAATGATCACAGGCTCAGTATTTAACTCAAAAAATGAAAGTGCTCATAAATTATCCAAACCAGAATGACTAGATAGAGCTCGTCACCAAGATTCCAACGCAACTCGTTACAAATCCAAGTTCGTATGAGTAAGTTATGGTCTCTTGTCCGTTTTCTCAAATAGGTAAAAAATGTGTAGAATAGTGAAAGGATGATGACTTGGCAGTCCAGTCAGCACCTCACGAATATCTAGGGAATATTCTCCAATTTTCAGCCAATGACTCTGTGACAAGTGTCATAGTCAGATTCGCCAATGTTGCTTGGGGAAATTGAAATTTTATTCCTATTATAAGGTCGAAATTTTAATTATATGGTGATCATTATTTTTAAATATTGGGGAAATTTGGGCCAATGGAGAAGGGCCACGTGGAGCAGCCGTAGGCTGACACATTCCCTCCCCCATGGCAAGGATGGATGGCATTATTTTATTGCAAGGTTGAATATTCATTTCATAAATCAATCACAAGTGGGCACATATTTATTTAATCCAAGGTCAAAACTCAAAGGTCGGAGGGGCGCATGTATTATTTTTTCGAAAGTCCGAAGCAAAGGTTTGTTGCAATGTTTTATTCAAACAAAAACGCATTGACCGAGAAGGGTTGGAGGTCGAGGTCGACCTCACGACCTCCCCCATACAAGCACCAAGAGGTACCGCCAAACTACACAAAGTTCCTTGATATGTATGGTCGTCCGCGTATATTTAAACTTTGATCGCATCGAAGTTGGGGGTTCGGAGGGGGCCAGCCCCCTCCCATATGTCCGAAGCACCACGACCGAAGGCTTAACACTGTTCTGGTGGAGTTTGAATTCCGTTAATCCATGTTTAACGCGCCACTAATCTGGATTAATTATAATAATCTGTGGTTTATGCTAAACGCGCTTTACGCCTAACCCATGACTAATCACGATTTACTCCAAATTAAAACACACTTGTCCTAATTAATGCACAGTTAGACTGATGGAGGACTTGGCAGAGCCCACCAAATGTGGCGGAAGCTCCACTTTTAGTGGAGTTATGTGGCGAACTTCTAGTTTTAGTGGAGAAATAGTAGGAAAATTTGGTTTTGCCATAACTGATGCAATTTTCGCTCAATAATAGTCATTTTTGGTATATTTTGATATTTTGGAGCCATTAGAGCAAGTTGCAGAGGCAACAGGAGACTTTAAACAATACTTTTGCATAATTGAAGCTAATACAAAGGCCCATGCCATGGAAGTTGAACCAAGGAGATGTAGCCCAAGAGGGGTGAACTCCTTCATCAAAGCCATGTGTATTTGACTCAATTGTCTGTGTTTGTTGTGTTTTATATGTTCTGGGTTCTGCATTTAGTTTCCATGCTTTTATGTTCATGAAATACACTTAATCTCATCAGGTTTTTGTTTATTATCAATCAAAAGCACATGTATAAACCCTTGTACAAGAAGAAAACCAAAGTGCTTTCTTATTAAATATGAAACCAATATTAGCACAACATTAACTAACAATCAATTTGAGATTGTTGCCATCTAGGCTTGTGCATGCGGTTATAGCCTCCCAACCGCATGCATGCAGTCTTATGGGTGTGGTTGGGGAGTAAACTTTGTGAAAAAAGGTTCCAGCTCAGGGATTAATCACCTGGGGTACTTTGCAGGCTCATGAGTGATCTGTAGTGTCTAAGTGATGTTAGTTTTTTGTCATTTTGTAGGTCGCACTTCCATAACTGAAACTTAGAGGTTGGGGCATGTCATAGTAACTCTTAGCTCATGTTTACACTGGAGAGCCTGTAAAAGTGGGTATATGTGGGAGGAGGTGTTTCTCATTATTATTATGATTATGATAATTATTATTTTTATATATTATACTCGAAACAATTTTTATTGAGAAACCCCTCCAAGGGCATTCATTACTTTTAGTGCCCCATGAATGGATTGTTTCCTACCAACAACAAGGTCCTCCCTTGCATTTTCTTTTGCTCTAGTTAGAAAATATTTCCTTCCCATACCTCTACCCCCATGTGGGGAGAGTGACAATTTCCACAAACCCTCGATGATGCCTTCTTATAGATGTAAGATAGTTTGAGAGTGGAGATTGTTGAGAACCCCCTTCCCTAATGATTCTTGTAAAGGGTTATTTGAAATTGAGGCCACTGGGGAAGATTCTGTCGATTCTAATTTGGTTAACTGGTATATGATTGTAGAGGGAGAGGGGAAAGAATATAAAGAATTGAGGGACTAAAGGAGATCCAATGTTATGGGAAATCCATCACCTCTCACATCAAAACAAGAGTTAGTCACAAAGAAAACACGAGGAGAGGAAATATTAGGGACCAAGGAGATAGGAGTACATTCATTGGACGTGAAGAAAGGATCCACTTTAGCCACAACCTGAGATTCCTTCTTCCGTTTAGCTTCAATTTCCATTGAGGTTTGACTTCGCAAAAGTGCTCCTTAGGCTTCCTGCACAACTCATATAGTGCCCTTATTTGCTTCCACGTTTTCCTCGAGGTTGTGAATTGTTCCCTTTTCTTTAAATGATTTGTAGGGGCGAGCCTTCTTCTGCAAAGGGAGCTCACAATCTTTGACCAAATTCCCATGCTCATGTCACCGTGTGCATTTGATGGGAACTCCTTCATAGTCCAAGATTTGTCACCTACATCCCCAACACCAATGTCCATTTTTTCACAGAATCCCTTTGTAATATCTATGTTGACCATAACTCTAGCCACAATCATGTCCCAGATTTGCTCATGGGAGGAGTCATGATCAAGATAAAACCCCAGGGAGTTTCCAATGTCTTGGAAGATCAATTTGTACCAATATTGGGTAGGCAATCCTGGTAAACGAACCCAAACTGGAACCAAAACCATGTGTCTTATGTCAAATAGAGGAGACCAAAATCTAAATATAACCAAAGTGGAATCCATGTTTCATACCTTCTATGAGATCATTACCACTTTGTTGTGCTCTTGGAAAGTTGACTGAATCCTCCCGTTGGCCAAAAAATTTAACTTGGGGGGGGAATTTGAGGTTGGAGTTAAAATCTTTGTCAACCCAATCTCAAATTGTGCCTACATTGAACTTCCACCCTCGGGCTCTTCCGACCAGGGTTTTTCCCCCATATTTGTTGCATTTAGCAACATTATGTAATATTCCCAAATGGGAAAAGCAAGAATATAGAACAAAATGCTTGAAATAGCAGTGTAAAACATCACATCAAAGAATGAGACCAATATGGGGCTTCTTCATTAATCATAACAGTAGAAAAATAATGAAATACAATGAGGCACAAACCATACAACATGAATCAATAATCCTCCAATAGATAAAACCCTTAAGAAAGAGGTGCTACTACTATATCAAAATGTCGGAGACATTGCTATAGCACAGTCATAAGAGCACTGCTACATCATATGAATACACAAAAGATATAATGGCTAATATATGCCTCATGAGATACATAAAATGAAGATCTAGGCTCTATACAACCTCCAACAAGAAACCCAAGAGGGTTTTCAAAAATACACCAATATACAAGAGATGAATCAAAGCCTTAGGGCTGAAGATTCACTACAACAATGCAACTGGAAAGATGTGGTTGATCTGATATGGAAAATAATATAGCCTCCTCCAATATAATCTCTAGATGAAAGGTTGATCCCTTCACTAGAAACCCTCCTCCCCAGATGGTGTACTGAAACCACCCCCCCAACTCCTCCCTAAAATAACATAGTCCAAGTCAGAAACTGCGTTGTAGGGTAAATGATAGTGTGGCCTGATGCCAAATGCTTCAATAAGGCTCAGGGGCCTTCCTCACTAGCCTCCCAATGGAAGGAAACCTTCCTCCATTTACAAACAGCTCATAAATCACCCAAATCAACTATCCACAACTTCTTCCCTACAACACAACACACCCTCAATAGGAACTGCGTTGTACCATAAGACTAAAGCTTTAGCCTAATGCCTGAATGTGGAATGAAGTGCAATCACTTCTCCTGAGTAGGTACTTGAAGTCCCCCGAGGATGAAGGTGGGATTCCCGCTCAGGAACACACTATGCTAAACAGCAGAAGAGAGCTCAAAGTATTAACAGACCATAAACAAATAATAATCCAATCATCCTCACAATGGTTTCCATCCTCTTCCTTATATTCTTGTTGAGCTTCCTCACCCTTGGCCCTACTCATTAAAGCCATTATTTCCATGTATGGAGTCTCCCTCCAAAACTGCGTTGTCCCACAATGAATCCCACTCCTTCCATACCATCGTTGTTTGATTTGGTCAAAGTTGACCCAGTCTACATGCTCCATCCCCTTTTCACACCTAAGGGTCTTCAATCCAGCTTTTAGATGACCTCCTTTCACATTAGGAGTGTCTATATTCCTACTAAGGAGATTTATGGATCTCCATACCCTCTTATTATTCTAACTAGGAGCAAAAATCAAAATTTAATATTCCAATTAGTTGTGTGCTAATTTAGGAATATTAGAATCCTACCCTCCCAAATGTTGCTTGTCCCCAAGCAACTGCAAGGACAGAACTAAAAAGTGTGGGGAACGTTCATTCCCATATGGAGCTCCAATCTCCAAGCTATCATCCATACAAAATGAATCACCCTCCATAATGGTAATTCATAGATAAAATCCTCCCACCTACTCATGAGAGGCACCTCCCAAGTGCTAAAGTTACCCAAATGGCTCATCCCATAAGGAAACAAGAGATCCAATGTAGCAATCATGGATGATCCAATGCTCTCCCTAAGATATGAAACACAAGTAATGTGTAGAATATCATCTATAATAAGAACATCCATTCCATGTGTCATCTCTCCAACCATGCCCACAACAATGATAAGGACATCATCAACATATGGGATCATAATTAGAGTTATATTGGCTGCCATATATAAAACTGGAGAAGGATAATGATCCCTCAAGTGCAACCAACACAGTTTTACTCCAAAATGCCTCAGAATAGGATATTATGAGTGGTTTCCCAACCACTTGCTTGATGCCCCAATCATCTCACATGCTTGGACAAGGTGTATGATGTGAGGTGCATATTGAGCACACTCTGAAAATATATATCATCTCCCCAACATCTCCTAGGGAGTGACCATCACTGCTCATGTCCCCAAATGGATCATGAGGTCTACGAGAAAGAACACCCCATCTTGGAGCAATAACCTGTACATGGATGGCAAAGAAAGACAAACACATGGTAAGTGAATCATGATGCACATAAACACAATCCTTACCATGTACCTTGAACAAGTTGGTGAAGTGGCTCTTAGATGAACCTCTTCTCATCCCCAATGAGGAAGGAAGTGGCTGTGTTGACTCTATCAAAGATTTATGTCCCTCCTCCAAATAATCCATGCATCTCCTCATGTGATGGTGCATCTCCTCTTTGATGTCTTCCCAAGTGAATCTCTCTATGATAGCACAATATGTCCTTATGAAATCAGTGTCACTAGAGAGAAAATCCCCATGTGCTGCATGCCAATCCTTCTTCTTGTGCTTGGAGGTCCAAGTCAAGAAGATCATATCCTGGTAGTAGATGTCTCCATCCACCACTTCTGAATCATAGTGCAAAGTATGGGATAAAATCAGCCCATACTCTCCCAAGAGTAACCAAAGCAACAATAGCTCTTGCTACCTCCTCACACCTCCATCATACAAACCATGGAGTGAAAACATGATGATTGACATGAAGAAGGCCACATCATCCCAATGCACCCAAACTCCTTGCTGCCATGTGATGCAAGTGCCATGCCAAGTCCCAACTACTAACACACCCTCAAATATAGGATATGTTACATGATGGCCAAACTCTTTCAAGAGTAGTCAGCGCAGCCTTGTCTCCTACTACCTGGTGTCATAGATCTGCAAGTGACTCACCAGCCTCTTGCTCATTTACATCACCCATACAACCAATGGTGAGTGTCTCCTGTCATGCTCCCAATGGGTATTCCTCCAATGGAGAATATAATCCTCCCAAATCAAATCAATATCTCTACACTTCATGGGATGTTGAAGTGCAGCCTCCTGGAGATCTCCATATGAAGACCACTTATCAATGACTGTGTTGAATCCATAAGGATCCAAGTATACTGAAGGAAAAATCTTCTCATTGAGCTATGAAGTGCTCATCAAGAAGGAACCACCATAAGGGAGATAAGATGTCTCTCATCAACCATCTTCCTATCCCCTGCTACACATGTAGAATGGTCATTGGAATGCTCCAATAATGGTTGGGCCCCCAACTCATCACTGTTTCTCCATGACAGCATTGTTGATCTCCATAATGGTGCATCTTCTGTCCCATATCATTCTCAATGTTGAACATATAATTATGCATTGGATTGTTTAGGACAATACTCATCCTATCCTCCAAAAATCTACTCTCCAACTCCAAGAGTTGTGTTCAGCTCAACCATGACATACTAGGATGAATGTACATCTCCTCCTTGATGCTGTCAAGGGTCCTTTGCGCAGTGATAGTCTACTACTCCAAATCAGTAGTGTATCTTGACCCTAGGTCATGCAATGACATATCCCCACAACCTCCCATAAGATGTGCTGAAATAATAGAAAGTGGAAACATCTGCATACCTTGGTTTTGCTTGGGAACATCTTGTACTGCTACAAGGGTTCCTCCCACTGGTGTGATGACTTCCTCAACTACTGGTGATGATGTTTGCTCCTCTATGGCTGCACCAGTGCTGGTAAAAGTCTCCTCCTCCTCATGCATCTCCTGAATAATGCATGGGAATCTAAATGTCAAGAGATCAAGACCACTTTGCAAAGGTGCAAGTGTTCCTTCTCCTGATGCAAGTACTTCTACATCAAGTGGTGGTGGAAGTTTCTTCTCCTCTGATTTCTCTTTTTTGAACCTATTCATCGGCCTTTGAGTAAAATATGCATATGCAGTCACTCTTGCATGACTCAAATGGTTGAACCACCAAATGTTTGCTTCACCCTCAAGGTGCAACGCTGCAATCTCAACAACTTCTCTTTCTGCTACTGGATGTAACAGTAAAAATGCATCCAACTCCATTCCCCAAGCCCTTGTTGTGCATGTGGATAACCCATCAAATGTAGACAATAGAAACCTATTGTGCTTTCTTCTTCTATTGCTGCAAGGTCTTCTTTCTTCTTTGAGCTGAATGAACTATGGGAGAGTTAGATTCTCCTTGAAAGATTTTGATTGAGACTTATATTCTGCAAGATAGTCACTTAGAATCTCATGATCTAAGTGTCCTCCATCTCCATGTCTTTCACCTTCCTCTTCAAAGAAAGTAGACATAGTGTATTGATTTGGAGCTCTATGCAATGCCAATTTCCTCTTCTGCTGATAGGAAGTACATGGACCTTCCTCATCTTGAAACCCTATGGTGGTTTCATTGCTTTTCTCCATTTTTCTTTGCTTGACCTCCTTGGTGAGGTCCCTCGTAGATCTGAAAAGAGATGAGATAAAACCCATTCCTTTCATCATTCTGATCTCTTTCTCCTTCTTCTTATTCTCCTGATAGCATAATGGCAGAGATCCACAGGTTGAGCCAAGATTATGCTCTGATACCACTGTAATATTCCCAAATGGGAAAAGCAGGAATATAGAACAAAATGCTTGAAATAACAGTGTAAAACATCACATCAAAGTATCAGACCAATATGGGGCTTCTTCATTAATCATAACATCAGCAAAATAATGAAATACAATGAGGCGCAAACCATACAACATGAATCAATAAGCCTCCAATAGATAAAACCCTCAAGAAAGAGGTGTTTCTACTGTATAAAAATGTCAGAGACACTGCTACAGTGCAGTCATAAGAGCACTGATACAGCATATGAATACACAAAAGATATAATGGCTGATATATGCCTCGTGAGATACAAAAAATGAAGATCTAGGCTCTATACAACCTCCAACAAGAAACCCAAGAGGGTTTTCAGAAATACACCAATATATAAGAGATGAATCAAAGCCCTACGGCTGAAGATTCACTGAAACAACATAGTTAGAAAGATGTGGTTGATCTAATATGGTAAAGAATATAGCCTCCTCCAATAGAATCTCTAGATGAAAGGCTAATCCCTTCACTAGAAAACCTCCTCCCCAGATGGTGTATTGAAACCACCCCTGCAACTCCTCCATAAAATAATGCAGTCCAAGACAAAAACTACGTTGTAGGGGAAAATGATAGTGTGGCCTAATTCCAAATGCTACAATAAGGCTCAATGTCCTTCCTCACTATCCTCCCAATGGAAGGAAACCTTCCTCCACTGACAAACAGCTCAGAAATCACCCAAATTAACTCTCCACAACTTCTACCCTGCAACACAACACACCCTCAACAGGAACTGCAATGTGCCATAAGACTGAAGCCTTGGCTTGATGCCTGAATGTGGAATGAAGTGCAATCACTTCTCCTGAGTAGGCATTCGAAGTCCCCCGAGGATGAAGGTGGGATTCCTGCTCGGGAACACCCTGTGCTAAACAACACTGCAATCTTAGCTAAGCAGCTGAAGAGAGCTCAAAGTCTTAACATACCATAAACAAATAATAATCCAATCATCCTCACAATGGATGCCATAATCTTCCTTATATTATTGATGAGCTTCCTCACCCTTGGCTCTACTCATTAAATCCACTACTTCCATGCATGGAGTCTCTCTCCAAAACTGCGATGTCCCACAATGAATGCCACTCCTTCCATACCAGCGCTGTTTGATTTGGTCAAAGTTGACCCAATCTACATGCTCCATCCCCTTTTCACACCTAAGGGTCTTCAATCCAGATTTTAAATGACCTCCTTTCACATTAGGAGTGTCTTTATTCATACTAAGGAGATTCATGGGTCTCCATACCCTCTTATTCTTCTAACTAGAAGCAAAAATCAAAATTTAATATTCCAATTAGCTGTGTGCTAATTTAGGAATATTACACATTACATCCTCACCAAAAACCAACTTCAAATTCAAATCCTCTAGCGTTTTCTTGACGCAATGACTCTTCCTTCTCTTTTGGCCAACCCCTCACCTCCCTGAAGAAGACAAATTGCCCCATTTTCCTTCTTTTTTTTTCTTCATGTTTTCCTGCCTCCTCAGTCTATATTGTCTTTTGAATTCGACCCTTCTCCACCATATGCAACTATGATATCATTTATGAAGATACTTGTATAGGTTTAAATACTTATTGAGTGAGAGAGCTAACCACCAGAAAAGCGTGGATGGTTCTAAACTTTGTGTAAACCCCGGAGTTGTAAAACCTTCTAAATAAAATAGAACCTGAATCTTCAAAACCCCTTGAAACCCTAAGGTCCAGAATACCACTGTGAGCTACCAGAGAGGGTTCAAACTCCACATGAAAAAGACTAGAGCCTTGAGCAAGTGTTTTCAATGAAAATCCCCAAAGAAGCTTTAAAATGATGGGAGACTAACCCCAGGTTCTTGTTCTACGACTAAAATAGGCCATGAGTTAGGGTTAACCAAATGAAATTCCCCAACGCCATGACCATTTCCTTGACTGTTAACTGCTTCCGATGCTCTCACAAGAGAACAGTCATATGGAGCCTTTGATACTCCCACTAGTTCCATGAGACTAGTTCCCATTGTGCTTGGCATAGAATCTTGGTTTAAGACCAAAATTGGGCCCTCCTTTCCCTCTGCCAACACATAGTTGACGAAGATCTACTCATCCATACCTCCCACTACCTGACAAATCCTACGTAGCCCTGGAATTATACTTTCGAAACTCCTGCACAGTGAAAACGCTGACACCTATCCAATAGATTCTCTTTTCCTGTAGAAAAATCAAATGCAATAATCCTTGCATGTGATGGTGATGACCACAAGTTGTAAAATGTTGAAAATGTGCCTCCTACTAGGTTACATGCAACTGTGATTATGCCCTCCACCTATCACATGCATTTTTGGTTTGTGTGTGGCCTTTAATTCTACAATTTCCTTTGACGACCTCCTAATATCCATATTACAGATGAATCTTATGGCTTTTGGTATCACATTTTAATATCATCTTGATTGGTCATCTTATGATTAACTTCCTTTATCAATTCCCTAAATATATCCCCTCTATAGCACTAAATTGATTACGCTTTGGGAGGATTGCAATTATGGCCATAAAATTTGAAAGAGTTATGCATCTTAAAGAGAATTGTCCTTAATGACTTACTCTTACAATAATTTCAAATTCCCTTAAATCATTGTTTGTCAAAGATTAAGGTCCATGGCTCCTTGAAAATTACTAGTTCAAAAGAAACATCAGTGGGGGGGGGGTTGTGGTTAATATCGCGGGTTCCAGACACGCTGGGGATTAGAGGCCATGAGAATGATATGATACCTCCCACTACCTGAAAAATCCTATGTAGCCTTGGACTTATACTTTCGAAGCTCCTGCACAGTGAAAACGTTGACACCTATCTAATACATTCTCTTTGCCTGTAGAAAAATCAAATGCAATAATCCTTGCATGTGACGGTGATGACCACAAGTTATACAAAGCTGAACATGTGCCTCCTACTAGGTTACATGCAAATGTGATTATGCCCTCCACCTATCACATGCATTGTTGGTTCGTGTGCGGCCCTTAGTTCTACAATTTCCTTCGACAGCCTCCTAATATCCCTATTATAGATGACTAGATTATGGATTTTGGTATCACATTTTAATATCATCTTGATTTTTCATTTTATGATTAACTTCCTTTATCAATTCCCCAAATATATCACCTTTGTAGCACTAAATTGATTACGCTTTGGGAGGATTGCAATTATAGCCATAAAATTCGAAAGAGCTACGCATCTCAAAGAGAGACAATTGTCCTTAATGACTTCCTCTTACAAGAATTTCAAATTCCCTTAAATAATTGTTTGTCAAAGATTAAGGTCCATGGCTCCTTGAAAATTACTAGTTCAAAAGAAACATCACAATGGGGGGGTGGTGATTAATATCATACGTACAAGGCTTCAATTTTGTGCTAAGGATTAAAGGCCATGAGAATGATATGAGTAGAGGACTGAGCACGATGATAGAGGCATGTCATATGTTAAGTGCAACTCATTCAATATATTATAGCTTCTACTTCACTATCCTTCCATTGCAATATTGACATGGGTTAATAATTATGTTGAAGGCATTCTTTAAGGGAAGGGTTCACTTGAGGCCTCCATTGTTTTTCCATACATTATTCAAGCTTAACACATCTACAATCCTACTACCATGTCACTTGTCCTATGCCTCGACTTTGATAACCACATCCTCTAACTTTGCCACTGCCCTCTAAACCACATTGTGCTCCACCACCTCCTACACTACCTTGTCCTCTCAAACCACCTCATCCTTCGTCATATCCACAACAAGGACCACCACCATCCATACCAAATATAATTGGCACTGCTCATCTTGTCTCTCCTTAAGATTATTTGCAAACCATAATGATCTTGCAACCTCATCGTCTACTTTATTGTTGCCTAACTCCTACCCCCATTGCAATAATGCATCACAAAGCCCTCAATCTATGATATGCAACAACATCTTTGTCCACGTGTCCAAATTCTTAAATTTTCACAAAAAAAGAAAAATCATTGAATTTAAAGGGAAAAATGTACATGGAAAAATATCTACCATTGCAATTATTTATTTATTTATTTATTTTATTTTTTTTATTTTTTTTCAGAAAGAAAAAAAGCGTTGTATTATAACAGTTCATAAGTCAAATATTACATTCTCATATGAATATAGTTGAGAAAATCGCAATCCAAATCGCCATAGTGATTCCAGAATGACCTCTAAGAAAGATAGAAGCCCAAAAAAGACCATGACGGGATCACAGATTACGGAGGG
This sequence comes from Pinus albicaulis, assembly GCA_034641835.2. Taxonomy (NCBI): domain Eukaryota; kingdom Viridiplantae; phylum Streptophyta; class Pinopsida; order Pinales; family Pinaceae; genus Pinus; species Pinus albicaulis. The sequence continues at coordinate 369,788,411 of CM076575.1, forward strand.
CAAAATGCCACTCCAATCAAGATTTCCAGAACTTATAAATTGTCCTGTCATCATTGAACATCAGATTCATATAGAACCTGAATCTCATTTTTATTTGGGTTAAAAGTATCTAAGAAAAGTTACCTTTATCTGTACAATTCAGATTTGTAGACCTTCTAATCCCTACTAAGAAGCTGTAGGAAAGAAGACGATACTGGTTCTCTTTGAGGATATATTAACTGTCACACTTAATGGTGTATTTATGGGGGTATAATGCAAGCTCGCTTGTATTGTTTTAGTTCACAAAACAGGCTCGCTTGATATACCAACCTCGTAGCTGTCAAGAGAAAAAGAGGCAGGCTCACTTGTATTGAGATAATTCCAAAAAACCGGCTCGCTTGATAAACCAAATAACAGGCTCGCTTGAAAAGAATTTTGTAGGCTTGATTGTATTGATATAATTCCATAACCGGCATGGTTTATTAACAAAATAACAGGCTCGCTTGAAAAAGTGTATCGCACGGGAAGAGTGATGTGTATATGTTTGCATGGCAAGGATAAAAACCTAACGTAGCAGATTGAAATAGAAGTAAAAATCCCTGTGTAATAAAATATGAAATAGAGCATGGCATGACAAAATGACAGATTCGACGCTTCATGATGGTGGATATGATATTATGGAATTGGAATAGAGGTGTTCCAGATTTGTGCCCCGTCCTTGTAATGTACCACCTGCATAATTCCAAAAGCTGCATTGATACCTCTTTTAGAAAGGCCATCAACCCTCATGTTGTTATCTCTATAAATGTGAGAGATAGGAGGATTGCCCAATCTGTGCCATAATCTTTGTGTCCTCCTGAGCCATCCCTGTAGGTCCGGAATGTTCATATGTTGGCGGCCAGAGATGCATTCAATAATCAGTTTAGAATCTCCATATATATGAACCTCTGTCAGCTTTAAGTTGACAGCAGCGAGAAGTCCTCCCCATAAGGCCATAATCTTAGCTTTGTTATTGGTCCTCGGACCACCATTCCAATGCAAATGGATCCTCTCTCTTCGAGACAACTTAATCCAAGCACCACAGCCTGTAATTCCCTCTTTGCACGCACCATCAAAAAAAATTGCAGGGATGAATATCTCATGTGGACGAATCCTGCGTGATCCATCCAACATCATGGTCTAGGGAGGGATCCTTTCCTCAATCCATCTCATTATGGCACTGTAAATGTTGGGAAGGAGGAAGGGAGTGCCATAAAAAATAAGCCTATTCCTAGCCAACCATACTTCCCAGATGAGAAAAAAGGGCAGAGATCTAAACTTGTTTTTTAATTTATCCCAATCTCCAACATCAGAAATAAAGTCATTCGGAACCCAGGTAGGTTCAATTAAATGAACACTAAATAATTTCCATAACTGCACAACAAGAGGGCATTGGAAGAAAATGTGGTCAATGGATTCCTCCATGCTGCAACATATTGGACATCTGCTAGGCCCATGTATGCCTCTTTTGATAATATTATTCCAGGTAAGAATTTTATTCCGCCAAGTAAGCCACCCAAAGAGAATGATTTTAGTAGGAATATTTCGGAACCAGTATGGGCCAAATATTCGTGTAAACTGACTGGCATATGAATGTGTATTAATACTGCAATAGATATCTTTGACAATAGGCATGTCCCCATATGTTGGCCCATCCCATACCATCGCATCTCCCCTCGTAGCATGACTAACACCGGCCGCCCTTAATGTGTCGTAGACCTGTTCCCAATCTGAGGCATCCTCATCTTGTAGTCCCAACTGTGCATCACTCTTGAAAACTGGAGCCCCAAAAGACCATGACTGAATTGTTTGTGATAAGAAGCAAATGACCCTGTGTGCCAACCTATGAATAAGGCGAGGAGAAGGTTTGAAATGTTTGCTTAAACCCAAAATGTTGGTAAATCCCAGCGGAATATGGCTTCCATCTCGGAAAATCCAAGTTAATCTATCAGCCACATGACCCAATATCTTCTTGAAGCTACCCCATATAGCTTAATAGGCCGTTGGAAATGGAAATTCATGGCAGAGAAGTTGATGGAGGGAATCACCCTCAAGATACTTACATTTGATAATATCGTTCCAAATACCAAAACCGTTGATGGCACGCCAGAAGGACTTGATTAGCAAAGCTTTATTGAACACTCTCGTGTTCAAGATGCCCCACCCATCATGTGATTTGGGTCGGCATAGTATCTCCAATTTGATAAGATGGAATTTATGTGCCTTCCCGGTTCCTTTCCAAATGAACTGAGCAATAATCCTATTAATGTTGTCAACAATCATTTCAGGGACAAAGAACAGATGCCCCCAGAAAACCATTAGCTGTGATAGTACTGCTAGAATCATTATGAGTCTGCCTCCCAAAGTCAGCCATCTGTGTGTCCATTTGTTGATTTTTTCCCTGACTCTGTCCACCATCCATAGCCAATCCCTATTCTTGTATCCACACGGTTTGATTCTGTAACCGAGATATTGAAAACCATCCAATGCCAACTTAAAATTGACCCCAAGGAATTCAGCAATAAATGCAATTTCATTCATGTCCCCAAATTCATATAACAGGAATTCATGTAACAGGAATTCATATAACAGGAATTCATATAACAGGAATTCATCTTTAATATGTTTGAATTCATGCAATGTAGATCCTAATAAATGCAATGTCTAAAGCAATTATGCTTGGATTTGTATTGGACCATGGCTTATTGGTAACCTTCATCAATGCATGTACATTAATGAAGAGATTGAATAATTACTGAGATAATTGTATTGTAATGGACTTATGACAAGGTTCTTATCCTCCTCCACATGAAATTTTGTGTTGTATGCTTTTAAAATATCCTCTCATGTGTGTAATGATAAACATGATAATAATCCTCTGTATATGTTGTGTTTGTTGGTGTCTTGTAACAATTTTTATGACCTAAGTTTATAAGTGTTAGAGAATTATCTAAATATGGGCATACAAATTTGGTTGTGATACGAGAGGTGTAAATTAGTGTAATGGTATTAATGTGAAATGTAAATGGTAGTGGTTGATCTTCATTGTAAATCAGGGTGACAAATGCATTGTGTTACTCATACATGGAATTTCGTTGTCTCGTAGTCCGACTCTATATTCAAAGACATGGTTAAAAAGTTTAGTGCCACAACCTTGGCATATTACTTTGTAAAAAAAGTTCATTGACATAATCTTGACATAATAAACTCGTTGAAAAAAATGATTTTTATTATATTCATGAGGTTGATGGTAAAGGTACCAATACTATGTATTAGTATATTCACGGTTGTTTATTTTGATGGTATTATGATTTTCAATAAGGCAAAAATAGGAACATAATATGTAGTATCTAAAATTGGTTTTCAAGGTAATCAGGAAGAAGAGGTTTATGCCAATTTGAAGAAATGATAATTCTTTGTGGAGAAGTTAATGAGTTTGGGGTTTGCTATGGTGAAAGAACAATATAAAGAAGGCGAAGGTAAGAAGTTTTCACGGTATTACTATCTTTTAACTATAAATTCTTCAAAAAATAATGGTACTTATATTTCTATTATAGAAAATTATGGAGATAAAAACAATCTATTTGGCAAGAACAATCCATAGTAGTCTCGAGGTGTAGAAAAACAGGGTATTGAAAGCATAAAATTGCAATTATCCATGAAATCAAAGATAAACATACCTATTTTCATTAATTAAAAGAGTATGAAGGAGTAGGTTGTTATGCCACTTGCACCTTGTGGTTGAAATTTTGACATATTTATTCTGATACCTTCACTCTCTCCCTATGTATCTTTGATGTACCTTAATAGTCATAGTCAATGTTGAAACCTCACTCCCCAAATATGAGTGATGTTGAGAATTTTTTTTCAGTAGTGGCCCTCAACCAAATGTATCAACTTCATCAATAACAACGGGAAATTTGGTTTCATTATTCCATATAACTCTAAAACACTAAAGAAGCAACTATCTTTCTAATTAATTGTCATAAATAGTACATTAAAGCTACTTTATTTGTAGTTTTGAAGTATAAGTTTTCTTTGCTTTTTAGTACAAAAGCAAGATAGTTTAATTTCGATGTAAAAAATGTACTTATTATCTATTTCATCAAAAGTATAACACAAATTAATATTATTAATTTGATTTTTATTTTTACCAAAATGGGGCTATTCTCGATTTTGAGTGAGTTTGGAATATGATTAAACTTTTGATGTGAATTCAAATGTAATTTTGATGTAATAGACAATCATGGCATATGCAAGTGTTCTCTTTCATTGTATAATTACATCAATAGGTGTCTCCTCATCGGATGACTGAGTAATTGGCACAATGGGATGTTATCCCCTCCACCCGGTTTCAAATCCCACATGGGGCATCTTTGGTCCATTTTGATAAGGCTCAAGAAGTAAGCACCCCCACCCTCATGAAGTCTCGACACTTGCTAAGTAATAAATTTCCGATATTGGCTTACATGATTAAGAATCTCCATAGTAAAATGGGGGTAAATCTCCATAGTTAAAAATTGTGTTCCATATTTTTCTTAAATGTATGATTTAACTTATATATTAACTCTTTTTATAATTAATAATAATAATTTAAAATATAAATTGTAATTTAGTTAATTTTCATGATTCTTTTAACATTAGCAAGACATATCATGAAGTAAATGAGTTTATGCTTATTATAAATTGATGCCTATCGGGGTTTACCAACCATTTAATTTATATGGTTGCGCTAGTGTATACATGGTTAAGAAAGGAAAGAAATTAGCCTTATTCGATAGATTTACTAGCTGCCATGAATAACTTGACCACTTCCCCTACTCATTGGTAACTATTTATTTCTCCCACCTGGGAGGTTGGTTCTTAAAGGAAAACCCTATCGTAGTGCGGTTGTGGGTATCAACGAGCACGGTGGTCCTCATTGTCATGGGAACAAGGTGGTAGCTCTCATTACCCAATCAATAGGAAATTGGTAGGATCTTTATCCATTGAGTGAGAATAAAAATTATATCATATGCTGGGTGGGGTTCTTAAGTTGCTGATGATCAATAGATTATATTGTTTTTACGATTTTACCTCTAGGCTTGACAAGTTTAATTCTTATTCTAGAGCAAACATTTATTTTTTATGTTTACCTTTTAACATGTAGGGTAATTGAAAAAATTATAGAATAATCTTTAGGCCACACGGATAGTTTATAGTGTCTACTTGAGTCATACTATGAACCACAAAAAAGTCCTAAGGCATAATAGTCATCTTATATTTCTTCCTATCAAATAGTCCTTGGGAGATTCTATTTATATATCATCACTACACTATTATTGTCATTCGTCTCATTTGGATTAGTCACCAACGGGAACATTGCTAAATTTTGCGTCAGAAGCCTTGATTTTTATTGACCTCATACTACTTTTAATGATGGCTTGGTATCTTCCAACCTCATCTACTACATCCTCCCACCATCCATCTATTAATACTTAACCCATCAAATGTTATTTACACCAAAGGTGTCTCTCTAAATGGTTGGGTTGGGAAAACATTGTTCATCCACCATCCATCCATTAATAATTAACCCATCGAATGATATTTACACCAAAGGTGTCTCTCTGTGAGGTTGGGTTGAGCAGACAGTGTTCATCCCATCCAATAAGATCTATCTATTTTCATCTTCCTCTATGACTACGTGGCACTCTAAACAGTTCAATACGTCAACCTCACCACCAAAACTGTCAACCTCACTGCCAATAGCTCTGACTTGGTCAACACAAAGCTTTTCAAGAACACCTGGAGAAGACATTCAGGAAGCAGTCTCCAACACCATATCCGAAGAGTTGGTTTATCATTTCAATCCACACTCACTCCTATAATCCTTTCTCGCATGATTCTCTTATACTCTTGTGAAGTATCTATAAAAGTGGCATGGGGCCCTACAAATGCCATCAAAACCCCAAACCTTTGAGTTGATTCAATAGCCATATCTACTTTGAACTCCTCCCGAGACTTTGGTATCGTCAAATCCAAAATATGTGGCTATTAAAACCTTAACATCATTAGCATGTGCATTCTTGATGAAATCAAAGTAATCATAAACCTCCCCTTCAGTTCCAGGATACTAAACTAGAAGCCCGAAGTAGTGTCGAATAGACTAGTGGAATCTCAAAAGAGGACCAATTGTGCGGCTTGAGGAATGAGTCATTGGGTTCTAGGACATCGACATAGATCAATCTCATGCCCTGGTGGAAATTAAGGATTGGCGACACCATGTGGTGGAGAAAAGACATATAGCTAGGTGTTAAACACCTTGGGCAAGGTCTATCAACACTTTGTGCTCATGCATAGGTTGTGAGTAGTGGGATCGCCTCGTGGCGCTTGCATTGGAGAGTTTGGCATACCTTATGCACATGCATTTAGCAGTGGGATCTGTTCGTGACAAGATGACCTTCCCAAATCTTTTATTCCTTCAGCGTATATTTACACCTTTAAGGGAAACTGCTAGTTTTAATTTGTTATTCCTAGACCCTATTAAAGGGATCCAACCATTAAAAAATAAAATAAAAAATCCATGTTTTTCAACAATATAACCACACTATCCCTGTTTTTCAACAATATAACCACACTAATCCATTTTTATGTTCCTTTTCCCTTAGTAAAATGCATAAACCAAAGAAAAAATGATATTAAAAAAATGACAAGTAAATTGAATTAAAAACAATAATTAATAAAATAAAATCATAAAAGGAGAATGTCATAATCATAAATACAAGTTTAGAAGTCTCTTAGATATGAAGTGAACTTATAAGTAAGGTTGGTATTTAGTTCCATGTATGGGATCGAAGTTAGATGTTTTTTTTCAATTGTTCATGGGCCCCAGAGATTGGTGACCGCTACATCCATGGAATATTTGTACTAGGCAAATCCACCCAAAGGATCACTTCCTGTTGAGATAATTCAACCTATAACCTCTCAATAACAAAGGTTCTTTAACGACGAGAACTCAACCAATTGAGTTAACCCTCGGGGTTATCGAAGTTAGATGTTGCTTATAGGCATATGACTCTCCCATTGGAGCTTCAATAATGATTGGCACCAAACACTAATTTACTTGTGAATACTATCTTGGAAAAAACCACCTTTTGGCATTGGAGTAAGACAAATTGTTTTTTATTAGCTAAGAGCATGCCTTCCTTGTATGTGAGGAAATAGGTTAACACCCAAGACTTAAAGACATATTGCAAGAGTGGAAGTATACCTCCCTACAAACCAACAATTTTTTTTTAGGTGTCGTGTTTTTTTATTTATAAATAAGAGCAATAAGTTAACTCACATTTGTGGATAGTAGCCAATAATAGTTGCAACTTATATATATATATATATATATATATATATATATCTACACAAAAATTTTGTCATGATATTAGATCGTAGGTATGGTTTAAAATTCTCAAACCAAAAAACTTACAAACTACATTCTCACACACACACACACACACACATATATATAATTTCTTGACACTATATATTTGATAATATAGATATAAAATTCGAATAACATCGAAATACATTGTACTTAATAGAAAGCACGACGATTGGTAATGCCCTCGTGGAAAACATTTAGAGTGGCAGAGTCTTGCTTTACTATGTCCATGTCATTAACGATCCAGTTCATTATTTCGTCTTCCTTAGTCCCCCTAATTCAAGATAATCAACGTCTTTGAATAAGTGCCCATGATTGGTCTCTGTTATTCAAGTTTGTCACCATGTTCCCAAGGAGATTTCATTTTTCTCCAAGGGCAATAAGCTTTGTCTTATGTTCCATAAGAGTATCCATGATCACTGCGATCTCAGAATTGGCATGGTGGTAACTCTCATTGATTTTAGAGGTGATAAAAAAACACATGTGTCTTGTTACATTAGACTGCTTCTTATGATTTATGAAGACTCTTATAATACCTTGAAGCTATTTTTAATCCATTAAGGCCACATAAAGACTAGAATTCCCAACTAAATTTAGGTTCTTTAAACAACAAAATTCCCAAATCCTTTGCCATGCATTCTAGGCCTAAGTTAACATAGAATTTATAGAGTTGTAGAGTGACAGTGAGAAATTTTCAAACTACAAAAGAAGCCCAAAGGTTGGAAACAACTAGGAAATAGGATGGAAGAATTGGTAAGCTCTTTGGAATATGAACTAGAAACAACATGGAGATTATAACTTCAAATCTCATGCAATATATTATAGCTTCTACTTCACCACATTTCTATTACATTATTGATATAGGCCGATAATGCATATGTTGCTCATCAATGTTTTCATAAAATTGATATATTTTAGAAGTCACGCGTTTTGATGCATAATTAGCACTCCCAATGATTAATTAGTCATTTGTTTGAATAAAATTAAAATTATTACAAATAAATAAAATAACGGAAAATGATAATCATTATTGCATAAAATAAATCCTATATGGGGTGCATAGGGATGGTATGTAAAGTGGGGGAGAGGGGTTCCACCACCACTTCACTAAATGCATGAGGATGGCATGGTTGTCACCCCTCATAACCATGTTAAAGTGACATTCACATGGTAGTAAAACTAACTTGTACATTTATGATGGTGCATTTGAATCCTCCCTCCCCCATACGCGACCATATTGAGGTTAGATTACTCGCATGCTCCAGCTAAGTGTTCAGCTAGTTTTTTAATATGGCCTTAATGGCATCCTCCCTCTCGAAAATGTTGTCTATCTTAACTTATTATAGTATTAGGCCTCAACTTTGTCCTATTGATTTGCTTGAGATTTCTCTTTATTCCCATTATTCAACTCTTCACTCACTTCCTCCAACTCTTTTATGCCTCTCTAGTTCTCCCACTCTCCAATTTATCCTTGTGCTTCTCTCCCTCCCAATTACAATAACAATGGATCACCAAAAGCTATGGTTGGGCGAGGTTGTGGGGAATACAACTCTCTAGGCGTTTCTCAAGCACACATGTAAGCTCAAATTTACTATGAGCAAAACCCCTCAGAAATTCAGGAAGAAATACACGCAATGAAGGATGACATAGTCAATGAGTGGATCTATTTGTGGACTTGGAAGTGATTATGATAGTCACAACCTACGTACTTGACTTGAGGCGCACTCATGGACGCAAAAATCAATATTTTTAAATGATTGATTTATTTTGGTGTTGGAGTCCCTCTTAGGAAAAGTATTGTTTGATGAGAACAATGGCAAGGATGAGATCCTCTTGGTTCTAGATGAGATTCAACTTCATCTTAAGGACCTATACACTCAACTAACACACATTAAAGCAAGTATTGCTCTTATTCATAGTCCTAATCACTACATCTTAGAGGCACTAGTGCCCATCAAGGTTGACGTGCCTGTCTCTTCTTAGTCTGTATTATGATCACACACTCTTAGTTAGTTTTAGTTGCATTTGTTTTAAGGCTTGTTAAGGTGGTTTTGTATGGCTAGGGAACTATTTGATGCCCTTTGAACCAACAACATTACTTTTTTAGGTTTAGTTTTTCACTACACATAAAAATTGCTTGGATTGTGTTATGCGGAATTATGAATTACGGATAAATCATTCTTCCCTAGACAGGTGCTTATCTAGAACAATAGATTAAAGACTTTGCGACTACTTTTCCTAACTGTAAATAGACACACAAAACATATCAAAGAACTTACTTGGATTCCAAGCGCTTCCTATTCTCCTTTTGTCGCTCTTGCTGTAGCTTCAAATCCAAGCTAGATGTCCGAAAATATTTCCTGCAAAGATGAACACTAAATAGCAAAAGATAGCAATAATACAGATGTTTATTTGAGTTATTTAGTTAAATCAATGAAACATAAACCATATGCATCAAATAAGAATTCATGATATGGAAAACATGAGCTTATACAGATACATATGTGGGAAAGTAAGCAACAATATTTATTAATGGATAGAAGGGGAGGTTGCAACCCAGTGATTGATTTGAAGTGACCATCTCCAGCATCCTAGCCTCATCACAATGCAGATCTCTCCAGCAGCATGTTACACAAATCAACTCCTCAATTGAAATTCCACCAGCATTTCTCTATTCAAATTCTTTCTTCTCAAACACTAAGATCTGTGTTCAATTTATAGAGGAGCTGAAGGTAGTTTTACAATCAATGACTTTCCAATAATTGGAAAGACATGTTCCCAATCTTGTAGATGTCAAATGGACACATGGATTCGAATTTTAACACATGTGAGCTCTTCTAGAAGGCACTGGCCAAGTGGAGATTCTGGAACAATGAGAATTTCGCTCCCAATGTGACCAACGCACCTATGAGTGTCGGGAAGTGCTTTGCAGAGCAGCCTTGAATGGGGCTACTTGCATATGCAACACACTTAGTCCCTTTAGAGGCAGCGTTGATGAGCTTTCATATGATATATTATAAACTTCAAATCTTGGAAACCTTTGCAGATGAAAGTCATGAATGATTTGTCTTGTTCTTTGTCTTAGGGCATGTAGCAACTGAAATGATAGGGGATGATAGACCCTATTCATTGGTCCTGGAGATGATGTCCAGTTAACTAGGTCATTGGGGATGGTGCCCAAATTGACCTATAACAAATTGCCCCCTAAAGCATGAAGTCAGAATAATAATAACAATATTTTGATTGAGATGCTTTACACTGTGAAGGGTTGGAGATGAAGCGGAGTGGCAACCTACATCAATCTTACAATACACTACATCATGATATATCCTCTTGATCATAATTGCTGAGGGTAGGCATTCCCATGTTCAACACATAAACAATCTAATAGCATGTACATAATTTCAGAAAGTCGTCTACATTGGAATGTTGCCCAATACAGACATGCCTACAGATATAGGCCCATGTTCGGATGACGATCTGTATGTAAGGTCACCGTATAAATGATGTGTACAACAATCCTGAAATCGCAGCCCAGATGGCTGAAACTAGATCTGGGGTCTTCTTATCTCGTTCACTCAATCATTCAAGTACAAGTCTAGCCATGTGAACATATGATTTTTAGTCGAACATGGAAAGACATCGTTTGATTACCAGCCAATGATGTGAGCTGTTAACAAACGCGAGAGAACCACCATTAATGTTAATGGCCCTCAAGGTATTGCAGTACATTTTGTAAGGTGTGAATAGATGATTTGATGTCGAACGGCAATCAAAATCTTTTGGTCAAAAAGTTCGGAAGCGAGGATCTTGTCGATGCTGTAACAAGCCTCATGGTACTGGAATATAATGTTTCCAAGTGAGCTTTCTGGATAATGATTTGTCGTCGACAGGAAGCCACCTTATTGCGAAACGAGAGTTACTGATTTTGGAGACAAAGGTATGACTTGATATAGCAATTTTCAGGGATGACGGTCATGAGAATGAAGGTTTATGAGTATTGCAAAAGGATGAGTATTCACTGGATGAATTCTCTTGAACATATCAGCGACATTGAGATGAGTTGGCAGCATTGACCCAAAACCGAAGTGAAGGTATGATGAACCATAGGTATGAATGAACCGTCAAGAATATTACCCAACCCAAACAACCACGGTGATGGAGTGAAGTTTCATGGTCAAGAGCGACTTGCTACTGTAAAAAATTATGTTCACTTTCCCAAATTTTCCCCAGTCATTTGTCGACCAACACCTCTTTATTGTTTAACAAGCTTGAGGAAGATAACATTTTCTTGATCTATAATTCAACCCTTTGGGTGAATAATGTATCACTATTTAATAATTTAACGAGTCTAGCGATGAATGAAACTCGATTCTTGCCATGATCGACAAGCCCGTCGCTATTTTATGTTTTAACGAGTTTAACGACAGTGATAGCTCGATCCTTTTTTATATTTAGAGATTTTGAAAAAAGAGGACGAAAGAAAACTCCATAAGTACTTTTTCGTAACGTTGTCGCTCAAATTCGAAAAAAAATAAAAAATAATAATAATAATAATAATAATAATAATAAATAAAATAAAAAAAAAAATATGAGAGAACCTCTTTAGTCATGTTCGACCAAGGTATTCCTTTTTCGTAAATAATCTATCTTAGTCCAGAAAAGGGTTAAACTTATACTGAGTAGATATCAATTCATTTACTTTTACGAGCTCGAAAAGACAAGTGCTCGACAATCTTTTCACATTATCGGAGTTTGAAAAGAGCTGAAAGAAGACTCCAGGGGTTCATTTTTCGTTGTTATCGAAGCTCGAAAAAGAGATAAAAGTACGGTTCAAATCTTTTTTCGTTTTTAACAAAGCTTGAAAAGCAAGGATAAAAACTATGCTTTGTGGTCAAATCATTCTTGAAATAAATATGCACGACTAATTTGTTCATCAGTTGTAAAACTTGTTCAAAACAACATCAAATGGATTAAAAATACTTGTTTTATGATAAAAATATAATAAAACCATAGTCATAGCAATAAATATTAATTGCAAACAATTAAATGACTAAATAAAAAGAGTTTTACTATTCATTTTTACCATTCAATAGTTACCATTTGCATTTTGGAGCTCTAAACCTGTTTTTACCCCCGAACTTCAGCAATTGATTGGGTGCAATAAGTAAGAATGTTTTGAATGCCCCCTGCAAGAGCACATGTCGAATGCCCCTTGCAAGAGAAGATGCCCCCCAAGCTTCATTTCATTCACTTAAGTAGATTACTAATAGTTGGATGGAATGAAGTTTCATTTACGAGGTCAAATGGAAGACTCATCTTAATTAGGAGAGGATTTGTTTCATTTTTTAACGAGCTTGACACAGGAAAAGAACTATGCTCATGACTTGTTTCATTTTTTAATGAGGTTGTCACAGTAAAAGAACTTTCCTCAAAGGCACTTGTTTCATTTTTTAATGAGGTTGACATAAGAAAAAAGAACTATCCTCAAAGGCACTCGTTTCATTTTTTAACGCTGTTGACACAAGAAAAAAGAACTCTCCGCAAAACCTGTTTCATTTTTTAACAAGGTTGACACAATAAAAGAACCATCCTCATGGGAACCTGTTTCATTTATCGAGGTTGACACAAGAAAATAATTATCCTCAATACCTGATTCATTTTTTAACGAGGTTGACACGGTAAAATAACCATCCTCATAACCTGATTCATTTTTTAACGAGGTTGACACAGGAAAAGAACCATCCTCATTGTGCAGTTGGACTAGTGAGTGTGTGTTGTAAAAGACGTAGTCTAACAGAGTCATCATTTGAGGAGTTTGATGAGCACCACAAATGATAAGTTATAACATGTGTTGACGGGTCTCCTCCAGGGTTTTCATTGAATTTTTGAATTTCAGAGAGTAATTTATGTGAAATCACTAGCCACCAAGGGGAGTAACCGATGGGACCAGCTTGATATTGCACTGGAGATGTGAATAAAGGATCAAGCCATTTAGTAATCATAAGGGAGGAACTAGATAGGATTCCAGATGATGACATGGGTGAAGTCAATGGACAAAACATCGAAGATGAAGAAAAAGTAGATGTTCTCGCAGCTGAAATAGATAGTTCAGTTTGGGATGTTATCTCAGCCATGGTAAAATGACCCAATGTATACCCTATAGAATCTACGGGAACTCGAAATGAAACAGGATCAACAAAAGAAGAGGAAGGTGTGTTAGGTCCCTATATCACTAGTATAGCCCCTTATTATTGTTAGTGTAAACCCCTTATTGTTATTATTGTACCCTTGTAACCCCCATTTTGTTATTATTGTGCCCTTAAATTATTATTGTTAGGTCGGCTAGGATTACATTGTGGCCCACTTGGATTACATTATGGCCCCATGGACTCCTATATATAGAAAGGAGGTTTTGTGAATTGTATCATCGAAGAATTGTTCATTCATGTAATGTATTGGAGGTTTCCCCCTCGAAGTGGCTTATTTCTAAGGCGTGAATATCTCTTTTCTTCTCTTTTTGGAGCTGGTTACACAACATTTGGTATCGGAGCTTTGGGATTCTAGGGTTTCGCTGCTCCAAACAGGTCATCGTGGCATTTTAGCTATAAATTTTTTTCTACGAAGCTTCAGAAGCTGAAATTTTTAGGGTGCGAAGCTGAAATCTTGAGGAAGGTTTTCTAAAAATTTCAGATCTTGGTTCGCAATATTTGAGGAGATATCATCTGTGGAAGTTAGGTATTGTTTCAGGCTCATAAACAGGTCATCGTGGCATTTGCGCTATAATTTTTTTTGTACGAAGGTTCAGAGTCTGAAATTCATATGGTGCGAAGCTGAAATCCTGAGGAAATTCGTCAAAAAATTTCAGAACTTGGTTCGCAATATTTTTGGAGATATGATCTGTGGAAGGTAGTGCTTTTTCAGGCTCCTGAATTTCATCTCAAAGAGGTGATCGTGGGAAAAGTTCAATAACTCTCTCTCTGAAGATTGGATTGGAGTGTCGTCAAAATTGGTCACAAGTACACAGCCTGTAGTTTCTTCGCTATCAATTTCAGAGACAAAGGACAAAACAGTGACACGTGGCAAGTCGTACAAGTTCGCTCTACTGAACCAGTCCAGAATTAGGTCATTGTGGGAGATTGGACACAACTTTGTCTTGGAGAATCAAAATCAGGTCAGACCTGTGGCATTTGAAAGAAGCTTGAGAGGGCTACTACAGGGCTGAATTTCAGATATCGAAGATTTTCAATTACAGAGATAATTCAATTTCAATATCGATCTCCTAAAAGATAGTAAAAGGTGTGTATTTTTTTCCCAGTGCATAAGTCTTGTTTGAAGAATCAAGTTGAATTGATTGCAAGGGCCTATTGTAGAATAGATATCAATATTGGAGTACGAAATGGCCCCTAAAAGAATTCAACACCCATTAAGCCTTTAGAAGGCTCTACTATTACTCATGAAGATGAAGAATGGCAACATGACATGTCAAATTACAGAGCAAATGCAACAAATTTCACTCTACCATGAAGAACAACAAAAATGAAATGGAAGTTTTAGGAAGAAAGGCGTGGAAACTAAGATGAATGGTTTGGAGAAGCTAAGATGGATGACATGAAGAATGATCTAAAAGCATACATGGAAGGCTTGATGACAAGCTTAAAACCAGAAATGATTCCTAATGGCGGAAATATAGGAGAAGAACCTCCCGATGAGAACAAAATAAATGTTAATCATGATTTCATAAACTCGAATGTTGGCAGGAAGAACCACCATATTCCAAAAATGGATATGAGGAAGTTTGATGGAAAGGATCCTGTAACATGGATACTACGGATGGAGCAATATTTTGATCTCCATAATGTGCAAAACACACAAAAGGTACGCATTGCAACTTTACATTTAGAACAAAATACATTTGTATGGTATCAATGGCTTTGCTCTCGTAAAAAAATTGTCACTTGGTCAATTTTTACGGAGGAAATGATAGCACATTATGAGGATACAAAGAGCAACACCTTCTTTAGCCAATTGATAAATCTCAAACAAAAGGGTTTAGTGGGGCGGCACATTGAGGACTTCCAAAAATTGAATACAAGGGTAACTGATATTCCAGAGGAACACAGGATTGATCTCTTCATAGGCACTTTAAAATATAACATCTAACATGAAGTTTGCGTTTTGGAACCTGATTCATTGGAGAAGGCATTCAGATTGGCAAGAAAAGTTGAATGTAAAGTTATAGCGACAAGGAAGCCTACCACTCAATTCTATAAAGAAGGAAGTGTTGCTACGCCTAGATTTCCACAACCTACAAGGTTGACACCACAACAATTGGAAGAAAAAAGAGCAAAAGGGCTTTGCTACGGTTGTGATAGCAAATACACTAAAGGTCATAAGTGTGCTGAGAAGAAATTATTTTACATAGATTGTGAAGAGGAAGAAGAAAATGAACAAGAAGAGGATATACACCGGGAACCAACCCTAGAAGAGGAAGAAATGAATCCGACCATATCGTGTAATGCACTGGCGGGAATTACCACTCCTCAAACTCTCAAGATACAAGGACAAATCAAGAAGAAAAAGGTAATAGTGTTGATTGATTCAGGTAGCACCCATAATTTTATTCATTGTAAGGTAGCCAAGGAATTAAATTGTTTCCTATACCCAACACGAGAATGTCAAGTGATGGTTGCAAATGGAGGAACTATAAATTGCTCTGGAAAATGCCATAATATCAAGCTAACCATGGGGGAATATGTATTGACTAGTCCAATGCTTGACATTCCTATGGGAGGTGCTGATGTTGTACTAGAAGTACAATGGTTACAATCTTTGGGGACGGTAGCTTTTAATTTTCAAGAACTTTTCTTGAAATTTTTTTCAGAAGGAAAGGAAGTCGAATTACGGGGAAGCCAGGAAGGATAATAAGCTCTAATGTCATGACAAAGCTTCTAAAGAAAGAGCAATGAGGCGTAATTGCACAATTATGCTCACTAGAAGTTCCAACATCAAAATCATCTATTTCTGCAGATCTCCAACAAGTCTTGGACAATCATTCCAAGGTGTTTGAAACTCCCAAAGGACTCCCACCTATTCGTGATCATGATCATGCTATTCATTTGATTCCAGGAAGTGTTCCTCCAAACATCAGGCCTTATAGATATCTTACTTCCAAAAGAGTGAAATTGAACGTATGATTGCAGAAATGTTAGAGGCGGGTATAATTCAACCTAGTCAAAGTTCTTTCTCTGCTCCTGTAGTATTGGTACACAAGAAGGATGGATCATGGCGAATGTGTCCGGATTATAGGGGGCTCAATAAGCTCACCATTAAAGATAAATTTCCCATTCTTGTGATTGATGAATTATTGGATGAATTACATGGAGCAATTTATTTTACCAAGTTGGATCTTCGTTCGGGATATCATCAAATTAGAATGAAGACTGAAGATATTCCAAAAACAGCATTTCGAACTCATGAGGGTCATTATGAATTTTTGGTCATGCCTTTTGGCCTTACCAATGCACCTTCTACATTTCGAGGGTTGATGAATTCCATTTTCAAACCCTTCCTTAGAAAATTTGTGCTAGTATTTTTTGATGATATACTAATCTACAGCAGGTCTTGGAAGGATCATGTTGAACATGTTGACAGGGTGCTCAAAATATTGCAGGAGAAACAATTATATGCAAAAAAAGTCCAAATGTTTCTTTGGAGTACAAGAGGTGGAATATCTGGGTCATATTGTATCTCACGAGGGTGTTAAAGTGGACCCTAACAAAATTAAAGCCATTAAGGAATGGAAAGTTCCCACAACCATAAAGCGGTTGCGAGGATTTCTCGGGTTAACAGGGTATTATCGCAAGTTTGTTAAGAATTATGGGAGAATAGCAGCACCTCTAACAACATTATTGAAGAAAGATGCATTTTCATGGACTCCTGAAGCAACTAAGGCCTTTGAACGTCTTAAAGAGGCAATGTGCCTAGCACCGGTCTTAGCTACACCAGACTTCACAACAACCTTTATTGTGGAATGTGATGCCTCAGGAAATGGAATTGGTGCAGTTTTAATGCAGGAAGGAAGACCCATTGCTTTTGAAAGTCGTCCAATCAAAGGAAAGTATTCACAGAAACCTATTTATGAGAAGGAAATGTTAGCAATACTACATGCACTAAAGAAATGGCGAACTTACCTAATGGGAAGACACTTCAAGGTAAAAACTGATCATGATAGTCTTAAACACTTTTGGAACAAAGACTATCTTCAGAAGAGCAGCAAAAATGGGTCACAAAGATGTTGGGTTATGACTTTGAAATAATCTACAAAAAAGGAAAGCTTAATGTTGTTGCGGATGCACTCTCAAGAAAGAATGAAGAGGTGGAAGCATTTCTTTGTGCCATTTCTATTATCCAACCAGATTGGATAACCGAAGCAAGAGATGAATGGAAGAAGGACAAAGATATATGGACACTCATTCAAAAGTTACAGCAAGATCCTAGTACATCTGATACATTTAGTTGGAAAAATGATTCCTTATGGTACAAAGATCGCTTATATCTTTGTAAGAATTCCCAACTAAAACAAAAGATTCTTCTGGAATTGCACACTTCTCCTTTAATAAGAACTCCCAACAAAAGATCGCTTATATCTTTGTAAGAATTCCCGTAAAGCTCCTACCGAAAATGAGTTGGAGTTAAAGGTGTCTCGTCTTGTGGTATTTCTTCAATTGAAATCAAACCAAGTGGAAGAACTTCACCGTCAGACCCGAAGTATATTTCAGGTGGTTGACTGCACGATATGGGAGACTCAATGGCTACAATAGATTGTGGAGTGACCAATACAGGAACAACTTCCGGTTGTTCGACTTCGGGATCAAGATTTTCTCCACTTATGGTATATAACAACTGAAATATAAGGGGATGATAGACCCTATTTCATTGGTCCTGGGGATGATGTCCAGTTTGACCAATAACAGCTGCCCCTTAAAGCACGATGGGATCCGGATCAACTTATGGTTGAACAACGTCGGGTTCGGGAGGTATGGTCTCACTGATTGGATGGATCATGACCACGGGTAGCTGTGAGGAATCCGTCTCGACAACAGTAGACAAACCGGGATGTGTAGAAATAACTTGAGCTAAATTTGGTATATGGGAAGATGATGTTTCACTAGAGGTACGAATAGTACTTGATTTAGTAGAGTGTTGTCGCCTTCGCCGACCAGGAGTAACTTCTGGTGGTAAAGGTGGCTTTAATGCTAATCTATGTGAACGACAGGGGAAAGGATTTTGTTCTTCCACAATTACTGATTTATTTTAACCAAAAACAAATAAACAAAATAAAAGGGTAATGCTAGGCAAAATATTTACCAGGAAACTATGAACTACATAATACCTCCTGGCGAACCAAGAAGTACGAGCAGGCAATCTCCCCGAATGTTGTATTTAGTGTATCACAATTTACAAGGCGGCCAACTCGGTTCACTATGGATGGATAACACCTAAAAGTTGTCCTCCCAAATATACCCAAAGGTACGTGGAGGCCCAAGTCCGTATTAGCACTGTTTGATGCGAAACTGCACAGTGAGAGCACCCCTTTATACTTTTCGTACTGTAACACCGCTCGATATACCCGAAAGTACGTGGACGAGCTACGATATACTTATGTATGTGGAGTGAGGTATCACACTCAGAATGTATCACAAGTTAACGACATCTGCTATGTTTTACGACGCCATAACACGTCTCTAGCCTAGACCTTCTAAATGTTATCGTTCTGGTTCCAATGCTTTGTTAGGTAAATTGAGATAAATTTTAAGTTGATCTTGTTTATCAATTTGCCTTTCAAAGGTTCACCGCGATGATGTATTGGAAATTCCTAAAATGAAAACTAAGAATGATAAGCAATCTTTCACTTTTAGTTTTTCAATGAAAATCCTAGCTGCTAGAGGGAAAGAGCAATCAATTTGAGAGCAAGCAAATCAAGGAACACAAACTAAATGTAGATTTCCTAATTGTTCCTTTTGCAAATCACACAATCCACTGCATGCAAATGCAGGTTTTTCTTTTCAGTTCCTTTAATGTTATGAATGTAGAAAAGAAACTAAGTGCACTAAATCAATAAGAACAAATGCCTTTTACTTTTGAGAAATGAGGAATAAAACAACAATTTCTCTTTTGAAGGAAAAATGAGGAATTAAACAACAATTTCTCCTATCAGGAAACAAAGAATTTACGACAATTTCCTTTTCAAAAACAAATGGATCTAATGCGACAATGAAAATACTTTGAAATTAATTCGTCAATGATAAAGAAAAACGCTTTAAACAAACATTGAACAAACTATTCGTTCAAAGGAGGAAGAGGTAGATAAGTTCACTGGTCAATATGAGGCTTTAGGCTTTTCAAAACACAGTAGAGAACAAATTGAAAACAAAATGAAATGAAAATTTCAATGGAATTTGGATGGTCTCTAGGGTCAACGTAGTTTCTAATGGGAGACAATGCATTGAAAAGCACCCCTGAAAGGGAGACAGTGCATTTGGATTTAAAAAAGCCTAATCTTTCTGAGTAAAAGCTACTGGGTGAATAAACAGAGAAAATTAGAGGCAAATACACCTAGGATGAAGGGTAAACTCCCTAGTGGAGTCACCAATTTGTTATGCGGAATTATAAATTACGGATAAATATTCTTCCCTAGACAGGTGCTTATCTAGAACAACGGATTAAAGACTTTGCGACTACTTTTCCTAAATGTAAATAGACACATAGAATAGATCAAAGAACTTACTTGGAGTCCAAGCACTTCCTATTCTCCTTCTGTCGCTCTTGCTGTAGCTTCAAATCCAAGCTAGATGTTCGAAAATATTTCCTGCAAATATGAACACTAAACAACAAAAAATAGCAATAATATAGATGTCTATTCAAGTTATTTAGTTAAATCAATGAAACAAAAACCATATGCATCAAATAAGAATTCATAATATGGAAAACATGAGCTTATACAGATACATATGTGGGAAAGTAAGCAGAAATATTTATTAATGGATAGAAGGGGAGGTTACAACCCTGTGATTGATTTGAAGTGACCATCTCCAGCAGCATCCCAGCCTCATCACAATGCAGATCTCTCCAGCAGCATGTTACACAAATCAACTCAATTGAAATTCCACCAGCATTTCTCTACTCAAATTATTCCTTCTCAAACACTAAGATCTGTGTTCAATTTATAGAGGAGCTGAAGGTAGTTTTACAATCAATGACTTTCCAATAATAGGCAAGACATGTTCCCAATCTTATAGATGTCAAATGGAGACATGGATTCGAAGTTTGACACATGTGAACTCTTCTAGAAGGCACTAGCCAAGTGGAGATTCCGGAACAATAAGAATTTCGCTCCCAATGTGACCAACGCACCTATGAGTGTCGGGAAGTGCTTTGCAGAGTAGTCTTGAATGGGGCTACTTGCATATGCAATGCACTTAGTCCCTTTAGAGGCAGCGTTGATGAGGTCCCATATGATATATTATAAACTTCAAATCTTGGAAACCTTTGCAGATGAAAGTCATGAATGATTTGTCTTGTTCTTTGTCTTAGGGCATGTAGCAACTGAAATGATAGGGGATGCTATACCCCATCCCCTATTCATTGGTCCTAGAGATAATGTCCAGTTAACTAGGTCATTGGGAATGGTGCCCAAATTGACCTATAACAGATTGATAGTCCCCCGTTTTGCTACTTGTTTGGTTTCCCGAGTGGCAAGCTAATGGTAAATAAGAACCAATGGCACATGTGATTTTTTGCTGATAATCACAATATTTACAATATAAAACAATGCACAAAACAAAGAAAAATAAATGAATTTCAATTTAAAAGAAAATTGCAATTAAATTGAATTTAAAATAAAATAAAATGATAAAATAAGAATGTTATAATCATAAATATAGGTTTAGAAGTCTTCTTAGATATGATGTGAATTTACAACCAAGGTTTAATATTTAGTTCCATGCATGGGACCAAAGTTAGATGATACTTATTGGCACATGACCCTTTTGTTGGAGCTTCATGATGATTAGCATTGAATATTGACTTATGTTATTGTCTTGGCTAAAACCACCTTTTGGTATTGGAATAAGACA
The DNA here is from genome assembly GCA_034641835.2 of Pinus albicaulis. Lineage (NCBI taxonomy): Eukaryota > Viridiplantae > Streptophyta > Pinopsida > Pinales > Pinaceae > Pinus > Pinus albicaulis. The sequence continues at coordinate 369,809,981 of CM076575.1, forward strand.
TAAAACTACTTTTAATTAGTTGAGGGCTTGCATTACTTGTATATAAGGAAATAGGTTAACGACCCAAGACTTGGAGGAATATGGGAAGAGTGAAAGTTTACCCACTTACAAACCACCAATGAATATTTTAGGTGCTATGTTTTTCTTCAGAGAAGAGTAATGAGTTGAATTGCATTTGTGGATATGATCTGGACTTATGCAGGAATACAATAAAATACAGAAATACACATAAATGCAGAGATGCAGCGGAAATAAAACTTCATTTCATTAATATCACATAACTAAAATATGCTTACGGACAAAATGGAAATAAACTAGCTAGGGCGCTGGTAGCTTATCTCAGAGAAGAGATGTGGTGGATACAGGCCTCTGAACTGTATTACAATGAGGCTTGAAGGCCTATTTATTACTAAGAAACAATGGAAAACCCTAAACATTCAAAAACCTAACCCTAGGAGATGAAGCACCAAAACTATGGGCCACGTTTGGGTAAATTGGTACATCAACTTTCCAGGGACATAACTTTGGCATACGATCTCCGTTTGATGTGCATAATACCTCGTTGGAAATATCTATCCAAGGACTACAACTTTTGAGTGATAAGCATTAATTAAAGACCATGTTGCTCTCGATTTCCCCAAAAAACATCGTTTAGGGCCTCAAAATGGCTCTGAAAGTTCAGGACCCAAAAAACTGCTAAAAATAGTAACCTGTGCTACAATTAAGGAAACTGAAAAAATGAAAGAAACAATGGTGGGGGTCCAAGTGGAATCGGCGGGTGGCCACCAATATCCACCTGGATCAAGATAATAGGTAATAATAATTTATTTTTAAAACTATGATTGGGAAAATTGCAATAATTTAAATGTATAAAAAAATTTGCAACAAAATTACATAATAGGTATAGTTCGAGCTTCTCAAACAAAAAACCTTACAAAATACATTGCCATATTAGAGTTTTCCTACATTATACAAAATTCCTTGTAATTTATTGACACTATATATTTTGATTATATAGATCTAAAATTCTAATAACATTGAAAAACATTGTACTTAATAGAAGGCATGGTAAGTGATAGCTTCCTCTTGGCCAACATTTAAAGTGCCAGGGTCTTGCATTACCATGTCCATATTATTAATAAGCTAGTGCATTGTTTCATCTTTCCTTTGCTCTCCCCAATTCGAGTAAATCAACATCTTTGATTAGATGCTCATGATTGGCCTTCATCACCATGTCCATGAGATGATTGAATTATGCTTTGAGAACAACAATCTGTTGCTATTGTTCCATAACGACATTCATGATCACCACAATTTGAGAATTGGCATGGTGGTCACTCTCATAGACTTTAGAGGTTGCCAAGAATAAAGATGGCTTGTTGCATTGGATTTTCTTGTCATGATTTATGAGGACTCTTCTAATCTCTTGAAGCTCTTTGTAATCCATTAAGGTTGCATACAGATTAGAATCCCCAACTAAATTTAGGTTTTTGAAACAACCCAATTCCTAAATCCTTTGCCACATATTCAAAGTCTAGGTTAATATAGAATTTATAGAGCTCTGAAGCAATAGAGGGTAAATATCAAATTGTAAAAAGAAGGCCAAAGTTTGGAAACAAATAGGAAACAAGACGAAAGAGTTGGTCAAATGTTTAGAATCTAGACTAGAAAAACTTCAGAGATTCAAACAATCAACCCCATCCCCGCCCCTTGCAATTCCACCCCAACATAATTACCTTAGAGGGGAATACTCCCTTGCAAACTAAACATACCCAAAAGCAATAAAACAAATACAACTACTACGAAGCAAACATGAATTCTTACTAGCCCTCACTGAATTGTATTCCAAACTTCACACTGACAATTTCCCATTAAAATTGCCTTATTCCCACCTTAATGAGGGAAATCTCCAAACAAGGGTTCAACTACACGCGTGAACATAATTCCAAACATGTGATAGAAAAACAAATGTCTCATCACATGACTTGCCTAGCATTGGGTTTGTAACTTGATGTTGCAGACCATGTAAATGATTAAATGATTGATACATCTCTTTGTACTCATGACTATCAAATGGGATGTTGATTAATGGTGCCATTAACATTGAGAACCCCCCTTTTAAAGTTCAAGGCAATGTGAGTGAAGTAGTTTGTTTCAAAATTATTTTTCGACTTTGCATGATAAATTATGATTTTGGAGAATTGTTTTACTTCTTGTTTAGCTTTGACTATGATAGATGCTAAGTTAATTGGAGTAGAGTTTAGGGTGAAATAACTTATGATTGTATGCAAGTTACCCACTACAATTAGATATTGAATACTTGAGCCTTCACTATTTTTGGTCTTTGCAATAGAGCATAAGCTTCTAGCTCATTGTTGGGTGAGATATTGAGTCCTTGTACAAAAGTTATTTTAAATGTTCCTTCGGGGTCAATGATGACCCCCTTACACCTGCCACCCCAAGCTATCAGTAACTATCTTTGGCATCTGTTGAAAATTGAATTATGATAGATGTGCCACTTTAAAAAAAACAAAGGCATAAATCTAAAAAATGGTTTTTTATTAGAGGAAAAGCGCGAAAGAAAGGTAGTAATAATAACGGCCAAGGTCTCAAACCAAAGAAAATAAGAAGATGAAAAAATAGGTAATAAGATGAGAGAGGTTAGATTTGCTTTAAAGTGCAAATAATTTAAGAATAAAAAGGGTGGATAGGGAGTTTATAGGCTGAATTATGATCACAATATTATTTATGAATGAGGGTTAAGATTATTTGAGTTTGACCTTTTTCATGATAGGTATTTTTGGATTTTTGTTTCACTTCATCAAAATTTAAAGACTAAGTCTAAATGTTCTAAAATTCCTTATAATTTTACATTACTTAAATTGTATTTTTGAATTTACATAATTTAAATTGTATTTTTGAACATATAAATGAATTCAAAACCCTAAAAAACCTTAAAATACTTTTAAGCTATATAAATTTAATAATTGAAATTTACAATTTCAATAAATTCTAATTATATTTTAAATATAATGATCTACGGAATTAAGTTTTATTTATAAATAAAAATCCATTCATATTATTAATTTATTTTTTATTTCAAAATCTAAAATGTCTAACTATTCATAGAAGTTCAAATTTCCACTTTGTTTGGAAAACTAAAATTAATTATTTTATAATATTTATAAACCATTTGCTTAACCCAACATCTTTTTCAAGATATTATTTTTATGGAGAAGTTCGTCCACATTTTGACTGAATGTAAATTACATTAATCTAAATCAATTTTCCTATTTTTATAGGAAGATAAATATCAATAGTTATAAATTATTAAACGAGTCAAACAAAATATAATATTTATATCTAAATGTTAATAAATTAAAACTAAACACATTAAAAATGTTAATAAATTAAAACTAAACACATTAGGAATAATATATATATATTTTTAAATTTTAAATTCGACAAAAAGTTACTTTAAATTATAAAAATAAATATTGTAAATTAAATAATCAAATGTTTAATTTAATTTAAATAAATTTAATAAATTAAAACTAAACACATTAAAAATAATATATATATATATATATTTTTAAATTTTAAATTCGACAAAAAGTTACTTTAATTATTTAATTTAATTTAAATAAATTTAATAAATATACCTAGCAGGTGTACAATAAAATGAGACTTGGGTAGAAATTATGGAAAAATCTACTAGATTGGAACCATTGGGCTAACTACCGCGGAAAAAACCCAAAAGAAAAAGATGAATACGACTGTGACTTTATGTAACGTCTAAGCTAAAGAAAGGAGTCATCCAAGTGAAATTCCAAGGGCATAGGTAAATGTCTTCCGAGCCGCAAACCCAAAATAAAAAATCCACATTTAGGGTTTAATTTATATGATACTCAAAAAAAATATTCAAGATTTTTGGAATCCAATAAAATGTAAAATATAAAATCCCATGTCAGTACTTCAATACAAATACTCTACCATATTGGTCTTACAGAACACCACTCTCTCCAGTGGAACGAAGCTAATAGGAGGAGGAGCAGCAGCAGTCTGCAGGAATTAGAGGAAGCCAAAGGTAGGGAATAACAGACAAGGAAAACACAAACACAGAAGAAGAATCATCAACAATACAGGTAGCAGCAGCTTCAAGTAAGTCTGACAGAAAACATTTTTTTCTCAAACATCCATTAATTTTTTCCCTCGTTTTTTCAAAACCACTTTGTTGGGGGCCTCAATTATTTCAATAATTTTGCCACAAAAATCTCCACACCTGCTGCAATTCAAGAAGATCCAATATAACCTAACAGGCATTATCATCGGCCGGCAGTCACATGCGTTATAATTCATCAATGCGAGGGTTTTTGCAGCTCTGAGTCAGTTGGGGGCGGGTTATTGATTTTGGAGGCTGGTTTTTATTCTTTTTAGGGCAGTGGGTCATACTATATTCAGGGATGAAGCAGGCCGAGGAGCTGGCGGCGTCTTCGTCCGGGGGTTTGGATAATTCATTGACATTGAACAACCGGATAGAGAAAGTAGTTGCCAGAGGAGGGGAAACCGCAGAGGAACCCAGAGAAGGGGGGCAGGAGAATGTGTTTGTGGAGAGGAGAGGTGATTACTGCGCAGTCTGCAGGTGGAATATGGCGCAGTTTAGCAGGGTGAAGGCCAGGGCATTGTGGAGTCGATATTTTGAAGTGGGGGGTTATGATTGCAGGCTTCTGGTGTATCCCCGGGGTGACTCACAGGCGCTTCCAGGTTACCTTTCCATCTATTTGCAGGTGATGGATCCCCGGGGATCGGCTTCATCGAAATGGGATTGTTTTGCCAGCTACAGATTGATTGTGGTGAATCAGCGAGACGAGGCGAAGTCGATACAGCGGGATTCCTGGCATCGGTTTTCCACCAAGAAGAAGTCTCATGGCTGGTGTGACTTTACGCCCAGCTCGACAGTCCTGGATCCCAAGGCCGGTTTTCTGGTGAATGATACGGTCGTTGTCTTGGCAGAGATTCTTGTCCTGCACGAGTCTGTGTCGTTCTCTAGGGAGAATGAATTGCAGCCGATCGCTGGACCCATGCCAGAGGTCCTGAGTGGAAAGTTCTTGTGGAAGGTGCATAATTTGTCCCTGTTCAAGGAGATGATCAAGACGCAGAAGATCATGAGCCCTGTGTTTCCAGCTGGGGAATGCAATCTTCGGCTGAGCGTGTATCAGTCGTCTGTTAATGGCATTGATTATCTTTCGATGTGCTTGGAGAGCAAAGATACCGATAAGTCTGTTGTTACAGAACGGAGCTGTTGGTGTCTTTTTCGCATGTCTGTTCTGAATCAGCGAGCTGGGATGAACCATATGCATCGGGATTCCTATGGCAGATTCGCAGGGGACAATAAGAGTGGTGACAATACGAGCCTTGGATGGAACGATTACATGCTAATGACTGATTTTGTTTCTCCAGAGATGGGTTATTTGGTGGATGACACTGCTGTTTTCAGTGCTTCATTTCATGTTATCAAGGAGTCCAGTGGCTTTACTAGAAACCTTGGAACCGTTGGTGGAAGAAGCAATGTCAGAAAATCAGATGGTCATCAAGGGAAATTTACATGGAGAATTGAAAATTTCACAAGGTTAAAAGACATTCTTAAGAAAAGGAAAATAACGGGCCTATGTGTCAAGAGTAGGCGATTTCAGGTTGGCAACCGCGACTGCCGTCTTATTGTGTACCCTAGAGGTAGTGTGCAGACTTGTTATTGCCTTTGCAGCATAGGGCATCAGTTTTTGAATGATGGATATCCTATTGTGTGAATGTGAATGTAGTTCCTCACAGTTACTCTTCGGTGTTTTTGCTGTCTAATTTATTGTTTGCCTATCTAGTTGAAATGTTATTGATTTGTCCAATTTAAAGTGTTTGATATTTTGGTGTGGTTTTAGAATTCACCATTTTATACTTTCTGAATCATCTTTTTGGGTGTTTTTTTTTCAGTTTCTTCAAAAAGTATTTTTTATCCTGTTGGCTTTCATTGAAGTCACAGGGAAAATTTCCTCGTTGTATTTGAACTTTAGTTTTTAAACGTGTCGTGTTTGTAGCTATTAAGTTTCTTTGATATTTTATTGCTTTCCTCTGTCCCAGTCCGTCTATCTTTTTTGTTCTTTTGTATGGTTGCTTTTATTAGGTCCTTCATTTGTTACGTGTCTGTCAGATCATATTGCCCAATACTATTTTGGCTTGGTATATGTCGAGGTTACCTTCATAAATATGCCATAAAATGGTTTTCCACTCAAGTTTATGCTATTTATTTTCACAGAAAAAAGAACTTGTAATGTTTCCATTAATGAAAAACAAAAAGTTACATTTAAACTGTTCATGAGACTAGAGGCGCAGTCTATAAATTAGTCCTCTCGAGATTGGAAATGACATCTCCATAATACAAATAAGTAGAACCTATCAACATACACAGTAAATATTGTAAAAGCAGCATAATTTGAGTTACGAAAGACTATTTCTACAGGCAAACTGTCTCTTTTAAGTTCATCTATTTTTGGAGGGAGAGTTTCCTCTACTCCATCTTTGATTTAAATTCATCATTCTAGAATCTAATTACCAAGAAAAATAGTAGACACTGAAGTCTGAAATAGTGAATTGAAATTACTCAAACTCAACAATAGTAAAGAGTGACAAGTCCCCTTTTTGTGGGGGGGTGCGTAAAAGCACCGCTTTTCTGAGGGGGATGCCCAGAAGAGCTCCCCTTCTGGGGAAACACATCTCCCATAGTGGGGAAATGTTCCTCCCTGCGAAATGTGGGGAAACGATTCCCCAGAAGCCCTCCCTGTCTGAGAGTGTGGGGAACATGGGGAGTGTGCCCCCTTCCCACACTTAGGTACGAATCTCTGTGGAACACTGGTTTTTACTGATGCCCATATTACACATCTCTGTGGAACACTGGTCTTTACTGCTGCCCATATTTCTTTGATAAAATCTAAAATTATATGCTATGAAGAGGTGGTTGACACTCTCTGTGTCCTCTCTACATAATGTACACATTGCAAGTCCCTGTCATGACCTTTCCTGTAAATTTTCTCAGGTCAAGATTTTATTCTTTAGGACCAGGCAGAGGAAATTTTTTGATTTAAGAGGGGCTTCAAACTTCAACATGAAATTCCACAGCCATGGGTCCCCTTCTTGGTCAGGCATTACAGTCTGATATCCTAATCTGTCCTTGTAAGTTCCTCTAGTTTTGTTTGTTGCCCAAGTCTTTCTCGGTGATCCTTCAGTCTGATACAAGCGGATAGCAGGGAATCTGCAAATTGGTTCCATTTCTCTGCACATTCTCTTTTGAGGCCCATCTGCCCCTTTCCATCCCGAGATCCACTTATTTGAGATGGTCTTGTAATAAGCTATCCCAGGAAGAAAAGATTATGGGAGTGAATGCAGTTGAGAGAGGCAGGGTGCCTCCTCCTCCTATTACCTGATTCTCATTTCAGATGAGAGATGAAAGATGATCCCCTATGATAGGAAAGGCTGCCACCATAGCCTTCCATATACCTCAACCCCCTCCTACTGATTTTCTTGTCTTCCTTATCTATTCCTCCTTGATAAGGGGATCTATACACTTCTTCTTTATTGTGTCCTGCCGTAACCCTTCTGAGGAAAACTTCAGATTATGCTTGTTATTGAATTCTTTGAATTTTTCTTGTTGAAATCATAAACACAGCACTGGTCTGGATATTTCTGGGTTGCAGTTCTGAATTTTCCTTGTTGTCTGCAATTATTTTGAATTATATCAGATCCTTACTAGTTACTAAATCTTTTAAGATAATTTTAAGATAATTTTTAGTGCTCTGTTGGACTTCAATTGTAAGGACTTCTTGTCTTGATTATTACATGTTTGCATTGTTAAACGCAAACACTGAATTGGAATTTTGTTGTCTGGATGACCAGGGCAATCACAACCTCCTTGTCACCTTTCAATGTTTCTTGAGGTTACAGATCCTCGTAATAATTCTGCTGATTGGAGTTGTTTTGTCAGTCACCGTTTATCAGTTGTGAATCAAAGATCTGAAGAAAAATCGGTTACAAAGGAGTCTCAAAACCGTTATTCAAAGGTTGCTAAAGATTGGGGTTGGCGTGAATTTATCACCTTGACTAGTCTCTTTGACCAAGATTCAGGGTACTTGGTGCAAGACACAGTGGTCTTTTCTGCAGAGGTTCTCATTTTAAAGGAGACCTCTATAATGCAGGAGTGCACAGATCATGAAGTAGATTCCAGTGTCCCTAAAAGTGAAGCTGGAAAAACTGTAAACCGAGGTACATTCACATGGAAGGTCGAGAACTTTTTAGCTTTTAAGGAGATCATGGAGACAAGGAAAATCTTTAGCAAATTCTTTCAGGCTGGTGGTTGTGAGCTACGCATAGGTGCAGGACTGAATCTCATTCTTTAAGTTTAAATAGCTGGTTCTGGTTTGTCAATTTGTTGTTCTCTTCATATATATAATCTTTTCGTGTATTCTGGTTCAATTGTCATGTCATTTGTACTATTGGTTTTATCATTACTTATAATGCAGTTGAATGTGATGAGGCAGGTGTCTATGAGTCATTTGACACTCTATGCATATACTTGGAAAGTGATCAATCTGTTGGAACCGATCCTGATAAGAATTTCTGGGTCAGATATCGGATGGCAGTAGTGAATCAAAAACATTCTGAGAAAACTGTCTGGAAGGAGTCATCCATATGTACAAAGACTTGGAATAATTCAGTTCTACAATTCATGAAAGTCTCGGACATGCTGGATCCAGATGCAGGGTTCCTTACCCGTGACACAGTTGTGTTTGTTTGCGAGATTCTGGATTGTTGTCCCTGGTTTGAGTTTTCTGATCTTGAGGTAATCTTTTTATCTAAATATGCCCCTAAGAACAACATTTCTTTTTACATAGACTGTTTCTATGTTTTGGATTTGCTTTGTCTCGCATGTAATAAACTATTATCATATCGATCTATGAATTAAAATGCCCATTGCTAAGGTTTTTCCTCCTATTTGAATGCATTTTGTAGTGGGAGTGATTTGTGGGATATGAAAAAGAATTAAGTCTCAGTTTGGGTGTGCTTTACTCTGATCATGCAGATGATCGGCATAGGATTTTCTTTTACTTTTTTTTTGTTTTCATCTTTTACAAAGTAAATAATTGACCGGAAAGAGGATATGATTATTTAAATTCAACAAATGATGCTTGCATGAATGAAACCAGGAGTAGATGGGGGAGACTGTAAAGTGGCTTTACATTTGTCGTGATCATGAATGGTAAGGTTGGGGAGGGGCTGTGGATGGGTAAATTTTTTACTGTTTTGTAACTTGTTTATCAGATTAGTGCCCAATTATTGTATTTGTCAATAGTTGTTTGACCCTGTAAGCTGTTATCCCCCATAGATCAACGAAATAGTCTCAGTGCCACACGTTCCTTGCATCTGGTGGCAGAGATTTGGAGCTACAAAGAGCTTCAGAGCAGATCTCTTGTTTCTTAGAGAATGTCTTATTTGGTTGGTAATAAAATTATAAAACCAACTATATGTTTAAAAAAACATGTAATATCTTTCAGCTTTCTCATGAATGTTAGTACACAAGATGGTTTGAAATAGCTTTCAGGTTCAAAACCCAAGAATTACATCTGTGATTGCGTTTCTGTTCCTTACAGGTCTCCTATAGGCAATGTTTTTCAGATCCTTGATTTCCTTATCTGGAGTGGAATTTGAGTGTTGACATGTTTCCTTTGGGATTGCATCTCTCGATCCTTCATTTCCTTTTGTTGAAGTATTAAAGGTCCTGTTCTTTTACCAAGGCTTTCTGCAAAGGTTGGATTTGTAAGTGTTGTCGAGTTGATTCTAGCATCCCTAGAAGCATATGAATTTCAATCCTTTGGGTTGAGACAGTCCTATATATGGGTTATTGCTTCCTTTTCCTTGTATCAAGTCCATTTAATGGATCTTTTAAGGACTCTTCTACTTTGGAGCCTTTTGGGCTGTGGTCTTCAGGAACCTAAAAATAATTCATGTCTATGGATGAAATTTTGTTTGACGTGGTTTCCTTTTTGTTCAAAGTTGAGGTCTTGGGTTTTACTTTTGCCATTTCGAGGAGGAATTTGCTTGCTTGATCTATTGTTCTTATCAGTGTTGCGAACATCTCGATAACATCCCGATTTTATCTCAAAATCGCGATTTTTTTGGCCTAGCCGATGTTTGCCGATTTTTAAAGATATTTTTTATCGTATATTAATTTTGCCGATGTTTGCCGATTTTTACCGATATTTTCCCGATTTTTACGATTTTTTGGTTTTTCGGACCCTTTCCGATTTTATCTCGATCCCGATGTTCGCAACATTGGTTCTTATTGTGGAGAATTTGCTTTCTTGGTCTGTTGTTCTTTCTCTGGAGAATTTGCTTGCTTGGTTTGCTGTTCTTCTTCCTGTAGAATTCGCTTGCTTGCTTTGTTTAACCTGGCAATTTCGCATCAGGTAAGACTGCCCTTTGCAAATGGTGACATAGACATCCAAGTGTTAACTTTTGGGGTTACTTGAAAGTGTTTATGCCATGGTTGGGGTGCTTCATGAGATTTGAGGTACATGGTGTCTGTTTAATCCTGGATGGTCTGAGATGGTTTGGCACATGAGAGATAGTCCTTGATGGTTATGCACAATTGAGATAGCTTTTTCATTGGATGTTTGAGCTTGGATTGTTTTTGGATTAGTGTTCTTCCCTAGGCATTGGAGTTCTCTTAACAGTTTGGTGGACACCCTTCATTTGGGCCCCGTGAAGGATCCTCCTGCATAGAAAGCACCCTGCATGGGATGAGGAATGCATGGGATGAGGAATATTGTGTGTCTTGCAGGAAGGCATCGACCGTTAGTTGTCATGTGGTAACTTGGATTCTTGTTTGGAGGATTGGAGATGGCTTGGGGATGCCTAGGGCTTCAACGATGTTCTTGCAAGGTTAGCTAACCCAGTGGAGTACATTGCTTAGGAGAATTGATGGAGTCTGTGGAGGCTTGTGATGGAGGGACATGAACTTTCCTTGTGTAAGTACGTCACCTTGGAGCATGACACATACTTTAGAATGTGACATCTTACTTGTTGACCTACATGTGCTCATTGTAGGTTGCTTGTAAGGGCTGAGGCCCACATTGTATTGTGGGCCTCCCTTACCTCTCATATAAATAGGAGGGAGTCATACAATTAACATATGTTCATTCACTCACTTGTATTCTCTCTTGTGATGTGACGTAGAGAAAAGTACACCCTAGCCTCTCTTTCTCTTTCTCTTTCTAGAGTCCTCACATGTCCTCTCTCTAGGCATTGGAGTTCTCTTAACAGTTTGGTGGACTCCCTTCATTTGGGCCCCATGAAGGATCCTCCTGCTTAGAGAGCACCCTGCATGGGATGAGGAATATTGTGTAACTTGCAGGAAGGTATCGACCGTTAGTTGTCATGTGGTAACTTGGATTCTTGTTTGGAGGATTGGAGATGGCTTGGGGATGCCTAGGGCTTCAACAATGTTCTTGCAAGGTTATCTAACCCAGTGGAGTACACTGCTTAGGAGAATTGACAGAATCCGTGGAGGCTTGTGATGGAGGGACATGAACTTTCTTTGTGTAAGTACGTCACCTTGGAGCATGACACATACCTTAGAATGTGACATCTTATTTGTTGGCCTACATGTGCTCATTGTAGGTTGCTTGTAAGGGCTGGGGCCCACATTGTATTGTAGGTCTCCCCTACCTCTCATATAAATAGGAGGGAGTCATACAATTAACATATGTTCATTCACTCACTTGTATTCTCTCTTGCGATGTGACGTAGAGAAAAGTACACCCTAGCCTCTGTTTCTCTCTCTCTCTAGAGTCTTCACATGTGCTCTCTCTCACTTACAGTAATCCTTAGGCATTTTTTTCCTTTGCTTTTCTAGAAATCACCAAATTTACATTCAGATTTGCCAGAAATTAGGCCATTACATAAAGTTATAAACAATTCACAAGATTAACTTCTAGAGCACAATATCTGAACATTTTTTGTGAAAATCAGTATAGGGAAGGAAGTGATGGTGGAAGGAAAAATTCATCCGTAAATTTGTAACATTGCCCCTTCCTGCAGTGATAATACTTCTTTAGATAATCTGTTGGTTTGTTTATTGAATTCTCTATAGATGCGAGAGAAAAAGTTTTCAGAAAACTTCATTATGACCTCAGAAACCTTGTTCATGGTTGGGCTCAGCACCATATTTCTATGTCCAGTCCATAATCAATTTAGAATCTCCCATTACCTGGAGCCTGGTATTATCTTTTTCAACTGCATGTTGCTGCAATAACCTTAAGTCGTGGAATTCTGCTCTACTATTTGTCCCCTGGCCTATAGCATACTTGAAAGAGATGAATGAGATTCACTGAAATATAAAACGCTGCCAGAACCACATTTACCTGGAGTTCATTGGCAAGCACTGTCAAAGAAACCTCAAGTCTTGTCTTTCTCTATCTCTGGGGTTTTTGAAATTCTTTGAGCTTTGACATTTTCAGGCTTCCATGATCCTCCATAGGCAAAACTAATTTGATGGCCAATCTGTATTGTAGGAATATCATGTTATTTTTTGCAAGCCAAACACCCTGCAGACAAATCATGGCAAAGCCATATGGGAAACAATTCAGTTATCCTTGTACCAATCATCAAAACATGGTGATAAGGATTATCCTTTCCACCCATTTTTTCCATTTGAGCTTTATTGCTTTATTCAAAACCCCTTTAGTATATGAACAATGCACAAATAGGTGATCCACAGTTTCCTTGTTGGTTTTACACAATACATTTTCCAGGTTCATGCCAATGTCTCCTCTGATCATTATCCCGAGTTTAGATTTTGTTTGACATTGCAAGGCACAGAAATTTCCTAGTTTTAAGAGGACTGTTTAGTTTCCACATTCTTTTCCATCACCATTTTTACTCCCCAGCTTCTTTTTCCTCTATCTAGCTACAGACCCTAGTTTAGCTGTTTTTACACAATACATTTTCCAGGTTCATGCCAATTTCTCCTCTGACCATTATCCCGAGTTTAGATTTTGTTTGCCATTGCAAGGCACAGAAATATCCTAGTTTTAAGATGACTGTTTAGTTTCCACATTCTTTTCCATCACCATTTTTACTCCCCAGCTTCTTTTTCCTCTATCTAGCTACATACCCTAGTTTAGCTGTATAAGACCTCAAACCTGTTTTTGGACCACATTAATTCATCTTCTTGACATTGAGTTCCAGAGCATTGTGGTTTAATTCATAGGTATATTGATTCCATTCTTCAGCATATTCACTTGGGAGGTATAGATCATTTGCATGCTTCCAATCTTATCTTCAGATTTATCATGCCTATGGATTTTGCTTCTGCTAAACTGAATTGTTGATCCTACTCAAATGTAATTTATTATTTTTAAAATGATTTGTGAAGTCTTATATAAATGATTCTGTTGTTTTTAGTATTTTAAAAGATTATTAGGTAATGAAAGCTAATACTAATAGACAAAAACAGAAATTGACAAATATATGAAGGGAAGAGATGCCTATACCCTGCCAACATGACAAAGGAATGATAAATTGACGAATTGTGGAAGGTCAATTGTCTAGAACAATATTCAACGCATCTACAATGCTGCAACAACATATTCCAGTGGCCTAGACCAATGCCCTTCATCACCCCTGTGAGAAATGGGAAGTGTATTTTTCAAAAGCGACTGATCTAGAAGAGCAATTGTGGCTGAAACATTTTTCTTGCAACGGTATAAAAATATAAGTGCTTAGTAACCAAGTTTTAATAATGACAAACTATCATTATTTAATTCTCCAATGGAATTATTAAGGGCATAGACCCAACAAAGAATACCACAAGAAACAGGTGTTACCAATTGATGGAGTCCGTACAATTACTTTTATTTAGCATAGGTTTTTGAGTTTGGTCTAGTGATCTCTATGCAATTTATCAGGCAGTTTATGACCCACACAAGTTGTCAATTTTTGGTTTTGATAGCAGTGATGTCGCAGCATAAGCGACTCTATGTTGAGGGCACAACAATGAAGATGTTATTGCAGCTATCAACTTTGCAACTTGTAGATTTGTGGTTTTGTCAGTAACGACATCATGGATTTGTGATGAAGAGACAAAATTAGTTCACGACATTAACGACATTGTTGTAGTTGTTAGTTTGCAAACACTATATGAAGATAAATGTGATGCCATCAAATGTTGGACCAACATGAGAAGCAAATTTGAGTCTTGACCTGCAATTAGAGAAAAGAGACACCTAGTTGTTGAAAATGTAACTAGTTTCGGTTTTCATAATTGTGGTACTCATTTCAATATGTATCCTATGTAACAAACAAAAGAATAAAAAAAAATATATTATTTTAAAGCATGGGTTTCATGCTCATTATTGATGGTCGTCTAGGTAAAAACAGTTCTTCATGCTTCTAGGGTTTGTTAGGTCTTAGGATTTATTGTCTTGAATCAAAGGAGTCAACGTCATGTTTATAAGACCCTTTTGGGCAAAATGTAATTGGAAAAATAATTTATTTTGAGTCTAGAAAGTTCTGGAAACTCCTAAAGTTCAAGTCGGCCTAAAGGAGGGAACTCAACCCCTTGGGAAGTCTATATAAAGAAGCATTTCAACCCAATGTTGCGAACATTGGCATCGGGATAAAATCGGCAAGGGACAGGAAAACCAAAAAATCGTAAAAATCGAGAAAATATCGGCAAACATCGCCAAAATGAAGATACCAAAAAAATATCTTTAAAAATTGGAAACATCGACTAGGCCAAAAAATCGTGTTTTCGAGATAAAATCGGGATGTTATCGAGATGTTCGCAACACTGGTTCGACCTCATTTAGCACTCACTCACCATGAAGTTTGATCGCAAGGAAAGTTCGATCTGTTGTTGGCAAGCAGAGGAAGAAGAGAGCAAAGATCTAGAAGAAGAAAGGAAGGACGAAAAACTTGTTTTTGGGCTCAATCTCTCTCACACGTGCGAAGGATTAGGGTTTCTGCAGCTTCAAGTAAGAGCTGAAATTGCAGGTTGTGTTGCGGTAGGACGAAGTGCAATATCTTGTTGCTCTATGTTGAACTTGTTGACCTTGGGAGGAGCTGTCTTGCTCTATGAAGGTTCAAGAGGAAGCTGAACTAGGGTTTCTGCAGTAGCGACAAGGGCCAAAATTGCAGGACAAAAATTGTAGGTTGAGTTGCAGTATTGAAACTGGCAGGTCGAAATTGCAGGTTGAAGCTGGTTGGTGCAGAATCAAGGAAGGACATGTTGGAAGGGCTGACTCGGTACTTGGAGAAGGACTAGGTCTAGGGATTGGGTTTTTGTCTCATTAGAAGCTGATTCCATAAGAAGAGACAAGTTTTTTCCGGGTTTCCCCTTGAAGGGGTTTTGCTCTGGCTGAGAGCCTAATTACTTCGTCTCCTCTATTGTTACTGTTTCGTTCTTAATATTTGTTTGATAAAAAGATCTAACTAAAGAACAAAAGAAGACTAAGTAAGTTCACAAGCAAATATTAAGGTTAAGGAAAATTGATATAATAAACTGCTGCTTTGAATTTTCCAACACTAGTAACATATAAAGGAGTTTGGAGATAGAAAGGACTGAGGTTCTAAAGCAAAAGTACAACCTATCATTTTCTAGTGTGAGGGTCTTGATGAGTAAAATAATAAACAATGCCCAAGTAGAGTTGATTAGACATGATTATCTGCCACACTCACTTTTTGATGATGTGAATATAAAAACAATGAAGGAGCAACATTCCAATAGCATGAGAAGGTTAGGCAGGTATTTTTTTCAGATTGAAAGGATCAAAAAGTTCTCTTCATGTTGGTGTTGAATGTCCTAGTTGAGTTTACTTTCAACAAATTGCGTAAGCGGACCAGATACTTAATGGAGCAAATTTTACATTTAAAAATGAATCACCAGAATTAAATGTATTTGAGGCTCGCATGTGAAATAAGAAATTTCTTAGTTGAATGTTTTGGCCATGAAGATAGTAGCCTAGATGGTATGTTCATATGATGCTGGGTTGATCAATCCGATGCCAAGATTTTGTGTATGTTGAATGATGAATCTGGTATTTCTGACATTAGACAATGGATCTTTTGTTGGCACGTGAGACCAGATGGTACACCCATCCTGCATTGATTGTAGGTGGGCTGAATTTTTCAGTCATCATTAACTTCAATCCAGCTAATGAGTTAGTGGATGATCAGATGGTTGTGATTTGGTATCATCCATGTCGAATACAAGTGTTGCAGTCAACTTTATCTTGCTGTGGCAACACCAAATATAGGTATGTGCTATGTGGTGCATAAATTAGACAATAGAATGGGAAATGGTGAACCTCACTTTGTTGCTGATTGGTTGCACTACTCAGAGGTGACTTGTAGACAGCTTCTGCTTGCTTGGTCCTGTTAGCACTAATTGTTTACGTCCTTAGAGCTGATATAAAATTTTAAAGTCAGCCTCAAAAATCAGTGAACACATATAGGAAAATCTGCCCTATTGGTCAATCTTCCTTTCTGTTTGGGCTAGTGCTTGCAAACCTCGGGGAAAATTTTAGCGGTTAATATTCGCAAGTGGTGTAATTTTCCATGCTTTTTCAGAAAAAAAAGATGCATGAATTTCCATTTTTCTAAAAATGATTTGCCCAAATTTTATAATATTAAATATAGAAATATTATACCTTAAAAATCGCCAAAATTTTATAGAGATTATATAAGATTATTAGAGTTTTGAATAATTTTACAAAAATATTGCTAAACTTTTATAGTTTGAATATTAGGGACTAGTAATATTCGCCAAAGTTTCTAAACCTTCAGATAAATTTCTTACCTTATCTTTTTTTTTTTAAAACCTCAGGGGGGTGTCTCTAGTGATTGTACTTGCTGTCTTGACCTGTAAATCTGTAATAAAAGACTGAACAAACAGAAAGATCAAGGGTGTTTGACCAGCAAGTTAGTGGCCAAACAATTATGGGAAGATTTGTAATTCAATATACGAAAAATTTGTAATTTCAATATATGGAATGGTCCTTCACAAAATCAGCCCTAATATTGAGAAATAATGCAAGAAGAAATAAATAGGATGGAAACTGTTAATAATTTGCACAAGATAAAATTTAACCTAACCAGAGTGAGTTGATCAAAACCGATATTTTATTCTGGCTGTGCCATGACGACTTTTACCGATCTCGAGACAATTATACCCAGACACAAAGCATCAAGAGATAGAAAAGAGAGAGGAAAGAATAGTGCAGAGAAGAGAGTGAGGCTGCTTGTTTTTGTTTAAGACAATTTGAGTTGGAATATTGGCCCTCCACTTGTTTAAATAATTTTCTCCTTCAATTTGTGCCAAGAAGAGGAGAGGCCGGATTCTCTATTATTGGGCATTAGTTCGCATAGTTTGAATAATTGGGCTCTTGAGTGGAGAAAACGCCGAGTTCAGTGACCCTTTCTTGAGTGGAACTAAAGTATCTTGGAGTTAGCATGAGATATATTGGGATAAATTTAGCAAATTTAACTTGAGTGCTTTTTCTTTGCTTTCCTTTTTTACCAATTCGACTTTTCCCTAATTTTTCTCAAAAAAATTGACTTACATTAAGTTTCTCTTCATTTTCCTTTTTTAGCATATTGCTTAGAAGCTAGCAGTAATTTTACTCAAGTAATTTGAGTTACCTTAATTTTCTTTTAGATTTCCCTTTTTAGCATATTGCTTAGAAGTTAGCAGTAATTTTACTCAAGGAATTTTAGTTTACTTAATTTCCTTTTCGATTTCCCTTTTTAAAATTTTGACTTGACTTAAATTTAAACTCTCCTTTTTAGAACTTGAGTTAGGGGGTTGAATTAGTTCCTTTATTGTGGAGAAAAATAGGGAAGATTTTTAAGAGGGAAATGAGGAAAAATATGAGAGAAAAAGGAGAAAAATCAGGGGGATGAGTGGAAGGAAAACTAGGAGAGAAAATATGTGATAAGGAAGAGGGAAAATAAGAGAGAATTCAGGAAAGAGAAATGCACAAGTAGAGAGACAAATAGAAGAGAAAATCCACTTGATCAATTGCCATGTCACAATTGGCTCATCCAATTTCATGCCAATTGTGCATCCTCAGATGTTGCCACGTGTCAACCGCTTAGAGTGCCACCTCATGTTGCTAAAACTAGACATGCCAAAAATAGGAACCCCCCTAAAAATAGGAAAATATATCAAATGCCTAGAATAGAAGGGGGGACCCTACCATATATAGCATACCTAAAATTAGGCACTGCCAAAAATAGAAATATGTCCGACAAGGATTCATGGAAGGAATTTGAGAAGAAAGGAAGTAGAACAGAAGAGAAATGGAGTGGTCAAATTTGCAGACTGATATAGCGTACTGGAGGTTACATGAAATGTGCAATTTTTTCTCCTTATAAGCTCTATTGTCAGTAATTTTACATTTCTGTTAGAGAAAATATCTTTAAATGTTTGGGTGCTTGTGCTTGACAGATGATTCTTTACTGTAGGGAATGATTGTATCTTCCCCATACTAAGAGGTCTGGCCAGTTGTGACTCAGACTTGTGAATCGTATCTATCTCAGTGCCTATGCCAAGATGAGTGGAAAATGCCTAGCAAAACCAAAAAAATGTACCAAGACTGGAACATACAAGATAACTCAGGACATTGTAAAGAAATGGAGAAATTATCAGAATATTATCCATAAATACACAAGTGCCAACTCCAAAACAAACTTATATATTAAATGAAAGAGCATACAATATAAATAATAAATTTAGTAAATGAAGTTAAAGTCATCAATGATCAAAATTAAGGCTAAAGATTAATATAAACATAAGAACTTAGTAAAATGAGAAGTCCAATGCAAGTAGATGTTGTCTGGCCTTATCAATATGAACACATTGAAAAGTGCGAATTACACTGAATTTATAGGAGTTTTTTCAGTTACTGAATAAACTGTTGATTTTGTAGCCTTGGAAGGTCTTGTACATTGGCTCGATGTCGTAGAATGTAAAATATTTTTGATTGCTTCTTTCAGTGCTTGCTTGGTGGAGTAAGTGATTATGTGATTTCTTTCCTAAGGTTAACTCAGGGAAAGTACAATAATTAATTTAATTAATTATTGTGGATTATTAGGCCAAAGTTCTAAGGATAAATAATAAAATTATTCAAGTGACTTAGAGAGAGGCTTAGGATTTAATCCTAGCGATTGATCACTTAGGAGATTCGAGTTAGGGATTTTGGTTTAATGAAATTATAAAATAAGTCTATAAGGGAGAAGTGAAGATACACAATTGTTGAGAAAGCGATTTTCTCAACAGTGTGGGGTTGAATTAGATCAAGGTGTTGGACACGTGCCATCCTAGACATAGAGAGTAGGTCTCTGATGTGTCCATCGGTCTTGTTATTGGTCTCTATCCACATTTCCCACCTCATTGGCCAAATGAGAGGTACTCCCATGAGTTTGAAACTCCATGGGTAGGATGCATGCGAGACATAGATAAAAGAGAAGGTGAACCAACTCAAACATCATACGGTGGGGCAGAAGCACAACAAGGTTCGACAAGCCTAGCCCCGTGTGTGCTTACAGCTCCAAGAAGCTATTCCCAAGCCCCCTAGAGCTCCTAGAGCTCATAGTCCAACTCAAGCAGGACCCTCAGAATAGGGTTTGTCCACGATTCCAAGCTTCTCACGGAAGGTTAAGAATTTGACCTTCCCCAAGGGCTTCGTGATAATATCCGCGACTTGCTCATCAGTCCCAATGTGATCGAGCCTTATGATGCCTCGTTGTACCATATCCCAGATAAAATGGTACCTAATATCAATATGCCTGGATCGATTGTGGAACACGAGGTTCTCAGAAAGACGAATCCCACTCTTTTTATCACAAAGGATAACTGTGGTATCTAGCACATGCCCAAACAGCTTCACAACATGCCATACTCGCTGTAATGTATTCGGCCTCAGCAGTGTTCAAATCCATCGACTTCTGCTTCCTGCTCATCCAAGATATCGAAGCAGAACCTAAGGTGAAGCAACATCTAGATGTGCTCTGGTGATCCACCACACTGCCAGCCCAATCGACATCAATATATCCATGGAGTTTTAAACTCCCGGCAGTGTATCTCAGCCCATGGTTGATTGTGCCCCGAAGATATCTCAATAGATTCTTGGTACCAATCCAGTGAATGTGATGAAGCTCAACCATATGTTGACTCAAAGTGTTCACTGCAAAACATACGTCCGGACGGGAGTTCACTAAGAACGTCTGGGTCCCTACGAGTTCTTGATACTCGGTGGGATTTTCCAGCTTGGGCCCAACAATGCTTCCACACAACTTTTTAAAGTTGAGTTCCATCGGTGTCGACACAGACTTATAGTCCACCATACCAAATCTCTCCAGTAGCTTCATGACATATTTTCCTTGAGAGAGGAAAATCTCGCCTGGCCTGTGCCAGACCTCCAAGACTAGGAAATAGTGCGTTAGTCCTAGGTCTTTCATCTCAAACTCGGAAGCTAGCTCCTTCTTACATTGATGAATGGGAGTGTCAACACTTGTTAGGAAGAGATCACCCACATAGAGAACTAGAATGAGAGGCCTTTCTCTATCAACCTTAAAATAAAGGTTTGGATCAACATTATTTCGTGTGAAGCCCAACTTCATCAAGTAGCTATCTATCCTCTCATACCAAGCCCTGGGGGCTTGCTTCAACCCATAGAGGGCTTTCTTCAACCTGCATACACAGGTGTCTCTATCTTGGACTTCGAACCCCAGAGGTTGCTCCACATAAACCTCTTCTTTTATTGAACCATGCAAAAAGGCAGTCTAAACATCCATCTGATGGAGACTCCATCCTTGCTTTGCAGCAAGGGAAATGATAGATCGGATGGTGGTATAGTGGGTGGCAGGTGCAAATATATCATCATAATCTATGCCTTCTTTTTGAGAGAAGCCTTGGGCAACAAATCTTGCCTTGTACTTTTCAGTGCTACCATTAGCTCCATGCTTGATCTTGAAGAGCCATTTCAAGGTGACAACATATTTGTCCTTTGGTCTTGGGACCACTTCCTAGACATCATTCTTCATAATGGACTCATATTCTTTGTGCATAGCTTCCTTCCAAACTTGATGCTTTACGACTTCAAATGATCCAGGCTCATATTGTACATTTGTACTCATGGTTGCTAGATACCCTTGGTATCTATTCGGTTTCTTTCTTTCACGAAATGTCCCCCTTGGGGCAATATGTCTGTTGGCATCTTCGAGAGTGTCCCTGAGCCATGAGGGTCTCTTCTTATTTGAAGGAGGTGGATCAATAGGATCCATTAGTCCTTCAACATTGAGCATAGGTTCATCCTTTGGCTCTTCCTGCTTCCCTGCTTCTTCTTCTTTGTCTTCCTTTGAACTAGGAAGATTCCTAACTTTCTTGAGGGCAACTTCTTCATCGAAGGTGACATCGTGGCATATCTCCACTTCTCTTTGACCAGGCACATAGATTCTATATGCCTTCGAAGTTTCACTGTAGCCAACAAACATTCCTTTCTTTCCAGAAGCATCCAACTTGCTTCTCATTTCTTTCGACACATGAAAGTAAACAGGACTACCAAAAACTCTAAAATGAGAAACATCAGGTTTCTTACCAGAGAAGACTTCTTTGGGAGTCTTGGAGTCCAATGCGGAATGCGGGCATCTATTTTGAACATACACAACGATGTTTGCAGCTTCTCCCCATAGAAACTTCGGAAGACCTTGGTCATATAGCATGGCACGGGCAACTTCCACAATGGTCCTGTTTTTTCTTTCAGCAACACCATTTTGCTCAGGAGTATACATAGTTGTGGTCTCCCTCTTAATGCCAACTTCCTTGCAGAAGTCATTGAATTCATTTGACTCATACTCGGTCCCATTGTTGGTCCTCAAAATTTTGATTCTCTTCTCGGTTTGATTTTCCACCAAGGCCTTGAAGGTACAAAACCATTTGAATGCTTCATCCTTCTTCTTCAAGAAATATATCCAGGTCTTGTGGGAGAAGTCATCAATAAGAATCATGTAATAGGAACATCCTCCCAAGGATGTTACGGGCAACATACCAAATAAATTAAGATGTGTATTAATTGCAAGATATCAGACGTCTTTGTGACACTTGAGGGGAATGGTCCCTTGTATGCTTCCCTTCGGCACAACCCTGACATATACCTTCATGATCATCTTTAAACAAGGGCATTCCTGTTACCACCTTCCTTGCTCCGGGAAGGGCTTTGTAATGAAGGTGTGTAAACCTTCGGTGCCATAACTTGGTTTGAAGAGTTGTATCACATGACATTGCCCCCAACGGACTTCCTCCAACCTGGTAGAGTGTATCAACTCTAAAACTAATAGTAAGAGCTTCTTTGAAGTTCTTCTTCCAGATGTGTACCTTTCCATCAACGAATGCCACCTTGAATCCTTTGTCTTCTATTGCCGAAATAGACACAAGGTTCTTCTTCAAATTAGGTACATACAAAAAAGATGGAAAAGACATTTGGAAAAGACACCAAAAAGATGGAAAACACACCAAAAATTACTGAGCCCCTTGTTAAGGTGCAAAGGGTGGTGGATGGGGAAAAGATGGCAATGGGATACATTTATGAGGCTATGGATCAGGCAAAGGAGCAGATATGGGCAGTTTACAGGGACATGTTAGCTAAATATGGCTGTATATGGGAGATCATTGATAACAGATGGAACAATCAACTCCATCGTCCTATACATGCAGCCGGGTATTTTTTTGAACCCAAAGTATCATTATAAAGCTCGGCTAGGAGATCTGCAGGATGGGAAGGTCAGAGATGGATTGATTGATTGCTTGGAGCGCATGGTCTCTATCCATGCAGACCTATTGAAAACACATAAACAACTTACTCTTTTCAGTATGGAAGCTGGTACCTTTGGAAAGAACTTGGCTAAAATGGCAAGAGATGTGGATCAACCAGGTAAGCAATTCCAATTTGTTTTTCTTTTCAAGTTAAATTGTTTGTAAATAAGTAATGAAATGAACTATGTTACTAACTAATGTATTTTTATTTGTATCACATTGGTGGGAGACATTTGGCTGCCAATGTCCTCAATTGCAAAAGTTTGCAATTAGAGTCCTCAACCAAACTTGCAGTGCTTTAGGTTGTGAGCGCAATTGGTCTGTTTTTGAGGGCATACACACAAAGAAGAGAAACCGTTTGGAATAGAAACGGTTAAATGATCTTGTGGTCGTGCAATACAACCTTCGCTTGAGGTGGAACCAACTGATGAACAAAACACCTGATCTAGATCCCATTGTATTGGACAATATTTATCCAACATTAGAATGGGTGGAGGACACTGAAGATCTAGTGTTTGAGGCAGATTTTGATATTGATGCAGCATTAGTGGGGGATGAACTTGAAGCAGATTTGGTGGCGCAATTAGACCCAGGATTGGTAGCTGCATCAAGGAAAGGCAAACAACCAATGGAAGGCACTAGTAATGCAACTCGAGTAACTCGTGCTTCCATTAGGTCCCCACTTCTATTGTTATTGGTAGTGGTATTGAGGTTGCAGATGAGGCTGAGACATCCTCAGACTCTGATCCAGATGATGTCTATGCAGCTCCCGATGTTGATCGCGTGTCTAGTAGTGGTGATGAATTTGATGATTTATCATGATTCATGTGTACACTGTAGAGTCTAGAATCTAGACTTTTAGTCTTGTACTAGGCCAATGGACTTATAGCTTGTAACATTGTTTTTGGACTTTATGGGCCATTTGGAGCCTCATTGCTTATGTGTTTTTCGATGATATGTATTGCAGTCGGTGCCATTTTGATATATTCACCTTTACATGGTATATAAATGAGCATACTTTTCATATTTTGTCTCTATTGGCTTGGACTCATGGTTGCAAATCTTAAAAATAGTTTTTTTTATTAAAAAATAATTATTTAATGTATTTTTTAAAAACCGGTTCGTTTAGACCTGACCAGTACCGGTTAGACCGGTTCCGATTAGAAACCTGGTTCATTAGGTCCACTGGTCCGATCATCGGTTCCGGTTTTTAGTACTATGTTCTCGGGCCACCATGGTTCTTCTTCTTTACATGAGCAGAAAAGGCAGTAGGGTCACCTCCATTCCCATTAGAAGGATGATCTCTCTCCATCATTCTCTTCTCCTCTCGAGTGCAGCTAGTCAATAATTCATCAAAATCATGAATCACATTATTATTAAGAATTGTAGTATTAAATACATAAGAGTCTCAGGGAAGTCCTCCAAGAGCAATGAGGACGAGCTCTCGATCAAGTACTTCTTCTCCTATTGCAAGGAGATCATTCTTGATTTCTGTGAGCCTCATAAAATATGATTGGAGTGCATTTGATGGAGGCTCATGAATCTTCCCCTGCACATAATCCATGACACCTTGATCTTCTAATGCCAAATCCAAGTACATCTTCCATGCATGATAATCAGACTTGTGAGTCAACTTATCATTAGATTTGAAAACCCTTGTAGGTTGAAGAGGTCATTGGTCCTTGACACGACTTCTTCTTTGGTGATTGCTTTTCACACTATCTTGGGCTTTGTCTTTACCTCAGCTCTAAAACCATGTTAATTTTAGATAACCATGGTATGTTCTATGCTTAATGCAATTTTACTTCAATCTTTCTTATAGGCCCAATTCAGTTTAGCAATCACATTGACATGAAAGTAAAATGTTGATAGAACATAATAATAGTTTAATAGAAGACAAGCCAAATAATGTATCAGAATTCTTCTTGTCCAACAAATGGATAGATAAATGTTTGTTACTGCAGTCAAGAGGATGCCCTAGCTAGCAAAGCCTTGAGTTGGTCAAACCAACTTCTCCAACAGCCAAATCAGCCTTCCACAAGTGTCACAGACACACCTCAAAGACAACTCCAAAAGTCAATGCAAGTCAACAAAAGAATCCCTCATCCAGATTTTTGGCATCCATTTTTGGCATCATTCATATTTCCAGCATCCATATTTTGGGCATACTTATCCGACATCATCCATATTTCGAGCATCCATATCCGGCATCATCCATATTTTCGGCATCCATATCTGGCATCATCCATATTTCTGGCATCCAGATTCACACGTGGGAGAGAGAGAAGCCTCTTCTAGGCTATACGAACCAATCAAATCATGAGGAATGTGTGTGATGAGATGATGAGCAAATGAGCATCAAGTCTCTCCAATTTATATCCATCAATGAGGGTGTGTGACACATTTGTTGGGCTTGTGAGCCTACATTACAGTTCAGGCCGACCTTAACAAATTGCACGTGTGGAAAATAAAATCAAAATATATGTTCTGCTCATCCAAACAAGATGATCTTTAGATCAATCTTGCACCTCTCTGAAAGAGGAATCCAACAAAATATAATCATCATCATATGAGTAGTGCAACATGGAGTTTGGACCTAGTTGCCCAAAATTAACAGATAATTCTTTTGAATATGAACATAGAACCAAATATTAGATGTTTCCAGAATCAAATTGTTAATGGCATTGGCTAATGCGAGGAAGTTGTTTTTATATTCCATAGTTCTCCTTCGAGCAATTCACAGCCTTCAGAAATGATGGGATGGTCTTAGCATTGTAGCATATTTTTTGTAATATTCTTTGTTGGCTTTGAAACATCCTAATGATGGGTGTCAATTAGACAACTATAGGTTAGGTTCTCATATGAGCATGTATTTCAGGACATAGTCACCTGATTTGTGTTTGCGTTGGAGTTCGTCAACAATGAAGTTCGAGAAAAAATCACCTAGCCAAAAACTGTTGATAAAGTTCGTCTTTAAATTCAAATATATGTATATATGTGTCTGTGTGTGTGTGTGTTTATATATATATATATAATTAATTAAACTTTTAATATAAATAAATTTATCCTAAACGTAAATCTATTACTAATTGATTTTAATCTATAACTTTAATTAAACTAGTAATTTAACCTAAACTAAACTAGTTATATAAATTTATAAAAAATAATTAAGTCCAACCATGATTTATATCATTTGTGTGGGGGCACATGAATGGGCGATTCAAGGTGGGGTCTGCTAAACAAATAGGAATGCAAGGTCTGGCCAATGATGGGATTCCTTCAACTTTCCAGGGTATGCCCAACAAATACGAAGGCGAGGTCTGACCATCTGGCAAATGAGGAGATGCCATTGACTGTCTGATTCCAATGTACACTTTCTAATTATCCTTCTAGTCGCAAGCAGTATGCCGTGAACATATCAATGACCACCGTCTGGACATTGTATTCCTTTAATTTTAGAAATAAACAAATTTGAAATTTCTACAAATTCCTTTTAAAAACAATCAATTTACATTCAAATTTAATTGTAACGAAAATAAGATTTTACAGATCAGCTGAACTTTGCTGACGAGTTTGATTGAATTTATTTGCTTTTCTTTGAAATTCAGCCAATTTTGAACTCTATGGTCCAAAGTAGCCAAAGACAATCACTTAGTTTCAGGTCATCAAATCTTTTTAGTGCTATTCTCCCCTGTGCAGCCTCACTATTTTGAGGAAAAAGGCTATGGAACAGAGTCAGAGGCTTCCTGAATGGCACTTTCCCTGTAGAGCAATTGTTTCTTCTTATCCAATTTCTTCTGATGGCAAGTGCCAGTAGTTTCTATTCCTATCCTCTGATATCATCAATCTTGGAACTGTCCAATCATTGGGTATATGCAAATGGGAGCAGAACAAATAATGTCAGGTGGAAGATGAAAACAATTTCCAAATATGATGATGAAATTATGTCACTTCTCAAATTCTGACACAGTAGATACATTCCAAGGCCTCATTCTATTTGAACAAATCCATACTGGTATTTTAGCAATCAAAACTTGTAATTCCAATAGTTACTTAGCAGCAGTTTTTCTTTGGTTCTATGTCTTTTGCAAATCTTTTGTAACTGGGCTACCACCTTTGGCAACTCAATTGATACAAGAATCTTTTGGTTTCCCACTCCAATGGTCTGTTATGACTTTAACTTTATTGATATCCTTGAAGTCCACATGATACAAATATCGTCTTTTAACATGATCAGGATGTACCTGGCTTTCTACATGCACAGTGTAACTACTCATACTTGGCAGACCATACAAGATTTATTGAGACCTGGTCCCACTAGGTTGATCGCCTCCTTTTTCCAGTCTATCTCAGTGACTGGAGCTGCTAAGTTCTGTGCGGACTTTACAGCCTTGGACATAGATGATAGTAGATACCAGATTCGTGAAACAACATACATCCTCCCATTATGTGGCCGGACAACTCAGTTTCAGAAGGGCACAGTTGTGCCTTCTCTTAGTGTTGTTCTGCTATCCAGCTCAGGTCGGAGAGCCAGATGCCTATAAATAATTTTTTCTCTCGGGCTTCAAATGTTAGAATATCTTGAATGGACTGCCTCTGAGTCCTTCCCAGGATCCCCCAGCCTGACTATCTCAGTCCTGGACAGTCCCCAGATGACATTATTAGGCATTGCGTTGGTAACTTCACAGTGATGATGCAGATGCAGATGTTTATGTTCCCTTGTATTCTATATCTATACCTAATGCTAAATGGCGGATGTCTCTTTTCGAGGGTTCACCCTCTGGGCTATTTTCTCTTGTATCTATTATTTATCTCATAATTTTCAGTAATAGCTTTGGCACTCCCACGTTTGTATGTAATGCGCTGAACTTTTCTAATCCCTTTGACCTGTTCTTTTGCACTTGTTATTAATAAAATTACCTTATCTTTTACTAAACCATATGGTTTTCTGAGCTAACCACAAGCCTTGGAAATTAGAAGACAATCTGCTGGCCTTAGAGCTGAACATGCACATGAAATGTCTGAGTAAATTAAAGAATCTGCATGATCAATAATGCAGCCCAAGCTCCCAAGCCATGGGCCTGAAACGGCTGAACTGTAGCATTGGAATTTTCTTAGTTTTTCTATCTTTTCTAATGTACTGCCGACATTATAGATGTACATTGTAAACTCTAGATGCTACTTAAGAAGAAACTGTGAGAATTTGAAATACAAGATATATTTGACCATCTGACAAGGAAGCTGCACTAGCTGGAAAAAAGTGGCAACAGATTCTCAGAGTTATTGATCACAATCATGCTTCTGGTCACCTTCCTACTTTTGAAATTAAATTTTGTTAAGGGAGTGCTATCTTGTACAAACAATAGATTGACTTCCTTGAAGCCAGTACTGTTCTCTTCACAATTTTATTATCTTAAGGCAATAAACTTACAAAGACATCATTCTTCTCCAAGATGATTTGTGAGTAGCAGGAGAAGACTTGTATGGAGGTAAAACTGGTTTGCCGATGAATTGCAAGGTTGTATCTACAACCTTCTTCAGATATAAAATATTCAAGATATAAGAACACATCCCTCAATTGAAGTTCATAGAGGATGGCAGAAGAGAAACTTCCCTATATTTTTGAAGCAATCATGCACACCCAATTTTAAGAGGATAATATATAAACAATAGAAAGCCGCACATTATCAATCTCAGGACACAAAATCTCTCAAGCTAGATGAAACATCTTATTCAAGGAAAGATCTTGTACATAATGTTTTATGATTGGCAGGGGTGACATTAGGTAAGGCTTGGTTTCTCCGAGACATCTTGATATGTGCTTCTCTATAGAGGCTAGACTATTTTCTCTAAAAGAAGAAACAAGACCTCATGGTTGCAGAGGACATTTTAGTGGACGATGTTCTCACAAGTACGCATGTAGATTAACTCAAGTGATCAAGGGCACAATCTGTTGGCCATCAGAGATTCTTAGGGTTTAATCAATTATGCCATTACTTATTGTCAATAATTCTGTTATTAATGAGTACCATTTTTTTTAAATAAGGAATTTTATATTAGGAAGCTAAGTCTATTTAAGGATTCTAGAGTGAGCTTTATCCTGAGGTTTATCTTGAGGATGAGGTTTATCTTTAGGGTAATGTTTCCAGCAATGCAATTTTTATCTGCTGGTTATAATTTTGTTACAAATTTAAATATAAGTAAAGTCCTCATAGGAAAATATGAAAACAACGACAGTTTTGAACATATTCTCTATCGTTACGCTGTGGGCTCGTATCCCACAATTAGGTAAATGGGCTGTTGGGGCAAATTTCTTGTGCTTGGGTATCGAGTGGAAAAGTCAGATGGATTGTAGTAGAACTGTTGTTGAGACTCAGAATGTGTCATCATTTGAGTTTTTTTGCACAGCATTTTCCCGTGATGAAAGATTTGCATTCATTGAAAGCATATATTGTTGGAGTGATAAATGTGTGGATAGAAATAGTGAGGCAGGGGAATGCATCTTGGTGGGAATTATTTGCTTGTAGGTATATTACAGGCAGCTCAAGACGTTTCTTTGAAGTGGTATAGAAAGGATGTATCATGCATAGATGGCAGCTTGAGAGTGATAATCATCTCACACATGGAGTATATTGAAAGAGTTGATTTTCTTCCAGACTTTTATGCTCATCTGTATCCCTATATATGTCATGTAGAAAGAATGCGATCCTGACAGAAAGTTACTTTTCTGATTTATTATCTTGATGTGATAAAATATTTGAGACTGCAATAGATAGGTTGTTATTCCGTCGCTATATTTCACATACTATTAAGTTATGGAATGGCGTTTCTCTGGAGTTCATTTGCTAATGTTTGCAGGCAAATTGTCCTTGACATTCTGACATTTTCATTGCTCATCTACTGTTTCATTCTATTGTAGTTTGTATTTTAGGGAATGTTACAGCTGTGCGTTAGTATTTACTATTGTGCACCCTAATAGGTCAGTTAAATCTTTCTGTAGGTAATGGTTTCAGACGATGAGCAAGATGCATTGTCAACAGATCCAGATGAGCTTATTGATTCTGATGACAGTGAAGGAATCAGTGGGGATGAAGAAGATATTTTCAGAAGCCTTCTTGCCAGGGCAGGTTTTCATCTTACATATGGTGATAATCCAACTCTTTTATTGGACCCATCGCAGCTGCAAGTTACATTAAGAGAAAAGTTGTTGATGGATGCCGGTGCAATTGCAGCCTTTTTGACTGGTCTTCGGGTTTATTTAGATGATCCAGCCAAAGTGAAGCGGCTTTTGCTTCCAACAAAGGTTTCATCTGCTTCTGGTGGGAGTAAAAGTGGTAGTAAAGGAGAAAACTCATCTCCTAGTCTTATGAACTTGTTAATGGGTGTGAAGGTATTGCAACAGGCTATTGTTGATCTACTTTTAGATATAATGGTAGAATGCTGTCAGCCATCTGAAGGAAAGAAGAACAATGATACTTCTGACCAAGGGTCAAAAGATATTTTGGATGCCAATGGAAATTCTATTTGTAGAACTACTTCTTTGGTGCGAGAAGTAGACCTACAATACCCTTCACCAGTAAACAATGCCAACCAAATGCTAAAGGTGTGCAGTTTTCAATTGTACTGCATAAATACTGTTGCCTTTTATAAGAGAGTTCTTTCATGAATGATAGATTCAGTCATATATGGTATTTAATGCAACCTGGTTTTAGTTATTGAACCAATATACTTTGCTACTTGATATTTTAATTTTCCACTGTAATATGCTTACACATTTGCATGTTTTATAGC
The DNA here is from genome assembly GCA_034641835.2 of Pinus albicaulis. Classification (NCBI taxonomy): domain Eukaryota; kingdom Viridiplantae; phylum Streptophyta; class Pinopsida; order Pinales; family Pinaceae; genus Pinus; species Pinus albicaulis. The sequence continues at coordinate 369,840,687 of CM076575.1, forward strand.
CTAAATGTCCAGAGCAGTCTGATGAGCTTCTAAGACTGATTGTCAATTCTCTGAGGGCACTGGATGGTGCTGTGCCACAAGGCTGTTTAGAACCTCGGCGGAGACCAGAATCAGCGCAGAAGATTGCTTTTGTCTTGGAGAGGTCTCCTAAACATTTGCAGCCAGATTTGATTTCACTAGTGCCAAAGCTTGTGGATGCATCTGAGCATTCGCTGGCTGCATATGCATTGTTGACCCAACTCCACAAAACTGATGCAGAACCAGCTTTATGGCTACCTGTATGATTGATCTATGAACTTATGTACTTTTCTATTAAATCTATATTTGCATACAATCTACTTCTTGAAAATATGTCCTTCAATGAATATTCTACCACTTTATGTTTTTTAATTTGACAGATGCAGTTCATTTGTTGTTGCAGGTACTTGGTGCACTCAGTCAGCTGGAGATTGGCAATGAGGTGTGGGAACAAGTATTGCGCGAAGCGCTTGGAATGCTGTCGGTTTACAATGACGAGCCTCTTACTGCAGTTATAAGTACTATTTTCAAGGCTGCATCTGAGTGTCAACAAGTACCTCAAGCGGTAATCCCCCGAAGGGGCTCTTAATGGTTCAAGGTTAAGGGTTTCTGATAGATAAAATTCAAAAAATTATGTCAATGTTGCTGCACACATAAGATTTGAACCTCAGGACTAAATGTCACGTATTTAATATTTTGCAGGCAGGAGCTGTCCGTGGCAGACTGAAGAAGTTAGGAGCTGGTGTATCTCCTCGGGTTCTAGATAGTCTAAGGAACATAGTTGCTAGTCAGGCTGATGTCGCTGAAGCTCTGTTGAGAGACATTGATTCTGATGGTGAAAAAGGTGAAAACGATTTCACAGAGCCCACATCAATTGATGTGGTTGTTGATAAGGAGAGTATAGGTGCTGCAAGAAAGTTACAGTTGACAGCAGAGCAGGTGGCAACTGCTTGCTGGCGTCTTGCAGATGTGTACATTCTTGTACAGTTATTATCTGTACCTTCTTTTAGAGTAGAAACACAACGTGTGTTTGAGAGAGCTATTGCTCGAGGAGCACTTGGGGAAAGATCAATAGCAATGTTCCTGGAAAGACGACACTCACAGAGGCCAATTATAGATTTCAGATGCAATGTTTCAGACAATCAGAGTTCACAGGCCTCTATTACAGAGACATCTGGTCAGCCCTCACCTGAAGACGATGAGGACTTCCCTGCTGTGCTTGGACTTGCTGAAGCGTTAATGCTCAGTAGGAACACTCGGGTGAGAGAATTTGTGAGTACTTTGTATGCAGTAATGTTTAAAGTATATAAAAATGAGGGTTATCGGGAAAGGATGTTGAGGGGACTTGTTGAGCATGCAAACAGAAACAAAAATGGTCATCATGAAATGGATCTTGGCATGGATATTCTTGCATTCCTTGTACGAGAAGAGGAAGGAACTGCAAGACCTGTATTAAGCATGATGCATGAGGCAGCTCAACTGGCCAATGTTGATCGATCGGCTCTGTGGCAGCAGTTGCGTGCGAGTGAAGAAGAAATCATTCGAGCTCGTGAAGACAGACAAGATGAAATTGCTAATCTTAGTAAAGAAAATGTGCTTCTATCCCAAAAGTTAGCTGATGCTGCAACGACACAAGCACATCTCAAGGTATTCATCTGCAAGAATTCAATATCTTCAAACTAGAACCATCAATGGATTTTTGTGTGTACATTTTAAACTAAAATTTGTTGAAAATTTTCTGATTCTTTTGGTACTTCAGGCTGAAATGAAAGCTGAACTGGAAAAATTTTCACGGGAGAAGAAGGATCTTTCAGAACACTTTCAAGAAGCAGAAAATCAACTAGAGTGGATTCGTTCAGAGCGAGCTGAAGAAATTGCTAAGCTAACTGCTGATAGGAAGGTCCTTCAGGATCATCTGCGTGATGCAGAGACACAGCTTACCCAATTGAAGACTCGTAAACGTGATGAATTAAAGGTATTTTACTATTTTATGGTCTGATGGATAATTTAACCAAATCCTAGTAAATGGATTTTGCAGTATTTGTTTGGATCTTCAATGTCTTATAAGATATATACTTTGATCTTATATATAGTGATTTTTATCCGAGTCTGTAGTTCCAGGCATTAAGTGATTGAAAATCTTGTTCAGTTCTGATTGACTAATTTGTTTTATGAAGCTTGATTAACTGTATATTTTATTAGTAGTTTCTATTGGACTGTACTAGTGAAAGTTGTTAATTTTTGCCTGCAATTTGAGTTGGTAGTAAAGTCTATTTGTCTGCTGACTATCTTTAGTTTTAAAATAGATAATGCTGGTTAATATTTCATCTACTTATAAGTTATCATCATAACTGCATCATGATATCAGTCTAAAGAGGGAAAAACAGGATAAATTCTTGATGGACAACAGATCTCTTATAATTTGATTAATCTTTGGAGAAAATGAGGTTGTGCATTGACAGTATGATGCTAGGGTTAAGCTGCTCTAAATAGTGATCTGTTTTTTTATATTTTGAAGAGAGGAGGAAGGGCATTGATTGTTCCTGTGATGGGATAGTGCAGGAGGAACTCCTGGTTTCCATATTTTGGAAGCATTTATTGGGACATTTATGCACTGAAAAATGGCCATTATTCAAAGCAGTGTTTTGAAAATCGCAATTTTTTCGGAAGGCCGATTTAATCGGCGATTTTTTGGAAAAAATCGTGATTTTTTTGGTAAAAATCGTGGGCCCATCAAACAACAACCCAATAAGTTCAAAAATCGTTTTTTTTTTGGTCATTTTTGCAGACAAAGGGCAAGAAAGAGAGCTAAGGAGGAGGAGAAGTCATCTTGAGAGGACACAATCCGCCTAATGAACGGCTCAGATTGACTAGAAGTTACTATACTTTTACAAGGCAATTTTACATCTGTTTTTAGCTTCGGGGGCGCTACTCATCTGGAACTTGATGTTCCATTGGGCTCTACTCATCACCTACAATGACATGTGATTGAGATTGAAGCGAAGTGGGAAGTGATAAGCTTAATAATGACCCGTAGTTAATGCTTGGAATGGGTTTTTATGTTAGCTTGGTTTGGATCAGGGAGCTTCTTACATGTTTTTCCTACGTAATTTTTGTGGGGCTAACCGTGCTACAATAATGGAAGGACTTGGATCTCCTTGGTCTTCACAAGCTATAGAAAGGACAATTAGTTAATTATGCACATTGTAACTTTTTAACTGTTTTACACAACAACCACAAGATACATAGAGGGATTTCAAGATAGAGTATTAGAGTTGGAGAAAACTCTTGGGGAATAAGGCTTTAGATTTACCAATGATGGAAAGTAACAACATAACTAAGAATTATAAAGATGTGGAGGCTCAATCTAGAGAGATTTGCAGAACCAATTTAAAATAAAACCCTTTGTAACAGGGATTTCAATATTGTGTGACCAAAGTCAACCACACTAGTAGGGGGTGCACAAATGATAAATGATAATTTAAAGGGGTTTTTACACTACCAGGCAAGTTTATTATGAAAAAATAAGGCTGTACAAGGATGAAAGAGTCATTTATTGTGCTCCTTGAAGAGTCTTCTAAGCTTGATGTGGTGTTGGCGGCATTGGAGGAGGTTGGAAAGCTTTAGGTAATCTTGCATAAGGGCCAAGCAAAGAATGCCTTCTTTTATCCTATAATGGTTAGACCCTAGATATTGCTTACTTGCAATAGTAGAAACCAATCTACTTGATGATTCAATGAAATAAATGTATGCAATTAGCCTAAATCAACATGAGTAGATGGGGGGAAAGAAGGGAGATTCTCTTATTAACAAGAAGAAAATATTACAATGAGATTTAGCTTACATATGGTGAGGTGGCTGCAAATTTCTTTTGTTTGGGCCTTGGGTTTCTTTCTTATGGCCCGCTTAGTGTGAAAATTCTACTGTAGTATCATGGTTTACTTCTACTCGATTAAATTATCCAAGTTATCCTCAGAAATACCGAAGTAAACACAACTAGCAACCTACACATGCAGATCATTTATTGAATATTATGCTCATTCAAACAAAGTGACACATTGATTTTTGGACATTAGTCCCCGGAAAAACCCAAAGCGGGAAAATCGGTGCAGCAGATATGAGGGTTTATTATTATTAAGTAGATTTTGAGTGCAACAAATTTGGTTCACCCGACAGACAAAAATATAGATTTACAGCTAACCTACTATTCTGAGACCAAAATTTTGACTGATCCACGCCCTCAAACGAGATTTACAAGACTCAGCTCGGATCTGGCCCTAGAAACCCTTGCGCTGCCCCTGAAGCCCCAGCGTCAGTCTTGCTCGGCTTTGCGTGCCTCTGCGCTGCTCAGAGAGTGAATGCGTAACCCTAGAGTGGGTGATGTAGTCCTTACGTTGTCTCTGGAGGCCTCTGCGTACCTTTGAAGCCCTCTAAAGCTGCAGCGCTACCCCTTCTTGGGCCTGCGTAGCGGCTGAAGTCTCTGAGTTGTGCAGCTGTTGCTGTTGCCCTTGCTCCTTTGCGCTATCCTTGAAAGTTGCTCCTCTGTCTCATGCTGACTCTTGGCTCTGGGATCACATCATCCCCTCAGCCAATAGTACCCCTCGCTGCACAAAACTCCTTTGGAAATTCTTAGCAATCCATACCCAAGAATTCTAGATCAGTCTCTCATTATGTGTCTCCAACTGACCCTCAAGCCCTTCTCTTATACTTTTTCATTGATCTCATCAACAGCCGAGATTAAAACACTTATCAACGACTGAGACTAAAAGACTGCTTGATCCGCGTCATTTAGAACATTTCAGCACATGTGTTAATTAATTCACTTTAATTATTTAATTTTCCTAAGTTTAGACTTAGGAAATACATTAAAATAATTAATTATTTGAATAACTTGAACACCAGCTGAAATTTCTCCAAACACTTTCTAGGTTTTGGAGTTCAAGTGTGTCTTAGCCCCTCCACAAAATTTCAGGGCTAGATCACACCCGATGCTACCCCAGCTACACAAAATCTCAACACTTCCTCTTAGCACGGAGTTTGCTCTAGCAATACATCCACACCATGTACTGCAAAATCTTGGAATTGGTTTATGTGTTGCTGATGGTTGGCATGTTGCCCTCCATCCACTTCACTGTTGCTCTCTGTACTGCTGCCCATGTCACTGCCACTGACATTGCCACATCTGTACTGCAGCTCCCTCCCAACTTGCTGCGTCATGCTGCCCATAGCACTGCAACTGCTAATTGCTGCACTGCAACTCAGTTACCGAGAAGTAAGCAACTGAAGGATTCCTGCCTAATCGTTGACAAATAAGTCAGGCTGCCTCCCATCACTGTAGCTCCCTTGGTTGTTGATTTACACTGTCCCCCTGAAGCCATTGCGTTGCTGCAACACTGCACTGTGTGAGCTCAGCCTCTCCGCGCTGCTGAAGTCCCATCAGCCTCTGCGTTGCTACCTCCACGTTGCTCCCTCTTCAACTCTTCAGCTCTCCCCTTTGCTTCATTGTGACCTTCTGCAACCATCTCCTGACTCATCCCGCTATTGTCTTAAGGCTCCCGTAGCTTGTATGTGATCCAAGAGTAGGGCCGACTCAAGGATCCTGCCACTCTCGTCTGTAGATGCTCTACAGATCCATGTCACCCCACCTCTTCTCTTGAGGCACATGAGCACTCATGGCTGCATCATCATTAGAGCCATCATCCTTTGCTGCTGCAGCCTTGGATTCAGAAGATCCTTTGTCCTCCTTCTTAGGACAAGTGTTGGCGAAGTGTCCAAGATCGCCACAGTTCCCTTACGTAGGTCCCTCTTCTTCTTCCCTCGTTGCTTCCTTTCCTTTGATGCAAGGGTTGCATTCTCCTCCTCTTCTTTCTTCACTCTGGCTGATCTGCTTCCGTTGCTTTGCCTCTTCGTGATTCTCTTGATTTCCTCCTGACATAGGATTGCCCACATGTTTGCCCATGATGGTAACGCTGCCCTGCCCATAATGCTCTGCACAAACGTTTCCCATTCTTCCAAGACTGCATTTAGGAGAGTCCTCACTAGGAGCCCCTCATCCGGATTTGCACCCATGGCAATTAGTTGATCCTGGATGGTCTGAAGTCTGAAGAGGAATGGATCTATCTCCTCACCCTTCATCATCTGGAACCAATGTTTTAAAAAACGGAATCGGTCAGCTACCAGGCCGAGGTAATGACTCGGTAATGACTCGGAATCGGTAATGACTTGGTCGACCAGGTTTCAATGACTCGGTTTTTGTAAAAAATACATTAAATATTATTTTTTTTGTACAAAAACATAAATTTAAAGATTTTTATTCATGTTTCCAAACACATAGCATTACAATATAGACAAAAGACAACATATGATCAAAGTAGGCTCATGAATATATCCATTATAACTTGGCACCGATATAACTATTGTGACCTTGAAGACTGACAGTAGTTATGATAATTAACACAGTGAGGCTGAGATAATAAAATTACATAACAGTGATCCTGGTGACTAGTGTTTTCAATATGTGGCAGCATATCTGAATGTACCTTCAGCATGGTAGTAACCACAAGGTGTCCTAAGTTCTAACTATAACATTAATGCCCATAATTTAGAATTGTTTTTTGAACAAGAAGTTTGTGGAGCTAGGGTTTGGAAGGTTGTAAATATTGTATGATTTTTTGGGGATGCATAATAGAGATGAGATACTATGACTTAGCTTAGCAATGATAAACAATGACTCATGGCATATGGCAATACTCTTGTTTGGCAGTATGACAATGAATGGAAGTAACCTACAGTATAACAGCAACCTGGGAAACGCTCCCTGGTTTAGCAGCAGTAATAAACAGTGGCATAACTGTGTTTTGTTGACATTCAAAAGGGAACAGTGATATTGCTGAAGCCCTGATGACTGGTATGAAATCTTGATGTGTCTTGTAACAATAGTTGTGGAAATGTTTGTAGAAGCATAGGCCTATTGAACTGTGAAGCTTTTACAACCTTGAAACAGTGATTGTGTGAACTTATGACAGCAAGTGGCATTTGTGTGGGAGTAAGAGATGTAAGACAAAGGGTTGACATACTGGTGACCCTAACATAGTGAGTGGCCTGAGATAACAGGGACATAAATATACATAAGCATGATCTTGATGATCTATGATTCTGATATAACAACTACGGTGACCTATTACATTGTGCCAAAACCCCACCTACAGCCGACATCTGTGACTTGCGTACTGTGACAGAGGGACTGAGAGGAAGTGATCTACAAGACAGTGAGACTGTGGCTTGATATCTCTTGTAGAGACATGTGGGAGCAAATGAGACAGCAGCAGTGAACAACAAATATTCCAAATACAGTATGCCAATTCCCTTGTTCATTAATGACAGCCTAAAAAAACCCTAACAGCGAATTAAAATCGAGTTTCAAGTCCGCAAAACCGGGTTTTTTGGGCCCACCGGCCGGCTGTCATGACTCGGCCTGGTTGACTTGGGCTCGGCCTGGTTGACCGGCTTGTTACCGAGCCGGCCGAGTCATTACAAAAACCGGCCGGCTAGGTAACAAGCCGGCCAACCTGGCTGGTTTTCTGCCTGGTCGGACCGGCTGGCCTAATGGCTTGGTCGACCAGGCCTGGTCAGACTTGAGCCGGCCGTTTTTTAAAACAGAGTCTGGAACAACCACATATGATTCTCTAGAAGCATCCTTCGTTGGATAGAGCCTCCCTGATACATCGTGTCCAAGGCTACCCACATCTCATTTGTCGTATTCTTTTCGGCAATATGAGGCACGACATGGTCTTTGACTCCGTCCATGATCAAACGCTTAGTTCGCACTTGATTTTATTCGTACTTCTTTAAAGGATCTGCATCGGTTGGTACAAAATTTTTTCTACATGATCCTTGAGGCCATACTCATCCAGAACTGACAAGATTCTGGCCCTCTAGATAACAAAGTTGGACATGCTGTCCAACCTATCCTGATCTCTCAGTCCATATCGCGCCATCTGCTCAGATCTGTCAGAACAAATACTCCTCTTTCTGTTGCAATACTCAACAGAAAATGCTGAATCTGGGTTTCTTGGTGATTAGAAACCCTTTATAGTAACTGCTCCCTCTGACAACTGGTTTCCGTCCTCGAAATCTTCACCCAAACTCAATCGGACAATACTCTCCGATCACCCTCCTGATCGAATCTCAGATTTGTTTGGCTCAGATCTGCAGAGTGACTGTCTTCCTCCCGCTCTTTGTTGACTTAGCTAGGCACAATTATGCACCAGCAGAATCTCCACCACACCAACATTGCTGAAGATCTAAAGCACTGCTTCTGGATCTTGGCAGGACTTCTCTGCAACAGGAAGAATGACTGGACTGCGTCTCACTGACTGGCCCAACGTAGCCTCAACGCTGCTCAGAAGTGGATTGCGTAACTCCAGACTGGGTGACGTAGTCCTTACGCTGGCCTGGGAAGGCTCTGCGTAAGCCTGATGGCCTTTTGTAGCTACAACGCTGCCCCATCTTGGGGCTGCGTCCTCCTGTTGCCAAGCTACCCCTTTTGGATCTGCTGTTGTCCTGCAGAAAAATATTCTTCAGCTGATTTGCCGGAGATTCAGCTTGATCTGCTATCGCTCTGAAACCATGTGAAAATTCTACTGTAGTATCATGGTTTACTTCTCCTACTTGATTAAATTATACAAGTTATCTTCAGAAATAAGATTCAGAAAATACTGAAGTAAACACAACTAACAACCTACACATGCAGATCATTAACTGAATATTACGCTCATTCAAACAAAGTGACACACTGATTTTTGGACATAAGTCCTCGGGAAAACCCAAAGCGGGAAAATCGGTGCAACAGATATCAGGGTTTATTATTATTAAGTAGATTCCGAGTACAACAAATCTGGGCACCAAATGTGGTTCACTCGATAGAGAAAAATATAGATTTGCAGTTAACATGCTATTTTGAGACCAAAATTTTGACTGTTCCACACCCTCAAATAGGATTTACAAAACTCAGCTCGGATTTGGCCCTAGAAACCCTAGCGCTACCCCTGAAGCCCTAGAATTAGCTCTGCTAGGCTCTGCGTGCCTTTGCGTTGCTCAGAGAGGGACTGCGTAACCCCAGAGTGGGTGATGCAGTGCTTATGCTACCTTTGGAGGCCTTTGCGTAACTTTGAAGCCCTCTGAAGTTGCAGCGCTGCCCCTTCCTGGGCCTGCGTAGTGGATGAGGCCTTTGCGCTGCGCAGCTGTCGCTGCTGCCCTTGCTCCTCTGAGCTGTCCTTGAAAGTTTCTCCTCTGCCTCTTGCTGGCTCTTGGCTCCGGGATCAGATCACCACCCCTCGCTGCATAAAACTCCTCCGGAAATTCTTAGCAAACCCTACCCTAGAATTCCAGATTAGTCTCTCAGTGCTGCCTCTGTGTGTGTCTCCAACTAACCCTCAAGTTTTTCTCTTATACTTTTTCATTGATCTCATCTACGACCGAGATTAAAACACTTATCAACGACTGAGATTAAAAGACTGCTTGATTCACGTCATTTAGAACATTTCAGCACGTGTTAATTAATTCACTTTAATTATTTAATTTTCCTAAGTTTAGACTTAGGAAATACATTAAAATAATTAATTATTTGAATAACTTGAACACCAGCTGAAATTTCTCCAAACGCTTTCTGGGTTTTGGAGTTCAAGTGTATCTTGGCCCCTCCACAAAATTTCAGGGCTAGAGCACACTCGATGCTACCCCAACTACACAAAATCTCAACACTTAGTTCATTGTACTTGTCGATTCTTTAATATCATTGTACTTGTCAATTCTTTAATATCTATCTCTCAAAGTTCAAGAAGTAATTTAGGCAGCCTTAGTTGAAATTCACTAGCATAAGTTTCAGGTGAAATTGTCCAAAGATTCTTTCCAATTTGTAAAGGATGCCTTCTTATAGGAATTTGTGGTTTGGATGCTCCTTCATTGTTCGAAAGTCATTGTATCAATGATGGCTTGCTTCTTGATCAAACTTGATCCTATCTAACTACACAACTACTACAATCTAACTCCACAACTTATGAAATAAAATCCATGCGTGCAACATAACAAAGGAATATTGCAATGTTTATGAAGTTTTGACAACATTTACAATTTCTCCATACTATGTAGACCACATGTGAATGCATTCCAAAGATAACATTATTCAGTACATGGTGACCAAGTTTAGCGTTAAGACCCTTAACCCTTGAGAGCTTACATTTCCAATGGAATAGAATTTAGTAATGAGCGACAAAATTACATCATACAAAATGAGCATCTATTAGGCCATCTTCATGTACATGCCAGAGGGAATTAGAGGAAATGCTTGCAGTGTGCCATTTCCCACTTTAATTAGGCTACCTTCGAAGAGACAACTGTAGATGGTTGAACTTCTTGTAATTCTTGTATTAGCAATTGTAGATGGTTGAACCTGTTGTAATACTTGTATGGCCTGCTTTAACCCATAAAGGTCTTTCTTCAATCTGCATACCAAATGTTCCGTCGTTGGAACTTGAAACCCCTACAATTGGTACATGTATACTTTCTCTGTTAGAGCACCACTGATGAAGGCATCTTCACATCCATTTGTTGTAGTTTCCAACCAAGCTGTGTTGCCATGACTAGAAAAAAGTAGATTGGTCCCATTTTAGTGTTGTTCTAACCTTACTTTATGATTGCCAAGTGCCCCATTTACCTTTTGTTTGAATTTATATACCCATTTGCGGTTAGTGGGCTTCATCCATGGAGATAGCTCTATGAGAGCCCATGTTTAATTCTTCATGAAAGTTTCATGTTTGGCTTCCATAGCTTCTTCATAAGCTTGAGGGTGAAAAGATGCCTCACCTCTTTTTGGTCTACCTTCAGTCATACTAGGTAGCTCATCCTAATGAAAATCATTATTATAATTCATTGTAGTAGATGCTTTATCTCTTTTTGGTCTTCTTTTCTGGCTCATATAAGGTATAGCTCATCCTATTGAGTGTCATTATAGGTGTTGTTCGACCATTTTGATCTTTTCTTTCTCTTCTGCTGCTGCAAAACAATGTTGGTTTGTTTGCTGATTTGAGCTATTCTAGCATCCTCTTGGATAGAAAATCATGGGAGTTGATTCACATCACTTGCTGATTTTTTCCTGTCAATTGAATTTATTTTTTTGACTATATTCTCTTTAGTTTTAACAACTTAAAGATTTGACTTTAGATCGAATTTCTGCTTGAACAGTTTTGTACTTTCACCAACTACCACGTGACGACTCACAACTAAGACACGCTATGTTAAGTCTTAACAAGAACCAATTTATAAGCTTTATGGTTGTTACCATACCCTCCCTTCATCATTTTGCATTCAAGTTTGGCTCATTTTTCTTTAGGAACCAATGCATATACCACTGAACCGATAACTTTGAGATGAGTTACTTGAGGTATTCATTAAGATCATGCTTGCATTGGAATCTTCTTTTGTACCACTTTTGGTGGAGAACAATGTTGATTTTTGTAGCATTGGACAGGTGTTCTAGTCTCAATTTTGGTCAAAGAGACTAAGGAGTACAAGATCTCTAGAACCCAGAAACAGTTTTAGGAGAAAACATCTAGAGATGGCTTAATTAAGTTAATTAATCTGTAACTAAATTTTTCCCAAGTCTAACTTATGGAAAATGACAAATTAACAAGACTTAATTAAGAAAGGTGAGATTTCTCGAAAAATTCACACGGATCAACTCAGAAATGAACTTAACTGTTGATGAGGATTTAATCATGGTCGTTGGTGATCCAACGAGAGAATATAAGAGGAGGTTGATGGGGTTGGAGCTAAATACATTTGAGATTGAATTCCTTGGTAGAGATCTAGCTTCCCAGTTGCAGTGATTCAGCAGAGGAGAGTTCGAGCCAGAGAGGGGAAGCAAAGACAGTTAGGGGCAGAGACAACAAGTCCGAATGAAGTTTCCAGTTTCGGAGAGTCGGGAGAGGAGGCCGAGTTATTTCTCTAGGAGGCTGCGTAGTAGCTTCAAGAAGGCAGTTCAATTTGGCTGAGCAAGAGGGGGATTCAATTGCCATAGCCCGAAATAATTTTCCAGACGGTTGAAGAATTCTTTCCAGAGCAGCAGCAGTCAGTGAGAGGCAAATTTATGGTAGATTCGGGTAGTGCGTGTGAGTGGCTGCACAAGGCTTGTGCAAAAGCTACACATAGGGGTCCGATTTAGCCAGTTCGAGTGGCCATACTAAGCCAACATTGCTTGTAAAGGAGGGTAAATTTCCCTCGGTGATTTTGCCAATATTTCTCTCAGACAGGATCGCTAGTTTGGCTTCCATTTCATTTTACTGAGAATTTCACTACTGCATAAATAATAAAACCCTCAACTGCTGCATCGATTTTCCTGCATTTGGTTTTGTTGGGGACAATTGCCCAAAAATAACTGTCATATTTTTATGTGTGTGCTCTATTAGTTTCTAACATTTTATTTCCTGCAACGTTTTTATGGTGAAAATTGCAGTTATCATTTTATTCATTATTTGCCGTAGCAAATAAACCACACTTTATTTTTAATCAGGTAGAAGAATAATTTCTTGTTGCTGGAATAGATTAAAAATTTCACATGGTATCAGAGCTAGTTTGATAGATCAATGGCTCAGATACGAAGAGGGAGAAATTTTCAATTTAGAGGGAGCAATAACACAGTTTATCCAGATTTGTGCAGAGCCATCTAGGCAGTTTGAACTGTTGGGCAAAGGGGTCAATTATCCAGTGTAGGTGGCAGGGAAATTCACGGAGCTCAGTAGCAGTTCTAGTAGGCAGTGGTGAAATCGGGAAGCAGTTCCATTGAAGCAGATCAATGAATTTGCAGGGCAAATTTGGGCGCAATTGATTAGCAACAATTTTTGCAGTAATAGAATTAGTGCTGGGTAGAAGATAAATTGCACGCACTGAGGGATTTTTCTCACAACGTTTCTTGTTTTAGTTTTGAAAATCTAAATTTTCAAGTTACAGAGGCATAACCAACAGGTAGGACTGCACATTCCAGAAGGGGTTGCGATTTGCAGAGCAGGTATCCATGCAGGAGAAGAGGAGATTCCTGTTTATTTTCCCAGTTGTGAGCTTTGCAGAAAATGGCCTTAGCAGGACTTTGTGCTCAAGACAGGTTCGCTGGTGCGTCAAACTATTGTATCTGAAAGGCTAGGATGGATTTTCTGGTGGATGAGTTTGGTCTGAAGACGTACGCAGAAAGAGCTATAGATGTACCTACAAATCGGCAACAACTAGAGAACTAAAATAAGGAGATGGCCAAGGCGAAGCAGTTGATCCTTGATGGAGTTCGGGATCATATAGTCTCACACTTAGCAGCCAAGAATATGGCCAAAGAAATGTGGGATGCTCTCGCAACACTATACCAAAATCCTTCCGAGAATTGGAAGCTGTTCTTGAAGGAGAAGTTGAGAACCACCAAGATGTAGAAGGAAGAAGGAGTTTTTCTATACCTTACTAGGATTTAGGACATTCGGAATGAGCTTTCCGTCATTGGAGAGATGCCATAAGAAGCTGAACTTGTGTGTGTAACCATTAATGGTTTCACCGTGGAGTGGGCTACTTTCGTCCAGGGCATCACTAGGCGAGATCAACTACTTGGATAGGATTGATTGTGGGAAGATTTCACGCAGGAAGAGATGCGACTTGCTCTAGTAAAGAGTAGTCTCGGTGGAAGCAACAGAGGATCAAAGAGTGTGAAGGAAGAGGAGAATGTAGCCCTTGCAACAAAGGGAAAAGCAAAGAAAGGTCCCAGTCAGGGACAAGGCTCACATGGAGGAGAAAAGAAGAAGGATTTGTCGAAGATCAAGTGCATCAAGTGTGGTGAGTTTGGTCACTAAAACACTCAGTGTCCTCAGAAAAAGAAGGACAAGAAGGAGAAGCAGGAGCAGACAATAACTTCGACAAAGATTGACCAGTTGTCCTCCAGGTGGGAGGAAGATTTTGCTTTGTATGCAACTATACCTCCAGGAGAGAGGTGGGGAGACATTGAGCTCTGGACTCTGGAGTTGCCCAGAGCTGGGCAAGATCCCTTGAGGGTAGCATTGGACAAGTGTTTAACATTAGGCAGGTGTTTCCTCATGGATCAATACCCTTTCTACGGGGTCCCACATTATTCAATAATAGTTGGACCATGTCTGATGGCACAGTCAGTTCTTGAGGACAGTTGCAGTACTAATGCAGACAGATGTTGAGGCAGTACTAGTTGCAAACAGATGCTGAGGAGTATAGTGCAATTGCAGTGCAGACAAACTCAATGGACAGTGCAGAGACTGATAAGTGGTCAGTGACTTAATAGACAGTTGCAGTCCATAGATATAGTTGATTTAGAATATTTGTTCTTAGTTGCAGTAGTTGCAACAACAACAACAACATGAGATCAGTTGCAGCGTAGTGGCAGAGTTGGAAACAATGCAGGGTGTATAGTGTAGTGTCAACAATGACGCAGAACACTGTGTATGGGAGATGGTGTTCCAAGATAGAGAGAACACCTTCCTCGCTAAGAGGGATTGTTTATTTTTGTAGCATCAGACAAGTGTTCTAGTCTCGACTTTGGTCAGAGAGACTTAGGAACACATGATCTCCAAAACCCAGAAAAAGTTTTAGGAGAAAACACCTAGAGATGGCTTAATTAAGTTAATTAATCAGTAATTAAATTTTTCCTAAGTCTAGCTCAGGGAAAATGATTAATTAATAGGAATTAATTAAGAAAGGTGAGATTTCTCTAGAAACTCACACGGATCAACTAAAAAATGATCTTTAGCCATTGACGAGGATTTAATCATGGCCGTTGGTGAGCCAATGAGAGATTATAAGAGGAGGTCGATGGGGTTGGAGCTAAAAACACTTGAGGTCGAATTCCTTGGCAGAGATCAAGCTTCCCAGTTGCAGTGATTCAACAGAGTAGAGTTTGAGCCAAAGAGGGGAAGCAGAGACAGTGAGTCCAGAGGAAGTTTTCTGGTTCCGGAGAGGTAGGAGAGGTGTAATGTCCCTTCCTAATTATTTTCCTAAAGTTAGAGGAACATTTTTGGCAATTTTGATTAATTATAGCCTAAGGTAGTTTTGGTGAAGGGAACTTAGGAAAAGTGTGTTGATTTGCATGTTAGTGGAATGTGGGGGCCACTCACCCACAAATAATACACACTCAAGGAAGGGAATTCGACTTCCCTAAGGTGAAGTCGAATTTAGATTGGGAAGGAATCCCTCGATCTCCCAATTTCACAAACAATTGGGAAGACAGATTGATGTGTGTACTTCTTTCATCTAATGCTGGTTAGGGATAGAGTTTTTCTCCAACGTACACCTAGCCATCTCTAGAATAGTATGATTTTATCTCTCTATTACCTCATTTCCCTGTGGAGTGTATAATGTGGTATATTTCATTGGAATGTCTTATTGAGTACATTAATCAAGAAAGCTCTTTGTGCAAAATTCTTCACTATTATTAGATTAGAGGACTTAGATGCTTTTTTGAGATTGGTTTTCTACCAATGCCTTGAACTTGTTGAACTCATTAGACACATTTGATTTGAACTTCAAAAAGTACTTCGACATCTTCTTTGGAAGTCATCTACAAAAAGCTAAAAATACTTGGCACCAAAGGATGATGTTAGTCTTCACAGGCCCACAAATATCACTTGGATCGACTAAAGAACTTCCTTAGCTCTCCAAGCTTGCCCTTCTTCAAAGTGAATTCTGTGTCACTTACTAGCCTGGCATGCTCCACAAATTTCTTGTTGATTTTGTATTTCTAGTGTTGAGAAATCTAAAGGAATTCAATTAAGATGATTTCTCTTCAACTAGATAACTGCTTGTGATGTATTTTTTAATGTTCTTACATATTAGCTTCGTCTATTTCTTATTATGTTGTTCTTATTATAAAACAACTACCAAAACAAGAAGATCAACAAAACACAAGAACACAGGATATACGCTGCAAGCTAGGGCCAAAACCTCTCCACTTGAGAGGAAAACTCGCAAATCTCTTCTCTTCTTATAGATTCTTCAAATGACGAATTCCAAGACCTCTAGACGAAGACCAATACCCTTCCGAGACAAAGTCTGACCTCCTTGATGATGTGCTTCTTCTGTCCAAGTCAAACCCAGTCAAATCTCTTCCAATTGCACAACATCAACCCCCAACTACAGAATTTCGGTCTCCACTGCAGGTTTGAAATTTTTGATCGTTGCAACAGTCAGTTTCTCCACATGTGTGAGCAATTTTAGGGATTCCAAGGCTTCTTTTGAGCTTGTAGGTGACCTAATAGACCTTCCTTCATCCTCTTTTTTGCAATTTCCTCAACTTTGATCTTGCAACAACGAAACCCTAGCTTGCCTTCTTTGCACGTGTGTGTGTGAGAGAGAGAGAGAGAGAGAACTCAATCCTTTGTCCTTTGTCCATCCTTCTTCGCTAGTCTTCTTCTGCTTCTCCTTTGCTTAGATGATGAGAAGATGAGTGTATGCCTATAGGAGGTCAAGTTCCCTCTTATATACAGGCTTCCAAGGAGGATGACATGCCCTAATGAGGCCGACTTCTTAGCTGCTAGGTCGACTTGGTCCTGGAGGGTATTTTGAGTCTTTTAAATACAAAAATAATTCTTTTTGCATGTTACAATGTGCCCAATGGGGTCTTCTTATATGACAATCTCTATTGACTTCTTGACCTTAGGAAAAACCCTAGAAGCACGCAATGGGTGGTTGACCTCTAAATAAAATAACCTTGAGCTTGAAACATGCGCTACAAAAATAACAATAAATTTTTTTCATTCATTTTACGATATACAAGAATCAATAGTACATTTCATATTTATGAAGACCTAACCTAGTTGCACATTTCAACACTCCCTCTTAACTAGGGAGGTATTCGTAAATTGTACTTGGACAATCTCAAACTGAAAATATCTCATAAGAAGAGTCGGATTGGTAAGCCCTCTCATAAGCTATCAGTTCAACTTATCTCTTTGCATCATACCAACCAACATTGTCACATAGCAAGGCCTTGACTAACAACTCTATCTCTCCAAAAGATCAAAGCACAATGCTCGCGAGACCAATGATTGATAGACACCATCATCATTGTTTCTCAAGGCACATACCCCACCCGAGTGTTCTCAGGGTATGTGTCCTTTTAGGACAATTCCTATCTTGGAATAACACATACTCAAGGAATTTCCTCTTCGACTATTATATTTTGGATGCCCTACCTCATCCTGAAAGAGTATCGGAAGCTAGATGCTTACCTAATCCTTCAATCTTTCTTCACAGAGTGAAGACAAGAATGATGTGTCTATCTCTCCCTCTCAGCTAGGGAGGATGTATCAACCAATCCAACCTTGTCTCTCAGATAAACAAGCTTCTTATTAGGAAGAGATTTTGTCAAAATTTAAGCTACCTGCTCATTGGTGGAGATATACTGTAGCTGCAACAGTCCATCTTGCACCAACTTTCATATGTAGTGATACTTGTTATTTATGTGCTTTGTCTTTCCATGGAACACTGGGTCTTCGGACAACCTTATACAACTGGTATTATCACAATGTATCACTGTAGGCTCCATCCGTCCTTCAAACAAGTCGGACAACAACTTCCTCAACCAGACGACTTCTTTGCTTACTTCACAGTCTGTAATGTATTCAACGTCAACACTACACAAAGCAATCGATTCTTGCTTTTTACTCATCCAGGATATCATGGAGGATCCCAAACTAAAACATCCTCCAATAGTGCTTCTCCTATCCATCTCACTGCTTCCCTAGTCAAAATCTATATATCCAATCATCATACTTCAAACAATAGTGGATTGTTCCTCGCAATTATCTCAGTATATGCTTGGCTTTTATTTAATGATCATGCTTGAGCTCTACTTGGAATCGACTGAGAATATTCACTGTGAAACAAATGTCTGGTCGAGTATTCACCAGGTACATCATCGAGACAAGCAATTGTCTATATCTAGTCGGATCCACAGGACTTGAATAACAATTTCTTAGCCTCTTCAAATTTGTGACCATAGGGGTTGTCATAGGTTTGCAATCTATCATGTCAAACCTTTTCAACATCTCAATTACATATTTCCCTTGACCTAAATATATCTCATCATATCCTTGCAAAACCTCCAACCCTAAATAATAGTGCATCAACCCTATATCCTTCATATCGAATTCTAATGGCAGTTGCTTCTTGCACTCTTGAATACAACCTTCCACACTTGTCATGAGAATATCATCCACATATAGATGAATGATTAACGGTTCATCCTTTACAACCTTGATATAAAGATTTAGATCAACAAAACTCTTCGAGAAGCCCAATCTTTGCAAATATGTGTCCATTCTGGCATACCAAACCCTTGGTTCTTTCTTAAGGCCATAGAGTGCCTTCTTCAACCTGCAGACATGAGTCTCTTTGTCTTTCACTTCAAATCCCAAGGGTTGTTCTATATAGAATTCATCATCGATAGTGCCATTTAGGAATGCTGTCTTCACATCCATTTGGTGGATGTTCCATCCCATTGATGTTGCCAAAGAGACCGACAAGCGTATCATTGTATAACTAGCTGTAGGTGCAAATGTCTCTTCATAATCGATGCCTTTTTGTTGGGAAAGACCCCTAGCCACAAACCTTTCCTTATATTAATCAATACTTCCATCCGCTGCATGTTTAATCTTGTGGAGCCACTTGGAAGTTACCATAGATTTGTCTTCAGGCCTAGGAATGATTTACCAAACTCCATTCCTCATTATTGATTGATATTCTTCATTCATAACATCTTTCCATTCTTGATGTTTGACAACATCTTCAAAGGTGGATGGTTAAACTTCGATTAACTTTGTCATATAGGCTGCATACCCTAAATATCTTTTTGGCTTCTTGCTTTCCCTAAATGTGCCCTTGGCTGCTACATTGCTCTTTGCATCTAGAAGAGTAGACTTTAACCAATTAGGTCTCTTTCTACTTTCATGATTTGAATCCTCTTCCTCCCTAGTGCATTCTACTTCGGATATCGAAAGTTCTTCATTATTAGAGTCAATCGGGAGTTCCTTTGATTTCTTGAATGCAATACTTTCATCAAAGATCACATCTCAGCTTACTTCTATTCGGTGCCCTTCCTTTATTTAGATCCTATATGCCTTTGAAGTATTGCTATTACCAAAAATATTCCCTTCGTGCTTGTAGGATCCAACTTCTTCCTTTTATCTTTTAGAATGTGAATATAGATAGGACATCCAAATATTCAGAGATGGTCTACACTTGGTTTCTTCCCAGTGAATGCTTATTCAAGAGTCATGTTGTGTAGAGATTTGTGTGGACTTAGATTTTGAATGTAGACAACAATTTTTGTTGCTTCTCCCCTCAAAAAATTCGACAAGTCCTGATCATGTAACACAACTCTTACACTTTCCTTAATTGATCAATTCTTTCGTTCAACAACTCCATTTTGCTCAGGATTATATGGGACTTTCAACTCCCTCTTAATCCCAACCTTCTTACAGAAAGCTATGAGTTCCTTAGATGTGTATTCTCCTCTATTGTCAAATCTTAGTACCTTTATCCTTATTTTGGTAAGGTTCTCTACTTTAGCCTTGAATTCTTGAAATTTGTTGAATACTTCATCAGAATGAATGAGATCCAGGATTTCTTTAGACCTTGAAGCACTGCTTCGAAATGGTCTCTTGACATTTTTCCCTAATGCACATCCCTTGCACACTTTTTAATGATCTTCTCTGAGTTCAGGGATGCCATTCACCATTGAATTCAGAGTTGGTAGGATTTTGTAGTGAACGTGTCTAAACCTTCGATGCCAAAGTTCACATGGACTTACTTCAAGGTGAACCAATGCTTGAGAGAGAGGAGTCAACAACCTGTAAAGTCTTCCTTCATGAATCACAATGACTTTTGCGTTGTTGATGCTAGAGTCTTTGTCCCATACTACAACCTTTCCATCTATGAAAGCGACTCTATCTCCCTTATCTTCTAAACATGAAATAGAAAGTAGATTATTTTGCAAACCTGGTACGGACAATATGTTGTTGAGATGAATTTTTCCTCCATTCTCTAGTTCTAGCGAGGTTGTTCCAATTCCTCTTACAGGATAGCTCTTCTTGTCACCAAGTTCAATTGAGTAGGAAGATTTTCCTCTTGATAAGGTCTTTAGTTGCTTGTGCTCGCCTGTCATATGTTTGGATGCCCCACCATATGTTTTCATCTTCAAACTTACTTATAAGTGGTGAGAATAGCCCTTCCTCTTTTCTAGTGGAAGTCTTGGTCATATGATTCTTCATAGATAATGGGAGATTTTCAAAAAGCTTTGATGCCTTGCTTGAGGTGGCTTGCGATCATGGAAAACTGCTTCAATGACTTCTTTAATGATGTAGTGATCTTCATCATGCCCTTAGTCAACCTTAGCTCCGATACCACGATGAGAAATCTAAAGGGCTTCAATTAAGATGATTTCTCTTCAACCGGATAACTGCTTGTGATGCATTTTTAAATTTTCTTACTTATTAGTTTCTTCTCTTTCTTATTATGTTGTTCTTATCATCAAACAACTACCAAAACAAGAAGATCAACAAAACACAAGAACACAGGATATAGGCTGCAAGCCAGGGCCAAAACCTCTCCACTTGAGAGGAAAACCCGCAAATCTCTTCTCTTCTTTTAGATTCTGCAAATGATGAATTCCAAGACTTCTAGACCAAGACCAAGTCTGACCTCCTTGTTGATGTGCTTCTTTTGTCCAAGTCAAACCCAGTCAAATCTCTTCCAGCTGCACAACTTCGACCCCCAGTTACAAAATTTTGGCCTCCACTGCAGGTCTGAAATTTTCAGCCCTTGCAGCAGTTGCTGCCTCCATACGTGTGAGCAGTTTCAGGACTTTCAAGGCTTCCTTTGACCTTCGCTTGAGTTTCTCCTTCTTCTAGGGCTTGTAGGTGACCTAATAGACCTTCATTCAACCTTCTTTCTGCAATTTCCTCAACTTCGATCTTGCAGCAATGAATCCATAGCCTTCCTTCTTCGCATGTGTGTGTGTGAGAGAGAGAGAGAAACAACCCAAACTTTCGTCCTTCGTCCTTCTTCCTTCTTCGCTAGCCTTCTTCTGCTTCTCCTTCGCTTAGAAGATGAGAAGATGAGTGTATGTCCATAGAAGGTCGAGATCCCTCCTATATATAGGCTTCCAAGGAGGACGACATACCCTAATGAGGCGGACATAAACCACCCTAAAACAAGGGAACATACTACGTAGCTATTGACATGCCAAGAATGAACTAAAACAGTATAAACCGTTTGCACCGAGTTACCACAGAAATTTTCTTGTCAAGAAAATATTTCTTTCCAAGAAATTCTTATTGAACAAAATTATAAAATTGCAAAATTGCCTTAGAAACATCCTCAAAGATGCTCTGGAATGTCTTGGTCCTGTGAAAGGGAAACCAACCCTAGCACATTTAGAGATTTTGTCGTTTTTCACTAGCTTTTTGGCTTTAAGAATTCTTAGGTGGGCTGATGTTTCCGATGATAGGGTTTGTGCTCTTGGAAGGAGTACCTAGATGCAAAAGTATACATTTCCTGGAATTGTTAGTCATTTTAGGCCAGAGGAAAAGCATGCTTTCAAGGGAAATACCATGGCTGCCAACATTGTCAAAGATGATTCAAGATTGTCATAGCTATTTTTTATCCTCATCAAGAAGCATCAGGCATATACAGCTGTAAGAGAAAATGGTTAATTACTGTAAATAATGTCGGTGTGTTTGATTTAAAGTATATTCCATCTACAAAGTAGGATACATCAATTTTCTCATTTGTTCTGTGCTATTTAAATGGATCATTCTACAAGTAATTTTAATGAAGACTCCATTTGGATAAATCACTATGGCACTACCATTCATCCTCATAGAATCCCCATGTAACTACAAATGCCAGTTTTTCTGCATGATATACATTAATATGAGATTTTATTTTCCTAGGAGTTCTCCATGTCACACTTATATTAATTGGTGGGAGGACAACTGATGTGGTAAAAATATCTTTGTTACTAATAAATTAATAACGTTGAGCTTCTAATGTATTACTTAGATTGGGCATTTCTAATCTAGTTTTTGATGTATAAGAAGTTGATTGCTTAATGTTGTCAACTGTTACAGAGGGTGGTCAAAGAGAAAAATGCACTTGCTGAGAGGCTGAAAAGTGCAGAGGCTGCACGGAAAAGATTTGACGAAGAGCTGAAACGATTTGCAACAGAAACTGTAACCCGGGAAGAGGTGCGGCAATCATTAGAAAATGAGGTTAAACGCCTTAGACAAACAGTTGGACAGACTGAAGGAGGCCTAAGAGAGAAAGAAGGACAGATTATTCGATGTGAAGGTTATATTGATAGTTTGGAGGCAAAATTAAATGCATGCCAGGTTTGTATTTTTCATGCCACATGGCTCTGTTTGCTATATTTTTTAGTTAAATCTCACTCCGATAATGTATGTCTGTTTCTTGAAATGTAGGCTGTTCCAGAAAGAGCTTATTGCTTTCTGTCTTTTACCACTTTCTTTGATCAAGTCAATCAATCTAATATTTTCCTTGCTTTTTATGTGTCTTTAAAATATTAAAGTTTAACCTTTTCTGTGAAGATGTTCATGCATACAGCAACAGAGGTAATTCTCTCTTTAGGTAGGGGTTAGACTTGCTCTTCAACATATATAAATAGCCCAGTCTTATTCCTGATATGAGAATACACCTCATTGTGATTATGCGTCCATGGTTTTTATAAATTCAGATGGAATCTGTTCTTGGTTATTTTAACAATATTTCTATAATAGAGTTTCAGGATTCCATCTATTATTGTTTCCGGTAAATAAAAATCCCATAAAAAGGATACAATACAAGATTACATGCTGGCCATATGCCTTTGCTCATCTGTTATAAGGCTGATAAAGTCTTTTGAACAAGCCATCACGTTCCATAAATCAAGGCCTATAATGAAGGATGTGCTCTATGTCCTCAACACAGGGACACTCCACCGTGAAGAAACAAATAGCACACTGGTAGATGTAAGCTTCTCTCTGAAGAGCGTTTCATAACCAAGAAACCTGTATATGAAGATTTGTGAGCCAACGCCAAAATCAGTTCAAACAACATTTAAGATTATTGGCCAAATATAAATCCTTTTGGTCCATAACCTGATGGCCAAGGGAGATGAGAAGAATTGAAGTTATTTTATCCAGGATGTAAGCATCCAACAGAGGAATGTGAACTTCAACATGGCCAGTGTAGCCAATGCATCCTGGAATGATATTCTCAAGCCTGGTTTGTGGGACACTGTGATGAACCCTGAACCATGGCAGCATATCACTGTTGCCCAGTATAAGCGAAGATTCATACTACAGAGGTGGATATCTTGTTGTTCCTTGCGTGGTTGAGGGGGATGTGATCTTTGGATTACTTACTAACAGGTGCCACCTTTTTCCAGTGCTGAATGGCAGAGTCTAGAGGTGGAGGAGATCCCATTCCCTTTTTGTGGAATAGAGTTAAGACTTGCCTGACGAGGGAACAGAAAGTGTGGTAGGGAGCACCATAGCTGAAAGGAAAAAGCTGAACAAAAGAGTTGACAAATGGCAGTGAGTGCTATGCCCCAGTGCATGTGGCAAGGAAGGCCATAGATATCCTTTAGAAACTCTCTGCTCGACAAAAATTTGTACTCTTATAGGAATTACCAAAACACTTGTATTTTATTCCCTAGTTCATAAAATCATGTCAAAATAATTTCATAACATTTCATAAAAATCAATTTCAAAATGCATGATAAGACATATAGATGCAC
This sequence comes from Pinus albicaulis, assembly GCA_034641835.2. Taxonomy (NCBI): domain Eukaryota; kingdom Viridiplantae; phylum Streptophyta; class Pinopsida; order Pinales; family Pinaceae; genus Pinus; species Pinus albicaulis. The sequence continues at coordinate 369,864,553 of CM076575.1, forward strand.
ATCTGGAAGGTGGATAAAACTTGGAGTGGTTTGGGGCATAATGGGCATAAATCTACCTTGTGGAAATCCCATGTCTATGCATAACAGTTTGCAACTTATAGGATAGAACATGTACTCAGTATGAACCTAAATGCCTATTCAATCACTTAGGCAACAATAAGAACTAGTCCTTAGTCATAGGGGAATAGGCTACTCATCATTATTAACAAACTATTTAATATTTATACATAATAAATACAAAGACATGCACCTCAATGCTCTAGTTTGGTTATATGGTTGATCTTACAACTCTATTTCTTGGGATTTTCTAACCACAATATTTTTTCATTTCGTTGGCCAACTCTGAAGCTTCTTCGAATTCTTCATCTTGCTTCTATATCTCTTCGTGTCCATTGTGGCTCTTCAACTTTCTCTAGAACTCGTGGATTCATTCCCATTGCTTCAACATCCATGGTGAGCTTTTGACATCCTTTGGCATGTTTTCTTCGTAAATTGTTCTCATCAAGGTCACCAAACTTGTTTTATATTCTTTTCATGCATGCTCATCATCCTCACCACACCTTCTTTCTTATTGTCCTCCTATTGCGTTTTGGACGATGTCAACTATCCACGCCTCTTTTCCTTCTCCTATTGTTCACTTCCCATCTTTGTGTTTGAATTGTGTGCTGCACTTCCATCCTATTACACCCATGCTTAAATCCTTTTGTGGTTAACTTCTATTGTATCCTTCTAGGTTTTGCTTGTTTGTTGTGCTTTTGGATTTGGTCGTTTTAGGGTTCTTCTTGCATCGACTTTCCATTGTAATCAAGAGAAATTGTGTCCTCACATTGTATTTGCTACATTGTCCTTCGCTTCCTTTGCAACAACCTTTCTCTTGTGAAGCTTTGATATTCAGCTTCAAAAATCCCAATTCGATATGCATATGGCTTGTTTCTTTATTTTCACCAAACCTTGTTTGTATTGTACAAAATAAGTTTGTCTCTTTATAGTCGAACACTCACCTGATCTGATCTTGCTTCCTTGCTAGACACATTATTCATTTGATCCACAAATCAAGGGGGAACTTTGATCCAAACAACTATTGGACGATCATGGTGGGTCATACAATCTCCAAGCTTTATGCCACAATCTTACACCAATGATTTTCTGAGGAGTTGGAGAGCCATCCTCTTAGGGCTAGAAGACAACCAAGTTTTCACTTTAACCACCAGATGATTGATCACATCTTCACACTTCGAGCCATTATTGAGGAGGCTTGTCATCGCTCTTTGAAGGTTTGCGATTGTTTTGTATATTTTTAGAGAGCATTTGACACAGACCCGAGGGAGGCATTATTGTAGAGATTGTGAAATTGGCATATTTGAGACTGTACCAACAACCATCTAGATATTGTATGAGTTAGTTTTGCAATGTGTTAGGATGGCACATGGCCTTTTCGGCTTCATCTAGAATAACATTGGAATAAATCAAGGGTGCCCCCTCTCATCGATTGTCTTTGGGATCCATGTTGCGGAGCTAGAGTCCTTCCTTCATGAGCATATCCGAGAGGGAAATAGTTGTCTTCTACACCAGGTGTTGATCACCCTACTTCTATTCGCTAATGACTTAGTCTTGTTGGCCTATATTCCCGAGGGCTTATAGAGACAAATCAACACATTGGCTAGTTTTTGTGACCTTCGATAATTGATGGTCATCCTGGGTAGAACACGGGTTTTGATCTTCAATGCATCAATGCTCCTTTTTACATGTTTACATTTCTACTACCGGTGGAATGAGATTGAGATCACCATAACTTACATTTACTTGGGAATATAGTTCACAACTTCTCATTTTGGTTGGTGGTAGGCTCTCTAGGCACGACCTAGTAATGGTATTGTTCCTTGGCCCTCATTGAGAGACTGCTTCTAAGGAAAGTTTCATGACATCTCGACCAAACTCTATCTCATGAAAGTGATCATCAGACCCACTATTGTCTGATTGAGAATCGGGGACTGAGCTTGCTGCAGACAAAATGGACTAGATTGGAGAGAGTATAGAACTTGTATCTTATGCACATCATCCAATGTAAGCACAAAATTTCACAACCCTTCATTCAAGAAGAATTTAGTGTCCACCCTTTCCACCTTGAGGTCATTTTTCATTTAGTTTATTTCCTTCATAGAGTTTGATCTCTTGGAGATTGCCACTAGGTGAGAGGGGTATCCCTACCTTGCTCTTTTCTCCTTGGAGGCTCTCATGTCAAATCCTTCAGCAGGCCAAGCGTGATGCTAGTTCATAGAGGTGTTTTGGCTTATTCAAATGATTACTATTTCCTCATAGCGCCTTCCCCCATTCAGATTCTCCTTTGATGCACTATGCTATCTCTTATTGACTAGACAAATATTGAACTATGCAATAAGAGAGGATATCTACAAATTGTACATTCAGGTTACTTGGATCTCACCCATGGCGATCCTAGGTTGAAAGATGCCTTTCTACCTTAGAGCATAATTTGGAGCTGCATGATAGCATGATCATCTTCCCCCCCTTTATAAGTGTAAACATTGGATGCACTTGCTCAAATTGGCAACTAGGGCCAAATTCCACTTTGGACAACTCCTTTGGGAAAAATTCCTCTTTTCGAGAGGACCAAAATCGATCTAAAGATCGTCAAACTTGGACAAGTAGAAGTGGGATTTTGAATTTATTCTCCCACACAAAAATTATCAAGGTCGACCTTATCTCTAAGTTGGCTCAATAAGTCCAAAAGATAGGTCTCTTTACCCCCCATCGACTAGTATATATTGAGGTGCCGTCACCCTCATTTCTCACATTGATATCTCATCATTCTCTTTGAAATAAGCCGTAGAAGATCTCCAACGAAGATTATTAGTGCACATATGTTTTGGGTTGAATTCCTCAAGAAGGAGGCCGAGGTCAAAATAGTGAAAGTTTGAGCTTATCTGTCTTCTTCCTCAGCCGTAGCCCAGGAGAGAAGCCCACAGTAACACTGAGGTCATTACTCTTGTGTATAGGCAATTTCATGATTCTATTGGGTCTGAGCACCTGTAGTGTCCCTTGACAAGGAACCTCTAGTCCTCATTCATTTTTGGATGCCTGGAAGAGGTCTGCTATGGGAGCAACTCATTAAGAAGGATGATCAGTAACTTCTCTGAACCCTAACTAGGCTGTAAGCTAAGTCGACCTTTCAGAACATAGTTTTGGCAAGGCTATTTTGATTCATATTATTGGTAGTTTCATGATTCTGTTGGGTCTGAGCAGCTGTAGTGTGCCTTGACAAGGAATCCCTAGTCTTCGTTCATTGTTGGATGCCTAGAAGAGGTCCGCTATGGGAGCAACTCATTGAGAAGGATGATCAGTAACTTCTCTGAACCCTAACTAGGCTGTAAGCTAATCTGACCTTTGAGAACAAAGTTGTGACAAGGCTATTTTGATTCATATTATTGTACTCTTTCTCTCTCTGTTGAACATATTGAATAATAAGAAGAATTGATCAAGGGTTTTCCCCATCTTGGGGTTTTTCCTTGGTTTGAGCCATATCATTGTGTTCTATTGTCTTGGCTTGTCTTCTGCAATTACATTTAATGTTCTTTCTTTAGTTACTGTTTTATGGTGATAGTTAAAGAGATTGCTTATGGTCAAATAAAATTGATAATATGCTAATGAAGTAACTTTCCGAAACAAAGAACATGTTAACTCAAAATTTAACATGGTATTGGAGTTGGGATGAGAGGCCAAACCCAAGCAAGAGAGTGGAAGATGTTGATTTCTGGTAGCATCAGATGTGCTCTAAGCCTCAAAATATTTTGGGAGGCTAGAACACATGTATTCCAAAATACCCAGAATTTTTTTTGGGAAATTCCACCTGGATGAGGTTTTATTAAAATAATTAATTATTTTTAATGGGAGCCGAAGTCTAAACTTAGGGAATTAAAATTATTAAACTGTATTAATAGAAATGGGTGTGAATCTTCTAGAAAAAGATGGAGATCAAGTCAAGTTAATCTTAGCCCTTGATTATGTTTTAATCCAGGTCGTTGATTTTTCAACGAGAAGATTATAAGAAGGACTTCGATGGGCATTTGGAAATATACTAGGCAGATACTCAATTGCTCGAGCAGATCGATTTTCTCACTGGTTGAAGTTCGGCCAGAGAAAAGCAAATCAGAGGGAGAGTTGTAGGTTGGAGAGAGAGGGCATCAACAATAATCAAGAATGCAGGAACATGCTGGGAGAAGCAGCATAGAGGAGGGACAACGCAAAGGTAGTGACACTGAGACTGCGCAGAGGGTGACTCAGTGAGGGCAGCAGGTCCTCTCCAGAGTCAGAATTTCACTGTGAAGCGTGAGAAAATTGTTTATACAATTTCTCACAAAAATTCCTCTTCTATTTTGCTCACTGTATCTTGTACATGAGATTTTGCTGAAGAATAATAAAGAAACCCTCATTTGCTGCACCGATTTTCCCACATTGGGTTTTTTTGGGGACAAATGTCAAAAAATAACTGTCATTGTGATTGTACTTGTGCTAGTATTTTCCTTGCATTTACTTTTCACAGTATTTTAATTGTGAAGGTTGCAGTAGAATTTATTTCGATATTTACTGTGTAAAACCGTAAATAACTTGTTTATAAATTAATAAGTAGAAGAAATAATACCAGTTACTGCTGTTGGGATTTTGTTTAGGAATTTTCACTGAAGAAAGAAATTACTTTGTCACACAGAATGACCACTGCAGGCTGAATTTCGGAGATCATTTCATTTCCAGGCTTAGTTGCTATCTTCTTCTGTGATGATCCAAATTTATTTTGAGGCATGAATAATTTCCTATGTTGGACAGATCAAGAGGCATACCTGAGCTAAATTGCCTTTCTCTTATGTGTGGACTTGAGTTCTTTCTGAGGTATGTTACACTAGTTTTTCTTTGGGGCTTAATGTTTTATCTCTCCTGAAGGTTCTTCACTTGACAATCACAACAATTCTGTGATTTATCTCGCACTACTCAAAGGGTTAATCCTTGATGTCTACATGAAGTTCGAATCCATTCTCTTAAAGCTCTTATGCCTTTTTGAGGAGGTTTCCTGAGGCTCAGATCTCTTTTCCTGAGAATAATTTCGGATAATTTGAGACTCTTCTACAAGCTACCATTAAGGGTTGTTCTCGGACCTATCTTAGATCTTTATTGTTCTCCTTTCTAGACTTAAATCTGAGGATGTTTGGACCTTATCTTGGCTCTTTATAACATAACTTTTGAAGCATGTCAAGGACCCCTTCTTTGAGACAATATTTTGCATTAAGGCCACCTTCGGATAATTCAGAATGTGATGACAAGAACTGAGGCATGTTTTTTTTTGGAATTTTAGACCTAATTTGGAATCCCTTTAGTGAACAATTTTGTTCTCTTTTGAGCGAATATTTTTATTTTTTATTTTTGCGTGAGGCTTTTAGTCAACACTCCTATGACAACTTCCTTTCAGAAGAAGTTTGACGGAAGATATATCTGCTTCAAGGTCTCAGTACAACCACTGTGTTTTACCTTGCTCTCGATATACCTATGTCTGATGATAATGGCATAAGCAAAACTACAGTTCAAGATAACTCCTACTCTATTTTGAGGCTCATTTTCATGAATCTCTTCAGTGGCGTAACGATGTCTCTTCACATCTGTGTGATATAATGGTCTTGCATGACCCTAGTTAAGAGGGAGTGCTGAAATATGTAACTAGGTTCGGTCATCATAATGACATGTGTAATTATGATTTCATGTATTTAATGAAAAAGATAAAAATAAATTTATAATTGTAAGTCTTGAGGCATGGGTTGCATGCTCAAGATAATTTATTTTATAGGCCAAGCATCCATTGAGTGCTTCTTGGTTTGTTATAAAGTCATTGAGTCATTGTCAGGTATGAATGACCCATTTGGGGATGTTACATATTGTAAGAAAATCTATTTGAGTCAAATTAGAGTCAAAAGACCCTTCAAGACCATGTCAAACATGCAAGCATCAAGTCGGCCTCATGGAGCAACAAGTTGGCCTATGGACACTTCAAGTCACGGCCTAAAAGGAGAAATTCGAGAAGCCTATATAAAGAAGACCTTCATAAGGACAAGAAGAAGTGCAAAGAAGAGGAAGACAAAGGAAGGAGGAAAAGTCGAGTTATTTTGGATTTGTTTTTGGGCTACTTCTCTTCGCATGTGTGAAGGAATTAGGGCACATATTGCTGTAGTGAAGCCGAGTTGCAGAAGTGAAGTTAGGTCATCAAGAAGAGCTGTTTTGGAAGCCAAGTTCTCTAGGAGAGAGAATCTACCCTAGCGAAGTAGAGAAGTTGCAGTTTCTGGGCAAGTTGAAGTTGTAGTTTCTGGACAAGTCGAACTTGCAGTTTTTGGGCAAGTTGAAGGTGCAATTTGTAGACAAGTTGAAGTTGCAGTTTCTGGGCAAATTGAAGTTGCAATTGCAGTTTTTGAAGTTAAAGTTGTTGAGTGGGTCGAAGTTCCTTGAAGGAGAAGCTATTCAAAGATGAAGCATTGACTTGGACTTGGAAGTGTTCTTGGTTAGGGGTCTAAGTCTTGGAATTCGTCATTTGAAGATTCTATAAGAAGAAGAATTCTTGTGGGTTTTTCTCTCAGGTTGGAGAGGTTTTGGCCCTGGCTGATCGCTTATATCTTGTGTCCTTGTCTTATTGTTCTTTATGGTTTGGTAGCTGTTTGATGAAGAAAACACTAACAAGTAACAAGTGGAAGAAGAAGCTAATTAAGAAAATTAAAAATACATCACAAGCAATTGTCAAAGCAAGAGAAATCATCTTATGTTGCTACCCCTAGATTTATCAACATGACCAACCATTCATATAAACATTCTTTGCTCTTGAATTTAGTCATTGAGAGCAGTGTTTCAACTTTCAACACACATTCAAGAAGAGACTATGTTACACCAAAAACATCAAGAACGCTACAACAAAGAAGAGATGGTTTTGAGAAGGTTAGCCAACCTGATTTTTATTCCTTCTTCAAGAATATGCTTGGAACAATTACACTGACCTCCAAGTACTTGTTTCTTAGGTGTATTTTATTCTTTATTACGTAAATATTCATATATTTACTTAATATATAGTATCTTATGTGTGATGACTATTACAGGAGCTTAAGAGGCCTCTCAGAAACTTTCCGTAGCTCGAAACCTTGCTCGTCCCAATTAAGTGTGCAACAACATCTTGGGTCGTTACATTTGCAAAATTATCCTGAGGATGAACCACATCTTGGGTCTCTACTTTGTCTTGAGGATGAACCACATTAGATGGTTCAAAACGTTGAGCAACAACTATTGATGTGATTAATCGGAAAGACATTCTCTAAATAATTATGGATCTCAAAAGTCTGAAATAAAAAATTATCCTTGCTGTGCATCAACCATGCATACTGGTCTGCAGGTCACTTAGCCGCAATAATTGTTAGCTGTATAGGAGGTCCTATGGTGACCTATTACTCTTTAGCCTCAATCTTCAATTTGGTAGGTGCTTGTGCAATCAATGAGTGTCCAATGCTCAATTACCGCCCCACTTTTCTCACCCACCCACCCACCCTACAAGGGTCCTCATGACTCTCTTGTTACACCTTCGTGCCTCATAACGATGCTTGGCTCATCCTATTCCCATCTTGCCCCTGCACAACACCCTACGTTGGAGCTTGTACCTCAACCAACCTACCATTTCTCGGCTTTTTGGCTTTCGAGGTTACAACCTAGGAAACTATTCTACTACTCTCCTACTAGGGGGCTTAATCAATTCAATTCTTCTAGTGTCATAATCTTGTCCGTTAAATTCATTGTGTGTGTGTGTGTGTGTGTGTGTGTTCATATGATGTCTTATTCTGGAATGCCTTTTCTCGGAATCAATATTGCTAGTAAGTGCTCTGTTCAAATGCTTTATCAACTGTTGCAAAAATTTCTCAATCAATGCTCAATTTTTCAACCAAGTGTTCTTTGTACATTCATTGCTAATTAGAAATATTTTCTAATGCCTTGTCAATTATTCAATGCTATTGATCATGGGTTTTTCTTTGGAAATGTATGGAGTTTGCATATAACATGAAGGATAATTTGACTGACCTCAACTCTAATTTGTGATCATGACTCAACTATGAGACAAATGATTTGGTCGGTATTGGGCTTATACAAATGTGGTTGACTGCGTATCAATGGATGTCGGCAAGAAGTTGACCAGCTTGCATTACGTGGATAGGATAACCAGTTTTGCTTGAAGACTCATGTTTCACCCTCTCCCTTACCCAAATTTTACGATAATGACTCAATCGACAACAAAAATTTTCATTTTCTCAACTGGACTCACTTTCGACTACTGTAGTCTAGATTACAAACTGGACTAGACTTAGACTTGATGCGAACTATCCTTGGAGTAAATTATACATATAACTCCTTTTACATGGATGGTATTTGCTATGACCATTATATCCATTCAATGTACTTAGTCTACTCTTTCTTAAAGACCTATGATAAATTATTTTGACTTTATAGAATTAAGATTGACCATTTTAGGGCTACTTGTAATAATATCATACACCCAATATCTCATAGTCTTCCAACTTTTTAGACATTTTGAATCAATTCCCTATACAAAAACATATCATTGATTCTCATAGTTACCAATAGTAAACAAGTTGACCACCGTGTAATACTTGTCTCCTTCATGGCATTGTCATGATTATTAGCACACAGAACTTGTTGACTCTCACATCATTTGTCCTTGGTCAGATGCTGTCATCGATATCACTGCAAATGAGGGGATACTTGAGTTTTATCAAATTAACGTGGCCGCTAGTCATTGGATTGACAGGCTGGAAAGGCTGCCTTAAATTTTGTTATCATGTCCATCGAGCACCCATTAGCCAATCTGAAAGTCGAAATACTTAATCAAGTTCTTAAAAAAATTCCACATATGAAGTCTTTCATTCCATGCGAAGAAAACATCATGATCATCCCATTTGTATCCATTTTGGTTTAAATTTTAAGACAAACTATTGTGTACTATTTATCAATGTTCCACCGAGTTTCCAGGACGGGGAAACGCGGGAGCGGGGATACGCACAAGGGGGACGTATATAAGCAACCCCAAAATTTAGGGAAATTTCGGGGAAACTGGGGGACGTCAAAGCCATAAAAATTAAAAATTTATTAAAAATTTAATATATAAAAAAAATTCCCAACAATATGTTAATAACTAAATTAGTAGATAATAAATCTTATTAATTATGAAATGCACATCTAAATATGATCATCATTTTGTATTGGACTATTGTGAAGTAAAATTATCATTTGACGTTTCTGCAATCATCAATGTAAATCTAAAAATAAATTATTAAATGGAATCTATCATTTGACATTATGCAATGTTCCATCAAAATTCATCATTTGGCAATGGGCATTAATGTTATGCAAGGTACATATAAATTAAATTCATCATTTGACAATTGAAACTACGCAATGCACATCAAAAATTAAATTCATCATATGACAATGACATTTTAAGTCTAAAACAGCCATAGAAAACTGAACTAAAAATAAACATAGAAAGCAGTGAAATACAAAAATTGTATTTTTTTAAATTGTTATTAGCGAAAAAATTCAGGGGACGCAGCCCTCTCGCATCCCCCCTGCATCCCCCCCACAAAAGAGACACATTTCGTCACCAGAAAAACGCACCCCCAGAGTTTCCCCAAGTTTTCCAAAAAAGGGGACGTGGGGAAAGTTTCCCCAGGAGTTTCCCCATCTCGGGAGCGTGGGGGAGCGGGGGTGGTGGACGCGTCCCCGTGGAACGCTGCTATTTATTTGTGTAACACCATGTGAAAGGCTTGCATGTTCACCAACTTATCTTCTCTATATGCCTGTGAGCAGGAATAGCTATTGACAACGATGGTTATGATATAAATGTTTTCCCACAACTGTATTACATAAATAGCATGGAGGCATTTTTAGGTGGTTGAAGAATTTATCTAGCCAACGAGAAGTTATTCTTGTAGGGCTGAAATTGCCATCTGATATGATAATCATCATTCATCATGAAAGTGAAAGAATGCTTCAGGTTGAAATCTGTCCACGACACCACTTTATCTTCTTAACATGTGTAAAATTTAATGGTGTTCAATATACCTAGGGTCATGAATAAAAAATACTAATAATATCATTTTCTATTAAGAATGCCAAACCTTCCTTCGGCATATTGAGGCGGTGGAATAAGCTCAATATCTTCCAGCACACAATAAAAAAACCCCAGCATCATGAAAATGATATTAGAAAATTGAAGAAGAGGAGATGAATAGATGTTGAATACTTCCCTTCCATTAAACATTCCTACACTTGGTTGATCCTCGGTTGATGTTGCTGGTTTGTAGATTCTTGAGGAATGTAGACTATCTGCACCTTGGTTGATTTCTCCGTTGGTCAGTTGAAGTTGACTCCTTGCTCATTCAGTCGGCTCTATGCTTAGTCGATACTACGATACTACTTTAGGGTTGATCAAGTATTTTCAACTTTTATATGACAGCAGATTGATGTGTAGGAGCTTTATTAAATTCCTCAAAGAATCCAGCAGACTCTCCAAACTGTGGCACCAAGCCACACCAAGATTTTGAGGATTTGTTAAATTCGCGAAAGTATCTAGCAGTGTTTTCAAACTCTTGCACTCAGTCAAATTGACTTATTGGGGATTTGATAAATTCCCTAAAGAATTTGGTAGTGTCTTCAAACTTTCATACGCCAGATCGACATGTAGCAGAATATTCCCCAAAGACTGTGGCAGTGTCTTCAGACTCTGGCACCCAACTAGATCGACATATTGGAGATTTGTTAAATTCCAGAAGAAATTTGGAAGCACCACCAAACTATTGTCATACAGTTTGATGCGTCGGAGATGTACTAATTTGCAAATGGAACCTTTTTTCATACAACGAGGGATGTCCTAGACTTTTTGTAGCCTCGTTCAAATATGCCCCTCCCCAGTCCGGATAACTGTGTTGGAAATACTGAGAGGGGGGCTGAATCAGTATTTCTTATCAATTAGTATTTAAAACTGTAAATGAACGGTACACAATGAACACAAGAATTTTTAGGTGGAAAGCCCACTCCGGGTCAAAAAATACCGAACACTTTTCTAATAAGTTCTTTAAATCTTCAGCCCCAACTGAAAAGAAAGCAACAACTCCCTAGAACTCTAGAAAACATTCTTCTCCAGCACCCACTGGAAGGACGCCCCAACAGCCTAAGGGTTTTATCAGCAATCAGCTGAATGGATGCACCAACACCCTTGCCCTAATACCACACCACCACCCTGAAGTGTTTTTCAGGCACCCACTTGAAGGTGACTTCAACCATCTCACTAGCACCACCCTACCACCCTATAAAACAAAAATCAAATACAAAAATTGTGGACTCCCGTACCAAGGACAATGTTTGTTTTGACTGATTGACAACTCTAAACTCAAATACCCTTGACTCAACAGACCCTAGGACCAAAAGCCTTTGTCAAACCAAAACAAAATTGACTTCTTTAATCTGTAGAATAGTACAGTCCTTTTACAATATTTACAAGACTTTATACAATGACTTGTTCAATGACCTGTACCCTCTGTCTTTGATGCTGATTTGAAGCCTGATGATGAAACAGATGTATCTGATCTTTTGCAACACTAAGAGATGCCAAACTTTTGCACTGTCCCACAACGATTTGCCCTCAGTGATGAAATCTGTTTAATATGTTGTCTTTGATGATGTGTCTACCCTGTCCTTGATGATAAGGCTGTACTGTACTGAAGACAGTGCTGTAGGTCTCACTGCTTGCTTCTTGAATCTGCTGTATTATCTTCTTTTATGATAAAACTCTGCTCTTGTCTTAGTCGGCTGTCAATTCTTATATAATGAAAAACTTGCCAGGTTTCTTACTTGAAATGAATCAATTCTGCCATTAGAAACTGTTCCGTAATTTCCCTGACCAAGGGTTAGTTTCCAGGTATAGCTGTCACTTCTTTGATGTCACTGTTCTGATTATTGCACCTGCAATGAAAATATATTCAAGCGAATCCCAATTTCCAAAAATAAAATCACAGAAAATGACCCTATCTGTATGCAATATAATTCTGAAAAGAAAACAGGAAAGAAGCAAGCAGCGTTACTTCAACGAAATTGAAAGTCCATCATTGGCTTAGTGCATTTAATCTTTGACATTTTTCACTGATGCACAATGAGAATACTACTACTGTTTTATGGTGAGAATGAACGTCATATAGTGACAGGGGAACCTCTGTCCTTGCTGCAAGTGGTGACGTTGAGATGAGTGTCAATGTTGATGATGAGGTCAATAAGCCTTTGATGCTACCACCCAGAGTTCAGCCTACTGTACAACTTGATGATGCTATTGTAATTCTTTCTGCCGGAGATTTCTCACATAACCTTCACTCAGAATCAACATATGTTACTGTAAAACAATTATATAACTAGGACTGTAAGTCGGCTTTATCTGAATCTGCTTGGACTGATATAGAATGAGGTTTCACTATGCCAAAACAAACCGCAATAATCTGATATGAATAGTTTAAGAAGACTTAAATTTATTAGGTATCAACGTCACAGAATTGAGGATTTATCTAAGATTTCTTTGTCATTTTCTCAGGCCCTAATCATAGGTCTGTGTGTGATTAGCTGCATCATGAGACAGCTGTCTAATGATCCCACAAGGTCGATAATAGATTAACCTCACGTAAACAAAATAGAACCTTTACATCTGATGTAGCATTCTTCCACAGGAAGGCCGAAGTGTTTTTAGTGAAATTGTACAACGTAAATGTTGACTCTACAAGCCCTCGGTGGTTTGTGATTTTAGTGATGCTTCCTTGATTAGCGAGTTCCAGAACCAAATCAACTTCCAAGACGAATAAAAAAGAAACAAAATAAACAAAAACAACAAAATTGCAAAGAAAACTAACCTTAAATGTGATCAGACCCTTGCTCTTCCTTTATTAATGCAATCTGCAACAAGAATGAACCACCAACCACAAACAGAACCGAACCCTAACCCTCCAGAAAATTTTGCATTGACTACCTCAGGGTTGACTGAAGATTTTAAAGAGCCCTTTTTGTCACAAGAAATTCCGTTGAGTGCATTAACTAATAGGCAAGGTGGTAAGGTTTACTTTTTATATGCTTAAATGATGAACGTTGGAAGTTTGGGAGGGGTTTCAAGAAATAAACATTGAAAGACTGGGGAATTTTAAAATTCAAATAACGCATGCCTTATAGTCTATGGAAGGAGGGCTGCTGTCCCTTATGATGGATGACTATTGGTTTCTCCTATTCCTTTTTTTTAAATCAACACGAGGGATATGTCTTAAGATTGCAAAAACTCATGGGATGGCCATCTTAAGGTGATTTTCTCCATGAAACATGGTGTGAAACCCTTAAACTAGATGTCTAATAATTAATAGCCAATGACAAAGTGGCATGTCACTACCTCATGGGGTTTTAGCCCACCGCTGGGGGTCTTCAACCTCAAACGCGAATAACTCTCAAAACGTGAAGAATTCCATGGCGTGCCTCATACCACCAGCAAGAACTTTTCAAGGAGAATTCAACTAGAATGATTTGGACACAAAAATCACGAATTTCCATGCCATATTTATTGATGAAGATCGGGGTAGCTCATGGTGCTGCTTGGGTTGACATCAATGACAACCACCTATCAACATAACTGCACATTAATTTCGAGGGGTTGACAATTACCACAGCTAGCATCTACTTCTGCATGCAGGCTCGACTCATCATAGAATAACGAAGTTCTTCTTTGCATTTTCTGAGCAAAGATCTAAATTGTAACTCTTATGAGCAAAAAATGCTCCTCACAAGTTTTGTCAAACATATATCTAGCAAACTCTCCTTACCGAGAAATAAACTTTTCTATACCAAGAGAAAAATGACTCCCACATTTCAAAATCAACTTTCTCAAATATATCTTCCATCAAAATAAAAATTTCCAACTTGCAATATTTTTGATCTAACCATTTCTTTAAGCGTTGTGCAAGCAACATCGAAGAGAATCCATGAGCAATCTTTCAAATCTCGAGGTATTCTTAATCTTCTTGCAGGTTCTCAACCGTACCATTACTAAAATCTCAGAACCAATACCATTAGCAATGGAACCAAAGTGTTGAATGCAGGGCTTCAACACACTTCCATGAGGAGACTACATTATACCAAGATCGTCATGAACACATATAACTCAACAAGGAAGAGATAGTTTTGGGGAGGCTAACCAACCGAGTTTGTATTCCTTCAAGAGTATTTATAGAAATAGGGATATGCTTGGAGTCATTGTACTTGTTGCTAGTCAATTTATATATGAAAATCTGTTACGCTTTAATTATCGATTCGGGAGTGTAAGCTTGTGAGATGCAAGTAAAATATATGTAGGATTAGAGCTCATCCTATCCGATCTTAATGAAGGAATGCTTACAACTACTTTACAACTCAAACTGAAATCAAATGCAATTAAATGCATTCAAATACAATGCTACAATGTAATGTCCCGTATGGATTAATGGCCCAAGGGAGGATGAAGTAACCTATCCAACCCTGTAGGCTATTGTCTTTGATAAAGGGGGAAATCCATTATCCAATATTTTGGGGCAACATTGGGTAAATTTTGGGGTAGTTGGGGCAAAGAACCCCCATAAGGAAATCTATAAATATGAGAGAATTAGAATCATTTTATCCTCATCGAATTGAATTGAATTATCTTTGTTTTCTTTGAGTATGAGGCAATGTTGTGAACATCGTGATTGGGATTAAATCAGCGAGGGGAAAAAATCAGAAAAAATCGTACAAATCGGGAAAAAATCGACACATACAAAAATATTCATTTTTTCAATTTTTTTAATATCTAAAGCATTCACAACATAAAATAAATGCATTGACACATAAATATGAAAAAAAACTAATATATAAGATGTGTAATATCATGTCTAGTGCTACATCACACATAACAGTGAATCACGTCCTGAATACCAAGTCTTGGGTGTCAATTCAGCCTCAAAATATCAACAAAAAATATAATAATGTATCTCATATCATGAGTCATAATGTCATATACAAGGGAATGCACCAAATAACCTATACTATTGATTTCCTCTGCCCCTCTTGCGAGAAAATGTAACAACTTTCCCTCTAGATGAAAAAGCTGGCAGGGCTGGCAATGGACTCTGTTGTGCTCTAGAACCTGGCACCAGAACTTGAAGCACCAGGAGCTAAAGGAGGTAAACCATGTTCCTTACTGGTAGTAGGGGTAGGTGGTGTCACCTCCTCCTCTTGCTGCTGCTGCTACTCCTCCTCCTCCTCCTGCTGTTGTTGCTGCTGCTACTCCTCCTCCTCTTCCTCCTCCCCCTCCACTACCTCCTGCTCTATCTAATCAAGGGCTGACTCCATAATAGGCCTCTCAGCCTCAACCCTCCATATAGCAGTGGTGTCAATCACGTCTAAAGATATGGCCTCCATATTAGGTGTCCTCTCAAGTTGTCTCATCCACAATCTAAGATTGTAGTAGACGTAAACCATGCCATTGAGGCGCTGGGACTCCAACCTGTACAAGGGTCATAAATTAATAAATTATATAATAAATTAATAATTATAAAATAAATTATTTAATGAATTCAAAAAATAAGTTGGAATATTTTAAGTTTTTAACCTGTTGCGCTTTTTGGTGCGTATTTTTTCAAACACACTCCAATTGCGCTCACATCCTGAAGAACTACATGTTTGGCTGAGTATTCTAATGGCAAGCTTTTGGAGTTTTGGTATTCTGTCACTGTAGCTCCTCTACCATGCATTACAAGTTACAACAAATAAGATAAGCTTATAAAGTTACAAACCTAAGAAAAAATTTAAAATAATGAAAATTCGAAAATTGAAAGTTGAAGCAAAGTATGGAGTTACGATTAATGAACTTCAAGAGACGATAAATTTTGAAACAAACTAAATCTTACTTGGAATTTTAGTAGTCCTATCCTGGACAACCATGTCAAAGCTCAATGTGCCACCTGCCATTCTGTATACCTCCATTTCTTTGGATATCTCTGCACGTTCTGATGGAGATGACACCATCTTTTGAACACAAGTCAAAAAGCCATCCATGATTTCAACATCAAATAAGAAACCACATGAGTAAGCAAATCAAGGTTCAGGGAGATCTCTGCAGCATGAATGGGACGATGGAGTGTGTTGTTCCATCGCTCATCAATCACTTCCCATATAAGAAGTTGTTTCTGAAACCCCTCATCACCCTTATCTTCATAGCATCTGCGAATGGCTTCTTTGGCCCTATCCATGGCCTCATACAAGTAGCCCATTGCGGGGTTCTCTCGATCAACTAATCTAAGAACTTTTACCAAAGGTTCAGTAATGCTGCACACCTCTTGCACTCCCGCCCAGAAAGTGTCCAAAATATGCTAGGATGCCTCTCTATAAGCATCTTGCCAGCAACAACATAATTTGCAACGTTGTCCATTATGATTTGGACAACATTTTGTGGACCCACCTCCAAAATGAACACATTCAATAAATCACATAATATTCGTGCATCTTTGACATGTGCAGATGCATCAACAGATTTCATAAACATTGCCCCCTTAGGACAACTGACCAAGAAGTTAATAAGGGTTCTACCCTTTTGATCAGTCCAACCATTTGGCATCACAGTGCATCCTGTGACTTCCCATGATGCTCTTAACTCCTCCAATCTCTTGGTGTAGTCAACTTTTTAATTTTGAAGAATGCACCCTCTATAGTCATCATATGAAGGGGCTTTGTATCCTGGGCCAACAACAGTGATAGCATCAATCATAGCCTGATAAAATGGATTGTTCCTGGCAACACTGAAAGGAATATCACTCCAAAGAAAAAGTTTGCCCAACAACTTGTCAGCGTCTTCCTTCTCCCTTTTTTTAATAAATGAGGAGATAGATGGCTGTGCACCGAGAGTGGTTCTAGGAACAAAATATGATGAGGCAGTTACGGGGTTGGGTGTAGAAGATGATGATGGTGAATAACCACTACCACTCTCACGGTCACCTCTAAACTCTGCTATTTGAGTCTTTAGAGCTGTTTTGCGAGTTTAGTTGTTTCTATTCCTTCCAATGATTTGAGGGCTCTTCGGATTATTTCTAGATTGGTATTTGTGCAAGGCCCTACTTCATGTCCAGGAACTTGTGCAAGGTGGTATTTCAATCTGTATATTCCCCCTGTCATGTGTTGCCCACATAACTTGCAACTCAAGTTTGATTGGTCAAACCCCTGATCAGGTTCACCAAATTCCCACAAAAGGTCCAATTTTCTTGGCATGTTTGTAAATTTGTTGAACTCTTGAGTTTTATTGTAAGATGAAGTTTGAACTTTGAAATTTGAACCTAGGGTACAAGAAAAATTGCAAGTTAAAAAATAAAATAAAAAAATTACAATTTTACATACAACATTTTGATTTTTTCACAAAAAACCCCTCAACTCAATGCAACAATAATGGGAAAAAATACATATTGAAACCCAAGCAAAAATAATGGAAAGAAACTAGGAGCACAAGAAGAAATATAAAAAATAAATGAAACAACCAAATTTTTGCATTTTTGACCAAAATAAACCCTCTCCACTCAATTAAACAAAAAAAAACAAGAAACACAACCAAATGCAATAAAAAATGATGGAAAATACATGGGTGATAGGAACCCATGGAAGAACAAGATAAAAAAAAAAAATGGTCAAATTTGATGCCCATACCTGGAAAAAATGTTTTGCTGAAGAAACTTGGTCCAAATTTGAATTTTGTTGGTTTGGGTTGCTAAATTCCTTCACTTTTTTCCTCTCTTGCGCTTGTAGATGACTTCTCCTCTTTAGCTCTCTTTCTTGCCCTCTGCCTGCAAAAATGACAAAAAAAATCGAATTTGCATGTTATTGGGTCACTGTTTGATGGGCCCACGTTTTTTTGGGTTGAATAGCTACTGATTTTTTCACGATTCTTTCAAAATAAAAAATCACCAAAAAAATCGGCGATAATATCATTTTGGCGAAAAAATCGTGATTTTATCGTGATGTTCGCAAACTAGTATGAGGTTCTAAGGGTTTTAAGACCCCTTATCTCTTTGATTAGTTTCGGTGGAGGTGATCCCAACTTAGCTAGTTACTCTTTTTTCTCTGTTTCGCACCTATTTTGGCTAGAAGAAATCCTCCGTGATTAGTGAAGGCTCGGTCTGGAGTGAGAAAAGTCTATCCTGTGGTTTGAATGAAGCATTGTCTGAGGCCACAGATCCTTTGTGATTCTCTCTGAGGCACCACAAGCATATTAAGAGCAGCAAGGCCCTTATCTAGTCATCACAATCACATGCTTGGTTTATCGAGCCTTTGGTTAAGTAACAGTCCATGCTAACGAAGGACAAAATTAAAGTAGTTGTGATATCTAATTTGTCAATGTGTTTCTTTCACAAGGCAACAAAGAATGAGATAGCCTTGTTGATAATCTGGTCACTACAGTTTCCTGGGTAGTAAGACTCCTTTTATGATTGCTCATAGTACAATTGAAGCACAAATTATTGAAGGAAAAGCAGGCTGCAGAGAGGTTTCATCTGTGCCAATCAAAGGCTAATAAAGCCCTTATCCATGTTGAAAATTGACAGCTCAAGGATGAATTTCCTTATCTAAAATACAATTTCTGACAATTCTGGAGTGACTTTCTATTTTGACCAATGTTTTAAAAAGTGGACTCGGGTTCTGATTCGGCCGAGGGTCAGCTTTGACTCCGACTCCGACTCAGTATTGACTAGGCCGGCTCAGTTTCAATGACTCGGTTTTTGTAACAAATACATTAAATATAATTTTTTTTATAAAAAAACATAATTTTAAAGATTTTTATTCATGTTTCCAAACACAAAGCATTACAATATAGACAAAAGACAACTTATGATCAAAGTAGGCTCATGAATATATCCATTATATCAAAATTGCACCCAGTGCACTGTCCAATACATGATGATGAGATAGAGATCAAAACAAAAAACATAAACAAGGAGGTTCTAAATGGCCTCCACAACAAAACATGAATAATCACTATTGCTAGACATCTGACAAGCCAATGTCCTCTTCCTCAAACTCTGAACCATAGGGGGAAATTGCTTGCTCCTCCTCTGAATCAACATCCTTAACTAAAACTATAGCCCTACCACCCTGAGATAAACGAGTTATGCGCCTTCGTCGTGGCTGACTAGAGGAAGTGCCTGCGCCTGCAACTAGAGGGCTTGGGACTGGGTCTGCTACTAGTGGATTTGCATTGAGCATAGCCTCTACCTGTGTATCGAAGTCCATCCCCACACCAATATCCTCATCAGAGTCAAACTCTGGTGGACAAGTCTCTACTACCAAATCTGATGTTGGATTAATATCCTCCAACACAATGGGATCTGAATCAGGTCTTTTGTTCAGCAATTGGTTGCGTCTTAGTTGGAGGTTGTACTGGACATACACTAGATCATTTAACCGTTTTTGCTCCAAACGGTTTCTCTTCTTCTATGTTGCCAGGAAACGTGGGTGCGGGTGCGGGGACGGGGACGGGGACGGGGACGGGGACGGCATTTTTTGAAACAAGGTGCGTGGGTTCGTCTGGGTATTTTTATATTAATATATATTATAAATTATAAATTATAATTTATATATCATATATAATACTATATTTTATAAATTAAATTTATAAATTATAAATTTAATGAAAATTAAGACTAAACAAACTCTAAGAACAAAAATTTAAAATATTTTTTGAATTTTATATTTTATAATTTTTTATTTTTCAAAATTTTATATCCAAATTAACGCTCTAAACTAAAACTAAACCAAAAAAATCTAAAACTAAGAGTCAAACTAAAAAAAACGAAATCTAAAACCTATCATAAAATAAAACTATTTTAAAACTAACGCTATCAAAAGCGGAATGAATAAAAACTACGATTTAAATATAAACTAACAAAATTAAAAATTAACAAATCTAAACCTAAACTATACTAAACCCTTATGCACGCAAAATGAATCCGATCAAAACAAATCAACGCATACATATGATATTTCTTATCTGCGTGAGTTTCAGGTTGGGCGACGGGAGGAGGAGCCCGATGTCGACGCAAAGCAGAATCTGAAGGCTCGGTAGCAGAGAAACTATGCAGGTCGAAAGCCACACTCTTTTGTTGTGTGCGTTTTGTTGTGCAGGTTAACGTCCACGGCAGAAGAAGGATGGAGCTCGAGGGATGATCGCTTCGTTTTCTGAGTGCGTTTATTTGCAGGGTTAATGATGCTACGACGGCGTAAGAGGGATGAGGAAAATGGTTCGATAGCAGAGAATGCTGCGTTCGCGAGCAGTGGAATGCTGGGCGGTGAGAAAGAATGGGAAGCAGCGTGCGGAATGAAGAGGGTGGAGAATTTAAGAGTCAAGACTAAACAAACTCTATTTTATTAAATTATAATTTATTTTTAATATTTATTAAAATTTAATTAAATTTTTTAATTTTTAATCATTTAAAAAAATTTATATATTTGAAAAAATTGTTCATGAAGAACCCTGAAGAACCTGAAATTCGGGTTCTAAGTACCCAAACGATGGGTTCTTCATACCAAAAGAACCCAAGAACCCGATTTTTTTTTTTTGAAGAACCCGGTTCTTCTGAGAAGAACCCGGTTCGTTTGGGTTCTTTAGGGTACTTGGGTGCGAAGAATCCGGTACTTGGGTGCGGGAACCCGGTGCGGGTTCGGGAACCCCACCCCCGGGTGCGGGAACCCATGCAACGTAGCTCTTCTTTGTGTGAATCCTCTCAAAGACAGACCAATTGCGCTCACACCTAGACGCACTGCAAGTTTGACTCAAAATGTGGATTGCAAACCTTTGCCATCTAGGACAATGGCTACCAAATGCCTCCCACCATTGTGCTGCAAAAATGATTTTTTAGTTAGCTCAACAATTTATATCCAACTTTGAAATTGAAGTTATAAGCAATTATACAAAATAATAAAATATGAATTTGAAAATTGAAATTCTTTGTTTACCTGGTTCATCTGATTCCCTTGCAATCCTTGCAAGGTTCTTGCTAAAGGTACCTGTGGCTTGGCTGAACACAGTGATCTGATTGTGTATCTTCAACTGCTCACTCTCTGTGGGGATCATGCGATCAATGCAGTCTATCAATCCATCTCTAACCTCCCCATTCAAAGCTCTTGCTTGCTAAGCTTTATAATGATACCTTGGGTTCAGAAAATACCCAACTGCATGTATAGGGCGATGGAGTTGATTGTTCCATCTCTGATCAATGATTGCCCAAATGGGCCCATACTTACCCGCTCTATCCTTGTATGCTGCCCTTATTTGCTCCTTTGTTTGATCCATAGCCTCATAAATGAAGCCCATAGCCAATCTTTCCCCATCCACCAAGCGCAACACCTTAACCAGTGACTCAACAAGTTTCACAAGCTCTGTTGCTTTTTTCCAAAATATTTCTTCATTGATTTTCCTTTTCACATCTTTGCCATCCTGTTTGTGAGCCCACTGACATTCATTCTATTCATCACTAGAAAACAACTTTTGCAAGTTTCTATGTTGGGCAAGCATAGATTGCAATGTCAAAAAATGTGTTGCAAATCTAGTGATGGTAGGCCTAATAATTTCCTTGCCCCATGTGTGTTTCCTCATCAGATTCAGAATCCATGAGTGATTGTAAATATATTTTGTGATGCTTTTGGCATGCTTTATAGTGTTCTTGATCCAGTCTATTTTGCCAATATCCTCAAGCATGAGTCTATGCAATGTGCAGCACATGGGGTCCAAAAGATGGTTGGGTGTTTTTCCTCTAACAATTTACCAGCAAGAACATAGTTAGAGGCATTATCTGTGATGATTTGAACAACATTTGCCAACCCCACCTCTTCAACAGCCTCGTCCAAAAGATGAAACAACAAATGTGCATCTTTCACCCTATCAAATGCATCAACTGATCTTAGAAACATGGTTCCCCGTGGGCAAAAGACAAGAAAGTTTATGATGGTACGGTTCCTCTGATCAGTCCATCCATCTGACATGATGGTACATCCTATACGTGCCCATGACTTTTTCAACTCTTTCAAATAATCATCAATGGACATAATCTTTTTTTTTTGCAAAAGAGATCCTCTTAACTCATGCATAGTAGGGCCTTTGAAGCCCTTTCCAACAGCATATATGGCATCAAAAATAGGTTCATAATATGGTGAACGAGTAGCATTGAAGGGAATATCAACATCATACCACCATCTAGCAATGTAATCACAAGCAACATCTCTCAATTCTTTTTTCCAATGAGCATCTAAAGTGGGCTGCACTTGACCTGTACTTGGAGGACTAGGACCATCTGCACTATTAGAGGGAGAAGAGGGCATGAAAAACCTTTTGATAGTACCCTTATATCTCATTGCACCCTTACCCTGTTCAGAAATAGACTCCATAGAGGGAGGAACATAGCGAAAGGGGTTTGATGCATTAGTGCAAGGGATAGATGAAGAACCCTCATAATCAAAACTTGGGTTGGCAGCCATCATGTGTTGTATATTTCTCTTCCTCCCAATTTCAATTTTCAACTTCTATTTCTTTTTGCCTAATTGTGTCTTCCTCAAACTTTTGAAATTGCTCTTTCAACTCCTTCCTAATTTCCCCAATGTTTTGTGCTTCACATGGAGTAATTTGGCCTCTAAGACCAGCCAAATCTAGTTTCAGTCTATGAATGCCCCCTCTACCCCCCTTAATTTTTCTCTGACAAAATTTGCAATGCATTTGATCATCAACCATTTCAGCGTATGCCCAAGCATCATCTTTCATTCTAGGGGCCATTTTGGACTGAGTTTTTGACTTGGAAAGAAAATGTTTAAATCTGAAAATGAAAACAAAAAAAGACTATTCATTCTATGTTCATTTCTTTCACCAAAAACTATGTTTACCATTTTCAGATTTGCAAAATAAATAAACCAAGCAAAAGCAGATTTTAGAAGAGAAAAAATAAATACCTCTAGCCTCTAGCCTCCTCAATGCAACTCCAACAAACCAACTTCTCAATGCTGCTCCAAAGCTTGCCCTTTAAGCGCTTCACTACTGCTCCAAAGCTTGCTCAAAAGACTCCTCAAAGCTGCTCCAAAAGCAACTCCACAACTCTTCACAAATTCCTCACAAATGCTCAAGCAAATTGATTGAGATAGATGTGAGGTATTGAGAGGGGTTGGGTAGGTTAAATAGGATGGGGAGGGGTTAGATATACAAACAAAAACTTAACAGCAAGTTAAATCGGGTTTGAAGTCTGTATTTTTCGAGTTTTTGGGGCCCGCGGCCGGCTTGGAGCTGTCCGGCCGAGTTAGCTTGGGTTTGCCAGTTTGTGACCGAGCCAGTTGAGTCGGTGTACGGCTTGACCGGCTTGGTCACAAACTGGCCGCCAGACCGGTTTGTCTAGCGAGTCAGATCGACTGGGGATCTGGCTCGGTCAACTCGGCCGGTTTCGAGCCAACTCGGACGATTTTTAAATTTATGATTTTGACTTACTAAAAATAGAAAGTCATGTGTAGCATCTCAAGTATAACTTTCCAAAAATAGTAAATCACCTTGCATCAATTGGTAATCAAGTATAGTTGATGTAAAATCACTTAACTTATCATTAATCAATCCTAATTGTTCAATCTCGACTTAATCGTCAATATTATTATTATTACTATTATTCTTTATGATACTATTATATTATTATTAAAAGGAAATTCATGATTCTCAATTATGGCACTCAATAATGTCATATGTAACTTCCCTGAGTTAATGCATAGGTTACTCTCTCTCACTTAATCAATACGTTACACTCTCTCTTACGCAATGATTAAAATCATGGCATATTCCTCTTACACACTCGTTAAAGCATGTCATAAAAGATTCCTTTTACACACTCTTTAATGCATATGTTACGTTCTCTCCTTAATGGCATAAGTTACTACGACATGCGTTGATCTCCTTTATGGCATAGGTTACTAAGGCATGCGTACCTCTTTAATGGCATGAGTTACAAAGGCATTTGTACCTCCCTAAATGACATATGTAACTCCTCTTGAAGGCATGCGTATTGCTCTTTCTTTATGACTAGAATTTGTTTCTCCTCCCATATATATGCATCTCATATCATCTCATTCTCACTACTTGTGTATCGTGAAAGAAGAATTCGAACTTGAGCGAGAGAGTTGGAAAGACTTGAAGAAGATTGTGAGAGAGATTTGGCAAGTAAGAGCATAACTTGAAGGTTGATTTAGTGTTTGCATAAGCTGCTACTACCAGTGAACTTCATGCTGTAGCTTGTTCAAATTTAGGTGAACTTACTGATTTTCTTGATCTCTCATTGTACTTCGTATCTCTGCTGAACAATTGATGTCTAATAGAAGAAGGATCTTGTTGGGTTTTCCCTTGGTCACTGGACCTAAATTCTCTGTGTCTTATCTTGTTCCTGACTGTCTTCAATTGTGCATTTGGTTTATGTTCTATCTACAATTGCTTAACTAATATTGCAACAAAAAGAAGTTTTGGAATAAGTAATTGTTACAACATAGAACATCAGAATTTCAACATGGTATCAAAGATTTGGTGAAGGCTAGCCCAAGAAGATAAGAGTCGTCATCCTTGTAATTTTTGCTGAAATATCACTTGTTGCTCCTTCCATTTACTGCTGAAATATCACTTTTTGCTCCTTCTTGCCGCTGAAATTTGTTTGACTTACTGCTGAAATTTGTTTGTTGCTGGAAGCTGTCTTCTTCTTACTTCAAGAATGAAGAGAAGTTGAATGTTGCTTCAAATTTTGTTCCATGGAAGTCAAGATTGGATATTACTCTCAAAGAACATGATGTACTGGAATATGTTGAAGACATGGTCGCTGAGCCACCAAAAAATTCGAATGTCGCTGTCAAGGCCAGATACAAGAAGGGAGAAATCAAGGCTAAGAATATTATCTTTGATTCTCCTAGAGGCCTTTGTCTGTTGCTTGATTTATATAATAATGAGCTATGTTATTGCTAATGGAATCTAAATGGATTATGGGCTAATATGTTCAGTGAAGTAACTAAGGAAGAACATGCTGTTCTTGGAATCAAGTCTATCTGTTAATTTTGGAGCATGTTCTTCCTTAGTTACTTCATTAAACATATTAGCCCATAATCCATTTAGATTCCATTAGCAATCACATAGCTCATTATTATATAAACAGTAACTGAAGAAAGAACATAGATGATCAAAGCAAAAGACAAGCCAAGACAAGATAACACAAGGATATGGCGCAAGCCAGGAAAAAACCCCAAGTCGGGGAAAACCGTTGATCAATTCTTCTTATTATTCAATTGTTCAGCAGAAGGAGAGAGAGAGGTAGAGAGTACATCAATCAAAGTCAAATTTGACTTGATAAACTTCAGACTTTAAGAAAGAGGATGGCCTGCAATTCAAGACACTTAATGTCTTCTGAAGTTGCTGTCATGAACTGCTGTTGATAAGGGTACTGAGCACATTCCAGAGATAGAGTTAGGGTATCATAGTGACCCTTACACAGCTCCAAGACTTAGAGATTCTAGGTACCCTTTTAATGCAACCTACAACTCTGCCCAAACTGATAAGGCAGCCCAGCCCTACAGCACTGCCTCAAAACCTTCAACGCTGTCTCAAACTGATAACGCAGCCTAGCCCTACAATGCTGCCCTAAATGGATAACCTTCCAATGCTGTATTCTACAGATCTGATGCATAGAATACCTTGATGCAGCCTAGCTACCCTTTGGTCAAATGCGGTTAGCTGAGGGTTGACTGCGGCTAGGATAAATCATCAAAACAGAATGCTGCAAACTCAAAATGACCCCTGACTGTGATGCTAGAGTGGCCCTGCCCTGCAGCCCACAGATCTGAGATGATAGACCATGAAAAGCATATCTAACTTACCTCTGATACAGCGTCCTGAAGTGGCCAGAGATCCACAGCCCTAATCATCATGAAACAGCCCTGGAAACTCCTCAGCGCTGACTCAGATATATGCTGCCTTCCTTCGCTAGACCTCCGTATTCTTCTCCTCAATCCTACGCTGGAAGCCTTCTAGCCTTAGCCATAGGTCCACAGCCTTATTTCAGATATAGGTGCTCATGAGATGTCAATATACCAAATGGGATGTGGAGAGTTAAGGTGAATCCGACCTTAACTTTTGGAGGCAAAATTCAAAATTCAAATTTCATTTTTTCCCTCCAAAACAACATCATGACCTATAGCATTTCTTTTGACTAAAAAAATATTTCCTTAACCAAATTTGACGATCTTTAGATTGATTTTAGTCCTCTCGAAAAGAGGAATTCAATGGAATTATAATCTTTATCAACTGAACAGACCAAAGTGGAATTTGGCCCTAGTTGCCAATTTTAACATGAGCATTCTTCCTTGTTAGTGGAAAACCCTCTAGTAATTTATTGCATATTCTATCACTATACTTGTTGAACAACTTCTTTACATCTTGAGGGATCTCCTCCTTGTCATGCTCGGAGATCTTTTTGTGTTCAGTTGCTTTACCTGGCATGATGGGGTAACTCTCTTTTGTTGTTTTCAGTGCTCACCACTCTAAAGAATGTTTTTGTAAACAACAACACCTCTTTTGTTTTTTTTGAGTCAGTAGCAATTGAGATCCCCTTCCATCGTTGGTGATAGAATAAGTTTGCTTCATGTCATCATGTATTGCACATCTATTGTATTGCCATTTTCTTCTTGGGAGCAAATTACAAGTATCCATAGGTATGAGATAGTACAAAATTTAATCCTTATGTTCTAACCTGAGTTTTTATTTCCTAGTCCCATTAACCAACTCTTTCGGTCATTTTTGGACATCAATTATGTCGTCTCATCTTACCTATTGTGGCTATAGCTTTTGTGCTTCTAGAATCACTGATAATTATACAGAACTTACCTCTAAATTTACACTTTGTCCTGAAGATATTCTTTCTTGGCCATCTTCTCCGGGGACTTGTTGCTACCTCATTGACATGAGCATTCCTCTATTGCTCATCAGAATCTTATCTCTATTTTTCTTTTACTGTTATTTTTTGTTGGTCCTTTAACACCTTTCTCTGTGCTGATTGAGACCTTAGTTCATTTTTGACTCACCTTCTCTTTGTGGGCACTCAGACAAGTTATGCCCTTTATCTCCACATGCATAACTGTGTATCCTTCACTCCTAACTACCAAAGCCTATTCTGAGTCCTCCCAATCCACCACAACCTCTACTTCAATTTCTATGCAGTGCACTGCTCTCTTCTGTTTTTTCTGATTTCTCATTACACATATTCTGCCTTTTGTGTGAAATTGCAATCCCTACCACTACGACCACCTCTTCATCTGCCTAGTTTTTTCTTATTATCCCAGCCCACAAACTTTCCGTCTACCTTCAATGCTAACCTCTATGCCTTTCCTACATGAAATATTTGGTGCAGATTTATATCATCCCAAATTGCACTTTTGAGAAGATTCACATATGTTGAATCTCATTGGTCCTCGGTCCCCTCAAGTCCATTGTGTGTGGAAATTTTGTAAAATTCTTGTGTCTGCCTTTGTACTCTTAAATTTCTTTGACACATTTTGTATTGTTGAGAAATCCAATAGAGTGGCAAGTTAATTGATTTCTCTTATTATGTCATTATCTTGTTATGTTTCATTATTAATTTTTCTTCTTTCGATTTATCTTTTCTTATCATCAAGACTAATTCCAAACAAAAAAGAGATAAGGACACGAGATGTAGGCACACAGCCAGGGCAAAATCCCTACGTAGGGGAAAACCCAGTCAAGTAATTCTTCCTTCTGTAGATTGAAAACAAAGACTGAGTTGACCAAGACCCTCATAATCTAGAATAAAGACTACTTCCATCCATCAAGTCAACCTTGACCTAAGTTACCAGGATTCGGATCCGAATACGGATACAGATCCGGATCCGGATACGGATATGCCAGTTTTTTGAAAAGCCAGGATCCAGATACGACAAGGAAACTATAAGTATAAACAAATATAAAATATTTTATAATTATTAAATTTATAGTTATATAAAAATAAAAATATAAACATATATTATTTTTTAAATATATCATTTTTGGTACTTGTAAAAATAATTATTACATGAATAATATCAAAATTAATGTATCATTTATAAATATAATTAAATTAATATAAAAATATTTAAATTTTAAATATATAATTTCGATATAATATTTTTCTAAAAACTATTAATTTAATAACATTAAAATTAATGCATAGTTTATAAATACTTTAATTCATAGTTATTATATTTATATTACATGGTTATGAAACTTAATTTATAAAACTTAACTTTTCACACTTCAAAAAAAAATTAATATTTAATTAAAATATCTAAATAAATGTTCGGTGGTTTGGCTTACCATTTATATTACATGGTTATGAAACTTAATTTATAGAAGTTACCTTTTTACACTTTAAAAAAAAATTAATATTTAATTAAAATATCTAAATAAATGTTCGGTGGTTTGGCTTACCATATATGCGAAAAAACTAATAATAAGGAAAAAGTAATTGGCTTTATGGTTGATGGCTCAATTTTCTATCTTTGCATACGTCCCTTAATAATTCATTTGAATAATTTCTTAGACCATAATCAATTTCTTAACGGGATAGTGGTTTATTATTCCCTCTTCTGATTTTTTTTCATTTTAGTTGACGTTTAATTATCCCGTGGTTGACGCCAGTTGAATAATCCACTTATTAACACATATTATTGGTTATCCATTAACTCAACAGACTTTTTTATTCAAGCTAGTTGAATAATCCACTTATTAACACATATTATCGGTTATCCATTAACTCAACGGACTTTTTTATTCTGATGTCTGCTTCTAAATTTTGCGCTGGCAACTTAACCCACTGACCAATGTTGGGGGCGGATCTCCTCGGATCCGGATCCGGGGAATCGTGGATCCAACACTTTGGACAGGCAGATCCGGTAACATAGACCTTGACACATCATGCTTCAGTTCTGTGGCATCTTAATTATGCTTCAGTCAATTTACAGTTCCAAACAAGCTTCAATACTTCAGTTCTGTGATATCCCAAATGAGCTTCAGTCTTGTGATAAACTTCGGTCTTGTAGAGTTAGTACACACATGATCATATAGTGCTTCAGTGAACTTTGGTGCTGTATTTATAGCACACACTGCCCCATAATACAGATTCAGTCCTCGGGCCCTGTGGAGATAGCCCAAGTTTCGTTCCAGCAATGATGACAAACACTGCAATACAGTCATGCCTCGGTTCTGTTGTGACAGCCCTAGTTTTAGTCCTCGGTCCTGTGACGATAGCTGAAGTTTCGGTCCTGTGGTGGCAGCCTTGACTTCGGTCTGTGGTGGTGGTAGCCCTAAACACTTTGGCTTGCATTAACACTTCAACTCCTTGAAACTTCACCAAATTCTGTCACTGTAATATACCGAACTCTTTTCTGAAATTTCCAAACTTGTATCTCTGAGATATACCGAACTCATCTCTACAATTTTGACCAAAGTTTACACACCTATATATAGTTGTTTCCCACTGTAAATGAGTCTATTTGGTGAAGCCGACTTCTTGACTATTAATTTGAAGGCCGACTGCAAGGAGACTCGATGGAGGAAGAGTTTGACATAAAAACCTTAGACTTAGACTTAGACTTAGAAATCCTAAAAGCCTACAATGGAGACCCTATGACAGTTGACCCAAGCATGAAACCCATGCTTTAACAAGTCAATTTAATTAATAATAAAATTTCATTTGCTTTCGTTCGATAAATATGTTTCATTTTGACTCAAGCACAATTATGAAGACCGAACGTAGTATTTGTGATCAATGAAATAAATTCTTATGCAACTTTGTGACCATCTTGTTTTAATTGAGAATCTTCCCTCTATCCTTCAAAATTCAGTCATGTTGCACAGAATCCCATCCTATGGAAATATGTACATTCAATGTTGCGCTAGCAAATTTGTCCTCTTGAGGGTCTTGCATTCTCTCAATTTCAAAATAACACTCACTTAGCCAATTAATTGTCTCTGGTGTCACAGTTCCAGTTGGAATTCGAGTTCGGCTACAATTAATTTCAATTCGAATTCGAATTTTCCGGTGAAGTTGGCATGAGGTTTGCCATTAAGTACATTCATATACATATTCAAAATTTTGTTTAAAATTATATATATATATATATATATATATATATATATATATATATATATATATATGTATGTAAGATATATTAATTTATAATATATATAATAATAAAATTTATAATTACAATGTCGTAACCTCTGTTTTAAAAAACGGCCGGCTCAACTCCAACCAGGCCTGGTCGACCGAGCCATTAGGCTGGCTGGTCCGACCAGGCAGAAAACCAGCTAGGTTGGCTGGCTTGTTACCGAGCCCGCCGGTTTTTGTAATGACTTGGCCGGCTCGGTAACAAGCTGGTCAACCAGGCCGAGCTCGAGTCAACCAGGCCGAGCCAAAACAGCCGGCCGGTGGGCCCAAAAAATGCGATTTTGTGGACTTCAAATTGGATTTTAATCGACTGTTAGGTTTGTTTTAGGTTGTCTAAGCCCTCCCCATGCTATTTAACTAACCCAACCCCTCTATTGAGCTCACATCTTTCTCATTCAATTTGCTTGAGCATTTGCGAGAGTTTTATGAAGATTGTGGAGTTGGTTTTGGAGCAGCAGTGAGGAGCTTATTGGGCAAGTTTTGGAGCAGCAGTGAGGAGCTTATTGGGCAAGCTTTGGAGCAGCATTGAGCTAGAGGAAGCTAGAGGCTAGAGGTATTTATTTTTTCTCTTCTAAATCTGCCTTTGTTTGTTTTATTTATTTAGCAAATCTAGCATTTGCTATTTGCATTTGCATAGTTTTTGGCATTTGCCATTTGGTGAAAGAAATGAACATAGAATGAATAGTTTTTTTTTGTTTTCATGTTCAAATTTAAACATTTTATTTCCAAGTAAAAAACTCAGTCCAAAATGGCCCTTAGAGCAAAAGACTCTGCTTGGGCATATGCTGAAATGGTTGGGGATCAAATGTTTTGCAAATTTTGCAAGGAAAAAATTAAGGAGGGTGTAGGGGGCATTCATAGACTGAAACTACATTTGGCTGGTATTAAAGGCCAAATTACTGCATGTGAAGTAGAAAACATTGGGGAAATTAGGAAGCAGTTGAAAGCACAATTTGACAAGTTTGAGCAAGAGAAAAATAGGCAAAAAGAAATAGAGGCTGAAATTGGGAGGAAGAGGAATCTACAACATATGATGGCTGCCAACTCAAGTTTTGAATCTTTTAATTATGAGGATTCCTTATCTATCCCTTCCACTGATGCATCAAAAAACCCCTTTCGCTATGTTCCTCCCTCTAGGGAGTCTATTTCTGACAAGGGTAAGGGTGCAATGAGAAATAAGGGTACTATTAAAAGTTTTTTTGTGCCCTCATCTCCCTCTAATAGTGCAACTGCATATGGTCCTAGTCCTCCAACTGTGCAGCCCACTTTAGATGCTCATTGGAAAAAAAAATTGAGAGATGTTGCTTGTGAGTACATTGCTAGATGGTGGTATGATGCTGATATTCCCTTCAATGCTACTCGTTCACCATATTATGAACCTATTTTTGATGCCATATATGCTGCTCGAAAGGGCTTCAAACCTCCTACTCTGCATGAGTTAAGAGGATCTTTTTTGCAAAGAGAGATTTCAAACATTGATGATTATTTGAAAGAGTTCAAAAACTCATGGGCACGTACAGGATGTACCATCATGTCAGATGGATGGACTGATCAGAGGAACCGTACCATCATAAACTTTCTTGTCTTTTGCCCACGGGGAACCATGTTTCTAAGATCATTTGATGCATCTGATAGGGTGAAAGATGCACAATTGTTGTTACAGCTTTTGGATGAGGTTGTTGAAGAGGTGGGGGTGGCAAATGTTGTTCAAATCATCACAGACAATGCCTCTAACTATGTTCTTGCTGGTAAATTGTTAGAGGAAAAACACCCAACCATCTTTTGGACTCCATGTGCTGCACATTGCATAGACCTCATGCTTGAGGATATTGGCAAAATAGACTGGATCAAGAACACTATAGAGCATGCCAAATGCATCACAAAATATATTTACAATCACTCATGGATTTTGAGTCTAATGAGAAAATACACAGGGGGCAAGGAACTTATTAGGCCTGCCATCACTAGATTTGCAACACATTTTTTGACATTGCAATCTATGGGTGCCCAACATAGAAACTTGCAAAAGATGTTTTCTAGTGATGAATGGAATGAAAGTCAGTTCTCTCGCAAACAGGATGGCAAAGACATGAAAAGGAAAGTCGTTGAAGAAATATTTTGGAAAAAGGCAGCAACCATTGTGAAACTTGCTGAGCCATTGGTTAAGGTGTTGCGCTTGGTGGATGGGGAAAGATTGGCTATGGGCTTCATTTATGAGGCTATGGATCAAGCAAATGAGTAGATAAGGGCAGCATGCAAGGACAGAGTGGCTAAGTATGGGCCCATTTGGGAAATCATTGATCAGAGATGGAACAATCAACTCCATCGCCCGATACATGCAGCTGGGTATTTTCTGAACCCAAGGTATCATTATAAAGCTCAGGAAACAGGAGCTTTGACTGGGGAGGTTAGAGATGGATTGATTGACTGCATTGATCG
Source organism: Pinus albicaulis (assembly GCA_034641835.2). Classification (NCBI taxonomy): domain Eukaryota; kingdom Viridiplantae; phylum Streptophyta; class Pinopsida; order Pinales; family Pinaceae; genus Pinus; species Pinus albicaulis. Next base: position 369,897,375 of record CM076575.1, read on the forward strand.
CATGATCCCCACAGAGAGTGAGTAGTTGAAGATACACAAGCAGATCACTATGTTCAGCCATGCCACTGGTACCTTTGGCAAGAACCTTGCAAGTATTGCAAGGGAATCAGATGAGCCAGGTAAATAAAGAATTTCAATTTTCAAATTTATATTTTATAATTTATTATTTTGTATAATTGTTTATAAAATTATAATTTCAATTTCAAAGTTGGATATAAATTGTTGAGCTAACTGAAACTCATTTTTTGCAGCACAATGGTGGGAGGCATGTGGTAGCCACTGTCCTGAATTGCAGAGGTTTGCAATCCGTATTTTGAGTCAAACTTGCAGTGCTTCTGGGTGTGAGCGCAATTGGTCTGTCTTTGAGAGGATTCACACACACAAGAGAAACCGTTTGGAGCAAAAACGGTTAAATGATCTAGTGTTTGTCCAGTACAACCTCCGACTAAGACGGAACCAATTGCTGAACAAAAGACCTGATTTAGATCCCATTGTGTTGGAGGATATTGATCCAACCTCAGATTGGGTAGTGGAGTCTTGTCCACTAGAGTTTGACAGGGAGAGTTCACTTGACTTCGATTTAGAGATGGAGGCGACTATGCTCAATGTAGATCCACTAGTAGCAGACCCAGTCCCAGGCCATCCAGTTGCAGGTGCAGGCACTTCCTCTAGTTAGCCACGACGGAGACGCATAGCTCGTCTATCTGATTCTCAAGGTGGTAAGGGCAAGGGTATAGTTCCAGTTGAGGATGTTGATTCAGAGGAGGAGGCGGAGCCAGTGTCTTCCCCCTCTGGTTCAGAGTTTGGGGAAGAGGACATTGGCTTGTCACAGTCAGATGACTAGCAGTAGTTACTAGTGGCTATTCATGTTTTGTTGTAGAGGCCATTTAGAGCCTCCTTAGTTATGTTTTTTGTTTTGATCTCTATATCATCATCATGTATTGGTCCTTGGACAATGCACTGGGTGCAATTTTGATATAATGGATATATTCATGAGCCTACTTTGATCATATCTTGTCTTTTGTCTATATTGTAATGCTATGTGTTTGGAAACATGAATAAAAATCTTTAAATTTATGTTTTTGTACAAAAAAATTAATATTTAATGTATTTTTTACAAAAACTGAGTCGACCGAGTCATTATCGATTCCGAGTCATTACCTCGGCCTGGTCGCTGACCGATTCCGTTTTTTAAAACATTGGTCGTAACACCTTTAATTATATATAATTTAAAACTGATTAAAATGTAATTGTTTTAATTATATATAATATAAAATATGCTAATTTTTATTTATATATAATAATATTATAAATAAAATAGGTTATTGGAGTTGGGTCAAGGTCTTCAGGCAAGCGAGCAAGGGAGCACCAGTTGTAATTAGTTGGGCTAGTTATATAGTTGGTGGGTAGTGTTGTTTGGGGTTCAATGGGGGAGCGATGGGTGCCGCTCACCTTGAACCTTTAGACTATAACCAAGAGCCTTTCACCACGGGTGAGGGTGAGCCAGCCGAACTCTCGACAATAGGAGAGGTAACGTGTGAGGGTAGGGTGTTAACGCTAAAGTTTCTAAGCTGTTCATAATATTATTACGTATAATTATGCCCTGCCTATCATTGTAAACCTGTAACTGCCATTTCAGAGGGCCAAGGTTGACATAGAACCAACGAATGTGTCAGTCTCTGCTGCGGTTTGATCACCATGGACTGTCCCACAATTCTGCTTAGAAATTCTGTGCCAGTGGAAGCAGAGCAAACAATAGGAGCAAGCGTGTCGATCCCAGCAGCCAAGATAAACAAATTCGTCATCGCCGCAAGAGATTGAGGTCATTTGCCCCGACTCTTACACCCATCTATCTCACATTTGTTATTACGGAATTTGAATGCAGAGATAAACGAAGATAAAGACGAACCTGCTTGAACCTAAAATAGTTTTAATAAATTTTTTAATTTTGCCTAATTCCGAACCTCAACATTTAGGTCTGGAAAATTCTGTGGCATAGATTGCCCCACCTTCAAGCATCCATTGTAAATGAAACTTCTAACTTTGACCCCCATTGTTCTTCAGAATCTCATTAGCTATGCTGCAAATCTTTGCCTCCAACCTTGCTCTTTTTCCCTTCTTCTGGTGTTTGAGTCATTTACTTCAACTTCTCTCTTTTGCTGTCCTCTAATTCTTCTTAATGCATTTAATTCTCTATTTCTGCTGTCTTTCTCACTTGCGAGTTATGACCTATGTTGTCTTCACAAAGCCTTGCACATAGTTCTCTCCCAGAGTTTTTCAACCTTTCTCTGATACCAAACGGTGCAGCTGGGAGCATAATGGACCCAAATCTACCTTTTCTAAACTCAGCAGACTATGCACAAAAATCTGCAACTTGTAGGTTAGAAGTAAGAACAGAAATATGCCACAGTAAATTAAATTAATATTCAACCACTCAGAGAACATTGAGAACCAAATCTCAGTCATAGGGGAATGGTGTTACTCACATTCATTAACAGAAATGCAAATACATATACAAATCTACAGACATGCTCCTCAATGCTCTATTCTGGCCCCATGATGGACTCTACAACTATTCATACTCTATTCTCGTGATTGGCTAACCTCACTCAAATGACAATCCTATTTATCCATTTTTCTGACCAACTGTCTAGCTTCTGCAACTCTTCATTTCCCCTTGCATCTCTTCATTTCTAATCTGGCTTGTCCACGTTTTTTGTCACTCTTCAGAGCTGTTCCTATTGTGTCAGCTTCTACTACGACCTTTCAGCATCTTTCAGTTTGTTTTTCTGTTATGTGCACTTGTCATGCTCACTGTTTGTGCTTTCTTGTCCTGCTCCAAGTGCAATCCAGATAAAGTCAGCATTCCATGTGCTCTTTTCCTTTGCCTATCAATGCACTTTCCATTTCTGTGCATAAACTGCATGTTAGACTTTTCCCTTGTTCTGCCTATGGTTCAATATCTGTTGCTTATTTTTTTCTATCGTGCTTATATTGTTGTGCTTTCTCTAGTTCTCTTGGACTATAGCTACAGTGATGCTCCTGCTTCACAACTTAACATGATTTGTGCTTTGTTTGTGATGCTTAAACTTACTAGTTTTTAAAACATTCTATTGTTAGTAGTTACTCCATGTGATCTTCTGCACAATTTCCTTTCATGCAGGAGACCGAGTTTTGAAGGAATGGCATTTCTTTTCCCTGTTTGAAGTTATTTGTTCATTATGGTCCTCATTTCTAATTTCTTTGCAAATTCCAGATTTCCTAAAATTCCTTTGTCTTTGAATCTTTTGGCATTGTAATTTATGTGGTCAAGTTTTGCAGCTCCAAAATTCTGTTCTGTTTCAAAACCTATTTGTTTCCAATGCAATTAATTTCTGTTTTTGAATGACACAATTTGTTTTCAGATATGCAATCCCTAAGTGCATGTTAAAGATTCCTTTGTATTTGTCCATGCAGTTTTGTCTCTAAGTCCCCCATGAACACTTTTATGGATGGTTTGATTCTTCCTCAATTTGGATTTTGAAGATCCATCTGCAATGCCAATACAAGCTATATTTGGAGTTTTGGCGCTTTATTGGGATCTAAATTTGGATTTTAAAATTCAACTGCAGTGCCAATGAAGCTATTTTTGGAGTTTTGGAGCTTTAACAGGATCTAGATTTAGATTTTGAAGATAGAATGCAATGCCAATTGCAGCAATTTTTGGAGTTTTGGTGCTTTAACCGGATCTAGATTTAACCTCTTAATGGTATATGTGCTATTTTTATTGCAGTTCCAAGAGGTTTGAGGTTTGTGCATGTCCTGCAAATATTCAAATGCCATTTAGATGTTCCACAGCTTTATTAGGCATCAAGTATTTAAAGTATTGTTTTGGATTGATCTGTAGTTCCCCAACGCATTATGTTTCAATGCTTGTGAAGAATGAGCTTCTTTGTAGGTTGGAGCTCTTGAAGGCCAGCTTCTTGGTTGCTTGATTTTGCTTCTGAGTCACAGAATTTAATATGTAGACACCTGTAAAAAGTCAAGGGCCCTTCCATATGTTTTTCTTCAGAAACATCTTTCAGTCGGCATTTAATTGTTGTTTCTAGACTCAGGGACATGTTATTTAAAGTCATCTCCGGGGAAATTTCATAACTAGGAAATAAGTCTACCATTTCATTAACTATTTTTCCTGTTTTTAACATTGCCGTAAAGATATCCTGTAGGCAGCCTTCAGGAGAAGGCCAGTGACTATAGAGTGCCCTAAATAGTAAATATGTTCCACAGGCAAGTTTCAGAAGCAGGCCAACTGGAATAAACTATCTATAATTAAAATGAGAGATTCTTACCATAAATGTTCCACCATTGGACAATTTATAATAGCTTTGTTGTATGGTATACATGGACATGGTGTATGCTAAAGTCCACCCTTTTTGTTTCTGCAGGGATATATTCAATCTTTGGAAGCATCTCTACAGGAAGAGATGTCTCGGCATGCTCCACTTTATGGAGCTGGGTTGGAAGCCCTTTCAATGAGTGAATTGGATACAATTGTCAGGATACATGAAGAGGGGCTTAGACAAGTGCGCAACCTTCAACAACAGCGGAATGGAGGAAATGATATGTTATTAATAAACTTGGATCCATTGGTGAGCCATGCACCAGTTATTCCACCAAGCTTGTATGGCACGCCTCCTTCAGTGGCAGTGGGAATGCCATCAATAATTGTAAATGGTCCTGGGATTCACAATAATGGTCATCTGAATGGGAATGTTGGCCCATGGTTTTCTTCACCCTGAGAAACTGTCTTGAAATTGGTGTCTGTCACATATTTATTTTCTTGATGGGTTGATTGAATTTCTCAGCAACAGGCAATACAAATTTATCTGTACTTGCTTTTGTAATTTACACACATGAAATTGATATGAAGCCTTAGAAGGCGGCTGTGGTTTTCAAGAAAATAAACAGCTCAAATGTATATTTCTTGATTTCCAAGAGTTAATTGTAAATTGGCAAGAGTGCCAACATATTTGTAAAATCAGCATTTTGCAATGGGGCCTGTTTTGTGTGAAGTTATGTAAGAAAAGCACCCCATGACCATTGGAGCATATGGTGGTAAGAAGCCCGGTATTTTTCTCTTTTATAAGATTTCAGAGGAACCATGTTTGCAAGATGTTTACATTGATGTATGCAAAATTCAACAACATTAGAATTTGGGGTTTGATATATTCATTCAGTCCATATGTTTACTGTAACAGATCTTCTGTTCAATTCCATTTGAAGCAGCAATGCAGCTATTCTTTTCTACATCTTTTCTGAAGTACAACAGTTGGAGTTGCAATAGAGAAAATTGTCGAGGGTCTCCAGAAGCACGTTTTATTCATCTAACGATGATGTCGCTGTCAAAATTTTCAATTACATTTTGTGAGTAAGCAATTGAAGGGTTTGCTTGTATCATTTTTTGTAAAGGTGGCTATGACATTTTAAAACAGAGGAGAGACAAGTGGGGTTTTGCTGTGCTTTGTGAAATTGATAATTGCATTTGTAGACACAATGGAGCTCTATGTACGAGATGAGCTTGCTAGATGTATAGTCCTGGATTGTGTTTTACACTAGCATAGATCTATCTTAAATTCCGATCTATTAAGTGCTGAGGTGGATCAAAAAACTCTAGATGCGAACCTGCATTTTTTTTACCCCTCTTCACTCTTAGTAGATCCCGGTTTCAGATATTTTCTAGTGTATATATAGCTATAAAAATGTGGTAAGATAAATAACATGTCGTAGAATTATGGTAAATATAAAAAAGACATCGTGTCTTTTTTATATTTTCTAAAGCGTTACATGTATACACACAAAGTAATGAAGATTTCCACCCACTTGGGATGTAGAGCATCGTACCTGCCTCAGTGCAATGACTAAATTTGAATTGTGGATTCAGTCTTCCTTTTTGATCGACCGCAGATGTATTTATTGAGCCAGATTTTATTCTTTGGGCGCTGCTTAAGAAATAGGTCTTAGTGGTCAATTGCGTTTTTCGGAATTCTGTAAATGGTATTGTCACAATTTCTGAATTATTACCAGACACTACTCATTCTCCTAAGAAACCATTTTTTGTAAAAGTTTCTGAATGAAAACAGAAAGGTTATGCAGGGTGTTGAACAATTGTCAAATAATTAAAGTTCTTTTCCCCGAAGATTTTGCAGATAATATCCATTGTGGCATTAGGGTGTTTTCTAGTGACTAATTTTTGTCAATTAACTTTTTTCCTCCTTTTTCTCTCTCTCTCACACATTTATATATCTTATTTTCTCCAAGAAATTTCCTTTTTTTCTACATTAAAAAATGTTACTGGTAAGATTCACTGATTTAAATAAGCTTCATTACGCCGAAGGCGTTCTATTGTGGGGTTTTACCTCACGACACTGTTTGAAGATTCGTCGTCCGCCACGTGTTATATTCTGTCATCGTCCTTCTTCCTGTTAATTTTTGACGCGTGGAATTCACCTCCTGGTAAAGTAGCCGCCGGGTTCACATGTGGGAAGCTTCACTTTGGGGCTCTCCACCAATTACGTGGGGTTGAGCGCGACCATTTACACTTGCATTCAAACCGCAATAGCTCCCCCCACCAAATCCATTTTCCTGCTCTTCAACGTCGGTATCCTGCCATGGTCTGCCTACTCTCGCTGCAGAGGAAATTCTTACCTGTAATGTCTTACGGATTCGCCATAGTCAAGGGTGTGTATTTGTTGCTCATGGAATTTCAGCCACTCTCTTCCTCGTCTGGGAAGATACATGTATTCATTCTTCTTGGCCCTCTGCTCGCACGGATCTGTCTCTCCCTGCATGCTTTTTATTTCATAGCTAAGAAACCAGGCCTCAATGAAACCTCTGCAGGCACATCTGGGAAGCGAGGGTCCTAACAATAAATGTACCCGAAAAAGAAGCAAGGTATATTGAATGTGCCTCTGATTTCCATCCCAGGGTTCCTTTCACCAAACAAAATTTACCTATTTCTGAAATGAAATATTTATTTTGGTTTGGGCATTTGAAAGTGTTTTGTTTAGAGTCTTTTACGACGGAGATAAGGTATTACCATAAGTTGGCACCACAGTGTTCGCACTTTGTAATCAGTTGGTTCTTTGCAATCATCTAGTTGTGGCGACCCATTGTGTATAAGAACATGACGCCTCAATTTTCCATTTCATGATCTCGAGCACCAAACAATTGGCGTAGGGCTCGCAGCGATTCAACTGATTTGAACAGGGGTCACAACGATTCAACTCAACAGGGCTCCATTCAACAAGACTCGTAGTGATTCATCTGACCTCCATTGAACAGGGCTGGCAGCAATTCAACTGATTTGATCGTATAAAATGAGCCACGGTTTAGCAATTCGAACAGGGAGGGAATTCAATGTTCAGTAATCTATGCAACGAATTCGAAATGCAAACATTGCTAAATATGTCAAATAACCTCCTTTGAAAAATTGCCTAGCATATTTTTGTGTGCTGAGGTGTCGAATGTGTGATTGATGTAGTGCTAACCCCAACGATACATGGTGTTCCCCGAAAAGAAGCACCATGAGCTGGCATTATCATTGGAAACTATCTTCATAATTAATTGAAAAATTCCTCAAGAGCCACAAACAGCGTTCAAATCAGCCAGAATTCGGTCTATGGATGCTTGTGAAAAGCCAGAGAATTCGGTATTGGTGCTAGAAATGCTCATCTTAATCTCATTCCTGGAAGGAGATCTTTTGGGTGTGTCCATTTTTCTTAACAGTTTTTGAACTGCAATTGAATTGTTGACAAAATGCTTTATCTACCTGTGGCTTTTTTTGGAATTCATCGTTAATAGTTGACAAAATAACTTGGATAAGAACTCAGAAATGGTGTGGAGTATTTTGCAGGGAAAGACCATCCTGTAGTACATTAAGATGGGCACTTCTCAGTCTCAAACCTAGTACTAATGGCTGAGACTGAAGGGTGGATCATGGTTAAGTCAATGGGGACTCAGCCCCCCGTATTGATTGTAATTCGCATGCGTGCTGGTCACTGTCAAGTCTAGGTAGATTCACGTCAGGGTATTTATTTATTTGGTTTATTTAAGGGATTCAAATTTGCAACAGTTAAATGCTAGGCCTTCGACATTGAAATTACATCTGATCAAGGTAATAGTAAGAGTTGGACACTGCCATTGTTGGTAGTGGGTGAAGTTGCAATCTGGGCGATTGAGCGAGGAATTCTTTGTAGATGAAAAATCTCTGGTTATGTATTAAGTTACTCAATACTTTTGAATTTCCTCTTCCATTATCAAATGTGATTGTGTAGACGCGGGTTCGCTGAAAGTGGGTGTTGCCTGAAACTTGCTCCTAACGTCTCTGACCTTCGGCATAGGCTCCCCTGGTCACAATAATTTTTTGATTCCACACACAGCCACAGCAAGGTGCTCGCGGGGTCTGTTCTCAGTCCAGTGGCCATAACCTTCGGCGTTACTTTTTCACCCTCAGGTGAAAATGCTAGTTATTTTATTATTGAATACATACATATCTGTATGTATAATTTTTTGAATTCAGATAGTTGCTTGGAATACTATATTAGGCAGCCAATTTGAAGAATCTACCACAATACTATGTATTAAGCTCAAAGCAACTTAACTACTTGAGCCAGTCCAATAGGCTTAATTTAGCAAGTACTGAATACTGCAAGAACAATACTAAAAATGTTATAAATAATTTTTTTATTCACAATAACACTTTGATTTATTAAATGCAAAAGAGGCTTTTGTAACTGTCTATACAATAACAATGTTATCATAATGCAAAAAGAGTTACTAAAGCTTTCAATAAGGTTATTTGAAGTTGCGTGTTGTCTATTTTGTGATCCCTTCTATAATTCTAAATGTGGTCTTTTTACACGAGTACAGATGTAAATGCCACCTAGAAAAAGACAGGGTATACACATTAAGTTAGAAAAAATACATTAATCGGACTACATTTTCTGCTGCTTCTGGGAATTTCATAAAATCTTTGCTGAAGGTATTTATAAATTTAATTTCCAAGCTCAAGGATCCTAGATATATTTCTTGCAAACTTTTAGCTCTGTGGTTAAAATATGAAATATAAATATAACCAACACACATTTAACTTATACCCAACCAAAACACATTAAGCAACTGAAGAAATAAACCCCAATACAATGTACTTTTAGGGGAGAAGAATCACAATCTTAAGGGAGCAATCTTCGACATAACAGATCAGAAAATTACTTACAAACAATATTTTTATGGTTTTCAAGCTCCTGTGGAACAGATTTCCAGATTATCCACAGTATTATAGAACATTGGTCGACGTTTCGAATCCCAACGGGGATCCATTTTCAGGGCAAGATGCAGAATGAAGGACCTTCCTTCATTCTGCATCTTGCCCTGAAAATGGATCCCCGTTGGGATTCGAAACGTCGACCAATGTTCTATAATACTGTGGATAATCCGGAAAACCCTTCAAAAAACATTTTGTTACAACCAGAATTCTGTTTTCTTAGGTTTTGTTTACTTGTCAAATCAGTCACCAAAATTTGTGCAATGCTATAATAAATCAATATACATAATCCGTGTTAGAAACTACTCAATCACAATGATAATGGATTTTAAGATTTAGATATCAAAAATCTAAACCAGCTCTGACAAATCAGTAAGTAATAAAAAAAGGCCCTAAAGCCGTTTGATATAAATGTTTAGATGCTAATTCATCCACCCCGACAACAATTTCTTCTCTCCTTGCAACTTATCCTTGTTGCTTGGCCTTCATTTTATCATTTCTTGGACATAGGCTAGGATACTGTCCCCTTTGGTGACACTTAAAAGATTTTCTATTGCCGAATCCTCCTTATCTTGGCTTAATTCTTGCTTCTTACTCTTTTGGGTCCTTTCTTCATCAGCCCAATGAGGGCTAGGTGTTCTACGTATAGTTACCTCGTTGATTTTGACTCAAGCAGTATCTCTTCCTAAACAATTATTACAAAATTTTTCCAACAGACATCTTAGACAAATTGTTGTTTCCAAGTTGAAACAAACTTATTAAAGGCAATGGGTACTAACTCTGCATACTCTAGTTTTGTCTGTATGGCAGCCAATTGATCTCTCAACTTTTACATCCTTTCCAAGTAGATAATCTGTGAATTTCTCTTTATGCAGATTGTTGAGAGATGGGCTTCTCAAGAGTATCTTTCTAGAGATGTTGACATCTTGGAATAATGGAATGAAAACATCATAAATCTCTTTGTTGGTCTTCTTTTATGTAATGTGTTTGATTAAATAAGCTTTCGCATAATCATGAATGATTATGTCTTGTGCTTCTAAGGGGTAAAGTCAAAAGCACCTTTCAGGTTATCACTCTCTAAGACGAGAATAGTTATCATTGTGAGTTTGAAGCTCACACCTCAAAGAAAAATTAATGACAAATCAAGTAGAGTAACCTTCCAGGGTGTAGGTGCTTCTTCCCATTTTCTCTAGTGATTCACATCAAACATCTTATAATAAGTCAGACACCCCTCCTAGGTCTAGAAAATCTGAAATATCAAGCTACCTCTTTACCAAGAGCGCAATTATAGTGAAATCAATTTTGATACCATGTGTAAATTTTATGATTTCTTTTCTTTAAACAAACTCAAAAACTTCAAAAGTTGAGCTTTGTTAGATTTCGTTTCCTATGAGCTTTTAGTATTATGGCAAAATTTGAAAATCCATAAAAAATGCATGAGGTAGCTCAAAAAACTAAGCATTGAAACAATGTATTTCAAGGGGATAATAGCTATAGCCTTGAGGGTACAATCCTCAACATATGAACATTAATTTTTTTATGGCCACAAACTTACCCTCTTAACCTTTGTTTACTTGTCTTATTACTCAACAAAATATGTCCATTCTTATGTTAATACAACATACTTAACCAATGCTAGAAATTACTCAATTATTAGGAGAATATACAATGAAAATAAGAGTTACAAGTACATAAAGTTTGGACAAGGTATGCTTCATATATACAACAAATAAAGTTACAAGTACGCACCAATAACCTTATCACAAGTAAATACAACTTCTTCAAGCTTATCACAAGCTATGACACTCCAAATGCTTCCAAATCCTACCTAGGCATCCATCATTTATAAAAAATCATAACTAGCAAACACAACCTAGCAAGATATCACATCAAACTACTCTTTTCCACTCGAAACGTTGAACAAGAATCAACACCAATAAATCCACCTTTGGTCTTCCATTCATTTCGCTCAGGTCCTCTAGGAGGTTCTACACATTGCATTGTTAGTTTTTGTAGCATCGAATGTGTTCTACCCACAAAATTCGGTGGAAGGGCTAGAATACATGAGATCTTCAAAACCTAGAGGTATTTTCTGGAAATTCCTCTAGGAGGTTCTACACATTGCATTGTTAGTTTTTGTAGCATCGGATGTGTTCTACCCACAAAATTTGGTGGAAGGGCTAGAATACATGAGATCTTCAAAACCTAGAAGTATTTTCTGGAAATTCCACTTAGAAGTGTTTCAATTAGATTATTAGCCGATTTTTAAATATTTCCTAAGTTTAAACTTAGGTAATATGGTTAATTAATTAGTATTAATTGATATAAGGTGAGAATTATCTAGAAACTCACATAGATTCATAGAGAATTAATTTGAGCCATCAATTATGTTTTAATCTTGTCCATTGGTGCTCCAACAAAGGATTATAAGAAGTCGATGGGTAGATGAAGATCACATCAGTTGCAGATACTCAATGATCTAGGCAGTTCGATTTACTAGTAGCAGGTGATTCGGAAGTGAGATCGAGCCAGTGATCGAGTAGCATGTGGAAGAGGGGCAACATAGAGATTTTTCCGAAGGAGCCAAAAGAGGAGGCCGTAATTATTCTCTATGAGGCTACACAATGTCTAAAGAGGGGCAATCTGATTTAGTTGCGGAGTAGGTTATTTTAGGTGCCAGAGATCTGAAAATTTCCAGAGGGCTTGGACAAAGACTTCCAACAACAAAGACATGCAGGACCTTTGATTCAGAGGGAGTTTTGGGCTGAGTGTACAAGGGTCAGCGCAGAGGTTGACGCAGATCATTCCTGGGGTCAATGTCTGAGCCCAGACTGAGCTGAGATTACTTGAAGGGGAGAGTAAAATCCCCTCACATATTTTGGGCAATATTTCTCTCATATAGAAACGCTAGTTTGGTGTCATTATATTGTACTCATAATTTCTGCTGCATAATAATAATAAAATTCTCATACGCTGCATTGATTTTCCAAGTTGGGTTTTCCGGGGATGATTGTCAAAAAATAACGGTGTAAAACAATTGTGTTAAAATTTCTTAGTTTCCAACTTTCTATTTTTCCGCAGTGTTTTTATTGTGAAAATTGCAGTTCTGATTTTATTTTTTGTTTGTTGTAGCAAATAAATTGCACAATTAAATTTACTGTGAGAAGAATAATTTCAAGTTGTTGCAATAGATGAAATTTTCACATGGTATCAAAGTGTAAGTGATCATTCGGGAAACTCAAACACAGATAAATTGATTCCAACAGTGATATGGAGCAACAAAAACTCATTTTTTGCTAAGAAAATTCCTTGGTTGGACGCAAAGTGTTTTGCAGCAGTTTGCAGTTGCAGAATCAATGTTGAGTGAAAGATGAATATCACACAATTGTTTTTTATAACCATGGGCATAATTGGCATTCAAGAGTTTTCAGATATTTCTCCCAGTTTGCAGGACAAATTTGCTTGCTTGTCAGGATCAACTTCACAGGGTGTTTGGTATATAGACAATGGGGAGTTAGCTCACATGACATGGGTGAGATAATATTTCTCTAGCTACAAAGATGAGCATATGGACTTCCAGATTACAATGGGAAACAAGACGAAGTGTACTCCAGTAGGGAGAGGTACCATTGATTTTCAAAGGGAATCGGGAGAAAGCACTAATGCTACATATGTATTGCATGTGCTAGGATTGGGTATGAACTTGATTTCAATATCGCATTTACATGATAACAGAGACCTTCAATGTGGAAAAGTACAAGGCTAGGTTCGTGGAAAAGGGGTATGCACAGAAAGAAGGATTAGATTATGAGGAGACCTTCGCCCCAGTTGTCAGATACACTTCTATTCGGTCAGTTATATCCCTAGCAGCTCGGATGGGATGACATATTCACCAAATGGACGTCAAGACAACATTATTGAATGGGGTGATCGATGAAGAAGTGTATATAGAACAACCAGCGGGTTTCGAGACTCATGAGAGACGCACTCATGTGTGCAGAGTGCATAAAGCTCTATACAGGCTCAAATATGCTCCCAGGGAATGGTATGGTAGGATTGGAAATTACTTGCAACAACTGCAATTCGTCAAGAGTGACACATATTTCAACATTTAATATTTGATGGTAGATGGTGAGCCACTCATCCTAGTATTGTATGTGGATTATCTCTGTTATGAAACCAACTCACAAAATAAAATAAAAGATAGATTAACGCCTTAGAAATCAGTTTCTTCAAGGGAGCAACCTCCTTTACATTACATAAATGAACAATTCTTGGATGATACAAATGACAAAATCCCCTTTCTATAAATAGGAGTCCATGGGGTCACAATATAACCCTAGCCGACCTAACAATAATAATGTAAGGGCACAACAATAACAATAGTGGTATTTTATGGGGCACAATAATAACAATATGGGGAATATAGGGGTACAACACTAACAATAAGGGGGCTACACTAACAATAATAAGGGACTACACTAGTAATATAGGGAGCATCTCCTTCAAAAAAGTGTTGTCCTCAACGATTAAGTAGTTCTGGATGCTTCTGTATAAAATTCTCATCCTTCCATGTGGAATCTTCAATAGGTAAGTTCTTCCACTTGATGAGATACTCTGAAATTGATCGATTTCATAAGTGTCGAGTTCTTGTTTCCATGATTGCTTCAGGTTTCAATATGATTTTTCCTTCCTCATAAAGTTTTGGCAATATTGTTTGAACTGGAAGTTTGTCACCTATGACCTTCTTTAAGTATGAAACATGAAAAATTGGGTGCACTCGGGAAGATGCAAGAAGCTCCAATTTGTATGCCATAGTACCTATCTTTTGCAACACCTTGTAAGGACCATAGTACTTTGGCGATAATTTATTATTATTCTTATCTTGCTTGAGAGACATTTGTTTGTATGGTTGTAGCCGTAAAAATACCCACTCGCCTACATCAAAACTTCTCTCGCTGCGATGTTGACCTGCCTGTTGTTTCATTCGATTTTGTGCCAAATTTAGGTTATCCTTTAAGATATGGAGAACTTGTTGTTGATGCTTGATGTGATCTTCCATTGCTTGAACCTTAGAATTTTCTCTTAAAGATGATGCGATGGATGGTGGATGTTATCCATAAAGTGCCATAAATGGGGTCATTTTTGCTGCAGTGTGGAAGGAAGTGTTATACCACCATTCAGCTAGAGGTAACGACTTGAACCATTGTGTTTGTTTTTCAGATACAAAACAACGACGATATCCTTCCAAACATTTGATCACTATCTCAGTTTTCCCATCGGATTGAGGATGATAAGATGAGCTATGAGCTATTTGAGTATCCAAACAAGAAAGTAATTCCATAAAAAAATCTCCAGTGAAAATGGGATCTCTATCACTTACAATAATCTTTGGGTTTCCATGTAGCTTTTGAATTGTTTCCATAAATGCAGTAGCCACTGTACTCGCTTTAAATGGATGAGATAATGCACAAAAGTGTGCATACTTGGTAAGTCTATCAACTACCACCATGACGACACTCTTTCCTTTGGAATGGGTAGAGGCTGTAGCAGACCCGATGTCTTAATTGTCTCAACTTTATTTTGTTGGCAAACCAAACATTCCGCCACAAACTTTTCAATATCAAATTTAATGCCATCCCCAAAAAATTATTTCTTCACCATGTGGTAAGTTTTTAAAAATCCCAAGTGTCCTCCGGAGAGGCGTGCAATTCCAAAATAATCTTTTGTTTTAGTTGGGAATTTTTACAAAGATATAAGCGATCTTTGTACCATAAGGAATCATTTTTCCAACTAAATGTATCAGATGTACTGAGATCATGCTGCAACTTTTGAATGAGTGTCCACACTTCTTCGTCATTCTTCCATTCCTCCCTTGCTTTGGTTATCCAATCTGGTTGGATAATAGAAGTGGCACAATGCAATGCTTCCACATCCTCATCCTTTCTTGAGAGTGCATCTGCAACAACATTTAGCTTCCATTTTTTGTAGGTGATTTCAAAGTCATAACCCACATCTTTGTGACCCATTTTTGCTGCTCTTCTGAAGATAGTCTTTGTTCCAAAAAGTATTTAAGACTATCATGATCAATTTTACCTTGAAGTGTCTTCCCATTAGGTAAGGTTGTCATTTCTTTAGTGTATGTAGTATTGCCAACATTTTTTTCTCACGAATAGCTTTCTGTAAATACTTTCCTTTGATTGGACGAATTTCAAAAGCAATGGGTCTTTCTTCTTTCATTAAAACAACACAAATTCCATTTCTCGAGGCATCGCATTCCACAATAAAGGTTTTTGTGAAGTTTGGCGAAGATAATACCCGTGCTTGGTACATTGTCTCTTTAAGATGGTCAAAGGCCTTAGTTGCTTCAGGAGTCCATGAAAATGCATCTTTTTTCAATAATGTTGTTAGAGGTGCTACTCTTCTCCCATAATTCTTAACAAACTTGCGATAATACCCTATTAACCCGAGAAATCCTCACAACTGCTTTATGGTTGTGGGGACTTTCCATTCCTTAATGGCTTCAATTTTTTTTAGGGTCTATCTTAACACCCTCCTGCGATACAATATGACCCATATATTCCACCTCTTGTACTCCAAAGAAACATTTGGAGGTTTCCCATATATTTGTTTCTCCTCCAATAGTTTGAGCACCATATCAACATGTTGAACATGATCCTTCCAAGACCTACTGTAGATTAGTATATCATCAAAAAATACTAACAAAAATTTTCTAAGGAAGGATTTGAAGATAGAATTCATCAACCCTTGAAATGTAGAAGGTGCATTGGTAAGGCCAAAATGCATGACCAAAAATTCATAATGACCCTCATGAGTTCTAAATGCAGTTTTCAGAATGTCTTCAGCCTTCCTTCTAATCTGATGATATCCTGAACGAAGATCCAACTTGGTGAAATAAATTGCTCCATGTAATTCATCCAATAACTAATCAATCACAAGAATGAGAAATTTATTTTTAATAGTGAGCTTATTGAGCTCCCTATAATCCGGACACATGCACCATGATCCATCATTCTTCTGCACCAATACCACTGGAGCAGAGAAAGAACTTTGACTAGGTTGAATTATACCAACCTCTAGCATTTCTGCAATCATACATTCAATTTCTCTCTTTTGGAAATAAGGATATCTCTAAGGCATGATGTTTGGAGGAACACTTCCCGGAATCAAATTAATTGCATGATCATGATCATGGATAGGTGGGAGTCCTTTGGGAGTTTCAAAACCTTGGAATGATTGTCCAAGGATTTTTGGAGATCTGGAGAAATAGATGATTTTGATGTTGGAACTTTTATTGAGCATAATTGTGCAATTACGCTTTGTTGTTCTTTCTTCAGAAGCTTTGTCATGACATTAGAGTTTACTATTTTTCCTGGCTTCCCTGCAATACCCCGTAATTCAACTTCCTTTCCTTCTTAAAAAATATTGAAGAAAAGTTCTTGAAAACTAAAAGCTACCGTCCCCAAATATTGTAACCATTGTACTCCTAGTACAACATCAACACCACCCATTGGAATGGAGAGCATTGGACTATTAATTACATATTCCCCCATGGTTAGCTTGATATTATGGCGCTTTCTAGAGAAATTTATAGTTCCTCCATTTGCAACCATCACTTGACACTCTGGTGCTAGGTAGAGAAAGCAATTCAATTCCTTGACTACCATACAATGAATAAAATTATGGGTACTACCCAAATAAATCAACATTATTACATTTTTCTTCTTGATATTTCCTTCTATCTTGAGATTTTGAGGAGTGGTAATTCCTGCAAATTCATTATAGGATATGGTCAGATTCATCTCTTATTTTTCTATGGTTGGTTCCTGGTGTATATCCTCTTCTTTGAAGTTTCTTGTTAATTTTCTTCCTCCTCTTCACAATATATGTAAAATAGTTTTTTCTCAGCACACTTATGACTTTTAGTGTATTTGCTATCACAACTGTAGCAAAGCCCTTTTTCTATTTTTTCTTCCAATTGTTGTGGTGTCAACCTTGTAGGTTGTGGAAGTCTAGGAGTAGTAACACTTCCATATTTATAGTTGTGAGTGGTAGGCTTCCTTTTCGCCATAATTTTGCTTTCAATTTTTCTTTCCAACCTAAATGCCTTCTCCAATGAATCAGATTCCAAAGGTGAACCTCATGTTGGATGCTATCATTTAAAGTCCCTATAAATACATCAATCATGTGTTCCTCTAGAATATTAGTTACCCTTATATTGAATTCTTGGAAGTCCTCAATGCGCTCCACCATTGAAACCTTTTGTTTGCGATTTATTATTTGGCTAAAGAAGGTGTTGCTCTTTGTATCCTCATAATGTGCTATCATTTCCTCCGTAAAAATTGACCACGTGACAATTTGTTTACGAGAGCAAAGCCATTGATACCATACAACTATACTGTGTTCTAAATATAAAGTTGCAATACGTACCTTTTGTGTGTTTTGCCCATTGTGGAGATCAAAATATTGCTCCATCTGTAGTATCCATGTTATGAGATCCTTGCCATCAAACTTCCTCATATCGATCTTTGGAATATGGTGGGTCTTCAATCCAACGTTAGAGTTTATGAAATCATGATTAACGTTAATTTTGTTCTCATCATGAGTTTCCTCTACTACCTTTTCACCATTAGGAATCATTTCTTTGTAGCAACCTTGTCAAACCTTCCTTGAAACCTTCCATGTATGCTTTTAGTTTTTCTTCTATACCATCGATCTTAGCTTCCATGCCATTCTTCAAACCATCTATCTTAGCTTCCATGCCATTCATCTTAGCTTCCATTCCATTCTTCAAACCATCCATCCTAGCTTCCATGCCTTTCTTCAAACCATCCATTTTAGCTTCCATTTCATTTTTGGTTACTTTTTGTGAGAGCGACATTTGTTGCACTTGGTCTCGTAATTTTGATACATCATGTTGTACTTCTTCCTCTTCATGCGTCATAGTAGAAGTTTCAGAGGGCTTAATCGATGTGGAATTCTTTTTAGGAGGCATTTAGAACCCAATATTGATATCTATGCTTAAATATTCCCTTGGAATCACTTCAAACTGATTTTCAAACAAACGTTATGCAATTAAAAAAATGATACACACATTTTTCTTGCTTTCGAGGAGCTCGCTATTGATCATGTTGCATCTTTGTGATTTCGGATCCCCAAGATTTGAACTTTGGACCTGTAGCAGCTCTCCGAGTCTTCTTTCCAATGCCATAGGTCAGACCTGATTTGGATTCTTCAAGACAAAGTTATGCCCAATCTCCCACAATGACCTAATTATGGACTGGTTCAATAGAGCGAACTTATATGGCGTGCCACGTGTTACTGTTTCGTCTTTCGGTTCTGAAATCAATGTCCAAGAAACTATAGTCCGTGCACTTTCGACCACTTTTTACAGAATTTGAATCTGATGCTCAGAGAGAAAGTTATGACAATTTTCCCAACGTCACCTCTTTGAGATGAAATTCTAGAGCCTGCAAAAACCCTAAATTCCTCAGATCATATCTCCGAAACTATAACGAACTAAGATCTGAAAGTTTTACACGAAGTTCTTCCGGATTGGCTCAAATGGGTTTTTGTTTCAGCATCTGAAACTTTGTAGAAAAAAAGTTATAGTGAAAATTCCACGATGACTTGTTTGCATCAGCGAAACCCTAGAATCCAAAGCTCTGATACCAAATTTTATGAAACTAGCTCACAAAATATAAGAAAAGATAGATTAACACCTTAGAAATTAGCCTCCTCGAGGGGGAAACCTGCTTTACATTACATAAATTAACAATTCTTGGATGATACAAATGAAAAAATCTCCTTTCTATATATAGGAGTCCATGGGGTCACAATATAACCCTAGATGACCTAACAATAAATATGTAAGCGCACATCAATAACAATAGTGGTATTTTATGGGGCACAATAATAACAATATGGGAAATACAAGGGTACAACACTAACAACAAGGGGGATACACTAGCAATAATAAGGGAATACACTAGTAATATAGGGACCTAACAATCTCTTTTTGACAGGACCATCAAGGCTCATAAAGGATTGCAAGAGGAATATGACAACATAGTTTGATATGAAGGATTTGGGGTTGATGCACTATTTCTTAGGATTAGAAGTGTCGTAGAAGGATGGGGAGATCTTCCTTAGGTAGGGAATATACGTTGCATATATTCTGAAGAGATTCATAATGCAAGATTATAGACCCGTGTCTACGCCCATGAGCACCAACTGGAAGAAGATAGATGTATCAAATTACAAGGATGTCGACCCTGCCTTGTATAGACAACTTATCGGTTCTCTCATGTATCTGGTCAACACTAGGTCATATATTTGCTTCGTAGTTAATGCCCTCAGTAAATTTATGGTAGAACCGAATAGGGTGCATTGGGAAGCAACAAGGCATATTTTGAGGTATGTCCATGGCACAGTCAAGAATGGGTTGAGATATACTCGAGGGGATGATGTCAGACTATGTGGCTTCAAAATTGTAGGTTGGGTAGGAAGTTCAGTGGATAGGAAAAGTACGTTTGGGTACTGCTTCAACCTTGGATCAGGGATGATTTCTTAGCGTAGCAGGAAGCAGAAGTCAGTAGAACTGAGCTCTGCAAAAGTAGAGTATATGGTAGCAAGCACAACTACGTGCAAAACTATATGGCTTCGGAAGCTACTAGTAAGCTTGTTTAGTGATGAAAAGCTAAAAATACTATAGGGTAGTTTAACTTTTATCTTATCAATATGAACCTGCAACCTTCAAAATCTGTATCAAAGCTGCATGATTCATAGATACGATCCTTCGATCCTGGGACCTGTGGGTTATGGGCCCATAATATATATATATATATATATATATATATATATATATATATATGTCGGGAAGCAAATAAAACAAAGCAACAACATTCCATAAACATTGACCAACACACGCTGGTCCCACCTTTATGGCTTAACACCAGAACTCAAAAGGATTCAACCATAGTTTTATAACATATCGGGTTCGATGTAAAGATTTAAACCCCGAGCATCTTTATTCGCGATAACCGTCGATCTAATATCAGACGGTTGTCGCTCCACACAAATCACAACTTGTTAATCGAAATAAGCTGAGGGCCCCACCGTTATTTCAACCTTTATGGGATTTCATTTAACCCTAACTTTATGTTATAAAGTTAACATAATACTTTATAACTTACCCTTTCCGCTTATCAACAGGCCGCACATATGTCGAGGCTCGCTTGCGTGTTAAATCATATATGGCCCACACTTAACCAAAGAAACATATGCTCATACATCCGACGGCTGACGCTTCATCGCACTCCAACTCAACAATCCAACGGTTATCGCGTAACAAATATGCACACTATTTAATGTTTTAAATCTACGCGAAAAAATTGGTTTTGTGACGCCACGCGTCACTCGCGGAGGCATATCGCGCTGGTTCATCAAATTACCGCCAACAGCTCGAAAGATGTGCGATAACCCTTTTTTGGTTTCCTAAAACCGTTTACGGTTCCTAACATGTAGTTACGCCACTCTTCCACTGCTTATTCAACACGAGATTCAATATGTGTGCAGGTCCAAATCATATGGCTCCAACGCAGATTTAATTTCGCCATACTCTGCAACCATTCGTATTCTCCATACAACAACTCATTCAACGACATCGTATTATCACTAGGTCGCCATCGATCCTTACAGTGATTGATGGTCGATTAATAAAAATCATAACACAACATTTAACTCATAAATTTAAGCTATAAATAACCACAACTCGACACACAGAAAATCGACATCATATGTATTTTAATTATATACAGAACCTCAATTATAGTCTAAGGCATCTTAGCCTTAGTCACAAGTCATCATGTGATTACATTATGTCATCTCATATTCTATCTTTCCTGTCACACAACACCCTCGCTTATAAAGAATTTTCAAGAGCGTGAATCATCTAAGATCCACGATTTTTCTCCCTTAATCTCTCAAACAAACCCCTAAATTTCTCGTTGTGCATACATGGCAGATAATTACAAAATGTGTCCCTTGGTACTCCTCAAACAACCCTTATTTAGCCCTTTCAATGATAAAAAATGGCTTGAATAGTCCTTCTATGCCTTAAGGAGACCTTCTATGTGCTACCAAAACAAACATAGAATTGACATCTTCCTATCATTGTCACAAGGGTAATGTGGTCCCTACAATAGACCCTACTGCGGCCCCTTTTCTATAGCCTCAAATAGGCCGAACTGCAGTCCTTCAAATATGCCACGATTAGAGGAAGAGCCTGATATCCTTTTGCGCTTTTATTTGAGATCCAATATTTTAAATCCTCCTTTATCGAGGGCCCTTCCCAGAGGAAATTAGATTCAATTGCCCTGATAATTTCTGACCTACATTTCTTGTAAAGGGGCATTCCATAAATCCTTAGTGGTGTAGATTAGTTAGTGATAGGTTGCAATTTTAACACACACTATATGGCATTGTTACTTCAAACCCCCAACTATCCCTATGTACCACGTGAGGGGTTGCATTCGTACGCATGGAGGTTATAGCGATAACAGTCAAAATCAACACCATGTGACATGAGTACAAGCCCAATCTAGTTGTCATTGATATAAAAAATAAAAAGTAAGAGTGATAGTCCAGAAGAAGGTGGTGGTTTAATTCACTGCCACTTTTACATAAACTTGATTAACCATCACTTTCACAGAAACTGCAACTTCATGGCCCTATAAAGTTCCTTTGTTTTTCTTATGTTTTTTCTTATATCTAACTTTGTGGTCAATTCTCTCGACCAATAAAATGATAAAAGAATAAAAAATAATATCTTATTAAAAAAATATTCTCTTATGTTTTTTCTTATATCTAAATTTGTTATCAATTCTCTCCACCAATAAAATGATAAAATAATAAAAAACAATATCTCACTAAAAAAATACTCTTATCTTTTTTCTTATACTTAACTTTGTTGTCAATTCTCTCCACCAATAAAATGATAAAAGAATAAAAAATAATATCTCACTAAAAAATATTCTCTAGTATTGATAAATATTTTTTATTCTCCAGTATTGTAAATATTTAGTTAGTTGTGTTAGTGGTTTTTTTCTATTTAAGTTTTATTGTATTTTAATTTTAATTTCAATATTTTTATTATTTCCTCTTTTGGCATGCTTTTTCCTATTTCTAACTCATAAGCCACTATATTGTTATAAGTACAATTATTGTTATTTTTAATTTTAACATAATTATAATATTATTATTTAATTATAATTTTAGTTATTTATATTTTAAAATTATTATTGAATTATCAATAAAAGTAATATAATAAATTAAATTATAAATTTTTTTAAATAAATAGTATATTAGATTTGAGACTTTTGTGATTTATAGATTAGATAAATATTTTTCTAGATTAATCACATCATTAGGAACCAACTAATGTGGTTCATCTTTAGGATCTGAGAATGAACCACATTAGTTGGTTCGAAACGTAGACCAAATCCTAATGATGTGATTAATCCGGAAATACATTTATCTAATAGTATATCAATTTAAATAATCTAGCAATACATTATTATACGTGCCACATGGTATTATGTATTCAATTTTTCCTTTAAATATGTATTATTTTGTGTTGAACCAAAAAATTATATCCCTTATCCATAATTTAACATTGACATTGAGAATTCAATTTTTGTTATAATTTAAATTTATTTATTTGCAAGGTGATTGGTTGAGGTCTTATTATGAGTGTTGTTTAGTAACTTCCATTTTTCTATTAGTTACCAATATTTTTGTTTTTACTTTTATTTCATTCCTATTTAACTTTATATTTATATTTATATTTTTTCCTTTTTCTATTATATATATTACTTTTATTTGACTTATATATATATATATATATATATATATATATATATATATATTTTTTTTTTTTTTGTCTTTTTCTATGGATTTTTTTTTTCTTCTTCTATCTATTTTCAATTCTAGTTCCATTAATCATAATTTTTTTTTCTTGTTAATTTTTAATTTGACTTTATTTTTTTTCCCTTCACTTTTCTATAATTTTATTTCTCTTGAAGCAACAACTATACAATAAACTTGCATTTCATTGAATATAATTAAACTAGTAAAAACCAATTCTAAAAATAGGCAATTAATAAAATCAAAACAAAGTTTGAGTGTAAATTTTTCACTCAAATATTAGAGATTTAGAAAATGGCAACTTGTAAAGTTAAAGTTGGCAATGTGATTCTTTTGATTATTGTGTTATTATTATTCAATATAATTGTTATAGTTGTTAAAATTGATACATATGAAATTAATGTTTATTTTTATTTAGAACTAAATATTTAATATATTTGTATTTTTGTTTATATCTCTATGTTGTATTTTTTAAACAAATATTTAACATATTTATATTTTCATTTGTATTGATGAGGATTTAATTGTGTCTTAGTGTGGTTATTTATATTTTAGCTGAAATATCTCCTCATGACCGTTCCAAAATTGTGAAGTAGTAGATTCCTGCAAAAATCATCTTATTGTGTGTTACAAATCATCTTATTGTGTGTTACGAATCAGTCTGATATCATTTTGTATCTCCTCATGGCCGTTCCAAAATTGTGTAGCAGATTCCTGCAAAAATCATCTTATTGTGTATTACAAATCAATCTGATATCATTTTTTCTTGCACAAGTCAACCTCAATGAGCTTACCTCTTTTATTATTATACAAGTGACCACTATGTATTGGACATTAATATAAGTATTAGTATTAATTTACATAATAATTATTTGTACAATGATTTATCTTTAAAGCATTTTATAGAAAACTGTAACTTTCATTTGAAAGATGGCATTGTGGACATTAGAAATTTCATGCGACAACTATGGGTTGATTGCATACTTTTCCAACCATCTTCTTTATTACACATTGGTTAAATTATGCATAATTTTTCAACTGGGAAATGTGTTATCATATTTAAATTGTAGTGAAACAAGGTTTGTAATAAAAAAACGAAATTCTAATCATCTATTTCCTCAAATATATATATATATATATATATATATATATATATATATTTTTTTTTTTTTTTTTTTTCATGTGCTTTCAATTGGAAACCATATTGCTTATGTTGGAAATTGCATGGAGATTTTGTGAATTTCATTTGTTTCTGATCTCTATTATTCTCGAATGTATTATTATGTTATTTTGTTATGCAAAAAAACATGATTATCTTATTGAGCATTGCAACATTTTAAGCTTTTTGCTTGAACATATCGAACAATTTGATATTTCTTTCTTGAAGTTGTTGATATTAGTAAAAGAGTTCCATATGCATTGAGGATTCAACATTGAATTATATTATTTAAGAACATCATATTATTTTTTAACTAATATGTGTTTGATCTCTAGACAAGTAAAATATTTGGTTTGTGACTAACATATTATTTTTGGAAGAACATTACAATAAATTTTTTTTTTTATACAAGAGAAACTACAAATAATAGTAACAATGATATGGAAACTCTAGAAACAAGTTAAGACAACGTTCTCTTGTATCTACCTATGAAAAGAATGGTTCAATTTTATTTATTAATTTTAATGAATTTTTTTCCCTTTAAGTAAATCTCACTGCTAATTTTCAGAGATTTATTTAATAAATAATTTTCTTATATTTAATTCACATCATCAAAATTTTTTAAAAATTAAATGTTTGTAGTATTAGTAGTTGATATTGTTGTTTTTTTTCCAGGGAAAAAATTGAAACTTTTCATTAATCATAAAAAGTTTACAAAGTACATGCTAAATGCATTCTATTTGCTTTGTATCTCGTGAAGGAGCACAAAAAACAGATCCATACAGCCGTTTCCTTCACATCCAAATCTCAAAAAGAACACAGAAATACCAGATCTCTGCTTGAAGCTTGTTCAAGAGAGCAATCAGTCTATGCTTAGCCACACCCGAAACATACCAAGGCTCCTCAAAGGAGGGAAACACCCCATGGTGTGAGCCAAAACACATTATCGCCTTTCAGCAGAACTCGAGCTCCCTCTTATGAGGAAACGAGCTCAATCAGGTTCCGCGGCCGGCTAAAACCATATAATAAGTCTGATATAAAGAAATGTTTTTTAAAGAAAGTAAAACAACAAGATGCTAGATACAATGGTCTGTGTTGACAGTGTAAACAACTAAAGACTGTCCATAACTCAAAGGAAAATCATAGATAAGGGGCTCGGTCTATCTCAACCAAGCCCTCTACACTTGTTTCTTTTATTTTCCAACTGCCCAAAACTTGCTGTAGGCCCTCTTTAGAAAGGAGGTATGCTCCAACGTTTCACTCCCTGAAAATGTGACAAAAAAAATGTAAGTAAAACAATATTTTAGAATCCAAATTTCTTCAAGGATATGAATTAATAGATAACTTTGGCACATGAAATATTTATTGAACCACTTGAAAATGTTCAAATAATCCCCAAAAATATGAACAGTTCGAATGCCCAACTGTATCATCCAACACATAAGCAGATGCAGGGATTTAAGTTCGGAAAAATTGTTTGTCCCAACCCCCAAGCCCACTAAAGCTTCTTTTCGACTGTCTGAGCTGAGATGGATCACTATTCTAGCCCCACATTTGTCCTCATTACTTGACACACCATCGAAATAATCCCATGGGATATCTCCTCTGATTTCTTCCTAGACCACCAGCCTTGCAGAAGGAGCTGATTTTGGTTCAGGCATTTGAGAAAGTATGGCCATACTTTTTGCGGCTATACTTTGTATTTGAGTCTCTTGTTCCTTAAAAATAACCTGGTTCCTTGCCAGCCAAATCCCCCATGAGATAAGTAGAGGCAGGGCCCTCTGGTTTTCCTCTAAACTCTCCTGCCACCAAACCTCCCAAGCATAAACAACCGATCTCCCTTCCCATATTTGGAATTTGGCAGCAATGGACAGGGATTCTCCCTAGACAACTCTACAGAAATGACAGTCGATGAACAGGTGAAGGACAATTTCTGATTCTTGTCTGCAGAGGGGGGAGCGCCCTGGCCTGAACTTCTTCCGTTTTAGCATATTATCCCATGTAGGAACTTTATTGTTGAGAATTCACCAAAAAAAATCTGAATTTTTTCCAGACATTTCAATTTCCAAAGCCGTTTAGCCCACCAAGTAAGAGATTCCCATCCCTTTTTAGCCATAAGAAAAGCTTAGCCAAA
The DNA here is from genome assembly GCA_034641835.2 of Pinus albicaulis. Taxonomy (NCBI): domain Eukaryota; kingdom Viridiplantae; phylum Streptophyta; class Pinopsida; order Pinales; family Pinaceae; genus Pinus; species Pinus albicaulis. Next base: position 369,923,916 of record CM076575.1, read on the forward strand.
CTTGGGAATGTATTTACCAGATGGGCTAGGAGCCCATCTTAAATCATCCTCCCTATCCCTAATGTGCACATGGGTATGATCCAGCTCGCCAGTGAACTTATGCCATACTTCATGTCATACGGGCTCAAGTCACAACTCTTCCCCATTCTTCCATCCCTGAGCCCACTGCGATGAGGATGCCTCATTTGCAATTTGATTTAAGAACTGGATCCCTTTGTCCTTAAGAATATTCCTCAAATCCACCGGCAGGGCAAAAAACTCCTTGTACCCTACCCAAGGATCAAGCCCAACTCTTACCTTCTCCCCATTCCCAGCCTACCAGACCAACCCTTCGTCTATTATATTAATAGAACCAAAAGATCTCTTTCCAAACCACAGAAGACTTAAAAGGTTTTTTCCGAGGGTCTTTAAGCCAATCAATAATATCCATAGGATCAATGTACTTTCTCTTCATAGCCTGTGACCATAATGAGTCCTTATATAAAATCCTCCAACCCATTTTGGCAGCCAGAGAAGACACGAAAGACGGGAGGTATTTTATTCCCCATCCTCCCCATTCTTTTGGCCTTGCGATCATGTCCCAGGACACCCAAGGCATAACCTTCTCCTCTTTTGATCTTGCCCACAGGAATTTGCTGCATATATTTTGCACCTTCGAGAGGATGTTTCTTGGGACCCATACAAGAAAGGCCCAATATACTGGGATTGCCATAAGAACATATTTAATCAGGACCAGTCTTCCAGCTCTCGACAGCTAGCGGAAGCTCCAGTGAGAAATTCCAGTTGATATTGTTGTTGCAAGATGAGGTATATGCAATTTTAGTTCTTTCTTATTTTTTACTTTAATTTTGTTATATTTAAACAAAGTAGAAGGTACTAGCCACTAGGCAACACTTATTTATTATGTGTATATATTTTATATCTTGCAATATTATTTTAAATTTCATCTTTTAATTTTACATCAATCAATTTATTTAACAATTATTATTAATCAGATGATATAAATTAATATTCACTAAATAATAGATTTAAGTAAGCATGATGCAAGTTATACTTAATTTGAATTATTTTTAATATTTTTAATGTCCTTTGTCCTATAATTATTGGTATAAAATGTAGGGAGTTACAAAAAAATGAGTTGAATCTTAAAATCACATGAAAAAATAATTCAGGATAATATTAATTCCACATTTATTATTGGTATATGGAAATAATTAATAGATAATTCCTTTAATTAATATACAAAACTAATGATCCCTAATCAGGTTGTTAAAAAATGAGCCAATGAAAAATGGGGGCAGGGGGGAAGCCCACTACGAATCAAACTCTCCTTACATTAGAGAGGGAGGAACGGTGTGGCCATCTCACCCCATGCACTTTCATATGGAAACATCCTCAACATTCTATCGCATTATGATGGCATAGTCCACTTCCATCAATCATCATACCTTACTAGTCATTTCCTCGAGTTTTTCTATTGCACGAGAGGCGACTCCCAACTACAAGTTAGATATTTCCACCGCGGTGGTGGATTTTCTAGTTCCTTATTCATTAAAGGCCCATGCCCCTTGGGCTTGAACCCATATAACATTCACATTCCGATAGAGCTTTGAACCAGGTGCAAGGAGGAGGTCGTAGGGAATCTAGCCTAGGAATTCATGTCATCCATTGTGGTAGGGAGCCTTGAATGAAACATCTCATAGCTCGATGGCCTGTCTTTAAAGGGGTGAATTATCCTATGTCTAGTCTCTACAAGTTTTGAAGTCCAATTTTCTCTACATTGTGGCATTTACTATATGGTGTTCTATGTGTCCTGGTGGCGTTGAAATATCTTGGGTTGTTTTGGTTAGTTTGGTATTCACTTGTCGCCTGGATCTTCTCCCTAGAATCAACCCCTTCGTTTTTATTGTCTCACCCCATCCCTTTGTTAACCTGGGCCCAATACCTAATTCCCCTCTTAGCTCCATCTTGGCTGGGTATAGCTTGGTTTTTTGTTATTTACCTCCTATGGGCGTTTACCAGTATTACGTCTTGTCTACTCCTGAACGATATGCCTCACTAGAGAATGCGCTCTTGTCAGGGGTCTAGAGGACGTGGCCTTTCAAGTAGGCCTCGTGCTCAGACTCAATCCCAATTTTCTACTACCATTTTCCATTTTACTACTCCACCTAAAATTCGGGCGAAGATCCAACAATTGGAAACCTTAACCATCAATGACCACCATGCCTATTCTGAATCTGAACTTCAAACTGAGGTTGCTATTTGGGTTCTCGACCCTAGCTACACCAGGGGAAGGTGTATTCAATTCCTTAATTCCATCACTCTTCATTGGAAAATGATCTCAAACAAAAATATGAGGACCATAATGAGATCATTGCATGCCTCAATGAAATTCAGAGAATCAAATGCCACCACTACTCTTGCTTGGTCAACCTCAATGACCATTTGACGTATACCAAAGGAATTATGAGTGTGGTATTAAACCTCCATTAGGCTCAAGTACATATGACCCAACCCCAGTAATGTCCTCTGACAAGCTATGATCATCTAGATCTCTTGGCTAATGTTTTGGTTTAAAAAATTTCATTTCTTTACATAGTTAGATGCATGGCAAATTACAACTAGCAGATGTTGTGTAGTAATTTTATCAATATTTTCAGACAACTGCTCAAAAGTAGGCCAACTAGAACTGAATTTACAATTTGAGTATTTTGATGATTAGGAAACTAGTCAACTACCTTCACCGTTTTTGGTTTAGTTTCCCTCGTGGAAGACCATGACACCGACTAGACAAAAACTTTGATCTTTGTATGGCAATATTTATGATTAAATAAAAACCCTTAATTAGAAAAAATATATATACATAACTAATGAAAGTTGTTATTGATTTCATCGATGTTCAAATGCAATTGAAAATAAAGATTAAGTAGACTTAATGGTTAAAAACATATATATTTTAAACAAATTAAAAATAAAAATTATTATAATATATATATATAAGTTATATTTTTATTAGGAGATAATATCTCGTTATATATATCTCTATAATATATAGATATAGATGAGAAAAACTTCTATGAGAAGTAATGTATACTTTCATATGCACAAATTAAAGTATATTAAATAATTTTGAATATTATTTTAATTTTAAAATAATATTTAAAATTTATGACTAAGAGCTTATTTTTTTTAGATGTAGAAAAAATTATTAGTCAAGTTTCATAAGATGGAAAAATATTCTTATCCGTAAGAGACCACTATATATATAATGTTTGTGGAATTAAAATTCAATCTTAACTAAAGTATAACGCCAAATATACATTCGTCAACATCATGTATCATCCACATGTACAAGTGTGGTACAATAAAAATGTCGCAATACAATGTCACAACGTTACATATAAACATCCATGTAAAATGTACACCAATAATGTGTGTGGGGTGAGACCCTACACGTCCACCCAAACATATCAATATAAAGTATGATATTTTTAGATTAATACAATGTACAATAATTTCCAAAGCCTACAAGTATCCTATATATAGTTTTATCAAGCCTAACCCCCCAATACAATGGAAAAATACCCCCTAGAATACCACACACCCTAGGTGAGCACCCTTAGGGTAGGGAAAGGGTTTTCCACCCAACATTATAAAACATCAAATGAACCTCTACTCTTGTTGTATATAGTTTTTGTAGGCCTTTTCTAACCTTTCCTCACAAACATATATCAAACTAGATAATAAATCAACCTATAATGGTGGTTAGGGTCCCTATCACCGTAATGGGTTGTAAAGGCACCAACCCCTATTTTCAAACCCGCGATCTGATTTCACTTAGACACGTGTCCACCAATCCATATACATATGATCCTTTGCTGCTACACTGAAATTACACTCAGAAACCCTCCATCCTACTCTATTCTCCCCCCACTTTACCTATTCTCCTACCCATATATGGAGGCTCCAACTCTAGTTTAAACCTACACTATGAAGGTATGAATAGAACTGATCTTTCCTCCAAGCTTCTCCTAAAATTCCATTTGTTTGAGTGCATTTATAGTGGTCTTATGGGCAGTAGGGTGGTGAGTGTTCATGTCTCTTCACCTTTCCACCATATTCGATTTATGCATGCAATCTATTGAGTGGTGGTTCTAGGTGAGGCTCCAACATGTCTCCCCATGCACATTAGAGGCAACATATGTCACTCAAATTCATCCACATGTCCTTTATCATGAGTAACCTCATCCACCCTAAGTGATCTCGGTCCACCTTACAACCATTGGTGTGACTTTCTTCTAAAAGGGTGAATCCTTCAAGCGATGAAATGGCATGTATAGCTTAGGGGATAACATGGAACACATGAAACAAGTTCCTGAGCCATATCCAAGGTGATTGCACTTCATATCTCATCCACTGAACTTTTTCAAATATTGTGAATATCATCACAACCATATGTCACACATAAAGTGAGATATCTCTCTAACATATCTTGTGTTCTCTCTCTAAGACCCAAGATGATGGTGCAGAGGCCTGACATCCTCCCCCACAAAAAAAATGTTTTCGTCCTTGATAACTAACCCATTGGTAAAAAAACCATCGCCAATGTTTGTCATCAATATTGACAAGGACTCTTTCTCTTCATCTTGACACCCTGTCTCACGAGTGCCACTGGACAACCTCCTCATCATAGCGCATGAAGACATGAAATGATAGAGTAGGATAGCTCCTCTAACTCCAAGCTCTAAAAAGAAGATATGTATCTATAACCTCTTCACACATCTCGGTCCCAACACCTTCTCCTATGTGTCACTCAATAACCCAAAGTCCTCCACACTCTCTCATCTAGAAATTAGGTTCTATGTAGAAGATTCCTCAAAATATATTTTTGATCAAGTGATCAATCACAATCCATCACAAGTATCTGCACTTCCCAAATACATCATAAAATGAATCTCCCTTCAATATTTATCTACAATGTATCAAGTTGAAATTGCTACCATGCTAACCATTGAATCTCCATGTGTTGAGCCACCTATGAACTCTATTGGCCTACTCCAACATAAATATAATGTGTCTCTGTGCACTATATAGCCCCGTGAATTGACCTAATTGTGTGATTAGTCTAACTATAGCATCCAAATCAACAGAATGCACATCTTCACATCGTTATTAGTTGTTTCTTCCCAATTAAGAAATCCTCCATAAATTCCAAGTGTTGTACCTTTGATACATAGGTCCATCCACACAATTGTCTCAAACAAGGGCATCTCATGCCCCTTTCACTACAAATATATCCAAATGAAGTCCATTTAGAAACTTTGCAACTTTATCCATACCTAATTCCATGAAGAGATATCAAAAATCATAATTACCAAGTCAATCATGCATTCTTCTTGTGATTTCCCAATGTCTACAACCTCCTCTCATGGTGCTCCACCAAGTCATATGGATCCACTATTCCTATCATCGGCCAAGTCTTTTCACTCCTCATCTCTTTAGATATGAAAACATGCTACTCACATCTCTGTGAAGAAGCCAAGTCCCACTTGCCTCATCATATCATATGTATACCAAGTGGTATCCATGGACGTCTAAGTCCTACTCCTCAGAAGTCTCTCCAAATCACGGAATAATCAACCTTTTCAATCATCTCATTCTAAAAGTCATGTTTTAATGGCTAAGTCTCATAGACTCAACTCATGACCCAAGTGTCACACTAAGGTCCCACAATAGCTGCCAAAATTCACCCAAATCTAACTTTGGATCATGAAAATAAGGTATCTCAAACTCAATCTCCATTTTCCAAGTCTGCTCCAACAGACACATCCCATACTATGTTTAAATCAGTCTGCAATCAGTCCACCCAAGTCACTGATTCAAGCTCATCAACAAGTAAAAAATAATCCAATATAACCACATACATCCACATGAAGTCTCCATTGGTCACAAACACGAGTCTATCAAAGTTTCATCTCAAGATACTCGAACCAAAGCCAACATCATCACGATTATCATGTTGTCTCCTTGACAAGATCATATATCCATCAAGTCTCCACCCCCTAATAGATCTCCAATGTCTCATCTCAGCTCATAGGTAAGTCCCAATAAATAATTCCAACCAAACCATGGCAATCTACAATCTCATCTACTGATGTGCCCTTCCGCTTCGAGTGACATAACTTGAAAAATCTCAGCCCTTGAGTCACGTCAGACACTTGGTCACTCCATCACATGGCTAACCATGGCATGCCCTCCATATGAATACCTCATCCACCACCCTTGTACAAGACATGATTCCCATTCAATCTCAGGTCAATCAGTGCCTGTACAACCTTTGCATATCTCCATGCTATCTGGCTCATAAGTGAATGAGAACACATCTCAATTCGCAATAAGTACCAACCCTCACAACCATCATCCTGGTTGTATCCCATGTCAAAATCTAGGAGGTATCTATGCTTTAGTTTGTTTTAATAAAATTTTGGTACTCTCATCCTGGCGTCATACTGGCTCCACACAACATATTGTTGCATGCCAAACTCTCCACCAAGACACCAGAAATACCAACCCATCTTGTCACCAAATCAGTCAAGTATACACCTCCAACTTTGAATTGTCATAGTTTCATGCATCCTACTCTAATCTATACTCAACTATGATGAATAGTGTTCCATGATCAATCTATTATGATACCAAATCTTGTTTGGTGAAGAGCTACACCAGTGTTGCACATGCTCTTCCCTCGTTTTGTTATGATACCAAATCTTAGCTGGTGAAAATATGCACCATTGGTGTACACAATCTTCCTTCTTTTAGCTCTAATACCAAATCTCAATTGGTGAAGAGTTGCACCATTGTTGCACAGACTCTTCCTTATTTTAGCTTTGATACCAACTGTCATGTTACGGAAAATGTGTTGAAGAACATAAAAAATTCTTCAATTTCTGTGATTCTTCAACTCTGATACCAACTGTCATATCCCTAGAGTGCCTCTCGAGTCAAGGCACATCAAGTATTCTAAGAGTGTGACACCGACAATGTTCCTCATAATGGAAGTGACCAGATTACAAGTAATTCACTCCCAGACTAGGCCTCTGCCTCTTATAATTTTTTCATGTGTTAGATATATTATGTTTGCATAATTAAAATTCAATATTAACACAAGTATAATGCCAAACATTCATCCATCAACATCATGTATCACCCACATGTGCAAGTGTGCTACGATAAAATTTTCGCAATACTATGTCACAATGTTACATATAAATATCCATGTAAAATGTACACCAATAATGTGTGTGGGGTGAGACCCTCCCGGTCCACCCAAATGTATCAATATAAAATATGATATTTTTTCAATAATGCAATGTATATGGCCAAATCCTCCAAGTATCTTAGATATAGGCTTCCCAAGCGTAACCTCCCAATACAATGGAAAAAATACCCCCAATAATATCACACACCCTAGGTGAGCACCTTTAGGGTAAGTGAAGTTTCTCCATCCAACCCTCTCAAACATAGAATATATTTATACTCCTATTGTATGTAGGTGTGGTAGTCCTTAAAAGTTTCCAACGTTTCCCTGCAAACATATATCAAATCAGATAAGAAATCACCACAAAAGGGGTGGTTAGGGTCCCTATCACCCTGATGGGTCGCAATGTCAACTGACCCCTTTTTTCAGACCTACAGTTTGATTTCACTCTACCACATGTCTAACAATTCCTGTACGTATCCACCTTCACTGTTGCAGAAAAATTCTTCTCAGAAACCCTCCATCCTATTGGGCTCTTCCTCCACTCTAGCTCAAGAGTAGGCAGGTTATCCTACCCATATATGGAGGTCCCAACTCTAGTTTCAACTTGCACTATGAAGGTAGGAAAAAATAGAAACTTCCATCCAATCTTCTTGTCAAATTCCATCCATTTGAGTGTATTTATATTGGTCTTATGGGTGGTAGGGTGGTGAGGGGTCGCATCTCTTCACCTTTCCATGTTGACCTACGTATGCATGCAACTTATGGGGTGGTGGTTCAAGGTGAGGCTACCACATGGATCCCCATGCATACTATAGTTGACTCATGTCACTCAAATACATCCACACATCCTCCATCATGCACAACATTTTCCACCCTAAGTGATCCTGGACCACCTTACGACTATCCATGCAAATTTCTTCCGAAATGGTAAATGTGCCAAGTGACCAAATGACATGTATAGGTTGGGGGATAGTGGGTCACACATGAAACAAGTTCCCAAGCCATATCCAAGGTGATTTCACATCCAATCTCGACCACCAAACTCCTCCAAACGTCGCAAATATCATCACAATCATGCATCATAGAAAACATGAGATCTCTCTCTAAGATTTCTTGTGTTCTCTCTCTAGGACATAAGAAAATGGCATGTACATTCATAGTGTGAAGGCTTGACACCGACCTTTCTATCTCATTTAAAAAACATTATATGCCCCTAATAAATCTATCTAAATGCTCAACCATCAAGAAACAATTAAGTAATTACTATACCCTACCAGAAAGTGATAGAACTAAAGTGACATGAATTGCAAATTAAGTACATAAAATCTCATGTCTATACAAATAACTAAAAAAACATGATAATCAATTATCATGGATAAGGCATTACAAATGCATTATTGGCAAGGACTCATGCCTACTACTTCCTTTCCCCATAAATTCCTCTTTACAAGGATACCAACAATTTAAGGGAAACCAAGGGAGCTCGTAGAAATCAAAATGCAAGCATTTTAGATTATGGGCCTCTCCAATAAGTGAACCTAAAGAGAAAAATCAAGGAAAAGTTAAGGTAAAGCATATTTTAGAGAGAGATGGAAAAATGCATCCATATTTCATCAAGGAGTTGTGGATCGAAACATTTGGGAACATTTATATATGAACGCAATTTTCCATTTTTTTTAAAATCTGTTTTTTTAAAATAATGTTTAGTTTAGGAAAAAGAGTATCCACTTGATTGATACTTATGGGTTATACATGAAGATTTACTAAAAGTATTAGTTGATAATTATATGAGTGAAAATACTAAGCTAATTTGAGAATATAAGTTAGAAATGGTTATAAACAAAAAGAGATTAAGTAAGATGGTCAAGCAAATAAAAAAATTGAGGAGAAACAACTATGTAAAATATTTTTATAAAATATATTAAAATATTATGTTTTTTTTTTGCTGGAGGAATCGGTAACGCAACGGTGCACATACTCGCATTACATAGAGTTGATTCTTTTCGGCTCCCTTTATAACCTCCATGTGCAACCACATCACCCCCGAGCACAACACATGAGTAAAACGAGGTTTGAACCTATAACCTGCACAACGACACAAACACCTTAAAAGTATATTAGTTGGACAACATGCCAATCCCGTAGGGGCTAAAATATTAAGTTAAAATAAATGAATATATATATATATATATATATATATATATATATATATATATATATATATATATATATATAATTTATTTATTTATTTATTTTTTAAATTATTATAAATGTTTGAAATATTTGAATAGAAATTGCAATATTTTTTAATTCTTTATTTCACATTTTTGTGAAAATTTATTTTAGATTTTTTGTATTATATATTTGATCATTATTGTCCTTCTTGTTTTCCATGTTTGGATAAAATTTATTTGTAGAAATTATTTAAACAATATGTATACCAATGGATTCAATCCGATCATGTAATATACTAAACAAGATACTGAATCCTTCTACAATATTTGCGGAAAATAAATACGATCGCACAATCACACCAAGAGAAAGAAGCAAATCAATCGCACAACACAAATATTTTTCCTGGGGAAACCTTGTTGCTCAAAACCCCTCTATCTCTATTGTATAATGAACCAAGGAATCATGAAACAATACAATGCACTCTTCTCATAAGATTCTGTTGCACTATCCTGACTATCTCACCATGATCCAGACAAAATTGGGCCAACACTTAGCCAATTCTCAGCCCGTCTTCAGCTTGCCTTGCTCACACAATATCTAGGCAATTAATCCCTATTAATTAGGATAATTAGCCTTCCTTGACTGCGCAATACATCATGGGAATCCTATGGTGTATATAATTGTGCTCGAGCAATTTGCTACAAATACAACTGATAGATAAATTCCCTTTAACCTCTGTCTCAATTGGGTCTTCATCATAACTGACATGCATGCAGCTATTAATATTAAATCATCAATCACTTGACATATCCCTACATGTGAATTAAATCTTATTTAATTCACTTGACCTCTCACTAGTGCAATAATAAGTTACAACTAGTTAGAGTGACTTTAACTCACTTAATTGAGTTAACTGATTTCCCATGCATTAAACTAATACACTAATTGAAACTTGGAATCTAAAACAAATAGAATCACTCTACATGCCTCACTGACCACTCTCAACTCGAATTCCATGAGCTAACTAAGTCTATCACACTCAGTTAAGTATTGCAAGTGATTATGTGATAAGATTACAATTTTTTGTCCAATTTATTTAAGGGATAAATAAATTTGACACACATTTATTCTAATTTAATTAAGAAATAATTAAGTCAAAAGCCTCCATGGTAGCCATTTCTAGATACCATTTTATGGATGTTGTTTCTGGATGTCAATTTCATTATTTCTTGTTGCGAATTTCAACACTCCCTCTCAAAAAGAAAGGAATCAATCTGTCTGGATCCGGTACCTTTGGAATGTTCTTTCATGCAACACTTCTTAGTGTTGTTCTCACATGCAACTCTCCTCAAACTGAATAGCCTCCAAACAACTGAATCAATATAATGAATTTGTCATCAGAGTCTTTTGACTGCTGGATCCTATTGCACATGTCTACTGGATTCTCTGTGCTGCTGACATCTACATCCATGCAGTCTGCACTGCTGCCAACTCTGATTTGCGCTCCAATATTCGACACCTGTCACTCTGATTTTTGTCTTCCTGACATCTGACTGCATCAATATAACCAATCCTTTCGGCTAATTTTGTACTGTGGGCTCCTCGTAGCCAGGTTCGATCCATGAGACACACCATCTCAATGAATCCTGCCCAAATTTATTCTTGGGATTAATTCTGCACATCACCCCACCTCTCACCTGGAGGTATATCTGCATGTACTCCCTCTACCCATATGGCTCAAAATTTCCCCCTCCTGGAGGTCTCTACTATAGTGGACCCTGCCACTGGGTCTCCTCTCTGCCTCTCCAATTATGGTTTCTCCACAAACTTCTGAGACTGCTTCTGAGGCTACACGTTGAGAGATAATTGCTCCCTCTAAACCACCAAGTCACTAACCACTGCTTTTCTCCTCAAAGCCTTGCATGCATCCTCAACCTCAAGAGCATACGGGTTCTTGAATCTTGAACCGATCTGCTTCACATGTCCCATGGCTATGTGTTTAAGGAAAACCTTTCCTTTTCTAAACATCACCTCAAAACCACGGTTTTCCAATACTGCTACAGAGACAAGATTCTTCCTTAGGCATGGAACATACAAAACATCCGCTAGTCTGAGATGGGAGCCATTCTCCCTCTGAAAGATAATTGTACCTATGACAGTAGCCCTATACCTCTCATCATCTCCAAACTCTATGTTCTGTTGGAGGTCCTTCTCCTCCAGTCACTGAAGAGATCTCTATTCCCCGTCATATGGAACGAGGCACCCTTGTCTAAATACCACATGCATCCCATTACAGTGCTGGCCATGCATGCAATGAGAGTAAAATCAAGCTCGAATTGTGAAGCTAATGGTTCACCCACTGCAATTTCAGGCTCCTTCTTGCTTTCCTTCTTCTGTGGACAATTTGTAGCATAGTGCCCATGTTTCTTGTGATAGTGAAAACATCTTATCTTGGACAAGTATTTCTTGCCCGCTTCACCTTGGGATTTATTTTCCTTGGCCTTCTTTTCCTTACTGTCCAAGGCACAATATTCCTCGTCATTAGTCAATTTGTAGCATAGTTCCCATGCTGCTCGTGATAGTGAAAACATCTTATCTTAGACAAGTCTTTCTTGCCCGCTTCACCTTGGGATTTATTTCCCTTGGCCTTCTTTGCCTTACCGGCCAAGGCACAATATTCCTCATCATTAGTCTTGGATTAGGATCCATCCATAGTATTCTGATTGAATTCTTCTTGTACCAAATCTAGTAACTTCTCCCTACCATTCACCAAGTCCTAGTAACTATGCCAGCTCTTGGGAAGGCCTAGAAGTGCTAGGCTCACCAAGTCATCATCTGTTATGGTCACACCAACACTTCCAAGCTCATCTCGACATTGAGTGAACTTCACCAAGTATGTTGGTACCGTCTCACCCTCCTCCTTGATTTTCCTGAGCTTGTCCTTCAGCGCCACTTCCTTTGGTCATTTTTGTTCTAAAATAGATTTGTCAAGGCCTTCCACATTGCATATGGAGTCGCCTTGCCATGGAGACTCGAGGAAATGTGATATCGAACTCCCTCTAATAAGATCCTCCTCGCCCTTGCTACCTTCTTTTTCGAAGCATCAAGAAGAGAGGCGTTTGCTGCTGCGGGCTTGGGAACATCATTATCAATGAATTATTTCAACCCGTTGTCATCCGTAACTGCCTCCATTCTACCTTTCCAAGAAATATAATTAGAGCTTCCCTCGAGTGCATATTCCAATCTTAATCCATTGAAATCCATCTTGATTTGCTTGTCGCACCAACGAAAGTATCTGCAAGTTTGAATATTCCTCAACACAAAATCAATTTCTTCTCCACTATTGTGATTCTATTGTACTATACAACACCCCCCATTTATTTTAATAATAAATAGGGACCCTTTAAAAAATAAATATAAATTTATGAGCATGATTTCATTTTAGCTTAAGTCTTAAAACTTTAGTAATAAAGGTTTTTCCCTTTCCGCTTTGATTTCAAAGCGCTCACCACAAATCGCATAACTTACAAGCCAATTAAATTGAAAAATATATAATATTTGTGAATTGAAATATATGCTTTAGCCTTTTCAGAACTATATAAAATCCCCGTTGAAACTTCTTAAAAAATCCCTTTAAAGAGAAATCACGTCACGCCTTTTTAAAAGGACAAACTTATAGCAATTTTGAAAAGTTGCGATGAGTCAAACCCGACGAATCAATAAAAGAATAATTATGAGTATCCAAAAGTCTGATAAAGAGCAAAAATGTGAGTGTTTAGCGCATTTCTCATTTCGCAACGAGAAACCAAATGGAAAGTTTTATTACCGCAAAAGTTGCGATGTGCGATTTGCGCAGATCGCATTTTGCAAGATTCATCGGCAACAAAAAACATAAGTATTAGTATCTATTAAAAGTTGTGATGTGTGATATAAACACTTATTATTCAAATGCGTGAAATGATTTTTATCTAATCAATCTGTTATAAGATCTAATGTCTTGGATCGTTAGATTAAACATATTACGTAAGGTGTGTAAGAGATTTGATAGAAATAGTTATGGGTTATTAATGACATTTAATGGGTGCAATGTTCAAAATATTGATATCTACTTGAAGCGTGTTTTGAATAATAGAGCGCCAACTTTTTATTATGATGTTTTAACTCTATTCTTTTCTCTATTCATCTCATATATGAGTTTACTTGTTTCACTTGAATTTAAGAAACCACCTAACGAAGTGAGAATAACTGGAATGACAAAGAAAGGCAAGGAAATTACCCAAACGTTCGCTGCGGAAGACACATACATGCCTCGATTATTATTAGACACAACGTGCAACAAGTATTATGGTAGTTCTTCATGGGAAGCAATGTACCACCTTTTTTAGGGAGAACAACTAAGGGAAATAGTTAAAACAATAACAACAGATGGGGCAGTTTCGTCAGACCCATCTTACTTTGAAGTTGCATGTTCATTTCTTCACAGAATAGTGATGAGGTCGAATATTTTACCATATACAGATATGGTAAAGTGGGTCATTGACCACCTTAACATAGCAGATAGATCATTCAAGAATGCTAAGCTGGAGAATATTGGTCCGTTCACTGCAGAGGGTTTATGGATAATGTATCACTCGCCTATGCTGCAGAAGAATTATGATAAAGCTTTTGTCCAAAGCTTTACAAAGAAGAATACAGACCTTATGAAAGTGATAAAGGGATGGAAAGAATATCAAGGCAAGATAAAGAGGGATAAACTTGGTATGTACCTGATACCACAGTTACCCTCCCCTTATTGTTATGCAGCTGGAATGATATGTAGGTTATTTGCTAAACCATATGCCACTAGGTTTTCCATAGACTGGGTTCCTTTAATTGACACAATATTTAATTCCTCTATTATGAATTGGTCAAGAATTCTCTCTGATAATTTGGCCAGAACTATCATGGATTACAGAAGCAAAAGAAGTGTTTCTGCCAGAACAATACCTCCCTTCTACATGAGTGCTTACATTATGGATGCAATTTTCTTTTGTTCAAGCTTTCCTATCATCGGATGGAAATGTACAAGTCAGGACCCCACTCCAATTCATATTTACCATAGATCCCTTTGGGAATCTGATTTTCATTTACATTTCTATAAAATTTGCAATGGAGTTATGTTACCCATCCATCATATTATCTTTAATGAAAAATCCCCTAGGATTTCTAAGGAAGCTAGTACAGACATTTTACCAGTTGCTACATGGTTTGTTGAAGAAAATTTCACTTATATCAGAGTTTTTGGGAGTTATTCTTCCCCCCATGTTTTTCCTTATTATGTTCTTGATAAGCTACTAGCCAGGGAAATCAATTACCAATTTCTAGTAAGTGGCATGACCAAACAACTCAAAGAGGCCAAGAAGGCCATTTGGCCTACTTTCCCTTTACAGTGTGGAACTTTTTCCCTTTTCGACATTGGTCATGCATTTAAAGAGATTTCAAATATCACTTCATTAAATCTGGATTTAATGCCAAAGAGGCCGTATGATCCTAATGGCAGGGTTAATAATTTTACCACTGATCTTAAAACTTAAAACTTTATTGAATGAGAAAGATATGTTTAATGATTTATTTGAAGGTGTGGATAAGTTCATAGATGTATTAAAAATTTCATCCAATTAGCTTAGTAAAATAGACTTTGAGGCTTTTCAAGCATATAGAAGTAAGAGGCTAGAAACAGTCCCTTTGGACTTGCTATTTATTGAAGATGTCAACAGGCCAACTCCCAGTATTAGTCTGGATAATGAGGCTAAAGATATGTTAGAAGATGATTCTCAAGAGAAATCAAATCACGAGTCAGAACAATCACAACATTATTCTTAGAATTCAGATCACTCTGACAATGAATCTGAGAGCAGGAATGAGAGTCCAGAGAAAATAATTGAGAAAGTGATTAAAGGGATTGAGATGAAAACTGAAGGAGAAAATAATGGAGCTGAATCATCTTCTAAAGAAGTTTAGCATATCCAGAATACACCTGAGCAGACAGAGAAGCCTCAATCAAAATATTTGAAGAAATAATGGGAAATTTTTTCTAAGGCACTAGAAACACCACCACCACCAAAGCCTAATGTTGATGAATCAACAAGTTTCCAAACTCCATAGCAGTCCCAGAATTGAGTGGAAACTGCAATGCCACTACAACAGGTACCGGAAGTTCATGATCAAGAGATCACCCCGGCATAGCCTACAGAACATATTGTTTTAAAGATTGAAGAGATACCCTCACTTGATGTCTTCTACAGCCTGAATCATAAGGTTGTAGTTAAAAGAAGAAAGAGAAGAAGAATTGATGAATCAGTTTCAAATCTTATTGATGAATCTGTAGACGTTCTATGGAAATATCCTTTGGTTGATCCTACAGAACATTTTACTAAGTTATCATAGTTCGCAGGAGCATATGCTACTACTACCATTGACAAATCCATAGAGGTACAACTTCTACTTAAGAAAAAATAAGACAAAGTTCAAGAGTTGGAGAAACTGCTAGAACAAGAAAATTTTAGCAGATTGAAATGAAGATGTCACAATTTCAAAAAGACTTTGATAGATTAAAGTTGCAGAACCAGATATAAATTACAAAGAAAGAAACACAACTTGAAGTAGCAATGGAAAAATTGAAAAGTCAGCCTCAAGTGGAACAGTTCATAAAAGAAGCATTGGAAATAAATGCAAAGATAAAGCAGCAACAAGAAACCTTTTGTCAACAAATTTCACTCACTAGTTCGTACTGTGATACAAGCAAGATTCTGATCCAAAAATTGGCTAACAAGAGGCTTGAATGTGAAAAGGCTAAAAAGAAGAATACTGAGTTCATTCAGTGGCAAGGGTCTGATGCAAGAAAGAAATATAATCTCCCTAAGATAGATAAGCTTCACAAAGAGATTTTATTTAAAGATTGGGAACTGCAGCTAAGACAAGCAGAGAAGGCAACGACAAAGGCATCAAAGATGACAAATGAAATCATCGAATCTGTTAATGAACAACTTTTAAAAGATGAACTTATTAAAGAATCCACAATTGAAGTGCTCTCAGAGCTCAAACAATTATAAGCACAGTGGAAGGAAAGTATAGAGACGCAGGTGGAAACTATTAAAAAGATAAATAAGTTTGATCAAGAAAATTACTATAATTTTCTCATCAAACCTTATCATCAGTGCCTAATTATTACAATCATTAACTGATTCTACTAAAAAATCGATGCCAACACTTTCAAATGTAGTGTTTAAAGTCCAAGTCAGATCCAGGATCACACAGCCATCTCAGCTAAAGCCAATGGTAGATATTTGTCACCTCTGAGATCAAATGCGCAAAGAGGATCAACCCACTTAAGCATGTTGTTATTTTTATTTCCTAGATTGTAGTTTAAGTTTACTCATTACGAGGATGGTTGTTTGAAACCTCCTCCATTTTTTATGTAATAATATATTTTAAACATATTTTATTTTAGTATTTAAACCCTTCTCATGCATGTACAAAAGCGTCTAGAATATTTTCAAAAACATTTGCAAAGAATGCGCTTATGTAAGTTTGTGAATGCCTTGATGAATTAATTGAAAAAAATATGTTATCTTTTGACATTGAAGTTGTTTAACTGAAGCTGCACTATTGTACTCATTAAATTGCTTGAAAGTGAAGA
Organism: Pinus albicaulis; assembly: GCA_034641835.2. Lineage (NCBI taxonomy): Eukaryota > Viridiplantae > Streptophyta > Pinopsida > Pinales > Pinaceae > Pinus > Pinus albicaulis. The sequence continues at coordinate 369,941,030 of CM076575.1, forward strand.
GGAGCAGAAAACTACTGTCAGTTTGAATGAATAGAACCTCGTATATATGGTACTTCTACACGTTATATTAAGTTTTGCTTCTTAAATTTACAATAATCTTTTTATCTCTATTATATATTAGAGTTGTTATCATAAGTGAATGTTAAATGCACTTCTGTATTGAATTTTTTTATGATTACTTATCTCATATATAATCAAACATATAAATGCGATATACATTTCACAATCCTTTTGATTAAACTATTTTGTCAAAAGAATTATTTTTTACATAATTTTCATCTCTTTCAACTTTTGAATAATCCTCATTACCAATAGTTGGAAGATATCTTTTTAGATCGCATGAAGGAATGAACACTCCCAGGTATATAGTAGAATAGATATTTTAGTTAAATGCATATGATAGATTAAATCATTTCCCATTTGCATGTTATAAACAAAACACACCCTCATCATCCTTATTGGGAAACTGGTTCCTTTATCCCCAGTCGGAGCCACTACACAAAACGGAAAAGGACTTGCTTTAAGGTCTAGTCCGGGTGGTTTTCCCCCATGTTGTTGCAACGGAATTCCTAGGCTTCAACAGATTCCTGGCGCTCTGATACCATGTAGAAAAATTCTAACACAACTCTAATACCATGTATAAATAATACAAACAATATGTATACCATTGGATTCAATCCGATCATGTAATATACTAAAACAAGATACTGAATCCTTCTACAATATTTGCGGAAAATAAACACGATCGCATAATCACACCAAGTAAGAGAAAGAAGCAAATCAATAACACAACAAAGATATTTTTGCCGGGGAAAGGTTGCTACTCAAAACCCCTCTATCTCTATTGTATAATGAAACAAGGAATCATGAAACAATACAATGCACTCTTCTCAGAAGTGTCTGCTACACTATCCTGACTGTCTCACACTGATCCAGAAAAAATTAAGCCAACACTTAGCCAATTCGTAGCCTGTCTTTAGCCTGCCTTGCTCACGCAATCCCTAGAAAATTAATTCCTATTAGTTAGGATAATTAGCCTTCCTTGACTGCGCAATGCATCATGGGCATCCTATGGTGTATATAATTGCGCATGGGCAATTTGCTACAAATACAACTGATAGATAACTTCCCTTTAACCTCTATCTCAACTAGGTCTTCATCAGAACTGACATGCATGCAACTATTAATAGTAAGTCATTAGTCACTTGACAGATTGCTGCATGTGAATTAAAGCTGATTTAATTCACTTGACCTCTCACTAGTGCAACAATCAATTACAACTAGTTAGATTGACTTTAACTCACTTAATTGAGTTAACTGATTTTTCATGCATTAAACTAATACACTAAATGCAAATTGGACTCTAAAACAAATAGAATCACTCTACATGCCTCACCAAACACCCTCAACTCGAATTTCATGAGCTAACTGAGTCTATCACACCTAGTTAACTATTACAAGTGATTATGAGATAATATTACAATTTATTGTCAAATTTATTTAAGGGACAAATAAATTTGACACACATTTCTTCTAATTTAATTAAGAACTAATTAAATCAAAAGTCTCCATGGTAGCCATTTCTGGATGTTGTTTCTGGACACCAATTTCATTATTTCTTGTTGCAAATTTCAACATTATTTTTAAATATGGTTTTAAAAAACTCAAATATTGGAAATTTTTACCTATATTTTTGTTAGCCTATCTCATATCCTTCAAGTGATAATTGGTCCATCATAATATTAGTAAAGCATCATTAAATTTTTAATCATATTCATGTTACTTTTTTAATTTGACACTTGTAATAAACACCAATGGATATGTCACCTTTGCGATACTATGAGGGTAACTTGAACATGAAAAACACTTTCTCTTGGATTGTACGACTCTTACTAACATGTGTTCTCATTTTCAAGACATTTGTCACATTACCAACCTTCTTGACTTGTTAAGTGAGCATAACTATAGTGACCTAGAAACACTTCTTTCCCTTCTTTTCAACCATAAAAATAAAATATCAAAGAGTTTCAATTAATCTATTACTTTCTTAAGGTTCGATAGACTGCATTGGTATTAGTAGACAATCATCATCATCATCATTTTTTGTGTATATTAAAAAAATGCATCTTTGTGATTTTTTTTTGTAAGCTCAGTAGGACTACATTTTTTTTTTTGTAAGCTTTAGGGGGTTGGAAAGCATTTTATCCTCTTCAAAACAGGTGTAGAGAGGCAGAGCTGTGGGACTGGAAAACCACTCTAACTCTTTTTGGGCTTCTAGTGATCCCGGTGATTCTCTATGGTTGTGAACTGTGGGCCAGCAGCACAACAAAGATGCAGTGGAAAAAAATTGAGAAAATTCAGAAACGTTTGATTACAAACAAATTCAAAATTAAAAGTGCAGTTCCTTATGCTATCCTGTTAAGTGAAACAGGGGCTGCTCCTATTGAAGCAATTGCTATGGTGCGAGTCATAAGGTATCTGAAAAAAATTGAGCAAATGGAAGAGGGTAGATGGCCTAAGGTTGTGTTTAGTGACAAATTGTGCGAAAGACAGAACACTTGGATGCGGCAAAATAACAAATGGTTTAGTAAATGGGGCATTTGCTTGAGCATGTGTCCTACAAACAGTAAAGAGATAAAAACTTTTGTTATGGATAAATTCCACAAACATACTTAGAAGAAAGAGCTAGAGAGAAAGAAGAAGTACTACATGGAAGAGTTTAACCCCACGCTTAACCATCAACAAAAGGCGTACATAGGGGCTAATATTTCTTGGAGATCTAAAATTCTTATTGCTCAATTAAGGACGAATTCTCATCAACTCCGTTGTGAAACAGGGCGCTGGAAAAGGGCAAAAGAGATGTGGGAAGAAAGAGTATGTATTTTTTGCTCCTCCGGAAAAGTGGAAACAGAAAAAACATTTCATTCTAGAATGTGAGGCCTTCAAAGACACCAGGGAAAACTATGCAGGTATTCTGGCAGCTAATTCTTGGGATAATCTATTCAGCGAAGAGTTGGTCGATAAGCTGGGAGTGGTCATTGTAAAACTTCACAGGAAAAGGGCCGAATACATGGGTCAGATAGAGAAGCAATCTGTCCCATAGGCTATTTTTAGCCTCGTGGACATTAAAAATTCTTTCTTTCTTTCTTTCTTATATCACCCTGATTGGGGTGGGGAATTGAATCGGTGACTTCATATCAAGGAGTACCTTAAAAAAGCACCCGATCACCGTTTATCCAAAGCCCAGTGGATGCATCTTTGTGAATTTTGAAAAAATAATAACAATATTTATATTTTACAAATAAACAATTTTAACTAAAAATTTATCATTTTAAAAATACTAAATTTTGTTTTACTTTTATATATGAATATTTATGATGAAATTAAAATGTATTAATCTTTGTACTAAATTGACACCTATATTTAACATTAAAATAATTGTTGTTGATCATTATTTTTTTGGAGTTTTAACTGTGTATAAATTTTCGAACGTTTCAAGTGGACTCACTTCCTAGCATTAAGGACATTAGTAAAGCATTAAGGACATAAGTCAATGTTGATGAATTAGAAAAAAGATGCCTAGAGAATTATATAAATAAGATAGGTATCTTAAATGTTAATATTAACTCACCTCCTAGCATTAAGGACATAAGTAAAGCATTAAGGACATAAGTAAATGTTGATGAATTAGAAAAAAGGTGCCTAGAGAATTATATAAATAAGATAAGTATCTTAAATGTTAATATTAACATTAAAATTTACATAAATAAATAGATTAAAATAAATGGATATTTCATTTAAAAAAAATAAACAAAAATTGGAGATAAATATTAAAAATATAGATACACATTTACATTGAAATAGATGAGTGTTATATTAAGGAAATATTAAAAGTAAATAAACATTAAAATGGATAAAGGTCATAATAAAGAAAATATTAAAATTATAAAATTGAACTTCGATCAAAATTAGAGATGTATAGATGAACGTTAAAATATTAAAATAAAAATAGATGAATGTTAAGATATTAAAATAAAGAAATATTAAATTAGATATGAGCAATTAGAAACTAAACTAATACATGCATTTAAGGAGATATTTAATGAATAAGTTATGTAATTCAAGGTTCTTTGAGTATGATAATTAAAAATTAATTAATGTATATTTAAAAAAATGAAAATGAATAATAAATTTACAAAGTATCAAAAACTAACTATACTTCTAAAATATTTCAAATATAGAAATTTTATGTATATTAAAAAGTAAAAGGTATTAATTTGATTATTTAAAGATTAATTTTTTTATTATAATATCTTTATTTAAAGTATTCGGGAATATATAAAGAATACAATTATTAAGAACTAAATAATTAAATTAGGTGATTTAAAAATAATAAATAAGGTAATTTTAAAATAAATAAGCAAGTAATAGAGTTTAATAAAAGGTAGTAAAACTTAGAGAAATGGAGAAAAAAATGAAAAATATGAAGGGGTGTTAATGACTAAGGGAGTAGATCAATGACTAAGTTTATGAATAAGGGTTTCCATAAGTAACTGAACTTGTAGGCATGTACCTTTTTAAAGTTATTAGGGTACGTTCTATGTCAAGGACCTTTTGAATCATATGGGTGGGATGGAAAGGAGCCAGAATTAGGATCTTAGCTTAACCAAATCGGCCGATTAAAATAAATTTATATATAAATATTTTTGTGTATTTTAAAAATTAATAATGATTTTTATGTTTAACAAATAAGTAAATTTAATTAAAGTTTCATATTTTAAAATGTTAAATTTAATTGAAAGTAAAATTTAATTATTAATATTAAGTAAATATGAAAATTATATGTGTGTGTTAAACAATTATTACATTTAAAGATAGTAATAATTTTAATAATTTTTTATTTTGTAAATCAATGTTTTATTCATTCATCAGAAAATGAGTATATTATTAGCAAAATGTAGGTAGTCTCACCCCAATCAGGTTTGTTCATTGCCGTGATCAACATGTGACAAATAAACAAAAAAGAAACTAAAGACATTGTCCACAATCTAAGAGGCCAAAAGCACCAGAAAACACATGAAACTAGGAGAACACCTGTGACCATGCTAGTTGTCTGGGGCAATTGAAGTTGGGTTGTCTAGGGTTGTTCCAAGAGGAGGTGGAGGGTAGAAAGAACACCGGACATGTTCTTCAAAGTTGGTCGTCTAGGACTCCAGCTTCTCCACCTTCTCAGTTAACATGTTCTGTCCGAGCCAGACCACCATAACTCGTTCTCGGACATGGCACTGAAAGTAGTGCATTTGGTTCAGAGTGGTTATGAGCTCAACATGCTCTTCCTGGCGGATTCAGTATGTTGTTTCTAGTCACTCCAACATCGACTAGATCAATTACTTGCAATTATCCAAACAAAATTGTCGAACGTCCCGCTAACCATGCCCCACATGCCTTTCCTTCCCCCCTCGGCCCATGTTGCCACGTCACATCGCCACACCTCGTTGTCTAGGCTATGAAGTGTGACCCCCATGCCCAACCACCGATATACCAAGACCACTGCAGACTCCAGACATTGGTCTTACCACTTCGACCAACCCCAATTTTCTCCACTTCCATTACTGTCGCCTGCAATTGAGTCTCTCGACCCCCTTGTCCAGCTGAGCTAGGCTTCATTGGGGAGGAGGACCGACCACGACAAGGAACTGGAAGCATTCTTACAGAACCGACGCTGGGTTGAGGATACCGAGCAAGCTAATGGGTTGGTATACATTAGGGGAATTTTGAGGTCTAAAATGGGCCTCCTAAGGAAATTATAAAATAATAGTGGAAAAAATCTAATAAGATTTGATGACATCATCAAATTTTAGAGGGAAAAATGGAAAAACTACTTTTTCAACTCATATTTTTAACTTATCTCCCAAAGTTTTTACTCAAATTTCAAGCGGGAGTACTTGTTGGATGCGGAATTTAATTTGTCAAGGAGTACCATGTTATACTTTTCGTGGTCTACAGAAAAAATGAGAAATACACTTAAAAAACGGTACTAATTTTCGTGTAGAAGAGTTCATCGAAAGTATGCAACATGGGTACTCCATGGATGAGGAATTAAATTCTACATCCAACGAAATACTCAACTAAAAAATTTGATAAAGAAATTTTGGAAATTAAAAATTTAAAATAAAATTAAAAAAAATAGCTATATCCTTTATTATTTTTAATATTTTTACTTTTTTACTCCAAAAATGGTGAATCATCCATTATGGATGACATCATCATCTTGAATCCTATTGGTTGTTATAAAGTTTATTTTTGTTGTACATTTTTCTTATGAGGCCCATTTTAGACCTCAAAATTCCCCTAATGCAAATTGCAACTACAACCACCAGGGTCCACCCTTCCCTCTTCAACAAGACTACACACAACCATACCCATAATTTCTAGCCAAAAATATGGGGTTGAGCCCGCACTCAGTCGCTGGACATCAACTAGCTAGCCCACCCAAGAGCCTTATCACAAACACTCCTAACGCAAAGACAACCGAAGCTTATAAAACCCCTAAGAGAAGATGTGTAGGAGGGAAATCCAATTGTCATGCAAACACAGAGAGTAATACCCCCACATGTTAACATGACCATATTATGACTCGAACCTCCAAAGGCCACACTCTACTTGAGCATGAAGACTCTGAATTCCGCACACCAAAGAAGAAATATGCCAATTTAAAGACCTATAATCCAGGGAGGGGCCGCTAGCAACAAGGTCACCACCTTTCCCAAACAATGAACCCTCACTTTTTTCCTACTCCCTCTCGTAGAATACCAATAGCACGCATTCAACCGAGACCATGCCAAAATACATACACCACCCACTCGGGTCGAGGTTGATGGAGGTTTCACACGGATCACCTTTAATCCTCCCGTACACAGGTAATTGTGAGAGGAAGGGGAGGTCAGTCCTCGTACCTTTAGCTAGGTGGTATCTATCATCACCCACGCGTTGCCTCGTGCGCCCAACTCATCACCCACATCAGAGTTAATAAATTATCATTTTAACCATCGTTTAATTTACATAAAATAAAAATATAAAACAATCATCTTATCTATTATTTATGGGAAAAAATGAAAATGATTTTTTATATGATAAAAAACATATAAATTTCACATAAAAAATACTTTATTATATCATTAGTATAATTTATCTGTATATCTAAAAAGTTGTAATTAGGAATTTATTTTAAGATATTTACTATATCAAATTTAAACTTTTAACCAATGTTATTATCGAAATTTATCATCCACAAAATAAAAATTATGCAACATTTTATTTCGATAACCAAAAATTATGCAACATCTTATTTCGATGACCAAAAAATTATGCCCATAGCTAAGGCTTAAAGGGCGGACTACGCTACAAGAGGTATTGTGTTATAAGGTTCAAAAGAAAATTCATGTGGGAGCTATGTTTATGGTCCACCTCTATCTTCTCTATTGCAAGCCTAGAAGGGTGGCGAGAATAAATTTTAGTCTTTCATTACACTTATAGGAGTATTTTGCTTAGTGTGACATTGTTGTGGGTTTTGTGGAGGCTACTAAGACGTTATATGTTTTCCATCTAAGACAGAGAGAGGTGCCTGTATACCCTCTCATTTCCAAGCTTATGCGCAGGTGGGGAGAAAGTGATATATATAGTGCAGTAGAGGGGTTCTTTATTGTGTGCATGAGAAATTTCTTACGAGGGTACTCCATGCAAATATATAGAGGCTGACCACGGTGTGGTGGGGGAAAACAGGTCCAAGGAGAATTCCCTCAAGGGGGGCCACTGGTTGATGAAGGAGAGATAGAGCAACCTCTAAGTGACTCACATGGTAGATTATATTTACCTCCCCCTTTCGACTCCATAGAAGCCTAAATTTGTCTGGTGCAAGTTTCAGCTGACCAATAGTCTCAAGACCACCACAATGATCAGAATGAAGTCATTAGCTTCCTCAATGATATATATCACAACCAATGACATATTATAGACTGTCAAGACTCTCTTTGTCGCAACAGAAGTGATTGCAATCTCTAATGGACTAATTTGAAGGACACATGGCCCATATGTGATTAGAGGCTCAATATTTAGCTCAAAAATGAAAGTTCTCAGAAATGCTCCAAACCAGAACGACCGATTAGAGCTCGTCACTAGGATTCCAATGCAACTCGTTTCATCAAAATTTGAGTTCGTATGAGTAAGTTATGTTGAGAATTTGGAGGGGTTACGATTAATATAAATTCTCTTTGTGATAATTACTTGTGAGCTTGTTTGCTTATGTATTCTTCTTAGTTAATATTTAATCAAGTCAATTAAAAAAATGTATAGGAAACAAATGTTTGAGCAGAAGTAATACTTTTATCGTAGGAAGGTAAAATCACAGATTTACCTTCCTTATGTTACACTTCAAAATTCATCATTAACCCTTACGCTTGGATATTTTAGTCCCGAGACATTAGTTTATACCACTGTTGTATGATCGTAATCCTATAGATATCTGCACTTAATCCTTATAAATATCCGTACTGCATTCTTAGAGATGTCCAACCTTTATGTTCCTTCATACATCAACATTTTCCTTAAACCAATCCGCACTTGTTGTCTTAACTCTGCACTAATATGCAAAATGTCTCTTGGCTATACCTATCTGCAGTTTGCTCTTTGCTTTACCTATCCGCAATATTTTTCTTCCTGTTCTTTCCTTAATATGAACCCTTCAATCTGCAGTGAACTCTATCCTTAGATCCGCATTTTTTGGCCACTATGAACCTCAGACAGATCCGCAAAACTTGTTATTTTCTACGCAACATATGTAGGGTATAAATAGTTGTTCTTGCCAGATAATAAGCCGACCTTACATCCATTATGTAGGCCGATTTCCACATAGTTTGTAAGATGACTTCCTTGCAGCAATTGAGCTTATCTTCCACATTGAATATGGGCAACCTTCAAGTGTATTTTTCCGCATTGTCTTGGAGGATATTCTCTCATTTCTTAATTACATTTTTCTTTTTCATAATAACATATTCAACATGAAAACCGACCTAGTTACATTTTACAACACTCCCTCTTAAATAGGGAGGTATTCATATAGTTACATGATCACTTTCAAACTAAAGAATCTCATAAGAAAAATCGGATTAGTAATCGCATCTGTATAGCATCATTTCAACTAGCATTGTACTAGTGCAAGGCCTTGACTAATAACCCCATATCTTCAATGAGACAATGGGATTCAATGCCAGCGAGCCACATGAATTATAGACACATTCGTCATTGTCTCTCCAAGGTACATACTCCACCTGGGTGTTCCCAAAGTATGACCTTCCTGGACTATTCTTCTCTTAGGTAGCTAGCCCTCAAAGAATATCAGTCCCTGACTACTCTTATCTTGAATGCCCTATCACATTATCAAAGAGTATCGAATGCCAGATGATTACCCAATCTTCCATTCTGTCTTCCAAAGACCAGCATGATGTGTCTATCTCTCCCTCCTTGGGAGGACCTTATTCCGCAAGGGAATGTACTCATTCTTATACAAATAATGTTACACATACCTAAGCTCATCCTTAGGAATTACCAAGTTTCTTCCAAGTAAGAAACTTACCATCAAGCTCCCTCTTAATCAGGGACCTCCAGCAGTAATGGTGAGACACCCAACTGCTCATGAAGAATTCCTGTTCTTGATGTCATGGATTTTGATATTAAGGAATCTCCATTTTTTAGCTTCATAGGGCACAGATCATCCATCACTTCCATCCTGGGTCATGTCAACTATCAGAGTGATTCATCAAACTTCCTTTATCTATTCCATTGTTATGTCATGCTGCTTTCCTTCAAATCATTTCCAAGAATCATACATCCTTTCTCATGATTAGCAGCCCTACACAAATTCATCCAAATAAACATATTCATATTAACTTTTAGAGCGAAAGTTACCTTAGTGATGATCTTTCACCATGACATCTTCTTGTACACATCGAATTCATTCACACAGATTGACACATCTCCTAATGATATGCTTTTTGCCAAAGGTCTTCTTCTTTTACCAGAATTCCGTCAGAGTCTACATATCTTTCCAGGAGATTTCTTAGTCACATCTTGACATGGTTGCATTTCATGATCTCTTCCTTTCTGCACATTTTCCATTTCCAGGAACTTTCAACAACCACCTCATATATCATGAGGACATATTATGTTGATTTCATCTGTTCGTGCACTGAGAGATACTCTTTTATAGTTCATACTTCTAAGTACATAAGTTCATTACCTGCAACCATATAACATGAAATCACAACATTCAATGTCAACATATAAATATATACATACCTCATACCTTTTTCCCTTGAGTCATCCTATAGCAATTTTAGGAATGAATAACTTCATTCCCTTGGCTTGTTTCATCAATATGTCATCACATCCCAGAAGTATGTTTCTACGATGACCCTTTCTCTTAATGACTACTTTCTTAAAGTTTGTTAAAGAGGTCTTCCCAGAGCTGACTCACCAGGAGTTCCTGCCATGCTTAGATCAGGATGCTACATTGCTTCCTATCATATATCCAACAGAAATCAATTCCTTATTCATAAATTTGCGTGATTTTCCTTGAACTTCTTTTCTTCATCTTCTTCCATTCTTTTCGATGATATGGGCTTCCTTTCTTTCTCCTATTGGGATTGTCCCTTTGGGACCATATTTCTTGTAATGTCCATAATTCTTTGCACATTTCCTCAAAAAATGTTTGAGTCTTTTATCCTACAATATTTTTTCCCTAGATTTGTCTTTTTCCATCTAGCATAGAGACCACAAGTTGAATGAGGTAATTTTTTTGTCTATTTGTTACATTTTCCATCTTATCATCTTTTCTAGATTTCACAGTTGAGATCTTATGAAGATATCCCTTCATTATTTGATACCTCAATTTTCTGAAAATCAGGTCTAAGTGACATAACCGTATTTATTGCATAGAATAGTTCCTTCAGCTTATCATATATCTCTTGATGTCTCCAATCCTTCATAGACTTTTCATGACTTTTCTTTCTTCGAGGACTGTGACTTTCCTCCTCATGCAGGGATTCTTGGTAGCCTAACCAACTTATAGATATCCCTGCAAAAACAAAGTCATTTGATCAAATTTTATTATGGAATGAAAGATAATTACCTGACAAGTGAAGATCAAGGCTTTAGCTTGATTGCTTCGATGGTGGTTGAGAAAAGATGTATCAGTGCTCTCCTTTTGGATGATATGCTTCCAAATGAAAAGGATTTTCTTCAATAAAGAAGATTACTTCAATTATGGTGACAACATCTCCAGCTTCTTTTTGTTGATGGAGATTATTTCTTCTTTGAATGGTTGCTCCTTTTGTTAAGGGAAGGGTCCTTGATGTAAATGTCTTCTTTGTAGATACGAAGTATTTCTTTTGGCTATTTATATTTTGCGTTATTTTGAATTGTATATTCCTTTATAAGATGACTAGAGGATTCAATTCTTTGTTGATGTGAATTCTTATTTGCCTTGATTTGATTGATGATCTTCTTTAATGTAGATTGTTGCTCCATCATTGAGACTATTACGTTGACACCAAGGCACAACACCGAGATTTGAGATAGTCACCAAACTGTGACATCAACAAACTATGGAGGCATCGAAATACACTGAGATTTATCCTTTGTAATCGTACCAAATATGAGATGATGTCTGAACTATATTTCTGATCTGAGAATCACAGAGTAGTCTGAATTTTTTTTTACTGTGATCATTCATATATTAGAGATATCCCACTGTGGAGATCCGGAACTGTCTTCATGTACTTATCCATTCGAAATATCAGATTTACCCGAACTATTATGCCCATCTGAAAATTATAGAGAGAGATTCACCAAAAATCTCAAAGAAGGATTTCCTAATATTGACTTGGTGGACTGATATGAGATTCCTTGAGTGTCTCTTAGATTGTATGTCCTTTCCTTAACTGTTACCTTAGCTTTGATACCATGTTGAGAATTTGGAGGGGTTACAGTTAATATAAATTCTCTTCTTGATAATTACTTGTGAGCTTGTTTGCTTAGGTATTCTTCTTAGTTAATATTTCATCAAGTCAATTACCAAAATGTACAGGACACAAATGTTTGAGCAGAAGTAATACTTTTATCGTAGGAAGGTAAATTGAAGCCCACCGTTGGAAACTACATCCCGAAATAAGGCCTAAGAAACCAAATAACAAGGGGAAACAAAATATAACTTCCACCACACAACAAGATCTTGGATCCGATTCCGGAGATGAGTCCAATATCGTAGCCATGGTTAACAATTGAAAGGAAGCCATAACAAGCACTAGTTCCTCAAATAGTCACAACAACACTCCAAATGAAGACACAAGGTTAGAATTGTTCGAAGTGAGAGTGATTTCAAATCATACAAATATTGATGCATTTTTTGATAGTGGGTCACAAGAAAACCTGATTTCAGAAGACTTGGTAAAAAAGATTAACCTTGAAACCGTACCACATCATAAACCATACCCTTTGGGTTGGATAGTTAAGAATTCCAATTTATAGGTTACAAGAAAATTCACATTTCGATTTTCTATTACTGCAAACTTTGTTGATGAAGTCGAGTTAGATGTGGTTCCACTTGACATTTCCGGGATTATCTTGGGAAGTCCATATTTGTATGATAGGAAAGCGGTGTTTTATCTCCACGAGAAAAAATATCATTTTCTTAAGGTTGGGGTGGAGTATATTGTGAGATCTCATCGCAAAAACCTAAATATTTCTTTAGTTAATGCAGGGAAAATGAAGAGGCTAGTTAATGAAAGTAAAAATTTTGTACTTATCAAGATCAAGAAAAAGGATGATGTTGACTATGAATATTTTGAAGGATGTGATGACAAATTAAAATTTGATTTGTTTGATATGGTAAGTCAGCATGGCGAGATGTTTCAAGAACCAAGTGGGTTACCTCCCAAGAGGGGAATTCAACATGAGATTAAGCTGCAGCAAGATGTTTCACTTCCAAACATTGGTATGTGTCGCATGTCAATTATGGAGAGTTTTGAAATCAAGAAGAAAATTGAAGAATTGTTGAACAAAGGTATCATACACCCATCTACTTTGCCATGTGGTTCACCAATTGTTTTGGTACCAAAGAAGAATGGGACTTCGCACATGTGTATAGATTTCCATGCATTGAATAAAATCACGGTAGATAATTTCTATCCACTCCCACGCATTGATGATTTGATAGATCAGTTAAAGTATGCAAAGTATTTCACTAAGCTAGACTTACAAAGTCATTATCAACAAGTTAGAATAGCTGAGGAGGACATTTGGAAAATTGCATTTAAAACTAGGCAAGGATTGTTTCAGTGGCTAGTTATGCCATTTTGTCTAACAAATGCTCCAACTACTTTCATGAGAGTTATGAATGATGTAATAAGACTATTTCTAGATGAATTCGTCATTTTTTACTTAAATGATATTTTTATATTCAGTAAATCAAGAGATGAACATGTCATGCATGTGAACAAGGTACTTGATGTCTTGAAAAAAGAGCAGTTATTTTTAAAGATGTCGAAGTGTGGGTTTGGAAAGACTTCTTTAGTGTATTTGGGACACATTATTGGAGGAGGTGAGTTGAAGATAGACCCTTCCAAAGTAGAGGTCATTCTGAATTGGCCCAAGCCCAATATAGTTACAGAGGTAAGAAGCTTTCTTGGGGCAACACAATATTGGAGGAAATTCATTGCTAATTTTTCTTCCATTGCAGCTCCGTTATATGCATTGACAAGTGTCAAGAAAGTATTCCATTGGGGAGATATGCAACAAAAATAATTTGATTCTTTAAATAAAAAGATAAGTTCAGCACCGATATTGGCTCTTCTGGATCTTAGACAAGCATTTGAGATCCAAACATATGCAAGTGATTATGCCATGGGAGCAGTTCTCATGCAGCATGGTAAGCCTATTTAGTTTCATTCTGAAACTTTTAATGGAGTTGTGACTAACTATCCCACCTATGACAAATATTTATATGCATTGGTACAAAGTGTAAAGAAATGGAAGCACTATTTTATAGGGAAAGAGACTATTATCCATACCGACCATTAGCCATTGCAGTACTTACAATCACAATCAAAGTTGCAGCAATCAAGAAATTTTAGATGGATGGGATTTCTACAAAAATTTCATTTGGTTATCAGGTATAAAAATAGAATCTATAATAAGGTAGCTGATATGATCTCTAGGCCTATTGTAAATTCATCTATTATACTCAAGCACAATTCAGTTATGCATGAAAGTTACATTGAACAATATGCATATGATAGTGATTTTCAAGCTGTGTATGAAAGCTTGAGTCAAGGAAACCCCACCTATGAAAAAGAGTTATATGCATTGGTACAAAGTGTAACGAAATGGAAACCCTATTTGATGGGGAAAGAGACCATTATCCATACCGACCATCAACCATTGTAGTACTTACAGTCACAGTCAAAGTTGCAGCAATCAAGACATTTCATATGGATTGGATTTCTACAACAATTTCATTTGGTTATTAGGTATAAAAAGGGAATCTACAATAAGGTAGCTGATATGCTTTCAAGGCCTATTGTAAATTCATCTATTATACTCAAGCACAATTCAATTATGCATGAAAGTTACATTGAACAATATGCATATGATAATGATTTTCAAGATGTGTATGAAACCTTGAGTCAAGGAAACCAAAATGAAGAGTTAGATTATCATGTGCATAAAAGTTTTTTGTATCACTTGGGAAAGTTATGTATACCACAAGGAGAAAGAAACAATATCTTAAGGGAGGCGCACACTTCATTGATTTCTGGACATTTCGGTGTAGGCAAGATGGTAGCGAATCTCCAAAGGTATTGTTATTGGCCACACATGATTGATAGTGTATCTCGTTTTATTAGAGGATGTTCTTTATGTGCAATAATTAAGCCTAGTAATAGGAAACTTGGATTGTACAATCCACTTCCGGTTCCTTCACATGCTTGGGAGAGTATCTCAATGGATTTTGTAGGTGGTCTTCCAATGTCAAGGAAAGGTCATGATTACTTGTATGTTGTGGTAGATAGGTTCAAAAAAATGTGTCTTTTGATGCCATGTAAACAAAAATTACAGCTGAACAAACATCTCATTTTTTCTTTCAAAATGTATGGGTTCATTTTGGTCTTCCTACTTCTATTGTAAGTGATCGATATTCTTGGTTTGTTGGGAATTTTTGGTCAAAATATGGGGCATGATGGACACAAAGTTGAAGAAGAGTACAACATTTCATCCACAAACAGATGGTCAGACTGAGGTGTTAAACATGGCAGTCATTCATCTTCTTAGAGGTTATTGCAGCAAACATCCCAAGTTGTGGGATGAACAGTTGCATTACATTCAACATGCATACAACAAGGCAAAGCATTCTTCCACAAACACATCACCATTTGAGGCATGTCTTGGGTACTTTCCAAGATCGCCTTTGGACTTCATCTTTGAGAAATATGTCGCTATAGATGGTCATAGTGACATAGAAGGCAAGGAAGTTCATTGAGAAAATTCAGTTGGTACATCACGCAGTGCAAGAACAACTTGAAAAGAGTCAAAGCAGCTACAAGGAAAGACATGATAAACACCGTGTTGATCACAAATTAAAGGTTGGAGATGAAGTTTGGTTATGTATAAGCAAAGAAAGATTGCAAGGGGAAGGTAAAAATCTCAAGCCAATCTGTTATGGTCCATTTAAAATTCTGGAAAAGATTGGTATTAATGCATTTAAGCTAGATTTTCCTCCTTATATGAAAATATATTATGTTGTTAATGTTGAGAATTTGAGATTGTTTGAGCCTCCTTTAATTGATGATCAAGGAGAGCATGTTCAACTGCCATCAATAGATGATTTCTCGCCAGAATATCTTGATGAACTTCAACAAGATTTCATACTTGACAGAAGAATCAAAACTTCAAGGAGAGGAAATGTTGAAAACCTTAGAGTGGGACTCAAGGGAAAAAATCCTTCCAAGGCCAAATGGATGGAGAGTGAAAGGGTGAGGGAGATGTACCCTCACTTGCTGAACAATTGATAATATCTTTTGGGGTCCAAAAGGTTTCTAGTGGGGAGGAATGATCAGAGTCTTAGTATTTAGCTCAAAAATTAAAGTGCTCAGAAATGCTCCAAACCAAAACGATCGGATAGAGATCATCACCAGGATTCCAACGCAACTTGTTTCATCAAAATCTAAGTTCGAATGAGTAAGTTACAATCTGTTGTCTGTTTTCTCAAATAAGAAAAAAATGTGCAGAACAGTGACAGACTGATGACTTGGAAGTCCAGCCAGTACCTGAGGAATATCCAGGGAATATTCTCCAATTTTCATCCAATGACACTGTGACAAGTGTCACAGTCAGATTCGCCAATGTTGCTTGGGAAATTGAAAATTTTCTTCCTAATCCTAAGGTTGAAATTTTCTATGGGTGCATTATTATTTTTATAATGGTGGATTTGGGCAAATGGAGAAGGGACACCTAGAGTAATCGGAGGCTGCCATGTGCCCTCCCCCATGGCAATGGTATAGCGCAATACATATTTCACAAATAAAATGTCCATGGCAATGCAAATTTTATATCCAAAGTCGTATGAGCACATATATCTTGTTAACCAAGGTTTATTACAAAGGTTCTTTCAATAAAAAAAATATGACCGAGGAGGGGCGGAGGTCGGGGTCGACCCCGCGACCTCCCCCAGACTAGTGCTCACGCCAACCAATAGACCACACGAATTTTCTTAACCTATATGGGTGCACGCACCTACTTATTCTTCATATTGTTGACCAATGGGCAGAGGAGGGGGCCAGTCCGCTCGTAACATGACCATGACCCGTGACCATGCAGAAGAGTTATTTCACCAGTGGAAAATTTCAACGAATAAACCATGTTTAATTATACCAATAATCAGGATTAGCCACCATAATCTGTGTTTAAGTGCTAAACGCGCTTAGCGCTAACTCTAGATTTATTAACATTAAAAACATGCTTATCTTAAGTTAATGCATAGTTAGATTGGTGATAGAGTTGGCAGAGTCCGCAGAATGCAGCAGAGCTCCAGTTTTAGTGGAGCTATATGGCCAGATTCCAGATTTAGTGGAGAATTTGTAGGAAAATTTGGTTTTGCCATAACTGAGGCAATTTTCGACTAATTTTGGCTCAGGAAGAGTCATTCTTGGTATATTTGGATGTTTTGGAGCCATTGGAGTAGGTTGTAGAGGAAACAAGAGACTACAAACAACACTTTTTCACAATTGAAGCTAATATAAAGGCTCATGCCATGGAAGCTAGACCAAGGAGATGTGGCCTAGGAGGGGTGAACTCCTTCATCAAAACCATGTGTATTTGACTCAGTTGTCTGTGTTTGTTGTGTGTTTATATGATGTTATTCAAAATTTAGTTTCCATGCTTTTATGTTCATGAATTACACTTAATATCATCAAGTTGGTTGATTTATCAATCAGAAACACATGTATAAACCCTTTTACAAGAAGCAAACCTAAGCACTTTCATATTAAATCTGAAACTGATATTAGCACAACATTAACTAACAATAAATTTCAGATCAATATGGAATCCCATGTTCATGATGATTTTCATTGCCCTAGTGAGGATGGTAATACTTCTCAAGCTCCCAAAAATACATATGTGTAATGAAGTGTGTCAGATGTATTTTGTTTTTTGCTTAATTTTGGGCCTGTTAGGCCATTGACATCTGGTCTTTGATTTTTTTTTTAATTAATATCAATTTTTTTCTATTTGTATCTAATGACCAATAAATCTAGTAGGGGTGAGGCCATAGCATGCTAGCAGATGAGCCCATCACGATGTAATATTCTGATGAATTAATAAAAAAAAATCGACTTATCCAAAAAAAAATATGTAAAAGGTAATATTATTGATAATTAACTTAAGATGGTAAATTATATGATTTTAATTATTCTAAATTTTACTAATAATCATTTTCAATTATAGATATATTCAGTAATTTGGAGTGTATAGAGAAGCATGTCCTATTTTCGAGCCAAATATGGAAATTTTATATATATATGTGTGTGTGTGTGTGTGTGGTAAAAGGTGTGATGAGTTTATATAGAAATTAAATATATTAAATATCATATAAATAAAATAAAAACCATATATAATAATAAGAGTAAGTGTGTGTGTGTGCGTGTGAGGGGTGACAATAAAGAACAAGGAGGGGGCGGGTTTCTACCACCCCATTTGGCTAATGACCTGTGGGATGTTGCAACACAACATCATTAAGATTAACTGCAAGCATGTGTGACCTTAATGTTCCATTCATTTGATCTAATGGAGAGGAAACAAAATACATAAGGTGGTCATTTTGGTTGGTTAATATGTGTAAAGCGTGGGAGAACTATGAATAATACCACACAATTAGTTCTCCGGGAATTAGCAAAGGTTGTGACATTGGGCAGGGGAAATAATATTCGATAGAGCAAGTGGATGGAGGCGTGGAGCCTAGTAATGAACAATTTTGGGCCTGAAATACCCATGAATGGCCATGTTGTGCAGAGGAACCAAACGTCCAGTTGAATGCACATCAAGGAGAGGCCACATCTAAATTCCATACTGCATGGCTTGATTTTTAAATAGGTAATTTTGTGTGGCACTTAAGTATTGACTGTTCTCAGTCACCTTGGTTATCTTGCAGGGTGGTCGGCAGGGAGTTGGGACAAACTAGGAATTCAAGTTTTTTTTCCATTTTTCCTCTGTTATTTGAATCAGTGTTATCCTTTCTCATTTTTTGGGGGGTTTTAGGTTTATTCTTGGGTCATATTAGTTGTCAACGTTGGTGTTAGTTATTTTCAAATTGTGGTTCTAGGTCCAATCACTCCTCTTGGTTTTTTTACTAAGCTAGCTTGGTTTTTTTGGTGGGTTGGAAGTCCTCTTATTACATGGTGTTGGGAAAGATACTAGTGGCTGAGAGTGTTAAGCTATTGTAATGTATGTGCCTTCTATATCAAGCACTCAAATCTAGTTCCTTTATCTTTTCTAGCCTATGTGTTTAGCACCTAAGTGGTTTTAGTGCCTAAGTGTTTTTTTGGTAGTTTAAGACATCGCGGCGGGGGAAATATAGCCTTGTTTGTGTTGTATATATATTCCTGTTTGTAGTTGTGACTCATTTTATCCATTGTGGTTTGGTTAGTTTGATAGCCCAAAGTGTTTGGTGGTTTATTTGAAAGTCTATGATTTGGTGTAGGGAGGGAATTTGGATGTTGAGGAAAATGGAGTCATTGTTGCTCTCGTGTCTGGATGTAATAGATCTCCTATTAGTTAGTATCCAAGTTCACCAACAAGTAGCTACTAATATAAGCAATATATGGTGGCTCATTACCCATAGTACTATTCTCAAATAGATTGGGATGTGGTTTGAACCTGCCTATATGGGTGCTTGGTATGCCATGTCACGTCAGTGGGATCACGTGAGAAGGGGGGTTCTTATTATCAAGAGCAGGCCCATTGAGGTTGCCCTCGTTTGCACCATCGGATGGAGGAATTTTACTCTCGTTACCAGGACCTCACACCACCCCATGTACAGAAAGAACTAAACTAGGTTGAGGGGGAAACCTTATATCACATGAATCCCCTCTCAAAAATAGAGGTTTCGACTGCGTGGGTTTATTGTATATCAAATAAAGGGCACATGAAGGGAAATTTCAACCAATACATGAAAATGGTGGTTATTTAATGGAAAATTAACTTTATATTGGGGAAAACTATTCTATCCTAGAATGAGACACACGTGGGAATTATTCACTCTCCTGAACACCTACACAAGCGCCTGTGGGACCTATATCAAAGGATGGAGAAGATTGAGCAACATATCTACATTCCCCTAGTTATAGGAAAAGCATTATAGGACCAAAATCACCCATCCTGGTTTTAAGCTCGAATTCAGATCCATCAACTTGATAGTGCTTTTATTATGGTTTTTAATAACTTCGATTCAGTTTTATTTGTAAAGGGCTAGCTAGGCCAATATTTTCATTGTAGTTTGGTTATTTTTGTTTCCTTCAGTTTTCAGCTGTCACTCTCCTCCTTAAGGAGAGTTTATTTTTGGATATAGTCGAGTTTCTCTTACAAGATACCGACTTGATTTTTGTATTTCTCTATGAAAATCCCAGTTTTTTTTGCAGTTAATAGAATTCACCGCACAATATATATATATATATATATATATATATATATATATATATGTGTGTGTGTGTGTGTGTGTGTGTGTGTGTGTGTGTGTGTGTGTGTGTGTGTGTGTGTGTGTGTGTGTGTGTGTGTGTGTGTGTATATAATTCCATCTCTACTCAAAATCATTGTGAATTTAATATTTTAAATAGTATTCATAACGCACTCTTTTCTTAAAATTATTCACAATAATTATGATGAAACATATTTTTTATGTAAAGGTTTTTTATCTATCTAGCTCTATAGAGTTTGGGATAAAAGATAATTGAGTGGGATGGTTTGAATTTTTAAGTATTTTGAATTACGACTAAGAGGTCACAAGGTCAAGTCCTTGGGCTAGTTTCCTTTGTGGATATTATTGAGGCTCATTTAATGTCCTTGCTTCTAGAAAAGAGGAAAAAAAAATATGAATATGTATGAAGAAACACTTTTAAATTTTTAATTTTTTCATAAAAGAGACGAGAAAAAATAAAAAATAAATTTGATTGTGCACCCTTGCCATAAGTTCTGTACATAGGCAACATTTCACCCATGACACTAGAGTCACATACTCTATGATAGAAAATATTCAATGTTTTCTTCATTTCTATATGTTGACAGTGTAGGATTTTCCAACATTCACGGGACTTCCCCGATATTTGGTCCTCATTAGACCTCACACTATTTGGGATAGGAGCCCCATCCAGAATATGACCCAGTTACCGTTTGCTTATTGTCAGCAAGAGAGAGGAATGCACATGTTCCTTCAAAAAGAAAGTGAGTGTGCTTGGTGAGTGTTCAATCGTAGGTGTATCAAGGTTATTCTACTATGGAGGGAAAGAAATTGAGCCCCTAAAAGAGAGGTAACAATACCACTCTACCAGGAAAGATTCATCTAACATCCAATGGAATAGTCCACAAATATTAGATGGTCATTGCAACCATAAAAGTGCATTCTCAATATGGTAAACACTAAAGTAACCAAAATAGTTCAACTACTTTAGTACAAGTGAAAGTAAACATGAATCAGAAACATTAACATAACAATCTTACAAATATTCTAATCCATGCATGAAGAACGTGTTGGCCGTCACGCTTCATATATTAAGTAAAAGTTCTCAGACACATGTATACAATGAACACCACTATCTCCAATAGTGGAGCGTTGGAGCTAATATTCGCTCCTCAAAATAAATAGCTTGTCTCTCTAATGCCTTATGGGAGGAGCCAAGGTGAAAATTCCCTTTCTTATACAATGAGGGTGTATATATAACCAATGGGGTGATGCTTCACCTCCCTTGTGACTCTTTGACTACCCTCATGACTGTTTGACTTTCTATGACATTTTGAATTTCCATTAAACTTCATATTTTGTACATGTCCTTTTGAATTCCACTTTACAATACGTTTTCGAATTGACATTTACATAATCCACAAAAGCGATGTGGCATGTGATGACTCATGACATGACATGACTTGACACTGATGACATGTATTGCATGATGATATGGAAATGGCAAGTTATTTTTACTACTTCTTTCTTTGTATCTTCTTGGGAATGTTATTTTTTCCACCTCCATATCGATTAGAAATAAGGAGTCTTCAATGATATCAAATCATGTGTTGCGTTCTCAAACCGGTGTCCATTTTCCTTCTCTTGATTGATTGACTTGCTTATGTAGGTACAAAATTTTCTTATGGAATATTCCCCTTCTCCATCTCCTTATTCATAATATTTTCATGGTATGATAGAATACATGCATCTGCAATTCACTCATGACAAGACAACATCAATCCGATAAGGCCCTAGTCTAAGATGTTGCATGGTGATCCACTGACTGAGCTGGAACTAAGTGGAAAGTTGACGGAAAGACTCAGTGACTACAGAATTACACATCTCAGGTAGTCACGGGTGAAGCTTGAGCCTTGAGACTACACAATGCACAGTTCAGGTTGGATTCAACAAGTAGATTGTGCAATTTTGGAGCTCAGGGAGCCAGGCTAAGGGGTTGAGAATTGGTTCAGCCTACTATGCAGTTCTAGAAGGGAGAAGAGGCCAGGTGACTATGAAATTTTGTATTTTAGGAGCTCAAGGGCTAGTCTTAAGGACTGAGACTATGCAATGCATATTTCAAACCTAGCGGGAGGAAAGGATTGCGCAATTTTGGAGCTCAAGGATCAGGCTTGACCACTAATACTACGTAGTGCACAGTCCTACAAGGCAAGAACTACATATTTCAGTTTCAAGAGGAAAGGTTTCAGATTTAGGGTTGGGATAGTGCAATGCATAGTTCAGGAGGGTTGAATGAGGCTAATTTTCTTAGTTGAGAATTTTACTAAAGTTGGCTAAGTGTGGCATTGATGAGGGTAATATGAATAGTGATAAGATTTGACTGTGATAACACACTCAGAATAATTGACGAAACAACATATATCAATCAGTTAAATGAACAACATACTTCCCTCAGTGTGACAACTTTGTGACGACTTATGATAAGTGTGACATCAAAGCTACACTTTGCGACGACCGTGACGACACTTATGAGAAAGTGCTTAAAACTTTGGAAATGAGTGAGAAAAATATTTACATAATAAGATCAAAAAAACCCCTTGAAACCCCCAAAAAATTCTTATATACATCATGCAACACTTAACATGCGAAAAGAAAACATTTTGGTTTTCTTGCAAATTGGACCAAAACACTTAGAGAAAACGCATGCAATGAGTCCTAAATTTTGTGATGACAGTATGCAATACGAAAGTAGGCTCTGAAATTTTGTGAAGGCCAAAATTTTGGAGGGTGTTTTAGCAACGAAAACACTTAGCAACACATTGGTAGAATTCCAACTTCTCTGTCTTGGTTGATTCTTTTGTGCAAAGTCTTAGTTCTTTGAGGAGTATTGATTCATCGTGCAGATCACTTTGGATTCCCCACTTACCCTGTGAATAAAAATGGTCCCATATGTGCCTTCTCAGTTGAACAGAAACATAAGATCAACGATACCAAAATGTTTTGAATCATAAAGGGTAGTATAGTTAATGAGTTTTAGATTGTCATAGTATATTTTTTCATCTTTGGGTTGCTCTACTACCAATAGGCCTAGTCAGTGCCCCAACGGAGTCACTACAAGAACAAAAACATTTATCTGCTACCAGCGATCCTAAATAGTACCCTGACGGGTTTTCTTGCTTCACCTCTCTGCGCGGGAAGATTTTCTCTTCTTTCACCTTTATTTATTTATTTATATAGGATTGTGCATAGGAATTTTTTTATTTCATGGGCGGAAGAGGGATCCCTAATTATTGAGAGAAAAATAGGTTATTCCTTCATAGAAGCATATAAATACATTTGATTTAGGTTTTCTCGTTTATATTTTTCCCCTTTTCCTTTTCTAATGATTGGATAAGCGTGAAAAAAATAAAACATAAAGAACCAAGTGTGGGCATAAGGTTTCCAGAATAGACATAGGTATCATGGTTCAACACAAAAGTCTCCTTACAGACAGATTGTATTTTCCGTCAAAACTCATTGACCAAAATATATAACCAATAGAATGAAGTAGGACAGAAAGTTAGCAGAATGTTGTAGTGTCACAAGACTCTTTTCAACTCAGCCACACACAAAGAAGCCATAAAAAATGTTCACACACGATGCTTATTTACATGGATGAAAAACAAAATAGAAGACTAACAAATAAAGAAACAAGAAAAAAAATATGTACATAGGGCACGAAACAACCGCATACATCATTGAAAATATTGTTTTAAATCTTGGCCATTAATAAGAAGAGAGTTAATCTTCCTGTCTAAAGATTGAAGAGGCTATGTGTGTTGGCCAAGATTTTCGTGCACAGTGAACAGTCTGATCCACAAGGATTGGAACTTGGTGTGTTTTCCTTTGTACTCATGGTATTTGTCCCACTTTAATACTAGGTTACTCACACTGAATTCATTTTTCCTCGCAGACTTATTATCGAACCACTTCTTGATATGACTCTGGTGAAGAGAGAATTTTCTTTTTTATTTCTATCTTTCTTCCTGCGACTTGTTGAGGGTGTCTATCCTACTTTGAACCAATATTCTAGGATTTCCCTGAGATTCTTGTGAAATTTGAAGGGCGGGAAAATAGATGTTCAAGGTTAGGATGACTTCCTTTCCATACACTAGGAAGTAAGGAGACATATGTAGACTCAACAATACCATTTCCATGTGGATAGTAATTAACTGAATGTTTCAATACAATTCCATTTTCCAATGCAAAATAATATAATATTAACGATGAAAAATATGTTGCATTGTCAAAAACAAGTGAAGTCAGAATGTCGAACTTGGAAATGATATTTTGCTTAATGAATTTAATGACTTCCTGGTCATTCGCTTACTTTAGTGGAAATTCTTTTGTCCACCGTGTGAATTAATATGTGGCAGTGAGAATGTAGCGGTGCTACTTTTATGAGTGCGGAAAAATATGACCAATGACATCTAGGCCCCATTGTTGAAATGGTTCTTCCATTACGATAGGATGCAATGGGGTGACTGAATTCTTTCCTTGGCTGACACAGTTCTAAAAAACAGAACACTTGTGGGCATATGCATGAACATATTTGAATAATGTGGGCCAATAGAAACCAATTTTCATAACTTTGTACTTGATTATGTCACCCTGAAAGTGTCCCTTGGCTAGTCCATCGTGGAGATCACACAACACTTTATTTGAATCATGTGTTTCCAATAACCTGAGAAGTACTCCATTATGGTGCTTTCTAAAGCTCATCCCATGAACCAACTAGCAAGATAATGATTTTAATTTGACTTCCCTTTTCTACCATGTGGATAAGTGAGACGGAAAAGTTCCATGCTCGAGATACTAATGCACATTTGTGTACCAAGATTTTGTGATGGTAGTGGGGGAAGCTCGCTCAACATTATACATTTCGATTTCCTTCTCCCATCCATACATATCTTCTTCTTTTGCTAGCCGACATAGGCCATGGCCCTTGATAGTGTGAATTTACTTGAATTATAAGTCATACTCTTACTGACCAATCATCTAGTTTGTTCTTCTCTCACCCATATCTTGTTGGAAAAATAATGATCTAATCACTGGGTGCGACACAAAGTTGATGCAATGATTCTTCAAGAGATAGGGCCGGGAGTGCTTTTCCACCTTATAGACTATGTACACCTACTTATCAATGGTAGGATAATTAAGTTCAGGTCCTTGTAGGCTGGCACTAATAAAATATATTGTCTGCTCATTGTTTTGATCGTATTTTTGCGTAAGCACAATGACAAGAGAAATATCAGAAGTGAAGGTATAAGGCAAAAAATATTTATTGAAATATAGGTTGTACAAGGTGGTGCTTTGTGACAGATTACTTGATATGGGAAAACTTGTCCTTTTATCTTTTGTCCCACTTGTATATTCCATCCTTCCTTACCATCTCCTGCATAGGTTTCACAATTTGAGGATAATCAACAATGAAATTACGAATAAAGTTGATCTTCCCCAGGAAGGACTACATAGCTTTCTTATTCACTGGGAAGGGAATATTTGTAATATCTTTGACCTTTTCAGGGTCTACTTTATTCCCACTTTTCAGAATAATGTGGCCCAAGATATTACCCTCCGACGCTGCAAAAATAATCTTCTTGGGATTAAGGGATATCCTGTATATTCAACATCGCTCGAATATTTGTCTCAAATGGTGTAGGCAGTCAGATCTCTTCTTAGAAAACATTGTGACATCTTCAAGATACACCACTACACTTTACCTGATCAGTCCACGAAATGCGATGTCCATTTCACATTTAAATGTTGCACCGACATTAACTAGCCCAAAAGGCACCCTTTTGAATGTTTGCGTACCCCACTTCGTTCAGAATGTATTTTTAACTTTGTCAAGATCTGAGACTAGAACTTGGTTGTGTCCTGAATAACCTTCAAGCAAAGAAAACATTTCTGACCCTGATACTGTATGCAATATATGTTCTATTAGCACTGGTATTTACATACCACCCAACCCGCCTTATTTTACTCTGCTTTCACCTCATCTCTGTCATTATCATTGACCTCGCTTCATTTTTTAACCATTTTTCCCAAGTGTTCCCAAGTCATATTTGTTTACAAGCACTAAACCCTAATTTCCTCTCCCACTGCGCTAGGGTTTTCCATGGAAACAATACATTTGAGAAGAGGAGGCATAAGGTAGGTCATATCAGTAAGTATGAGGCCATTCCAACTCATAAGATCATGTCTCCATCATTTTTTAAGAAATCATTCTAAGGGTCTAGTCATTTGTCACTCATAGGGTCGGTTTTTCTTCAAACTGTGTTTTTGACAAAACAAACATGAATTTGAAAAACGTGAGAGAGGTTTTTTTCCATCATAGGTAAAGGAAGAAAAAAATCCTTCAGTTTTTACACAGGTGTCATGGTTTTGGTGAAATGTCAAAAATACAGGTGCTTCAAGAGGTTTTTTTCACTTCTGGAGTGACCTTGGGAAAATCAAGTTTTCTCCTATCTGGAATGTCCAAATTATTTGCTTGATGATTAAAATGATAACTAGACAAAGAGATATTTCCAATGAGCTATCATGAGATCAATTTGGAGTTTAGGAAGGCCTCAAAAAGTTTCCTGCAGCAGCACTTTTCATTTCTAGACCCTCATTCTACACGTTTTGAACAGTCTTGGGAAAATCAACTTTTGACAAGGAAAATCAATTCCAATAATAAAACCAAAGGTATATTTTGAAAGTAGATAGAATATTGTTTACAAAGAAATATCTTGGGCTCAATTTTGACTCCGGGAAGGCCTCCAAATGTGGTATGCAAAAAGGTGTTGCACACAAAGGGCGCATTTTGTTTTTGCATAGTAAAATTGCTAAACGTGCAGCACCTTGGACTCTACGATATTTTTTGAGGCATATAATGAACAAATTTCCACCACCATAAGATTCATAATGATGAGGAAATAAACCCTGTGCATTTTCTAAGCTTTTGGAGGAGAACTGGTCACTGAAAAAGCCAAAAAACCATGTTTCTGCCTCATTTTTTGCCTGGTTGTTGCGCACTTACCAGTCTTGGGAGAAGTGATTTTTGACAGGGAAAATGGGCTTCATTTTGAAAAATGAAGGTAGTTATAGAAATAATACTTGAAGGGATTGCCAACAAGCCATCTTGGAGCAAGTTTGGACACCTAGAAGGCACTAAAATTAAGCCTTGAACATAGAGGACACATTTGACAGGAAAAGGGAGCGTTTAACAAGAAAATAATGCATTTGGTAGTCTTATGAAATTTTCTGAGTTTCACTCCAGTTTTGATTTTTATTTTGGGAAATTTTGAATTTACCTATGTAAATTATTAAGATGAATGTAATTATCATGTTTTTACTATTTATTAGGGTAAATTCATTAGGTAAATCAAGCAAATGAGGTGTAATGAATCAATTCACAAAAGTTAGGGATAAGTCACTTTGACCACCCTACACTCTAGGTTTCAGTTCAGAATTTAGTGGATCAACTCCTCCTCTCATGGATTCGACCCCTGAGGTTGGGAGAGGTTGTTTGAGGCCTATATCATGTCAATTTTTACTCATTTTCAAAGGTTGTAATAGTTGGAATCAGTTCGATTTTGCTAGTTTATCAAGGGAAATTGTACTTAGTTTTGGCCAAGCTAATAAAGAGAAGTTGCAACTACATTTATGGGATACCTGTGGTATTGAATGTATTTCATAGTTTCTTCTTCAGTATCATGTGTTTGAATGTATTGTTCATATTCACTTTCATTTCTATGTTATGATATTTTACAAGTTTGAATTCAGAATACATGATTGCACGTGCTTTGTTTTGGGTAACTGATCATATTTTGTTCATTATATTCTGTCTGAGAGAAATATATCCCTTATGATTTTCTCAGCCTTCTTACAGTTTCAAAACCATTCCATAACCATTCTCTTCAAGTGATTGGCATTGTACCAACCTTGCCCCATTGATCCCTGCAACCCTAGTCCATTTTCCCTGACCTAGCTTTCTTTGACCTAATTCCTTTATCCACCGATTTCCCAACCAAATCAATTCAAAACAACCCCCCTAAACTATATACCTAGCCTAAAACCCTAATTTATCCAACCCTCCTAGCTGTGACCCTTTTGGAGAGAGCCCTCTCTGGCTTGATAGGGATAGCTATCAAGTCAAAAGCTTGGTTTGTGGTTACCTCTGTTGGGATTCCTTCCTCGACCTTGGGAATCTGGTGGAGTGATAACATGTTCCATAGACGACACAGGGTAGTTATCTTTGTCCAAGGAGAGGTTTATATTATAGAAGTATACACACAAGTGGATTTCCACAAAATTCTTCCTCACTTGGAAAAATTAGATACCCAGGTTGAATGTTGTACCTTATAGATGATCTGAGCATCCAAAAAATTCCTAAATTCCTTTTGAATTAGGGGCTCAAGCGTCGGATGTGCCTTCCAAATTCTACTGAAACAACTTGGCTCCTTCATTGATTAGGACAACATGATAGATTATTCGTGTGTCATAAGTTTTAAGATCATAGTATGTCCTCACGAAAACATCTTGGTATTGCTTGAATAAGAGGATAAGGGCTTTCCGCTCCTGTGGTGTCAACAAGTGTCGAGATTAACAAACTTCATATCTTTCCCTGTTCCAAGATTAATCTGTTCATGAGACAATGTTGAACTATGGATTTTAGAGTTGAATTTCCCTCTAAAGAGATTATGCAAGTCATACAAATTTTCCAATGATACCACGCCCTTTGACATGGGGTTCTCCCTATTTGTGCGAGATGCACCTTGAAACTCTTTTCCATGATTAAAAATGCATAAATTAGTGATATTATCAGGGATAGATGGTTTGTAAATAACTTCAACAGAAAAACCATCCATAAGTGGTGAAAACCTAGCAACAACATTTTCTAATGCATGTGCAACTACGTTACACATTCTAGGAACATATACTATGTTATAAGCTTGGAAATCAAAAATTAAATGCCACACCTCTTGTTGATAACTTTTTAAGTTTGGTGACACACATTGTATATTATTGTGTACCTTCCACATGATGATATTTGAGTCACCTATTGTTTTAAGAACTCCAATATTGATTTCAATGGCCTTCTGTAAGCCCCAAAACGAGTACTTCATATTCTGTAATGTTGTTAGTGCACTCAAATTCCAAGCTGCTTGATATCAGGTGTTTTCTCTGTCGCGGGTCTACTAAAACACAACGAGGTCCAGACCCCTCCCGTGTCTTTGAATCGTAAAAAAACAAAGTCCAAACATCATATGTACTAGACCTATGCCTTACACTACTACTACTACTACTATACAAAGGTCATTTGTGCCTGTTGTGTTGGACATTGGATAAACCAACACTCCCCGTGTGTTTCACGACATGGACTAACCACCTTTCGTGGATCCTTATCTCTGACGATGCGATCGTTGACTAACACCTGCGGGTTTTGGTCTAACGGCAATCGTGATTCACAACAAGTGGTATCAGAGTGTAGGTCACGAGTTCGATACACACCCGGCTCGCGTTGGGGGGGAGATTGTTGGACATTGGATAAACCAACACTCCCCGTGTGTTTCGCGACATGGACTAACCACCTTTCATGGATCCTTATCTCTGACGATGCGATCGTTGACTAACACCTGCGGGTTTTGGTCTAACGACAATCGTGATTCACAACATGTTGGACTAGGAAAGAGTTTAAAATTTGTGTCTTGTGGGACTGGGGAAGGCTGAGCAAGATAACAACCTATATTAGTCTCTAGGAAGCAATTACCAAATATTACATCTGTGAAAGCAACCAGCTCATTCTTTCCCTCAAAGGGTGTGATAGTGTGTTTCATGTAAGGTTATGAGTCTACCCGAATTTGGTTATTTCTATCCTTGTATGTAAGCCATAAATGTGATCAGTCCATATAAAATTACCCCTATAATTTGTTGGACTAGTCTCTACTTAGTAGTACATCATATTATTTTGGGATGTACACAATTAATATGTTTATGCATTGGCGAATCCATTAATCGAATGATAGGAAAATAAGAACATTTCTGAGTTCACCAATAGAATGGGCAGGAGTCCTATCTAGTTGAATGATCTGTGCATATTTCTTATCCAATTTATCATTAATTTTTTTAGCTACAGATAGTGACATTACGTTTACATATGCACTAGAATGAACTAAGAAATTGTGCACATCGTAATTGAAAATTTTGAATGTCAATAAAACGAAGGGCAGAGTGTATTGGAATCTAATGTTAAAGCATTAAGAATAGATTCAAGGGGACAAAAAGAATTACCAGATCCCTTCTGCGAAGAAGCATTTTTACCTGAGGCAGGTTGTTCAAGAGATGGGACAAGCAATTTTTGTTGGATCGCGATCTTTGTAAGTTAGAAGAGTGAAATATTAGCGCGCTTTTCTTCATGTCTTCGAATATATTATAATCAAGCATGGAGGGAATTGCTGAAGTGTCTCGAGGAGTAAATTTATCTCATACTTCCAACATGATAGGCGTACTTTTGTTGTTCGCATAAGTAATTTTCGTTGTAGCAGTGTTTCTAGAATTACTCTAAGTGTTTTGGGCTGAGTTGACAAGAAGTGTGATCTTCCTTAACAATTTTTCTTTCAATTTCTGCCTCATCAACTCTTGTTCAGAGATATTCCCTTGGCTTCTCAAATTATATCGACTGTTTTTCTTTTGGGACGGGTCCTCACTCAGTGGCAGTTCTTCGAAATTTTTCTTTTCAGTTGCGTATACACAACTGAATGTATTCACTACATGTCCAACACTCGTAGTTTCTTTAGTTGCAGTAGTTTCTTCCTTCTCTTCCATTGGTTGAGTGTGATCATCAGAAAGTATTGTATCAATGATATGCACAACTAGAGCGTTCATACTATGGTTTCATTGTGGGCTTGTTTTTTCTGAATGATACTATCGATGAAATGAACAATATTGGTCCATTCCCATTCTTTAAATGTTCAACACGTCGTTTGAGATTTGTGCAGACTTGGTTGGTTGATTGTTGTTGCTGCAAGAGTTGGAAGCCCTTCTTAGAATGTTCAATCTAGGGGGCTTTCTACTTATGGTGGTCTTGCTTGACTTATTTTTTAAATCTTCTAATTCATTGGACAGAGACTTGATGGTCCGAGTCAAGCTCTCAAGATTAGTAGCTTCTTTGTCTTTGGTCGTACTTGAGGAGGCCTGAGACCTTTTTCCTGTGTCTTTGGATTCCTTTGATGGTTAATCTTCTACAATGAATCTAATCACATGCAAGTCCTTTTCAACTAAAATTGCTTCTTCATAATTTTATGCCAGAGTTTCTTTCCCAGTTCTCTTCATGAACTACACGATGCTTGTTGGTAAGGCTAGCTTGTAATAATCGATGGTGATGGAATCATGAGGTTTAGTGTTTACTGGGAATTTTTTCAATATGTGATTAAACCTCTGATCAAAATATTTAAATTTCGCTTTCTACTCCATCTTCAAATTTCCCAACTCTTTCAATAACATGGTTGGGGTTTTATCATCAGCAAAATTTTCGAGAAACAGTTTTTTAAAACCCCTCCAATTGTGGATTGAGTTCGAAGGAAGATTGTGGTACTATACAGCTGCTCTGCCATCTAAGGTACAAGAGAAAATTATACATGTAACATCATTTTCAGATGTAGTTGAATTTTTCCAAATGTTCCTCCACTTTCACTGCTTTTTCAGGGTCATACTTCATTAAGAACTTTTTTGGGTGCCTCGTCATCTTGTGTAAAACACCAGACAATGCAAGTGGACCCTGAGACATTCAGTCCAGATCTTGGTATGCCATGTCTTCATCTATGTGCTCCTCCTCTTCGTCAAAATCTGAAGGATATTCCTCACGCTCCTCATCACCGCCTATCTCATGAAAGGTGTCGTTTGAGAGTACAAGGTTGTCTCTCTCACCCCTATTAAAAGAGGAAGGTTTCTCTAGTTTCACTGCGCTTTTTTCAACCTATGCTAAGTCTTCAAGGGTGGCGAGAACCAAATCTTCAACCATGGATACCAATATCCTAGTAGGAGTGGTTACTTTCTTCTTTGGACAATAAGGAAGATTGTGTACCGCAGGGATCAATATGATAGCTCTTGTGAACTTAAGGGTTATAGGAAAAATGGCTCGGATATGGTCATAATATATTTCACAATTTTTTTCAGGATTAGGGTGAGAAGATCTACCAAATTAAGGAATGTGAGCAAGGGAGGTGCTGGGAATATTGTTGCCTTGACTGGAAGAAGCATGATGAGGGTGGGTGAGGTTATCAACCATACAAATATGGTTTCCCTCCTTCTAGCACCATAAAGGTTGATAGTGCTAGAACTGCCAACATTCATGAGGTCTCCCTAATATGTGGTCCCAATTATACCTCACACCATTTTGGATAGGAGCCCCATCCAGAATATGGCCCGGTTACCATTTTATTAAAGATTTGTGTTGGTTATAGTTGTCAGCAAGAGAGAGGAATGCACACGTGCCTTCAAAAATCAAGTGAGTGTTCCTGGTGAGTGTTCAATCATAGGTATATAAAGGTTCTTCTACTGCGGAGGGAAATAAAGTGAGCCCCTAAAAGAGAGGTAATATTACACTCTAGTAGAAACACACAAAAACAAGAAATATTTGTCTAACATCCAACATAATATTCCACAAAGATGCAATGGGCATTGCAAACAACACAACACATTCTCAATATTATAAGCACTAAAATAATCGAAATAGTTCAACTACTTTAGTACAGGGGAAAGAAAACATGAATCACAAACATTCACATAGCAGTCTTACAAATATTTATAATCCATGCATGAATAACATGTTGGCCTCCAGTCTTCATCTATTAAGTAAAATTTCCCGGACACATGTATACAATGAACACCACTAGATCCATTAGTGGAGCATTGGCGCCACTACTCGCTCCTCAAAAGAACTAGCTTGTCTCTATGATGCCTTGTGGGAGGAAGCAAAGTGAAAAATTCTTTGCTCATACAATGAGCGCGTTTATATAACCAATGGGGTGATGCTTCACCTCCCTTGTGAATCTTTGACTACCCTCCTAATTGTTTGAATGACTTTTCGAATTTACATGACTCCTCATATTTTGTACATGTCCTTTGGACTTCCACTTTACAATAATTTTTTGAATCGACATTTACATAATCCACAAAATTGATGTGGCGTGTGATGACTCATGACATGACACTAATGACATGGATTGAATGATGATATGGAAATTTCAAGTCATTCTTGTTGCTTCTTGCTATGCATTTTCTTCATAATGCTATTTTTTCCACCTTCATATGGCTTAGAAATAAGGAGTCTTCAGTGATATCAGGTTTTGAGCTGCGATCGCAAACTAGTGTCCCTTTTCCCTCTCTTGATTGATTAAATTGCATATGAAGCCACATAAGTGTCTTCTAGCATGATCCTCTTCTCCAACTCCTTCATCATCATCATGTCATGGTATGATAGAGTACCTGCATTTGAAATTCACTCATGACAAGACAACATCATTCTGATAAACCCCTAGTCTAAGATGTTGCATAGTGATCCACTGGTTGAGTCGGAACTAGGTGGAAGGCTGAGGGAAAGGCACAATGACTACACAATTGCATAGATCAAGAAGTCAGGGGTGAAGCTTGAGCCTTGATACTGTGTAATGTGAATATTAGGCTGGGCTGAGCAAACATATTACATATTTTGGGAGCTCAGGGAGACAGGCTGATGGGTTGAGTACTAATTCATCCTATTACATATTTTTGGATAGAATAGGAGGCTAAGTGGATGCGTAATTGCGCATTTTAGGATCCCAATGGCTGGGCTTGAGGACCAATACTATGAAATGTGCAGTTTAGGCATGGATGGAGGGCAGGATTGCGTAGTTTTGGAGCTCAAGGGTAGGTCTTGAGAACTGATACTACATAGTGCACAGTCCTAGGAATAAGGAACTACGCATTGCAAAGTGTCAAGAGGAAGGGTTGCATATTTAGGGCTGGTACTACACAATGCACAGTTCAGGAAGGTCGAATTAGGCTAAGTTTCTTAGTCATATTTTTTTCCAAATTTGGTTGTGTGGGATTGATGAGGCTGATGTGAATAGTAATAAAAATTGACTGTGATCATAAAATTATAACACTTGATGGATCATCTAGGACACATGAAAATGATACTTCCCTTAGTGCGAGAACTTTGCGACAACTTATGACAAGTGCGAAACCAAAGATACATTTTGCGACAAAACTTATGAGAAAGTGCTTAAAACTTTGGAAATGAGAGCGACGTATGTTTACATGGTAAGATAAACTCACCTATGCAAAGATAACCTCTTGAAACCACCAAAAAAATATTATATACATCATGTGACACTTAACATGTGAAAATATGACATTTTGGTTTTCTTGCAAATGGGACCAAAACACTTAGAGAAAACACATGTGATAAGTCTTAATATTTGTGACAATAGTATGAAAGACAAAAGTAAGCTCTGAAATTTTGTGTAGGCCAAAATTTTGGAGGGTGTTAGCAGCGACAACACTATATAAATTTTCCTAAGATGCAAATAATCCAAATATTTGAAAAGGAAAATTGAGAGTGTTAAGTAATCTATATTTCTATAACGATTGATAATGGCATAGTATCATTTAAGTTGAAAATAATGGTTTTAAGGGATAACCATTCATTACTCTATAAAATTGTAGCTTAAGTGTTTCCCATGCAATTAATGGTAAGTACCTTTGATTTCATAAACCACGAGTTTGTTGATTTTTCCTTGGAAATTCAGAATCAGGTTTATGTATAAAACATTATCATAAACACACTAAAACGCCACAAAAAAGCACTTTGCACAACGAAAAATGTACAAAATTGAATCAATGAGGTATACAATAATTTTTGCAACCCAAAACTTGCTTGTATTACAACTTTAATGCAACAAACATAGGGATCTCATACCATGGATCATGGCCCTTACAATTAGCCCTGATACAAGGAAAATAGGGCTTGATGTCAACAACACATGATCATCAATTTGCATAAGAACAAGAAAAAACTTGACTTACCTGCTAAAGAAGCACTTACACTGGTCGTTTCAGTCCACTTGTCTTGAACACATCGTAGGTCCTTTACCACCTATACTTGCAGAGACTATTGTTGCTCGAATATCTTTATCTCTGCCACTCACAAGGAAGTATGCACCTTTAGATTCTCTTGCATGATTAGCTCAACAATATGCCTTTTATCAGTCCACTTTATACTGCAAGATGAATGAACATAAGATCTTCTCAAACTGCCTTCTAATAGTGATTTGGATCTTCAAATTGCATTGTTTATAGGCTTCCAATGACTTCCCTCTAACTGTGAATTTATATCATTAAATATCCCTAAAATTAGGCTTGCTAACATGTTTTCCAAACACATCACAGTGGACAAACCTTCCACATCATCTTCAATACTCTTATCCAACGAATCTACTCCATGTTATCCCTTTCTTACTTCATTGTACTGGCCTTATTATTTGTCCTCCAACTCACACTTCTATACACACCTTGAGGTTGAATGCAACCCAATTTAGGATCAAATAATACTTATAAACCTTGCGCAAGAATACTGATGATCTGCGGCTCTTATCACATAGATAAAATATGGTTTCCTTCTTAAGGTCTCGACCCTCTCTTCCATACACAAAAAACTAGAGTGAATTTTCTCATACTTCTAGACATACTTTTTTGAGATTGTAAATTGTTGTAATTTATTGTTCCCTCCATACTTGCTTTGGATATATAATGATCTTTTCTCTTTGTATAACATAGTTTAGATCAAATAACATAGAATTTACCATTTAATTGCACACATTTTGCATGATTATGCTATTTCTTTGGTTAGTGCAGTTATCATAGTTTGGTCACTTACCACATAATTCTCGTTAAATTTAAAATATCTAGAAATATTTGTAGTTGTAGTCCTTGGAGACATATTTCCAACGAGGTATCATACACATCAAATGGAGATTTTATGACCAAGTTACGACCCATGGAAGTTGGCTGCCTAACTAACCCCAACGGGGCCCATAAACTCTTGGTGTTACATCTCCTCGGGTTAGGGTTTTGGTTGTTTATGGTTTTCTCTTATTTTTCAATAATAAAAATGCCCTTGAGCCTCATTATAACATAGTTCAAAGGCATGTAACCGCCACATATCTTCTCAGAGATAAGCTACCATCGCCCGAGCTAGTTTATTTTCCATTCTCTCTATAAGCATTTTTCAGTATTTGATATTAATGAAATGAAGTGTTATTCCTGTTGCATCTCTGCACTTATGTTTATTTTTGTATTTTATTGCATTCCTGCATAATTACAGATTACTGGTATCAGAGCAGTCTTCTCTTTCTCGATCTTTCTTTGCATGTTCCCAACGAGTTCAAGATATAAGGATTTAGCGCTCGATCTAGTTGAACCTTTGCAAGATCAGCCTCGCAAACCCCAAAGACCTCCCATGGCAGAAGAAAAGAAAGATGAAGGAGCAGGAGATACTATCAAAACATTGCTCGAGGAGGCCCTCAAGAAACAAATGAACGTGATGATGGATAATTTTGCCCAGATCCTTCAACGACTACCCACCGACAACGCATCTTTATCCAACAACCACTCTGGAGGCGCCACTCCTTTTAAGGTATAAGTAAACTTTAACATTCCCATATTTGAGGGAAAAATAGATGCAGACATCTGTAATGTTCCCACTTAGCCTTAGCTAAGAGGAACATTCAATTTTGTTTTAATTTATGTTGCATGAATAAATGAATAAAGGAGGACATGTAAAACTCTTGAAAAGTCTGAATAAATCAATGCCCATGTGAAAAAAGACAAATAAGGGCCATGTAAATAATCACTTGCAGGTGTGAAAGAGGTTTGAACTAAGACTAGGCCAATCTTGACCAAATCAACAGCGTTGTCTAGGTTCATTGCATCTCCAAAAGGGACAGTGCAGTTCAAGAAGGAAGCCTCTCATGTGAAAAGGGCTAACACATCAAGGTGGATTAGGGTTTGCAAAGGCTTTATCATCTTATAAAAGGAGAGGGAGGGCAGAAAGAGAAGGTTGTTTATTGATCATATTTCTGAGTATTTGTTTGCATAGACAAATACCATTCTCTGTTGTTTAGTGGAGGATTGTATTTGGAATTCCTATGCAGGGATTTCACCTCTTCCTTTGAGGATTTTTGGAGGAGTGTTTGCTGAATTGAACCACTATCAAGCTTGAGTCCAAGCTCTAATTTCATTAGCAGTGCTGATCCATTGAGGGTTTTGCTGCTTCTGCAAGCTGCAACAAGTGGGAGTCTAGATCTGCAGAGATCTAGTGTATTTTTGGGAGCCTCTTCTCATGGAGTGTGTTCTTTAACCTCCTGAAAGAGTGTCTCTTCTCTTTGTACTTCAGTCTGCAATTTTACAGTGGTTATCTATGACATTTGAGTAACAACGTTGTTTTTATGAGTAGACTGCATTATTTCTGTATAAGGTTCTTCATGGTGTTTTTCTTATAGTTTAGATCAGAGATCTCTAGTGCTGGGCTTTGCCTTCCACTTGGTGATCCATGGATTAGCTTGCTGATCCATGTTCTGTTTAGATCTGATCCATTGTAATGAAATGTTGTATTCAGAAATTTACTACAACAGTTTACAGATCTGCAACTTTTTTCTCAGATCTACTCTTGTTTATGCATGCTTTTGCCAAAATTCCAAAGGGATCTTGAAGGGAAAACTATCTAGTTTCCAGATCTGAAATAGATATGATGTTTTGTCCAAAAATATAACCTAGATCTGAGTTGTAACTACCAGCTGCTGAAGCTCCTTATAAATAATTCTATTGAACCATTTTTGCAAAATGTACGTGTTATAGCTCTCTTTTTTGAAGATTCTTGCTGTATTATCTCATGCATTCTATTGTATAGTGAGATAGCTTCATCATAATGCTGATTTTCTGCTTTATTACTGAAATATGAACCTCCTTACCGATCTCCATTGAATATCTGATAAAACTGCGCAATCCCTGAAGCAGTGTTTGCATTTGGCTGCAGCCTTCCTCTTTGGGTGCTTTTTAAATAGTCTAGTTTTTGGGAGATCTGTTTAATGTATCTAAACTGATTTTTTTTGGATGAAATTCCATATATAAGTCCCATACAACATAAATAAGAGGAACCAAGCCCTGATCTGTGTTTCTGTTGCACAATTTTTCTTATACAACGTTTTCCTTGATATTTATGGTAGATTTCAATACAACTTATTCCTGTCTACAATCGTCATGTTGCTGCCATATCCCTGTAATGTTCCAAAATTTTAGCCTCCAAGATAAAAGGAACATTAGAGTTAGCAGCATCTCTAACCGGTAAATAAATAGATGGAAAAGCCCATAAGTCTCCTAACGAGGATAAGAACACTCCAAGTGTGAAAGGAGACATTCTTTCTAGCCTAATAAAACACCTCCATGTGTGAACAAAGATGAAATCAAACTAATTTTACTAAGTCAACAGTGCAGTCCTAGTGGAGGAGGAATCCAAGGATGAATAACGCAATTTTGGAGGGAGATGTAACTTGGGTTAGAAGTAACCTAATTGAGTAGGGCCAAGGGAAATCAAGCTCATGTATTATATAAGGAAGAGGATGGCAGCCTTATTCTTCATGTTGTAGATTATTATTCTTGGTTGCCAAGAATTATTGTTGCTTTGCTGCTTAGCAAAGCTGCAGTGATGTTTAGCACTGGGTGTTCCCGGGCGAGAATCCCACCTCTTTCCTTTGAGGAGATCATTGGGAGAGTTTGCATTCATATTTACACATCAGGTTTTCAGGCCAAGCTTCATCCATCTTCATCAACAAAATTTTTTCGGAGATTGTGTAGTGTTGCTGGGTGCAGTAGTGGAAGGGATTGGAATCCCGTCTTCTGAGCTAGTTTCTCATTGGAGGAAGGTTTCCTTCACTTGAGAGATATGTTTGGAGAGCTCCAGAGCTTATTTCAGATCTGTGGTATCAGACCACACATTTCCCATACATTCCCAGTGCTGTTTCTGCTAGGGAATGCATTATTTTGGAGGCAGTGTTCATTGCATGGTTTGGTGGCTCCGTTGCTGAGTTTCCTTGTGATTGAGAGGTTAAACCTTTCATGGGAGGAATCCCTTGAGGGATCTACATCAGATCAGACATATTACATCCTTGTACACTCATGTGCTTCAGTGTTGCAGTGACGATTCAATAATTTTCTGAATATCACATTTTGTATGCAGAGTGTTTGACAAGAAACCCTTGTCGGGTTATCTTGTATTTTGTATGAGGAGAATAGATCTCTGTTCTTCATGATTATTTATCAATATATGAGAATATATATTGTTCTGATATCATTTTATGTGTAAACCCTCTCTTAGACTGCGCAGTCCCTTGAGCAGCTGCTCCGACATTTTGCAGTCTTGGGGTTTTAGCACTTTTTGGTAATCCTAGGTGTGGGAGATCTGTTTAACCCACCTATTTTGCTTTGTTTCAGCTCTAATCTTGGATTTATATTTTATATTGGTTATTTTATGGGACCCAAGAGTCCATTTCAATATTTTATTTCATTTGTTACTGGAATTGCGTTTTTAGTGCTTGATTCATGAGCTATCCCGAGTCGGGAACATTACAGTGGTATCAGAGCATGATCTCTAGCACAGCCTGTGAGATCCAGCTATCAGAAGAAGGAAATATGGAAAGAATCCAGAAAGCTTCAGTATGTTCAGGAAGAAAGTAAAACAAGCTTACAAAGCTTCTTCCAAAATCTATGAAGAGCTTTCAAGGAGAGCTGAAGAAAACGAGATTGGAGATGAAATCTCCAAAGGAGGTTGAATCTCAATTTTCACATGGTGAGTGTGAGCATGCAACTACACTCCATGATGCATAGCACAGTCAAATTCCCAGAGCTATCCTGAGATGGATGGGAGGAGGAAAAATGCCTAAGAGGAGAACTCTTAGTGATTTGTTGCATGAGTATGAATCTCAGACTAAGAGGTTTAGAGATCATACTGATTTCCAGGAGTTTTGAAAGATCCGGATGGAGAAGATCAAGCAGTATGATGTAGATATATTTCTTCTATCTACTTTTTCCGGATCACCTACATGTTCAGTTGGAGCTTGGGTGAAGGAGCTAGAATCCTATTTGCAACTGCACCACATTTCCGGAGAAGAAGCCATCAGAATTGCAGAGCTACATTTCAGAGGTAAGGCTCATGCATGGTGGATTTTTGAATCTTATTCTTTGAAAAATGCCAACACTTTCTCTTATGCAAGATTCATAAAAACATTGATGGAGAGGTTTGGTGAAAAACTTCTTGAGACACATGAGCAAGGAAAACTTGAGCAAACAAAACCCTTGCATGTGATGGAGGGAACTCCATTTCAAAAAACCATGGGAGGAGCTGATATATTGCATTACACATTGCCGGAAGCAAGACCTCCAGTTCATATTCTTGGACAAGAAGGCATAGGGATCTCTTGTTCACAAGAGGATCCAACTCTTGAGATTTTTCCCACACACATTGAGAGAGATGAGGGCAACAACGTTGTCACATCTAGAGCACATACAGTGCCTCATGCAGAGGAGGGAGGAGCACATGCTCCAAAAGGATGGATTCTTGTGCTTTTGCAAGAAGTTCCCTAGGATCTCATACATGGAGGTCCAAGCACAATCAGTGAGCAAAATGATTGTGCAGCATTGCAGCTGGAAGGAGGAGGAAGGGAGGAAGAGCAGCATCATTTGATGAGAGGTACACACCCTTCTCTATTTTAGAGAGCCAGTGTAAAGAAGAGGCAGATTGTATTGCACTGTGAGAGCAAGGGCAAGGTTGCCCAACCACATGAGTAGTCTACTCTTGACATTGATGTCTCACTACATGGAGGCATTCCACCTGCGAGGCCACCTGATCTTCAGTTTATGAGAGATATCTTGTCTTTGGGTTCACCACTCTTGGATTTTGGAGAGGTGAAGAGTTTGGAGGAGAACTTTGGCATGGGGGATGTCAAATTAGTAGGCAGCAGCATGAGTGGAGTTTTACATGCCATATCACCAGCCCTGTCACTGAGGAGGATTGATCCTTATTGGAGATCTCAGCTTTTGGTAGAGTACTCCAAGGATCTTGGTGCATAAATGATTCTTGATGACCCGGATGGAGATGAAAGATACATGGTGGATGATGTGGTCATCTATTCCTATGGTAGGATCTTCTTGACTAGAGCTTCTAGTCTCAAGGAGAAATTGCTACATGAAGCACATGAGGATTTCTCTTCCATGCATTTTGATGCATATATTTCCTTGGCAGAGGAGTTCACTTGGGAGGGCATCCAACATGACATATATCAACATATGGAGAGATGTATAGCCCAGATGGTGATAGAGAGGATGTCATAGCCACCTTCCTACTCATTGGGAGTGAGGGAGAATTTCCAGTTGAGCCATTTCAGCTCAAGACCTCAAGTACATAATGGAGGAGGTATCATTTCATGTTTTGTATTGTACTTCTTTCCCTTATTTGAGAAGTATGATGTAACAAGAAGAAATGTTTCTTCTTGCATATTGTATGATGATGTACTTGCAGCTACTTGTAGCATTGATCTTGGCTATATTTTTTATGAGCTGTGGGGGAGGCCACATGTTTCTTGGTGTGCACCATTGACACCATATTGTAACTTCATGTTTTCATCTTATGATATGACCGTGGCAACAAATAAGTGGTTGTGAAAGCACTTGTTGTCTTTTATTTTGATGCAGGCCAGGGATGCACTGCGCTGGTTTCATGAGAGGGACCATGATTCACTCTCCGGTTGTCAATTGGAAACTTGTTTTTATTGTATATTGCTTCCAGGTATTGCTGATTTGTTTTTTCTCAAGGGAAACTTTGTATGGAGATAGAAACTAATTGGATGGCATGGCACCCATATGATAAAGCAACAGAAGACTAGTTGGTATGGGGCATCATACAAGTTGACCATTATGATCTTACTTCATGGCTTTTATGAGGGAGAGATGAGGCAACAACAAAATTTTTTGTTGCTATGGTTGCACTTGGGAGAGTATGGGCAAAATTATTCCCATACTTTTCATGAGATTTCTGAAAAGAAGGAAGGCACATTCATGGTGCAAGGAGGCTACCCTTCAGCATTGGAGGATCATGAGAGGCTTCCCTATAGGAAGAAGACCTTATCACATAGCAGCATAATGGTGGATGACTTTGGCATATGGAATGTCAAAGAGAGGAGTCATGGAGCCTTATTACAAAGGCCTACAACGCTGTCACATAGGAGCATGTTCTCATGGATGAAACATTCCAAGGAGAGGAGGTATCCCTTATTCTTGCAGATTTTTATGAGGAGATTCTCATGGGAGGACTCATTGGAGGGTATCACTCTCATCCAACTCACTATGTATGGTAGAGAATGCATTTCTGTACTTGTTGATTACTCCATGGAGTATTTGTACTTTCTCACCATGTTTGCATAGTGCATTGCTCCTCAAAAGAGCAAGAGTATTTTTGGGTTTCATGGTCACTTTGGGGCCAATGTTTATGATGATAGTAGCCCATCTATACATGACTTTGGGAAATTTAATTGTTATTCTATCTATGTACAACTGATAGACATTGATGCTTACTTCCCCATGTTGGGAGAACAAACATCTACAATTTGTAACTTGTTGCAGGAACACTTGCCACATGACATTCTCAAGCAACAGTTGGGAAGAATGCATAATATCCACTTGGAGAACCTTTGGTACCATCCAAAATTGCACATAATTTTCATAAATTTTCTGATTTGGAGGCCAAATGGTGATGATGTGCCATTCATCTTGAATGGAATGGTTTGGGCTGGCATATTTCATGATTCTGGAGGAAGAGTCCTTGGAGGCTCAATCTTTTTCTTGCCATTGGAGGGAAATCATGTTGCAGCACTAGATCAACATGCCCTCTACACTTATCATGAGTGGAGAGGAGGACAGTGTGGGACAGGCTCTCTTGCCTATCATGTTCAGTTATTCAGCCCACCTACATTTCAGGAGCACAAGGCGGAGGAGACTTTTCATGAGTTGCCATGTTGGAGGGTGACTCACTTCATTTGGATGATAGCATGGGTGAGGGAGGCCCTTATTCACCATGATGATCATCACTCCTACTATATGGAGGCCACGAGACAGCTGACAAGTTTCCATTCACACTTTCCACCTTTGATTGATGTAGACACTTTGGTTTTGCACACTTGGGAGGAAGCATTGGATGACAATATATTGGCATATTCTCTTGATGCAGTGATGGAGGCTATTGATGGAGGCCACATGAGGAAGAGGGGGGAGATTTTTTTCTCCTTATGTATTTTATTGAGGACAAGAAAATATTTTGGAGGGGAGGACTGTAATGTTCCAAAATTTTAGCCTCCAAGATAAAAGGAACATTAGAGTTAGCAACAGCTCTGACCGATAAATAAATGGGTGGGAAATACCATAAGTATCCTAAGGAGGATAAGAACACTCCAAATGTGAAAGGAGACATTCTTTCTAGCCTAATAAAACACCTCCATGTGTGAAAAAAGATGAAATCAAACTGCTTTGACGAAGTCAACAACGCAGTCCTAGTGGAGGAGGAATCCAAGGATGAATAACGCAATTTTGGAGGGAGATGTAACTTGGGTTAGAAGTAACCTAATTGATTGGGGCCAAGGGCAAGAAAAATCATGTATTATATAAGGAAGAGGATGGCATCCTTATTCTTCATGTTGTAGATTATTATTCTTGGCTGCCAAAAATTATTGCTGATTTGCTGCTTAGCAAAGCTGCAGTAATGTTTAGCATTGGGTGTTCCCGGGCGAGAATCCAACCTCTTTCCTTTGAGGAGCTCATTGGGAGAGTTTGCATTCATATTTCCACATCAGGTTTTCAGGCCAAGCTTCAGCCATCTTCATCAGCACAACTTTTCCGGAGA
This sequence comes from Pinus albicaulis, assembly GCA_034641835.2. Lineage (NCBI taxonomy): Eukaryota > Viridiplantae > Streptophyta > Pinopsida > Pinales > Pinaceae > Pinus > Pinus albicaulis. The sequence continues at coordinate 369,985,318 of CM076575.1, forward strand.
TTGTGTAGTGTTGCTGGGTGCAACAGTGGAAGGGATTGGAATACCGACTTCTGAGCTAGTTTCTAATTGGAGGAAGGTTTCCTTCACTTGAGAGATCTGTTTGGAGAGATCAAAAGCTTATTTCAGATCTGTGGTATCATAACACACATTTCCCATACATTCCCAACGTTGTTTCTGCTAGCGAATGCGTTATTTTGGAGGCAGTGTTCATTGCATGGTTTGGTGGCTTCATTGCTGAGTTTCCTTGCGATTGAGAGGTTAAAAATTTCATGGGAGGAATCCCTTGAGGGATATACATAAGATCAGACATATTACAGCCTTTTACACTCATGTGCTTCATTTTTGCAGTGATGAATAATTAATTTTCTGAATATCACATTTTGTATGCAAAGTGTTTGACAAGAAACCCTTGCCGGGTTATCTTGTATTTTGTATGAGGAGACTAGATCTCTGTTATTCATAATTATTTATCAATATATGAGAAGATCTATTGTTTTCATATCATTTTATTTGTAAACCCTCTCTTAGACTGTGCAGTCCCTTGAGCAGTTGCTCCGACATTTTGCAGTCTTGGGGTTTTAGCACTTTTTGGCAATCCTGGGTGTGGGAGATCTGTTTAACCCACCTAGTTTGCTTTGTTTCAGCTCTAATCTTGGATTTATATTGTATATTGGTTATTTTATTGGATCCAAGAGTCCATTTCAGTATTTTATTGCATTTTTTTCTATATTTGTGTGTTTACTTCTTGATTCATGAGCTATCTCGAGTCGGGAACATTACAGCTGTAATGTTCCCAAATTTTCATGAAGAAAATTGGAACATTAATTTTTGCTTATTTAATCTAGGAGGTGAATAAAATGGGTAAAATACCCATAAACAGGAATAATATCCTTCATAATGTGAAAAGGATCATTGGAGCAGCTTATTTTTCACCTTCCATTATGAAAAGGGGTAATTTGCATGAGGACAAGGTCAAGTTTGACCAAGTCAATAGCGTTGCCTAAGAGGTGCAGCTTGCATGAGAAGACAACACATTTTTGGAGGGAGAAATATTCCTTGTGGATGAAACCCTAATGTGTGGGGTCCATGGCAAAGAGGCATTCACTTATATAAAAGGAGGAAGGGGCAACCATAGTGAGATATCTTGGATCATTTGATTATTTGTCTATTCACACAAATTGCACACTCCGGCTGTTCAGTAGAGTTGCAGTGCTGCTTAGCATGAGGGATTCCTATTTAGGATTTCCTCTCCTTCTTGAGAGGCCTCTTGAAGGATTGCACTTCATCTTCTCCACATCTTGGCTCAAGGCCAAAGCCGTTCTTCAGATACTGCGTTATTTCTGCTCAAGTATAACGCAGTGTTTCTAGGGCATTGCAGTGGAGGGTTCCACAACACTTCTCTTTGGCTTATATTTCAGAGGAGGGAGTTTCTCTTGCTCTGGGAGGTTAGTGAAAGGGATTTTAGAGCTATTTTTCACATCTTGTCACCAAGGCCAACATCTCCCATCATAGACAACGCATTCCATCCTCAAGACTGCTTTATTTCAGTGCACACTTGCAGTGAGAGGTTGCACCAGCTTCTTGGAGGGCAAGATCTTCAGTGCCGGGATTAGCCTTGCATTGAGAGATCCATTGGAGGAGGTTTGTTTCAGTTTGAGCATCATCTTTAGCCATCTCCATGTATTTCTAGTATTGAGTTGCAGTTGTTTCCCAACAACTCCGACATTTCTGCAGATTTGCCAATTTCATGTATATTGTAGCCAATCCTTCCAAGGATTGTGTATTTTTGCTGTATTAGTGTTTTCCGGGGTTGAGAGCTTGCTCCCCATCATTTCTTTGAGCTGATATTTTCATATCATCCTATTCTCATTTTTTATGTAGCAGTATCTCCTATAATTTGCATTATTTTAGTCATATGATATTTTGCATAGAAGTATTGCTTCATTGCCTTGTACATGCTTCATTGAGGCTTCCATTGCATAGCTGGAGTGATTGATTCCTCCAAATATTGTATAAATTTACTGCTATATAACATATATGTTGGCTCTCTACTTCTTCATTTTTTCACAGCTACAAGAATAACGTTGTCTTTCCATTCTATGTGCTTACATTGTTGCAGTCCCTCACCGGGTATTTTCTGAGGACATCTAAGTGTGGTAGATATGTTTAACCACCTTAGAAGGATTTATTTGAAGCCATATCTTGGATTTCAGTATTATATGCATTAATCTAAAGGATCCAGGTCCTAGTTTCAAATCTTACTGCCTCCATTCTGGAAAATGCGTTTTCCAGCCATGGATTGCTAGCTGTTCCGATTTGGGAACATTACAGTGGTATCAGAGCTGCTTTCTTGGCTCAACCTGTGAGTCTAAGCCCAAGAAGATCAAAAGATTGAAGATGATGGGATTTATCTCATCATATTTAAGATCCATGAAGAACCTCCCCAAGGAGGATAATCATAAAGAAGAGGAAGAACCTTGCACTTCCTATTCTCAACAAGGAGACAAAGAAATAAGCAGAAGAAAGACTCCATCTTTTGGATAAGAAAAAGAAAAAGGGGATAAGCTTACCAAGCTTCTTCCTAAATCTATACATATGATTCATGAAGAGTTTGAGGAGATTCGAAGGGAGATATGTGAAGTATCTCTAAGAGGGTTTGTACCAAATGCAAACTCTAGATTTTCACATAAAGAGTGTGAGCAAGCAGCTGCACACCATCTTGTACATCACAGTCACATGCCCAGGATTGCCGGAAGGGAGATGGAAAGAGAAGAAGAGGTTACTAGGAAGGAAACTCTTAGTGATTTCCTGAAGGAGTATGAGTCTCAAACTTAGGAATTCAAAGATCATCTCAGTTTTTCAGAGTTTTGCAAGATGAAGGTGAATGGAAGAGAGCAGCATGATAGATTTCATCTATCTATCTTTGAGGGTTCACCTGCATGTTCAGCGAAAGCTTGGGTGGAGGAGTTATGGACCTTCTTGCAGCAGCACCAAATACCAGAGGATGAATCCATCAAAGTTGCAGCATTGCATTTGAGAGGTAAGGCTTATGCCTGGTGGATCTTTGAATCCTTCTCTTTGAAAAATGTAAACATTTCATCTTATGCAAATTTCACTAAGGCATTAGTGGAAAGATTTGATAGAAGGATTCATGAGACACACATGGTGGATCTAAACAAGAAAACTTAGATAAAACCCTTACATAAGAACACAGTACCATTGCAGAAAACCATAGAAGGAGTTGAAAACTTACACCATACTTTGCCGGAAGAAAGGTTTTCATCTCAAACCTTTGAGCAAAGGAGCATGGGGATCTCTTTTTCAAAGGAGGATCCAATCATTGGGAGGTTTCCCACTCATGTTGCAGATATTGAGGGCAATAACGCTGTTAGATCTGGAGTTGATCTAGCACCTCATGCAGAGGGAAGAGGAGCTATTTCTCCAAATAGAGGGATGCTTGCATCTTTGCAAGGAAGTCCGCAGGATCTCATGTGTAGAGATCAAGGCACAACTCATGTTTTACCTGTGCCATTGTTGAGGAGGTGTGGAACCATGGAGACATAAGGGGAAGGTAGGGAGAAGACCCAACATCATGAGATGAGGAGTACACATCCCTACTCATCTATGGAGGTTTATGCACCTAAGGAGGTGATTGGATTGCACAACGGAAGCATGGAGGGTTATCTCCATTCATCTATTCATTCATCTCTTGATGATGATGTCTCATTGCATGGAGACATTTTGCAGGGGAGACCAGATCAACAGAGGAGGATGGATGCTTCACATTTTGGGGCACCAATCATAGATTTCAGGAGGTTTGAGACCTGGAGAGAGCTTGATTCAGCGTTGGGAGTCTGAGGTAGGCTCAAGGAGAGAGAGAGCATTCTCTCAACATCAGCATCACCCACTTCCATTTCAGATTCTGCGCTGTGGCAGAAGCAACATGGGAGGGTTAGCAGCCTTCCAACTTGCATTTTTGGCATAGGATATGTCATAGAGAAGGATGACCATATGACAGATGCTCTTCATGAGAGATCATCAACGCTTTCACTATGGGGGATAGATCCACATTGGAGCTCCCAGCTGTTGGTGGAGTATTCCAAGGATCTTTTTACTTGCATGATCTTGGATGGCCAGTTGCATGAGGAGGGATATTCAGTTAGAGATGGGGTCATATTTCATCATGGCAAGATCTTCTTTCCTAGAGATAGCAAGCTCAAGGAAAAGTTGTTACATGCAGCTCATGAGGAGTTCCTTTTCAACCACACACATTCTATCAGAGCATACCACACCATCATGGAGGGGTATTTTTGGATGGGATTTGAGGAGGAGATATATTAGCATGTGAGAAGATGCATGGACCAAATGGAGATGGAGGAGGGACATGACTCTTTGAGAGAGTTAGCACAACCACCTCTTTTCTCTTTGAATATGAGAGGAGCCTCACTTATGAGCCACTCCACTTATATGAGAAGAGAGTATGGTAAGGGTATTCATTGTTATTTACATGAGCATTTATATGATGTATGTATATGTCCCTTAACCATACATGTGCAGGATGATGATCCAAGAAGGAGCATTCTTTTTTCTAGACCACATGGTTTAGATGAGGCCATGAGCATGATTGATGGCCACTCCCTAAAAGGACTTGGGGAAGATAGATATCATGGAGGAGATGCTCATTGTACATCTTACATCATTCACTTCCTCCATACTTATGAGGAGATTGGAGCAGCAAGAAAGTGGTTTGAGAAGCCACTCATTTTATTAGTCTCTATTGCAGTTTAGGGTCAAGTTGTGTTGGTTGCACCTGAGGGACCATTGTCCTTCACATTTTTTGCATATGGCAACAAGCATGATTCTCATCTTTGCTCCCTATAATTCTATTGTTTCTGTCTATATGAGGAGCATGCTTGGGAGAGAGACACATTGTGTGGATGTGTCCTTTGAGGGAGAAATTCCTCACACTATTTGCACTACATGTTCTAAGGGGAACATGAGATATGATATGGTCACCTTGATAGCACACTTATCTCTTTATGAGGTAAGCCATATGATGGAGGAAATACCATATGATGATGACTTCCAACTCATCATATATGGAGATACTTGGGCTAGCTTGATTTGCAGCGTTGGGGGAGAGATCGTTGGAGGTATAGTCCTTATTTTGCCACTTGAGGGAAAACTTATTGCAGCCCATGGACAACCAACACTCTACACTTATCATAGGTGGAGAGATGGACAGCGTGGGGTAGGCTACATTGTCCACCATGAGAAAATTTTCATCCCACCTACTTTGCCGGAGCCAAAGGTGGATGACAGCTTTCAGGAGTTGCCTAGTTGGAAGGTGACTCATTTTGCATGGCCCATAGCTTGGAGATGGAGGATCCATATGGGAGAGATAGTTCCCATTTCATTTCAGATCCCATTCTTCAAGGGGACCTCTAGACATCACTTTGCTATCCTCTTGAGTATTTCACCTTTACATGATGATGGCTTGATATCTAACTTACATGTTGAGGGGGGGCAATGTGGAGGCTTGATTGATGAGATAGCATCACTTTCCTTGGAGGATATCTGTTGAGCCCCAAAGATGTCCTCCCCCTTCACCAAATTTCACTTCATTTCCTTTGTCCCTTATCAATTACAGGCTTAAATGGTCAATAGGATTGGTTAAAGACACTTTAGGAATGTATACAATGACTGACTTGCTATATTTTCATGGTTTTTTGGTTGTAATAATTTTTTACTAGAATTAGCTATAGAATGCAGCCACTCTGTAGCTAGTTGCCGATTCCACAAATGTCTTCATGTTTTCATAGGTTCCAGGTGTCACCTTAAAGAAAAATGCATATGGGTGAATTCTAGACTTCATCCACATAATTCCTTGCTCCCTACGAAGTCTAAGCAAAATTCTATAGGTGGTTATGCATGTGGGAAACCAAAACTAAGAGATAGACTTCTAATAGGACAAGGACTGTACATATGTCTTTAATCACAGTACGAGACCTCCACTAGAGTTCTAATTTGATTTTAGTTGGGAAAGAAATTTATTCCTATTTTATCTCAAGGGAAGTTATGTAATTTTCTTATAAGAATGACTCGGGAGACCAAGAAACAATTAGCTAGATTTATGTTTGGTTGCTAGATCTCAAAAGACCGTAATACTCTCTTTTTGAAATACTTTTCCCTTAATGAAAGAAGCACTGCTTTATTGCAAGATATGAGGCAATATTGAGGAGATTTGTATGCTAATCCAGTGGTAGAGGGCCCCTACTTCCTGAGAAGCTCCGTGCACCTTGTTTAGATAAGTAATTTTAGCCTTGTTTCATTCTTAGCTCAAGCAATTTTCTGCACTTTACGTTTTATCTTCACTTGCATTGGATGCTACAACCAGTATTATTTTTACAAATTATTCAAAAATATCACTAACACTGGATGATATATAGCTGTGGTATTTTAGAGCTTAGTTGCATTTTTTTTCTTCTGAACTTTATGCTTTTATTGTCACTCACACCAAGTGTTACAGCCTACCTTGTTTTTATGAAATTGTTCCAAAATATCACTAATGCTGAACAAGAAAGGGTTGTAGTTCTTCAGAGATTAGTTGCATTTTAGTTTAGCTATAACACTCCAGAGATTAATGGCACTCTACTTCAGTTTATGTTCACTGTATTTCAAATTAGACTAATGGCACTCTAGTTTAGTTTCTGTTCACTGTATTTCAAGTTAGGATAATGGCATTCTAGTACAGTTGTGGTCACTGTATTTCAAGTTTAAATGATTGCATTCTAGTTCAGCTTTATCCATTGTGTTTTAGTTTTATTAGTCAGTTTTATGCTAGTTTTGTTCCATTATAGTTCAAGGCCTTAATTATTTACAAACTACTCTTATTATTAATCTCTTCCAACACATCATCATATGGATAGGAATTAGTGATATCAGTTCAAGGCCTTGACTGTTCTGCAATCTCTTATAATTTTACAATAGCCTTTTCCAAAACTATTCCAAAAGATTTCTAACTTTCGAATGAGGCTTAGTAGTGACAATTTGAGTTGCAGAATGGATTAATTTCAGTGTCATAGGTTAATTTAGAGTAGAGTTCCTTACTATGCTACAAATAATCTTTTCCAATTGTGTTCCAATAAATTTCTAACCATGGATGATATTTTTGTGATATTGTAAGTCATTGTTTACTTAGAAGAACCTCATTGCATTAAACTTATCCTTTTCTCAAGATATTCCAACATATTTCTAATGAATGAATGGGATTGAGTTCATGTTATGAGTTATTGAGTTCATGTTATGAGTTTTGAGTTCTTTCTATGAGTTATTTTTCTTGTTAAAGTATTGCATTTTCTGTTCTCAAGTGCCATACATAATTTAGAATAGGTTTTGCTCTGTTTTAGTGTGACCAAAAACTTCTCTTTGCCAAAGCTTAGTTCTTTTCCTCTTAGAATAAAAACACAAAACCAAAAACATTGGAAAAACACTAAACACAACGTAGTGAGAAACAAATACCTAGGCACATATAATGCACTTCACTTCAACAGTTTACTAGCCCTGGTTGACAATTGATGACCTCAATTTAGGAACACTAAGTTGAGCATACATTTTGGTGCCGTTGCCGGGGAAGTGTAACTAGGTAGCTTTGTTTCTTACCTCCCAAAAACAATGATATGCATAGAGAAAGAGACTCAAGGGGTAGATTCATAAGAAGCAGAAGCTTGATTCCTAGAACACCACTTGTTTCACCAAGACCAAGAGCTAGCACACCTTCAACTCAAACCCACATTCCATCCTTTACTGATCCTAGAATTCTAGAGGACTTAAGATTAGATATTCCATTAGAAAGACCTTCCACTTTATCCACTGAACCTGTCCTAGAAGAAGATTCTGAGACCCCTGCTGGGGACATAAATTTTTCAACTTCTACAGAAGAATCAACTATGGAAGAAGAAGGGGGAGGAGGAGTTTTTAATGGAGAACACACACTATTTGGAGGGGGTAGAGGTAGAGGTAGAGGAGAAGGAGGTAGAGGTGCAGAAGGAGAAGGAGGCAGAGGAAGAGGTAGAAGAGAAATGGGAAACTCTTTTGGGTTTCCTATAGTAGATGAAGAAACCATTGCAACTATGAAAAACATTTCACCCTCTGTTCTTCCAAAATTTTATGGACTTAAAACTGAAGATCCTGAAACCTTCCTATTTGAATTTGAAGTCCTATGTAGAACCTATGACTACTTACAAGATGCTCAAAAGCTTAAAATATTCCTTTCAACATTGAAAGGAGCAGCATTAAAATGGTTTATGAGTTTGATCAACAGTTCTATTAGGACATGGGAAGACATGAAACAAGCATTTCTAGAGAGGTATTTGGATTACTGTATGCCAGTCAACCATAAGGAGGAAGTGTTTAAAATGTTACAAAAAGAGGATGAAAATTTGGAAGATTTGTTGGAGAGGTTTCAAGAGGGCAAAAATGGAAAACTTAGATCAAGAAACTTTGAAAGCTCTCTTATTGAATACAATTAGGGATGAATGGTTAGATATCCTTAACATGATGGGAAAAGGGGATATATCTCAGCTCACATTACCTGAAATAGCTTAATTATGTGTTGAAAATGCAGCAAGATGATGGAGCTTAGTGAAATGAATTCGCCTTCACTAAGTGGGCCCGCAGGCAAATTCTGGCGCAAAATCTATTTTTAGACTATGTCTATTTTTAGACATATGGAGCATGGTTCGGGGATTCCAGTTTGAGATTCTTGAAGTATGTGTCATGTTGGTAAAAATAGATGAGACTCTATTTTCGAGGTCAAAGAGGTCGAAGTCTATTTTTAGACTGCCTCTCCTTAAAACAGGGAAGTCAAATATTATTTACCCTTAATAATATTTAGACTATAAACAACAATTTACTCTCTTGGAGCACTTCAGTTCGAGCTACAGAAGTGGCTCATGCATCTGACAGAGGAATCACGTGGTTCCCAAGGGTTTGATGGCATCATGCATGGTTGACTTCAGTGGCAGAAGTTTGGAGGAGTTAATGAGATAGCTAGTGGAGTTGTGTTCTGTTTATTTTAGTTGAACCGATTGAGATTAGTTTAACTAGCTAATCAATTAGTTATGAGTGGAGTGAATTAAATATTATTTAATTCATTAATTAGTAACTCATTATTCAACTCAAGAACACATCAGCTCACTACAGTGCATGATCAGTTCAGTGGAGACCAGTGAAAGAGGTAGATGAAAGGGTGGAGTTAGCTATCAGTTGTGACTATACTGTTGCTATTTGCAACATACAGATAGGTGGAGTAAGCCCATGAGGATTGCGCAGTTCAGGCTGGTGGTTTATCTATATAAAGAGGCCATCCCATAGCATTGAAACACGCAATAGAGGCAAGGCAATTGACGGTGAGTTTTGAACCAGTAACCTGTTCAAAACTGAGCTAGATTGTGAGTAACTGTATGAGAAAGTACTGAGTACTTGTGAGGAGTATTGTACTGAGTTTGTTACTTGATTTCTCCATTATAATATACACAATAGCCGCGGGGTTTTCAGCTATAAGCTTTCCCCATACATACTGTGTTAATGTGTATGATGATTTGATGTGTTATCGCTTGATTTTATTTCCGCATGTGTGATGATCTGAGTTGATCTGAGTGGAAGAGATTATGTGTTGTGTATGAAGTTCAAATAGTATGTGACTAGGATAGTCTCGGTGGATAATTAATCATTATTCAGCAAATTTCTACATGGTATCGGAGCTATTGAAGCAGAGATTGATCATCACAGTGATTACAAACTTATTTCGGTAGACAGAGTCTGCATGCGGGCCAGGCAGCCTCCGGATTCATCTTTCTTCGGAAAGTGAAAGGTCTGGTAAACGCCCCTTGCAGTTGATCTCTGTGCTAGAAATAATTTGTTCTCACGATCTAGAGCGGTTGAGCTTTGAGGTGGAATTCGAAGTTTTGCAGCAGTTTTGTTTTCTTGGTGCCAGTGTTGAAAATGTATTTCAACGGTTTGCGACTTGAATATGCTCTTGAAGGAAGTTCGAATTATGTTGCATGGAAGGATCACATGGAAGCAATATTAGAAGATAATGGTCTCAAGGAGTTTGTAGATACGGATGTCCAAAAGCCCACTGATTCTGCTGAAGTTGATGCATGGCAAAAGAAGATGGCGAAGTGTCGAAGGATCCTGTTGGAAGGCGTCAAGGATCATATTTTATCTAGCCTGCATGGAAAGGCTTCTCCATTTATAATGTGGAAAGCTTTGACGGATCTATTCCAGAGTAAGAGTGACCAAAGGAAGCTGGCGCTCAAAGATAAGCTCAGGAACATCAAGATGGAGAAGGGTGACAATATCGCCAAATACCTCACGAAGTTCACTCAATGCAGAGATGAGCTGGGAAGTGTGGGGGTGACTGTCGAAGACGAGGACATGGTCGACCTGGCTCTCCTTGGTCTTCCGAAGGCCTGGCACTCATATCAAGATAGTGTCAATGGTCGGGAGAAGCTGCCGGGATGGGAGCGCCTTTGGGCGGATCTCATGCAGGAGGAGATAAGGAGGACTACTCGTGATGGATCTTCATCAAAGGGAGCTGATGAAGAAAACTGCGCTTTGGTTGCCAAAGCAAAGAAGGGGAAGGGTAAGAAAACCTCTCATTCTGGTGCAAAGGGCAAGAAGCAGGATATGGCGAAAGTGAAGTGTTTTCACTGCCATGATCACAGACATTATGCTACCAATTGTCCAAAGAAAAAGAAGAACAAGCAAGCGGGAAGATCTGCAGATGGAGAAGCTTTGGCTTCACAGTTCGAGCTTGACTTTTCACTGATCGCATGCTTGGTTTCAAGTCTGATGGGATCGGTATGGTTCTTGGACAGCGGTGCGTCATTTCATATGACGGGAGATCGGGAGTTGTTCTCAGATCTGGAGGACAAAGATTTGGGTGTGCACATCGAGATGGGCGATGATGGTAGACACAATGCGACTGGTATCGGTACCATATCCTTTCAGAGGGAGTCTGGTAAACCCTTTGTCTTGAAGGATGTCATGCATGTACCTTGATTGAAGAAGAACCTGATTTCTGTGGCGATGTTGGAGGATAAGGGGTATGATGTGGTCTTCAGCGAAGGAAAAGCCTTCCTGCGCAGTAAGACTACTGGAGAGACCCGGAAGATAGGGGTTCGGACCAAGAACCTTTATCAGTTGCAGGTAGATGGCTGCGTAGCTATGGCATGCAAAGCGGGAGAAGTGGTGAGCCGGGATGATGAGGGCGAACTGTGGCACAGGAGATTGGGCCACCTTCACCATGGAGCTTTGAAGATCCTGCAGCAGATTTCTACTGGGTTTCCTAAGGGCACTCTTGCGCAGTCAGATCAGTGCAAGGGGTGTACCTTGGGGAAGTATGTGAAAGCCACCTTTCACGAGAAGGATAGTCGCGCCACGACGATCCTTGAGAGAGTTCACACAGACGTGTGTGGTCCTTTCTCGGTTGCTTCGACAGCAAAGCACAGGTATTATGTGATCTTTGTTGATGATTTCTCTCGAAAGTGCTGGATCTTCTTCATGTCGAAGAAGAGCGATACATTCGCAAAGTTCTGTGAGTTTAAAGCACTGGTCGAGAAGGAGTCGGGGAAGAAGGTGATTGCTCTAGGGAGTGATAACGGTGGTGAATTCATCTCGGCTGAATTCAAGGAGTTCTGCAGCGCAGAAGGGATTCGGAGAGAGCTCATCGCACCCCATAACCCACAGCAGAACGGGGTGGCTGAGCGGAAGAACAGAACGATCGTGGGTGCTGCACGGGCGATGTTGCATGATCAAGGCCTACCCCTTCACTTGTGGGCTGAGGCATGAAATACAACAGTGTATGTGCAGAACCGTTGTCCTCACAAGGTTCTTGGCATGAGTACACCGGAGGAGGCTTATTCTGGCAAGAGGCCTGATATTTCCCATTTGCGGATTTTTGGTTCTCCCGTCTACATGCATGTGACGAAGGATGCGAGAAGGAAGCTGGATCCAACTGCTGAGGTTGGAATATTTGTGGGGTACACTGATACACCTCACAACTACCGGGTATATTTGTCAGACAGTCGAAAGACTGTTGTGCGACGGGATATAAAGTTTCAGGAGGAGAAAGCCATGCAGTGTTCGCTTGAGAGGGAGCTACACTTGCATGCAGATGAGGAGCTGTTAGTTCCTAAGGAGGAGCTTCCGGATGTGGATCAGCCACAAGAGGAGGTTCAGGAGGTGGAAGAAACCACCCAGGTAGCGCCAACCATCAGAGGGCGCATGCGCACTACAGAAGCTGAGCGACTGGCTCAGGATGCAGAGAAGGTTGTAGGACCACATACAGCACAGCGCAGACAGAGAAAGTCACTGGATCGGTACACTGGATACATGGCTCTTGTGAGTCAATGTGTTGTGATGGAGCCATCCTCTTTTGAGGAAGCTGTGGAGGAACCCACATGGGTTGATGCCATGATCGAAGAATATGATTCGATCGTCAGGAACAGTGCATGGGAGATTGTCCCAAGACCGGTGGGGAAATCAATGGTGGGTTCGCGATGGATCTACAAGGTGAAGCAGGCAGCTGACGGGAGTGTGGAGAAGTACAAGGCGAGATTTGTCGCCCGTGGCTTTTCAAAGATCGAGGGGATTGACTATGAGGAGACTTTTGCACCTGTCGCAAGGTACTCTTCCATACGGATGATCCTTGCTCTCTCAGCGCAGATGGGGTGGCACATTCATCAGATGGATGTGAAGACTGCGTTCCTCAATGGAGTTATTGAGGAAGAGGTGTACATAGAGCAGCCTGAAGGTTTTGAGATCTTCAGCAGTGAGTCGCATGTGTGCCGACTCAAGAGAGCACCGTATGGGCTGAAGCAAGCACCTCGTGCTTGGTACACTCGGATAGACAGCTACTTCACCGGGCTTGGATTCTCCAAGAGTGAGGCGGATCCAAACCTGTACCAGATTGTGGTGGAGGGGAAGCTGTTGATCATCGTACTGTATGTAGATGATCTAATTTTGACTGGCGATGAGAAGTTGATACTTTCATGCAAGGAGGATCTTGCACGAGAGTTCGAGATGAAGGACTTGGGCATCCTTCATTATTTCCTGGGATTGGAGATTTGGCAGCGCAGCGGAGGACTGTTTGTTTCTCAGGGCAAGTATGCCCGGGAGATTCTGGAGAGGTTCAACATGCAAGGTTGCAAGCCTGTTGACACTCCTCTTCCTGGTGGTTGGAGGAAGGAGGATGCTACTTCAGCTGAGGTAGTGGATGCCACTGTCTATCGACAGTTGGTGGGGTCGCTTATGTATCTGGTCAATACACGACCCGATATATGCTATGCAGTTAACCAGCTTTCGCAAGTTATGGTTAAGCCTACCAAGCTCTTTTGGAAGGCAGGCAAGCATGTATTGCGCTATATCAGAGGCACATCGGGATATGGATCATGGTACAGACAGGAGGATGAGTTGAGGCGGCAGTGCTTCAGGCATCGGTATCATCATATCAGAGATTGTGTTCAGCGGAGAATCATGATGCTTTCATATGTTCCCACGAAGGATCAGGATGCCGACATCCTGACGAAGGCGCTCACCAGGAGCAAGTTCGAATTCCACAGAGGCAGGATAGGGGTTGCAGATAATCCATATCTTGCTGAGAGGGAGTGTTGAAAATGCAGCAAGATGATGGAGCTTAGAGAAATGAAGTCGCCTTCACTAAGTGGGCCCGCAGGCAAATTCTGGCGCAAAATCTATTTTTAGACTATGTCTATTTTTAGACATATGGAGCATGGTTCGGGGATTCCAGTTTGAGATTCTTGAAGTATGTGTCATGTTGGTAAAAATATATGAGACTCTATTTTTGAGGTCAAAGAGGTCGAAGTCTATTTTTAGACCGCCTCTCCTTAAAACATGGAAGTCAAATATTATTTACCCTTAATAATATTTAGACTATAAACTTCAGTTTACTCTCTTGGAGCACTTCAGTTCGAGCTACAGAAGTGGCTCATGCATCCGACAGAGGAATTATGCTATTCCCAAGGGTTTGATGGCATCATGCATGGTTGACTTCAGTTAGGACTTCAGTGGCAGAAGTTTGGTGGAGTTAATGAGACAGATAGTGGAGTTGTGTTCTGTTTATTTTAGTTGAACTAGTTGAGATTAGTTTAACTAGCTAATCAATTATTTATGAGTGGAGTGAATTAAATATTATTTAATTCATTAATTAGTAACTCATTATTCAACTCAATAACACATCAGTTCACTACAGTGTATGATCAGTTCAGTGGAGACCAATGAAAGAGATAGATGAAAGGGTGGAGTTAGCTATCAGTTGTGACTATACTGTTGCTATTTGCAACACACAGATAGGTGGAGTAAGCCCATGAGGATTGCGCAGTTTAGGATGGTGGTTTATCTATATAAAGAGGCCATCCCATAGCATTGAAACAAGCAATAGAGGCAAGGCAATTGGCGGTGAGTTTTGAACCAGTAACCTGTTCAAAACTGAGCTAGATTGTGAGTAACTGTATGAGAAAGTACTGAGTACTTGTGAGGAGTATTGTACTGAGTTTGTTACTTGATTTATCCATTATAATATACACAATAGCTGTGGGGTTTTCAGCTATAAGCTTTCCCCATACATACTATGTTAATGTGTATGATGATTTGATGTGTTATCGCTTGATTTTATTTCCGCATGTGTGATGATCTGAGTTGGATGAGTGGAAGAGATTATGTGTTGTGTATGAAGTTCAAATAGTATGTGACCAGGATAGTCTCGGTGGATAATTAATCATTATTCAGCAAATTTCTACATTATGTATCAACCTTTCAAGAGGGAAATCTAAAACTATAAAAGGACCAAGAGACCTTGCTCTTGCAAGGGCAAGTAAATCTGCTTCTGGGACAGTAAGTAGGGCAGAAATAGGAAATATGCTTGATGAATTCAAATCTGATATCTTGGGGAGTCTTAGTGAACAAATAGACACCCTTAAGTTACAAAACAAGCAGAAAACTGAATCTGATGCCTTAGCAATCTTTTGTCCCAAATGTAGAAAGAAGCATGCCTTGAGAGAGTGCCCTTTGGATGCAAAAGTAGTAGAGACCTATGTAATTTGTTCAGAAAAACATGAGACCAAGAGCTATCCTTCACTTCCCGGTCTTAAAGCTATCTTTCAGGAAGAAACTCCTACAAATTCCACAGAATCTCTCAATTTTGTCTCTAGGAGACCTTGGCAAGGATTCCATGATTAACTATATAATCAACCCCTACCAAATTGGAATTCTTGGCAGCAACCTTGGCCCCAATTTCAAAATCAATCTCAGACTTGGGCACAAGGAGCACAAAATCCCTATGGAAGATACTCTCAGTACTATCAGTATCCACCATATTCACATTTCCCTCCTCAAAAAAACTTTCAACAAAATCCTCAAAATCCACAACATCACAATCAACCACTTCCATTACCATTTCCTCAGAAAAAAAATCAGTTGCCTACCCAACTTATACCAAACCCCAACAATAAAAATCCTCAGAACACATACATGATAGAAGGCCAACAGTTTCCAAGTTATTTGATCACTCCTTTAGACCTTAGTGATGTTCAACTTAGGTCTAGAAGAATACTTGAAAAAAGGAAACCTTCTGTAATCATACAAGAGCAAGAAAATTATGAGGAAATTTCTCTACGGATAAATAAAAGTCTTGAAGAGAACACATCTTTGCAAGACCCAAACTTTGAAAAATCAAAACAAAAAGAGCCAATAATTTCAACTCCTATATTAGAGCAGCCATCAACATCCACTTCTACACCTCCCTTTCCAGAAAGATTACAAATTGATAGGGGTGTAGAAAAAAAAATTATGGTGCCTAATTACGATTTCCTGGATGAGCTGAGAAATGTTTGTATTAAGATCCCATTATTGCAAGCTATCAAGGAAATTCCAATCTTAGCAAAGACAATAAAAGAGTTGAGCATGAAGAAAACAGGAAAAAGAATAAGAGAGATAAAGAAAATTCAACTGGCAGAAAAAATAGCAGATATCATGATGGGTAAGATTGCTATTCCAAAGTATCTAGACCCAAGAAATCCAGTTGTTAAAATACACATCAACGGAACTGAAATTCAAAACACACTTATTAATTTAGGAGCAGCAATCAATATCATGAGTAGACAAATCATGGATAAACTGAAACTTCCTAATCTTATTTTTACACTCACATTATTACAATTAGCATACAGATCTGTGATCAAACCTGATGGGGTAATAGAAGACATTCCAGTGTCCCTAGATTCTTGGGAGTATCCTGTGGATTTTATGATCCTAACTCCTAAGAATAATCTAGGAGGGCATCCTATTATATTAGGAAGACCTTGGTTAGCTATAGCTGATGCTTTCATTAGTTGTAGATCCAGTGATATGTACATCTCTGATGCTAGTTCAACCAAGAAATTTACCTTGTATCCTCCAGCAAAAACAATTATAGAATTGGATGATACTCAATGGATAGAGGATGAAGAAGACTTACAACCTCTCTTCACAATTTCAGAAATTAGTGAAGATAGCCAAATTCTGAATACCTTAGAAAACTTTGAATCCTCTTCGGAATACAAACATGAACAATTTCAAGAAGAATCCAACATTGAGTTTTTATCATCAAGACAGATGTCTCTCTAGTCCATGGATAAATTTGGCAGCTCTACAATTGAGATATTTCCAGGAAAAACTTTAAACATAAACAAGAACCTAGAGAAATCTCAACAAGCAGAGCTAGTCAAGATATTACAGAGACATTCTTCTGCATATGCATGGGAGTACACTGATATGAAAGGGATAAGCCCCAAGACTTGCACTCATCACATCTATATAGAGGAAAATTGTAAACCAATCAGATAACCTCAAAGACGGATGAATCCAAATCTTAGGGAGATTGTTAAAGAAGAATTGCAAAAATTGTTAAATGTCAACTTCATCTATCCTATTTCAGATAGTCAGTGGGTTTCTCCTTTGGTAATTGTTCCAAAGAAAAATGGTAAATGGAGGGTATGTGTTGACTACCGGGAATTAAACAAAGCTACTCTTAAAGACCATTTTCCCTTACCTTTCATAGATCAAGTGTTAGATACATTAGCAGGCAAAAAGTACTTCTCATTCCTAGATGGGTTTAGTGGTTACAACCAAATCCAAGTAGCACTTGAAGATCAAGACAAAACCACATTTACCTGTCCTTGGGGTACCTATGCTTACCGAGTATTACCATTTGGATTATGCAATGCACCTGCAACATTTCAAAGGGCAGTATTAGGAATTTTTTTAGATCTAATACATGATTGTGTAGAGGTATATATGGATGATTTCATAGTCTATGGAAACACATTTGAAGCCTTAGTAAACTTGGAAAAAGTCTTAAAGAGATGTAAAGAAGCAAATCTTTCACTTAGTCATGAGAAGTGTTTTATGATGTTTACTGAAGGAATTGTTTTAGGACATCACATTTCAGGGGATGGGATTAGAGTTGATGAGTCAAAATTTGAAGTCATCTCTAACTTATCTATTCCAAGTTGTCAAAAAGATGTTAGGAGTTTTCTAGGATTTACAGGATATTATCGAAGGTTTATAGAAAAATTCACCAAGATAGCATCTCCACTTTTCAAATTACTTACCAAGGACTGTGAATTCAAGTGGAATCTTGATTTCCAGTTAGCCTTTGAGACCTTGAAAACAAAAATCTCTGAAGCACCTATTTTAAGGGGACCTAACTGGAAGTTACCTTTTCATATTTCAACAGATGCCTCAGATACAGCTTTAGGAGCAGTATTGGGACAAAAAGACCTGATTCCTTATGCCATCTATTATACAAGTAAAAATTTGACTCCTTCAGAGTTAAATTATACTGTAACTGAAAAAGAGTTTTTAGCTGTTGTTCATGCCATAAACAAATTCAGACACTATATAACAAGCTATGAAACTTTTGTTCACACAGATCACTCTGCAATTAGATATCTAATGAACAAATCAATTACTAATGGCAGAGTCATAAGATGGTTATTGATTTTACAAGAATTCAACATTACCATTCTAGATAGGCCTGGAAAACAAAACACAGTAGTTGATTTCCTATCTAGACTCCAAAACATCAAAGACAATACCCCAGTTGAAGATCAATTCCCCGATGAATATCTTTTTGCAATTTCTACTCAAACTCCTTGGTTTGCTGACATTGCTAATTATTTAGTTTCGGGGAAATTTCCTTCAATAATGAATGCAAGAGACAAAAGAAAGATCATTTATGACAGTGCAAAATATTCATGGGTTGCTAATGAGTTATACAAAACAAGTCCAGATTTTATCATTAGGAGATGTGTTCGGGAAGATGAGATGCCTGAGATCCTCAAGGCATGTCATGATGAACCTTGTGGCGGACACTTTGCTGATAAAAGAACAGCTTATAAGATCCTTCATTTAGGATATTATTGGCCATCCATTTTTAAAGATGCTAAAGAGTATGTCAAAAGGTGTGACAGTTGCCAAAGGGTAGGGAAACCTTCTCCTTCAGGTGAGATGCCATCACAACCTCAGGTACATATTGAACCTTTTGAAAAATGGGCTTTGGATTTTGTAGGACCTATTAGTCCTCCATCAAGACAAAAGAGATATATATTAGTTTGCACCGATTATGTTACCAAATGGGTAGAGGCCAAGCCATTACTTTTTGCTAATGAAGCATCTGTAGTTACTTTTCTTTTTGAGGATATTTTTACTCGTTTTGGTGTCCCAAGGGAAATTTTTACAGATCAAGGAGCTCAATTTACATCAAGGCTAGTGGAAAAAATGATGGAGAGGTACAAAATCAGACACAGAAAATCTACTCCCTATCATCCACAAGAAAATGGTCAAGTGGAATCTACCAATAAAGTCATTGAAGGGATCCTAACAAAGACTATCCATTTACATAGAAGAGATTGGGTAGACAGGCTTCCTGAAGCTTTGTGGGCCTATAGAACTACATGGAGAAGCACAACAGGCCATACTCCTTATGAACTTGTTTATGGAAAACAAGTTTTGTTTCCCATAGAGTTTCAGATTTAGACTTTTAAAATGGAAGTCCAGCTAGGACTTGATCTAACAGAGGCACAAAAGCACAGATTGGAGCAGATTAATGAATTGGATGAGATCATACAAGATGCAGTTCAAAAAACAAGTATAGTCCAACAACAAAGGACTAGATGGCATGATAAGTACATCAAGGAAAAGAAGTTCAAATAAGATGACTGGGCTCTCTTGTTTGATTCAAAGTTCAAGGATTTTCAAGGTAAATTCCAAACACATTGGCTTGGGCCATATGAAATTATAAGAATTTTTGACAATGGAGCAATAAAAATCAGGACAATAGATGAAGAGAAGGTCACTTTTCTTGTAAATGGTCATAGATTGAAGTTGTATCATAAGCCACTTTCAAGAGAAGAATTTATCAAGAGATTCCAGGAAAACAGTGATGTGAAGTTAACGAAGAAGAATTTTTCTTCTTCATCAACTTAGTTGAATTTTCTGAATTCAAAAGCATAATAAATAAATAAATAATAAAATAAATAAATAAATAAATAAAGTATAAACATGAAAACTAATCACTGATTAGCATGTTTATACATAAAAGATAAAGTGAAAATCAGAATCCTTCTCACACTTTAGCTTTTCAAATTTGTTTTTTTTTCTGCAAGCAGTCATTACAAAATCATAAGTTTCACTCCATTATGTCTCACTTCATTCATATTTCAGTCGCTCCATTCATTCATATTTCATTCATTCCATTCATCCATACTTCATTCACTCCATTCCATGGTCCATTTCATTTCCATCTTAGATTTCTAAATTTGATCTCTTTCTGCAGATTAAGTGTTACAAATCATGAGTTACAGGCCACTTTTTATGTTTCATTCCATTTCACAATTGTGATTCATTTCATTCCATTACATTTCACTTCACTCCTGATCCATTTCACTCCATTTCATGATCCATTTCATACAACATTCCATTCCATGTTTCAAAGTTCCTACAGGTACATTCTGTAGCCAGTCAGACATTCTGTAGCCAGCTAGACATTCTGCAGCCAAATATCCAGAAGGAAACTATCCAAAAAAGAGGAAAGGAAAAGGTAAAGTTGTAAAATTATTATGATGACAGAATATGAAAGTTATAGTATAGTTAGGTCATGTATGATTCAAAAATTTGTTTTAACTATTCGTGTTGATCATGCCTATTAAACCTATCATAAAAAATTTGGACAAAATCCCTTCCACTCCGCCATTTCAAATCATCATTTAAAACTTAACGGTTAAAGTACTGAAGTGACCTATTCGGTCACGTCACCAGCCAAGGTATTCAGTGATGATTTTGAATTTCTCACGAAATTTTTCCGCGGTCTTTTCTCCCATGATGGCTCTCAAACTCATTAATTCATGTAAATCACCCTCATCACATTTCACTCATTCTATAACCTCTTCATATCATCCTTCCGTAGCTAATTCCTACTGTATAAACAGAGAAAGCACCTTTGGGGTAAAAACAACTCTTTAACAGCCATTTTCACCGTGGATAGAAGAGCAGTAAATTGAAGGTTGAGAAGAGAAGCCATGGGTCTCATAGTAAGATCCGAACCAGTTGGAACCAAGTACTTAGAGGGTTACCCACAAATTAGAGAAATGCTACAGCAGGTTGGGTGGTTACAATTTTTGGAAAAATTCAATGGTTTTCATAAAGAGGTAAGTAAAACATTTGCACGGTCCTTCAATGGAGCAGAAGTCGAAATAGGGGATGTCAAATTCACTATTACAGAATTTTTTATTGCAGAAGCAGCGAAATTACCCAGGAAAGGAGAACGATGGTTCAAAAATAGGGAATTTCATAATGAGGCATGGAGGCAAATGCTCAAAACACTAGGTATGGATGTTTCCATTTTTAAGAAGGGCATTCCTAGCTCAGCACTGAAGAATAAATGGCGGAATATGTTGCTCATTTTGCAAAAGTTTATAACTTGTGAGGGAAGGTTTGGTACCCTCTATGTTTATCATATTCGGTTAATGATGCATTTCTTAGATGAAGAAATCAATTTACCCTTTTTCCTACTTCATAGTCTAAAGAGAATGGCCTCTAATGTACAAAAGAGGGTTCAATTCCTGGAAACCACTTTGTACCACCACAACCTAGTTAAAATCCTAATTGAACATCATTTGAGAAAAGTGGGAGACAATTGGGATGAGTTTCTAGTGAGGAATCACTTTGAAGAACCCAAGGAACCTCCATCTGAAGGCAAGCTTATAAGAAGAAGCAGGAGAAGGAAAATTTCTGAAGTTGTTGAAACTAAAACTGGTAAATCTATACAAGAGGACAGTGAGGAGATAATTTCTAAGAAATTGACTGAAATTAGGAAACATCCTAAAAAGGAGAAGATGATAAGAAGGTATGCCAAGGAGAGAGGTGAAGGACCATCTCAACCAAGACGAAGCCACAGACTTAGAGGTATATTGAAGAAAACAAGGATTAGACAAACGGGAATCATAAACATTGAGGATGAAGAGACACCAACTGCTAGATCATCTGAGTACCAATATGAAGAGGATATTGATGAAGAAACTCCGGAGATAGACCCAGCTCAACAGCAAATTTATAATTATATTGAGACATTAGAGAAGAGAGCCTCAGAAAGTAGAGATAGAACTCCTATCCCACCAAAATCTGAAATTTATGTACTAAGAAGAGACAAATATGAGTTAGAAGTACTCAATAGGCATATCAAGAATGAGAATGACATTTTAAGGGAGCAGGTTAAGCTGAAAAGTGATATGAATACAACTCTCTCCTTGCAAATGGAAAAGTTGTACAAGGCCAGTGAGAAATTGAAGAAGAAAAACAAAAAGTTGAGCAGGGCACTTATAAATTTGAGATTCAAGTTGGTCATAAAGAAGCCTAGGAGGCCATTAACTATCAGGCAAAGTAGAAGAAGGATCTTAGATGTCCTAGCAGAAGTCTCAGAATATATGAGTTGATTGCATGAGGACATGCAAAAACTTTGCAGTGGGGGTATGTTGAGCCCCAAAGATGTCCTCCCCCTTCACCAAATTTCACTTCATTTCCTTTGTCCCTTATCAATTACAGGCTTAAATGGTCAATAGGATTGGTTAAAAACACTTTAGGAATGTATACAATGACTGACTTGCTATATTTTCATGGTTTTGTTGTTATAGTAATTTTTTACTAGACTCAGCTACAGAATGCAGCCATTCTGTAGCTAGTCGCCTATTCCGCAGCTATCTTCATGTTCTCATAGGCTACAGGTGTCACTTCAGAGAAAAACGCATATGGTTGAATTCCACAATGCTTCCACATCATTTATTGCTCTCTACGAAGTCTGAGCAAGAATCTACAGGTGGTTATGCACGTGGAAGAGATCAAAGCTAAGAAGCAGATTCTTACCAGGACAGGGACTCTACAGATGTCTCCAGCAAAGTACGAGGCTTCCATAAGATTTCTAATTTGATTTTGATTGAAAAAGACACTTTTTCCTGTTTATTCTCAAGGGTAGTTATGTATTTCTTTTATAAGAATGACACGGGAGACCGAGGGACAGTTAGCTAGATTGATGTTTTGTTGCTAGATCTCAAAAGATCGTAATATTCTGTTTTTGAAATACTTTTCCTTTAATTAAAGAAGCACCGCTTTATTGCAAGATCTGAGGCAATCTTGAGGAGATTTGTATGCTAATCCGGTGGTAGAGGGCCCCTACTGCCCGAGAAGCTTTGTGCACATTGTTTAGATAAGTAACTTTAGCCTCGTTGCATTCCTAGTTTAAGCAATTTTCTGAACTTTGTGTTTTATACTCACTTGCATTGGATGCTACAGTCTAGTCTTGTTCTTACGAATTATTCCAAAATATCACTAATATTGAATGAGATATAACTGTAGTATTTTAGGAATTAGTTGCCTTTTTCTAAACTTTACGTTTTTGTGCCCAATTACATCAATTGTTACAGCTAGACTTGTTCTTCCGAATTGTTCCAAAATATCACTAATACTGAACGAGATAGGGCTGTAATATTTTAGAGATTAGTTGCATTATAGTGTAGTTGTAATACTCCGGAGATTAATGGCGCGCTAGTTCAGTTTCTGTTCACTGTATTTCAAGTTAGATTAATGGCACTCTAGTTCAATTTCTGTTCACTGTATTTCAAGTTAGGATAATGGCATTCTAGTACAGTTGTGGTCATTGTATTTCAAGTTGGAATGATTGCATTCTAGTTCAGCTTTATCCATTGTATTTTTAGTTTTATTAGTCAGTTGTATGCTAGTTTTGTTCCATTAGACTTCAAGGCCTTCATTATTTACAAACTACTCTTGTTATTAATCTCTTCCAACACATCATCATATGGACAGGAATTAGTGATATTAGTTCAAGGCCTTGAATGTTCTGCAATCTCTTATAATTTTTACAAATAGCCTTTTCCAAAACTATTCCAAAATATTTCTAACTTTCAAATGAGGCTTAGTAGTGACAATTTGGGTTGCAGAATGGATTGATTTCAGTGTCATAGGTTAATTTAGAGTAGAATTCCTTACTATGCTACAAATAATCTTTTCCAATTGTGTTCCAATAAATTTCTAACAATGGATGAGATTTTTGTGATATTGTAAGTCATTGCTTACTTAGAAGAACCTCATTGCATTAAAATTATCCTTTTTTCAAGATATTCCAACATATTTCTAATGAATGAATGGGATTGAGTTCATGTTATGAGTTTTGAGTTCTTGCTATGGGTTATTTTTCTTGTTAAAGTATTGCATTTTCTGTTCTCAAGTGCCATACATAATTTAGAATATGTTTTGCTCTGTTTTAGTGTGACCAACAACTTCTCTTTGCCAAAACTTAGTTCTTTTCCTCTTAGAATAAAAACACAAAACCAAAAACATTGGAAAAACACTAAACACAACGTAGTGAGAAACAAATACCTAGGCACATATAGTGCACTTCACTTCAACAGTTTACTAGCCCTGATTGACAATTGATGACCTCAATTTAGGAACACTAAGTTGAGCAGACAATATCATCATACATGGATGCTATAGGGAGAGGAGGAGAAAATAATTCAGTCTATCCTTGCACTTGCTTGAGGACAAGCAATCTTTGAGAGGAGAGGATTGTAATGTTCCCAAATTTTCATGAAGAAAATTGGAACATTAATTTTTTCTTATTTCATCTAGGAGGTGAATAAAATGGGTAAAAGAACCATAAGTAGGAATAAGATCCTTCATAATGTGAAAAGGATCATTGGAGCAGCTTATTTTGCACCTTCCAGTATGAAAAGGGGCAATTTGCATGAGGACAAGGTCAATTTTGACCAAGTCAACAACACTGCCTAAGAGGTGTAGCTTGCATGAGAAGACAACGCAGTTTTGGAGGGAGACAGATTCCTTGTGGATGAAACCCTAATGTGTGGGGTCCATGGAAAAGAGGCATTCACTTGTATAAAAAGAGGAGGGGGCAGCCATAGTGAGATATATTAGATCATTTGATTATTTGTCTATTCAGACAAATTGCA
Organism: Pinus albicaulis; assembly: GCA_034641835.2. Taxonomy (NCBI): domain Eukaryota; kingdom Viridiplantae; phylum Streptophyta; class Pinopsida; order Pinales; family Pinaceae; genus Pinus; species Pinus albicaulis. Next base: position 370,009,920 of record CM076575.1, read on the forward strand.
CACTCCGGTTGTTCAGCAAAGTTGCAGTGCTGCTTATCACGAGGGATTCCTGTTTAGGATTTCCTCTCCTTATTGAGAGGCCTCTTGGATGATTTCACTTCATCTTCTCCACATCTTCGCTTAAGGCTAAAACCATTCTTCAGATACTGCGTTATTTCTGCTCAAGTATAACGCAGTGTTACTGGGGCATTGCAGTGGAGGGTTCCACAACACTTCTCTTTGGCTTATCTTTCAGAGGAGGGTGTTTCTCTTGCTCCGGGAGGTTAGTGAATGGGATTTTAGAGCTATTTTTCACATCTTGGCACCAAGGCCAACATCTCCCATCATAGACAGCGCAGTCCATCCTCAAGACTGCTTTATTTCAGTGCACACTTGCAGTGAGAGGTTGGAGGGAAAGATCTTCAGTGTCGGGATCAGCCTTGCATTGAGAGATCCATTGCAGGAGTTTTGTTTCAGTTTGAGCATCATATTCAGCCATCTCCATGTATTTCTAGTATTGAGTTGCAGCTGCTGCCCAGCAACTCCGACATTTCTGCAGATTTTCCAATTTCATGTATATTGTAGCCAATCCTTCCAAGGATTGTGTATTTTTGTTGTATTAGTGTTTTTCAGGATTGAGAGCTTGCTCCCCATCATTTATTTGAGATGATATTGTCATATCATCCTATTCTCATTTTTTATGCAGTAGTATCTCCTATAAACTGCGTTATTTTAGTCATATGATATTTTGCATAGCAGTATTGCTTCATTGCCTTGTACATGCTTCATTGAGGCTTCCATTGCCTAGCTGGAGTGATTGATTCCTCCACATATTGTATACATTTGTTGCTATATAACATATATGTTGGCTATCTACTTCTTCATGTGTTCACAGCTACAACAATAACGTTGTCTTTCCGTTCTATGTGCTTACATTGTTGCAGTCCCTCACCAAGCATTTTCTGAGGACATCTAAGTGTGGTAGATCTGTTTAACCACCTTATAAGGATTTATTTGAAGCCATCTCTTGGATTTAAGTCTTAGATGCATTGATCTAAGGGATCCATGTCCTAGTTTTAAATCCTACTGCCTCCATTTCTGGAAAATGCGTTTTCCAGCCATGGATTGCTAGCTATTCCGATTTGGGAACATTACAGCTGTAATGTTCCCAAATTTTCACATAGCAATTTGGAACATTAGATATTGCTACTTTCACTTAGAAGAGGAATAAATGGGTAAGGAGGCCCATGAATAATAAAATATGAATAATTTCCACCTTAATAAGGAAGGGGATCACTTCAGGAGCTGAATTTTACACTTACAAGTGTGAACAGGGGCAAAATAGATAAGGACATAGTCAAGTTTGACTAAGTCAACATGCATTCTTGAGGAGAAAGAGATCACCTAAGTAAATCAGTTCAATATGAACAAGGATCAGCCTAAGGCACACATATGTAAACTAGATTGAAGATCCCTGGTGTGAAAGAGGCATTAGAGGTGGATTAGTTGACCAAGTCAACAACACAGCCACAAAAGGAGGGAAGCAATCTAGGGCAACGCAGTTTTGAAAGAGGAATCTTGATGAAGAAGCCACCTCAAAGTTGTGTGGGGTCTGGGGTGAGGAGGCTCACCAAAGATAAAAGGAAGGCATAGCATCAAAGGAGATTGATTCATGTATTCAACTTTCTTGGTCTGGGGACCAATTGCATACTTCAACTGTTTAGCTGGAGTTGCTGCACTGATTAGTGCAAGGGATTCCTGTGCAGGAATTCCATCCTCTCTTTGGATCAGCTTGCTTAAGGGATCAAGAGATAAGTATTTGAGCTTAATTTTAGTATTTTTCTTGGGGCCATTCATCCACATTCATCCATAGCGCATTCTCCTTCAGAAGATTGCGTCCTTTATGCAGCAGCAGCAGCAGCACAACTGCACCCTTTGATTTGATGCAAATATTTGAGGAGGAGGTGCTCATTTCCCTTCGGGAGTTCTAATAAGAGGCCTAGGGCCATCTATTTGTATTATTCTAATATCCCATGTCATGTACAACCATGTTTAATACAGAGATGCAGTAACTGCGTTATTTTCTGCAGTACTGTTTGTTATTCATGCATTTTGCCGGAAACCTTTGTCGGGTGCCTTTTTCTTTGTATAAACGATGTTAAACCTCCATTTCTATGCCATTTGATTAATATAGACTTCATATCAGACTTATTTTATCATTTTCTATAGAAACCCTCATGGGAATTATGCTCTCAATGTATTCAGAAATTTATGTTTAGTAAAGTCATGGGAAATCAGTGTTTTCTAGCCTAGTCGGGAAAGGAGGAGCTTTTTAATATATCTATAAGCATTACTTAAATTTGGAGCATAGGTCCCTCATGACCTAAGATATCATATCTAGCCATTTCCTTTACCTATTTGCACACTCATGTCTGAAAAAAGCCTTTTTAGGGCATAAAACACCCCTTTTCCCCACTTTCCGGATCATGAAACGCAGTACCAGTTGCTGTTGTAGCTAAAAATTATGTCTATGTGTTTCTTATGTATATTTTAAGATTATTCATCATAACAGGACCATTATATAGCTTATTCATTGCAGAGTTTCAGATTTGGAACATTATAGTGGTATCAGAGCAAGATCTTTGGCTCAACCTGTGGGATTCAAGCCAAAGTGTTGTACAGAAAGGAGAAAGGTCAAAATTATGGAGAGGATGAGCTTACTCTCATCCATTTTCAGATCCAAGAAGAAATAAGAAGAGAAATTCATTGAAACTCCAAGAGGGTTTCAAGGAGGAGAGAGTTGCAGTGAGACCTCTGGAAGGTTTCAAGAAGCAGAAGAAGATTCATGCACTTCCTATTCTCATAGAGGAAGTGGAGAGCAAGGAGAAAAATCAGAGCATGAAATCCTGAGTGGGTATTTGGAAGAATACAAGTGCCAACCTAGGGCTTTCAAAGAGACCCTAGATTTCCCTAAGTTTATTCAACTAAGAGAATAAAGAAGACCATGCAGTAAAAGAATGATGAGATGAAATAGGTTCCTCTTGTCTACATTTGATGGGTCAACTATAGCTAGAGCTTGGGCAAGAAAGCTTGAGGAATTCTTCCTACTTCATCCAATGGTAGAGAAGGATGCAGTAGAAGTTGCAGCGCTGCACCTGGAGGGTGAAGCCAATGTTTGGTGGTTCAGTCACTCAGGCCATACAAGAGTGATTTCTTTTCTTGAGTTTACTCAAGGGCTGATTAGAACCTTTGATGGAGAAAGATCAGAAGAGAGGAAGCCCACACCACCATGGGAAGAGACAAGTACCAGCGCTGTCACAACCTTGGAATAGAAACCTTCTACATCAGCAGTGAAGGCAGCCATTACATTGGAGGGAAGATCCTTTGCAGCTCTACAAGAGGTTCCCACATCTCACCAAGGTATGGGAAGATTTCCAATTTTACTTATTGCAGCAAATATTTCTAAGAATGGTGGAAATATGCTTTCATATTGCCCAGGATCAAACATTGTTGCTGTGGTAGAGCAACAATATTGCACTGCACTGTGCAGACTTGAATGGTTCAAGAAAAAAATGAACCATCATCCTATTGGACCCTTGTTGAGTTGCACTCAACCCTTGAGGTTGAAGTGTGATCTTTTGGGGGGAGTCCTTAACCTCAAGATGGAGTATGAGGCAACAAATATGTCTTTAGAGGGAATATCAGCACTGTCAAACAATGGCATGGAAGAAGCTTTACCTTTTTCATCTTTGGATCTTGATGGATTCGAGATGACCATGGACATGAGATCGTCTCTAATATCTCTTACTATGTTTTGACCTTCTTGGCTTGGATTCCCAAGCACAAGGAGAAATTTCTACATGCAGCATTTGTGGACTTTCCTTCCATGCATTTTTATGCATACCATCCTTCAATGGAGGAGTTAACTTGGGAGGGCATTCAATTGAATGTATATCAACATATGGAGGGATGCACAGCCCAGAAGATGAAGAAAAGGTTGGCACAACCACTTCCCTACTCACTTGCAGCAAGGGAGAATTTGCACTTGAGCCATTTCAGCTCAATGACCGAAGTACATGATGGAGGTGGAAAAATTTGCTTTGTATTTTACACTTCCTTATCTATATGAGCAGCATATCATACCAATAAGGGTCTTTCCTTCTTTCATATTATATTGTTATGTACTTGAGGCCACTTGCAGCGTTTATGATGGCCATTCTATTTGTGGATTGTGGGGGAAAGCCACATGGTTTTCGGTGTGCAACATTGGCACCAAATTATGCTTTCATGAATTCATTTTGTAAAATGGATGTGGCAGAAAACAAGTGGCTGAAAAGATAGTTGTTGCATTATGTATTGAGGCAGGCAAAGAATTCCCTGCGTTGGTTCCATGTTCAGGACTATGTTCTACCTCCTTGTTTTCATATGTTTATGCTTCCATATTATGCTGCTAAAACATTGATTGTAGGAGGCACCTTTGGAGGAGTGGCACAAGAGTTGAAGAGGCCCAATGGAAAGATAATTCTTCACATTACAAAGGCTGCATATTTCAGAAAGAACAATGGACAAACCTTGGTTGCCATACTATACATCTTACCTTCAAATGAGAGGACTCATTTGGGAGGTTTGAGTTCTTTAGGGAGACACCTCATGGGTGTTGGATTTGATGGGGTTGCTTGGGTATTTCTTGAAGACCGTTATATTTCAGCCATATATCAGCAGCAGCCCCATATATATCATAAGTGGAGAGAAAAACAACAAGAGATGCACATTTTGACTCCACACAATCAGCTATGCAGCCCACCTTCTTTGCAGGAGCTCAAGGTGGAAGAGATCCTTCATGAGTTGCCAAACTGGAGGGTGACTCATTGTGTTTGGTTGATAGCTTGGGGAGGAAGAGACTCAAAGGGGGATGATGAATCCCAATTTACATAAGCCCTCATGCTTCAAGAGGACCTTCAAACAACCCATTGTTGCTTCCATAGATATTTCACTGTCACAAATGTCAGCTATTTAGATAGCTTACACACTTGGGAGGAGAAACTTGAAGATATATTTGACATGCAAAGACTCGATCTCGGGAGACTTCATCTTATGAGGGTGCTGCTGTGGAGAAGAGGATTCTCTTCAGTCCTATCCTTGCAGTTGCTTGAGGACAAGCAAAATTTGGGAGGGGAGGACTGTAATGTTCCCAAATTTTCACATAGCAATTTGGAACATTAGATTTTGCTACTTTCACTTAGAAGAGGAATAAATGGGTAAGGAGGCCCATGAATAATAAAATATGAATAATTTCCACCTTAATAAGGAAGGGGATCACTTCAAGAGCTGACTTTTACACTTACAAGTGTGAACAGGGGAAAAATAGATGAGGACATAGTCAAGTTTGACTAAGTCAACATGCATTCTTGAGGAGGAAGAGATCACCTAAGTAAACCGGTTCAATGTGAACAAGGATCAGCCTATGGCACACATATTTAAACTAGATTGAATATCCCTAGTGTGAAAGAGGCATTAGAGGTGGATTAGTTGACCAAGTCAACAAAGCGGCCACAAAAGGAGGGAAGCAAGCTAGGGCAGCACAATTTTGAAAGAGGAAGCTTCATGAATAAGTCACCTCAACATTGTGTGGTGTCTGGAGTGAGGAGGCTCACCAAAGATAAAAGGAAGGCATATAATCAAAGGAGATTGATTCATGTATTCAGATTTCTTGGTCTGGGGACCAATTGCATACTTCAGCTATTTAGCCAAAGTTGCTGCACTGCTTAGTGCAAGGTATTCCTGTGCAGGAATTCCATCCTCTCTTTGGATCAACTTGCTTAAGGGATCAAGAGAGAAGGATTTGAGCTTCAATTCAGTATTTGTCTTGGGGCCATTCATCCACATTCAGCCACAACGTAGTCTCCTTCAGAAAACTGCATCCTTTATGCAGCAGCACAGCTGCACACTTTGATTTGATGAAAATATTTGAGGAGGAGGTGCTCATTTCCCTCTAGGAGTTATAATAAGAGGCCTAGTGTTAGGAAACTAGCTCCAAAAAGAGAAGAAAATAGATATCAACGCCTTAGAAATAAGCCACTGTGAGGGGGCAACCTCCAATACATTACATGAATGAACAATTCTTGGATGATACAATTTACAAAACCTCCTTTCTATATATAGGAGTCCATGTGGCCATAATGTAATCCTAGTGGGCCACAATGTAATCCTAGCCGACCTAACAATAATAATTTAAGGGCACAATAATAACAAAATGGGGGTTACAAGGTACAATAATAACAATAAGGGGGTTACACTAACAACAATAAGGGACTATACTAGTAATATAGGGACCTAACATGCCCCTCTCCTTCCAAAAAGTGTTGTCCTCAACGCTTGAGTAGCTCTGGGTGCTTCTGTATAAAATTCTCATCCTCCCATGTAGAATCTTCAGTGGGTAAGTTCTTCCACTTGATGAGATACTCTGAAATTGATCGATTCCGTAGTTGTCGAGTTCTTGTTTCCATGACTGCTTTAGGTTCCAATATGATTTTTCCTTCCTCATCAAGTTCTGGCAATATTGTTTGAATCGGAAGATTTTCACCTATAACCTTCTTTAAGCATGAAACATGGAAAACTGGATGTACTCGCGAAGAAGCAGGAAGCTCCAATTTGTATGCCATAGTACCAATCTTTCGCAACACCTTGTAAGGACCATAGTACTTTGACCTAAAATCTCTGCTTCAAACATTGGGGAAAACCACCCGGTCGGGACCTTAAGACATCTCCTTTTCCGTTTGGGATGGTGGCTCCGACTGGATTTAAAGGACCAGTTTCCTTATAACTAAGTGGATTGAATTGGATGGGTGAAAATGGGACTAAATTAACAGAAAATAAAACTATCTAATCTAAACTAAATACTAATAAAGAAATTCTAATTTTAACCCGGGGGATTATATGTGAATACAACTTAGGATTGTTTCAATCTAATAATAACCATGGAAATGTATTATTAGTTAAATTGAAATGTGTAGAAACGAATAAAGATAACTCTGTTTAATAAATTAAAAAGAGTTATATTAGCATATTGCATTCATCATTATATACCATTCATATATGCCTATAAATGATAACATTCCAATTATACTCAGAAATGATAATATAAAAGGAAATATTATGAAAATCAAATATATAAATGATAGCAAATTCTTCAAATGAATACCATATAACAGAGAAAATCAACAGTGAACAGATAAAAATACCTCATTCATCTTGCAGACTATCAAACAAAATGTGATACTCTGATCTAGCAACTCCGATGTAAAATTAAATCCAAAGGCACAAAAATGCAACACTTCAAAGATAATTTTCAGCACAAAAATCACCAGATGTGATCTTTCATATAAATATAATAAGGAATGAAGAACAGAAATGTTAGCTCCAAATCCTCAAAATATTACAACTTTCGATCCCTCTCTAAATGCATGAGAGGGATTTAAATAATAAATTACATAACAAAATCCTAATACTACTGCTACAATCTATCAAATTAAAACTAAAATGCTATCTTGAATGAAAACTGATTCATTTTTTTTCTCCCTCGCTTGATGAAGCCAAGTTGCAAATGTTCAACATATCTCGGAGTCTTGGTGGATGACTCATCTCAGAATGCAACTGTCCAGCATAGGTGGCATCAGAAAATTCTGGAATTAGACAATCGACAGCGTTTGATAGAAGTTTGATAGCTGTCTGTTGATTGTTTGGCTTGATCAAGTGAGTCCACATACTATCCCAGGATATCGTTTGAAGTTTGCCGATTTGTTGACTTTTCCTTTCCATTTCTTCTCTCCACCTGTCTTCAGTTTCTTTTATTTTTGGCAAACTGCCAGGAACACAGTCTGAAATGAGATTAATTGAATATAAGCTGTCATTTATGAATTGCATGAGATTATTCATTATATTTCTGGCCCTTGATATTGCTCTATCAGCTTTCATTAATTGATGTTCCCATTCTGTAAACAAGATTTCTTTGTGTTTTTCCTCTATCCTAGGAAGATTTGCTTCTTTTCCCTTTTCTGTATCCTGCCAGTTGAGAAACTCAGAAATCTTTTCATCGGCATCATCTATTTCTTGTCTAAGAGTTATGATATTTTGGATCAAAGATGAAGTAATATCACAAAAAGGTTATGCTTGTGACAATTTTGAGCAAAATTCAATTAACTGCTGAGTCAATAGTTTATTAGCCTCAAGGGCTTCTGATTTGAATTCATTTAACTTTGGGTAATCTTTAAACTTATCCAAAGTTGCTTGAAATTCCTTTTCTTGAATCATTTTTTCATTTTCCTCATTTTGTAACAGACTCTGTAACTTAGAAATTTATTCATTTAGCTTCTTTTGTTTGCCTAAAAGCTTTTCATCAACCTTCTTCTTTTCTTCAGCAAGCTGTTTCTCCAATTCTTTAGACCTGAATGTCTGATCCTGTAGTTGTTGTTGCAATTGGCTAATCAGTTGCTGATTCTCCTTAGCTTGTTCTTCCAGTGAAGCTATGTGAAGATCTTTCTGAGTTATTAGTTGAGAAACTTCTACAACTTTATCCACTGTTGCAGCACTATAAGCTCCTGTATACTGGGACAATTTCGTGAGGTCTTCAAATGGATTCATTTCATTGTTATTATAAACAATATTCATAAATTCCTCTGATGGAGTAGAAAATATGCCCTGTTCTGTTTTTCTTTTCTTTCTTTGTCTTTTGACAACAGCCTTATGTTTAGGGCTGTAAAATACATCCAAAGGAGGGATCTCTTCACCTTTTAATACAATATGCCCTGTAGGATGTTTAGGAATGATTTCAACATCCTGCTCCATTTGTTCTTCATCTTTATCCTGCAATCCAAGCTGTTGAGCAAACTGATCATATTGTTTTAATAGCTGAGAAGAAACATCAAGATTAGTGGAAACCGTAATCTCCTTAGTTATTTCTTTTCCTTTTTCTCTATCTATGCTCTGTTCAGTGCTTTTGTCATCCGATCCATCCTTTTGATTATGCACATCATCATTGATATTTGTGCATTTGTCTGTCATTTGAGCAGTGGACTTCTGGCCAAATTTTGGACTGGATTTATCATCAGTATTTACCTTTGGGACATCAGGTTTGTCAATAGTGACCACTTTTTTAGTATGTACAGTCGGCTGGTTGACAGCCGATTGTGTAATGATTTTGCTGGTAGATGTTTCTACTGGCGTTTGGCCGAATGCACCTTCTGTCTCTGATTTTTGGATTTGAGTTCTCAGCTGGTCCAGAGGAACTCTCAACAATCTCTGGCTTCTAAATAAGAGAAATTTATTTATTTCCTCCTGTTGAAATTTAGACTTGACCAAGTCAAAAATTTGAGGAAAATTATCTAATGAAACAAACAAATCATCGAACATATCTGGTTCATGCTCAAAACGAGCAATTGAAACTGAAGCAGTGACATCAAATGCTATCTTTTTTGGATCATATTGTCTTCCAGGAATGGTTGCAAATTTACAACCTCTTATCTTGAAGACTTCCTTTTCTGCATGCTTGAAATCATTTAGAGTGAAATGACCACAATTGAGTGGGAATTGAGGCCACATTTTCTTCTTACTGTTGTTCAAAGACCTAGATATACCTTCAATTGTCAATTGATAGGAAACTTCTTGAGCGAGAAGTTTGTCTGGAACAAAAAGCGGAAGAACATGCGGCTCCACTATACTACCAAAAACCCTGATGTAAGTAAATTTTTCCTCCCCAAACCAATCTCCGATTGCAGACAGGTCGGCTTTAGCTTTATTAGAAAACCTAGGAGGAAAGCGATTAAAAATGGTTTGGAAAACAGGGATGAGGAAACCATGACAGATTCTATATACATTAGCTTGGAAATGAATCTTCCAAAGCAATTTATGATAAATATGGATTGGAAGAGGGTCTTTGGGAGTCCATTTCCATCCAAATAAGGGAAATTCGGAATTGAAACAAATAGCATCAAGAATATAGGCACAAAAGAAAAAGGGAGTAGAATTTCCAGCAGTTTTTTCTTGTCTATATTCAAGTATCCTATTGGCTATTCTATCAGAAAGAATAACAGCCCAATCCATAATGTCGGAATTCACAGCAGCTAGGATTAATGGGACCATTTGTATAGAAAACCTAGCTGAATTATCATTGCCAAATAACCTACACATCATGGCAGCTGCATAGGAATATGGAGGCAGAAGAGAATCTACATAATACATACCGGATGCTTCATTTCGGTGCTTCTCTGGGTTTTTCCTCCAATCTTTGATAGGGTCGGATTGGACTTTGTTATTATCGGCAAAATCTTTGATAAATTCCTTGTTATACACCTTCTGTGGGTCTGGAAGGTGGTACATTGCTTTCAAGTCTTCTGCTTTAAACGAGCCGAAAGGCACTCCAGATGCTGAAACAAACGTTCTATTTTGTATCTTCACACTGTCAATAACCCATCGAACTACATCATAGTAAGGCATGATGCTCGCTCTGGCTGCAATTCGATGCAGAAATGAATTTGCAAGTGTTCTTTCATTGATGTCAGAGTCGGAATCCGAGCTATCCTCGTCTGGAACTGATGCCTTCTCCACTGTGACCTTGGGGTCTTCTTTTTCCAATAGGTTGTAGACTGTGTCCCATGTCATTTTCCCAAGACCTTGGCATGATGTATCTGTGACTAGCCTTAGCTTTATGGGCTTTTCTTTTGAGACCGTAAGAGTTTCGGCAAACTTCACTGGTAGAGCAGTCTTGTTTCTTCTCCCTCTCTTTGACATTTCTGCGTCTGCTACCGCTTCCCTTTGTCTGTGAATGAAAGAAATTGGTGTTCTTTGGCTCTGCAAGACAATAAACTCTCAGTCGTGATCAACAAGCCACTCAAACGGAATGATTTATGAACTTATGGTTTTCATTTATTTGTTTCGTATATTGCGTAAATGCTCCTTTTGGGTCACACTTAAGTATTTAAAACCAAATCATAAACCATATTCATTTGATTCGTTATTGAATGCCTTCGTACCAATAAAGATTTGGTGCTTGTGATATATTAGTATATTCACTCATTCTAAAAATCTTCGTATGCAAATAGATGAATCGCATCGGAAGTTTTCGAATGGCAAATGAAGATCATAATACGTTTATCCAGATTGATCGATTGCGATTGCAGATCTTTCCGATCTCTAATGGTGGGGTCTACCATATATTTTAAACAAATGTTCGATTTTTCTTTTAAAAGCGTTTATTATCAAATGCACATCGGATCGGGGAATTTCAACTAAGCGTAAAGAGTTTCTTGAAGACTGTCCCGATTAATCGATTGCGATTGACCGCATCGCATCGGAAGTTATAATTAACTGTTTTAAACTCTTAGCGATTGAAATTTTCCGATTGGACTAATCGCATCGGAAGATTTGAAATGGGCATATGAAATTTCTTTTAGGTTATCTCCGATTCTCCGATTGCGATTGAACTTTTAACTTTGATTTGTTTTTATGATAAGGCCTTGTATATTAGATCGGACCATAAATTTTTTGAATGTTGAATCTGTTTAGTAACAATATGAAATTTTCCAAAACAATGAATTTTATTTCTAAGTGTTTTATTTCTAAAAAGAAAGGGACCCTATTTCTAAATTTTATTTTTAAAATTTAGAAAAAGGGAGGGTTGTTGTATAGTACAACAATTGGCGATTCACTTGAAAGAACCAGTTATCTCTGAAAAATAGAATGAATACTATATTTTAAGTAAGTAAAGATTTTTAAAGGTAAATAAAAATTATCCTAGGATAATCAAAAATAAAATCTAACTTATGAAAAAGAATAAAAATTATTAACAATTTCTTTCTAGTTTCTTGAGAATAAAAACATTTTGAGTTATCTTAAGCTTTGATTGGTATTAATAATGAAGTAAGTGGATTTCTTCAAGCTTGGTTTTGATAATATACTCTATTGTCATAGGTATTGCCTCTGCTGCCTGCAAGCGTTCATAGTCTCGACAGGGTTACCTTTTAACCATTAACTATTCATTGTCCCATTCAACTAAGATTATGACTTTTTAAAAGATAAATTCATAAGACATGTTATCTCATGTTTTTGTCTTTTATTTATTTTTATTTCTTTTTTAAGAGCCATTGTTCTGGTTTGGTAGCGAGTTGTTAACAATGCCATTCAATAGTTACAATTAAACTGAACAAGCTGGCTCGTGATGAGACCCCTTGTCTTATATTAATAAGCCATTACCCTGTTTTGATAGGCAGTATTGGTAATGTCAGTTTTATTATTTCTTATGAATATGGTAAGTCGGCTCATGATGAGACCTCTTATCTCTTAAAAGAATTTTTTCAATAATTTCTTAGAATTATATTCTAAAAAATCACAACCTAAATGAATGGGGTGAACTAGTCTTATCCTTAAGAATCAATGGATGACAATTTTCTGAGTTTTTGAGTACCAAGACTTGAATAATCTTTACTTTTATAGATAACTTCTCTCTGCTTAATAAACTTGTAATGATTTACATTTTCCTCGTTTTTCCAAAAAGATTATGCAAATAATTGGTATAATCTTTCAAAGTTTAACATCTTATTTAAAACTATCAAGAGAATATAATCATTTCTCTAAAAATTCTTATTTACACTAAAATAAATATTTATAATATTTTTCTTAAGAATTTTTCTATCAAGTAAACAGTCAATTTAGAGACTTATTAACAACCTTTATTTGTAAAAACAATAAAAGACTTTGCAAAAAGGAATATGTACAATTTAAGAAGGGGTTACCTCCTTATGAGAATAATTTCTTTAAGATAAGCCCGTTTACAGGAAGAGATTCTCTCTTACCTGTTAGATCTTGGAGCATGAATGTATTTGAGCCTATCTTTTCAACGATCTGAAATGGTCCAAGCCACATCTTTTGAAATTTGGTATGTTTACCTTTTTCCTCATGTACCTTATCCCATTTTAGAACAAAATCACCAATCGATAAAATTTTTGAGCCAGTAGAACTTGCATCAAAAGAAGATTTCACAAGCTGTTGATGTTTTTCATGAACAATTCTAGCTTTATCTCTTTCTTCTTCTAGTTTAAGGATTTGATCATACCTCAATTGAATGGATGAAGAAGGATTTTCTTCAATAAATTGTACTATGGCTAATGATGGAAGAGTTAAATTTGATGGTATCACAGCTTCTTTTCCATAAACTAAATTAAAAGGTGAAGTTCCGATTGAAGCTTTCTCTGTAATACGATCAACCCATAATGCAAAGATTAAAGATTTATGCCAATTCTTTTGATTTTGATCGATAGTCCTTTTAATAATCTTGATGAGATTTTTATTGGTGGATTCAGCTAACCCATTACCTTGTGGGTAATAATTTGCTGAATATTTGAGTTTAAAACCTCTTTTAACTGCAAATTCCATTAAACTGTTTCCTGAAAAATAAGATGCATTATCAAAGACAAGAGCTTGAGGTACACCAAACCTGGTTATGATAAATTGATCTATGAAATCAATAATGGCATCAGAATTGGCTACCTTCAAAGGGATTGCCTCTACCCATTTTGTAAAATAATCGGTTGCAGTAAGAATGTACTTGTGTTGCTTGGAAGAATGAGGTACTATCTCACCAATAATGTCAAGTCCCCATTTTCAAATGGTTGCTCAATATTTACTGGTTGCAAAGGAAAAGCTGGTTTCCTTTGCCTTCCACTTGCAGTTTGGCAGATTCTGCACTTTCTTACATATTCATGTGTATCTTTAAAAAGGGTAGGCCAATAATAGCCAGCATGAATTATTTTGTGAGCTGTGGTATCGCCTCCAAAATGACCTCCTGCTGGTCCATCATGCAACTCCTGCAAAACCTTTTCAGCCTCAGTCTTTTCAAGACATCTCAACAAAATTGAATCATAATTTCTTCTAAATAACACATTATCAATGATCTCATATTTAACAGCTTTTAATCTTAAAGCATGTTTTTTCTTATAACTGAGATCAGAAGGAGCATACCCATTTTTCAAGTAATAGATGAGATCAGAATACTGAGACTCAGAATCCGTAACACTTATCTGATTTACTTGAATATCTTGATTTGAATGATCATTCTCTGGTATGTTATGAGCTCCTGCTAATAATCTGCAAAAACCTTGTCCTCTAACAATCTTAGCTGGTTTAATATCAACATCATATTCTTGTAAGGCTGTTACCCAATTAGCTCGTTTTTCTCCTACTTCTCTCTGAATTAATAATTGCCTCACTGCAGAGAATGGGACAATGATTTTTGTATGAGTTTTTAAGAGAAAAGGTCTGAAATGCTTGATTGATTTGAACACAACAAAGGCTTGTTTTTCAACATCGGAATAATTCAGTTCAGCTCCTTGCAGATTTGAACTAAAGAATGAAATTGGTGCTTCAATTTTCTGATCATTGAGTTGTGTTAAAACAGCTGCATAAGATGTCTCTGTGGCTAAAGTATACAAAATAAAATCTTTAGAAAAATCCGGAGTACTTAATGTTGGTGCATTAATTATTGCCTGTTTGATTAACTCAAAGGCTTCTTTTTCTTTATGCCCCCATTTGAATACTGAATTCTTCTTGATCATATTTTGCATAGGTAAAACAATTAAAGAAAAATCAGGAATGAAACTTTTTACAAAATTGATCTGTCCAAGAAATGATTGCATGGACTTTTTGTTATGAGGTAAAGAAATATCAGAGATCTCTTTAACTCTGTCTGGATCAATGTATATACCATCTTTTGACACAACAAATCCTAAAAGTTTTCCTTCATCCAAAGCAAAGAAAGATTTTTTTGGATTTAAAGAAATACCAAACCTTCTACATCTTTCAAATATTTGTTTTAGATCATGTAGATGATTGGTTCTCTTTTTTGAGAATACTGTTATATCATCGAGATAAACAACAACTGATTTATTGATCAGACCTTTAAATGCTATGTCCATGGCTCTTTGGAAAGTTGCTCCTGCATTTATTAATCTGAAAGGCATTTTTTGATAAGCATAAGTTCCCCATTTTGTTCTGAAAGTTGTTTTCAATCTGTCATCTGGATGAACCAAGACTTGATTATAGCCTGAAAATCCATCAAGAAAGGACATAAGTTCAGAACCAGCTACTTTTTGAAGTATATGTTCCATGGTTGGCAATGGGAAATTGTCTTTCAAACATGCCTTGTTTAAATTTCTGAAATCAATACAGATTCTTATATCACCATTTTTCTTCCTTACAGGTACCATATTGGAAACCCAATTGGAATGCCTGACAGGAAAAATGATCTTGGCTTTCAAAAGTTTATTAAGTTCTGATTTGATTTGATCTTCAAGATTTGGATGAACTTTCCTTAGCTTTTGTTGAACAGGTTTAATATCGGGAAGCATTGGAATTGTGTGCTGAATAACTGAAGTATCATATGTTTTTAAATCATCATAATTCCAAGCAAAAACATTTTTGTATTTGTTCAACAGTTTAATGAAGGCATCCCTTTCCTCTGATGTTAAATTAAGTCCTAAATTAACATTTTGAGGTTTTGAATCAGAACCAAGATTCACTAATTCAAATTTCAAAGTAGAACTTTGAAGCTTGGTATTAGTGACTTTCTTGAATCTGTTTTTAATATCATATAAGTCTTCCAATCTAACAACAGATTTCGGAATGTGATTTTCATTATCTTTTGAAGCAATTTGTAAATCGTGATCTTATTCATCAATAATTTGATCATCATATGATTTCTCTGAAGTCATGAAATTTAAGATATCTTGATCATGGTAAAAAACTCTCCAATTTGTGACATTGTCTGGGACAGATGGTCGAAAAAGTAATTCTATTGAAAATCTATCTGGGCTGTAATCTTCGGAAGGTATGAGTCTGGAGGCAACATTGGCTAGCAAGTCTGCTGCTGAATTTTGAGACCTAGGGATAGAAGAAATATTGAATGCAGAAAAGTGTGTGGTGAGTTCTTGTACCAGTGATTGATAATGTTTGAGGTGATTTGAGAGACAGTGAATTGTATTTCTCACCTGCTTGACAATAATTTCAGAATCGCCGAATACTTTCAAATATTGCACTTTGAGGCCAATTGCTTTATACAGACCTTGGACTAAAGCTTCATAATCGGCTGTATTGTTTGTGCATTCAAATTCTAACCTACAGGATAGCATTGTTTTTTCACCTTGCGGGCTAACCAAGATACACCCTGCTCCTGAACCTTCGTTAGATTTAGAGCCATCAAAATATAAAGACCAAAATAAAGAAGTATTAACAATCTTATTTACAGTTTCCCCAGTATCACTAAAACATCTTGACCTATCAGTTTGTGAATAGTTTTCAATCTGTGATGTTAAACTGTTTACTGAGAAAGGGGATGGTTGGGCAGTGAGATTTCCGAAAAATGAATCTGATGAATAATTTCCCAAGATGTTGTTATTAAATGCAATTGATTGATTTTCCTGTTCAAAATCTGTTACAGTATGGGTCATGTGTTTCTCTCGATTGATTTTTATTTGATTTGGCTTTCCCCCATAAGGTAACCACATGTGAGACCAATCGGTAGAAATATACCCGTGGAGCTTTTCAGACCAATCTCTACTCAAAATCAACCCATAAAATTTAGGTATATCAGCTATTAAGATATCAATTCGTTGAACTACCCGTGGATCAGCTGCTAACCTGATAGTTACAGAGTTAATCTCTCCTAAAACCTGGACCTTGCTTCTATCTAACTGTACAATATGTATGGAAGACTTTTGGGGTTCTATGTTCAGTTTAGAACAAACTGAAGCTGGCATTATATTGGATGATGCCCCTGAGTCAATCAAACAATTGTGTAGGTTTTTGTTGTAGATCTCAAAAGTCAAAAGGAAGGGTGGAGTATGAGAATTTGATCTATCTCCAATCAGGACTGAATCAGTAGCTTCTATCATACCAGAAGGTGGTTGACCATAATCATTTGCAGCTTTAGCACTGGGAAGAGGTGAACAGGGAACAGCATTCAATTCTTTGAGAAGCAATTTCTGCTGATGTTTTAATTTGCTAAGTTCAAACATAGTAATGTTTGCCTTAGTTTTCTTCATATCATCAACAATATTGTAATCCATTGAATCGGATACTACTAATGTTTTGGATGTTAGAGGAGTACTTGAAGTTGAAGGTGGGTTTTGGGGGACTGCTGCGGGTGATTTCTTTGTAGGTACTTTTTCTTTTGTTGTAGCAGCACCTGCACTCCGTTTCTTTGAAGTTGTCTGAACAGGTTCGTAAGTACTTTTACTCCTAGTAGAGACAGGTAAAGCTTCTTCATCATTATCTGTATCGGAGTTGGGCAGTATGAAATCCCACATGCCATGACATTCAACAATTTCCTCTTCATTATCAGTTAGTGAGATTGTTTCCTCTTCTTCCTCTTCTTCCTCTTCTTGATCTGAATCTGCATAAGATACGATATTTGGTGGTTTTGATTCGGTTTTCTTATAATTCTTAAAGGGCCTTTTGGTTGAAGTTTCAGCTACTTGTTTCTTAATTTCAATCATTTCATTTGACATAGTCTTGAGGACCTTTTGGAGGCCTTCCATATCATATGGATCTTTCGAGATTTTCTTCTTTGAGTCTTCTTTGAATGAAACTTTTTTGGTTTTTCTTTCCTCGAGAGCCGCTTTCTTTTCTAGAGCATTAATACGTTTTTCCACAGCAAGTGCTTCTTTCATGTTTTCAGCAAGTGTTGGTTTTGCGGCCCTGTCTACAAAAATAGCTATATTGGCAGGTAGGGCAGTAATATACCACTCACTTCTGATTTGTTCACTTGGTTTGGAAGTCGTTGGGATTTTATTCAAAAGTTTATTGAAACGTGCATTAAATTCTTTAATGGGTTCCCTATGCTCTATCCTAAGATTGGAGAGATCATTTATTAGTGTAGCTAAAGATCTATCGTCTCCATACTTAGTGAGAAACTGTTCTTGGCAAATGTCCCAACTGGTAATAGAATCAGAAGGCAGGGAAAAATACCGGGATCCTGCTGATCCTTGCAATGTATAAGGAAAAAGCCTAACAACGACATCTTGCTCAGTCACTCCCTTCAAATTAACTGCTAACATGAAGTTATTGATATGTTCCTCGGCTTGGGTTCCATTTTCTGGATTAAACTTGGGTAGCCATTTTTCAGGAGCATCAGGTAATGCATGTAATGGTGCGGGCATATTGACTGCACCAGGTCTGGTCCATGGATCTGCCATTGTAATACCAGTGGTGGATGATACTGTTGTTGAGATTCCAGATGTCTGGGAAGGAATTGATATTGAGGAATGAGCAGGTTGAGATGTTGAAGTTCCTAATTCCTGGTGAACAACAATATGTAATGAGGGAGTGGATGGTTGACTTCGCATTGGGGAAGATGAGATGGAAGATGTGGATGAAAGTGCTTCACTGTCAGAATCTTCAGTATTTTTCTTTGCCCTTTTCCTTTTAGGTAAAGGAAATTCAGTAGGTTCAATACCGAGTTTCTCACTCTGAAGTCTAGTAAGAGGGTGAGGTAGATTGAATTGCGAAGTCTCACTGCTTTGAGATAGCTCAGATTTCTGTGGTGAAATCGAGAAACTCTGAAGTTTCTGGATGAGAGACTGAACTTCAGGAGATTCAAGACTTAATTGTTCTGAAGTATGGTGGGTTTGAGCAGTGATAGTGGATACCTCTTCTTCTTGCTTGGATGCTGAGGAATCAGCAGGCAATTGGGAAGTACGAGGTGATGTGGAGGGAGAATTACTCTTAGAATGGTTTGCAGATTTGGGTTTGCTTGCCATTCACAGTTGAATGCCCTCCTTCTAGCGCCAAAAATGTTGAAGCCTAGAAAATCTCTGCTTCAAACATTGGGGGAAAACCACCCGGTCGGGACCTTAAGACAACTCCTTTTCCGTTTGGGATGGTGGCTCCGACTGGATTTAAAGGACCAGTTTCCTTATAACTAAGTGGATTGAATTGGATGGGTGAAAATGAGACTAAATTAACAGAAAATAAAACTATCTAATCTAAACTAAATACTGATAAAGAAATTCTAATTTTAACCCGGGTGATTATATGTGAATACAACTTAGGATTGTTTCAATCTAATAATAACCATGGAAATGTATTATTAGTTAAATTGAAATGTGTAGAGACGAATAAAGATAACTCTGTTTAATAAATTAAACAGAGTTATATTAGCATATTGCATTCATCATTATATACCATTCATATATGCCTATAAATGATAACATTCCAATTATACTCAGAAATGATAATATAAAAGGAAATATTATGAAAATCAAATATATAAATGATAGCAAATTCTTCAAATGAATACCATATAACAGAGAAAATCAAAAGTGAACAGATAAAAATACCTCATTCATCTTGCAGACTATCAAACGAAATGTGATACTCTGATCTAGCAACTCCGATGTAAAATTAATTCCAAAGGCACAAAAATGCAACACTTCAAAGATAATTTTGAGCACAAAAAATCACCAGATGTGATCTTTCATATAAATATAATAAGGAATGAAGAACAGAAATGTTAGCTCCAAATCCCAAAAATATTACAACTTCCGATCCCTCTCTAAATGCATGAGAGGGATTTAAATAATAAATTACATAACAAAATCCTAATACTACTGCTACAATCTATCAAATTAAAACTAAAATGCTACCTTGAATGAAACTGATTCATTGTTTTTCTCCCTCGCTTGATGAAGCCAAGTTGCAAATGTTCAACATATCTCGGAGTCTTGGTGGATGACTCATCTCAGAATGCAACTGTCCAGCATAGGTGGCATCAGAAAATTCTGGAATTAGACAATCGACAGCGGTTGATAGAAGTTTGATAGCTGTCTGTTGATTGTTTGGCTTGATCAAATGAGTCCACATACTATCCCAGGATATCGTTTGAAGTTTGCCGATTTGTTGACTTTTCCTTTCCATTTCTTCTCTCCACCTGTCTTCAGTTTCTTTTATTTTTGGAAAACTGCCAGGAACACAGTCTGAAATGAGATTAATTGAGTATAAGCTGTCATTTATGAATTGCGTGAGATTATTCATTATATTTCTGGCCCTTGATATTGCTCTATCAACTTTCATTAATTGATGTTCCCATTCTGTAAACAAGATTTCTTTGTGTTTTTCCTCTATCCTAGGAAAATTTGCTTCTTTTCCCTTTTCTGTATCCTGCCAGTTGAGAAACTCAGAAATATTTTCATCGGCATCATCTATTTCTTGTCTAAGAGTTATGATATTTTGGATCAAAGATGAAGTAATATCACAAAAAGGTTCTGCTTGTGACAGCTTTGAGCAAAATTCAATTAACTGCTGAGTCAATAGTTTATTAGCCTCAAGGGCTTCTGATTTGAATTCATTTAACTTTGGGTAATCTTTAAACTTATCCAAAGTTGCTTGAAATTCCTTTTCTTGAATCATTTTTTCATTTTCCTCATTTTGTAACAGACTCTGTAACTTAGAAATTTCTTCATTTAGCTGCTTTTGTTTGCCTAAAAGCTTTTCATCAACCTTCTTCTTCTCTTCGGCAAGCTGTTTCTCCAATTCTTTAGACCTGAATGTCTGATCCTGTAGTTGTTGTTGCACTTGGCTGATCAGTTGCTGATTCTCCTTAGCTTGTTCTTCCAGTGAAGCTATGTGAAGATCTTTCTGAGTTATTAGTTGAGAAACTTCTACAACTTTATCCACTGTTGCAGAACTATAAGCTCCTGTATACTGGGACAATTTCGTGAGGTCTTCAAATGGATTCATTTCATTGTTCTTATAAACAATATTCATAAATTCCTCTGATGGAGTAGAAAATATGCCATGTTCTGTTTTTCTTTTCTTTCTTTGTCTTTTGACAACAGCCTTATGCTTAGGGCTGTAAAATACATCCAAAGGAGGGATCTCTTCACCTTTTAATACAATATGCCCTGTAGGATGTTCAGGAATGATTTCAACATCCTGCTCCATTTGTTCTTCATCTTTATCCTGCAATCCAAGCTGTTGAGCAAACTGATCATATTGTTTTAATAGCTGAGAAGAAACATCAAGATTAGTGGAAACCATAATCTCCTTAGTTATTTATTTTCCTTTTTCTTTATCTATGCTCTGCTCAGTGCTTTTGTCATCCGATCCATCCTTTTGATTATGCACATCATCATTGATATTTGTGCATTTGTATGTCATTTGAGCAGTGGATTTCTGGCCAGATTTTGGACTGGATTTATCATCAGTATTTCTCTTTGGGACATCAGGTTTATCAATGGTGACCACTTTTTGAGTATGTACAGTCGGCTGGTTGACAGCCGATTGTGTAATGATTTTGCTGGTAGATGTTTCCACTAGCGTTTGGCCGGATGTACCTTCTGTCTCTGATTTTTGGATTTGAGTTCTTAGCTGGTCCAGAGGAACTCTCAACAATCTCTGGCTTCTAAATAAGAGAAATTTATTTATTTCCTCCTGTTGAAATTTAGACTTGACCAAGTCAAAAATTCGAGGAAAATTATCTAATGAAACAAACAAATCATCGAACATATCTGGTTCATGCTCAAAACGAGCAATTGAAACTGAAGCAGTGACATCAAATGCTATCTTTTTGGATCATATTGTCTTCCAGGAATGGTTGCAAATTTACAACCTCTTATCTTGGAGACTTCTTTTTCTGCATGCTTGAAATCATTTAGAGTGAACTGACCACAATTGAGTGGGAATTGAGGCCACATTCTCTTCTTACTGTTATTCAAAGACCTAGATATTCCTTCAACTGTCAATTGATAGGAAATTTCTTGAGCAAGAAGTTTGTCTGGAACAAAAAGCGGAAGAACATGCGGCTCTACAATACTACCAAAAACCCTGATGTATGTAAATTTTTCCTCCCCAAACCAATCTCCAATTGCAGACAGGTCGGCCTTAGCTTTACCCAGAAATCTAGGAGGAAAGCGATTAAAAATGGTTTGGAAAACAGGGATGAGGAAACCATGACAGATTCTATATACATTATCTTGGAAATGAACCTTCCAAAGCAGTTTATGATAAATATGAATTGGGACAGGTTCTTTGGGAGTCCATTTCCATCCAAATAAGGGAAACTCAGAATTGAAACAAAGAGCATCAAGAATATAGGCACAAAACAAAAAGGGAGTGGAATTTCCAGTGGTTTTTTCCTGTCTGTATTCAAGTATCCTATTGGCCATTCTATCAGAAAGAATAACAGCCCAATCCATAATGTCGGAATTCACAGTAGCTAGGATTAATGGGACCATTTGTATAGAAAACCTAGCTGAATTATCATTGCCAAATAATCTACACATCATGGCAGCGGCATAGCAATATGGAGGCAGAAGGGAATCTACAGAATACATACCGGATGCTTCATTTTGGTGCTTCTCTGGATTTTTCCTCCAATCTTTGATAGGGTCAGATTGGACTTTGTTATTATCAGCAAAATCTTTGATAAATTCCTTGTTATACACCTTCTGTGGGTCTGGAAGGTGGTACATTGCTTTCAAGTCTTCTGCTTTAAACGAGCCGAAAGGCACTCCAGATGTTGAAACAAACATTCTATCTTGTATCTTTACACTGTCAATAACCCATCGAACTACATCATAGTAAGGCATGATGCTCGCTCTGGCTGCAATTCGATGCAGAAATGAATTTGCAAGTGTTCTTTCATTGATGTCAGAGTCGGAATCCGAGCTATCCTCTTATGGAACTGATGCCTTCTCCACTGTGACCTTGGGGTCTTCTTTTTCCAATAGGTTGTAGACTGTGTCCCATGTCATTTTCCCAAGACCTTGGCATGATGTATCTGTGACTAGCCTTAGCTTTATGGGCTTTTCTTTTGAGACCGTAGGAGTTTCGGCAAACTTCATTGGTAGAGCAGTCTTGTTTCTTCTCCCTCTCTTTGACATTTCTGCGTCTGCTACCGCTTCCCTTTGTCTGTGAATGAAAGAACTTGGTGTTCTTTGGCTCTGCAAGACAATAAACTCTCAGTCGTGATCAACAAGCCACTCAAACGGAATGATTTATGAACTTATGGATTTCATTTATTTGTTTCGTATATTGCGTAAATGCTCCTTTTGGGTCACACTTAAGTATTTAAAACCAAATCATAAACCATATTCATTTGATTCGTTATTGAATGCCTTCGTACCAATAAAGATTTGGCGCTTGTGATATATTAATATATTCAAAAAAATCTTCGTATGCAAATAGATGAATCGCATCGGAAGTTTTCGAATGGCAAATGAGTATCACAATACGTTTATCCCGATTGATCGATTGCGATTGCAGATCTTTCCGATCTCTAATGGTGGGGTCTACCATATATTTTAAACAAATGTTTGATTTTTCTTTTAAAAGCGTTTATTATCAAATGCACATCGGATCGGGGAATTTCACCTAAGCGTAAAGAGTTTCTTGAAGACTGTCCCGATTAATCGATTGCGATTGACCGCATTGCATCGGAAGTTATAATTAACTGTTTTAAACTCTTAGCGATTGAAATTTTCCGATTGGACTAATCGCATCGGAAGATTTGAAATGGGCATATGAAATTTCTTTTAAAGGTTATCTACGATTCTCCGATTGCGATTGAACTTTTAACTTTGATTTACTTTTATGGTAAGGCCTTGTATATTAGATCGGACCATAAATTTTTTGAATGTTGAATCTGTTTAGTAACAATATGAAATTTTCCCAATGAATTTTATTTCTAAGTGTTTTATTTCTAAAAAGAAAGGGACCCTATTTCTAAATTTTATTTCTAAAATTTAGAAAAAGGGAGGGTTGTTGTATAGTACAACAAGACCATAGTACTTTGGCGATAATTTATTATCCTTCTTAGCTTGCTTGAGGGACATTTGTTCGTATGGTTGTAGCCGTAAAAATACCCAATCTCCTACGTCAAAACTTCTCTCGCTGCGATGTTGATCTGCCTGTTGTTTCATTCGATTTTGTGCCAAATTCAGGTTATCCTTTAAGAGTTGGAGAACTTCCTGCTGATGCTCAATGTGATCTTCCACTGCTTGAACCTTCGAATTTTCCCTTAAAGATGATGTGATGGATGGTGGATGATATCCAAATGTTGTGTAACCAGCTCCAAAAATATTTTGAACCAAGCTCTGAAATTTTTAGAAAATCTTCCTCAGGATTTCGGCTTCGCACCCTAAAAATTTCAGCTTTGGAAACTTCGTAGAAAAAAAGTTAGAGCGAAAATGCCATGATGACCTGTTTGGAGCAGCGAAACCCTAGAATCCAAAGCTCTGATACCAAATGTAGGGAAACCAGCTCCAAAAAGAGAAGAAAAGAGATATCAATGCCTTAGAAATAAGCCACTTCAAGGGGGCAACCTCCAATACATTACATGAATGAACAATTCTTGGATGATACAATTTACAAAACCTCCTTTCTATATATAGGAGTCCATGTGGCCATAATGTAATCCTATTGGGCCACAATGTAATCCTAGCCGATCTAACAATAATAATTTAAGGGCACAATAATAACAAAATGGGGGTTACAAGGGTACAATAATAACAATAAGGGGGTTACACTAATAACAATAAGGGACTATACTAGTAATATAGGGACCTAACACCTAGGGCCATCTATTTGTATTATTATGATATCCCATGTCATGTAAAAACATGTTTAATACAGATATGCAGTAACTGCGTTATTTTCTGCAGTACTGGTTGTTATTCATGCATTTTGCCGGAAACCTTTGCCGGGTGTATTTTTCTTTGTATAAATGATGTTAAACCTCCATTTCTCTGCCATTTGATTAATTTAGACTTCATATAAGAATTATTTTATCATTTCATGTAGAAACCATCATGGGAATTATGCTCTCATTGTATTCAGAAATTTATGTTTAGTAAAGTCATGGGAAATCAGTGTTTTCTAGCCTAGTCGAGAAAGGAGGAGTTGTTTAATATAGCTAGAAGCATTATATTGAGCTGAAATTCAGAGAATAGGTCCCTCATGACCTAAGCTATCATATCCAGCCGTTTCCCCTACCTATTGTCATGCTCATTTCTGGAAAAAAAAAAAAAACCCCTTTTTAGGGCATAAAACACCCTTTTTCCCCACTTTCTGGATCATGAAACGCAGTACCAGTTGCTGATGTATCTAAAAATGATTTCTATGTGTTTATTATGTATATTTAAGCTTATTCATCATAACAAGACCGTTATACAGCTTATTCATTGCAGAGTTTCAGATTTGGAACATTACAGTGGTATCAGAGCAAGATCTTTGGCTCAGCCTGTGGGCTTCAAGCCAAAGTGTTGTACAGAAAAGAGCAAGGTCAAAATTATGGATAGGATGAGCTTACTCTCATCCATTTTCAGATCCAAGAAGAAAGAATAAGATAAATTCATTGAAACTCCAAAAGGGTTTCAAGGAGGAGAGAGTTGCAGTGAGACCTCTAGAAGGTTTCAAGAAGCAGAAGAAGATGCATGCACTTCCTATTCTCATAGAGGAAGTGGAGAGAAAGGAGACCACTTAGAGCATGAAATCCTGAGTGGGTATTTGGCAGAATACAAGTGCCAACCTAGGGCTTTCAAAGAGACCCTAGATTTCCCTCAGTTTATTCAACTGAGAGAAGAAATAAGACCATGCAGTAAAAGAATTATGAGAGGCAATAGGTTCCTATTGTCTACATTTGATGGGTCAACTACAGCTAGAGCTTGGGCAAGAAATCTTGAGGCATTATTCCTACTTCATCCAATGGTAGAGAAGGAGGCAGTAGAAGTTGCAGCGCTGCACCTGGAGGGTGAAGCCAATGCTTGGTGGTTCAGTCACTCAGGCGATACAAGAGTGATTTATTTTCTTGAGTTTACTCAAGGGTTGATTAGAACCTTTGATGGAGAAATATCAGAAGAGAGGAAGCCCACACCACCATGGGAAGAGACAAGTACCAGCGTTGTCACAGCCTTGGAAGAGAAGCCTTCTACATCAGCAGTGAAGGTAGCCATTACATTGGATGGAGGATCCTTTGCAGTTCTACAAGAGGTCCCCACATCTCACCAAGGTATGGGAAGATTTCTAATTTTACTTATTACAGCAAATATTTCTAAGAATGGTGGAAATATGCTTTCATATGGCCCAGGATCAAACATTGTTGCTGGGGTAGAGAAGCAATATTGCACTGCGCTGTGCAGACTTGAATGGTTCAAGAAACAAATGAACCATCATCCTCTTGGACCCTTTTTGAGTTGCACTCAACCCTTGAGGTTGAAGTGTGATATTTTGGGGGGAGTCATGAACCTTGATATGGAGTATGAGGCAGCAACTATGTCCTTAGAGAGACTATCAGCGCTGTCAAACAATGGCAGGGAAGAGGCTTTACATTTTTCATCTTTGGATCTTGATGGATTTGAGATGACCATGGACATGAGATCTTCTCTAAGAGATCTCCAAGGAAATGCATTCTAGCATTTCATGGCATGCAGAAGAGAGGAACTGATTATGGAGGGTGATAGCCCACATGGGGAGAATGCAAAGGTAAAGAATGAGATAAGGCATCCACAGGGTGTTGAGTGGATGTGGGGGAAGAGCAAGAGGCTGGTGAGCCACTTGAAAATTTATGATACAGGGCAGGAAGAGACCAAAATGCGTTGGCTACTCTTGAGAGAATTTTTCCATCATGAGACATATCCTTTTTCCAAGGGTATGTGGGAGAAGAGTACTTGGCAGAGTACTTGCATCATGGGGCAGCAAGGAGTGTGGATGAATTGTGATGATGAAATCATTATGTCTTTTCCACATGAGTCATATGATGGAGGTATGTTGAGGCAGCAAAACCATTTGTTGCTTTGGAGGATTGGGAGAGAGCAAGGGAATATTTGCTCTCACACTTGGCATGATGCTGCAGGAGTAAGGGATGGCACTAGCACATTGTAAAGAGCATCCCCTCCATATTGGGAGGATCTCTACATACACAATAGCATTTTGGGAAGAGTCTTTGACACAATATATGGCAAAAGAATTGAGCTTTGAGATGATAGTAGCCCTACTCCAAAGGCTAGCAGCGCTGTCACTTAGGAGCTTGGATTTCTTGTTGAAGTATTCCCAAGACCACTTCACAAGTAATGCACCGTGGAAGCATGTAGAATATGGGCATGAGAAAGTAATGCATGAGAGTATCCCTTACTATGTTTTTACCTTCTTGGCTTGGATTCCCAAGCACAAGGAGAAAGTTCTACATGCAGCATTTGTGGACTTTCTTTCCATGCATTTTTATGCATACCATCATTCAATGGATGAGTTCACTTGGGAGGGCATTAAATTGAATGTATATCAGCATATGGAGGGATGCACAGCCCGGAAGATAAAGAAAAGGTTGGCACAACCACTTCCCTACTCACTTACAGCAAGGGAGAATTTGCACTTGAGCCACTTCAGCTCAATGACTGAAGTACATGATGGAGGAGGTAAAATTTTGCTTTGTATTTTACACTTCCTTATCTATATGAGCATCATATCATACCAAGAAGGGTCTTTCCTTCTTTCATATTATATTTTTATGTACTTGAGGCCACTTGCAGCATTTATGATGGCCATTCTATTTGTGGATTGTGGGGGAAAGCCACATGGTTTTCGGTGTGCATCATTGGCACCAAATTATGCTTTCATGATTTCATTTTGTAAAATGGATGTGGTAGCAAACAAGTGGCTGAAAATATAGTTTTTGTATTATGTATTTAGGCAGGCAAAGAATGCCCTGCATTGGTTCCATGTTCGGGACTATATTCTCCTTGTTTTCATATGTTTATGCTTCCATATTATGTTGCTAAAACATTGATTGTAGGAGGCACCTTTGGAGGATTGGCACAAGAGTTGAAGAGGCCCAATGAAAAGATAATTCTTCACATTACAAAGCCTGCATATTTCAGAAAGAACAATGGGAAAACCTTGGTTTCCATACTATACATCTTACCTTCAAATGAGAGGACTCATTTGGGAGGTTTGAGTTCTTTGGGGAGACACCTCATGGGTGTTGGATTTGATGGGGTGGCTTGGGTATTTCTTGAAGACCGTTATATTTCAGCCATATATCAGTAGCAGCCCCATATATATCATAAGTGGAGATAAAAACAACAAGATATGCACATTTTGACTCCACACAATCAGCTATGCAGCCCACCTTCTTTGCAGGAGCTCAAGGTGGAAGAGATCCTTCATGAGTTGCCAAACTGGAGGGTGACTCATTGTGTTTGGTTGATAGCTTGGGGAGGAAGAGACTCAAAGGGGGATGATGAATCCTAATTTACATCATCCCTCATGCTTCAAGAGGACCTTCAAATAGCCCATTGTTGCTTCCATAGATATTTCATTGTCACAAATGTCAGCTATTTAGATAGCTTACACACTTGGGAGGAGCAACTTGAAGATATATTGATGATGCAGCATCTTGATCCCTGGGAGACTTCATCTTATGAGGGTGCTATAGGGGAGAAGAGGATTCTCTTCAGTCCTATCCTTGCAGTTGCTTGAGGACAAGCAACATTTGGGAGGGGAGGACTGTAATGTTCCCAAATTTTCACATAGCAATTTGGAACATTAGATTTTGCTACTTTCACTTAGAAGAGGAATAAATGGGTAAGGAGGACCATGAATAATAAAATATGAATAATTTCCACCTTAATAAGGAAGGGGATCACTTCAGGAGCTGAATTTTACACTTACAAGTGTGAACAGGGGCAAAATAGATGAGGACATAGTCAAGTTTGACTAAGTCAACATGCATTCTTGAGGAGGAAGAGATCACCTAAGTAAACCGGTTCAATGTGAAAAACGATCAGCCTAAGGCACACATATGTAAACTATATTGAAGATCCCTAGTGTGAAAGAGGCATTAGAGGTGGATTAGTTGACCAAGTCAACAGCGCAACCACAAAAGGAGGGAAGCAAGCTAGGGCAGCGCAGTTTTGAAAGAGGAAGCTTCATGAAGAAGTCACCTCAACATTGTGTGGGGTCCGGGGTGAGGAGGCTCACCAAAGATAAAAGGAAGGCATAGCATCAAAGGATATTTATTCATGTATTCAGCTTTCTTGGTCTGGGGACCAATTGCATACTTCAGCAGTTTAGCTGGAGTTGCTACACTGCTTAGTGCAAGGGATTCCTGTGCAGGAATTCCATCCTCTCTTTGGATGAGATTGCTTAAGGGATCAAGAGAGAAGTATTTGAGCTTAATTTAAGTATTTGGCTTTGGGCCATTCATCCACAGCGCATTCTCCTTCAGAAAACTACGTCCTTTATGCAGCAGCAGCAACACCCTTTGATTTGATGCAAATCTTTGAGGAGGAGGTGTTCATTTCCCTCCGGGAGTTCTAATAAGAGGCCTAGGGCCATCTCTTTGTATTATTATGATATCCCATGTCATGTATAGCCATGTTTAATATAGATATGCAGTAACTGCGTTATTTTCTGCAGTACTGTTTGTTATTCATGATTTTGCCGGAAACCTTTGCCGGGTGTCTTTTTCTTTGTATAAATGATGTTAAACCTCCATTTCTCTGCCATTTGATTAATATAGACTTCATATCATACTTATTGTATCATTTTCTATAGAAACCCTCATGGGAATTACGCTCTCACTGTATTCAGAAATTTATGTTTAGTAAAGTCATGGGAAATCAGTGTTTTCTAGCTTAGTCGGGAAAGGAGGAGCTGTTTAATATATCTAGAAGCATTATTTTGAGCTGAAATTCAGAGCATAGGTCCCTCATGACCTAATATATCATATCCGGTCATTTCCCCTACCTATTTTCACGCTCATTTCTGAAGAAAAAAAACCTTTTTAGTGCATAAAACACCCTTTTTCCCCACTTTCCAGATCATGAAACTTAGTACCACTTGCTGCTGTAGCTAAAAGTGATGTCTATGTGTTTCTTATGTATATTTTAAGCTTATTCATCACAACAAGAGTGTTATACAGCTTATTCATTGTAGAGTTTCATATTTGGAAAATCGTCATGCAATATGGAAAAGGCCGCTATATTTTCCTGAATATTTCTAGCCAATATAGAAAATTTAGGAAATTCAAAAATATGCTCAAGGAAAACGTTGTATAAGAACAATTGTGCACAATAAACGCAAATTAGGGCTTGGTTCCTCTTATTTATGCTGTATGGGACTTATATATGGAATTTCATCCAAAACAAATCAGTTTAGATACATTAAACAGATCTCCCAAAAAATAGACTAGCTAAAAAGCACCCAAAGAGGAAGGCTGCAACCAAATGCAAACACTGCTTCAGGAATTGCGCAGTTTTATCAGATATTCAGTAGAGATCAGCAAGGAGGTTCATATTTCAGTAATATAGCAGCAAATCAGCATTATGATGAAGCTATCTCACTATACAATAGAATGCATGAGACAATACAACAAGAATCTTCAGAAAAGAGAGCTATAACACATGTACATTTACAGAAATGGTTCAACAACATTATTTTTAAGGAGCTTCAACAGCTGGTGGTTACAAATCAAATCTAGGGCAGATCTGTGGACAAAACATCAGATCTATTTCAGATCAGGAAACTAGATAGTTTTCCCTTCAAGATCCCTTTGGAATTTTGGCAAAAGCATGCATAAACAAGAGTAGATCTGAGAAACAAGTTGCAGATCTGTAAACTACTGCAGTAAATTTCTGAATACAACATTTCATTACAATGGATCAGATCTAAACAGAACATGGATCAACGAGCTAATCCATGGATCACCAAGTGGAAAGCAAAGCCCAGCACTAGAGATCTCTGATCTAAACTATAAGCAAAACACCATGAAGAACCTTATACAGAAATAATGCAATCTAGTCATAAAAACAACGTTGTAGCTCAAATGTTATAGATAACCACTGTAAAATTGCAGATCTGAAGTACAAAGAGAAGAGACACTCTTTCAGGAGGTTAAAGAACACACTCCATGAGAAGCGACTCCCAAAAATACACTAGATATCTGCAGATCTAGACTCCCACTTGCTACAGCTTGCAAAATCAGCAAAACCCTCAATGGATCAACGCTGCTAATGAAAGTAGAGCTTGGCCTCAAGCCTGATAGTGGTTCAATTCAACAAACACTCCTCCTTGAATCCTCAAAGGAAGAGGTGAAATCCCTGCATAGTAATTCCAAATACAATCCTCCACTAAACAGTAGAGAATGGTATTTTTCTAAGCAGACAAATACTTAGAAATATGGGAATCAATCTCCAAAGATTAACACATGAAATACATGAGATGCAGCAACTGCACAAAATGTCGGAAAGCAGTAACTGCACAGTCTCTATGAGAGTAGCTGCTGCTGTAGATGTCAATACATGAAATATGCGGATACATGCAAATAAATACCCAAAAATAGAGGAATGGGCCTCAATACAATATTTCTAGCCAATCTAGGATAGAATATTTCTCAAAAAGGTGAGGTAAAACTGCTTTTCATGCCCTAAAATGACTTTATTCAGAAATATGTGTAAAAATAAGGTTCATGGCTCTGGTATATGTTATATTAGGTCAAGAGGGATTCACATGCCGAATTTCAGCAAAAAAAATGCGTTTTACTATGTTAAACAAATCCTCCATTCCTGACTAGGCTTAAAATTGATGATTTCCCATGACTTGGAGTATGCAGAAATTTGCTGAAGCATAGAGAGCGTATTTTCTTAAGGGTTTGGTGATTTTATGTAGAGATAATACTATTACAAGTTGATAATATGATTCAAAGATCTTACATTAGAAAATACAGGTCTATACTTGAAGAAAAGGCCTCAAAACCAAGCTTTATAACACAAGAAGTAGAGGATGAACCAGACAGCGTAATTTTCAGAAATATGAAGCAGTGTTTCATTAAGTTTCAGATATATAACATATCAGAGTACAAAAATATAGATCTAAATTGGATCTATATGCAAAAATGACTTTTAAGTACATTCCCCTTGGGGATCTCAGCTGATAATGAAGGACGCTGAATATATCTGAGATCTACACCATGGATCTGCAGTAAAATTCAAAAATTTCTGAAGAATATATCACACAACAGATCAGATCTGAAATAGTACATGGATTGGTTGGCCAATCCACGGATCACCTCAGTGAAGGAAAGGAACCCTTTCACTGGCGATATCTCCTCCAAACTGCTAGAAAATAAACACTACCACTCTGCCTGCAAAATAACGAAGTTTCTAAAGCTAACTGTGCAGATGAAGTGATGCACACTTTGGCCTCATGCAAAGATAATAATCTGAAGCTCAAAACAACTATTGCATTCCTGCCAGTGGTTTAGATGACTTCCCCACTGAGAAGATGCAATAGAACTCTTCAGATCTGAATAGATCTGATTCCACATGTTGCAGCTCTCTAAACAGTCAAGCCCTAATCAGGATTTACACTGTCAAGGGAGGTGAAGCTTGGCCAATGCCAGATAGTGTACCAATGTAGCACAATCTCCTCCAAGATACCCTCAAGGAAGGAAGAGGAATTCCTAAACAGGAAATTCCTCTCTCTCTAGATAAACAACCAAGAGAGTTTGAGTTGCTCAAGCAATCTCAAAATCGAACTATCATCAACTTGGCATACTCTCTTTCCATCACTTGGAATACTCTCTTTCCAAGGGTATGAGGATGGAAGGGATGTGGAAGGATGCTGGCATCATGGAGCAGTAAAGAGTATGGGTGCATAGTGATGATACAACACTCATATCATTCACTATGTCTTCATCACATATCTTGCATGATGAGAGCATGAGGAAGCAGCAAGGACATTTTTTGCTGGGGTTATTATTGAGAGGGCAAGAGCATATTTGCTCTCATTTCTTGTACGATGTTGCAGGAGTAGGAGATGGCACTATCATGGTGCAAAGGGGATACTCCTTGACCTTTGATGATCAGGAATCACTTCCACCTTGGGAGAGAGTCCATATTTGTAGCAACATTGTTGGAGGGTTGCCCATCTGTGTTGAGGAAGCTGAGGGCAACAACGTTGTGCTACCTAGAGATTATATAGTGCCTCATGCAGAGGAAGGAGGAGCTCTTGATCCAGATAGAGGGATTCTTGCATCTTTGCAAGGAAGTCCCCAGGATCTCATGGATGGAGATCAAGGAACAATTCATGTTCTATCTGTGCCATTATTGAGGAGGTGTAAAACCATGGAGACACAAGGAGGAAGTAGGGAGAAGACCCAGCATCATGAGATGAGGAGTACACATCCCTATTCAGTTTTAGAGGTTGATGCACCTAGGGTGGTGATTGGATTGCACAGTGGAAGCATGGACAGATTTGTTCATTCACATATGCAGTCACCACTTGATGATGATGTCTCACTGCATGGAGGCATTTTTTCGAGGAGACCACTAGATCAGTAGATGATGAGAGATT
The DNA here is from genome assembly GCA_034641835.2 of Pinus albicaulis. Taxonomy (NCBI): domain Eukaryota; kingdom Viridiplantae; phylum Streptophyta; class Pinopsida; order Pinales; family Pinaceae; genus Pinus; species Pinus albicaulis. The sequence goes on from CM076575.1 coordinate 370,043,289, forward strand.
CTTCACATGTTGAGGCACCATTCATTGATTTCAGAGGAGTGGAGACCTTGGGGGTTAGCTTCACAGCGCTGAGAGTCTTGGGAAGACTCAAGGAGGAGAGAACCTTTCTCTCAACATCATTTTTACCCACTCTCATTTCAGATTCTGTGTTGTGGCAAAAGCAGCAGGGTAAGGATAGCAGCCTCCCAATTTGCATCTTTGGCATGAGAGATGTCAAAGAAGGAGATGTCCATATGACAGATGTCCTTCATGAGGAACCATCAGCGTTGTAACTATGGAAGATATATCAATGTTGGAGCTCCAGGTTGTTGATGGAGTATTCCCAAGATCATCTTGCTTGCATGATCTTGACAAATCAGAATATGAAGAGATGCATAGATCATGTGCAGATGGAGGAGATACATAACTCTTTGGAGGAGTTAGCACAACCACCTCTTTTCTCTTTCAGGATGAGAGGAGACTCATTTTTGAGCCACTCCATTTGCATGAGCAAAGATTATGGTGAGGGTATAGTTTATTTGCATGATGATTTCTATATTCATCCCTTAACCATATTTGTACAGGATGTTGCTCCAAGGAGGAGCATTCTTCTTTCTAGACCCCATGGTCTACTTGAGGCCATGAGCACTATTGGTGACCACCCCCTATGAAGACTCGGGGAGGAAATTTATTTTGGAGGATCTACTCACCTTGCACCATATATCATTCACTTCCTCCATACATTTGAGGAGAGCAGGACAACAAGCAAGTGGTTGAGAGGCCACACCTTTTGTCACACTCTTTGGCAGTTGAGGGTCAAACTGCATTGGTTACAATTGAGGGACCATTATCCTTCTCCCTTGCTACATATGACATCAAGTATGGTTTTCATTATGGTTCATTATGATGCTATTGTCTTTGTGTTCGTTGAGAGCATGATTGGGGGAATGGCACATTGGTTGGATGTCTCCCTTGGGGGAGAAATATCCCACATTATTTGCATTGCATGTTATAATGGGAGCATGAGAGGACATGTGGCCACTAAAGAAAAACATTTGTTTCCATTTGAGGTGAGCCATATGATTGATTGGATGCCATATGATGGTGACTTCCAACTCATCACATGTGAGGTGATTTGGGACAACATGTTTCATAACGCTAGAGAAAAGATCCTTGGAGGTCTAGTCTTCATTTTTCCACTTGAGGGAAACATTGTTGCAGAACAATATCAACATATAATCTGCACTTATCCTAAGTGGAAAGGAGGACAGCGTGGGGTAGGCTATTTTTTCTACCAAGATCAGATTTTCAGCCCACCTACATTGCGGGAGCCAAAGGTGGAAGATGATTGTCAGGAGTTGCCATGTTGGAGGGTAACTCATTTGGTATGGATGATTGCTTGGGGGATGGAGGGTCTACATGAGGTAGATGTTCCTCAACATATTTCAGACTCCATGCCTTGGGTGGAGATTTTTTAGTTCTATCCTTGCAGTTGCTTGAGGACAAGCAACATTTGGGAGGGGAGGACTATAATGTTCCCATTTTAGCACATGGCTAAATGGAACATTAAAGTTTTGCTTTTATCACATTGCAGCTAAATAAATGGGTAAAGGGACCCATTCTCATTAAATACATGAATAAAATCCCTCATAATGTGAAAGGGATCATCAAAGTAGCTTCATTTTTCACCCTCAAGTGTGAAAAGGAGCAAATGCATGAAGACAAGGTCATGTTTGACCAAGTCAACAGTGCTGCCATAGGAGGAGTGGATCACTTTATGAGACAGCGCAGTGTGAATGAGGAAGAGGATATTTGGTGAAGGAAAACCTAATGGATGGGGCCCATGGAGATAAATCTTTCACTTGTTTAAAAGGAGGGCAAGGCAACCATTGTTTCTCATGCTTGTATTGTTCATCTCAATTGTCAATTGAGACAATTGTGCATTCTTTGTTGTTTAGCAAGAATTGCCGGGAGGAATTCCTATTTAGGATTCTTTCACCTTCTTGAGAGGCCTCTTGAGGGATTTCTCAGATTTTTCTCACATCCAGGCTTGAGGCCAAGCATTCTCCATCAAGACAGCGTTATTTCTGCAGTAGAGTAATGTTGTGTTGCTGGGTGTTGCAGTGAGGGTTCACTACATCACCTCCATCAGCTATTTTAAGAGGAGGAGCCTCTCTTTCCTTTGAGGTATCAGATTGGAGATATCCTGGAGCTTATTGCAGACTTTGGCATCAAGGCCAAGCATTTCTCTTCACCAACAGCGCAGTCCCTTCTCTAGACTGCGTTATTTCTGAGTGTGTTTGCAGTGGAGACTTGCTCCACATGTTTGGAGGGTGAGATCTTAGGTGAGAGGATCAACCTTTCATTCTAGAGATCCATTGGAGGAGATCTTGTCATTTATTGCAGCATCCTCAGTCTTCTCCATTTGTTTCCAGTTCTTGAGTTGCTGCAGCTACCCAGCAACTCCGACATTTCTGCAGATTTTCCATTTTGTGTATATTTCAACCAATCCCTTTGAGGATTGTGTATTGTATGTTTTCAGGGGTTGAGATCTTGCTCACCCTTCTTTATTTGAGCCACTATTGTTACATATATGTATTATTGACATTTCACAGCAGTTCCTCCTCAAGGATTGTGCAGTCATATCCAAGGCCTCTTTTATATAACAGTATTTCTCCATATTTCATGTACATGTTTCATCGAGGCTGCATTGCCTAGCTTGAGAGATCATTTCCTCAAGATATTGTATACATTTGTTGCTGCTATAATCTAATGTAATGGTTATGTATATCTTTCTACATTTTGGTTTTAATGCATTCACTGCTATTTCCAGCTCATGTTTATGATTTTTTGAGCTCCACATTGGTAATATCTTGAGATATTCCCAATAGTGTAGTTGTTCCTAATTTGGGAAAATTACAGTGGTATCAGCTTATTCAGCTATTGATAGCTTTTCCTATGTATATTTTAAGCTTATTCATCATAACAGGACCATTATACAGCTTATTCATTGCAGAGTTCCAGTTTGGGAACATTACAGTGGTATCAGAGCATGATCTCACTTAGAAGAGGAACATTAGATTTTGCTACTTTACTAGTTTAGGAAGCTGTAAAATAGGGGAAATCTAGTGTATAGATCTCATATAGATCTAACCTTTTATACACTGATCTGTCCTAGATCTGATTTGTAACCTACAACTGCTGTATGCTTCAGAAAATAACGCTGTCAAGGTTTACAGTGAAATACAATTGTTGCAGAACCTCTTTGAGAGGGATTTTCTCATAAAAGTCTTCATTTTCTCTCTTCTACTGTATTAGTAGTGTTTTGTAACTGATTTCATGATTTTATTAACCTATTATAACTAATACCTTCATAAAATCACGCTTCCTGAGCTTCAGTAAATTTCTGCATACATTAAGTCATGGGAAATCAGGGTTTTCTAGCCTAGTTGGGAATGGAGGAATTGTTTAACATAGCTAGGAGCATTGTTTTGAGCTTAAATTCGGTATGTAGACTTCTCTTAGCCTAAGCTATCAGATCTATCTATCTCCCCTGCTTATTTTTACGCACATCTCTGAAATTAATCGTTTTAGGGCTGAAATCATTGTTTTTCCCCACTTTCTGGCTTATAAATCACTGTATAAAGTTGCTAATGCCCATAATATTAAAGGATAAGTGGTTTTAAATCTTTTATTATACATATAGCTGCCTCTCCAACTCTGGAATACCTTAAGGTATTCTATTTGTTGTAGAAAATTCCAGATTTGGAACATTACAGTGGTATCAGAGCATGATCTCTGGCACAACCTGTGAGATCAAAATTTCAGAAGATAAAGATAAGAAGCAAGAAAAATCTGATGGATAATTATAGTTACACTAAAGACACAGAGGAGAAGGGCCTAAACCCCTTTTTTGGAAGACTGCAGAGAGAAGAGTTTTCAAAAACTCTTCATGTACTGAAAGGAGAAATCAGGGGAATGGAGAAGGGAGGTCATGCAGATCCCTCTGATATTAAAAGCCCCAGAATTAATTACAATTTTTGTGAGCATTCAGCCACACAATATGATCTAGAACGTTGGAATATGCCTACTTTTTTGTCAAAGGAAAGAGGAGGAAGAAGAATGACGGAAGAGGAGATCTCCCTGCTTCTTTTCCAGAATTTGGAGGGTATCAAAGAAGATCTCAAGGAGACAGAAAGGGAATATTGCAGAGAATTTCTAAAATTGTTTGGAGATGAAGCAAGCCCTAGCTATTTTCATGAAGGGTGTGAGCATTCAGCCACACATGTAGATCCACAGCGCAGTTCATTGCCCACATTCACTACAAGGAGAATGGAGGAAGAAGATGAAGCCATTGGAGTAGCAGCGCTGCAACTCAAAGGTATGGCTCATGATGGGTGGTTTCAAAATTCTATTTATTTTTATCATTCAAATATAAAAGCATATGATGAATTCACTAAGGGATTGATGAAGAAATTTGATGAAAATCAATGTGAACCATCATGTATCAAAACATCAAACACTTTGCATGCATTGGAGGAGACCATGCAACCAGCTCCACTCCTTATTTTTAAAGGGGATAAGAACATGTATGATGGTCTGCTAAGGGAAATATCCCCATATTATGAAGGGCCCTATTCCACTTGTGATGACATGGAGGTACTTCCTTCAAGAGATGACCAAGATCTAGGGTCTCTCATTGATGATGAGGCATTCTTACATATTGATGAAGAGGATGAGCAGAGAAGGAATACCAACGTTGTACCATTAGAAGAAGAAGAAGAAGAGAAGAAGGATCAACACGAGGGGATGATGAGAATTCACTCTTATCTATTTCAGAAATTTTCTACACAAAGGAAGAAGACTGCACTATGCAGAGAAGAGAGGGACAAATCAGTCCACTCATACATGCAGTCCACTTCAGATTTTGATGTCTCATTAGATGGAGGCATTCCACCTGAGAGGCCACCAAATTTAGATTTGGTGAGATAAATCTTGCCTCTTGGCTCACCATTCTTGGATTCCAAGGAGGTGATGAGTTTGGAGGATGACTTTGGCATGGGGGATGTCAAAGTAGCAGGCAGCAGCATGAGGAGAGCTTCATATGCTAGATCACCAATGTTTTCTCTTGGGAGGATTGATCCCTATTGGAGGTCTCAACTCTTGGTAGAGTACTCCAAGGATCTTGGTGCATGCATGATTCTTGATGACCTGGATGGAGATGATAGATACATGGTGGATGACGTGGTCATCTATTCCTATGGCAGGATCTTCTTGACTAGAGCTTCTAGTCTCAAGGAGAAGCTGCTACATGCAGCACATGAGGACTTCTCTTCCATGCACCTTGATGCATATTTCCATTTGATGGAGGAGTTCACTTGGGAGGGCATACAACATGACCTATTTCAGCATATGGAAAGATGCATAGCCCGGATGATGATGAAGAAGAGGTCACAGCCAATTCCCTACTCATTAGAGGTGAGGGAGAAATTCCAGTTGAGCCATTACAGCTCAAGGTCTCGAGTACATAATGGAGGAGGTATAATTTCACATTTTGTATTGTAGTTCTTTTCCTTGTTTGAGAAACATGATGTATCAAGGAGGATTGTTCCTTCTTGTATGATGTATGATGATGTACTTGCAGCTACTTGTAGCATTGATTTTGGCTATCTTAATGGTGGTTTTTGGGGGAAGCCACATGACTTTTGGTGTGCACCATTGACACCACTTTGTACTTTCATGTTTATATTTTGTAATATGATTGTGGTAGAAAACAAGTGGCTGGAGGAGCACTTGTTCTTGTTTGATTTGATGCAGGCCAAGGATGCACTGCACTGGTTCCATGAGAGGAACTATGATTCACTCTCCGGTTGTCGTTTGGCAACTATATTTCATTGTATTTTGCTTCCATGTATTGCTGATATGTTTATGCTCATGGGAAGCTTTGTTTGGAGAGTGGGCTATGAGTTGAAGATGCCCATTGGGAGTATAATTTTCCCTACTTTGCATGATGCATGTTTCAAGAGAAGAAATGGGCAGTCCATGATTGTCAAACTACATCTCTTTTCTTCATGTGGGAGAATCCATTTGGAGAAGTTGAGTTTTTGGAGGAGGCACTTCATGGTTCATTTGTTTGGTGGGGTAGCTTGGGCCACTCTTGGAGGACATAATACTTCAGCCCAAGAGCAGCAACAACCCCATACTTATCATAAATGGAGAGAGAAACCACTTGGGTGGGAGGATCCAATCTCTCCATATAGCCCCAACACATTGTCTGAACCAGGGGTTGAGGATCTTTTTGAGCTAACTAGATTGGCTCACTTCATTTGGATGATAGCATGGGTATGGAATTCACTCATTGGGAATAATATTCCCCATGTTCATCATCACTCCTACCTTGAAGAGGCCATTGAGCAACAAAGAGATCACCACTTGTACCTTCCATTTTCTCATGATGTACACTTTGCTATCTTTCACTTGGAGGGAATCATTGGAGGAAAGATTCATTGCATATCATTTTCAGCCATGGTGGTATCCATTGATGAGGCCACAAAAAGAGGAAAGGAGAAGTTTTGCTCTACCTTGCAGTTGCTTGAGGACAAGCAACATTTTGAAGGGGGAGGACTGTAATATTCCTAATTATCCCAAGCTAATAGGAATATTCAATTTCATTTTTATTTTCATGTTCATGAATAATATTGTAAGGGAGGATCAATAAACTCCTAAAAACTATGTAATAAATCAATGCCCAATGTGAACAAGGCTAAATCATGGTTGCTTTGATAAAACCCCTTATGTGTGAAAAAGGTTTGTGACAATTGACTAGGTCAACAAGACCTTATCTACAACACTGTCTAAGTACAATTTACCTCCTAAATACTCAGCGCAGATCTAGAAGGAGGATGCACATGTGAAAGGAGCTAAACCTTTGAGATGGTTTAGGGTTTTTCAAGAATTTAAACCTATAAAAGAAAGAGGAGAGAAGCAAGAAGAGGTTATTCAAGATATTCAGAAATTAGTCTCCTTAGACTAATTCGAATTCTCTAGGCTGTTTAGCCTGAGAATAGTGCTGCTTAGCACTGGGTGTTCCCAGGCAGGAATCCCACCTCTTTCCATAGAGTAGCTCTTGGAAGATTTTTGCATTTCTCATCCACTATCCGGCAATTGGAAAAGCTTCTACTTCCAACTGCAATGCAAATCCTGTTGAGGATTTGATTGCTTTTTTAAGCTGCACCAAGTGGAGCTCTAGATCTATTCAGATCTAGATTTTTTTGGGGAGTCTCTTCTCATGGAGTGTGTCTTTTAACCTCCTAGAAGAGTGCCTCTCCTGTTGGAGCATAATCTCAGATCTTGGCATCAGGCCGTATGCCTACTGCACAATTACCCTTCTTGAACTGTGCAATCTGCAAGGAAGAAGTTGCAGGGTGATTCAACTATCTCTTGGGAGAGAGATCTCCGGTGTTGGGAATCTTCCCTCACTGTGGTGATCCATGGATTGGCCAACCAATCCATGTACCTTCCATATCTGATATGTTCATACATGTATTTACTTCAAAAAAATTGCAGAAATCTGCAGATCTACTGCATAAGATTTCAGATCTACTCCATATGCTTCATGATTTGCTGAAAACCCCAAGGGGTATGTAAAATAGGGGAAATCTAGTGTATAGATCTCATATAGATCTAACATTTTTTACAATTATCTGTCCTAGATCTGATTTGTAACCTACATCTTTTGTATGCTTCAGAAAATAATGTTGTCAAGGTTTACAGTGAAATACAATTGTTGCAGCACCTCTTTGAGAGGGATTTTCTCATAAAAGTCTTCATTTTCTCTTCTACTGTATGAATAGTGTTTTGTAACTGATTTCATGATTTTATTAACCTATTATAACTAATACCTTCATAAAATCACGCTTCCTGAGCTTCAGTAAATTTCTGCATACATTAAGTCATGGGAAATCATGGTTTTCTAGCCTAGTCGGGAATGGAGGAACTTTTTAACATAGCTTGGAGCATTTTTTTGAGCTAAAAGTCGGTATGTAGACTCCTCTTAGCCTAATCTATCACATCCAGCCATATCCCCTGCTTTTTTCACGCACATATCTGAAATTAAGCTTTTTAGGGATGAAATAGCTAGTTTTCCCCACTTTCTGGATTATAAATCACTGTATAAAGTTGTTTATGCCCATAATATTAAAGGATAAGAGGTTTTACATATTTTATCAGACATATAGCTGCCTCTCCAAATCTGGAATACCTTAAGGTATTCTATTTGTTGTAGAAAAATCCAGATTTGGAACATTACAGTGGTATCAAAGCATGATCTCTGGCACATCCTGTGAGATCAATATTTCAGAAGATAGAGAGAAGAAGCAGGAAAAATCTGATGGAGAAGTATGGTTACACTGAATAAACAAAGGAGAAGGGCCTAAACCCCTTTTCTAGAAGATTGCAGAGAGAAGAGTTTTCAGAACCTCTTCATGTACTGAAAGGAGAAATCAGGGGAATGGAGAAGGGAGGTCATGTAGATCCCTCTAATCTTAAAAGCCCCAGCATTCATTATAATGTGTGTGAGCATTCAGCCACACAATCTGATCTACAACGTTGGAATATGCCTACTTTCTTGTCAAAGGAAAGAGGAGGAAGAATAATGACGGAAGAGGAGATCTCCCTGCTTCTTTTCCAAACTTTGGAGGGTATCAAAGAAGATCTCAAGGAGACAGAAAGGGAAGATTGCAGATAATTTCTAAAATGGTTTGGAGATGAAGCAAGCACTAGATATTTTCATGAAGGGTGTGAGCATTCAACCACACATGTAGTTCCACAGCGCAGTTCATTGCCCACATTAACTACAAGGAGAATGGAGGAAGAAGATGAGGCCATTAGAGTAGCAGCGCTGCAACTCAGAGGTATGGCTCATGATGGGTGGCTTCAAAATTCTATTTCTTGTTATCATGAAAATATAAAAGCATATGATGAATTCACTAAGGGATTGATGAAGAAATTTGATGAAAATCAATGTGAACCATCATGTATCAAAACAGCAAACACTTTGCATGCATTGGAGGAGACCATGCAACCAACTCCACTCCTTATTTTTAAAGGGGATAAGAACATGTATGATGGCTTTCTAAGGGCAAGATCCCCATCTTATGAAGTGCCCTCTTCCACTTGTGATGACATGGAGGTACCTCCTTCAAGAGATGACCAAGATCTAGGGTCTCTCATTGATGATGAGGCATTCTTACATATTGATGAAGAGGATGAGCAGAGAAGGAATACCATCGTTGTACCATTAGAAGAAGAAGAAGAGTAGAAGGATCAGCATGAGGGGATGATGAGCATTCACTCTTATCTATTTCATAAAGTTTCTGCACAAAGGAAGAAGACTGCACTGCGTAGAGAAGAGAGGGACAAATCAGTCCACTCATACATGCGGTCCACTTCAAATTTTGATGTCTCATTACATGGAGGCATTCCACCTGGGAGGCCACTAGATTTAGATTTGGTGAGAGATATCTTGCCTCTTGGCTCACCATTCTTGGATTCCAAGGAGGTGATGAGTTTGGAGGATGACTTTGGCGTGGGGGATGTCAAAGTAGCAGGCAACAACATGAGGAGAGCTTCATATGCTAGATCACCAGCGCTGTCTCTTGGGAGGATTGATCCCTATTGGAGGTCTCAACTCTTGGTAGAGTAATCCAAGGATCTTGGTGCATGCATGATTCTTGATGACCCGGATGGAGATGATAGATACATGGTGGATGACGTGGTCATCTATTCCTATGGCAGGATCTTCTTGACTAGAGCTTCTAGTCTCAAAGAGAAGCTGCTACATGCAGCACATGAGGACTTCTCTTCCATGCACGTTGATGCATATTTCCATTTGATGGAGGAGTTCACTTGGGAGGGCATCCAACATGACCTATTTCAACATATGGAGAGATGCATAGCCCGGATGACGATGAAGAAGAGGTCACAGCCACTTCCCTACTCATTAGAGGTGAGGGACAAATTCCAGTTGATCCATTACAGCTCAAGGTCTCGAGTACATGATGGAGGAGGTATAATTTCACATTTTGTATTGTACTTCTTTTCCTTGTTTGAGAAACATGATGTATCAAGGAGGATTGTTCCTTCTTGTATGATGTATGATGATGTACTTGCAGCTACTTGTAGCATTTATTTTGGCTATCTTAATGGTGGTTTGTGGGGGAAGCCACATGAATTTTGGTGTGCACCATTGACACCACTTCGTACTTTCATGTTTATATTTTGTAATATGATTGTGGCAGAAAACAAGTGGCTGGAGGAGCACTTGTTCTTGTTTGATTTTATGCAGGCCAAGGATGCACTTCGCTGGTTCCATGAGAGGAACTATGATTCACTCTCTAGTTGTCATTTGGAAACTTTCTTTAATTGTATTTTTCTTCCATGTATTGCTGATATGTTTATGCTCATGGGAAGCTTTGTTTGGAGAGTGGGCTATGAGTTGAAGATGCCCATTGGGAGTATAATTTTCCCTACTTTGCATGATGCATGTTTCAGGAGAAGCAATGGGCAGTCCATGATTTTCAAACTACATCTCTTTTCTTCATGTGGGAGAAGCCATTTGGAGAATTTGAGTTTTTGGAGGAGGCACTTCATGGTTCATTTTTTTGGTGGGGTAGCTTGGGCCACTCTTGGAGGACATAATACTTCAGCCCAAGAGCAGCAACAGCCCCATACTTATTCTACAATGAATAAGTTGTATAACAGTCCTATTATGATGAATAAGTTTAAAATATTCATAATAAATACATAGACATCATTTTTAGCTACAGCAGCAACTGGTACTGTGTTTCATGATCCGGAAAGTGGGGAAAAAGGGTGTTTTATGCCCTAAAAAGGTTCTTTTCAGAAATGAGCATGAAAATAAGCAGGGGAAATGGCTGGATATGATATATTAGGTCATTAGGGGCCTGTTCTCTGAATTTCATCTCAAAATAATGCTTCTAGCTATATTAAGCATCTCCTCCTTTCCCGACTAGGCTAGAAAACATTGATTTCCCATGACTTTACTAAACAAAAATTTATGAATACAGTGAGAGCGTAATTCCCATGAGGGTTTCTACAGAAAATGATAAAATAATACTGATATGCAACTTATATTGATCAAACAATATAGAAATGGATATTTACAAGCTTATACAGTAAAACAAGACACCCAGCAAAGGTTTCCGGCAAAATGCATGAATAACAAGAAGCACTGTAGAAATAACGTAGTTACTGCATATTTGTATTATAAATGGCTGAATATGACGTTAAATAGCTGAATAATACATTAATATGGCCAAATTCCTCTCTAACAAACTCCCGGAGGGGAATGAGCACCTCCTCCTCAAAGACTAGCACAATATCAAAGGATGCAACACTGCTGCTACTGCCTCTGCATCAAGGACGCAGTTTTCTGAAAGACACTACGCAGTGGCTGATTATGGATGAATGGCCCCAAGCCAAGTTCTAAAATGAAGCTCAAATCACTCCCCTTTGATCCCTTAAGCAAGCTGATATCAAGAGAGGATGGAATTCCCGCACAAGAATTCCTTGCACTAAGTAGTGCAACAACTTCGGCTAAAAAGCTAAAGTATGAAATTGGCCTCTAGACCAAAATAGCTGAATACATGGATGAATTCCCTTTGATGCTATGCCCTCCTTTTATCTTTGGTGAGCCTCCTAACCCCGGACCCCACACAATGTTAAGGTGACTTCTTCATGAAGCTTCCTCTTTCAAAATTGTGCTGCCCTAGCTTGCTTCCCTCCTCTTGTGGTTGCGCTGATGACTTGGTCAACTAATCCACCTCCAATGCCTCTTTTCACACTAGGGATCTTCAATCTATTTTATATATGTGTCTTAGGCTGATCCTTGTTCACATTGAACCGGTTTTCTTAGGTGATCTCTTCCTCCTCAAGAATGCATGTTGACTTAGTCAAAATTGACTATGTCCTCATCTATTTTGACCATGTTCACACTTGTAAGTGTAAATTTCAGCTCCTGAAGTTATTCCTTTCCTTCTCAAGGTGTAAATTATTCATATTTTTATTTTTCATGGGCTCCCTTACCCATTTATTCCTCTCCTAGGTGAAAGTAGCAAAATCTAATGTTCCAAATTGCTATGTGAAAATTTGGGAACATTACAGTCCTCCCCTCCCAAATGTTGCTTGTCCTAAAGAAACTGCAAGGATAGGACTGAAGAGAATCTTCTTCTCCCCTATAGCACCCTCATAAGATGAAGTCTCCCAAGGATCAAGGTGCTGCATCATCAATATATCTCCAAGTTGCTCCTCCCAAGTATGTAAGCTATCCAAATAGCTGACATTATGTGATAGTGAAACATCTATGGAAGCAAAAATGGGATGTTTGAAGGTTCTCTTGAAACATGAGGGCTGATATGAATTGGGATTCATCATCCCAATTTGAATCTCTTCCCCCCAAGCTATCAACCAAACAAAATGAGTTACCCTCCAAATTGGCAACTCTTGAAGGATCTCTTCCACCTTGAGCTCATGCAAAATAGGTGGGCTGAAAATATGAATATGGTAGACAAGAGAGCCTACCCCACGCTGTATTCCTCTCCACTTAAGATAAGTGTAGAGAATTTGTTGATCTTGGGCTGCAATACTGTTGCCCTCCAATGGCAAGAAGGAAGCTAGACCTCCAAAGGTCCCTCTCCCAGCACTGTGAATCAAGCTAGCCCAAACCATCTCATACATGATGGATAAGAAATCATTATCATAAAGCATCTCATCCATCTCATGGCCCTCCTCATTAATAAACAAATACTTGGTTGTAGAGGCCATGTCTCTCCCCATGCTCCCTTTAGAACATGTAATGCAAAAAGTGAGGGAATCCTCCTCCTCATAGAACACATCCACTCCATGTGTCCCTCCTCCAATCATGCCCCTCATATAGGCAAGAATGATATCAGAAAATAGGATCATGATCAGCATCATAATGAAAGAAAGACTGAGGGTTTTATGTGGTGCTGGAAGGTACCAACAGTCTCCCAAGTGGTCACAGCGCAATCTTCCCCACTGCAGCTTCAGACAATGGTATGGCAAGTTGTCTCTTGACAAATGGCTTGTTGTATAAGTCATCACACCCACTAGTAAATAGTAGATGGCTGAATATGTCAATTGAGCACACAAGAAGTAACCACATACTTGCCCCTGATCATACAGTAGATGGTTGTCTCCATCAAGATAGCTGGCAAAAAATAGACCATGGATCCTAAAGAAAAACTTGCCCCTTGTAGAGCAATGCACTGCAATGAAAAGGTAAGAGCATGCAAATATTGTATTGAAAAATAAAAATTTGCATAAACATAAATCTTACCATGTGATGGAAGCAAGATGGTGACAAGATCCATAAATGAATCCTCCATAGTGGTATGGCATACCCATCCGAAGAGGAATGAACCACATGCTGCATAAAAATCCTCCTTCTCATGCTTGGAAATCCAAGTCAAAAAGAACATACCATAATAACCAATGAGTCCATTCATCACTCTACCAATCTCACCTCCTCTATGCCCACCAAGTGCATCAGATATGAAGTGATCCTGGGAACACTCCATCAACAAGCTCATGCTCCAAAGTGACAACGCTGCTAGCCTATGCAAATAGGCTCCTACCAACTCATAAATCCAATCTCTAACATGTTCAATGTCAAAGACTCCTCTCATAATGTTGCCATATCCCCCTATTGCAACATCATGCAAAATGTGAGAGAAACTTTGTTCTTGCCCTCTCTCGATCCTCCAAAGCAACAAATGATTTTTTCTGCCTTACCATACCTCCATCATACAACCGATGTGGTGAAAACATAATGATCACATCATCATAATGCATCCACACTCCTTGCTACCCCATGATGAAAGTATCCTTCCAATCTTCCTTCCTTTTCTCACCCCATAAGAAAGGACATGTCATAGGGTGACCAAAATCTCTCAAGAGTAACCAACACAGCATTGCCTCTTGCTTCCCGGTGTCATATACTTGTAAGAGGTTTACCAATCTCTTACCTCCCATCCACATCCACTCAACTCCATGTGAATGCCTCCTATCTTTCTCCATCTTGGCATTCCTCCAATGAGGTCTACCATCCTCCCATATCACATCTCTCTCCTTGTATCTCATGGGATACTGAAATGCAATTCCTTGGAGACCTCCAAGAAAATATATTTCACTGATGATCATATTGATCCCATAAGGATCCAAATGGGATAAAGGCAAAGCCTCCTTGTTGCTACCTCTTTAAAGCATTGTAACCCTCCTCCAGGGTGTTTTGGCTATCTCATGCATCAACTCCCGGATGCACATTTGATTCTGCATGAACCTGCTTGGAGCAAGGTTCACTCCATCCTCGAGGAATTCACACTTCAACCTCAAGGGTTGTGTGTAACTCATCAATGATACATGAGGTTGAGGGTTCAAATCTCCCTTGAACCTTCCCAGCTTGCACAGCACATTGCAATCCTGTTGCTCTATCTCAGCAATACCATTTGATCCTGGGCCATATGCAACAAAAATCTCCAACCCTTTCCATAAAATTTTTTGAAATGTTAAGACATGGAAACTTATGCATACCTTTGTGAGCCTTTAGGACATCTTCTATGGCTGCAAGATGTCCTCTCTTCAATATGTTGGCTGATCCAACTGCTGGTGTAGAAGGCTGCTCTCTCAAGGCTATGGAAGCGCTGGTACTTGCTCCCTCCCATGGTGGTGTGGGTCTATTCTCCTCTGATCTTCCTCCATCAAAGGTTCTGATCAGCTCTTAAGTGAATTCAGAAAAATAAGTCACTCTTGTGTGGCTTAAGTGATTGCACCACCAAGCATTGGCTTCACCCTTTAGGTGCAGCGCTGCAACTTCTACTGTCTCCTTCCCTACCAATAGATGAAGTAGGAAGAATGCCTCAAGCTTTCTTGCCCAAGCTCTTGCTGTAATTGACCCATCAAATGTAGACAATAGGAACCTATTGCCTTTGATTTCTCCTTTTCTGCAAGATCTTCTTTCTTCTCTCAGTTGAACAAACTGAGGAAAATCTAGGGTCTCTTTGGAAGCCCTAGGTTTGCACTTGTATTCTGCAAATACCCACTCAAGATCTCATGCTCTAAGTGGTCTCCTTGCTCTTCAATTCCTTTATGAGAACAAGAAGTGCATGAATCTTCTTCTACTTCTTGAAACCTTCTATAGGTCTCACTGCAACTCTCCCCTCCTTGAAACCCTCTTGGAGTTTCAATGCATTTCTCTTCTTCTTTCTTCTTAGATCTGAAAATGGATGAGAGTAAGATCATCCTCTCCATCATTTTGTTCTCCTCTCTTCTTCTTATTTTCAGACAATTGTGCATTCTTACAGTGGTATCAGAGCATGATCTCTGGCACAGCCTATGAGATCCAGCTATCAAAAGAAGGAGAGATGGACAGAAGCCAGAAAGCTTCAGTATATGCAGGAAGAAAGGAAGACAAGCTTACAAAGCTTCTTCCAAAATCTATGAAGAGCTTTCAAGGAGAGCTAAAGAAAATAAGATTGGAGATGGGATCTCCAAAGGAGGTTGAATCTATATTTGCACATGGTGAGTGTGAGCATGCAGCTACACTCCATGATGTATAGTACAGTCAAATTCCCAAAGCTATCCTGAGATGGATGGGAGGAGGAAAAATGCCTAAGAGGAGAACTCTTAGTGATTTGTTGCATGAGTATGAATCTCAGACTAAGAGGTTTAGAGATCATACTGATTTCCAGGAGTTTTGCAAGATCCATATGGAGAAGAGAAAGCAGCAGGATTCAGATAGATTTCTTCTATCTACTTTTTCCGGATCACCTACATGTTCAGTTGGAGCTTGGGTGAAGGAGCTAGACTCCTATTTGCAGTTGCACCACATTTCTGGAGAAGAAGCCATCAGAATTGCAGCGCTGCATTTCAAAGGTAAGCTCATGCATAGTGGATTTTTGAATCTTATTCTTTGAAAATTTCCAACACTTTCTCTTATGCAAGATTCATAAAAACATTGATGGAGAGGTTTGGTGAAAAACTTCCTGAGACACATGAGCAAGGAAAAATTGAGCAAACAAAAACCTTGCATGTTATGGAGGGAACTCCATTTCAGAAAACCATGGGAGGAGCTGATATCTTGCATTACACATTGCCGGAAGCAAGACCTCTAGTTCATATTCTTGGACAAGAAGGCATAGGGATCTCTTGTTCACAAGAGGATCCAACTGTTGAGATGTTTCCCACACACATTGAGAGAGATGAGGGAAACAACGCTGTCACATCTAGAGCACATCCAATGCCTCATGAAGAGGAGGGAGGAGCACATGTTCAAACAGGAGGGATTCTTGTGCTTTTGCAGGAATTTCCCCAGGATCTCATACATGGAGGTCCAAGCACAATCAGTGAGCAGCATGATTGTGCAGCATTGCAGCTGGAAGGAGGAGGAAGGGAGGAAGAGCAGCATCATTTGATGAGAAGTACACACCCTTCTCTATTTCAGAGAGCCAGTGCAAAGAAGAGGCAGACTGTATTGCGATGTGAGAGCAAGGGCAAGGTTGCCCAACCACATGAGCAGTCTACTCTTGACATTGATGTCTCACTACATGGAGGCATTCCACCTGGGAGGCCACCTGATCTTCAGTTGATGAGAGATATCTTGTCTTTAGGTTCACCACTCTTGGATTTTGGAGAGGTGAAGAGTTTGGAGGAGAACTTTGGCATGTGGGATGTGAAAGTATCAGGAAGCAGCATGAGTGGAGCTTCACATGCCAGATCACCAGCGTTGTAACTGAGGAGGATTGATCCTCATTGGAGATCTCAGCTTTTGGTAGAGTACTCCAAGGATCTTGGTGCATGCATGATTCTTGATGACCCGGATGGAGATGACAGATACATGGTGGATGATGTGGTCATCTATTCCTATGGCAGGATCTTCTTGACTAGAGCTTCTAGTCTCAAGGAAAAATTTCTACATGCAGCACATGAGGATTTCTCTTCCATGCATTTTGATGCATATATTTCCTTGGCAGAGGAGTTCACTTGGGAGGGCATCCAGCATGACATATATCAGCATATGGAGAGATGCATAGCCCGGATGGTGATAGAGAGGATATCACAGCCACCTTCCTACTCATTGGGAGTGAGGGAGAATTTCCAGTTGAGCCATTTCAGCTCAAGACCTCAAGTACATAATGGAGGAGGTATCATTTCATGTTTTGTATTGTACTTCTTCCCTTATTTGAGCAGTGTGATGTAACAAGAAGAAATATTTCTTCTTGCATATTGTATGATGATGTACTTGTAGCTACTTGTAGCATTGATCTTCGATATATTTTTGATGAGCTGTGGGGGAGGCCACATGTTTCTTGGTGTGCACCATTGACACCATATTGTAACTTCATGTTTTCATCTTATGATATGACTATGGCAGCAAACAAGTGGCTAGGAAAGCACTTGTTGTATTTTATTTTGATGCAGGCCGGGGATGCACTACGTTGGTTCCATAAGAGGGACCATGATTCGCTCTCCGGTTGTCAATTGGCAACTTTTTTTTATTGTATATTGCTTCCAGGTATTGCTGATTTGTTTTTTCTCAAGGGAAGCTTTGTATGGAGAGAGAAACTAATTGGATGGCATGGCAGCCATATGATAGAGCAGCAGAAGACTAGTTGGTATGGGGCATCATACAAGTTGACCATTATGATCTTACTTCATCGCTTTTATGAGGGAGAGATGAGGCAGCAGCAAAAAAAAATTTTGCTATGGTTGCACTTGGGAGAGTATGGGCAAAATTCTTCCCATACTTTTCATGAGATTTCTGAAAAGAAGGAAGGCACATTCATGGTGCAAGGAGGCTACCCTTCAGCATTGGAGGATCATGAGAGGCTTCCCTATAGGAATAATACCTTCTCACATAGCAGCATAATGGTGGATTCCTTTGGCATATGGAATGTCAAAGAGAGGAGTCATGGAGCCTTATTACAAAGGCCTACAGCGTTGTCACATAGGAGCATGTTCTCATGGATGAAACATTCCAAGGAGAGGAGGTATCCCTTCTTCTTGCAGATTTTTATGAGGATATTCTCACGGGAGGACTCATTAGAGGGTCTCACTCTCATCCAACTCACTATGTATGGTAGAGAATGCATTTCTGTACTTGTTGAGGGGTACAAAAATGTTCCAAATCTGAAACTCTGCAATGAAAAAGCTGTATAACGGCCCTGTTATGATTAATAAGCTTAAAATATATATAAGAAACTCATAGACATCATTTTTAGCTACATCATCAACTGGTACTTCATTTCATGATCCAGAAAGTGGGGAAAAAGGGTGTTTTATGCCCTAAAATGGTTTTTTTCATAAATGAGCGTGAAAATAAGCAAGGGAAATGGCTGGATATGATAGCTTAGGTCATGAGGGAACTATTCTCCGAATTTCAGCTCACACTAATGCTTATATCTATATTAAACATCTCCTCCTTTCTCGACTAGGCTAGAAAACGCTGACTTCCCATGACTTTACTAAACAGAAATTTCTGAATACAGTGAGAGCATAATTCCCATGAGGTTTTCTATAGAAAATGATAAAATAAGTCTAATATGAAGTCTATATTAATCAAATGGCATAGAAATTGAGGTTTAACATCATTTATACCAAGAAAAAGACACCCGGCAAAGGTTTCCAGCAAAATGCATGAATAACAAACAGTACTGCAGAAAATAACGCAGTTACTACATCTCTGTATTAAACATGACTGTAAATAACATATCAGAGCTGAAGAATACAGAAATATGGCCAAAGGCCTATCTAACAAACTCCCGGAGGGAAATAAGCACCCCCTCTTACAAGATGAGCACAAAATCAAAGGGTGCAACACTGCTGTTGTTGCCCCTGCATCAAGGACGCAGTTTTCTAAAGTAGACTGCCCTATGGCTAAATGTGAATAAATGGCCTCAAGAAAAATACTGAAATGAAGCTCAAATCACTCCCCTTTGATCCCTTAAGCAAGCTGATCTCAAGAGAGGATGGAATTCCTGCATAGGAATTCCTTGCACTAAGCAGTGCAGCAACTCCGGCTAAATAGCTGAAGTATGCAATTGGTCTCTAGACCAAAATATCTGAATACATGAATGGATTTCCTTTGATTCTATGCCTTCCTTTTATCTTTGGTGAGCCTCCTCACCCCGGACCCCACACAATGTTGAGGTGACTTCTTCATGAAGCTTCCTCTTTCAAAACTGCGCTGCCCTAGCTTGCTTCCCTCCTCTTGTGGCTGCGATGTTGACTTGGTAAACTAATCCACCTCAAATTCCTCTTTCACACTAAGGATCTTCAATCTAGTTTACATATGTGTGTCTTAGGCTGATCCTTTTTCACATTGAACTGGTTTACTTAGGTGATCTCTTCCTCCTCAAAAATGCATGTTGACTTAGTCAAACTTGACTATGTCCTTATCTATTTTGCCTCTGTTCACACTTGCAAGTGTAAATTTCAGCTCCTAAAGTGATCCCCTTCCTTATTAAGGTGGAAATTATTTATATTTTATTTTTCATGGGCTCCCTTACCCATTTATTCCTCTCATAGGTGAAAGTAGCAAAACCTAATGTTCCAAATTGCTATGTGCAAATTTGGGAACATTACAGTCCTCCCCTCCCAAATGTTGCTTGTCCTCAAGAAAATGCAAGGATAAGACTGAAGAGTATCCTCTCCTCCCATGTAGCAACCTCATATGATGCAATCATCCAAGGATCAAGGTGTTGGATCATCAATATATCTCCAAGTTGCTCCTCCCAAGTGTGCAAGTCATCTATTGGAGGACATCCCAAATAGCTAACATGATGTGATAATGAAACATCCATGGGGGCAACAATGGGCTGTTTGAGGAACCTCTTGAAGCATGAGGGCTGATATAGATTGCGATTCATCATACCCATTTGAATCTCTCCTCCCCAAGCTATCAACCAAGCAAAATGATCCACCCTCCAAAATGGTGACTCATGCAAGTCATCCTCCACCTGAAGCTCCGGCAAAGTAGGTGGGTTGAAATTTTGGTCATGGTGGTCATAGTAGCCTACTCCACGTTGTCTTCCTATCCACTTAATACAAGTGTAGAGGATTTGTTGATCTTGGGCTGCAATAGTGTTGCCCTCAAATGGCAAGAAGGAAGCTAGACCTCCAAAGGTCCCTCTCCCAGCGCTGTGAATCAAGCTGGCCCAAACCATCTCATACATGATGGACAAGAACTCACCTCCATATGGTATCCCATCCATATCATGGCCCTCCTCATAAAGAAACAAATATTTTGTTGTAGAGGCCATGTCCCTTCTCATGCTCCCCTTAGAGCATGCAATGCAGAAAGTGTGGGGATGCTTCTCCCCCAAGAACACATCCACTCCATGTGTCCCTCTTCCAACCATGCTCCTCATATAGGTAAGAATAAGATCAGTACATAGGATCATGATCAGCATCATAATTAGAGAAAGACTGAAGGTCTTATGTAGTTCTAGAGGGTACCAATAGTCTCCCAAGTGGTCACAGCGCAGTCTTCCCCACTGCAGCTTCAGGAAATGGTATGGCAAGTTTGTCTCTTGACAAATGGCTTGTTGTATAAGTCATCACACCCACTAGTAAATAGTAGATGGCTGGATATGTCAATTGAGCACACAAGAAGAAACCATATACTTGCCCCGAATCATACATTAGATGGTTGTCTCCATCATAATAGTTGGCTAAAAATAGACCATGGGGTCTAAAGAGAACCTTGCCCCTTTGTAGAGCAATGCACTGCAAGGACATGGTAAGAGTATAAAAATATAGTGATGAACAATCAATAAGTGCAACAAGAAAGTTCTTACCATGTGATGGAAGCAAGATGGTGAAAATATCCATAGATGAATCCTCCATAGTGGTATGGCATATCAATCTGAAGAGGAGTGAATCACATGCCCCATGAAAATCCTCCTTTTTATGCTTGGACATCCAAGTCAAGGAGAGCATACCACAGCAACCAATGAGTCCATCCACCACTCTATCAATCTCACCTCCTCTATTCCCACCAAGTGCATCAAATATGAAGTGATCCTGGGAACAATCCACCAATAAGCTCATGCTCCCAAGTGACAACGTTGTTGGCCTATGCAAATAGGCTCCTACCAACTCATAAATCCATCCTCTGACATGTTCAATGTCAAAGACTCTTCTCATAATGTTGCCATCTCCTCCCATTGCAACATCATGCAAAATGTGAGAGAAACTCTTCCCTTTCTCTCTCTCAATCCTCCAAAGCAACAAATGTCTTTACTGCCTCATCATACCTCCATCATATAACTGATGCAGTGAAAACAAAATGACCATATCATCATAATGCATCCACACTCCTTTCATTTCATGAGATGCTGAAATGCAACTCCTTGGAGACCTCCAAGAGAAGATCTCTCATCAATGATTATCTTGAACCCATAAGGATCCAAGTGACTCGAAGGCAAAGCCTCCTTGCTACAGCTTCTTGACAGCGATGTAACCCTCCTCCAAGGTGTTCTAGCTATCTCAATTTGCTTCTGCATGAATTTGCTTGGAGAAAATTTCACTCCAACCTCCAAGAATTCACACTCCAACCTCAAGGGTTGTGTGTAACTCATCAGTGATACATGAGGTTGAGGGTTCAAATCTCCCTTGAACCCTCCAAGCTTGCACAGCGAGGTGCAATCCTGCTGCTCTATCTCAGCAATACCATTCGATCCTGGGACATATGCAAACAAATCTCCAACCCTTTCCATAAAATTTTCTGAAATTTTAAGACATGGAAACTTATGCATACCTCTGTGAGCCTTGGGGACATCTTCTATGGCTGCAAGAGGTCCTCCCTTCAATGTGTTGGCTGATCCAACTGCTGGTGTAGAAGGCTGCTCTCTCAAGGCCATGCCAGCGTTGGTGCATGATTCTTCCCATGATGGTGTGGACCCTCTCTCCTCTGATCTCTCTTCATCAAAAGTTCTGATTAGCTCTTGACTGAACTCAGAAAAGGAAGTCACCCTGGTGTGGCTTAAGTGATTGCACCACCAAGTATTGGCTTCACCCTCCAGGTGCAGCGCTGCAATTTCTGCTGCCTCCCTCTCTTCCACTGGATGAAGTAGGAAGAATGCCTCAAGATTTCTTACGCAAGCTCTTGCTGTAGTTGACCCATCAAATTTAGACAATAGGAATCTATTGTCCTTGATTTATACTTTGCTGGAAGATATTCTTTCTTCTCTTAGTTGAACAAACTGAGGAAAATTTAGGATCTCTTTGGAAGCCCTAGGTTGGCACTTGTATTCTGCCAAATACCCACTCAAGATTTCATGCTCTAAGTGGTATCCTTGCTCTTCACTCCCTCTATGAGAATAGGAAGTGCATGCATCTTCTTCTGCTTCTTGAAACCTTCTAGAGGTCTCACCGCAACTTTCTCCTCCTTGAAACCCTCCTGGATTTTCAATGCATTTCTCTTCTTCTTTCTTCTTGGATCTAAAAATGGATGAGAGTAAGCTCATCCTCTCCATCATTTTTATCTCTGTTTATTCTCTTCACTTCTCCGATAGCTTGATCTCACAGGTTGTGCCAGAGATCATGCTCTAATACCACTGTAATGTTCCAAATATGAAACTCTGTAATGAATAAGCTGTATAACGGTCTTGTTATGATGAATAAGCTTAAAATATACATAAGAAACACATAGACATCATTTTTAGCTACAACAGCAACTGGTACTTCGTTTCATGATCCGGAAAGTGGGGAAAAAGGGTGTTTTATTCCCTAAAATGGTTTTTTTCATAAATGAGAATGAAAATAAGCAGGGGAAATGGCTAGATATGATAGCTTAGGTCATGAGGGACCTATTATCCAAATTTCAGCTCAAACTAATGCTTCTAGATATATTAAACAGCTCCTTTCCTGACTAGGCTAGAAACCACTGATTTCCCATGACTTTACTAAACAGAAATTTCTGAATACAGTGAGAGCGTAATTCCCATGAGGGATTCTACAGAAAATGATAAAAAAAGTCTGATATGAAGTCTATATTAATCAAATTGTAGAGAAATGGAGGTTTAACATCATTTATACCAAGAAAAAGACACCCGGTAAAGGTTTCCAGCAAAATGCATGAATAACAAACAGTACTGCAGAAAATAACGCAGTTACTCCATCTCTGTATTAAAAATGACTTTAAATAACATATCAGAGCTGAATAATACAGAAATATTTCCAAAGGCCTCTGTAACAAACTCCCGGAGGGAAATAAGCACCCCCTCTTACAAGATGAGCACAAAATCAAAGGGTGCAACACTGCTGCTGCTGCCCCTGCATCAAGGACGCAGTTTTCTGAGGTAGACTGCATTGTGGCTGAATGTGAATGAATGGCCTCAAGAAAAATACTAAAATGAAGCTCAAATCACTCCCCTTTGATCCCTTAAGCAAGCTGATCTCAAGAGAGGATGGAATTCTTGCACAGGAATTCCTTGCACTAAGCAGTGCAACAACTCCGGCTAAATAGTTGAATTATGCAATTGGTCTCTAGAAAAAAATATCTGAATACATGAATGAATTTCCTTTGATGTTATGCCTTCCTTTTATCTTTGGTGAGCCTCCTCACCCTGGACCCCACACAATGTTGAGGTGACTTCTTCATGAAGCTTCCTCTTTCAAAACTGCGCTGCCCTAGCTTGCTTCCCTCCTCTTGTGGCTACGTTCAGGTCCATTTTATGTCTTAGGCTGATCCTTTTAGGCATTGAAATGGTTTACTTAGGTGATCTCTTCCTCCTCAAGAATGCATGTTGACTTAGTCAAAATTGACTATGTCCTCATCTATTTTGCCTTTGTTCACACTTGCAAGTGTAAATTTCAGCTCCTGAAGTGATCCCCTTCCTTATTAAGGTGGAAATTATTCATATTTTATTGTTCATGGGCTCCCTTACCCATTTATTCCTCTCCTAGGTGAAAGTAGAAAAATATAATGTTCCAAATTTCTATGTGAAAATTTGGTTGATGGTTGTTGCTGCTCTTGGGCTGAAGTATTATGTTCATTGCTTCGATACCACTGTAATGTTCCTTTTTAGGAAAATCAACAATATGCTCAAGGAAAATGTTGTATAAGAAAAATTGTGCAACAAAAATGCAGATCAGGGCTTGGTTCCTCTTATTTATGTTGTATGGGACTTATATATGGAATTTCATCCAAAAAAAATCAGTTTAGATACATTAAACAGATCTCCAAAAAACTAGACTAGCTAAAAAGCACCCAAAGAGGAAGGTTGCAGCCAAATGAAAACACTACTTCAGGACTTGCGCAGTTTTATCATATATTCAGTGGAGATCAGCAAGGAGGTTCATATTTCAGTAATATAGCAACAAATCAGCATTATCATGAAGCTATCTCACTATACAATAGAATGCATGAGATAATACAACAAGAATCTTTAGAAAAGAGAGTTATAACACATGTACATTTGCAGAAATGGTTCAACAGCGTTATTTTTAAGGAGCTTCAGCAGCTGGTAGTTACAACTCATATATAGGGCAGATCTGTGGACAAAACATTAGATCTATTTCCGATCTAGAAACTAGATAGTTTTCCCTTCAAGATCCCTTTGGAATTTTGGTAAAAGCATGCATAAACAAGAGTAGATCTGAGAAACAAGTTGTAGATCTGTAAACTGCTGCAGTAAATTTCTGAATACAACATTTCATTACAATGGATCAAATCTAAACAGAACATGGATCAGCAAGCTAATCCATGGATCACCAAGTGGAAGGCAAAGCCTAGCACTAGAGATCTCTGATCTAAACTATAAGCAAAACACCATGAAGAACCTTATACAGAAATAACGCAGTCTACTCATAAAAACAACGTTGTATCTCAAATTTCATAGATAACCACTGTAAAATTGCAGATCTGAAGTACAAAGAGAAGAGACACTCTTTCAGGAGGATAAAGAACACACTCCATGAGAAGAGGCTCCCAAAAATACACTAGATCTCTGCAGATCTAGACTCCCACTTGTTGCAGCTTGCAGAAGCAGCAAAACCCTCAATGGATCAACGTTGCTAATGAAAATAGAGCTTGGCCTCAAGCCTGATAGTGGTTCAATTCAGAAAACACTCCTCCAAGAATCCTCAAAGGAAGAGGTGAAATCCCTGCATAGGAATTCCAAATACAATCCTCCACTAAACAGTAGAGAATGGTATTTGTCTAAGCAGACAAATACTTAGAAATATGATCAATCAACAACCTTCTCTTGCTGCCCTCCCTCTCCTTTTATAAGATGGGAAAGATTTTGCAAACCCTAAGCCACCTTGATGTGTTAGCCCTTTTCACATGAGAGGCTTCCTTCTTGAACTGTGTTGTCCCTTTTGGAGATGCAGTGAACCTAGACAGCGCTATTGATTTGGTCAAGGTTAACCCAGTCTTAGTTCAGACCTCTTTCACACCTACAAGTGATTATTTACATGGCCCTGATTTGTCTTTGTTCACATGGCAATTGATTTATTCATACTTTTCAGGAGTTTTACATGTCCTCCTTTATTCATTTATTCATGCAACATAAATTAAAACAAAATTGAATTTTCCTCTTAGCTAAGGCTAAGTGGGAACATTACAGGCCTCCCCTCCAAAATGTTGCTTGTCCTAAGCAACTGATGGGGTAAGAGTTGTATTTCTCCTCCTTATCCATTTATGGAACCATCAAGGATCAAGTTTTCATCATGGGGCAAGTGCTCATTAAGCCAATACATCAAAAATTGCTCCTCCAATGCCAAAAAAATAGCGGCATAGTCCATCCCTTCAGGAGTGTAAAACTCAACAGAAATAAACATGGGTGGAGCAATGCCATATCTAAAACATATATCATGAAGTACAAGTTGAAGTTCCATCCCATGTGGTACATATACACTGCCCATTCTTTGACCATACAAACCCATGAACAATACCAATATATCATCTATGTATGGAAGCAAAATCACATATATGCAAACTGAAATTTGCACTTGAGGAGGTGGGTCACAATCCCACATAAGATGCCAGCGCAATGCACTCCTTGTCTTTAGTAGATCTGAGTGTGGTAAGTGGTACTCCCACCACACTTTTGTTGCATGAGTCACTTTGGCATGGTTGAAAGTGATACATAAGTTAGGTGCTTTTGGGAAGCACCCATCATGAAAAAGAATCTCCCTTTTCACCTCAAGGGAGTGATCAGATTCATAATTTTTATTGGCCTTACCAATGCCATGAGATCTACATGTCATATCACTTCCTATAGGAGCCATGGCCTGCATACACATGGTAAGAGAATATGTCAAATCAGAAAAATAAACATGCTCCATGAGATCAGATTATTTACCATACAAGTCTCCCACACATGTGGAGTTGGGCATGGATATTTCTCCTCTTTCAAGAGGAGGAAGAGAAGGTTGAAATGACTCCTGCATAGAGTCCTTTGGCTGTCCCCACTCCTCATAACTCTTGCACTGTTGAAAGTGCTGATGTAGTTCCTCCCAATCATAGTGTTGATGTAGTTCCTCCTTCATACCCTCCCAATCAAAACTTCCCATGATTAGGGTGTAGATATTTGTTGACTGCATATAGATAGAAAGGAACTCTTTATGTGCCCTTTGTAGTATCTCTTGCTTAAGCTTGGAGGATTTAGACAAGAATACTCTACCAAGATGATAGATGACCCCTTCATAGACCAAGTAGCCTCCCTCTTGCTTCATGCCATCTAGTATCATCCTGGTGTGAAGATATTTGGAATACTCCACAAGGAGTTGAGATCTCCAATATGGATCCACACAACTCAACAATGACAATGCTGCTAATACATCTATGGGAGTGCTTGCCTTGTTGTTGATTGCTTCTTTGACATTACACATGCCAAAATTGTTTTTTGGAAGGCTGATCCTCCCCTTTCCTTCCTCCCACACTGCTGTAGCTTGCTCTTTCATTGCTCCAATCCTTGCTTGACTTACATTTGGAGCAACACTTTGTGAGGCTTTCCCCACAGGATCAGAATCTAATGATATTCCAAGTGGCTTGCCATGAGGTAGGAATGTTCCTTGCAGCATTCTCATAAACATGAGAGAAGGAACTGTGAGATCCTTGCTTCCACTACGCAAATCCATCTTTGTTGTTTGTGTGGAAACATTAGGTGCAGGATAAGTGCGCATGCCCTAAATTATTTGCGGTTTCCCACTCTTCAAGTCCACCCACTCCATCTACAAGGCTTTCCAATCAGTGGTAACCTTCCCCAAGGTAATCAACCACTGGACACCCAAGATGATATTGGTGTCTGGCATGTCAACTACAAAGAAGTGATCCACCAAAGTGTAGGATCCCATAGTGACATAAAGTGATGGAACATATTGCATGCATTGCATGGTTCTATCTCCTGGGACCAAAACAAAAAACCCATCAAAAGTGTCAGTGGGGATTCCTCTCCTCTACACGAGGTGAGCATCAATAAAGTTGTGGGTTGCCTCACTTTCAATCAGAATAGACACTCTCTGGTTCATGACTGAGCCTTGTACTCTTATGGTCAAGTACTTAGGCACTCCTCTCAAAGAGGCAAGAGTCCCACTTGTTGGAGCAAAGGCTCCTTCTTCATATACGAATGGTGATTGATCTTCCTCCTCATCATCACCAACGCTATGACCCCTCCTAGGTCCATCATTCCCATCTTCCTCCTCAAAATCTGAGAATACTTCTATATAGTGTGCCCTTCCAACAGCACATCTATGTCCCGGTACCCATGGCTCTTGGAAAGTGAAACACAATCTCTTTTTCCTCAACTCCCTCCGGAGATCAATGTCAAGAGGTTTCTTCAGTGAGCTTTCCTTGGGAGGAGAAACTTTCCCTTCTTTCCCCTTAGAAGAGTGAGGGGATTTGCTTTGGAAAGTTTCCTTTGCTCTTGGCAAGGCATCTTGGGGATCTCTAGCTCTCTCAATGGCATCATGCAAAGGGATGGGCTTGGTAGACTTAACCAACCCATGCAAAGGTTCTTCCAGGCCGTCAATGAACATGTAGATTTATATTGCTAAAGTATTTGGTTGATGGTTGTTGCTGCTCTTGGTTGATTTATGGTTTTCCACTACATCGTAGATAGATGGTTGAATTTTATAGAAGGGTTTTTTCAGTCCATCATTTCTCTAATCAATAAATTATTACCTTTTTTATCCTCAAAGTTTCCCCTCATGCCACAGATTGGTGAGAAACCTATTGTGAATAGAGGGATGAGGAAGAACCCTCAATTTTCTCATCCGCGACCACTTGGAATTCATTCTGAGATGAAATAAAAAAACAATATTACCCCATGGGGAGATATGAGGACAAGTGGATCCAATGGACCACGCTGCGGCAACAAACAGGGTAAGATGTGCATGCGTTGACGAATTTGTTCCATACCCTGCGTACAAAGTTGGGTATTAAAGATTCAGAGAAACACTTGGTGCTCAAGTACTATAGTTATTTACACATACATTCAGGAGGAAATGGAGTTCCTTGACATTTCCTCGCTTGGCACGACATATCAATATGCCACCAAGATTGAGTATAAATTTAAGTAGAAGAAGCGAGACTTTAGATCCGCGAATCTGAAGACAGGGAAAGGCGCCCCCAAACCACAGAACAAGGGGAAAATCCAAATCATGGTGACTCAGGACAAACCTTCGAAGCAGAAATCGAAGAACAACACCACAAATCCAAAGAAGGACGCGGGGAAGTGGTGTGAATTTCATAAAATATCCACTCACAACACAAGCGAGTGTCAGGCCAAACGGTCGTTGGTGGCCGAGCTGAAGGCATTTGAATCAGATGCATGATCTGATTCTGAGTCAAAACCAGACAAGGGGAATGACAAAGAGAAGAAAATCATTGATGTGAAACCGAGTGCCACCATTTTCACCACCAAGTTCCATAAGGAGGAACCTGAAGATCCAGAGGAGGGGGAGTGCCTCTTCCATTCCTAGATGTGGGTGAAGGGTTCTCCACTACAATTCATTTTCTATAACAAAAGCCAAAAGAACCTCATTTCAGCAAAGGTTGTGAAGCGACTTGGCCTACCGACGACAGCACACCCGCAGCCGTATACCATCAGGTGGCTTCACAAAGGAAGAGATCTTTGCATCGGCCAGCAGTGTCACCTTCCCTACAACATCAAGCACTTCACGGATGAGGTACTGTGTGATATATCTCCTGTTGAAATTTTTGATGTATTATTAGGCCAACCATACTTGTGGAAGCGAAATGTTGTTTATGATTCTAGGCCTTTTTCTATTATTATTACTTTGGGAAATAAGTTATATAGGATACCAGAAGTAGTACTGCCTTCTGTCATCCCCTTGATTACTGCTAAGAAATGCAGTAAGATTATTTCCCAAATGAAAAAAAAAATGTTCATTATGATTCGCCCTCGCGGAAAGAAGAAAATTATGGCCACAACCTCTAAACAGGGCGCCCCGACATGGCAACAACAGATAGACAAAGTTGTGGAGGAATACCAGGACATTTTATCCTCACCCGTAGGGGTTCCTCTACAATATCAGGGAAAACACTCCATTGATATGACCCCAGGCATGTTGATGCCTGATGGGCTACTCTATCGACGCTCTATCTGGAGAATGATGAAATCAAGAGGCAGGTCCAAGATTTGTTGCAGAAAGGGCACATTAGGCCAAGCTTCTCACCCTGTGGGAGCTCGATCGTTTTGGTACAGAAAAAGAATGACACCTGGAGACTCTATATTGACTATCGGGTGCTAAACAAGATCACAGTCTAGAATAGGTATCCAATCCCATAGATCGATGACCTCCTGGAACATCTTAGGGGCGCCAAATATTTCAACAAGTTCTTCTTAAATTCTAGGTATCACTAGGTACAAATTGAACCCTCCGATGTGTGGAATATTGCCTTCAAAGCCAAGGAGGGCCTCTTCGAATGACTAGTCATGCCTTTCGAGTTGAAAAATTCTCCCGCAACCTTCATGCGGTTGATGGATGACATACTGCGGCCATTCACCAACTCATTTGTGGTGGTGTAATTTGATGACATCCTGATCTTCAGCCAAACTTGGGAACTGCACCTTTGCCACATCCGAAAGGTCCTCTAGACGCTGCAACGACATAAGTTGTGTGCTAATTTGTAGAAGCAAAATTTTGGCATGACCCAGGTTCAGTATCTGGGATATATTATTGATGAGCAGGGGGTGCATGTGGATCCAGCCAAGATCCAATTAATTAGGGATTGGACAGCCCCAACCACTCTTGGTGAGCCCTGGTATTGCACCAAGAGTGATGCAACTCCCAGGGGCTTCCCTACTTTACTTTATCAATCGGGGGTTCGTACAAACTTGGAGGTGATAGTGCTATATACACAGCAGATGCATTTTTCTCATGTCATCCACTTCTGCGTTACGAAAGGGTGATATTTCTTAAACTATCATAAGAACTGGAAAGTAAATTGCTGGAAGGAAATGACAGAAAGGAAACTAACTTAAATTGCAGAAAGTAAATGACGGAAATGAAACTAATTTAATTTTCAGAAAGGAAATGACAGAAATGAAACTAATTTAATATGCAGAAAGGAAATGAAGGAAATGAAACTAATTTAATTTGCAGAAAGGAAATGGAAAAAGGGGAACTAATTTAAATTTCACTTAACTTGTCCAATCGGCTAAACACACCCTACTCTAGCTATCATGCTCCTATCTATGCAGTTATTCATGACCTAATTCTAATTTGAAGGGGTGTTTCTTGTAGTTTGGAGAAGAAAGGGGTAAAGGTACTAATGGATGGCTTAACCACATGAAACAAGGCTTAGGGAGTAACAAATGGGTTTAAAACTTTATTAAAACTTTTAATATCACAAAAATACTTTGGAGAGGGAGGCTTTTAAAAGCATGATGGAAAAGTTGTAAGAGGGGGGTGGCAATGCGATATGCAATATGCAATATCACAATATTGCTATATCACAATGTTGGTGGAGAAGTGGAAGTGCAGTCGGGAGCGGGAGCGAAATGAGATATGCGATGGAGATAGAAACTATGAAATGTGATTTGCGATCAGGATGATGTGGCAAAGTGCTACAGTAATGTTGCAATCGGCGATTGGGAGCGGTAAGTGTTAACGAAGCGGGAGCGAAATGCGATATGCGACGGGGATAGAAATTGTGAGATGTGATTTGCTATATGGATGACGTGACATAGTGCTATAGTAATGTCACAAATGGTGGTTGGGAGCGGTAAGTGTTAATGAAGTGGGAGCTAAATGCGATATGCAATGGGGATAGAACTATGAAATGCGATTTGGGATAGGGATGACATGGCATAGTGCTACATTAATATTTCAATCGGGGTTCGAAGGTGGAAAGTATTAACGGAAACCAATAGAAAATTCGATTTGCGATTTGCGGCAAGTCTTTAAATGAAAAAGAAAAAAGGTCGGTTTCCAAAGGTTTTCAAATATTCTTGTGATAATCAGCAAAGGCAAGGCGGAAGGGTTATATGAACTATAAAATATGTGATATGCAATATCGCAATATCGCAGGGTTGGTGGAGAAGCGGTAGTGTAGTCGAGAGGAAAGTGCGAAGTACAAAATGTGATACGGTAGCGGGAGTGTCAAGGAGCAAGGGCGGAGGTCCAACTTTGATGGTTTTTCAAGCGTTTCCGTTAAAAAGAGTGTGGTGGACGTGACTAATGAAAGCAAAGGAATAAGGAAAGCTGAATATTTTAAGTGTTTTTAGGGATAAAAGGTGGGTGTAGCAGTTAGAATAAGCGGAAAAAGGAGGGGATGGAAGGCGTACAATCAATGCTCAGGTTGTGAAGAAAAAGATGGAAAATGAAGCAGGAAGGCACCACGAAGCTCCTCTGGGGCTTTAACATTAATTCCTGCAATCAACCCTGCTAAATTATGCACAAATAAACTGACAAATGCGTGAAAATATAGTACAAAAGGAAGGCTGAAAATGGTAATGCAACTCTACTATAATCTCATAAACGGTGAACAGAAATCAATTTTTGGTTTGTGGGAAGGTTCACCCTCCTCAAGATCTATTGATATAGATGAGAAGGGAGCTCTTGATCCACATCTTTTAGAGTTTTCTCCTCTATCCTATTACTCATAAGCAAATGAAATCTACAGCAACACACTGAAAGAAAAAAAACTAAGCAGCGATGAAACTATCAGAAGCAAAACTAATTGAATGGAAGAAAGCAAAGAACAAGTACAACAAAGAGGCAAAGGCACATGGATTGGGCCCTAACCCACACGCCTAGCTCTCTAAAACTTAAATCAGTAAAATGAAATCATTCTGCCCATTTCATGAAAGAATAGTCTCGTACATTTCCCAAAGTTTAATCACTGAGTACAAAAAGCTCAATATCTTGCAGCAAAGTTCCCAATAGAATCGAATGGCATGGGATGGAATGGAACGCAAATGGAATGGAATGGACTAGCATCGAATGGACCAAAATCGACCCTAATTAGCTCTTGATCAGCTTTATTTATCCTCAAGGGAAGCTACCAACAACTCCCTAGAAAATAGTGATTGAGTCCATTTTGACTCCAAGTAAACCATAGATTGAGTGCACTTCGTCGTCAGTTTGCTTGGTTGCCTTTGATAGTTAAGGAGGGTGGACAACCCCCTTGAATCTCTCAAATATTTCTCAATAATTTCTTGATATTTTTTCATTCATTCTTCAATATTGATCTTTCAGTGGCAAGGAGAAAGTCCCTAAATTATATCCTTCTCCAAATCCGCATAATCTGCCCAATATTCTCACAATATTCTAAAAAAATAACCAATATTAGGCACAAATATGCAATTACCTTTAAACCTTCCTAAGAACATATTCAATCATAAGAAAAACATTATTAAGTGCAGAAGGAGAGATTTAATATATCTTTTCATGTGCATAAGGAAGGTAGATGGGCCTAAGAAAGGTTAGGTGGGCCTTAATTTATGTCTAATTTAGAGGCCCGTCATCACCCCCCTACTGAAATTGTTGCTCATCCTCTTAGAAACCTATTCATCCTCCCTGCCTTATGGTGCTTCCTACATGCTGGCTTATTTCATTTGTTGTTTATTAGCCCATGCGCTGCTCCTCATGCTAATCTTCTTGCATTTATTCTTGTGGGTGCTGCATGGAGGTCCTCAGATGCCTTAAGAAAATTTGGAATTTGTATGCCAAGAGGTGGTGGGTGCACATTTTATTTAATTTTTTTCTATTTGGTTCTCTTTTTTCTTCTCTGCTTTCCTTTTTTTTCTTCTCTTTTTTTTTATTGCATGAAAAATAAACTCAGATTTCTTTTTCTGTTAACTGATTTCACCCTTGGTTACCCCTTGGCACTTCTTGTCTTCCATTACAATGAATTGCTTACTACCCACTTTGTCAAGTCCTTTTTACTTTTGTCTTATTCCTCTTATTGGTGGAAAAAGTGAGGCTAGTTTCTAGATAAGGTTGAGGTTGCTTTGCTACTGATTTTGGCTATATAAAAAAAACTTTCCTTCTCACACTTTTTAATTTTTTATTAAGCTAAAATAGATTCGAAGAAAGGGTTAGATGATTGCATACATGAGCCTTCCAATTTTGACTACCTTTGACTAAAGTGTTGACCAAATTTTCTTTTTGTGCCAACTTGTTGTTTTCTGCTTGCAAAGGTTGGAGAGCACTTGTATTCATTAGAGAGAGATACATGGAGAAATGCATTTTTCTTTTTCTTTTTCTTTTTTCCTTTTTTATGGCCTACTAGCTGCCTTGATGAGGTTTTCACCTAGGATATTTTTTTTTTCTTTTTTTTTTTCAACCCAATGACTGCCTCAAGGAGGTTTTCAATCAATGAGCCAATCTAAAATGCCTCAAAAGAGGTTTTCACTTGAGATTTTATTCTTTCCATTTTTTTATTTTTTTTTTCTCTTTTTTCACTTTCCTACTCTTCTTGAAAAACAAAACCTTTTTCAAGTATAGGAATACTTCCAATGGAGCCATGTACACATCAAGATGACAGATAAAATCATGTGCACACTTGATATACATGATTTTACATGTACCTGAATATGAGAGATGAATTGCTTTGACTGGGACTGTATCAAGCACTGTTGGAGAAGAGCGTGTTACTGCAACTTAATGATTGTTTGGAACCATATGTCAATTTAGTTGTGATGCCTCTGGTCCACTTGTTGAGTTGGATTACCTTGGATGTCCTCTTCTGTTATGACATTCAAATCTTCCTCTTTTTGTTGATTTTTCTCTTGAACACATGGAGGAAATGTTGGTAAACATGAGGAAACTTTCTCAAAATATGATTCTGATATCGGCTCTTCGTCAAGTGCAGCCCTTGATCTTTTGATCTCCTCATTTGGATCTTTTTTTTCTTGATGTTGTCCTTCAATGACATTAATAAAATCTCTTCTTTGCAATACCTTTCTTGAACTAAGATGAATACCATCTAGATCAAGAGGATATGTTCGGAAGTGTTGTACCTCAACATTTTAAGTGAGCTGAGATACTTCATTATATGGGTTTGGAAATGGTGGTACAGGTAGTTGAGTGGGGGAAGATATATGAGATGGATGTGGTTAAGGTTGTGGTGGAGGTGGATGGTAGGGATAGCATGGAGTTGGGTATGGAGGATATGCAGGGAAATATTGAGGATATTATGGATTTTCCCAATAAGGTCCTTGCCAACCATGTTTCTAAGATTGGTTTTGGGGTTGAGATGGCCATGGTTGCCAAGGAGGGAGTGTGTCCCAATTAGTTTGAGATGGATGTGAATAAGCTTGAAATTATGAAGTGGGTCCTTGCATCATATCAAGTTGACTAGGTTGTGAGTGTCTCCTTGGAGCTACATAACATAGCTTCTTTGGTGATTGCCTTGCTCCATTGTCTTCCTGGTAAACTTCTTTAAACCTGGGGAATGATGGACAACATTTAGTAGCATATGATTCTGCATGGATAACAAAAATATCAGCATCTTCTTTTTGCTCATTCTTCTTTCTTAACATTTCTACTTGTTCACTTAGATTGCTAAGAATTTTTGTTTTAAAGTTGTCAAGCAAATTTCCAAGTTCATCTTGCCTTACCATTGTTGAGGCGGATTTACTTACTATTTCCCTTCCTCTTGACATGCACTTGCATGTTTCACAAATTTCTTCAAATGACAATTGGTATACATCTCCTCTACTCATGAGATTAAGGAGATCAATCCACTCATCCCTAATTGTTCTAAGTAAGAGGGTTTTTAGTGTGTAAAATCCTAAACGATGCAATTTTTCCCTCTTAACATTAAACATGAACCTATCTATGAGACCCTCAAGGCTCTCATCCTCTTTTTGATTCATTCTAAAAATTTCTTCTTTAAGATCATGGTTTTTATATTTTCCTAGAAATATCTTTTTCATATCATTCCATGATCTTATTGAATTAGTACCTAGACTCATGAACCATTTAAGAGCTTTATCCTTCAATGTTGCAGGAAACAATCTCATTTTTTGAGTGTGTGATAAGTAGCCATAAGATCTACAAAGTATCTTAAATTCAAAGAGAAATGTTTCTGGATCCTTTGCCCTCATACCATGGAAGTTGGGAAGGAAATATGGAGGGATGTCCTTCATATGTACACTGATGTCCATATCTTGAATGAGAAACCCAATAAGATCTCCTTCATTGTCATCATATCCATCAATCTCTTCTACCTTCAAAAGTGTGTGATGATGTGGTTCTTATTGTACCACATGGTCAAGTGGGGGGGTTGGTATTGGAGAAGTATTTTTAAAAAAAATCTAAGTATTCCTACTCCTATGAGGCACACAAATCCAATTTTTTGTATTTTTCAATATTTCAGAAACAACATGAAAAAGGAAAGCAGAAAAGAATGCTAAAACATAATCAAAGCATCTACTAGACACCTCCCCGGAAACAACGCCAAAAAGTGGTGAGCCTTGGTTTTGCACCAAGAGTGCTGCAACTCACAGGGGCTGCCCTACTTTACTTTATCAACCTGGGGTTCGTACAAACTTGGAGGTGACAGTGCTATATACACGACAGATTCATTTTTCTCATGTCATCCTATTCTTCTTTACGAAAGGGTGTTATTTCTTAAACTATGATAAGAAATGGAAAGTAAATTGCTGGAAGGAAATGACAGAAAGAAAACTAACTTAAATTGCAGAAAGGAAATGACGAAAATGAAACTAATTTAATTTGCAGAAAGGAAATGACGGAAATGAAACTAATTTAATTTTCAGAAAGGAAATGACAGAAATGAAACTGATTTAATTTGCAGAAAGGAAATGGTAGAAGGGAAACTAATTTAAATTTCACTTAACTTGTCCAATCGGCTAAACACACCCTGCTCTATCTATCATGCTCCAATCTATGCAGTTATTCATGACCTAATTCTAATTTGAAGAGGTGTTGATCGCAGTTTGGAGAAGAAAGGGGTATAGGTGCTAATGGAGGGTTTAACCACATGAAACAGGGCTTAGGGGAGTGAAAAAGGGTTTTAAAACTTTATTAAAACTTTTAATATCGCAAAAATGACTTGGAGAGGGAGGCTTTTAAAAGTGCGATGGTGGACTTGTAAGAGGAGGGTGGCAATGCGATATGCATATGTGATATAGCAATATCGTAATATCGCAATGTTGGTGGAGAAGTGGAAGTGCAGTCAAGAGCGAGAGCGAAATGCGATATACGATGGGGATA
Organism: Pinus albicaulis; assembly: GCA_034641835.2. NCBI lineage: Eukaryota > Viridiplantae > Streptophyta > Pinopsida > Pinales > Pinaceae > Pinus > Pinus albicaulis. Next base: position 370,080,027 of record CM076575.1, read on the forward strand.
GAAACTGCAAAATGTCATTTGCGATAGGGATGATGTGGCGGAGTGCTAAAGTAATGTCGCAATCGACAGTTAGGAGTGGTAAGTGTTAACCAAGCGGGAGTGAAATTCGATATGCGATGGGGATAGAAACTGTGAAATGTGATTTGTGATAGGGATGACGTGGCGGAGTGCTATAGTAATGTCACAATAGGCGGTTGGGAGTGGTAAGTGTTAAGGAAGCGAGAGATAAATGCGATATGTGATGGGGATAGAAAATAATAAATGCAATTTGTTATAGGGATGACGTGGCATAGTGCTACAATAATATCGCAACCGAGGTTCTAAGGTGGAAATTATTAACGGAAACCAATAGAAAATGTGATCTATGATTTGCGGAAAGTATTTAAAGGAAAAAGGGAAAAGGTTGGTTTCCAAATTTTTTCGAATATTATTGTGATAATTGACAGAGGCAAGGTGGAAGTGTTATATGAACTATGCGGTATGTGATATGCAATATCGCAATATCGCAGGGTTGGCGGAGAAGTGGTAGTGCAATCGGAAAGAAAGTGTGAAGTGTGAAATGCAATATGGTAGCAGGAGTTTCGAGGAGCAAGGGCGGAGTTCCAACTTTGATGGTTTTTCAAGCATTTTGTGTCAAAAATGTTGCAATGGTCGTGACTAACGAAAGCAAAGGAATAAAGCGGGTTGAATATTTTAAGTGTTTTTAGGGATAAAAGGTGGGTGTAGCAATTAGAATAAGCGGAAAAATGAGGGGATGGAGGGCGTAACAACAATGCTCAGGTTGTGAAGACAGAGATGGAAAATGAAGCAGGAAGGAACCACAGAGTTTCTTTGGGGCTTTAACACTAATTCCTGTAATCAACCCTATTAACTTATGCATAAAGAAATAGACAAATTCATGAAAATATAGTACAAAATGAAGGTTGAAAATGGCAATGAAACTCTACTCTAATCTCAGAGGCAGTGAACATAAATCAATTTTTGGGTCTATGAGAAGGTTCACCCTCCTCGAGCTCTATTGACAGAGATGAGAAGAGAGGTCTTGATCCATAGCCTTTAGATTTTTCTCCTCTATCCTATTACTCATAAGCAAATGAAACCTACAGCAACACACTGAAAGAAAAAAAACTAAGCAACAATGAAACTATCAGAAGCATAAATAATTGAATGGAAGAAAGCAAAGTACGAGTATAGCAGAGGCTGAGGCACATGGGTTGGGCCCTAACCCACACGCCTAGAACTCTGAAACTTAAATCATTAAAATTAAATCAATTTTCCCATTTCATGAAATAATAGTCTCGTACATTTCTCAAAGTTTAATCACTGAGTACAAAAATCTCAATAGCTTGCAGCAAAGTTCCCATTAGAATCGAATGGCATGGGATGGAATGGAATGGACTGGCATCGAATGGACTAAAGAGCAGCTACCAACAGCTCCCTAGAAAATAATGATTGAGTCCACTTTGACTCCAAGTAAACCATAGATTGAGTGCACTTCGTCTTCAATTTTCTTGGCTTCCTTTAATAGTTAAGGAGGGTGGACAACCCCCTTGAATATATCCAAGATTTCTCAATAATTTCATGATATTGTGTTCATTTATTCCTCAATCTTGATCTTCCAGTGACAAGGAGCATGTCCCTAAATTATCTCCTTCTCCAAATCTTCATAATCTTCCCAATATTATCACAATATTCTACAAAAATAACCAATATTAGGCACAAATATGAAATTACCTTTAAATCTTCCTAAGAACATATTAAAGCATAAGAAAACATTATTAAGTTCAGAAGGAGACATTTAATATATCATTTCATGTGCATAAGGAAGGTAGATGGGCCTTAATTTATGTCTAATTTAGAGGCTCTTCAACTCTAACAGAGCTCCAAAACTTTCCGGGTCTTGCCAATTTCTACCGCAGGTTCGTGTTGGTATTCTCTCATATCACTTGGCCCTTGAGTCAAGTCACCAAGGGAGGAGCGAAATCAAAATTATTTTGGTCTAAATCTCAACAGAAGGCATTCATAGAGCTTAAACATCTCTTGTCCTCTCCACTAGTGCTCACATTACCAGACTTACAACAAACATTTGAGATCGAGACATATGCCTTTAACTATGCTATTGGAGCAGTTCTTACTCAACAGGGGCATCCAGTGGCATATCACAGTGAGACACTTTACGGCACAGTCCGAAAGTATCCCACTTATGAAAATGACATGTATTCCATTGTGCAGGATTTCCGACAATGGAAGCATGACATTTTGGGGAAGGAAATGATCATCCACACAAAACACTAACCCTGCAGTTCATACAGACACAAGGGAAGTTGCAGAATGATCGTCATCAAAAGTGGCCCACATACCTGCAACAGTTTCATTTGAACATCAAGTGCAAGAAGGGAAACACCGATAATGTTGCAGACTGCCTCAACCGACCATTTATCGTGGAGTTAATTGTCATGCTTAACTCTTGTGGGCATGATAATTTCAATTGGTCGCTTCTCTATAGAAGCGATCCAGAATTCAGCCACATATACACTCTTGGAGGGTAAGCAAGTTCCAAATTTTCACCTCCAAGATGCACTGCTATGTCACCTGGGACACCCTTCTGTTCCTTCAAGAGAGTGTGCCAAGATGGTTTGGGAAGCGCACTACAGTCGATTCATTGGGAATTTCGTGGTCGAGAAAACAATAACAGTACTGTAGAAGTATTTCGATTGGTTGAACCTTCTATAGGATGTTGGGAAGTACATCAGATTATGCATTGCTTGCGCCATTTCCAAACCAATCATTAAAGAGAAAGGCCTATATACTCTGTTGCCTACCCCTAGTCGACCTTGGGAATCCATATCCATGGATTACATGTCAGGCATTCCTTCTACTAAGCATGGCAATGACTATGTTTTTGTGATCTTCGATAGATTCTCGAAGATGGCCATTATGGCGGCATGCAAGAAGAATATCACAATAGAAGCCACTGCTAAACTCTTCTTTGAACAAGTGTGGGTACACTTTGGGATCCCACAGTCTATCATCTCAGATCAGAAAAATAGGTTCCTTATTACATTTTGGTCTAGCCTGTGGTCGATGTTGGACACTGAGCTCACCAAGTCCACAACTTTCCATCCCCAAACAGAGGTCATCAACAATATGATCGTACACATTATGTGAATTTGCAACTCAAATCATCCACACACATGAGATGAGATCCTCCCCTATGTACAACATAGTTATAATTGGGCTCTCCATGGCTCAACCGACCACAACCCCTTTCATGTGGGCTTGGGATTCCAGCCACTATGTCCCATTGACGTAGCCATGTCATTTGCATCTACTCAGGAATATTCGGCTCATGTCCATTCTAAACTTGATAAGGCAAACAACTTCATCGAGCTCATTCAGAACATCCACCAACATGTTCATGAAATATTGGATAGAGCCAATGCTAAGTACAAGCAGTGACATGATCAACATCAGGTGCCACACAACTTCCAGGTGGGCGACAAAGTGTGGCTACATTTGCAGAAGGAGTGCCTCACTGGACCCCACAGCAAGATTCATTTGCTTCGATTTAAGCCATATACCATCACCAAGGTTGTAGGGGATAATACCTTCGAGCTCAGTATTCCACCATTCCTTGGTTTGCACCCATTTTTCAATATGGACCGCCTACGACCCTACATTCCACCTCTACTAGACACATCCGACATGGAAGAACAACTCATACCAACAAATTTAAACCAAAACTGCATGGAACAAGCCACAACTGATCGAATCATGGACACACAGATCATGAACACCCACCAGTAGAGGATCTCGCTATACCGAGTTGTCAAAGCAGGCCAACTCCTTCACTAGGGAAAGTGGTTCACTAAGGGCCAGGTTCAACATAAATTTCCCCACCTCATGGAGGCTCTGCATGCAATAGGGCCCATTGCTTCCTAAGGGAGGAGGAATGATCCAGGTGGATATTGGTGGCCACCTTCCTATTCCACCTAGTCATTTTCATGAATTTTATAATTTACTATTTTTAGCAGTTTTTTGGGTCTTGAACTTCTGGAACCGTTTTGAGGCCCCAAACGATGTTTTTTGGGCATGATTCTACTATAAATTTCATGGAAATCACAACAATAGTTGTAGTCCTCAGAGAGATATTTCTAACGAGGTACCATACACGTTAAACAAAGATAATATGACCAAGTTACGACCCCAGGAAGTTGGCTGCCCAACTAACCCCAACAGGGCCCATAAACTCTTGGTGTTACATCTCCTCGGGTTATGGTTTTGGTTGGTTTTTCTCTTATTTTTCAATAATAAAAAGGCCCTTGAGCCTAATTATAGCATAGTTAGAGGCATGTAGTCGCCACATCTCTTCTCAGGGATAAGTTACCATCACCTGCGCTAGTTTATTTTCCATTCTGTATGTAAGAATTTTCTAGTATTTTATATTAATGAAATGAAGTGTTATTCCTACTGCATATCTGCGTTTATGTTTATTTTTGTATTTTATTGTGTTCCTACATAAGTCTGGATCACATGCCCATTCAAACATATAACTGATTGCATGTATCTTGTGCTCTTAGTAACATGCCCATTCAAACATATAACTGATTGCATGTATTAAACACACTAACATACCAAATATACACACTAACATTAAAAATATCACACACTAACACACAAAAAAGTACAAGTTTCTTTTCAAAAATCCCCCATAAGGAATGCATGTTGTGACTTTGTCCTATCAACCTGCTCGAACTTCCCCTCATGACATCTCCAACTCCCCCCCATGACATCTCCATGTTTATTTGTCAAGGACCGTTGCCACAAGTTGTCCTAGACATCTCCATTTTTAGCTAGTCCATGATGCTTTCTACATGACAATCATGAATTTTGTCACTTAATTGTGCATTCAGCCACACTCTTGGCCATATTAGATATGACAATCATGTGAGCAACTCAACACAACTGTCAAGAAACAAGATTCATTCAGCAAGAGAAAAATAGCAACATTTGTCGTGGGAATGATTCTCAATCATGATTCTCCACAAGTTGTCTTCTAATTCCACAACCAATATCATATCCACCAAAATCCAAATGTGCCACCGACACTATAACTACAACCGATGTGTCTAGTGAACTCAACTTTGGTTCCATAGTCTGCATCAGTGTTTGATGCGGCACTATCCCCATTACCGACACTGTCATTTTAACCAATGCCCCTGCCATAACTGTGGCCCTGGATTTCATTGGTGCTGCAACAATAAATGTCATTGAAAACCACAGTGGATTGTGCTAAAATTGGTTGTGTTCCATTAACCCCTCTCTTTTTATTTTGTTTCAGCTCTTTGTTGAAAATGTAACTAGTATCGATCTTCATAATTGTTGTCTAACTCATTCTTGTGTATTTGTAAAAATACGAAAAGATAATTATTATAAAAAAACAAAGAATAATTATTTTTTATAATCATGGGTTTCATGCTCAAAATATTATATTTATAGGTCTAAGCACCCAGTGTGTGCTTTTAGGGTTGTGTCATGAGTCATTTTCCTTTTCATCTTGTATTAGACCCTTATTGGGCTCTTTGTATCAAAGAAGGAATTTATTTTTGTGTCAAAATTTCAATTGGAGCCTCCTCCATCAAGTTGGCATCATCTTTTGTCAAGTCATCCTCAAAGAACAAATTCAACCACCATTGAAGACTATATATAACCAAAATCTTCGACCTATTGTTGTGTGAACTCAAGCAAGTTTGATATGAACTAATATCTAAAGTATAGAGGAAATGAGGAAACAAAATCTAAAGTTGGAATCCATATCTCTCAAACATGCAAGTATTTTCTAGGGTTATTGCAGTTGTAATAAGGGTTGATTTCAAGAGGTTTGATAAAAAAAATCACAAGTGAAGAAAGGGAGTGTGAAAATACATAGAAGGAAGGTCTATACCATTGAAAATAGAAGAGAAACCCTAGCAAGGAAAGAAGGAACAATTGTCAAGCAAGAAAAAACCAAAAATATCTTTGTTTATGTTCATTATAATTGAAAGAAATTACAACGATTGTACTCCTACAGTTATTGGAAGACATCATGGAAGCATTGTTCTATGTATGTGATATCTTGACAAGGAAAAAAACATATCTGTGAATTGCTTTGCAAAATCTAAATTCATCAATATTCAATGTGAAGGAAAGAGAATGAAGAGTAGGTCATTGCAAATGTGCAAGATTGGTATACTTCCAAATAGTGGCTCCCATCAGAAGGTATAACATATATAGTAAAAGATACTTTGGGAATACAAAGTATTTATGTTGTACCAAAATTACAGGCTTGCTCGAGCATCATTTAAATAAATGAAATAATAATGGTGTTGATTGCATCCCCACTGGATACATAATCGCATTACAAAAGTATATAATAGTTGGAAAACCTTTAACAATGAGGAAAAAATTTGATGATTTTGATGTATAGCGGGAAATAGAGAATTCATTTTAAATCCATATAAGAAATTTGTTGGGATGCATCCAGGAAAAAAATATTTTCTTGTCGGGGATGATTTTGCACATGCATAGTACTACGTTAGTCACTCTATTATCAACCTACCCTGCATTTTGAAAAATTTCTTATAGGCGTGGTATCACCATTTTTGGGATGTCATATATGTTTGACCATGATGGTCTTGTTCATCATCGCGTTCCTGTTGGGCCTATTGTCGATGTTTGATATCTTCTTAAGGTAGAAGTTGCACATCAGGTTTCTTCCTAGATTCCTTATCATAGCTCTATAGATCGCTTCATCTATCTGTGACTTCCACATAGATTTATTTCCAATAACTAATGAATCTCATATAGATTTTTTTAAATGTCAATTCCGCTTCATCACACAGACAATTTTAATGGTGTACCATATGGTCATTTCCTTGGAAAAAAAGTGATTTTGCTTCTTCCCTTATAATTGTTTGTAAGATTTTATTTTATATATGTTTGGATTTATTCATGTGTGATCTTAGGTGAAGATATCTTGATAGTTTATTAAATTGAGTTTCACGGGAACTAGAAGAGGTTGGAGGTCGTGAGGAGCTAGAGAAAGTGTATATATAATAGTAAAATAAAGGGCCTCCAAAAGCTTCTCTAACTTTCCTGCTTGTGTTATTTGGCACAAATTTTCCCACTTTATATGTTCATTCATATGAAACTCCATTTTCCTTGAGAGATAAATTTTTACACACCATGAGAGTAATATTTGGCATGCAAATTAGTATTTGAGATGAAAGTCTTAAAAAATAAGGGACTTTATGTTGTCAATGGGGATCCTTGACATAAGGGTTTTAGAGCAATTCTAATGATCTAGCTCATGCAAATAAGAAAAATCCCATGCATGTATACTATATTAAATGTATTTTTAGCAGATCACATCATGGTTAACTCCCTGTTTGCAAGGTTTGTAAACTTTGGTTGAACAGGCAATAGCCAGTTCTGAAAGAATTCCACTTTATTACTAATGAGGCTTTTGTTGTAAAACACCTTTCCAAAATGAAATCACACATCAGAAGAAAATGTTACAGTATGTTTGGAAAGGAATTTTTACTATTTTTGTAGCAGAAAATAAGGGTAGCAGATCGAACCATTCATTATGCTAGGTTTGTTGAAACTAGCAATAACTTTAGAAATCATATCTATCATGAAATTGATTCATTGAAATTGAAGATGATAGTCGAGTATTGGATTGACAATCAACTCTTTCTTTGGCATCTCTTAAATTCAAGTTTCAAACTCTAGTATTTGTTGCAAGGTAGTTTATATGTTTGATTCTAGTGACATTACAATTCAAGTTCCAACATAGGAAAAAGATGGTTAGATTTATCTCAACCTTTACCAGGATGCTTTGTAAATATGTTGCAACCTACCATATGATAATGCACATCAAAGGTGCTAATGTTTCCATTTTCGAATAAATAAAAGTGGCATCTTGTCTGCACAGTATATCTTAGAGTAAATCCATTCTTCATACTAAGCCTCTTGAAATTATATATGTGCACTCTCTCTTTTCAAAGTGGTGAGAAGGAAATGACTTCTTCAGTTTGTGATAGCTCCCTAGTCATTTAAACAATTGCATGCATAGTGAAACATATCAAATCGGTTTCAACTAAGCATATACCCCATCAAAATATCAATTGAAATCAATTATAGTGACCGTACTCCTACATTTATTGGAATACATCATGGAAGCATTGTTTTCTAGATGTGACATCCTGATAAGGAAAAAAATATACTTATAAATCATTTTGCAAAAATCTAAATTCATCAATGTTCAGTGTGAAAGAAAGGCAATGAAGAGGTGGCCATTGTAAATGTGCAAGATTGGCATACTTTCAAATAATGGCTCCCATCAGAAGGTATAACATATATAGTAAAAAATACTTTGGGAATAAATATTGTTTATGTTGTACCAAACTTCCAGGCTTGTTGGGGCATCATTTAAAGTAATTAATTAACAATGGTTTTGATTGCATCCTCACTAGATACATAATTGCATTACATAAGTATATAATAGTTGGAAAAAATTTCACAACAATGCTTACATTTTATGTTAAATTGGGGAAAAACTCTGATTATGTTGATATATAGCAAGAAAATATTGAGATTCAACAAGATGGTGATCCTAGTGAAAATTAAGCACCTACACTAGGTGGGGCCCGTAGGCTATTTTTAGGTGTATGTCTATTTTTAGAATATTGAGAAAATTCTATTTATAGTGGGAGTCTATTTTTAGAATGGTGAGAAAATTCTATTTCTAGATGAGTTTCTATTTTTAGATGCATGGGCGAAGTCTATTTATAGATTGCATGTCTGAAAATAGAATGCATGTCGGTCATTATTATCTCTTAATAATAATTGGACAATAAATATTAATCTATTCTCTTGAAGCACTTGATTTCAGTTAACTGAAGTGGCAAACCAATTAGCTGAAGGAATTTCGAGTTCTAAGGTTGGTTGGTGGGACATGCAAGTGGACTTAGTTGTAACTGAGTGATTCGAAGTTGTAACAGAGTTGGATGTGTAGTTATGTGAGTTGTAAAGTAGTTTAACTCAATTAAGTGAGTTAAAATTAGTTGTGCTAGTTATAACTAATTGTAACTAAATATACACTAGTGAGAGATCAATGAATTAAATATTAAATTAATTCACATGGAGTGATCTCACATGCAATGGAGACCCAATTGAGAGATAGGTGAAAGGTACAGTTTGACTATCTGTTGTGACATTAGTGGGTGCACTCATGCAACCACACACACTTTGGATATGCCAATGAGGATTTCACAGTCAAGGCAAGGTAGTATCTCATTCATTCAGGATTGTGATCAGCAGGGATTGCGCAATGGAGGCAGGTTGTCATGAGGCAGTAAATTGGCGCATGTATTTGCAAAATTTTGTATAACAATGTGAGATGATTGTATATTGTACTGAGAGCTCTTGGATTAGATTTTTGGATGAGATTGTTTCATGATCCATGACATATACATAATAAATGATAGTGGGAATTTTATATTTATGCTTTCCTTGTAAAAACATCTGTGTTATGTGTGATTGATCTTTCTTCAAGTGTTTGCAATTGGCGATTAAATTTCCGCAAAGATTTTAGTAGAAGGATTTTGTATTTAACAGTGGCATATAATTGTTAGATCAGGAGAATACAGACAATACACAATTTTATTAAAATTTCTACATGGTATCAGAGAAAAGAAGATTGCAATATTGAATCAGTATCTAAGTTTGTTGGTGGAAGCAATTTGAATTTGCTGCAAGAATTTCTTGGTGCGACAGTTGAGTAAACATCGAAATGGCATTCAATGGTTTGCGGCTAAAGTATGCACTCAAGGGCAGCTCTAACTACATTTCATGGAAGGACAAGATGGAGGCGGTGCTTGAAGATAATGGCTTGAAGGAATTCATCGACAGTGATGTTCCTAAGCCAAGCCCACTTCGACGGATGTTGCATTACTTGACGCATGGCAAAAGAAAGTAGCGAAGATGAGAAGGATTCTGTTGGAAGGTGATGCAGGAGCATCAAGGCCAATTTTAATTATTTAATTATGTAATAAGGGGGGTGTGACATTTTAATTATTTTATTAATTAAATTGTTATTTTTAAATAAATTAGGAGAGAAATTATAAATGTGAGGATTTTTGTATATATTCTTTTAATAATTAAAAGGATATGAGTGAAATAGGATTAGGTAGAAAATTTAGGGAGTGGGAATTCTATGTACGGGTCTTTGTTGAGTCCACACCTAAAATGAATCTAAATTAGATTTAGTTGAGGATTGGGTGGAGAAATTTGTGGGGTGAAATAAATACATTATTTATGTATAAATAGGAGTGTTTTTGTGAGGAAGAACAAGAATTGAGCGTGTGAGGAGTATAGGAAGAGTGAGGAGTGGTTTGAAGGACCAGGAGCCAAGAGGCCACCCAATGTAATATTTGGCCAGAGAATTTTTATATTTTTATATCTGTAGTTGATTGAATGGCTCTTTCTCCTTCATGTAAATTTTGAGTTGAATGTTTTTCATGATTTTATTTGAAGGAAATTTGAGCATTTTCATAATTGGGTGAAGCAGTGAGTTTTATATGCTAGGATCTGCTTTCTAGCAGGTTCCTGGCATCATTTTGGTATCAGAGCGGGAAAGATACATGTTTTGGATATATGCATATAATGTGTGTGAACGTGTGAGTGCAGGATATTGACAGAAGATTGAAGGCACATTCTGTGTTGGATCAAAGAGTATGATTATGGCATAGTGGAGCCATAGGGAAATGTAATTCGTTGGTTTGTCGTAGATGGAATAAATGTCGTGTTACCATGGACGTTGATCGAACGAAGTTGCATAGGTTAGAATGCGAATTTGAAATATTTTCAGAACCGTGATAGTAAGTGAGTCAAAGGGCCAGGGTATTGCATTGTTGTCACAAAACCGTGACTGTAAGGAGTGAAGACCAAAACATTTGCGTCGAGTTTGGGCCGGATTCCAATGTGGAAGCGTTGCTATCTCTGCAGCGTTGAACGTCAAACCCCTTAGCAGCCGTGCGTGGAGTCTAGATGTGGTTTTGGCATGTATATAATTACATTGGTATCGTATACAGCGTTTACCTCTAGTGTGGATTAACGTCGGGACAGTGGTTGTGCGTGGAGGTTACACAAGGTATGATTGATATCTATATGCGTTGTATTGCATATGGTGTGAGAAATTGTTGATATCACATATGCCGTGGGGTTGTAATATATTACACATTGAGAGAACTGTAACATTACTTACGGTGGGTTTGAATTGCATTGAGATGTGATGTGAATTATGTTAACGTTGAGACCTATACTACGTTAATGCTATGTACATGTGGTCAAATCGAATGAATTATATGGATTCAAACTATGAATGATGAATTTTCCATATAGTTTTAATTTAAATTCATGTCATTCAATAATTTGAATGGACTTCATTTTCTAATGATATAGTTCAAGTGGGATCTTAAAATACCATTTGGAAAGAAATAAATGGGATGTGGTTTCGAGACTTTTACAAAAAGGAAAAGTTTGTTGAATTGAAAGTGTAAGTGTAGGATTATTTAATTTTCCTACATCATAATGTGTGGGTTTTGACATTTACGTGAATAGCATTTTTGTGGATTTGGGTGAACGGAAATAGTTCTTTTTGAAGATTCAGTTTTTTTTTAGAATTGTAGAGAATGTATGTTTGATGGAGATCGGACTTTGAGTCTGAAAGATTATTGCACATGGAGATACAGTGCATATAAGAGATGGAACAATATCACACAGAGATATTGAAGGTGAGATGATATGTTTTATTTAACTCTGGTTTGAAGATGATATTTGTAGAATACAGGGTGAATATCTCAGCAAACAAAGATCACAGTTTTAACAGTACTGTTGAAAGAGACTAGAAATAGTTTCTGAATGAAAGCAAAGTGGGAGTAGAACCTTGAAGAATTCTAACAAAAATCGGATAAGACGGACAGTTGTGTGCAGGTGAGTTGAAGCCCAGAGAGAGCAGAGAGATGCTCAAAGAGGTTCCAGAGAATAGAGAATCGGTGCTTTCCAAAGGCCAAGTCTAGAGAGAGGATTGGTGAGGTAAGTGGTAGCAGGGAGGACTATTGTTGCAGAGACTTTATTACAGCTCATGATGAATGAGTGAGGAACTTGTGACGATAGAGATAAAGATGACTACTGAAGGTCATTGCAAAGTTTTTGAGAGAGACCACAGCAGAGGAAATCCGAAGGAAGGTGCCAAATCAAGTGGCATGAGAATGAGTCAAGAGCAGATTGACAGAGAGAGAGCTGAGATAAATTTCCATCTTGAGTTGTTGATGGGAATGTTACAGAGAGGTAAAGTGGACCAGAGATTTGGATGGAGTATGAAGAGGAAAGTCACATGGCATAGATTTCAAGTGATGTCGGAGCATAGAATGAATGCTCAATTGAAGGAAGAGTTACTGAGTTTAAATGAAGATTTGATATGTGAGCCAAAATGTGGTTCATTGTTTCCTGAAAGTGATAATTGTGATAGAAGAGGAATCTACAGAGGAAGTGAATCAAGTGGAGGATTCAGAACAGAAAGGAGAGATGTTGACTGAAGCATCAAGTGAGACGACAATGTCTGATGTTCTTAAAACTAATGATTTGCGTGTGATTGCAGGTACATCACGGGGTGTTGAAAAAAATTTGAAGTTTGTTAAAGAGGAAGAATGGAATCTGAATTTTTTTCAAAATGATCTGATGATTGGTCAACAGCAAATGAAGGTATGGAAATTTGTGTAAAATTTCCAAGTTCTACTCCAGTTGAGATTGTTAAGTTATATAGAAAGTTAGATCTTCAGAGAAGAGAGTTGGAAAAGCAGAGGATCTATACTCAGGGTGAGTTTCTGAAAGAGAAAGACAAAGAAATTGTTCTGAATAATAATCAGGAAACAAGGAGTAAGGAGGTAGGAAGGATTCAACAATTCGAAGAAGTTCATTATTATGAACCAGAACAGGGAGACATTCTTGAAACAGATGTTGTGGAGGAGGGACTAACTTATAGTCTCATAGAGAATTTAAATTAGCATATTGATGTGTTGATGGACGAGGAAATTTCAGAGCAACATACTGAAATGTTGCCAGAAGAGAAAGAGGCATTGAGGCCTTATGTTTTTTATTTTAACAATTGTTTTGTGAGTACAGGTTTTATTGTCGATGCTGGAGGAAATATATTGGACAGAGAAATTGAACTGATAAGGTGGATAATGATGAAAGTATCCTGGAAGAAGCCAGCAGCAGTAAAACAAAGAAGAAGTAGCAAGAGGAAGACATCAGAAGATTGTGAAAGCATAGCCAGTGGGGCGATGCATCATAAAGTGTGGAGACCTGGAGAAGAAAAACAGACAGAAGCAGCGACAAATGGAAAGTTGCAGCACAAGGTATGGGATCCAGGCAGACGAAGATTCGAACACATGATCAGGCGATCATGATTAATTTTCAACCTTGGGAGTCTGATGCAAGAGCATCAAGGCCAATTTTCATTATTTAATTATGTAATAAGGGGGGTGTGACATTTTAATTATTTTATTAATTAAATTGTTATTTTTAAATAAATTAGGAGAGAAATTATAAATGTGAGGATTTTTGTATATATTCTTTTAATAATTAAAAGGATATGAGTGAAATACGATTAGGTAGAAAATTTAGGGAGTAGGAATTCTATGTATGGGACTTTGTTGAGTCCACACCTAAAATGAATCTAAATTAGATTTAGTTGAGGATTGGGTGGAGAAATTTGTGGGGTGAAATAAATACATTATTTATGTATAAATAGGAGTGTTTTTGTGAGGAATAACAAGAATTGAGTGTGTGAGGAGTACAGGAAGAGTGAGGAGTGGTTTGAAGGACCAAGAGCCAAGAGGCCACCCAATGTAATATTTGGCCAGAGAATTTTTATATTTTTATATCAGTAGTTGATTGAATGGCTCTTTCTCCTTCATGTAAATTTTGAGTTGAATGTTTTTCATGATTTTATTTGAAGAAAATTTGAGCATTTTCATAATTGGGTGAAGCAATGAGTTTTATATGCTAGGATCTTCTTTCTAGCAGGTTCCTGGCATTAGAAGGTGTACGAGACAATATTGTCTCAAGCCTTCATGGTAAAGCCACTCCATATGCTATGTGGAAGGCTTTGATGGATCTTTTCCAAAGCAGCAGCGACCATAGGAAGTTGGCGCTAAAGGATAAACTCAGAAAGATCAAGATGGAGAAGGGCGACAATATTCCTAAGTATCTCACAAAGTTTGTTAGATGTCGGGATGACCTTGGGAGTGTGGGAATCATGGTTGCTGATGATGATTTGGTGAGCTTGGCTCTCTTGGGACTTCCTAAGAGTTGGCATAGTTATCAAGACTCTATCAACAGACGGGAAAAATTGCCCGATTGGTAACGACTGTGGTGAGATCTAGTGTAGGAGGAGTTCAGGCGGAACACTAGAGATGCCTCTTCATCAAAGCATGATGATGAAGAGGATTTTGCTTTGGCTGCCAAGGCAAGGAAAGGGAAGGGGAATAAATTCCACTCAAAATCCGAGGCTAAAGGCAAGAATATGGATTTTTCCAAGGTGAAGTGTTTTCACTATCATGAACATGGGCATCTCACCACTAATTGCCCACAGAAAAAGAAGAACAAGAAGGTTGTTGGAGTTGTAGTTGGTCAGGCCCTTGCCTCGTAATTTGAACTTGATTTCTCTTTGATCGCATGCTTGGTATCAAGCGCAATGGGATCGGTGTGGTATCTTGATAGTGGTGCTTCCTTCCACATGACGTGAGATAAGGAGCTTTTCAGTGACTTGGAGGAGAAAGATATCCAGATGCATATAGAGATGGGTGAAGATGGACAATATAGTGCGACCGGAATTAGTACCATTACCTTTGAGAGGGAGTCAGGTAAACCATTTCAATTAAAAGATGTTATGCATGTTCCAGGTCTGAATAAAAACTTGGTCTCAGTCGCGATGTTGGAGGACAAAGGCTATGACGTTATTTTCAGCGATGGAAAATATTTCCTGCGACATAAAACAACGGGTCAAGCCAAGAGGATAGGGATTCGAGTCAATAATCTCTACAAACTGGAGGTAGAAGGTTGCACTGCCATGATGGGAAATGCGGAAAAAGTGGTGAGATAATATGAGGGCGAATTATGGCACAGGCGATTGGGCCATCTTCATCATGGAGCATTGAAATTCATGCAACAAATATCTACTAGACTTATAAGGGGAACACTTTCTCAATTAGATAAGTGCAAGGGTTTCACCATGGGGAAGTATGTAAAGTACACCTTTCATGAAAAGGAGAATAGTCCTTTGGTGATCCTGGAGAGATTTCACACAGACGTGTGTGGATCATTCTCATTTGCTTCAACAAAAAAACACAGGTATTATGTTATTTTTGTTCATGACTTTTCTCATAAATGTTGGATCTTCTTCATACAAAAGAAGGATCAAACATTCTCAAAGTTATGTGAGTTTAAGGCATTGGTTGAGAAAGAGTCGGGGAAGCAAGTGAAGGATCTGTGGAGCGATAGTGGTGGAGAATACATATCGAACAAATTCAAAGACTTCTATAGCAAAGAAGAAATTCAAAGAGAACTCATAGCGCCTCATAACCCACAGCAAAATGGGGTCGCAGAGAGGAAGAACAGAACGATCGTGGGTGTTGCACAAGCGATGCTGCATGATCAAGGCATACCAATGCATTTGTGAGAAGATGCATGCAACATTGCGGTTTATGTGAAAAATCGTTGTCCTCATAGAGTACTTGGAATGAGTACACCTGAAGAAGCTTTTACTGGTAAGAAACCAGATGTTTCTCACTTTAATATTTTTTGCTCATTTGTTTATGTGCATATGACCAAGAACGCCAGGAAGAAGCTGGATCCGACTGCTGAAGTTGGGATATTTGTGGGGTACACAGAAACACCCCATGATTATCGTGTGTATTTTCCAAACATTCGAATGAATGTGGTGCGACGGGATACAAAATTCAATGAGGAGAAAGCCATGAAGTTGTCGCTTGAGAGGGAGCTAGACTTGCATGCGAAGGAGGAGTTGTTGGTTCCCAAATATGAGTCTCTAGATGTGGATCAGCCACAGGAGGAGTTTCATGGAGTGGAGGAGTCCACTCACGCAAAGCCAAACGTCAGAACTGGCAGAAGGCGTACCACAGAAGCTGAGAGGTTGAAGCTTGATGCATCACAGAATGTAGGAGTCCCTACTTCACAACGCAGACAGAGACAGTCTCCTCACCGATTCACTGGATACATGGCTCTCATGATAAAATGTATTGTGACTGAGCCATCTTCCTTTCAGGAATCAGTGCAGAAACCCACATGGGTAGATGCAATGGTGGAGGAGTATGACTCCATTGTCAGAAATAGTGCTTGGGAAATTGTTCCAAGGCCAGTTGATAAATCAGTGGTAGGTTCAAGATGGATCTACAAGGTAAAGCAAGTTGATGATGGGAGTGTCGAGAAATACAAGGCCAGATTTGTGGCCCGGGGCTCTCACAGATCGACAGGATTGATTATGAAGAAACCTTTTCACCTGTCGCACGGTATTCTTCCATAAGGACCATCCTTTCTCTCCCAACGCAGATGGGTTGGCACATTCATCAGATGGATGTGAAGACTGTGTTCCTTAATGGAATCATTGAGGAAGAAGTGTACATTGAGTAGCCTGAAGGATTTTAGATCTTCAATAGCGAGTCGCATGTGTGCAGACTCAAAAGAGCATTGTATGAGCTGAAGAAAGCACCTCGTGCTTGGTACACTTAGATCGATAGTTATTTCACCAGACTTGGCTTCACCAAGAGTGAGGCGGATGCAAACCTATACCAAATTGTGGTGGAGGGTAAGCTTTTAATCATTTTTATTTATGTTGATGATTTAATACTGACTAGTGATGAGCAGCTGATACACTCATGCAAGGAGGACCTTGCAAAGGAGTTTGAGATGAAGGATATGGGCCTCCTTCATTATTTCCTTGGATTGGAAATATGGCAGCAAGATGGTGAATTTTTTTTGTCTCAAGGCAAGTATGCAAGGGAGATACTGGGTAAGTTTCACATGGAGGGCTACAAACCCACGGATATTCCTCTTCCAGGAAACTGGGGGAAAGAATACGCTACATATGGAGAGGTAGTGGATGCTACTTTATATCGACAATTAGTGGGTTCACTAATGTATTTAGTAAATACAAGACCGAACATATGCTATGCGGTGAACCAGCTTAGTCAAGCAATGGTTAAGCCTACCAAGATCTTTTGGAAGGCGGGCAAGCATGTCCTGAGATATTTCAAGGGCATATATGAGTATGGCTTATGGTACAGACAGACGGATGAGGTTAACTTGCATGGCTTCACGGATGCAGATTGGGCGGGCAGCCCAACGGACAGAAAGAGTGCATCAGGAGGGGTCTTCGGTATCGGATCTATAGTTGTTTCTTGGTACAGGAGGAAACATATATCCATGGCACTCAATTCAGAAGAAGTGGAATACATGGTAGCAAGTCAAGCTGCATGTGAGGCTATCTGGATGAGAAAGATCCTGGTTGGTTTGTTTGGTTCTCATCTAGAACCTATAGTGATTCATTGTGATAATCACAGTTACATTAAACTCTCTATTAATCCGGTATCATCATATCAAATATTGTGTGCAACGGAAGATCATGTTGCTTCAGTACATTCCTACAAAATATTAGGATGCAGATATTCTGACGAAGGCGCTCACTAGGAGAAAATTCGAATACCATAGAGACAGGATCGGGGTGAAGGATAATCCCTTTCTTGTTGAGAGAGAGTGTTGAGATTCAACAAGATAATGATCCTAGTGAAAATGAAGCACCTACACTAGTTGGGGCCCACAGGCTATTTTTAGGTGTATGTCTATTTTTATAATGTTAAGAAAATTCTATTTATAGCAAGAGTCTATTTTTAGAATGTTGAGCAAATTCTATTTATAGCAGGAGTCTATTTTTAGAATGGTGAGAAAATTATATTTCTAGATGAGTTTCTATTTTTAGATGCATGGGCGAAGTCTATTTATATATTGCATGTCTAAAAATAGAATGCATGTCGGTTATTATTATCTCTTAATAATAATTGGACAATAAATATTAATCTATTCTCTTGAAGCACTTGATTTCAGTTAATTGAAGTGGCAAACCAATTAGCTTGAGGAATTTCGAGTTCTGAGGTTGGTTGGTGGGACATGCAAGTGGACTTAGTTGTAACTGAGTGAGTTGAAGTTGTAGCGGAGTTATAAAGTAGTTTAACTCAATTAAGTGAGTTAAAATCAATTGCGCTAGTTGTAACTAGTTGTAACTAAAGATACACTAGTGAGAGATTAGTGAATTAAATATTAGATTTATTCACATGGAGTGATCTCACATGCAACTGAATATTTACTACTGTTAACTACATGCATGTCAATTCCAGTGGAGACCCAGTTGAGAGATAGGTGAAAGGGACAGTTTGACTATCTGTTGTGACATTAGTGGGTGCACTCATGCAACCACACACACATTGGAGATGCCAATGAGGATTGTGCAGTCAAGGCAAGGCTAGTATCTCGTTCATTCAGGATTGTGATCAATAAGAATTGCACAGTGGAGGCAGGCTGTCAGGAAGCAGTAAATTAGCGCATGTATTTGCTAATTTTTGTATGACACTGTGAGACGATTGTATATTGTACTGAGAGCTCTTGGATTAGAGTTTTGTATGAGATTGTTTCATGATCCATGATATATACCTAATATATGATAGTGGGGTTTTTAGCTTTATGCTTTCTCGGTAAAAACATCTGTGTTATGTGTGATTGATCTTTCTTCATGTGTTTGCAATTGGCGATTAAATTTCCGCAAATATTTTAGTAGAAGGATTATGTATTTAATAGTGGCATATAATTCTTAGATCAGGAGAATCTAGGCAATACATAATTGTATTAAAATTTCTACAGAAATAGAGTTTTCATTTTAAATATGTGTAAGAACTTTGTCGGGCTGCATCCAGGAAAAATTTCTTTCCTTTTCAAGGATGATTTTGCACACGTTGAAAGTCGTTACTACACAAAGGTATTGTATAGCCTTGAGATAGTATGAAACACTGCTACTTATTCTACATAATTGTTTCAAAACTTTTCTTGCAAAGCAAGGGAAGTACATAGGTGTGGTGTACTGAAGGTCGACATAATGTTGATAAATATGTTAAAGCATACTTCAACAAAAGACATGAGATAAAATATTTCCATGTCGACAGAAAATATGAGAGGTGAATGACTTATGAATTATTTATATGCAAAAATTTTGTTAATACAAAATAGGGTTTGGGAGTGCAAGCTCTCAACATGATGTGAAAGCATCCTTTGTTACTTTGGCATCACTTAAAGAGCATATGTCTTTTATGGGTTCCTTTGCTTGTGTTTGTCTTTGTGATTCCTTTTTTATTGTAAGTTTGGTGCATTTTTGTTGAGGTTTTTATAATGAGTTGACTTTTGGTTTGTGATAAAGGTCTGCGGTTTTGATTTAGACTTAATAATGTTTATGAGTTTTTATGGAAAATCCATATGTATTTATTACTCCATTATTAATAGGAAATAGGTCTCATGATAACTTATGTTCAAATGAAATTGTACTAGTTGGCCTCATAGCTCAAGTGTTGATATGGAAGGCCTTGACTTTATTTATTTTTTTCTTTGTCTGAATGGAGCTTTGTTTGTTTGTGTAAATTGTAATTTACATTATTTTTTTGTGATTTAAGTATATCTTGTTGATTTGTGTCACTCTGGATGAGTTTTACTAAACTTGCATAATGGCAGAATGTTGATTTATTTGGATATTTAGCCCACTCTTTCCAAAAGCTTAAATCATGGTGAATTGCCTCATGTCTTAACATCATATGAAATGTGGAAGAGCACTAAAATTGTTAATTATTTGGAGAGCATTGGTGTTAGCTATCAATCCATATCCTTGTTTCCAAGAGTTATCACTATATGAACAATATATTTAAATACCCAAGTGTAAAAAAATTGGAGACATTACATTTCAATCTGTATTCTAACATTTAAAACACAAAGAATTATGAAAGTTATGAAATTTATTTTTGTACTAGTTTACCTTAAGTGAGGATGGAATGGAAAACTAGGCCGGAAAAATGGAGGGAAGCAGAGCCAAGTTTGGAGCGACGGTCAGCGTTAGGGTTCTTGCCTCTGGTTTGGGCGTTTCTGAGGCGGCGGCGGCCTATGGCAGGACCTCGCACAACACCGGCGGGCTTGTCTACTTTTGGCCCTGGTCGGCTCGATCCTTACCGCCTGCACACGCTGGCCACGGTATCTTTGGTGCGGTGGAGATCTTCTTAATTCGCTGGAAGAGTGAACTGAGTTCCAAATCTGCACTATTACGAGACAGACAGGCATTCCCAAAGCACCACGGATCTGTTGTGTTATTGAAAGGAAACCATGGGGGGCGGCCACTTCTGGGACCAGTGGATGACTTGCGGCCCATTTTCCCATCGGGCCACCTATTCCTTGATGCTTTGTGCAGGATTCCACAACTGCTCGCGCTGGCCGACTCTCCATACATGCTCGCGGGACCAAAGAACAATAGGAGCTGCGGTTTTACCTCTGAAATCGCACAACGAAGCCATGTTTTTTCCTCTGCTACAGCTTCTCGGGTAAGAACTGTGTCATTTCAAATCTTTATTAGGCTTCCCACAGGAAAGAGTATAATCATATGGATTCAGGGGAATGACGCCATTGCATATTTGAAGCACAAAATCCAAACTGCGACTAGTTACCCAGCCTATTATCAATCCTTGATATGTGGGGGGAAAGCATTAGCAGACTCTTGCCTTCTATATGACTACGCCATAGATTCTGGTTCTACTGTCTGCCTAAATTTTCGATTGAGGGGAGGAAAGTTGGGACAGAACAGAGCTTCTGGAAACACCATGGGTGCTAGTGCGTCCAACACTACCCACTCCAAAGGACCCTCATACAGAAACGTCTTGCAAGGGGAAAAAAACAGAGATGCTACAGCGACTGTGGCCCAGGTTGAAAACTCCCCTAAGCCATATATTGTGGAACAACAGAACTGTGTGCCTGAAATAAACATTGAAATTCCTGATATTGATATGCAGAGAACCAGTTTCGAATCACAAGTTATTATATGCAGATTCAACTGCTTTTGGCCCAAATTGGTGGAGCTCTTCCAATGGATTTTTTCCAACTGGACCATGGATTGTGACATCCACCTATGCTCAAAAGGATTTTTCATTGTCAAGTTTTCAACAGCTGAGAACAGAGATTTGATTATTAAGGAGGGGCCATGGTTCTGGGGTTCTACGGGACTCTCCATCACACCATGGTTCCCAGATTTTGATGCCAATACCATGGAGGTGACCAGAATGTCGGTTTGGGTCCGGCTCCACAACCTCCTGCTTCACTTCTGGCAGGAAAGTGTTCTTGAAGGGATTGGTAACATCCTTGGTAGATATATCAAAACTGATACACAAAGAATGGAGGAGTGTATCTACACTTTCGCACGAATCTGTGTGGAAGTGGATTTAAGCAAAGGACTACCAGAATGCATCATGCTGAACCACAAACATCAGAAATGGAAACAACATTTAGATTATGAGAACACCGCTTTTCGCTGTCAGATCTGCAGGAATACGGGCCATCTACAAAGCACTTGCCCGACAGCCACAAGGGATAACAGGAGAAGGAAGAAAACAGGTAAAGTTGCCAAAGGATGGCAATTTCCATTAGAAGAGCCTGAACAACAAAAGGAAGAGGAAGAAACCAACCCACAAGATAGTAAACAGACAGATACTGATTTGAGTGCACAAGAGCAGGAAATGCAGGAACCCATTGATGCCACTACCACTACCACGACACAGCCAGATATGGATTCCGAAGCACCAAAAAATGAAGGAAACAAAAGACTACACATTTCAGACTCATCGGACTCGGACAAGGACGTTGGAGCACATGTGATAGAGAACCAGCTCGCCCTTATATCGACCACGCCAACACAAGATGGTTGGCGCAAGGTTGAAAAGAAAAAAGGGAGGAAAGCCTAATATCCTCTTCTTTGCATTTTTATCGTGCGGCATACTTGCTTGTCTTTGACACTACCAGCTAATGTAACATGTAATTTTGTTATGATTAATAAAATTACGAATTTTTCCTTTGTGAAAAAAAGTGAGGATGGAATGGCCACTCCAAATCTTAATCCAAATTGGAAGAACATGGGTTACGACAATGTGATAGATGTAACTCTAACGACATGAAGAAATGATGAAGCTCTATGATGCGTTAAAGTTGGTTGTGAGATACAAGTTTATTAGTTAATGTCATAGTTCATTTTCCATCAAGTAAGAGAGTTCATAATTCTCTTTGTGATGCTTGAAAATTTACAAAATCACATTGAAAGTTGATATTTATTTCAAAAATCAATTGCTTGTTTTTGGAAAACTTTAACTGCATCCAATTGTATTTTGATGTCTTGAAGTTTAATGTCGATCATTGTTTCCTTTTTTAGCTGTTTGTGAGTAGCTTATATGATAACAAAAACTGAACTCAGGATATTTTATGTGTAGCTGATGTCACTTGAGGGTGTTGTATGCTTGATACTTTGATTGGTGGATGGACATTGACTAATGTATTTTCATGTCATCTGCCTTCTAGCATTTCCAGAAAACTATGAATATGTATCTCCTCTTCGTACCCTACAAGAAATATATATCACTAATAATCACTCAGATATATCTCACTAGTTATGACTCTAATTTGTTGTTGGAAGTCCTAAAAGTCCCTTTTTTCGATTTTTCCTAATAAAACTCAATGTAGTTGTTTGTTTGTTCCATCCACATGATGGGTAAAACTTAAAACGCTTTGTCACTCCTTTGAGATCAAAATTGTTTTTTGCCGCTAAGTTTTGTAATGTCGGCCAAATGGAGATCAACTTACTATTATCCTGCAAATTTGAGGTAATGTTTGGTTTCTTTGATTAATTTTGGAAAATATAGGTGTAAAAGTGTCCATTAAAAAGGACACTCAAACCACTAATGATTTTGCTGTTGGACCCGTGTATCCTTCTGCTCGAAGCACTATGATTTTCATTGTCAGTCGGAATATCCTTCTGCCTCTTTTTCAAATGTCATTGTATATATATTCAGGCGATCAAAAGGCGTGCTCTTTGCACCTTTTGGTGCAATTTCTAGTTTAACTGTAAAAGAAATTTAACCTCTTCCTTTTCCCCAGTTCTTAATGTTATGTTATTGTTATGTTTGACCTCTCGTTGTCTCGCAACAACTCTTCCAAAGCAGAGGCCGATGCAAAGTGAGCCTCCGTGATGAACGTCGATAAAAGTGATAGCTTGGCCATTATGACGATCAGTTGACACCACTGAATGCTAAGAGTAGCTAGGTGGCATAGATGAGGCGCAGGTTTCTATTGCTAAATAGTGATGGAACTTGACAGTTCTGAAATATGGGAAGAAAATTTTCCTAGTGGGCATCAAACATAAAAAAAAGGAGAAAACATTTTAATGTACACTCATACTCATAAATTGACAGGTGCAACGTATTTTCAAATTCTACAATCACAATTGTTAGATTGACAAAGGAGCTTTTCAAATTGTTTTAATGTACAGTCATACTCACAAATTGACAGGCGCGAAGAATTTTCAAATTCTACTGTCAAAATTGTTAGATTGACAAAGGAGATTTTCAAATTGCAACCTTACTAGAGGTTTTTTTGTAGAAATGTCCCCGGAACCGACGACGAACAGAGTCTCCTTGAAACCGGAAGTGAAATGTCTTCCAATATAGTCAAATCTTTAGATATTTTATTTGCTTTGGCAAGGTAAAAAACTTTAGTACTTCATCTTTATTTGCAAAAGTTTCGAGAACGTTTCAAATTATTCTGTGTAAAAGAAAGTAAGCGCAACAAATTCTTACTGTATTTGTTTCTCAAGTTTGTGACTCCAAATTTGACTAGTCAAATGCTCTTTAAAGTCAGTCCACTTGCATTACTTCGATATTCATTAAAAATAATAAAATTTTGATAACTCATTTAGCTTTTGAATATAAAAAATATAAAAAATTAGATGACATATTTTAAGCTATAATTCAAGTGACATTTTTAAGTAGAAAAGAATAAAATTCTAGCATAAAAAGCTTCAGAATTTTGGGTGCCTAAAAGTTTTTGATGGTGTTGAATACATTTCCACTATAAAAAAACGATTCAAATACTCTCACAGTTAGATTTTTTGGAAAAAAAAATTAAAAATTAAAAATAAAAATAAAAATTAACAAATAAAATAAAATAGTTGTATTCCTACAAGAAATTGGCCAAAATCTTCACTTCCTTAGGCAAGGCCTAATTTTAATTTTTTTTTAAATGGCTATTGTTGAATTCTTGAAACTCCATGCTTTATTGTTTACTTCAGGGTTAGCTTAATTGATCGAGACTTGTCATTAAAGCACTTTTGCTATTGAGAAGTCACTGGTTCAATTCTGTTGACAGTGATTGAGTTAGTAAGAAATAATCTCTTGAAATGAATTTCCTTAATACAAATATTCTATAAATATAATAATTACCAATATCCAAAATCTATAAACACTAAAATAATAAATTAAAATTTAATATATATATATATATATATATATATATATATAATTCAACGAAATGAAAAAAATAAATAAAAAATAAAAAAATGTAATGAAAAATGTATAGTGAATTTTCTATCCTCCATGCAATATTGATCATGAAAAATGAACAACGTAAGCATGTAACAACATTTTCTATGAGAATATAAAGGTGAATTAGCAACCTTAACATACCGTTTAATGAACAACTATTTGTAATGTTACTGGTCTTTCTCATGATAAGAAAATAGTTTGGGAATTCCGAAACCTAAATTACATGGGTCCAAAACTACTTTAGGAGGGGTACTCATATTAAAATTAATGTAATTATATAAATTAAATAATTGGTAAATTAATTGTTAAATTTCAAAAAAATTAATTAAATTATAACTTTATTCGATATTATTATTATTACTTATTTTTATAAAAGAAATTAATATATAAGTTAAATATATATATATTTAAAAAAATTGTAACAAGATTTTAACTATAGTGATTTAGGTTTACTTTATTATGAAAATTCTTAATTTGTAAATAAGTTTTTTTTACAATATCCTGAGTCAATATCATGACTTATCAATACCACATGTCTAAAACACTATAACTTATTTTATTTGACATTTGTTCATATAACATTTTTGTCTAATTAATGAGTTTAATTAAAAGAAAAAAAAGGCATAACCACTTTAGAGATAAATCTTGTGAATACTATTAAGAATATTCTAGAATATTTTGTGGAAGTTAAATCCCCACCATCCTCTTAATTATGCCAATAAATATGTTTATTTTGGAATAAGACTTTCAAAATTTTAACTTAGTTATCAATAATTATTAGTTGTTGTTCCATGGTAGAGATTCAACCTTCCTATAATATTCTTAGTAGTATACACAAATCAAAAGCCAAGATTTATTTTCAAAGTAGTTATGCATCTTTTTGCCCTTTTAACTAAATTCATTAATTAAAAAAAATGGTATATGAACAAGTGTCATATCAAACGAGCTAGAGTTTTTTGAGCTTGTGGTATTGATAAGCCATAGTATTAGCCTATGATAAAATGAAGTTGAATATTCATGGTGAGAAATCTTGTTACATGTTTTTATAAAATGTATACATATTCAAAATATAAATTAATTGTTTTGTTTTCATTGATAATAATAATTATTATTTTAAATATCTACAATTCCTTTCTCTATATATATATAATTTTAAATAAACTTATAATTTAATCATTTATTATTATTATTATTAGTTTTAGTAATTTGATATGTATAATGAAATAAGTGTTTTAATACTTATTATGAATTGATGTTGATTATTATTTATCAAATATTTAATTTATATAATTAATTAAAAATTATTAATAATTAAATTTAAATTTAAAAATTTCTATATATAACATTTTAACATTAAATAATATATATATATATATATGATGATGATGATTAATGTCCATTGAGATCAAACTTTGGTCTATTGGACGTAAATAAACAAATTATTTAGTTTGTTTTAAAATTGTACTCATATGCTCAAAGAGTCTAGAGAGAAGCGTCTCGAGCTCACTTTAATTTTGACATGTTAAAAGGTTAGGAAGGTCGGTATTGCAACAGAGATTATGAAACTGAGATCTAATGTGGGTGTACGCAGCGCACTCTAAGAGGAAGTGATTTTCATCCTCAATGTTCATATTCTCACAGAGATGGCAGATCCTTTCAACCCATGGTGTTTTAGGGACTGCCCAACGACGTGTTTCACTATGGAGCTCGCAAGAGTTTGCTCTTATCTTAGCTATATTAATGTTTTTCTTTGAGCTAGTTACAACAGAGAGATGCTTTTGATCTTCAAGAGTAGGTTTGATGACCTCCTTATAATATCTTAATTTTCTTTTAGCCTCTAAATCTTTCTCACGCCACATTTTCTCTTTAAATTAGAAGTAACAATATTTTTAATGTTATTAATATTTTTCAATGCAGCATTTTCGTCGATCTCCCAATGGTTTAACCAGGCCATGGTATCTCTATACCAACCTCATTTGAGCCTTAGTTGGTTTTTGCTGGAATTTAAAGCTAGCTTAGGAAGTTTATTGTCTCCCATATTATTGATTTTGTGCTTGTACAATAGGAGCCTAGTCATAGTTAAGCTCTCGATAGGGGAAAGACCCACTTCTATAAGGAGAATGGGATAGGGTGTATTGCTTTTGATTTTGAGACTACACGTTATAAAACGCTTCGCGATTTGCTCAATCTTTCTCCAAGATTCTCTAGAGATGCTACAACCCCAAACCTCACATCCACACAAGATAACAGGAGTGACTAAAGTTTCAAAGAGGAGCTTCTTTTTATCCCACATCACAAGGTTTGATGCTTTACAATTATTTTCAAGACCAAAATAAGCTTTCCACCCTCCATTAATCCTTTTCTGAATGTTATAGTTCCAGTTGATCTTGTGATGAATATCAATTCCTAGGTACTTGTAAGAAGACACTTCATCCAAGTTGCTATTGTTATATAAAAAAATAGTGTAAGTGTACTTCTTGGATTTGATAATCATAACTTTTTTTTTGTCAGTGCTAACAGTCATATCCATGGTAGAGCATAAATCCTTAAGAAGTCTTAGTTGCTTATCAAGATCAGACAGACACATTTCCAGAAGAACAATATCGTTAGCATAAAGAAGAAGGATGATGACTATTCTAGCTAAGATCATGCCAGCGCGGCCTGCTTCCTCTAAACAACCTTCTAGCTTGTCAATGTAAATTCCAAATAGGGTAGGGGAAAGGGGGTAACCTTGTTTAACTCTGATATTACACTTAATATCTTTCGAACACCCCCCATTTCTCTTAAACTTGGAAATTACATTCTCGTATAACCTTATAGAGGCAACTCTCAACTCGAAAGAAACCTTTAGCTCTTCTAATCTATTCCATAGGTTATTTATAGGTACCGTATTGAAAGCCTTTGTAAAGTCCATAAAGCAACAAAAGTGATTGGATTTATCATTACGCCATTCCTCCACAATGATCCGAAGCTTAACAAGGTGGTCCATTGTTTAGTGTTTCCTTCTAAAACCCACTTGGCCTTTAGCCCGCTTACCTTCACTTTCAAGTCATATGCTCATCTTTTTTTCCAAAATAATACCATATAACTTGGCTAAGAAAAATCTAATCATAATTATCCGATAATTAAAATGATTATATATATATATATATATATATATATATATATATATATATATATATATATATATATATATATATAAAATAATAATAATAATAATAGACTAAAATAAATAACATTTTAGCATAAAAACGAAGAAAAAAGTCTTTACATACACAAAAATTTCATATAACTTAGATTTATTTGTAAAAACAACCCATATCTTATTATACTTTAGGATAATACTCTTGAATATCATTTATTATATATGAGCAATCAATTCATTTATTAGGTTCAAACTCGAGTGAATTAAGTAAATTTTTTTCTTAATTTTCATGAGGTGTTTTCAATTTTCTATTTAATTTTTATGAAGTTGTTTTTAAAAAAGTGTAATTTAATTTATAATTAAAATTATTTTTTTCATGATATTTTTTTTGGTTAATTTTAATTAAAATTGGATTGAGATTTTTTTTTTAAATTGAGTTTAAATTGCTTAATCTCCATAATTTGAGTGCTCTGGGGCTTTTTAGGATATCGAATTTATTTATGCATTCTAGAATGTATTTGAAACCACAAAAAAATTAAGATTGTATTCCCGAATTTAAGTAAATTCTGGTGAAAAAGACTATCTATCTATAAATTAGGCTACCTCTTTTAAAAATATTATTACAACTTATTAAATTAAAATTAATTGTAATTGAGTAAAATTCCTTCATACATATGTTTTGTTTTTAAGAATATTTTGAAAAATAAGTAAAATTCCTTCATACTTATGTTTTGTTTTTTAAAATATTTTAGCAAATAAATATAATTTTATTTTGATAGAAATCCTTAATTTTTGAATAATTTTTTTTGACTTGATATAATTTTTTTTATTTATTTATATAAATAAATAAATATATTTTAAAACAAACATATATATATAAAACACGGTGATTTAAATATTATTATTTTCAATCTTTGGTATTATCTGTATTTGTATTTGAAAAATTAATAAAACAATTATAAATGAATACTGTATTTACTTATACCAGTGGGAAAAAAAAAATATATATATATATATATATATTCTTTTCTTTTTTTTTCTTTCAACATGTATTGGGAAATATATATTAAGTAAAAAAGTTAAAGTGAAGGATTATAGTGGAAAGACACAAAAAAATAGTTGGCTTCCATGGAATTGTGGTTTAAAGATTTCATTGAATTTTCTCTAAAAGAACTAATTACAAGACCCATACAAATCTAGATACAGAGTCCAAAATGGTGATGTGCTAAAAGCAAAAGTGCTAACAAAAAGGAAAGTAGTACAAATTTCATTAGCTAAACTAAACATGACATATATGTTATGAATTTAGGGATGGTTAATTGCTTCTAGTGTTGTACTATCTCCATCCATGTTCTCCCTAGTAATAGGTGATTAGTGGGAGCTCTTCTACTATTCTCCAATCTGGCTAGTGGGAACCAATTGCGGTCAAGTCGAACATGGATCTCTTGAGGATGATACTGAAGGTAATTCTACCTACTTTCCAATTGTAAGTATGTGTTAATGTCAACTTAACTCCTTAAACATAGATTCCAATGCATCCAAGTGCTTCTTTTGTTACAACAACATTACCATTATGATTTCAACCTTGAGATTAAAACAGTGTTCTTGCTTGCTCAAAATGTCAAGATGAGATCCAAAAGAGCGTGTTAATTCAATGAGGGTATTCTAATGTCACTATAAAGAAATGAAAATTTTGTGAAGCTCTAAACAATCCATCGTCTCAAAAATAAGACTTGAATTTTTTGAATAGCTAAAATGAAGAGGAAGGATTACAAACTAAAAATGCATGGTTGAAATTCATGTGCTAGACTCACTCTCGCAGGGATTGTTACCTAAACAATCCTTGGAAATTGATTCCAAAACTGAGGTATCCATTATGAAATGATTAGTTGAACATAAATTTACCTCTAAAAAGAAATTTACATTGATTATGGCGAAAGGGGATATTATAGATAACAATTGAGGTGGAGATCCCAAGCCGCGATGCTAGAATTCATCTAAGCCATGCCCCAAAACTCTTAACAAAAGCTAGAAGGTGGTAAAATATGCAACATAAAGTGAATGGTACATTATCCCATCATGACACCTAATAACTAATTTGTAGCATTTATTAAGGGGAATGGGAATTAAGTGGAACATGCAATAGGGGCGAACTAGTCGTATTTACCCTATCCTTGTTACATGGGAGATGTATGTCATGCAACATGACATTTTTTTAGGAATATTTGTGATCATGTGATGTGTGATGTGATTCAGGGTAATGGATTGATCATACCTTTGGTCATTGATAAATAAAGATCCCCTAGTTCTCCTTGTGGCCTTGTTGGATTTTAAATTAGCCATTGAATTGTTCTCTTAGGGGATGTGGAACCATTCCATCAAAATTACCATAATTATGTCATATCCTTTCCAAAATGGAGATGATAAATCTTAAGGGGAATGTTAAATATCATATGCTTTATGATTAGACTGTAGTCTCTTAGAATTTTTAACTTTCTTATCTATATACTAGTGGCCAATTTGATTCCCTATATATTTTCCTAACCTTGTCACCTAGAAACTATTATTTCCAACCTTTGGTATAATTTACAAATGTATCCTCATTTAACTCTTTCTCATGTCACCACATATTCCAGGAGCGGAACTTGGAAGCAAACTGATTGTCCAAAACAACTTTAACTCTAGCTCTGGGGTTTTGGAATATTTGTGAAGTTCGAGATGGATACTCTTCTACATATATCACTTCATGCTGGAGCATGTTCCTCATCATTCAGGGGACTCATCATAAATTTTTTATTATCAATTTTTAATTTTTTCTTTGGATGATATTTGATCTTATTTTAGTGCTCAAACTTTGTTTACTAACATATTATATTATGTACATGTTTATATTTTCAAAATTTGGACTTATCTTTTCTAGGCATGTTATGTGACATTATGGTCTTCGCTCGCTCTTATTGATGTAATTATTTTTTGGATCTATTTTTTATATATTTTCATATCTTATTTTGATCAGTACTTGCATACACACTTATATAAAACACAGTGATTTAAATATTATTATTTTCAATCTTTGGTATTATTTGTATTTGTATTTGAAAAATTAATAAAACAGTTATAAATGAATATTATTTACTTTATATATATATATTATTTTTATTTTTTTCAACATGAATTGGGAAATATATATTAAGTAAAAAAGTTAAAGTGAATGATTATAGTGGAAAGATACAAAAAATAGTTGGCTTCCATGGAGTTGTGGTTTAAAGATCTCATTGAATTTTATCTAAGAGAACTAATTATAAGACCCATACAAAACTAGATACAGAGTCCAAAATGGTGATGTGCTAAAATCAAAAGTGCTAACAAAAAGGAAAGTAGTACAAATTTCATTAGCTAAACTAAACATGACATATATGTTATGAATTTAGGGATGTTTAATTGCTTCTAGTGTTGTACTATCTCCATCCATGTTCTCCCTGGTACTAGGTGATTAGTGGGAGCTCTTCTACTATTCTCCAATCTGGCTAGTGGGAACCAATTGCAGTCAATTCGAACATGGATCTCTTGAGGATGATACTGAAGGTAATTCTACCTACTTTCCAATTGTAAGTATGTGTTAATGTCGACTTAACTCCTTAACCATAGATTCCAATGCATCCAAGTGCTTCTTTTGTTACAGCAACATTCCCATTATGATTTCAACCTTGAGATTAAAATAGTGTTCTTGCTTGCTCGAAGTGTCAAGTTGAGGACCAAAAGAGGGTGTTAATTCAATGAGGGTATTCTAATGTCACTATAGAGAAAATAAAAAATTTTGAAGCTCTAAACAATCCATCGTCTCAAAAATAAGACTTGAATTTTTTGAATAGCTAAAATGAAGAGGAAGGATTACAAACTAAAAATGCAAGGTTGAAATTCATGTGCTAGACTCACTCTCACAGGGATTGTTACCTAAACGATCTTGGAAATTGATTCCAAAAATGAGGTATCCATTATGAAATGATTAATTGAACATAAATTTACCTCTAATAAGAAATTTACATTAATTATGGCTAAAGTGGCTATTATAGATAACAATTGAGGTGGAGGTCCCAAGTCGAGATGCTAGAATTCATCTAAGCCATGCCCCAAAACTCTTAACAAAAGCTAGAAGGTGGTAAAATATGCAACATAAAGTGAATGGTACATTATCCCATCATGACACCTAATAACTAATTTGTAGCATTTATTAAGGGGAATGGGAATTAAGTGGAACATGCAATAGGGGTGGACTAGTCGTATTCACCCTATCCTTGTTACATGGGAGATGTATGTCATGCAAAATGACATTTTTTCAGTAATATTTGTGATCATGTGATGTGTGATGTGATTCAAGGTAATAGGTTGATCATACCTTTGGTCGTTGATAAATAAATATCCCCTAGTTCTCCTTGTGGCCTTGTTGGATTTTAAATTAGCCATTGAAATGTTCTCTTAGGGGATGTGGAACCATTCCATCAAAATTACCATAATTATGTCATATCCTTTCCGAAATGGAGATGATAAATCTTAAGGGGAATGTTAAATATCATATGCTTTATGATTAGACTGTAGTCTCTTAGAATTTTTAACTTTCTTATCTATAGACTAGTGGCCAATTTGATTCCCTGTATAGTAGCATAAGCTTCCACCTTCTTGTTGGACATAAATCCAAGGCTCCATTCATAAGTGTGAATTTTTCTCCCCCTAGGGCTATAAATAACCCTTTTTGCGCTTACCTCCTTGGTATATATATATTTTCCTAACCTTGTCACCTAGAAACCATTATTTCCAACCTTTGGTATAATTTACAATTGTATCCTCATTTAACTCTTTCTCATGTCACCACATATTCCAGGAGCGGAACTTGGAAGCAAACCGATTGTCCAAAACAACTTTAACTCTAGCTCTGGGGTTTTGGAATATTTGTGAAGTTCGAGATGGATACTCTTCTACATATATCACTTCACGCTGGAGCATGTTCCTCATCGTTCGGGGGACTCATCATAAATTTTTTTATTATCAATTTTTAATTTTTTCTTTTGATGATATTTGATCTTATTTTAGTGCTCAAACTTTGTTTACTAACATATTATATTATGTATCATGTTGTTTACCGGCTCTGCTCCTCTGCGAGCTCTCGGTTAGGTCAGCGATCGCTGCCTGGCCTGTTCCGCCGCCATGGGTGCGCCAGGGGGTGTGGAGCCCTCTCCCACCCCTCCTTCTTCTTCAGCAGAGGCCTTTCGATGTCTGCTATCGCAGAAAGGAAAAAAACGTGCCCATCCCGACGTTCCGAAGTTCATCAAAAAGCTTGATGAAATTCCAGAAATTGCTCTGCCTGAAGATCAACCGATCAAAATCGCTCTTGCTTTGGCTGACAGAGGTCTAGTGGGGCAATTTATGGGTCGATGGCCAACATCAAAAGCGACCGATGAATGGGTTCAACGAAACTGGAGGCCCCTGCTGCCCAACAACGTGATAAGTTATGTTGTCGGTAGAGGTTTTTTCATTTTCGAATTCACAACCAAGGAAGACCGAGATCTGGTATTCAGAAACGGTCCATATTTCATGGGAAATCAAGGTCTCTTTCTGAATAAATGGACCCCCGACTTCGACCCTTCAGTCGATGTCCCAAAGGAGGTTCCTGTTTGGGTCCGGATCCCCAATCTTCCAATACACTGCTGGAGCTACCAATCCCTGCAAAAGATAGGAAATGGACTGGGCAGATTCATCGACAAAGCTGATAACAAGGGCCAATACACCTGCGCAAGAATCTGTGTGGAAGTTGACTTGGAATCTGGTCTACCGGAAGCCATCAAACTTACAGTTGGAGATTGGCACCACTTCCAGAAGCTTGACTACGAGCAATTGCCCTTTAAATGTAGAATCTGCCATGAGCACGGTCACTTTCAACGAAACTGCCCCAAAGCCCCATCAGGGGACAAGGTGGAAGAAGAAGGATGGAAAGAAATAAAAAAGGGCAAGGTAGTCTCAAAGCCCAACGAGCAGAAAAAATTAGGACCAATGGGGAAACCCCAGACCAGTTCCAAGACCATACCAGATTCAAATGAAGGCCCCTCCTCAGGTGAAAAGGTGGATGCCTCAGAGAACCATGAAGAAACTGAAGATCAGTCGAAGAAAGTGAAAGAAACCGAAGAAGAAACAATTGTCCCCCTAACCGAGGCTGGTCAAGGGGGAATCGAAGGCAATGACGAGCACATTAGTCTTGCCTCTGACTCAGGGGGAGAATCAGATGAAAGAGACTCCGAATCAGACAGCTCACAAATTACTCCTATCAAATCGACCAGGGGTCGAAAATCCAAGAAGAAACAGAGAGAGGAGAAAACCTATCTGGATGTTCTCCAAGGTTCCCAGAAAACTCTCAAAGGAATGATGAATACCAGATCCGAGCGCAAGCAAAAAAGGGCTCCAAAAGGAGCCGTTCCTCCCCAATCCAGTAAATAATGAAGTACGTCTCCTGGAATTGCAGAGGATTAGGTAGCAGGCTGAAAGAAGATGCCCTGAAAGACATTGTGAGGCTGCATACACCTGAAATCCTTCTCATCCAGGAGACAAAGCTGGAGGACACTCTTCTCCTCCAAACCAGCAAAATCTTTTGGCGCAAAGGCCCCGGTAGAGCTGTCAGTGCTAGAGGCGCCTCTGGTGGGATTGCCTCTTTCTGGGACAGCTCCAAATATGACTTGACTCGCGAAGAAAGTTGCCATTACTGGATTTTCACTCAGCTCCTCCACAAAGACTCTGGTCAACAAGTAAGTATGTTCAACCTTTATGCTCCAGTCTCTCCAGCGGAGAAAAAAACTTGCTGGGACTCACTCCATTCCTTTCTTTTATTGCACAATCCAGAAAACATCATTATAGCAGGGGATCTGAACGTTACACTTGCCACTGAAGAGAAAAAAGGGGGTTCTCCTGTAAGGGACCCAGCTAGAGAATGGGTAGAAGACATAATGATCGGCTGGGATCTGGAGGATATCAAACCCTCAGCTGGAAAATACACCTGGTCTAACAAAAGGTTGGGTCCCAACCACATAGCTGCTCGTTTGGACAGATTCCTCGTCCAAAACTCCTTCCTTACTAGTGGACTAATGGCCTCTTCCAAAATCCTTCCTAACTGCACCTCCGATCACAAACCCATTAGTCTCGAGCTCTCCATGGAAGGTTTTCTTGGCCCCATTCCCTTTAGATTTAGCTCTTTGTGGCTTCAGCAAGAGGGTTTCCATGAGGTGGTTTCTGAAGTCTGGAACCAGCAAGTATTGGGATCCCCTTTCTTTGTGTGGGAAGAAAAGTTGCGGATTCTTAAGAGAAGGCTCAAGGAGTGGGCTAAAACTTTGAAAACTCCAGCTGCCAAGAGAAAAGAGTCCTTAGAAAACCTTGCTGCCCTTCAATCGTCAATGGAGGATTCTGCTGTTACTCAAAGTCTGCTCCAAAAAGAAGTTGAGTTGCAAAAAGACCTCCATAAAGCTAGTAGGGACGAAGAGGAGTATTGGAGACAAAAATCCAGAAATTTATGGTTACAGGTCGGAGACAAAAACACCAGTTTTTTCCATAAGCATGCCGAAGCTCGCAAGCAATTCAAAAATGTCTCTGAAATCCGCTCTCAAGATACTGTGGTTAAAGATTTTGAAGGCATTAAGAGAGCAGCATTCTCTTTTTTCAAAGAGCTTTATACAGCGCCTGCTGATACTCCTATTGATCCCCATACCTATCTGATTGATCTAATCCCCCTCTGCGTCCAAGATTCTGTCAACACTATGCTGTCTGCACCGATCAGCATGGACGAGCTCAAGAAAGCCTTGGACTGCATGGAGCCGGATAAGGCGCCAGGGCCTGATGGGTTCACAGCTAGGTTTTATCAGTCTTGCTGGTCTACTATCAATAAATACCTCCTGAGAATGATCAGGAAGTCTCAATCTTGCTCTAAGATAGGAGGCAGTACCAATTCAGCCTTCCTTGCATTGCTTCCGAAAGAGAAAGGAGCTGCAGATTTTAGTAGATTCCGTCCCATTTCACTATGTAACACTAGCTATAAACTGATTACCAAAATCATATCCTTCCGGCTCAAGAATATTTTGCCGGACATCATCCCGGAGAATCAAGGAGGATTCATAAAAGGGAGAAAGATTCTGGATAATAATGTGCTGGTTCAAGAGGCAGTTCATTCAAGTTGCCATCGAAAAGAGAAAGGAATGGTTATAAAACTCGATCTGGAAAATGCATTTGACAGGGTGAGACATGACTTCCTGTTCACTGTTATGAAGAAAATGGGCTTCTCAATATCCTTCATAAATTGGGTGAAAGCTTGCATTGCCTCTCCTTGGATTGCGTCGCTGGTGAATGGCCGATCTACTGATTTTTTCAAAGCATCTAGGGGTCTGAGACAAGGCTGTCCGCTGTCCCCTCTGCTCTATGCTATCCAAGCCTCAGTGCTCAGTTTCTAGCTAGACTTTTGTCAACAAGCCCAAGCTCTGCCAGGCCTCATAATGGTGCACAATGTTAAAGACATAAACCATGCCCAATTTTCCGATGATACTCTGCTGCTTGGAGGAGCGAGCATCAACTCGGCTAGATCTTTTAAGCAGGAGTTGGAAACTTATAAGGAGGTCTCGGGCAGCAAGATAAACTATTTAAAAAGTACAATATACGGCTGGAACTGCTCAGTCAAAGATCTGGCTGACATTGCTAGGCTCCTTGAGATGAAAGTTTGCCAGACCTGGGAGTCCTTCAAATATCTTGGGATTCCAATCTTCAAATCCATTCCCAAAGTGGCCCACTGGATGCCCCTCTTAGACAAGCTTAAGCTCAGAATACAAGCCTGGGGAGCCTCTTGGCTGAACACTGCTGGGAAAATAATTCTAATGAAATATGTTCTCACAAGTATGCCTCTATTTCAGCATTCCATTCTGCTTGCTCCCAAAACCTTCCTCAGTAAAATGGATAGTATTCTGAGGAGATTCCTTTGGGAAGGGGGGGGAAATAATGAAAGAAGACTTCATTTAGTCAATTGGGACACCATTAAGAGGCCAACCCTGGAAGGAGGCCTTCAAATGAGAGATTTGGCTGCACAAAACCTAGCTCTAGGCTCCAAAATCTTGTGGAATATTGTAGCTGGGAAAGCTAGCTGGAGTAAGAAAGTCCTGTGGAAGAAATATTTTCAAGGCCAGCGTTTGAGATGTTTGGATCATCCCCCAAAAACCACCAAAGTTTCCCCAGTTTTCAAGCTTTGTCTCGCTGCTCTGGAGCATTTCAGATCCGAGCTCTACTGGATCCCAGGTAATGGGAAAAAAATCAGAATCTGGGAAGACCAGATCCTTGGAGATCAGCCATTGAAACATATTGAAGGCCTTGCAAATATTAAATCTTGGCTACAGTCCAACAATCTGGAAACCCTTTGGGACATATCCACCTGGACGGAGGATTCTGGTAGAATGTGGGACAGCTGGAACCTGGGAGAGGTTCCTCATCGATTGCAAATTGAAGCTACATTACTGTTAGACAGGCTCCAAGGAAAATCCCCCACTTCAGCAACAGCTAAGGACAAAAGAGGGTGGGGCTCCCATTCTGGCTCTTTCTCGGTTTCCGAAGGTTATAAAAGCTTGACTTCTGTTCCTAATGTCCCCCCTGACCCAACGCAATGGAAGTTTATTTGCGCCTTCCCTTCGCTTCCAAAAGTAGACTTCTTCTGCTGGACGTTGGCTCACAACAGCATCCTTACTCAAGACAATCTGAGAAAACGTGGAATGGAAGGGCCTTCCAGATGCCCTTTGTGTAAGTCAGAGGAAGAAACAGCTATTCACCTGATGTTAATGTGCCCCTTTGCCAAAGATGTTTGGAAGGGGGTCCTGAAGTCAAGAGCTGACAGAGTAGAGCTGCCAAAAAATATTCCAAATCTCCTTCACGAGTGGATCAAGTTATCTTCGTTCAACCTCAAGAAAAAAAACCTTTTCAAGACCGCTTGGATGTGGATTCCGAAATACATCTGCTGGAAGTTATGGTTGGAAAGGAATAACAGATTGTTCAGGGGTGAAAGCTGCACTACAAACAACATTATCTCCAAAATTAAAGCACTCTTGGGAGAGACTTTGGATGCTAATCCGGCTTTAAGGAATGAAGCAGTTCTGGACAGTGAGGAGGAGCTTTGGCTGAAAGATATTGTTCCAAATTATCAAATCAATCCTATTTCCCCGGCTTCTCACGCTCCTTGGGAAATTCGTCTGGAAGAACAAGAGTTTATAAAGTGGCGTGCTGCTCTGGATGACCACTATCTCTTCTTCGACGGGGCCTCTAAAGGCAACCCTGGGGCTGCGGGTGGGGGTGGAGTTCTTCTGAAACCTGATGGCTCTACTTTGCTCAGGTATCATTGGGGTTTGGGCACCGAATCAAATAACAGAGCTGAGGCTTTGGCGCTATGGCAGGGGCTCTCACTGGCTCTCAATCGGAACATTCACTCACTGACGGTCTTCGGTGACTCCAAACTTATCATTCAAGCGCTGAATTCCCACTCGACACCATTGCAGATCCACTTAGTCCTCATTCTCAAGAAAATTAGGTACATTCTGACAAAATTTCGGAAAATATCCTTTTATCATATTCTGAGGCATCTGAATTCCCAAGCTGACCTGGAAGCCAATCTTGGATCAGCCCGTAGCCAAAGATTTCTTTCAATCAATTCTGAAGAATCTCTCTGCATCATAGCATAATCTTCCTAAGTTCAGCACTCTCAGCAATACTGTTCACTCTCCTGCACTGTTGGATAAAATCTGTTCTAGTAACAAAGGGTTTCTGAAACTGGCATTTCCCAGGGTGCCCTCCCCTCAAATCTCTGATCGACTGCTTCTGTCACAGTTTTCCCAGCATTCGCTCCTGGATCCTCTGGTATGCAATTCAAACATAAATGAATAAGTTACATTACTATTCATCTGAAGTACACAGGAAGCTCAGACTTAACTAGATGCATATGGCAGAAAGGGAAAGTTTGAAGACTTGTTGACACCAAGTTTCAGGTTTGATCTAATTGCATGAATGGTTCATTGTTAAGAGTGCACTATAGTTGCTGACGATGCTGGTATGAGAACCATAGGTGGTATTGCAGCATATTGGTCTGTCACACTGTAATCCCAACCTTACAGCCTAAGTTGGGCAGCGGCCGGAGTG
The DNA here is from genome assembly GCA_034641835.2 of Pinus albicaulis. Taxonomy (NCBI): domain Eukaryota; kingdom Viridiplantae; phylum Streptophyta; class Pinopsida; order Pinales; family Pinaceae; genus Pinus; species Pinus albicaulis. The sequence continues at coordinate 370,119,150 of CM076575.1, forward strand.
GTGGAATCTATGGCTGTGCGTTTGGGTACTGGCCATTGTTGCTACAACTTCAGTTTTTCAAGAATTTGATGCCAGAGCATTGACAATGCAAATCTAAGTGTTTGATAACATTTATATCTCAAAATCTCACCTCCAAACAGCGAAGCAGGATCAGTCATGGTTCTTCTTTCCGTTGCTGGCTTCTATGGATCAACCAGAAGTTGGTATGTAATACCATTGACCGGGGATTTAGTGGAAGGACGAGGCGCAGGCAATGGGCCTTGACATTTGCATAATTGCTAAGCAGCTCATCGGACAGAGCATTTCTAATCCGGCATTTAGGTTGAAGTTCAGTAATCAATCCTGCAAATCCTGTAGTCTCAAAGCATCTTCACTCAAAGAACCAGCAAGCTCATGGCCGTTCTCATAGGCGACATCTTCTGAAGCAACAAAGGGCGAAACCATTATATGTGTAACAGGACATTTAGGGTCAAACAGAGTTGTTTTGTTCATGTACGCGGCAGCAATTTTGCCGCCATTAATCAAATTAACCGTTAAAGTAAAAAAAAACATATTATATTATGTACATATTTATATTTTCAAAATCTGGACTTATCTTTTCTAGGCATGTTATGTGACATTATGGTCTTCGCCCACTCTGATTTATGTAATAATTTTTTGGATCTATTTTTTATATATTTTTGGATCTTATTTTGATCAGTACTTGCATACACACTTAGTGTGTCTACGAAATGTAATTTTTATTATACTCTAATAAAAATTACGGGTTTTTTTTCCTGTGGATTTTTTTTATACAATTGTACTAAATAAATTAAAACTAACCATAAGTTGGCCAAAGCCTATAAATTGGTTTTTAAATGATTTTTTAGTATTTTATTTTATCATTGTAATATTTCAATCTTTGATTCAAGGAAACTTATTTTCAAACCATTGATGACATATTAAAATTAAAATTAATTATCATCTACCAGTCCCAATGGATATGGGCTAGGATAATCTTGAATCTCTAATATAATTTTGTTGACTAGATCTTCTACTATAAGATTAACTTGTGAGACTGAGTCAAACAAGACATATATCTTGCTCTTATTGACTTGGATATTACTATGTGGAATAATTTGTTCATATCCTTCTCTTACTAATGACGAGGCTACTTATATTTACTTACTTTTGCACTAAAGTGCGGAATTTTTTTTTTTCCACATAAGAGTGGTTTTCCACCTAATTGCTTGAATTTGTGGCTAGAAAATTCTTTTTCTTTGAATCCTTCTTGTGGTTCTTTAGGTTTAGCTTTGGGTATAGTTTATAACACTTCTCCTCGATGTGATAATCAATTTTTTTGTCATTATAATGGTTGTTAGGGTCTTTGCACTAATTTTCAATGGCTATTTCTTCTTATCCTTCCCCCTATCCACTTCTTCCCCTCCTTGGAAGCTTCCTAGTTCTCTTTTTGCTTTGAACCACTTGGTTGCTCTTTATTTTAGCCTATACTTTCTATATGTTATGCTTTTACACATGCATCATCCACTACTATTAGCTTGAAAAACAACACTTGATTTTGAAGATGGATATGTAACCTCCTAGATTCTTGAGGAGTACATTTGGTTTCTTGGGAGAGGCACCTAACATGCTAGCCATCTTCTTGAACTTAGTGGTGTAATATTGTACATTTTCCCCCTGTATTTGCATGATGTAGTGCCATGGAATCTTAATGCTTTACATAAATGATAGGGTACAATTGGGAGTTTATGAGGGTTTTGAAGTCCTCCCACTTAGTTACTAGTAGATTACCCTCCAGCCTATGTAACAACCCCGGATTAAAAGTTCATGTAATAAAGTTAATAAAGCAGAAATAAGACCATGGACAAGGGACACTTATTCCAAGCTTAATGTTGGGCAAAAAACATCCTAGTGTGGGTGTTAATTTTGGTTATTATGGCTAAAGGAAATTGGCAAAGGCAATGGCTAAGGCTTTAGAAAGGAAAAAAGGTATTTTTGGCACATTATTTATGAAAATAATGGAAATTTGTAGAAAATGAAGGTGAAAGGTCACAAGTTGCATATGAGCAGGAAAATGAAGGAAAATAATGGAAATTTCAAGAAAATAGAGGCATCAATGATAAAAAGGATTATGAGGATCAGTTCACAGCCTTTTAGGTGAGATCACGGTATGCTAAGGGTGGAGGTGGTTTAACCTTTGGATTCCCTTGGTTGTGTTTAGATTGGTTTATCCCATGAGAACCCACATTCATGCTTGGAATATGGCACGGGGGTGATTGGCTGAAAGAAAGATTTGGTTCATCCAATCTATGGTCGGGTGGAACGTGGAAGTCCTGAACCTTGTCAGCATTTGCTTATGTTTAATAAGAGCTAAGTTTCTCTTGATTTTGATGAGGAAATGTACTTCTTATTTAATGGCTTTAATGATAGTTCTATCATTGTTATCTATGTGGTTATATGTTGGTTATAAGCATGGTTATGTGACAGATTTAAGTATGACTCTTATCACATTTTATTGAATGAATATTTGGTTGATGAATGCATGAACTAATTGGTGTTATGGTAGCTAAAGTGAGAAGGAAGTTAGCCTTCTTGTTAAACCTCATATAATTTTTTAGTCGCTTATGATCAGACTTGTATTCATGACCTATAGGTTTCATGTTCTTCATGTGTTTAATAGAATTTTTGTCATGGTTAGGCTTGTTTGGGTCAATCCCTTGATCAAGTTTTGTGTTAGAGGATTTTCCTTGGTGTAATTTATTGTTTTGGAAAGTCTCATCAAGTTTTGGGCATTGGTTTGGAGACTATTCCTGAAAAAAGTGGCTTAAATCTCGCAAACTTTGGCACAAAGTTGGCTGAAAAAGACTGCAGTCTCTCCCTTGAAGGAATTGTGGGAGCGACTATAGGGTTCCAATCGCATGCATTCCTTATCATGGGAGTGACTAGGGGTTTAATTCATTGAAAGGCTAGGTTAACTCATGGGTTGGGCACCAGGAGTGGTAGATTAGCTCGTGGGGATCCTGAAGCGCCTGAGGGAGGTCTGTAAGGTCTTGTTTTGTCAACTCCATTTCCTTAAGGTTATATAGGAGGTTGAGTCATTTCATAGTAACCCTCATCTCATTTTTACCCTGGGAAAGCCAATGAAAGTGGGTAAATGAGGGAGGAGGTCGTTACAAAGTGGTATCAGAGCATGGTTCAACACTTGTACCAGATGGGTTGAATGCATGTTTTTATGCATGCATTGTCATGGTTAAGGTTGTCATATATTAATATTATGTAATTATGATGCTATTGGGATGTTATGATGCTAATTTGTTGAATGAGATAGATAAGGAGACGCAGATCATCAGAGTGAGATTGCAGCACTATACTTCAGAGTAAGAGTAGATTGTCATACAAATTTGTATGTTGGGCATGCAGGTATGTTGGTTAATGATTTTTATAATCATTATCGTAATTTACATGCATGTCATTCTATTTTTTTCATGGTTATATGCATGATAGATGTTAGTTGATCAATGTGGTCATATGCATGTGCACTAGATAGTCATGAATGGCAGTAACTTGTTGTTATATGCATTGTGGTCATACACATGATGATTATGGTAATTGTACTCAGGGTCTTGATGTTATATGTATCATGTTAATTTGGATTGGCTTATGAAAATGTTTAGGGTTATGACATTCAAGTATGAGTCGATATGCTTGTGATATTGTGTCATAATAATCTATACTGGTTATGCATATGTGATTGTTATACATGAATGAAAATTGTTTATGAGTTTATGGCCTGAACATGTTAGTTAGTTACTGTCATGGATTTAATGACCTTAATTATGTTGAGTTTATATGTTGATAATTTATATCATGCTAATCTAGATTGATTGTGCAGACAAGATAGCCTCCCCTGAGATACTTGAGGTATGGGATTGATTACGTCGCTTATTTGGTATGAGTTTTCTTATGTTGTCTACTTCGTGCTTGAATGTTTGATTATGTCATATATTTAGTGTTTGAGTGTTTGGTGTCTATTATGTCATCTATCTGTTGTTTGAATGTTTGAATACTTGCATGAGATGATTTTGTATCTATAAGATTGCATGAAGGAATGATTTTGTTTGAGATGGTTGCATTAACACATATGTGTTGAGAACAATTGATATGCACTTGAGTGAAAATAGGTGATAGTTGTAGCATTATGTATTATGACTGATGAATGTGAGTTCATTGTTGATTATGTCATGGTTGTTAGATTTGGTAAAGGTTTATTTCAAATTAATAGATATCATGTATTGATATTTGGAACATGTGGCTAACCTGTGTGTTCAGTTACAAGGAAGTGTGCTTGGCACAACAAGGTAAGATAACTGGTATATTGTTATATTCATTTATACACTGAAAGTTATGTGTTTATGGAAGTATGATACATGGAATTGCATGGCAAAGATACTACCATGGAATCTTGGAGAAGGCTCGGGTTGAGCTTTCCTTTGGAAATATTGGGAAGCCATGGGGATTGAGTCATGGTGTTTTTTGCTAGTCGTACGATTTTGGTATTTTGTGATTTGTTGTGCTTGATTGTGGATTTGTTTATGTTTAGTGTATGGCCATACCACTTTGTTTGTGGTGTTGTATTGCTATTGGTTTTCATGGGTTTCTTCTTGGTTTCTTTTGGTTCTTTCCTTTTATGTTTTTAGGGCCTTGGGGATTGGTTGGGGAAAGAGAAAATTTAGTGGAGTTGCGGGAGAGCTAAATGAATTCCAAAATGTAATATAAGACATGTATGAAGCTCGGTGCATGTATAAGGGAAACTAAAGGCAAGAATATGACAGCCAATTAGACTGGTTGGGTCCATTTGTGTAAATGGATGGTGGCAAGACAATTATGAGAAACGTAACAGGAAAGGTAAGGTAAATGGATTTGAGGTGTCAAATGCCTTGGATATGTTGGGAAATATTTTTTTCAATGTTGTGCATGCATTGCACGAATAAAGGGATTTATCTTAACCTAGACCTTGTGATATCTAGCAATTATGTGGTGATCATGATTATGCTAATGTCTATATATGTATATATGTATATATGTATATATGTATCTCATTGCCTGACCGATTCATTAGGGATTATGAATTTTTCATGTGAAGTATGTATGTGTGTGTGTGTGTGTGTGTGTGTGTGTGACAAGGTTGTCAAGGATCATGATTGTTTTATGATGATATTTATATGTATATTGTATGTATGTATGTATGTTGTTGTCTGACAGGGTTGTCAGGGATCATTCTTGTGGAGGAATGATTTCTTATGCAAGTGAATGGCATGAAGAGGTTCCTGTTTTGTAAGGAATAAAGTGGGAAGCGTAGCCCTGGCATATCTATGAGGTCAGTATCATGTGGATAAGATTTGATATTATGTGATTATGCCTATGTTTATGCTATGACAGGTAATGTTTAGGTATACATTGGTGAAATGAAAGTAGTGTGATCTACAACATGTTGGGACAAGCATGGATAGTGGGAAGACAATAGAAGCAAGGTTGCTTGGTAAGGACAATGTGGTCATATGATGTGCAATATTGGTGTTGTGTACATGTAACATATGCAGTATTGTGTACATATGATGTGGTGTGCATGTTTCATATATAGTGTTGTGTGCATGATTGCATATGCAGTGTTTGGTACCAATGTTGCTAAGTACATGTCGTATATGCAGTACTATGTACAGATGGTGCTATGTACCTATTATAAATGTGGAGATCTGTACATTTGGTGCAGTGTACATGTTGTATATGTGGTGCTATGTACATTTGGTGTAGTGTACATGTTATATATGTGGTGCTATGTACATATGGTGCAATGTACATGTTGTACTTGCGGTGTTGTGTACATATGGTGCGGTGTGCATGATTTTACATGTGGTGTTGTGTGCATGTGGTGCTATGTACATGTGGTACATGTGGTGTTGTGTGCATGTGGTGATGTGTACATGTTGTGTAGATGGTGTTGTGTAAAGGTGGTGCTATGTACATGTCATACAACTGGTGATGTGTACACGTTGTGCAGGTGGTGCAGTTTACATGTGGTGTTGTGCACACGTTGTGCAGGTGGTGTCGTGTACATGTGGTGCTATGTACACATTGTGCAGGTGGCGTTGTGTACAGGTGGTATTGTGTACATGTTGTACATGTGGTATTGTGTACACGTTTTATATGTGGTATTGTGTATATTTGGTATGGCGTTAAATTTATTATGTTGTCATTGTATTGCGACATGTTTATTCATTGCATGGTACGGTTTATATGTATATATATTATGTTGTACATCGGATGTAGGTGTATGTGTGGTTTTTTACGCCGGGTGTAGGTGTATGTATTGTTTTGTTCACTGGGTGTAGATGTATGTGTCATGTTGTACACCGAGTGTAGGTGTATGTGTCGTGTTGTATATCGGGTGTAGATTATGTGTTGTGTCATACATTGTGTATGTGTGTGTATTGTACAATGTGATGGGACAGGCAGGTATGTAACTGTCTGGGCCCTTGTCGCTATTGAGGGTTGAGGCATTTTAGTCTCTCGATGCCCTTATTGTTGATATTAATGGTTGAGGTGGTTTAGTATCAAATACCCTTGTTGTTACTATTGATAGTTGAGGAATTTTAGTCTCTAGATACCCTTGTTGATGATATTGAAGGGGGAGGCAGATTAGTCTCTGAATTTCCTTCTTGCTTAAAGAGAAGGAATTGGGTGTTTTCCGGGTTTGGAAATCGATTAAGTATGTCTATAGAAAGGATAAAGAACAAAGGCAAAAGCAAAGAACCATTTGAAAGATAAGTATCAATATTTTACTTCAGTTTTATACCATGTATGTGATCTATTATTTTGATTATGATGGTTGTGTTTTGAGCTAACTAGATGTGATATGTTTATACATTATGGTTTGATCAAAAAACTAGTTTGACTTGTTGTGACAAGAAGTAAACATAATTATAAGTGTACCTTAGTGACAGGACACCAATGAGGTATGATTTGAATTAGTTTCAATTCCTTTTAGTCTAATGGAAATTATGTGTTTGCTACAGGAAAGCACAAAAATTCCTAGTTGGGGTGGTTGAAACTGACTGCAAGAATTAGCAGCAAAGAAAGGAATTGGAACATGCAATAGTATGATGGTAAAGCACTTCAAGACCAAGGCGATTGTGGGACATTGATACCCAATAGTGTCAATTGATTTACATGAGCATATTATGACCGGTATGATGGTTTTGAGGCAGGTATAATCCTTGGTTGTTTGACCTACTGATGCGAGGAAGCCTTTCCAAGGGATGGATCGCCCAGAATGGGGATGTCGGGGAACTTGGAAGGTGGGTGAATGCACTGAAGGGGGTGAGCGAATTTCCCAAGGGACTATGTAGAAAATAAGGGAAGGTTGAAGGTGGATTTTTTTTTTGTCATTAGCATTTCTAGATGGAATCATATGCACATTGGGAGTTCGCCTCGAACAATGAGTAAATAACTATTTACTGAGAGGACAAGTAGCACACGGATTGTAGCGCTAGACATTCGATGGAGGTTTTACTTTGAAAATGGATTTTGGAATTCTTGGGAAGGAGGTGAATCCTGGTATTACTTTGAAAGTGCATGTGTGAACCTCTAGACTCCCTTGTTGTGGATGTAGGCATCATATCTTTTTATTTGTTGGTTGAAAAAATGTACATATGTATATATCTGTATATTATTGTAAATATTGTATCAAGTTGGATGATAAAGCTCCATGAACAGTATGGTTATTTGTTGGTTGAATAAAATGTGCATAAGTATATATGGTTGCTATTTTAAATACCACAATGAGCTATGTTATAAAGCTCCAATAAGCGGTATGTTTGTCATGTTGTCGTGTTTTAAATCATGGTTTTTCTTTTGAGTAGGATGTTATTGTAAATACTGCAACGAGCTAGGCTATAAAGCTCCATAGGCAGTATTTTTTTTCTTTTCAGTGGTTTTGATGGGTATAAGTGTGGTTTAAAATTGAAGATAGTGTTCCCCTAAGGGGGAGGGGTCTGTAACAGCCCCAGGTTAAAATTTCATGTGATAAAGTTAATAAAGGAAAAATATGACCATGGGAAAGGGACACTTATTCCAAGTTGAATGTTGGGAAAAAACATCCTAGTGTGGATGTTCATTTCGGTTATTATGGCTAAGGGAAATTGGAAAAGGCAATGACTAAGGATTTGGAAAGGAAAACAAGTATTTTTGGCATTATTTATAAAAATAATGGAAGTTAGGAGAAAAGGAAGGTGAAAGGTCACAAGTTGCGTGTTAGGAGGAAAATGAAGGAAAATAATGGAAAATCGAAGAAAATAGAGGCATCAATGATAAAAAAGATTCTAAGGATCAGTTCACAACCTTTTGTCATATCAGTGTTGGAATTATTCTCATAGAGGATAAGAGCACCAAGAGGATAAAGAAAGCAAGCAAGCAAAGGAAGGAAAAGGAAAGGAAAGGAAAAGAAAAGGAAGGTCAAGGGAAGCAAAGGAAGGCAAGGATCAAGTGGTCTCAGCGAGAATAATTGTAGGAACAGGTTGCATGTATGGTTTCCTAGCTAGTTTTGACATGCATGGTATGTGAATCTTGGTATTTGGTTCTTTTTTTGTCATTGGCATGGATTTTGTCAAGTTTTGACAATGGATCTTAGGCTAGCTTTTCCATTTCTGGATAGTCATGGTGTGATGGGATTGTTCTAAGTTTGAGCTTTGGATTGCGAGAAGGTTTTAGATATGGGTGAGGTAGTCTCAGGAAAATTCCAAAATACCTAGGAATCCCTTGAATGGTAATGGTTGGACACATGGTAAAGCATGAGGGTGGAGACATAAAAATTCCTCAAGGTATTGGTAAAGAAATTATGAGGCATCCAAGCTCGATTTTGTTTTGTGATCTTGGCATCGGTTTAGGTGAGATCACGGTATGTAGATGGTGGAGGTGGTTTAACCTCTGGATTCCCTTGGTTTTTTTGGATTGGTTTATCCCATGAGATACCACAATCATGCTTGGAATATGGCACGGGGGTGATTGGCTGAAATAAAGATTTGGTTTAGTCAATCTATGGTTGGGTGGAACATGGAAGTCCCAAACTTGGTCGGCATTTTCCTATGTTTAATAATAGCTAAGTTTCTCTTGATTTTGATGAGGAAATATACTTTTTATTATTTGGCTTTAATGGTTGTTCTATCATTGTTATCTATCTCATTATATGTTGGTTATAAGCATGGTTATATGACAGATTCAATAATGACTCTTATCACATTTTATTGAATGAATGTCTGGTAATTAATGCATGACCTAATTGGTGTTATGGCATCTGATGTGAGAAGGAAGTTACCCTTCTTGTTAAACCTTAGATAAGTTTTCATACACTTATGGTCAGACTTGCATTCATGACTTGTACATTTCGTGTTCTTAATGTGTTTGACAGAATGACTTTCATGGTTAGGCTTGGTTAAGTCAATCCCTTGATCGATTTTTATGTTATAGGATTTTCTTTGGTGTCATTTAATGTCTTGGAAAGTCTCATCAAGTTCTGGGCATTGGTTTGGAGACTATCCCTGAAAAAAGTGGCTTAAATCTCACAATCTCTGGCACAAAACTGGATGAAAAAGACTACAGTCTCTCCCTTGCAGGAATTTTGGGAGCGACTATAGGGTTCCAGTCGCATGCATGCCTTTTCATGGGAGTGACTAGGTGTTTAATTCATTGAAATGCTAGGTTAACTCAGGGGTTGGGCACTGGGAGTGGTGGGTTAGCTCCTGGGGGTCCTAAAGCACCTAAGGGGGGTCTGTGAGGTCTTGTTTTGTCGACTCCATTTCCTTAAGTTTATCTAGGAGTTTGAGTCATGTCATAGTAATCCTCAACTAATGTTTACCCTGGGCAAGCCGGTGAAAGTGGGTAAATGTGGGAGGAGGTCTTTACAGCCTATGTGTTTTTGTATGGATTTCCCACTAGGTTAGAGCATGGTCCTCTAACATTAGTCTAGCAAATGACATCTTTTGCTTGTCACCCATATGGTGAATGCTAAAATAAACTTCTAATTGTCACAACCAATGATTTAGTTTTAATGCATCAATCTCAGCTTGGCATGGCTTTATGTCCACCTTCACTCCCATCTTGAGTAGGGATTGTGAATGGTTGATGACGCTCTGACTCCATTTTCTCTTTCTCCAATTATTTTCTTGAATCATTTTCTAGGTCATCATGATCTTCTAATTTCCCTTTCAATATGACCTCTAAGTTAGAATCTTAATCTTCTCTAATTACAAGCTTGTTTGTTAGAGCCACTATAAGGAGGTTCATATTGTGATTGATGTCGATGGCTTGCTTTTCTAACCTTGTGAATATCTATTTTTCTAGATCATGAGGATTATCATGAACAAACTCATTAACTATGGATAGATTTCTATGAATTTCTACTTAAATTGATTCTTGTATCCCCTACAACTCCCCACAAATTTTCCAACAGAAACCTTCATTAATACCAATATGATTTGTAAATTGTTATGGATATTCCAAAATAACAAATTCATCACAATAAATCTGATAAAACTAATAAAATATTTACTATTGAATTTTCCATTTATTCTATATTTTTTAGTTACCTAATTATTCTACTTAATTAATTAGTTAAAAAGCGATAAAATCTAGATATAAGGTGAGGTGACTCTGATCTCTTTTCCCTTGCGACACCCTTACAAGAGAAAAACTAGCTAGAAGGTGAGATGACTCTGCTCTCTTTTCCCTTGTGTGAAAAATGTGCAAGTACAAATAAATAATTACTCTCTATGGAGTTACCTAAGACATGTCCCATATGCTTAATGCAAAATCGTACCCTCCTCTTTTTTTTCTCTCGATTTCCCACTCCCATTTTCTCCACTCAAATACATAACAAAATACAATAGCATAAATGGAACCCATACTCCCCTTAGTGCCCTAGTATATAACATATCCCAATAGCCAACTAAGGGTAAGGTTTGACTCCCTTAACTTTCAACTAAAGTTACAGGTTTGAACCTTCTAGTGTCTTCTTCAAAGTCCGCATGTGTCTAGCCCCGTATACATGAGTAATGGGGGATGATGTAGCATCCACTCATAGCATGGTGATCAACAAAATAGGTCAGCTTGTGGGAAGCATAACTTTTGCATACTAATTCTAACTAACATAGTTCTTGCACTGTTGGAAAATTCTCAAAGTGTAGAAAAACTTCCTCTATCCTGTAGTAAATTAGGAAATTTTGTACCCCAAAAAATTCCATTTAATGCGTAATAATGGCTTCAAATGTTTTCAAACCCCAATTCTCCAAACCAAGACTCGCAACTAAAAATGATCCTAAAGGCTACTTCCTCTAGATTTTCCACTTTAAAAGCATCGAGATAGATGAGAAATAATATAATGGTGCAATCCATATAAATTTTACATTGTTTGTCTTAGATTTATATTTTTTAATCTATGTATTATAATTTGATTATGTGAAAACTTTCATTTTCAATTAGTTGTGATTTGTGATTTTTTTTTTTTGTAAGCTTGGTAGGACTACATCTTATTCATGTCCAATATATCACCTTGGTCAGGGTAGGGAATTGAACCGGTGACTTCACTTCAAGGAGTGCCTTAACACAAGACCCGATCACCGTCTATCCAAGACCGTGTGGACGTGATTTGTGAATGTTATTTTCACATGCAAACTCCATTAAAGATACATTTCGAGGAGATAGAATGCAAGCCTATGCCTATCGTTTGAAGGATAAATTGCATATGATACCTTTATGGATTCATTTTAAGAGTGAAACCCTTAAATTGCATGCAATGCTAAACCTTTGAGTCAAAATATTTTTAATGGTTCCTTTGTAGTAATAAAGGTTTCTTATGTTTGAAAATTTCTTTTGTTGGTTTCACTCTCAAGAAAATAAAATATGTTTTGGGATCGTTTATGTCATTGGGTGTGGATTTTTTCTCCTTCCTGTAGAAGTAATCTTTATTATGGTACTTTAGGACATATTATGGAAAAATGTTTGGTTATGTACCTAAATCTCATCCATGCACAAACTTGTGTTTATGTCCATACCCATTAAATAGTTTTTAAATAATTCCTTTTCTTAGACTATGTTTGGTATATATTTTTTATACTTGTAGGTTATTTCTAGAGTCTCGAAAATGAAAATTTGGTTAAAACATTAAAACTTATTGGAACTTCTTTGGCTAGTACAAGATGAAAATTTGAAGCTTTTAAGTAGTTAAAATTTAGCTATGGTTTGTAGAGTTGTTGTAGAGCTATTGTTCAATTTCATGTTCAAATATTTACATAATAGTGATGGGGACGCAATAGTCAACTAACAAGGTTTTACTATTGTATTGTATTTACGCTGTAAAGCGTACCTATTTGAAAACAACATTCCTAAATGGCTACGTGTACTATTATACACTCTTGATTTGAATGTTAGACGATTCAAACAAACTCTACCTTATGATTAAAAACTGTTATTTTTAATCAGCTATACAACGTAAATATATATTAACCGTGAGAATTTCTACCGACATCAAAATTCAGTGAGGGTTTCTGCTCTCATACATCGAGCGATGCCAATGTCGAGGGCATTTCTGCGACCTGTGTGGATGGGGTTTTGACGGTTATTGTGCCCAGGATTCCGCCTGCCATGAAGTCCAAGACAATTCAGCGCTGTCGAAGATGAGGAGGGCTATAAATATTTGAGAATGGGAAGAAATAGAAGCCCTAGGTTCTTGTCGAGTCCCGCTAAAGTGATAATCTAACTGCCTGCGAGTATGCTCTTCGGCCAATCATGTTAATAACCAGACATGTGCAAGTCTTCTTCCAGCGCTCCAGCATTGATCCGGCCCTGTCATTTCTTCGCTAAATGACTTGTAACGACCAAATTCCTTCTTACTCTCATTTCCAAGAAAATTAAAATCTCTGCATCTTTCGCTGTTGAGTAAATCACATTTACTAACCCTTGCTTTCAGTTGAGCCCATGAAGATGATATCAAAATTGTCACTGTAAGCTGAGTTTGTAATTCAGTGAGGGTTTCTGTTCTCATACATCGAGCTCATTTTCTTCTACCGTGGCTACGAATTTGTTGACAAGAGCAAAGACATTATTGATTAATTCATTGAGCTCATTGGAACCTGCCACGGTGGACATGGCTTCAGAGGTGGCTTCTCTCTTTCGATTTCAATGGCTTCTAATTTTGCTCTCTTTCGATTCGACTGTAAAATGAATGGTTCTAATATTGCTCTCTTTCAATTCGATTTATTTTTCAGCCTATGTAAAATGAACGGTTATAATTTTGCTCTCTTTCCATTCGATTTATTTGTCAGTGTGAAATTGGTGGTTCCAATTTTGCCCCCTTTCGTAAAAAGAACAGTTCTAATTTTGCGCTCCATACGATTTGATTGATTAATTCATTGAGCTCATTGGAACTTGTGGCAGTGGACATCAAAGAAACTCCGAAGGAGTATGTGTTCTACGCCGAGGTTCTGGGCTTGAGGGCTTGACCAAGTCTGACATTCAGATAAGTAGTGAAAATTAAGTGAATAGAATCCTTAATTAGAGTTTCATTTCATTGACAGGGAGGGTTATTGGCAAAAATTAATTCCAGTGAGCATGGTTTTTTAATTAGAGTTTCATTTTATTAACAGGGAGGGTTTATTTTTTTCAAGTATATGTGGAAGAGGAGAAGGTGTTGGTGATAAAATGCCAGGGAGGCAAGTGGAAGCGCCACGCTGTCAAGGATGAGGAGGGCTATAAATATCTGAGAATGAAAAGAAATAGAAGCCCTAAGTTCTTGAGGAAATTCACGCTGCCTGGCGATGCCAATGTCGAGGGCATTTCTGCATCGTGTGTGGATGGGGTTTTGACTGTTACTGTGCCCAAGATTTCGCCTCCCATGAATTCCAAGACAATTCAGCACTGTCGAGGATGAGGAGGGTGTAAATATCTGAGAATGGAAAGAAATATAAGCCCTAAGTTCTTGCCGAGTCCCGCTAAAGTGATAATCTAACTTGCCGAGTCCCTCTAAAGTGATAATCTAACTGCCTGCGAGTACGCTCTTCGGCCAATCATGTTAATAACTAGACCTGTGCAAGTATTCTTCCAGAACTCCAGGATTGATCCGGCCCCGTCATTGCTTCGCTAAATGACTTCTAACGACCAAATTCCTTCCTACTCTCATTTCCAAGAAAATTAAAATCTCTGCATCTTTCACTGTTGAGTAAATCCCATTTACTAACCCTTGCTTTCAGTTGAGCCCATGAAGATGATATCAAAATTGTCACTGTAAGCTGAGTTTGTATCCTAAGACCACTATATTTTGATGCTAATGTTACAAGTAGAGAAATCTGTGCATAAAACGACTGTTGCTTTGCAATAATTAAAGATTTTGTAACATTTCGGTCAAACTTGGTGAAACCCTTGGAGGTTGTGTTATCTAAACAATTGAAAATCTGCGATTCTAGGATTTCATAGCCAGATTCTGGGGAAAAATGGTCTCGAAAGATGACTGTAAAAAGTCGAAATCGTAGCGTGTTTAGACTACGAGTAGAAGAAACGTTTAGGCATTCAATTGCCAGATTAGTTTGTAATGGATATTCCCGAGTGTTATCTCGTTGAATTTACATAAGCAAAGCAGCAGCTGAGCTGGTACACTGAGAAATTCGAAGTTGAGTTTATATTTTTAATGAAAAGAACCTGGAGAAGATCCAAACACGAAAGCCAAAATAGAGTAATTTGGTCGTTTTATGGCTCTCCGTAAAAGAGGAAAGCAGAGGAAATAAAATGTACGTGAGAAATAAGTTAGATTCATTTTATGGAAGTCCAGGCCGGACTTTTGATCTCAGGGCAATTGCAGAAGGTTCAAATGGTGAACTGGCTAGTTCACTGAAACTGTTTAGATTGCTTCCTTTTTCAATTTGAAATTAGAATCATTAGGCTGTGCCATTTTGCACTCCTTTATAGGATCTAGGAAGTTCTTTAACAGGTTGATGGTTTGTCTCTACCAATTCGATGATCTGATTGCTAGAATTGAAGGATGTAGTAAGGCATTTTGGTTCTGTCATTCTGAGGGTCGCATTGTTTGAATAGTTTGCACACTACTTTCTTTCATATCATAAATACATATAAAATCTCCTATTGTTTGTTCATGGTTACTTGTGACTGAGTTGTATCGGATTGTTAATGAGATGAATCTAGTTTGCCAATTTAGATTAGAACAACTTCAATTCTTGCAGGTGTCCTGAAGTAATTGATGCATTAATTTAAAACAGAGGAGAGTTCTGAGAAGATTGTCTAGGTTATTCAAAATTAACCACCAGCAAGTTGGCTGAAGCTGGAAACAAATCATTTAGAACTTAGAAGTAATCAAACATGACTCGATATATCTTCCACATTGTCAAATCAGTTCATTCCCATGTTCTAATTTACTCACTTTTTGCATTTGACGGGACATAAGTCTTAGTCGAGGTCTTCTATTACATGAATTTAACATGTAACTACATATTTGAGGGTCTGGTTGGGAGTCGGGACTTTCCATGGGTAGATTCCAAGGCGCGGTTATCAAACTAAAAATTCTATCAATCTTTTACAATTTAAAATAATGAAATTTACTCTTATCATAGAAACAACACATGAATTTTAACTAGCTTACAGTGGGTTACCAGTTTTGGTTATTTTATACTAATCATGGGTTGCTTAATACTAATCATCAATTTTACCATTTTTCCCTTGAATTTCACTCTGAACTAATTTTGACTCTCAACTACAAGATCAATGCCTTTAGTTAAAGTTTCCTAGGGTGTTGTCCTTCATCTCTTTGTTGGATATTAAATATTTAATAGTAATAATTGATTTCATGTTAATGAAGTCCAGTTTGCGCTCTGTTAATTAACATTAGTCAATTTAAAGTTCGGACTGCAAACCCATTAATTCCCCATGTCCGCACTAAAAAGGAGGTGGGCAACTTAGCCCTGTGATGCAAATCACTTACCAATGCTACAACATCTCTCGCAGCCATGGCTAGGATATCAGCGTAGGACACCGTGTTGGGGCACACGTTTTCTACAGCTTGCTTGGCCTTTATTACAGTATCAAATCCATCACCAGCTAGTGATAAGTTGTCTGAATAGTCTTTCTCAGCTGTGTTGTTTGGTGTAGACTGAGTAGTCACAAAAGCATCACATCCCTGTGCAAACCCAAATGCAAAATCAGTCATTTGACCTCAATGTAAATATCCATCATCATAATTGACACTGTTCAACAATATATGTCAGCCCATATAGTAATAATACTAGTTTACTAGGATCAACAAGAGGTAAAAGATGAAAGAACAAAGAATATCAATTTCAATTTCAATTTCAAATTCAAAGCAAAAACATGAACATATTTATATAAATGTGTCCCTTACCTCAACGAAGCAGTCATGGAAAAAGAGCCTCAGTGTTGTAGGGACTGCGACAAGCGTCTGCTCAAACTTTTGAGAAACAACACTCCTTACAATGGATTCAACATTGGAACAGGTTTCTGCATAAAAATTCTCACTAACCTGCACTGATCCTTTGCTTAAACACAGTCCATACAATACCCAAATTTCAAATCCAACCAATTCTAATGGCTTCCTGCCATATTTCTCTGCAACCATGATTCACAATACTCAATAATATTCCATAAACTCTTATCTAAAAACTCAAAATATAACAAGCCTCTTGCCTCGTCTACAACAATGAAAACTGCGCAGTTCTAGATATATGACAGTCAATGAATGATGTGGTTCCAGTTGGGGGCAGGAATGGGAATAAATCAAACAAAAAATTTCAATTTGCAGGGGAAAACAGGCCGGCGTGATGTTTCCTCTGGCCTTTCGATACCCTTTGAATTATTCTCAATCCAAATTCCCATTCATGTGAGAATCGAGATCATCCTCTCGCTTTTTGATATCCCTGGAGCTTTTCTTAATCCGCTTTGAATTCATGTGAGATCATTAAATTCTGGTGATAATATTAGGTTTACATTAATGTTTATTTCTCTTATATCTTTATTATTAGGTTCTATTTTCAAATTAAAACAGAAAAGGGAACTTATTATTATCAAATTGAAAGAGAAAAGGGAACTTAATATAAGTTGGAAACATTGAAATGAATTGGAAGATGGCCTAGAGGATAGAATGCATTTTCTAGTAGATGGCGCGTTTAGATTTCAGGAGCGATATTTGAATGTTGAGAAATGTGAAACAGCACTAAATGCAAACTGCACGGAGACAAGATGAGAAGAGGCAATTTGATCTTGGATATCATTTTCATTTGTGTATTCCACTTTTCTTTAGTAGATTTCTAGATGTTTGTTTTGACTTCCAAAACAGTAGTAGCCTTCTCCATGCTCCACCATCTTGGATTCAGTGCACAACTTACCCTTTACTCTTTTTGGCAATATATATGGTTGATGATCGAAATTATATTATTGTTCCTGGAACCTAATACATTTTAATGATTTTTCGTGTAGTATTTAAGTTATAAAACCATATATGTAGCATTGAATTAGTAGCACAATTTTCAAAGAGAACATAAATAGGTTACGCGATAACTTTTTATAAAATATAACTTTCTCCAAGTAACTCTAGTATCTCTATATATCCAACTAATATATGTTTATCCACTTTCACTTCAATATATCTATATACTTGCACATGTGATTCCTTTATTAGGATGAGACTAATATGCAGCTTTATCATCCATGAAATTTTTGAGGCCAAGGGAAAAAAAGGATTCCTATGTTGTGACTTTTTTCATTGCTAGTACTTATATTCTCCATGATCGCAGCTACATCCTATCCTCCATGATCACAACTACATCCTGATCAATTTCATGATTCATGTGAAAGCATTTCCTCTATACTACTCTTTTCTACTTGCATGATTCATGTGAGATCATTTCCTCTATACTACTCTTCACTATGTTATTTCTTTACAGCGTTTCCTTTGCAACATATGGTGCAATTGCTAGTTACATTTGCTTTTCACCTTATGGATTATGTGATTTTTTTTACGTTGAGAAAATGTAGTGTGCTTTAAAAGTGAATGAAACTAATATAGTGGCACTATGGGCCATGGTTGATAAGATTAAGAAAATGGAGTATGCTTTAAAGAGTAAGAAACCATAATTCAATTTGGTTATTTCCAATGTTATATGAAATTATAATGTAACTACATTGCACTTAGATATTCTATATCATTTAAAGATTATTGATTTGAATACTAACTTATTCTAGTTGTTAAAATAACCAATAAATTGAGATTTATAAGAGTGATACGATGTTAAACAAGGACACTAAATTAGGTACCAATTGTTGAATACAATGATTATAAAGTTCATGGTAGTTCTTGTAATATTGTAATGATGTCTTCAAGTATTTCATGTATATGGTTTATACATTATTGCAAGATTACATGAATGTTGCTAATTATTTCATGTATGTTGTTCAGACAAATATCAATTTGCCTCTTTTCAAAAGAGTTTACATCACTCGTTACTAGAGCACCCTTTACACCATGTATTACAATAACCATTCTACAATCGTGAGGATAACAAGGTGTATTATTCATTTTATTGGAACAAGGTAATGAAACTATTGCAAGGGCTTCTATCTACGATATATTTATTTTTTAAATATATTGGTCTTGTTCTACTTGCTTAATACATTTTTGCAATGAACACAAAGGATCATATAAATGATTGTTTAAAAACTATGAAGATGGTTATCCATAGCTTGTAGGGATTCTTTGGTCATGTGAAAATGAATATGGACAGTCGCAATAAATAGATTTAGTGAAAGCATGTTTATGAACATTCTAAAATTTTTATTTAAATTTATTTTAGTATAGCTAGATGCCTAAGTTAGATGTGGCAGGAGGGAGAGGGATTATACATAACCTCGATGGAAAATTGATAACCAGGTACTCCTACGGATTGGAGCTAATGACTAATAATAAAGAAAAGTTGTGAAAAGTATTGCTAGGCTTGATTTTGGCCAAGGATATGTAGCTACCAAATATCATGATCGTAGGGGTTTCTCTTATTATGATCCAACATTTTCATAAAGGTTCTTGCCCAAAGGAAAACCATATAAATATTTTTTAACAAAGAGTATCAAGGATTTTGGAAAATCTTCTACCATGTCCTTAGACATTAGAAACTGAAGCGGATAGTTAAGCCAATCACACATGTCTTCTCACAACGAGGAAAACAAATATTAATGAAACTCAAGGGTGAAAAAAAATACCTTGACCCCTACCTCCCTTTCTCTAAGCATATTTTCATGATATGACATCTTTGTTATAACCATTTATCCCTATGTTTTTAAAATTATTCAATGATATCTTTGTAATAAAAAGAGGGCATTCCTGGCTTGGTGTAGTGGCATTCTCTGCCATAGTGATGCATGCACCAGGGGTTAAATCAAAATTCCCACATGCTTTTGTATACAAGGAGTTGGAAGCAGTATGATTGTGATATAGGACTCTCACCTCAGTTGGTGTTCATTTCTATGGCTTCAGCATATTTGAATTGTAATGGAAACATTGAAAGTGAGGCATATGGGATGCCCTCTCTATTTTTTAAAATAGTGGCTCTTTGTCAACCCAAAGCTCGTAAAATTCCTCTTTCAGGCAAATTTAGGACTTTGTTTTGTTGGTGGTGGAGTAGTTTCGTGCAGTGACCATGCAAGCACCCTATGCAGGTCTCTTCATCTCCACCGGGATGCTTGCTAAATTAGCCTAACTATATCAATTTCAATATCAGAGGGAATTCTAGAAAATATTCTTGCTTTTGGAACATTAGAAGGGTCTTGTCGGACATAGTTTGTTACGCCCAAGCTTGCAGAAACATCAACATCAGTTTAGTCTCTTCACTCAAGCTCCCTCCTCCATAGGTGGGCCTCTCCTTCCTACCTAACAGACTTGTTCGTTCTTCTCAATTGATGATAAATTTCTCTCTTAGGCACCTCAATCTCCTCTCTTGCTTTTTGAAGTTTCACACTTTGGTCATATATGTTTTTTCTAACTTTTTGCTTCCTTTCTATTGCTTCTTTTGGGTGCATCTCTTTGTTTTGGGATTTTGTGGGTTGTATTAGTCTTTTGGGTTGACCACCCATGAGGTCCTACAAGCTTCAGTGGGTGGTCCTGCTCTTTGTAGTCGGTGGTCATTCTTATTTCCTATCTATTTTATTCAAGCCTTTTTCTTTATTTTTTCTTTCTCCACTATTCCATACCCTACTCTCCCTCCTCTAGAGTTGCATTGGTTTCTTCAAAGTGCACTAAGGAATGATTGGCTACCTCGTTTCCACAGAGGTACAATGTGGGCATGCAGCGGCAAAAACCCTAGAGATGGGGGCAGAAATTGGTGCAACCACTGCATCCAACAATTTTGATCCTTGTAATTGAACATCTTGGAAACTAATTGGAAACTGAATGAACAAATGAGGACCACTGCCATTCTAATGGAGGAAATTTAGGACCTAAAAATAAAAATGGCTCGTTAAGCTTATGAGATGGACACTCTTCATCAACAAATTGAAGGTCTACAAAATTCAACTCTCTGCTAGAAAATGTCACAACTCAGATTCAAGCGCCTCTAATAGGCATGGAGGTCGTTCTCTTTCCGACCTTAACTGACCTTCGAAAGAGGAAACCCATTCTAATCTCCGATTTACTCTCAATGCAAGTGTGCTCTTTTGCTTGGCCAGTTTTCTAACCTCTACTCCTTCTATCATATAGTTTTAGTAGCCTCTATAGATAGTTTTTTTTGTGATATTAGTAGTCTCCACCTCAAATAATCAGTTCTCAAAAGCATGCATGCAATCATGTAACCATTTCCTAAGTAGCAGCTACATTTGGGCACAAATTTAATATAAATCCTACTCATTTTTGTAATATATGATCATTTTTATCCTAATACTTCCTTGAAGACTTACATATAGGAATGTTATTTTTTATTAGATGTTATCTATAAGCTAGAATATGGTTATCTTCCATGGTTTATTGCTTTAAATGGATGTTTTATTATGTTATATAACCTTGGTTGCATTGATGCTAACAAATACTCTTTTTATTTAAAAATACAATTCACAATGAACATATGGTATAAGATGCATATACTAATTTCATCTAATACTATTGAGTACTAGCCTATTGCAATTCATAGATTCAAATTGCCTATTTGGTTAGCATTATGTGGATAGCGTTTGTATAAGCAACCAAATAGAGTAAAGGAAAAATGCACTTATTTAATTGTTCAATTATCTAAATGGTAGAAACTAAGTTGTTTGTGTTGAGATTAAACAAGATGATGAGCTTAGTGAAAAGAGTCGCCTTCACTAAGTGGGCCCGCAGGCTATTTTTGGCGCAAGTCTATTTTTAGACATGATGATCATATTTCAGAAGTTGCAGGATGCTATTTGTGGATGGTTGATCAAGTTGGAAAAAAGATGAAATTATATTTTTAGAATACTGGGCGAAGTCTATTTATAGATCATCAATCTAAAAATAGATGCATGTCGATTATTATTAGCTCTTAATAATAATCAGACTCTAAACAACAACTTATTTTCTTGGAGCACTTCAGTTCAGTGCACAGATGTGGCACATCAGCTGACAGAAGGAATTACGCAATTCCTAAGGGTTTATTGGAGCTAATGCATGGAGGACTCGGTTAGAACTCAAGTGGCAGAGTTATGACACAATTGGAAGAAGTAGTTATGGAGTTGTATTCATTTTAACTCAGTTAGACTCAGTTGGGCTAGTTGTATCTAGTCTAACTGATTGATACACTAGTGAGAGTGGAGTGAATTAATTAGTTAATTAATTCATAAATAATAACTCATTAATCAACTGAAAAATACAGCAGTTAACTACAGTGCATGGCAGTTTCAGTGGAGACCCAGTGGAGAGATAGGTGAAAGGGCAATATGGACTATCTGTTGTGACTATAGTGATGCATTGATTGCATCACACACACATTGGAGTTTCCAATGAGGATTGTGCATTCAAGGCAAGAGTAATTCGAATTCATTCAGAGCTATTCTTCAACAGGGATTGCACACTGGAGGTAGGCTAGCAGGGGGCAAAGATCGGTGCATGGATTTGCAAGACTGTTCTTGATTAGTGTATGACGATTGTACTGTACTGAAAGCTTGATAAGCTTTGTATGAGGATTGTCATATGATTCCATGATACATAATATATAGTTGGGGTTTTCGCCTGTGTTTTCCCGCTTAAAAATAACTGTGTTATGTGCGATTATTTTTATTTATGCTTTACATGTGTGTGCAATTAATTTTCCGCAAAAGATTATCAATGGAATGATTCAGTATTTTGCAAGAAGTTAAATATTGTGAGATCAGGTGAATTTAGGACATATTCGTGCTTATTTCATATAATTTCTACATGGTATCATAGCATTGTTAATTGAATATTGCAATTGTAAAGTGAGTTTGTGCTGGTGGACAATTCGAATTTGCTACAAAATATTCTTGGTGCAGAAGTTGAGTATACATTGAAATGGCTTTCAATGGGTTGCGATTGGAGTATGCCCTTGATGGGAGCTCAAATTACATATCCTGGAAGGACAGGATGGAGGCAGTGCTGGAGGATAATGGACTGAAGGAATTCATTGGTAGTGATGTTCCTAAGCTGGGATCTAGCGATGTTGCATTACTTGATGCATGGCAAAAGAAGACAGCAAATACGAGAAGGATCCTCTTGGAAGGTGTGAAGGACCATATTGTGTCCAGCCTTCACGGGAAAGCCACTCCATTCTTAATGTGGAAGGCTTTGATAGATTTGTTCCAAAGCAGAAGTGACCAGAGGAAGTTGGCGCTTAAAGACAAGCTCAAAAAAATAAAAATGGAGAAAGGCAACAGTATTCCAAAATACCTCACGAAGTTTGTCCACTGCAAGGATGAACTGGGAAGTGTGGGGGTTACTGTTGATAATGAATACTTGGTGAGCTTGGCTCTCCTTGGTCTTCCGAAGAGTTGGCATAGCTACAAAGACTCTGTCAATGGATGAGAGAAATTGCCAGGATGGGAGCGACTTTGGTCGGATCTTGTGCAGGAGGAGATAAGGCGGGGTACCAGGGATGGATCTTCATCGAAGAATGAAGATGAAGAGAATTTCACTTTGGCTGCCAAAGCAAGGAAAGGGAAGGGGAAGAAACATCCTTCAAAATCTGATGCTAAAGGCAAGAAGCGGGATTTGTCCAAAGTGAAGTGTTTTCACTGTCATGAACATGGACATTTCGTCATTAACTGTCCACAGAAGAAGAAGAACAAGAAGGCTGCTGGATCTGCAGCTGGAGAGGCCTTAGCCTCGAAATTTGAACTTGATTTATCTTTGATCGCATGCTTGGTTTCAAGTTGTATGGGATCGGTGTATTATCTTGATAGTGGTGCGTCTTTCCATATGACGGGAGACAAAGAGTTGTTTAGTGACTTGGAGGAGAAGGACCTCCAAATGCATATAGAGATGGGCGACGATGGTCGGTACAGTGCGACTAGCATTGGGACCATTACCTTTGAGAGGGAGTCTGGTAATCCATTCTTGTTGAAGAATGTTATGCATGTTCCAGGTCTGAAGAAGAACTTGGTCTCAGTCGCAATGCTATAATACAAGGGTTATGATGTTGTTTTCAGTGAGGGAAAATCCTTCCTTCGACATAAAACAACGGGTCAAACCAAGAAGATAGGGTTTTGAATTAATAATCTCTACAATCTGGAGGTAGATGGCTTCACTGCAATGGTGGTCAAAGCAGAAGAAGTGGTGAGCCGGGATGAGGGCGAATTATGGCACAGGATATTGGGTCATCTTCACCATGGCGCTTTGAAGATTTTGTAGCAAATTTCTACTGGACTTCCCAAGGGTACTCTTGCGCAGTTAGATCATTGCAAGGGATGTACTATGGGTAAGTTTGTGAAGACCACCTTTCATGAGAAGGAGAACCGTGCTTTGGTGATCCTGGAGAGAATTCACACAGACGTGTGTGGACCTTTCTCGGTTGCTTCAACAGAAAAACACAGGTATTATGTTATATTTGTTGATGACTATTCTCGTAGATTCTGGATCTTCTTCACGTAGAAGAAGAGTGAAACGTTCTCAAAGTTCTGTGAGTTCAAGGTATTGGTGGAGAAGGAGTCGGGGAAGAAAGTGAAAGCTCTACAGAGCGATAATGGCGGTGAATACATCTTGGGAGAATTCAAAGACTTCTGTAGCAGAGAAGGAATTCGAAGAGAACTCATAGCACCTCATAACCCACAGCAGAATGAGGTCGCAGAGAGAAAGAAAAAAACGATCGTGGGTGATGCACGAGCGATGCTGCATGACCAGGGCCTACCGATGTACTTGTGGGCGGAAGCATGCAACACTGCAGTTTATGTGCAAAACTGTTGTCCTCATAGAGTACTTGGCATGAGTACACCTAAAGAAGCTTTTACTGGTAAGAAGCCTAATATTTCTCATTTGAAGATTTTTGGCTCACATGTTTACATTCATGTGACAAAGGACACCAGGAAGAAGCTGGAGCCTACTGCAGAAGTTGGGATATTTGTGGGGCACACATAAACACCCCATAAATATCGTGTGTATTTTCCAGACAGTCGGATGACTGTTGTGCGACGGGATATAAAATTCAATGAGGTGAAAGCCATGAAGTTGTCGCTTGAGAGGGAGCTACACTTGCATGCGGAGGAGGAAATTCTTGTTCCCAAAGATGAGCCTCTAGATGCGGATCAGGCACAGGAGGAGATTCATGGAGTGGAGGATTCCACTCATGCAAAACCAAACATCAGACAAGGCAGAAAGCGTACCACAGAAGTTGAGAGACTGAAGCTTGATGCGGCACAGAATGTAGGAGTCCCTACATCACAGCGCAGACAGAGACAGTCACCTGACCGATTTACTGGATACATGGCTCTTATGAGCAAGTGTATCATGAAAGAGCCATCTTATTTTGAAGAAGCAGTGCAGGAGCCCACATGGGTAGATGCCATGGTCGAGGATTATGACTCCATTGTCAGAAACAGTGCTTAGGAGATTTTTCCAAGGCCAGTGGGAAAATCAGTTGTAGGATCAAGATGGATCTACAAGGTAAAGCAAGCTGCTGATGGGAGTGTCGAGAAGTATAAGGAAAGTTTTTTTGGTCGGGGCTTCTCACATATCGAGGGGATTGACTATGAAGAAACCTTTGCACCTGTCGCACGATATTCTTCCATACGGACCATCCTTGCTCTCTCAGCGCAGATGGGTTGGCACATTCATCAGATGGATGTGAAGACTGTGTTCCTTAATGGGATCATTGAGGAAGAGGTGTACATTGAGTAGCCTGAAGGATTTGAGATCTTCAGCAGCGAGTCGCATGTGTGCAGGCTCGAAAGAGCATTGTATGGGCTGAAACAAGCACCACGTGCTTGGTACACTCGAATCGATAGCTATTTCACTGGACTTTGATCTTGCAAAGGAGTTTGAGATGAAGGATTTGGGCCTCCTTCATTATTTCCTTGGATTGGAAATATGGCAGCGGGAAGGTGAACTATTTGTGTCTCAAGGAAAGTATGCCCGGTAGATACTAGAGAAGTTTCACATGCAAGGTGCAAGCCTATCGACACTCCTCTTCCAGGAAATTGGAAGAAAGAGGATGTTACATTGACAGAGGTAGTGGATGCCATTGTTTAACGACAGTTGGTGGGTTCGCTCATGTATTTAGTCAATACAAGACTGGACATATGCTATGCGGTGAACCAGCTTTCACAAGCTATGGTTAAGCCTACCAAGCTCTTTTGGAAGGTAGGCAAGCATGTCCTGAGATATCTTAGGGGCACATCTGAGTATGGTTTATGGTACAGACAGACGGATGAGGTGAATTTGCATGGCTTCACGGATGTAGATTGGGCAGGAAGCCCAACATACAGAAAGAGCACATTATGAGGGATTTTCAGTATCGGATCTACGATAGTTTCTTGGTACAGCAGGAAACAAAGATCTGTGGCACTTAGTTCAGCGGAAGCAGAATACATGGCAGCAAGTCAAGCTGCATGTGAGGCTATCTGGATGAGGAAGATTCTAGTTGGTTTGTTCGGTTCACATTTAGATCCCACAGTGATACATTGTGATAATCAGAGTTGCATTAAACTCTCGTTTAATCCTGTGTTTCATGATAGATCTAAACATATTGATATTCGGTATCATCATATCAGAGATTGTGTGCAGCGGAAGATCATGTTGCTTCAGTACATTCCTACGGAGGATCAGGATGCAGATATTCTGACGAAGGCGCTCACCAGGAGAAAATTCGAATACCATAGAGGCAGGATCGGGGTGAAGGATAATCCCTATCTTTTTGAGAGGGAGTGTTGAGATTCAACAAGATGATGAGCTTAGTGAAAAGAGTCGCCTTCACTAAGTGGGCCCGCAGGCTATTTTTGGCGCAAGTCTATTTTTAGACATGATGATCATATTTCAGAAGTTGCAGGATGCTATTTGTGGATGGTTGATCAAGTTGGAAAAATAGATGAAATTTTATTTTTAGAATATTGGGCGAAGTCTATTTATAGATCGCTGATCTAAAAATAGATGCAGGTCGATTATTATTAGCTCTTAATAATAATCAGACACTAAACAGCAACTTATTCTCTTGGAGCACTTTGTTTCAGTGCACAGATGTGGCACATTAGTGGACTAAGGGAATTACACAATTCCCAAGGGTTTATTGGAGCTAATGCATGGAGGACTCAGTTAGAACTCAAGTGGCAGAGTTATGACACAATTGGAAGAAGTAGTTATGGAGTTGTATTCAGTTTAACTCAGTTAGACTCAGTTGAGCTAGTTGTATCTAGTCTAACTGAATGATACACTAGTGAGAGTGGAGTGAATTAATTAGGAAATTAGTTCAAAAAATAATAACTCATTAATCAACTGAACAATACAGCAGTTAACTACAGTGCATGGCAGTTTCAGTGGAGACCCAGTGGAGAGATAGGTGAAAGGGCAAGATGGACTATCTGTTGTGACTATAGTGATGCATTGATTGCATCACACACACATTAGAGTTTCCAATGAGGATTGCGCAGTCAAGGCAAGAGTAATTCGAATTCATTCAGAGCTATTCTTCAACAGGGATTGCGCAGTGGAGGCAGGCTAGCAGGGGGCAGAGATCGGTGCATGGATTTGCAAGATTGTTCATGATTAGTGTATGATGACTATACTGTACTGAGAGCTTGATAAGCTTTGTATGAGGATTGTCATATGATTCCATGATACATAATATATAGTTGGGGTTTTCAACTTTAGGCTTTCCCGGTTAAAAACAAATGTGTTATGTGCGATTATTTTTATTTATGTTTTACATGTGTGTGCAATTAATTTTCTGCAAAATATTAACAATGGAATGATTCAGTATTTTGCAAGAAGTTAAATATTGTGAGATCAGGTGAATATAAGACATATGCATGCTTAGTGCATATAATTTCTACATTTTGTAGCCCTTGTTACTTGTATTTCCCTATGACGAGCATATTGTGCATTCCATAAAACTAAAAGGAAGATCAAAGGCTTAAAGGGGTCAATAAATCCCTTCCCTCCCTATTTAACATATGGGCTATGCAACCATCTCGGTATATTCATTGGGATTTTTGTGAAATATTTGTGTTCATTTGCATAAATGTTAACCTCATTGGGAAATGAATCTACCTAAATTGTATTACCTCGTCATCCATATGCCTTTAATGTCAAGTAGTTTGATTCCTCTTGTCATTTTTTGATAAGCGAAATGTTTCCTCTAGCACTTGTTAATGGCTTATTTCAACAATAAAGAGAGCACATGAATGTTATGATTTTGACTAAAAAAGGTATGAATGTTAAATTTTTAAGTAAAGAAACACTTTGCTCTAGAGAAATCAATCATGTCACATTAGGATTAATTTTGAATGATGTGACTAAAAATAATTATTTGAATTTGATCAATGTGTTTATTCATTAAAAAAATTTAATATAAGATCTATCATTTCAAAATGTAATGTAAACAAGATATAATAATCTATAAAATATGTTATGCCTCATATCTAGAAAGACAATATAATAATAAATTGCATGTGAGTACTATCCTTTTGTTAGAAAAATTACATCAAGACAATTATATGTCACATGACCTTAGTTTTTTAAATTTTCATGGATTATTTGGGTGTTAGAAGACTTCCTTTCTAGTGCTAACTATCAAGTTTCCTTTTATAGTCGTGTTGTTGATAATCTCCATAGGGCCAAAACTATTTAATTTGAATGAGACCAACAAGTCTTATTTGTTAAATTCTTCGAGTCTCTTTCTTTTATTTTTGTTTCCTTGCACCAATCCAAGTTACTTATTGCTCATCCTAAGATGGAATAATAGGAATAACTTTTCTGGAGAGTTTAGGAAGGCATGTAGTTTTCTTTCATCTTCAACTTTGACCTCCTTTGTGGACGACTCTACTTTTTTTAGATGATAGTGCTTCTCAACTACTTTACACCTAGTGGATACTTCTATTGATAGTCTAATTTATGCTTCCAAATTGTTCTTGCTACCTTGACTAAGATATCATTTGACACGCAATTTGTAACATGTGTGTTACAAGATTTTATAGACTAGAAATGCCAAAGAAGGGGGATTGAGGTTTCATGCATCAATGAGTGGAGAATGGTGTCCTTGTCCTCAACACAACCAAACTCTATTGTAGAGTACCAATAAGCACATAGTTAGATTAAATCTTCCTTATGAATAGGGTTTTCCATACCTAAGAAATCCACTTACAAAGATTCGAGAGAGGGACAAAAGTATTTTAAGCTAACATATCAAACCATAAAGCCTTGAGGAATATAATTGTGATCTACATCTTCTTCTATGAGGGATATATTTAAGTATGACATGTATTTCCCGTGATGAAGTGGCTGTAACGCCAAAATGGGTCAACAACATTAAGAGATGATATATTGTGTTTGTGATGAAGAAATTTAACCAGAGAGACAAAACAAAATATTTACAGAGAGAATTAATAAATCAACCAACAACGATCACATATTAAAACATGCACGCAATTTACCTTGGAAAAAGGGAAAACCCCATCACATTGAAATTTCATTAGCCTTGGATAAAACCCTCGTCAATCTATCTAAGCAAACCTTCACCGCTCACCTCCCCGGCTTGCCTTACAATGAAGTCTTCCCGACCTTTTATAGGCTCCATTACATGCAATGCCATGGGCAGAAAACCATGGGTACACAATACCACATGCCCCAAAACCACCAATGTTTAACTTGGTCAACTTTGACTCTAACCCCGAGTCAATTTTACCTAACATTCCCCCCTTGAACTTGGCTTGGGGTTCCTTGACTAAATCCAGTCAACCTTTACAAGTGAGTCAGCCTAGCCCTGCTCACTTTGGCCTTTACCCCCCTCAAGTTTATACCCAAGTATAGTTAACCTGACATTCCCCTATCACCTATATCTAACTCAGAATTTACAAACAATTTTTCCAAAAATAAACATGCCTTACCAAGTCTTACAGTAATATACCCATTTACATACAATAAAATATTTTTAACTCCATTTTATTTATTTTTATATTTATATTCATTGTTTCTATTTTAACACATCATAAAATATCATATCATCTCTCGGTGTGTGGCTCTCACTCTATTTTAACACAGCTCTCACTTTCTTAGAGTTTGATGCTCTCCTCTTAAAACATCATATCATCTCTCGGTGTGTGGCTCTCACTCTATTATAACACAGCTCTCACCTTCTTAGAGTTTGATGCTCTCCTCTTGAGTATTATTTTTTCCATAACTAACCCCCTCCGCCTAGGCCATTTCCATAGTTACTTTGATAAATCTTGGACTATGTCCTCGTCACGAAACCAACCTACCACTGTTCAGAACTAGTGACACTTTATAGGATTGGTGTTTGCTGCATCTCTTCAACTCGGCCTGTGCAACAAATTTGAGACATGACACCATACGATTTTTCCATGCTCGCTCAACGTGCCAATCATATGGCACACGATATCACCTTTCGCCATTTGTGCCGACAATCTCTGCCCGTCTAAATTGCACCGCGTCCAGGTTTGTCCCACCGATCAGTGTTTTCGTTGCCTTGTCACCCTCATCAAAGCTTGCTCAGTGCCATGGTCGTTGCCAGATGCCTCCAGCGCAATTGTTTGGCTTGGAAACAGATCATTATCTTCAAGGAACCGATGCACTATCACCACCACTGTGCGGATAACTTAGACCAGAAATGCTAGCTCCACAGGTCTGAGTTTTCGCTTTCTCCTGCTCGGCGACGGTGCTATGGCCCAAATGCACGTTGACTGCGCATCCCAGTCTCCTCCACTACTCCACTGTGAAGAACCATCAATGGCGTCTTCAACGAATTCACCATATCCACCAATGACCGACCTAAACTCCATGCTTTAACATGGTTCCTTGCTTCATCGTCAAACCGACTTCTCCATGCGTTCTCATGGCACAAAAATCGGCAAGCCCTTCGATCACATTCCCAGCTCGGCTCGCTAGTTCCTTGACAGCATCGAGCGAGACATCTATAGCGGCCAAGCGGGGATTCATAGACATTTTCTCTGCAGGATCGGTAGTGGTGGCCTCTGCGTCGGCCATCACCAACCGGGTTGCCTTGTGCTACCTGATCAAACCATTTTATTGAGGTCGATCACTTGAACACAAATCTACCTATACGTGGTACTCTACACTCACTGCACCATCAAGCTCCTTGCGCGCAGAACTGTGAACAGATTCTGCATCGATCCATCGAGTCAAACAAACCTTCGATCGATAAACCCTTGACAACGGAGGCGTCCCTATGAAGTCAATATTTGACTCTGATGCGCCCCTATGAAGTCAATATTGGACTCTGATACCACATGAAGAAATTTAATCAGAAAAAACAAAATATCTAAACAGAGAATTAATAAATCAATCAGCAACAATCATAAATTAAAACATATACACAATTTTGAAAAATCTGGAAAAACCAATGTTAATTTCAATTAGTTTTTATTAAAATTTTGGCCAATTCTACCAAGTGAGTCTCGACGGCTTAGAATTTTTTCAATTTTTTATGACTTATGGGCAAAAAAACATGGATACATAATATCTCATATTAAAACATATATACAGTTTATTTTGGAAAACTTAACTTAAATTTTAGGGAAAAGCCAATGCTAATGAAATTTCATCCACTTTGGTCAAAACTTTAACCGACTTCTCAGAAGTTTTTCCAATTTTTTTATAGATTCCATTACATGAATTCTACCAAATGAGTCTTGACCGCTCAAAAGTTTTTCCAATATTTTATAGGTTCCATTACATGCAATACCATGAACAAAAAACTATGGATACACAATATCACATACCCAAAAACTACCACTCTTTAAGTCCATCAACTTTAACTCTAACTCCAAATCAATTTTAGCAAACAATTAAAGAAATTTAACTAAAACCACTTGAAATAACTTAAACATAGACAAAGCTACTCTCAATCAACCGTATCCTTCATATTTGAAAAAGACAAATTGAACTCAACTAAAACCATCTTGCTTATATTTATAGATCGTTACCCTTGAACTCAACTAAAACCATCTTGCTTGAAATAACTTATACATAGACAAAGCTACTCTCAATCAACCGTATCCTTCATATTTGAAAAAGACACATTGAACTCAACTAAAACCATCTTGCTTATAAAAAAGAAATATAGATCGTTACCCTTGTTGGTGTTCAATTAGAGGTCTTGAAGTCTACAATGAAAGGATTTATTTTGACAATGAGCTTTGGATAGGGAAGAAATGTCATAAGAAAGCTATTCTTAGGTAATTGGACAAAGGCGCTAACTCCATGGTGAGGTTATTTCTTTTTCTTAAATAAAAAATTATCAAAATTTTAAAATATAGGTATATATTTTAAATATTAATATTATATAAATAGTTAAAAATATAATATCAATATTTAAATAATTAAAAAAATATATATAGACATTCTAATCTATAAATAATTATAAACATAAAAATAAAATAACAATAATTGAATATATCACATTCAATATTCAAAATTGAATTTGTCTTAACTTTTCTTTGGACTTTAGACTCATAAGAGAAAAGGATAAAAAATTGTCAAAAAAAATAAAATATCAAAATCAGTAGTAATAGCATAAGATGTATGAACTTTAGAAAATGAAAAGATAGGAATAAATGGTTACTAACAACAATAATTTACAATATACTCATGAATCAAAGAGCTAAAAAGCCATAGAATTATTAATCTAAATTGATTTTACAAATAAGTCATATCACAAACTATTTAAAATGTTGCTATGTTGCATGGACTTTATCTTCACAAAGCCATAGCCTTTTCATATTTGCCAAATAAAATCTTTTGACGAATTAGAAACTAAGAGTTAAATGCCAAAACCTTTGTTGGCAATTTATTTATTTTGGTGGATAAATAGGCAACTACACTATGCTTTATTTTTTCATTAAAAATAAAATTAAGATTTTTAATTTAATTTTTAAGATGTTTTTTGGTTTAATTTTATTTAAAATACTAAAATAGATTTGTTAAATTTTCATGTTTAAATTGCATAATATTATAATATAAGAAACATTTTAAGTAATAAAAAACCACAATTTTATTCAAAATTATATTATATTTCAATAAAACAAATGAAAACACAATTAGTTAATATATGTGTGTATGTGTAATGAAATGACCTTTTTCGCAACATTTTTTCTAGTTAATTTTAACCAAAATTATGCAGAGATTTTCAAAAACTTGAATTTAAGTTGTTTTCGTTAATTCCCCAAAGTTCTTCAGGTGCTGAATCATTCTTTACATTAAAACTACATTCAACAACAAAAATCACATTCATTCTTGAAATTGTTTTATTTTATTCCGGTGAAAAAAATCTATTTCATCTATAAGTTAGACAAAACATATATATATATATATATATATATATATATATATATATATATATATGATCTTAAAGAATAATAAACAATGCAGAATGTTGAATTTAAAACACAATTATGGTTGGAAATATGTATAAAATCTTTTTAGTTGTTTCCCAACCAAAATTCTGTTTGTAAATTAAATTAAAAACACTAATTTCTCTTTTGGTTTTGATATGCCATTATGCCATGTCATTTTCTATCTTATATATAAATGTTATTTGTAATACTGCATCCATCACAATTAGACAAATAATTAAGATGTTACTCCATAGTACAAATCATTGGTGACTTGACTATATAACAAAATTAAAAAGGGTCACATGTACATCACTCACATAGATCTATCCTCACACGAATCCCGCCCTGCTACTTTACTATAGGTAGCTTAGTACTCCAGATCCTAATCTAAGATTTATTTCACATAATTGTATATACACATTGTTATTAATACTACAACTTATAATTTTAATTTAATCAACCAATGTTGTTGTGAAATACCATTATGCTAACAGGCTTAAGTAAAATGTTTAATGTGAAGGCAATGTTAGTTTAAGGGTTTTAAATCTACAAACCCTCATGAACCTCAATGTCGATATACAGAAACGACGACCTGTAAATTCAATGCTTTAGTTTTGTTACCCACCACCAGTGGGTGAAGCCTATAGGGGATTTTTTCTCCTTGATTTGTCTTCAACCAACAATCGACGGCCCCTTGCAGCCACCATATAGTTCCATGTGCCACCATTCTCCACCACTTGAACCATCCATTATGTGCCTTCACCCATTATGTTATGATTGTATGCTTGAAGGTGGGCCTTCCAACCCCGAAGTTATGGATTTTGATTATGTAATTGGGTGTTTATGCTGGCTTTTCTTAGACGCATTTGGACATAGATTAGTGGGGGGATTCGACAGAAATAATGGGCTTGGATTGTACTCTTGTTCCTCTATCAGAACTTGGTGTTTAATCTTGTATCCTATTCTTGTGGGATCTCCTCTCT
This sequence comes from Pinus albicaulis, assembly GCA_034641835.2. Taxonomy (NCBI): domain Eukaryota; kingdom Viridiplantae; phylum Streptophyta; class Pinopsida; order Pinales; family Pinaceae; genus Pinus; species Pinus albicaulis. Next base: position 370,153,229 of record CM076575.1, read on the forward strand.
TGGAAAATAGCTTTAGGAGTGGCACTACATGGGAAACCTTGTGTTTGGTCGTGTGGTCCTACTTACTGACACCACATATTTCACTCCCCTCCACTCATTATAGCCCATTTTCACACTTTTCCCATTCAGGTCTACATTTTTCCATTGGGTCCACAAGGAGTTAACCTCCACCTCCCTTTGACCATACTTTGGTTCCAGCCTGGAACGATGCCCCGGAACTTGATGCTGCTAAAACGAAAGTGAAAAGCATAATTTGGCCACTTACAACATGAAAATGTACCACAAAATGCAAAATATGGCCGAGACATAAAAATTTAGCACATGGGAAAAAAACCAAACATGAGTTATACCCCTTATCACTATGGTCATCACCTTGGTTCCTAGGCCTCCCTATGAGTGCCCCCTGAATCATCAAGGAAACAATGATTGTCCCAACCCTTGGTGGTCAATGAGTTGCCCAACCTTAAGGGGTAATCATTGCTTTATCATTCCCTAGAGCCCCGAGCAATAAAATAAAATCAATAAAAGGACAGGAGACACATTGGACCTTATATAGGATTGCGGGTAGGTTTTTGTCTTGGACTTGGCCTCCCTATATGAGATCTGAGCCCTCTAGAGGGGCATAATGGCACTTGTAGGGTGAGCATTGAGAGACATGGGCCTCCACCATAGCAAAGCATAGATTTCCATGCCATGGGCTTCTTCAACACCACACATTGCTTGCTCGTGCAACAGTCGTGCTATTGAAAATGCAACAAGAAAATATAGTTTTGACTTTGTCTTGGTTAAACTAGATTAAAATTCGAATTTCAATTTCAGTAAAATACTTAGAGGTATATAACAGAGGTGACATGGAACCTATCGCTCAATTAACTCAGTTAATTGGAGTTGGATACACTTGATTTATGTTTAATATTTCAGTTAATTTGAGTTATTATGAGTTAAACTAGTTCTAACTGATTGAGATCTAGTGGAGGGTCCAGTAGTGGGGTGTGCACTTCGGTGAGCATTCAGTTAAGTCATCAATCAACCTAAAAGAATTGGTACATGCAAATAACTCAATTTACCCTATTGATATTGAAGTTCAAGGGAAGTGTACTATCAGTTATCGAATTTTCCATGTTGTACAGGTGGTGCATGCAGTCAGCGAAGGGCCTACAGGAATTGCACAATTCTCAATGAGAAATTTCCCTAATTAATAGGGGCTAATTCCTTATTGAACAGTGCAAGGAAATAGGATATTGGGCAAGTAGGAAATTGACTAAGTATTGGCCATAGTCAGTCTGTGAGGTAGTGAGACAGATTATACTAGTGCAGAGATTGCTCAAGCTTGAGCAAGCATTGTATTTCTTCTTTATTTTTTGATAAATTAAATATGGATAGGAAGGGGTTTTGAGAAATTACTTTCCCTTAGATAAAATTATGAGTATGTGTGTTGAATCTTGTATCATGTTTATGTTGTGATTTCTCGATCAATTAATTTCTTTCCGCTGATGAGTAGAGTATAGTCAAGTCTTTTGGTTTAGTAAATTACATAAGTAGTTTTGAATCTACAAGGAATTTCTACATGGTATTAGAGCGAGAATCACAGTAGAGAAGAAAATTTGAAGCTTTTATTGCAGGAGGATCGAATTTGCAGGATCATTTCTTTAGAGCTAACAGGATGGCGTTCTATGAAATAAGGCTCGAGTATGCCCTTGAGGGAAGCTCAAATTATTTTTCTTGGAAGGACCACATGGAGCTAATCATGGAAGATAATGGGTTGAAGGAATTCCTTGATAATGATATCCAGAAACCGGCAGCAGTTGATGTCCAAGATCTAGCAGATTGGAAGAAGTGTGTATCCAAGGCGAGTGTTATCACTGGAAAATCGGACAAGAAAAGATGACATTATTAAATGTTAGACAAAAGGATTTACAAGGCTGAAGCACATTAGAGAATATGAAGAATTTAAAAAATCTCTAAGGTCCAGGAGAAAAATCAAATTGCGCACTCAAGACCATAGAAGAATGCGCCTCTGCGCACATTTTTCTTTGATAGGCGCGCCTTTGCGCAGCTTTCCCTCAAAAAATCGCGCAGACCTGAGAGTGGCGGAAGTCACTTTCCAGGACCACAAGACACACTCCAGGAAATTGATCCCACACTTGAGGCCGCCTAAGGACAGCCACCCAAGCCTCCTTAGGACCTCAAGGGAGCACACAATGGAATAATATGGCACATAATGGAATCACCCTCCTCTCTTGGGTCACCATCCATCAATGTACCAAGAGAGAGAATGAGAGTTTGAATTCTCCTATAAAAGGCCACCAAGATATGAACAAAGGGAGAACACATTGTCATGATGGCCAAAATTTCCCCAAGCAATCCAGCAGTGTGTGATCCAGAGTAGAGATAGAGGGGATTCAGTTGTTGGCCATCCAAAAACTCCAATCCTTCGGAGTAGAGAGAGAGACTTTGCGCCAAGTCAGCTCGAAGGTAAATACATCCTTGCATCGAGTCTTAGAACTCCCTAGTTCTAAGGGCCCCTTGGCAAGTGGGTAAAAGTTTCATCCTTTATTCCTACTAACACTCAATAAGAGGGGACATAAGCCACCATTTGGATTATTGAAGTTGTTTGAATCTATTTAGAGCTTTTGTGTTATGTGTTTTAGTTTAGTTTTTGTTTTCTCTCTATATATGCATGTTATTTTCTTATCTAGTATGTTTTATGTTTTGGCATGTTCACTAACTTGCTAAATCCCTTAATTATCTGCATGTGACCAAGAATTTAAGAGGAAACAACCTCTCCTCTTAAGCAGGTGTCGTTTGGTACACTTGTGCACCAAATCCACCTACACAAGATTAGCGACTCCACTAATTTTATTTCCAAGTTTATGTGGTTGTGCCTTTTGTAGAGACCTATTTCTTTCGTCTCGAGTTTGGCTTGAACAACCCCTTTTCTCTCCTTCTCTGCATGTTCACCCTGAGTGAGAAGTCGAAGCTCAAAAGCTCCCGAAATTTATTTGCAGGAAAATTGCGCAGCTTTTTCACATACAGACGTGCCCGACCGCATGTGTTCAGCAGTGACCTGCGCACAGACTTCGTGCCTATGTGAGCCTTTTGCACGTGGAAACCAGAGGCAGAAAATTTATGCTATTTCCCTTCATTTCCTGTTTGTAAAGTGACTGAAAACCCATAAGAAATCTACCAGCATTTTTTGAGGTGCCTGTTATGAAACCAGCTCCAAAAATAGAAGAAAAGAGAGATCAATGCCTTAGAAATAAGCCACTTCGAAGGGGCAACCTCCTTTACATTACAATAATGAACAATTATTAGATGATACAAATGACAAAACCTCCCTTCTATATATAGGAGTCCATGGGGCCACAATGTAATCCTAGCCGACCTAACAATACTAATGTAAAGGCACAATAATAACAATATGGGGGTTACAAGGGTACAACAATAACAATAAGGGGGTTACACTAACAAAAATAAGGGACTATACTAGTAATATAGGGACCTAACATGCTCCTCTCCTTCAAAAAAGTGTTTTCCTCAACGCTTGAGTAGCTTCGGGTGCTTTTGTATAAAATTCTCATCCTCCCATGTAGAATCTTTAGTGGGTAAGTTCTTCCATTTGATGAGATACTCTAAAATTGATCGATTTCGTAGTAGTCGAGTTCTTGTTTTCGTGACTGCTTCAGGTTCCAATATGGTTTTTCCTTCCTCATCAAGTTCTGGCAATATTTTTTGAACTGCAAGTTTATCCCTTATAACCTTCTTTAAGCATAAAACATGGAAAACTGGATGCACTCGCGAAGAAGCAGGAAGCTCCAATTTGTATGCCATTGTACCAATATTTTGCAACACCTTGTAAGGACCATAGTAATTTGGCGATAATTTATTATCCTTCTTAGCTTGCTTGAGGGACATTTGTTTATATGGTTGTAGCCATAAAAATACCCAGTCTCCTACATCAAAACTTCTCTCACTGCGATGTTGATCTGCTTGTTTTTTCATTCGATTTTGTGCCAAATTTAGGTTATCCTTTAAGAGTTGGAGAACTTCTTGTTGATGCTCGATGTGATCTTCCACTGCTTGAATCCTATAAATTTCCCTTAAATAAGATGTGATGGGTGGTGGATGATATCCATAAAGTGCCATAAACGGGGTCATTTTTGCTGCAGTATGGAAGGAAGTGTTATACCACCATTCAGCGAGAGGTAACCACTTGACCCATTGTGCTTGCTTATCATATACAAAGCAACGAAGATATCCTTCCAAGCATTTATTCACTATCTCAGTTTGACCATCGGATTGAGGATGATAAGATGAGCTATGATCTAGTTGAGTAACCAAACATGAAAATAATTCCATCCAAATATTTCTTGTAAAAATGGGATCTCTGTCACGTACAATAATCTTCGGGTTTCCATGTAGCTTTTGAATTGTTTCCATAAATGTAGTAGCAACTGTAATTTCTTTAAATGGATGAGATAATGCACAAAAGTGTGCATACTTGGTGTTGAGTCCCAAACTTGCATCTTTCTTATACACCTTTCTAGACCTTTTTCATTCACCTGGACCTTCTAAGCCATCAATATCATTGCATATTAATTATAAAAGAGCATTTAAAGTGGTTTTTAACTATGTTTTGTGTCTGTTGTTTGAATTAGATTTTTTCTCATTAAGCTGCGGAATCTTGTCACTTTTCGCAGCTGCTGCAACTTTCCGCAGCCATTTTGTTAAAGTCTATATTGCAGGTGTCTTCAGGCAAATCAAGCCACATGGGCAAGTTGGAAATGACATGGACATGGATCGAGTCCTATTGGCTCAGTCGAATTCACCTAAAAAGGTTGTGGTCAAAGGTAGCCAAGTGGTGGTCAACCGAAGAGTCCCACGGTGACAGAACTCTATTTTTCATCACGTGAAGATTTGCGTGGCCATTTCTAAATCACGGGAGACATATCAACACCTGTAAACGGCTCCATAAGCCGAATCCAACAGCCACTTTCCATAGATTTAATCTTCACGGCAGCGATGATGCTAGATTTCTGGACGTGGTTGTTCACGTGTCTTCTATCAGCGCAGACTTTAGGGAATTAGTTATATCACCCTCTGTTATAAATAATGCGTTCTCATACCCATAATAGCTAGCTCTGTAATTTAATTGCGTTGCCACTGTGCTGTGACATTATTTCTCTGTTATGACCGCATTTTGAATATATAAGAAGACTCTGTTCATCAACGTAATTCGTGGTTGATAGTTGTTGTCCGAGGTTTGTGCAGAGGGCCCCTGTACACGTTGAGGTTTTGTGTATTACTGTATAGTTTCATGCTTCATTTCCTTACGTTCATTGTGCCATAGTCATTCATGTGTATATATATTACATCTTTCATGGTATTTATGTTTCATCTTTGTCCATAATCTTTCATGCTTTACGTTTTACTTCTGTCCATAATCTTTCATGCTTTGTACTGTTATTAACTGATCAGTGTTTTTGTTCCAGATTACAATAGGCAGCCCGAGCATTTGCACATAATTTTATAATGACTAATGACATGGAATCAATCTTGTCCTTCTGCTGATTTATTTTTCTTAGTTTTTAATTCCAGCACTGTTTTATTCATTTCAGTTTTGTACATTTTCTTTACTAGTTAGATTAGATATTAAGCTGCTCATTTCATTATCAGTTACCTCCGAAAGCCATAGTGAGACTAATGGTGAGGGATTGCAGTATGAATGTGTAGTTTGAGGTTAGTTTATTTTTCTGCAAGTTATATATTAAATTGCTCATTTCATTATCAGTTACCTCCGAAAGCCATAGCGAGACTAATGGTGAGGGATTGAAGTATGAGTGTGTAGTTTGATATTAGTTCATTTTCTTTCTGCAAATTAGATATCAGATTGCTCAAGTTGTTTATGATTACCTCCGAAATCCATAGCGAGACTAATGGTGAGGGGTCAGAATATGAATTGATGTAATTTGATTTTAGCTTTACTTTACTGCAAATCTTTGGATTTCTTTGAGTACAGTTTCTTTTGTGTTTAGACAACAGCAAGGGTAATGGGTTTCATGATCAATAGTTCACTGTTTGTTTGACTAGTATAGTAGCACATTTTCATTTTCTTTTTGGAATTAGCTTTGTCATTGTATGTTTTAAGATCCTTTTGAAATTTGAAGTTTGGGAAATCATTATAAAGAACATCGGTGTCTTGAACATCTCTATCCATACTTGGCTTTTAAAATTTTCATCTCATATTAGGAAACCAACCAAGATAAAAATAAAAAACTAAAAACGACAAAAAGTAAGAGATAGGTTATCTTGCACATATAGTGCGCCACACTTCGTCAGCTTACGAATCCCGGATCGACAAATTAATGTAGCAATTTAGGACAGACTAAATTGACCAAACATTTTGGCGTCGTTGCCAGGGAAGTGTAACTAGGTAGCCAATTTCTTTAAAAAAAAAACAATAAAAAGAAGGGAAAACTTGATAACTTCTTGAATTATGCTCTCCTCTTGCACCTAGTGTGATCTGGAGGATCAGAAAAGAGAGTTATTGGTTCAATAACTTCTTAAGTATGCTCTCTTCTTGCACCTAGTGTGACCTGGAAGATCAGAAAGAGAATTATTAGCCCAACTTAAAAAAAAAAAAAATAATAATAATAAAAATGACATGCATAGAGCAAGAGATTCTAGGGGAAGGTTTGTAGCTAGAGCCAAGAGTTTGATTTTCACAACTCCATCTTCTTCAAGGCATAGACAAGATTCACCACCATCTACCCCTAGCCTTAAGATTCTTGGAATTCAAGGAGCAGCTGAATTAGAGGATTCTCCTACACCATCTACCAAATCTCACTTAGAAAAGGACCCTTTCTTTACTTCTACAGGAGAGTATATTGTAATCAAAGAAGTAGAATCACCTGAAGAAGAAAAGGAAGAAACTCCCTCTCATCCTCCCTTGATAGAAGAACCAAAGGACTTTGAGGACTCTAAAGAAACTATCATGGCAGAGGAAATAATAGATGGATTTGGAGGTAGAGGTAGAGGTAGAGGAGGAGGAAACAATGGAGACAACAATGGTGAAGGTAATAATGGAAGAAATAGGGAAATAGACAACTTGTTTGGATTCCCTATAGTTGATGAGGAAACTCATACAACAATGAAAAACATCTCACCATCTGTCCTCCCCAACTTTTATGGATTGCGAAGTGAGGATCCTGAAACATTTCTGTTTGAGTTTGAAGTTGTGTGCCGAACCTATGACTATATGGAAGACTCTCAAAAACTCAAAATGTTTCCTTCAACATTGAAGGGAGCCGCTTTGAAATGGTTCATGGGATTAGCCACCCAATCCATTTGGACTTGGAATGATATGAAACAAACATTTTTGGACAGATACCTGGACTATTGCATGCCCACCAATCACAAGGATGAGGTATTCAAAATGGTGCAAAAAGAAGATGAAAATTTGGAAGATTTACTTGAAAGATTTCAATACAACTTAAAAAGAGAAAATATGAACAACTTAGATCAAGAAACTTTGAAAGCCCTTCTATTAAAAGCCATTAGAGATGAATGGATATATTTTAAACATGATGCGGAAAGGAGACATTTCTCAACTTCCACTTCGTGACATAACAGAACTATGTGTCCATCTCTCAAGGGGAAAATCTAAAATGGGAAAAGGGCCTAGAGATCCTTCTCTTATCAGGGCTAACAAATCTGCAACTGGATCAGTAAGTAGGGCAGAGATTGGCAATATGCTTGATGAATTCAAAACTGATATCCTAGGGAGCCTTAGTGAACAACTAGACACCCTTAAAATCCAAAACAAGCAGAAAGTAGAAACTGATGCTCTAGCCATATTTTGTCCGAAATGTAGGAAGAAACATGCTTTAAGGGAATGTCCCTTGGATGTAAAAGTTTTAGAAACATGTATGATTTTCTCAGAGAATCATGAGATCAAGGATTGTCCTTCAATTCCTGGACTCAAAGCTGTCTTTCAAGAAGATCCAAATTCAGTAGAATCTCTCTGTTTTGTTGCAAGAAAACCTTGGCAGGGGCAACAAAATCAAGGGTTTAACAACCCTATGAATTTTCAACCCCCACCAAATTGGAATCCTTGGCAACAACCTTGGCCCCAACATCAAAATCCATATCAACCATGGGTACAAGGGATGCAAAATCCTTATGGGAGATTTGCTCAATTTTATCAATATCCTCCATATTTCCAAAATCAACAAGCTCCACAACTTCCGAACCCAAATCCACAACTTTCATTGCCATTTCCACAACAACAACCTAAAATCCAAATTCTCAACTCATGCTTCCATTCCAACAAAAGAAAAATCAACTTCCAGCTCAGCCATTGCCAAATCCTAACAATAAAAATCCTCAGAATACTTACATGATAGAAGGACAACAATTTCCTACCTATATGATTGTTCCTCTCAATGATGTACAACTCAGGTCTGGTAGAGTTTTAGAAAAACTTTCTATAGATGTCCAAGAGCAAGATACCTCTAAGGAGGACTCTCTTAAAGCCAATAAGGATTCTGAGGAAGCATCTCTTCAAAACTCAAACATTCAAAAAGAGAAAGAAAATTTAACCCCCACAACTCCTATAGTTGAGCAACCTGCATCTTCATCCACACCTCCTTTTCCTGAAAGACTACAAATTGATAAGGGGGTGGAAAAACAAATCTTGTTGCCTAACTATGATTTTCTAGATGAATTGAAGAATGTTTGTATCAAGATTCCCTTGCTACAAGCCATTCGAGAGATTCCTATTCTAGTAAAAACAATAAAGGAGTTGAGTTTCAAAAGACCAGGAAGGAAACTAAAAGACACAAGAAGAATCCACCTGGTAGGAAAAATTGCAGATATTATGATGGGAAAAATTACCATGCCGAAGTATGTAGATCCAGGAAGTCCAATTGTCAAGACACATATAAATGGGATAGAAATTCCAAACACATTGATTGACTTAGGGGCTGCTATCAACATTATGAGTAGACAGACTATGGAACAACTAAAACTTCCTAATCTTCTTTTTACACCTACTTTACTGCAACTTGCAAATCGATCAGTTATCAAACCAGATGGTGTATTAGAAGATATTTCAGTCTCCTTAGATTCTTGGGAATATCCAGTAGATTTTATGATTTTGACTCCCAATAGTAATCTAGGAGGGCACCCACTTATCTTAGGAAGACCTTGGCTAGCCACAGCTGATGCTTTCATTAGTTGTAGATCTGGGGATATGTACATTTCTAATGGTAATTAGACAAAGAAATTCAATTTGTATCCTCCAGCAAAAGCAATCACAGAAGTAGGAGACAATGAATGGGTTGATGATGAGGACACTATACAACCTGTCTTTACCATTTTGGAAATCAGTGAGGATAGTCAAATTCTGAACACATTAGAAAATTTTGAGACATCTTCAGAATATGACCCCACATAATTTCAGTTGGAATCTGACATAGAATATTTATCATCAAGACAAATGTCTCTTTACTCTATGGAAGAGTTTGGTAGTTCTACCATTGAGATTTTTCCAGAAAAAACATTGAATATCAACAAAAATTTGGAAAAGTCACAACAGGAAGAACTAACCAAAATATTGCAAAAACATTCTACTGCATTTGCATGGGAGTATACTGATATGAAAGGTATTGATCCTAAGACCTGCATTCATCATATCTATATTGAGGAAAATAGTAGAAGAGCTCCAAAAACTACTCAATGTAAACTTCATTTATCCAATTTCAGATAGCCGATGGGTTTCTCCTTTGGTTATAGTACCTAAAATGAATGGTAAATGGAGGGTATGCATTGATTACAGGGAATTGAACAAAGCAACTTTGAAGGATCACTTTCCTTTGCCCTTTATCGATCAGGTATTAGATATATTAGCAGGCAAAAAGTACTTTTCATTCTTGGATGGTTTTAGTGGCTATAATCAAATACAGGTAGCACCTGAAGATCAAGATAAGACCACATTTACCTGTCCATGGGGAACTTTTGCTTATCGAGTGCTTCCTTTTGGGTTATGTAATGCACCCGCAACATTCCAAAGAGCAGTACTAGGAATTTTTTCTGATCTAATCCATGATTGTGTAGAGGCTTATATGGATGATTTTACAGTTTATGGTAATTCATTTGAAGAGGCATTAGAAAATTTGGAAAAAGTCCTTATAATATGTAAAGAAACAAACCTTTCATTAAGTCATGAAAAATGCTTTATGATGTTTACTGAAGGTATTGTTTTGGGGCATCATATTTCAGGAGATGGGATTAAGGTTGATAGATCAAAAGTTGAAGTTATCTCCAAGTTGCCTATTCCAAATTGTCAAAGAGATGTTAGAAGTTTTCTAGGATTTACTGGATAATATATAAGATTTATAGAAAACTTTACTAAAATAGCATCTCCACTCTTCAAACTGCTTACAAAGGACTGTGAATTCAAATGGGATCCTGATTGTCAATCAGCCTTTGAAACTTTGAAAACAAGAATATCTGAAGCACCTATCTTAAGAGGACCAAATTGGAAACTCCCTTTCCATATTTCTACAGATGCTTCAGATACAGCTCTGGGAGCTGTGTTGGGTCAAAAAGATTTAGTCCCTTAAGCCATTTATTATACCAGTAAAAATTTGACTCCCACTGAGTTGAACTATACTGTAACTGAAAAAGAGTTTTTAGTTGTTGTTCATGCAATCAATAAGTTTAGACATTATATAACAGGCTATGAAACTTTTATTCATACTGATCATTCTGCGATTAGATATCTAATGAAAAAACCTGTTACTAATGGCAGAGTGACAAGATGGCTCCTACTTTTGCAGGAATTCAATATTAATGTGTTGGATAGACCAGGGAAACAAAATACAGTAGCTGATTTCTTGTCTAGGATTTAGAATACTAAAGAAGATTCTCCTGTAGAGGATAAGTTTCCTGATGAATACTTGTTTGCAGTAACTATTAAGACTCCTTGGTATGTAGATATTGCTAACTATTTGGTCACAGGGAAACTACCTTCACATTTATTTCCAAGTGAAAAACGAAAAATTATTCAGGAGAGTTCAAAATATTCATGGATTTCTAACGAATTGTTTAAAACAGGGCCAGATCTTGTGATCAGAAGATGTGTCGGGGAAGATGAAATGCCTGATATTCTTAAGGCATGTCATGATGAACCATGCGGTGGACACTTTGCAGACAAAAGGACGGCCTATAAAATCCTCTCTTTAGGATATTATTGGCCTTCCCTCTTCAAAGATGCAAAAAAATATGTCAAAAGGTGTGACAGCTGCCAAAGAGTAGGGAAACCTACCCTTTCAAATGAAATTCCATTGCAAACACGGGTACTCATTGAACCCTTTGAAAAATGGGCTTTAGATTTCATTGGACCTATTAATCCACCATCTAAGCAAAAGAAGTATATATTGGTTTGTACTGATTATGTTACTAAATGGGTAGAAGCCAAAGCATTGGTATCTGCTACTGAAAATTCAGTTGTTCATTTTCTTTATGAGGATATTTTTACTCGCTTTGGTGTTTCAAGAGAAATTGTGACAGATCAGGGAAGCCAATTCACATCCAACTTGGTGGAGAAGTTGATGGAAGAATACAAAATCAAGCACAGAAGATCTACTCCTTACCATCCGCAAGAAAATGGTCAAGTGGAGTCTACAAACAAATTTCTCGAAAGTATCATCACCAAAATTGTTCATCTACACAGAAGAGATTGGGCGGAAAGGCTTCCTGAAGCCTTGTGGGCCTACAGAACTACATGGAGAAATACAACAAGATATTCTCCCTATGAACTTGTTTATGGGAAATAAGTCCTGCTCCCCATTGAGTTCCAAGTCAAAACCTTCAAGATAGCAGTTCAGTTGGGGATGGATCTATCAGAAGCCCAAAAGCATAGAATGGAGTAGTTGAATGAGCTAGATGAGATCAGACAAGAGGCAATTCTAAGAACTGATCTAGTTCAATATCAAAGAGCTAAATGGCATGACAAATACATCAAAGAGAAGAAGTTTCAAGAAGGAGATTGGGCATTGTTATTTGATTCCAAGTTTAAATATTTTAAAGGAAAATTTCGGACTCATTGGCTTGGGCCATATGAGATTGACAAGATCTTTAGCAATGGAGCGGTAAGAATCAAGACCATTGATGAATTTCAAACTCCTCTTATTGTGAATGGCCACAGATTAAAAGTCTATCATAAGCCACTCTCAAAAGAGGAATTTGTCAAAATGTTTCAAGAAAATTCTGCAATAAGGCTGGTAAAGAAGAATTCTTCTTCTCCACCAGCCTAGTCTTTGTTCTTTTTAGCTTTAAAAAAATAAAAAAATTGTATAAGCCTGAAAACCAATCACTGATTGGCAGTCTTATACAGAAAATGTATGGTGAAAATCAGGAACACCTGACATCCTATATTTTCCAAAAAAAAATTTCTCTCTCATTTCATAATTTTTATGACAACCCACTCCATTCCATTCCATTTCATTCCACTCCACTTCATTTCATCTATTTCATTTCATTTCATCAACAAAATTTTCTTTCATGACCATTTTCATTTAGTCAGTTATCATCCATCTATTTCTATTCACCCAAATAATAGCTGTGTCAGTTTCCGCAGCTGACATCTGTTTCCGCAGCCAGAAGCAGTTTCTGCAGCTACCACTCTGTTTTTCAAAAAAAAAAATGTACAGCCAGATGTTAGTTCAACAATCATGAAAAAAAATACAGGTATGAAGACATATTATGAAGACATGGGGCATTCAAAGACATCAATGAGGAGCAACTGATTGAAGACCAATGAAAAATGGCAAGAATTCCAAGGTATGAGTAAAAACTTATTTCAAATAGCATTCAAGCACATTTTTACATAGTTATAAACCATAGCTCCATTATATGCAATGATTGTGTTGACAAACTCCGTAACCATTCCACGATCTCTATATGATCCTCCCACAATCCTTGCATTCATTTTCAAACGGTCCCATAGTCAAGCCTCGATCTTCACTCGTATTTTGATATTCCACCTGTAATGATGAAACGTGGTTGATTTGACTACGGCTTCTTTCAGCCGCATAAAATCCGTAGCCGTTTCATAAACGTGCTTACATTTACTCTGCAGCCACCCAATTTTAAATACTGCCAGATGCGTTCTACTCCTCCTACTGTTCTATTGATCTCACAGCTGCATTTCCACCGTGCTCACGTAACCCTTCTTTGTTCCGCTTCACCCCATTTTGTTCTCTGTTACGCTACATTTCGTATACCTATTCTCTGATATCCTCTTACAGTGACTGGTCTCCTTCATAAACCGTGCTAATTTCCGCTCATTCAGCCGTCTTACCTCCGCTAAACCCTCCTCATGCAGACGAGTTTTAAAAAGTAGAAGGAAGGATGGGTCAGTTGTTGAGGACAGAACCAGAGGGACCCAAATTCATTGAAGGATACCCGCAAGTCAAAGATATATTGAAAAAGGAAAAATGGCTTTGGTTTATTCAAAAGTTTAGAGGCTACCATAAAGAGGTGACAAAAGCTTTTTGCAAGGTCTTTCAATGGTCTGGAGGTAGAAATTGGGGACCTCAAATTTACGGTGAATGAGGCATCCATAGCAGCTGCTACAGAACTCCCTCAAGAAGGTGAACGCTAGTTCAAGAACAAGAGCATTAGTGATGAAGCCTGGAGAGTGATCCTACGTAACCCAGGTATGGATGTAACTATTTTTAAAAAGGGAATTCCTGTTCATGCTTTGAAAGAAGAGTGGGCCACTTTACTGTTGGTTATTCAAAATTTTATCACCTGTGAGGGACGTTTTGGGTCAATGTACATGTATCATACCCGTCTATTGATGAATTTTCTGGACAACCAGACCCTCAATCTGCCATACTTTTTACTAAATAGTTTGAAAAAGATGTCTGTAGCCGTCCAAAAGCATCTGGGGGACGTAGAACCACATTTGTATCACCATGGTCTTGTGAAAATTTTGATTGAAAAACAGTTAAAAGAGAAAAAGGACACCTGGGAACAGTTTTTAATTAGGAATTTCTTTGAAGACCCCAAGAAACCCCTGAAGGCAGTACACCAAAAAGAAGGAGAACAAGTGATAAAACCCAAATTACTCCTACTAACACAGTTAAAAGAACTAGTAGAGAGGAAAGACTGTTTAAAAGGAAGAAGGAAAAGACTTAAGAGAGAAAAAGCATTGAGGCTATGCATCAAACCCCTTCAGAAGAAGAAGACCATCAAGTATTGTCTGAGAGACTAGTTCACCTTCAGGAACAGTCAGCTATGGCCAAAAAGAGAGGAAAAGAAAAACAAAATAAAAAATACAGTAGTCCACAGTATGTAAGAAGAAGCAGCAGGCTTAAAGGAAAGTGGAGGAAAGCACAAACGAAAGGACCCCATTTTATTGATTTGGGAGAAGAAACACCTGAACAAACTCCAGCTGGCCATAGTCCATCTCATTCTCAGTTAGACATTGAACATAGTCCACTGCATTCTGAGTAAAATGTTGAAATTAGTCCTCAAGATGTTGACATGAGTCCTTTTCAGCCAGATTTTGAAGTCAATTCTCCTCCACAGTATTTTGGGGACAGCCCAAGGAAAACGACACCTGAGATAGATCCAAAGCAGTAAGAGGTGTTCGATTACATAGAATCCTTAGAAAGGACAGCCACGGGCCCCAGCACCTCATCCACTCAGCCTCATACAGCACAAGAAGCTCTAGTCCAATCATTGAAACAATAAGTCTTTGAGTTGGAGGTTTTAAATAGACACATTAAAAATGAAAATGAGGCATTAAAGGAACAGAGAAAATTGGACAAGATCATTCATGACAATACCATGCTACATCTGGGACTGTGGCAGAAAAAGAACAGGAAACTGAAGAAGAAATGCCAAAGGATAAGTAGAGCACTAATTAATCTCAAATACAGATGCTTGACGAAGAAGCCCAGGATGTTAGCAGCACCAAGGAAGAGGAGAAGAGGACTAGATGTACTGGCAGAGGTGTCAAGGCATATGAATTGAAGAAGGATGATCAAAATTTTGGTTGCATGGGGACATGCAACACCTTCACAGTGGAGGTATGTTGAGTCCCAAACTTGCATCTTTCTTATACACCTTTCTAGACCTTTTACATTCACCTGAATCTTCTAAGCCATCAATATCATTGCATATTAATTATAAAAGAGCATTTAAAGTGGTTTTTAACTATGTTTTGTGTCTGTTGTTTGAATTAGATTTTTGCTCATTAAGCTGCGGAATCTTGTCACTTTCCGCAGCTGCTGCAACTTTCCGCAGCCATTTTGTTAAAGTCTATATTGCAGGTGTCTTCAGGAAAATCGAGCCACATGGGCAAGTTGGAAATGACATGGACATGGATCGAGTCCTATTGGCTCAGTCGAATTCACCTAAGAAGGTTGTGGTCAAAGGTAGCCAAGTGGTGGTCAACCGAAGAGTCCCACGGTGACAGAACTCTGTTTTTCATCACATGAAGATTTGCGTGGCCATTTCTAAATCACGGGAGACATATCAACACCTGTAAACGGCTCCATAAGCCGAATCCAGCAGACACTTTCCATAGATTTAATCTTCACGGCAGCCATGATGCTAGATTTCTGGACGTGGTTGTTCACGTGTCTTCTATCAGCGCAGACTTTAAGGAATTAGTTATATCACCCTCTGTTATAAATAATGTGTTCTCATACGCATAATAGTTAGCTCTGTAATGTAATTGCGTTGCCACTGTGCTATGAAATTATTTCTCTGTTATGACCACATTTTGAATATATAAGAAGACTCTGTTCATCAGCGTAATTCGTGGTTGATAGCTGTTGTCCGAGGTTTGTGCAGAGGGCCCCTGTACACGCTGAGGTTTTGTGTATTGATGTATAGTTTCATGCTTCATTTCCTTACGTTCATTGTGCCATAGTCATTCATGTGTATATATATTACATCTTTCATGGTATTTATGTTTCATCTTTGTCCATAATCTTTCATGCTTTACGTTTTACTTCTGTCCATAATCTTTCATGCTTTGTAATGTTATTAACTGATCAGTGTTTTTGTTCCAGATTACAATAGGCAGCCCGGGCATTTGCACATAATTTTATAATTACTAATAACATGGAATCAATCTTGTCCTTCTTCGTCCTTCTTCCATTCATCCCTTGCTTTGGTTATCCAATCTGGTTGGATAATAGAAATGGCACAAATAAATGCTTCCACCTCTTCATCCTTTCTTGAGAGTGCATCTGCAACAACATTTAGCTTCTCTTTTTTATAGATGATTTCAAATTCATAACCCAATATCTTTGTGACCCATTTTTGTTGCTCTTCTAAAGATAGTCTTTGTTCCAAAAATTGTTTAAGACTATCATGATCAGTTTTTACCTTGAAGTGTCTTCCCATTAGGTAAGGTCGCCATTTCCTTAGTGCATGTAGTATTGCCAACATTTCCTTCTCATAAATAGCCTTTTGTAAATACTTTCCTTTGATTGGACGAATTTCAAAATAAATGGGTCTTCCTTCTTGCATTAAAACATCACCAATTCCATTTCCTGAGGCATCACATTCCACAATAAAGGTTTTTGTGAAGTCTGGCGTAGCTAAGACTGGTGCAAGGCACATTGCCTCTTTAAGAAGTTCAAAGGCCTTAGTTTCTTCAGGAGTCCATGAAAATGCATCTTTCTTCAATAATTTTTTTAGAGGTGCTGCTATTCTCCCATAATTCTTAACAAACTTGCGATAATACCTTGTTAACCCGAAAAATCCATGCAACTTCTTTATGGTTGTGGGTACTTTTCATTCCATAATGGATTTAATTTTGTTAGGGTATAGCTTAACACCCTCATGAGATACAATATGACCCAGATATTCCACCTCTTGTACTCCAAACAAACATTTGGATGTTTTTGCATATAATTCTTTCTCCTCCAATAGTTTTAGCACCCTGTCAACATGTTGAACATGATCCTTCCAACCTACTATAGATTAGTATATCATCAAAAAATAGTAGCATGAATTTTCTAAGGGTTTGAAAATGGAGTTCATCAACCCTTGAAATGTAGAAGGTGCATTGGTAAGGCCAAAAGGCATGACCAAAAATTCATAATGACCCTCATGAGTTCAAAATGTTGTTTTCGAAATATGTTCAATCTTCATTCTAATTTGATGATACCCTGAACGAAGATCCAATTTGTTAAAAATAAATTTCTCCATGTAATTCATCCAATAATTCATCAATCACAGGAATGGGAAATTTATATTTGATAGTGAGCTTATTGAGCTCCCTATAATCCGGACACATGCACCACGATACATCCTTCTTATGCACCAATACTACTGGAGTAGAGAAAGAACTTTGACTAGGTTGAATTATACCAGCCTCTAACATTTCTGCAATCATACGTTCAATTTCGCTCTTTTGGACACAAGGATATCTGTAAGGCCTAATGTTTGGAGGAACAATTTTTGGAATCAAATAAATAGCATGATAATGATCACAAATAGGTGGGAGTCCTTTGGGAGTTTCAAACACCTTGGAATGATCTTCTAAGACTTTTTGGAGAAATAGATGATTTCGATGCTGGAACTTCTAGTGAGCATAATTGTGCAATTACGCCTCGTTTTTCTTTCTTCAGAAGCTTTGTCATGTCATTAGATCTTATTATCTTTCCTGGATTCCCTGCAATACCCCGTAATTCGATTTCCTTTCCTTCCAAAAAAAAAATCACGAAAATTTCTTGAAAATTAAAAGCTACCATCCCCAAAGATTGTAACCATTGTACTCCTAGTACAACATCAGCACCTCCCATTGGGATGGAAAGCATTGGCCTATTGATCTAGGTGGATATTGGTGGCCACCCACCTATTCCACTTGGGCCCCCACCATTGTCTCTTTCAGTTTTTCAGTTTTGGCATAATTTACTATTTTTAGCAGTTTTTCGGGTCCTGAACTTCCGGAGCCGTTTTGAGGCCCTAAACGACGTTTTTTGGGCATCGCGCCTCCAGCGAATATCCTTCCGTTCTGAAATGCTCAAATTACATTTGTGGCGAAAGTTGTAGTCCTCGGATAGAGCTTTCTAATGATGTATCATGTGCGTCAAACGGAGATAGTATGCCAAAGTTACGTCCCTGGGAAGTTGAAACACCAATTTACCCAAACGGGGCCCATAGTTTTGGCGCTTCATCTCCTAGGGTTAGGTTTTTGGATGTTTAGGATTCTCCATTGTTTCTCAATAATAAATAGGCCCTCGAGCCTCATTGTAATGGAGTTCAGAGGCCTATAGCCGCCACATCTCTTCTCAGAGATAGCTACCAGCGCCGTAGCTAGTTTTATTTCCATTCTGTCTGTAAGAAAATTTCAGTTCTTGATATTAATGAAATGAAGTGTTATTTCCGCTGCATCTCTGTATTTATGGTTATATTTTTATTCTGTTGCGTTCTTGCATAAATCCGGATAAGTGGTATCAGAGCGGTCTGCTTTTTCTCGATCCTTCTTTGCATGTCCCCAACGAGGTCGGGGTATAAGGAGCTAGGGCTTGATCTGGTGGAACCTTTGCAATATCAGCCTCGCAAACCTCGATGGACGCCCATGGGGGACGAAAAGAAAGATGAGGGAGCAGGAGATCCTATAAAAATATTGCTCGAGGAGGCCCTCGAAAAACAAAGGAACGCGATGATGGATAGTTTTGCTCAGATCCTTCAACGGCTGCCCACCGGCGGCGCATCTGCATCCAGTAGCCACTCTGGAGTTGCGACTCCCTTTAAGGTGCAAGTAAATTTTGACATTCCCATATTTGAGGGTCAAATAGACGCAGATGCCGTAGATAGATGGTTGAATCTATTAGAAGGATATTTCTCTGTTCATGACTTTTCAGACCGGGAGAAGATTATTTTGCACTCCTCAAAGCTACCCCCCATGTTAAGGACTGGTGGGAAACCTACTGTGAGAACAAGGACCAGACAGAACCCTCTCTGTTCTCGGCCGTACCAACTTGGAATTCTTTCCGAGACGCCGTCAAGGAACAGTACTATCCAGTGGGGAGCTATGAGGACAAGTACATACAATGGACCACGCTGCGACAACAAAGGGATCAAGATGTGCACGAGCTGACGAATCTGTTCCATACCCTGCGCACAAAGTTGGGTATCAAAGATTCAGAGAAACATTTGGTGCTAAAGTATCGTAGTTGTCTACATAGATACATTCAGGAGGAAATGGAGTTCCTCGACATCTCCTCGCTTGGTACGGCATACCGGTATGCTGCCAAGATTGAGCAGAAATTCAAAGAGAAGAAGCGAGACTTTGGATCTGTGAATCAAAAGCAAGGAAAAGGTGCTTCCAAACCGCAGAACAAAGGACAGAGCATGGCGGCTAAAGACAACCCGTCAAAGCCACAGGACAAGAACAACACCGTAAAGCCAAAGAAGGACACGGGAAAGTGGTGTGAGTTCCATAAGAGCTCCACTCACAACACAAGTGAGTGTCGGGCCAAGCAGTCGCTAGTGGCCGAGATGAGGGCTTCTGAGTCAGATGCATGCTCCGACTCCGAATCAGAACCTGAAAAGGGGAATGAAAAAGGGAAACAGATTATTGATGCGGAGCCCAACGCCACTGTTGCCACTACAAAGGTCCAGAAGGAGGAACCGGAAGATCCAGAGGAGGAGGAACGTCTCTTCCACTCCCAGATTTGGGTAAAGGGCTCCCCTGTACAGTTCATTGTCGACAATGGGAGCCAAAAGAACCTCATTTCAGTAGACGCCGTGAAGCGGTTGGGCTTGTTGACCACAGCTCACCCACATCCATACACCATCGGGTGGCTTCACCAAGGACAAGATCTTCGCGTAAACCAGCAGTGGCACCTTCCCTATAGCATCAAGCCCTTCATGGATGAGGTATTATGTGATGTTGCTCCTATTGATGTTTCTGATGTATTATTAGGACAACCATACTTGTGGAAGCGCCATGTTGTGTATGAGTCTCGACCTCGTGTTGTCATTGTTACTTTTGGAAATAAGTTGTACAGGATACCAAAGGTACCACCTCCTGTGGCTATCTCTTTAGTTACTGTAAAACAATGCCGTAATCTCATTTCCCAAACCAGGAAATTTGTTTTCCTGATGATCCGCCCCCAGGGCAAGAAGAAGAATGTGGCCACGACCTCCAGACAGGGCTCCCCTGCACGACAACAACAAATGGATAAGGTTGTGGAGGAGTACGGGGACATCTTCACCTCACCCACAGGGGCTCCTCTGCACTGTCAGTTCAAGCACCCAATTGATCTGACCCCAGGTGCGCTGCTACCCAATGGACCGATCTATCGGCGCTCTGTTCTAGAGAATGATGAAATCAAGAGGCAGATTCAGGAGCTGTTGCAGAAAGGTCACATCAGACCAAGTTCATCGCCCTGTGGGAGCCCGATCGTGTTGGTACAGAATAAGGATGGGACGTGGAGACTCTGTATTGACTATCAGGCGCTGAACAAGATCACTATCTGGAATAGGTACCCAATCCCACGGATTGATGACCTTCTGGACCAACTCAAAGGTGAAAAATATTTCAGCAATATTGACCTGAAGTCTGGGTATCACCAGATACCAATTAAACCCTCTGATGTGTGGAATACTGCCTTCAAAGCCAAGGAAGGCCTTTTTGAATGGCTAGTCATGCCTTTCGGGTTGACGAATGCTCCCGCAACCTTCATGAGGATGATGGACGACATCTAGCGGCCATTCACCAACTCATTTGTAGTGGTGTACTTGGATGACATTATGATCTTCAGCAAGACTTGGGAAGAGTACCTTCACCACATCCGACAGGTCCTCTAAACACTGCGGCAACACAAGTTGTGTGCCAATTTGGAGAAGTGCACATTTGGCATGACCCAGGTTCAGTATCTGGGATACATTATTGATGAAAGGGGGGTGCATGTGGATCTAGCCAAGATCCAAGTCATTCAGGATTGGATGGCCCAACCACTATAACAGAGCTTCGCAGCTTTCTGGGTCTTGCTAATTTCTACCATAGGTTCGTGTTGGGATTCTCTCATATCACTTGGCCCTTGAGTCAAGTCACCAAGGGAGGAGCGAGAGAAAAATTATTTTGGTCAGAAACTCAATAGAAGGCGTTCACAGAATTGAAAAATCGCCTCTGTTCTGCCCCAGTGCTCACATTACCCAACTTGCAACAGCCATTTGAGATCGAGACAGATGCCTCTGACTATGCTATTGGGGCAGTTCTTACTCAACAGGGACATCTAGTCCCATATCATAGTGAGACATTGTCTGAGACAGTTCGCAAGTATCCCACCTATGACAAAGAGATGTATTCCATTGTGCAAGCCTGTCGACAATGGAAGCATTACATTTTGGGGAAGGAAACAATCATCCACACATACCACCGGCCCCTGCAGTTCATACAGACACAAGGGAAGTTGCAGAATGATCGCCATCAGAAGTGGTCCACATATCTGCAACAGTTTCATTTGAACATCAAGTACAAGAAAGGTAGCACCAATAATGTTGCAGACTGCCTCAGCCGACCACCGATCGTGGCGCTCACCACCGTGCTCAACTCTTGTGGGCACGAGACTTCTGATTGGCCGCTTCTCTATGAGAGTGACCCAGAATTCGACCACACTTACAAGGCACTCTTGGGGGGCACGCAAGTTCCAAATTTTCACCTCCAAGATGCACTTTTATGTCACCTGGGACACCTTTGTGTTCCTTCAAGCGAGCGTGCCAAGATGATATGGGAAGCACACTACGGTCGAGTCGCTGGGCATTTCGGGGTCGAGAAAACAGTAGCAATACTACAGAAGTATTTCTATTGGCCGAACCTTCGAAAGGATGTCGAGAAGCACATCAGATCTTGCACTGCTTGTGCCATTGCCAAACCGACCATCAAGAAGCAAGGCCTATATACTCCACTACCTGCCCCTAGTCGACCGTGGGAATCCATCTCCATGGATTACATGTCGGGCCTGCCTTCTACTAAGAATGGAAATGACTGTGTTTTCGTGGTCGTTGACAGATTCTCGAAGATGGCCATCATGGCGGCCTGTAAGAAGAATATCACAGCAGAAGCCACTGCTAAGCTCTTCTTTGAACGAGTGTGGGTGCACTTTGGGATCCCACAGTCTATCATATCAGATCGAGATAGCAGGTTCCTCAGCACATTTTGGTCCAGCCTCTGGTCAATGTTGGACACAAAGCTCACCAAGTCCATAGCTTTCCATCCCCAAACAGATGGCCAGACAAAGGTCGTCAACAGAATGATTGTACACATTATGCGCATGTAGAATTCAAAGCATCCACGCACATGGGACGAGAGCCTCCCCTATGTACAACATAGTTATAACAGGGCTCTCCACAGTTCAATTGGCCATAGCCCCTTTCAGCTGGGCTTGGGATTCCAGCCACTATGTCCCATTGACATAGCCATGCCATTTGCAGCTGCTCAGGCCGATTTAGCTCATGTCCAGTCTGAAGTTGACAAAGCAAGTAGCTTCATCAAGCGCATTCAACACATCCGCCAACAGGTTCATGATATATTGGACAGAGCCAATGCGAAGTACAAGCAGCGCCATGATCAACACTGGGTGCCACACAATTTCCAGGTGGGCGACAAAGTATGGCTACATTTACAAAAGGAGCGCCTCACTGGACCCCACCGCAAGCTTCGCCCACTCCGATACGGGTCGTACACCATCACCAAGGCTATATGGAACAATGCCTTCGAGCTTAGTATTCCTCCATTCCTTGGTCTACACCCAGTCTTCAATGTGGATCGCCTTCGTCCATACTTCCCACCTCTACTGGACACCTCAAACATTGGAGAAAAACTCACAACAACAGAGTTAAACCCAGACTGCATGGAACAGGCCACCACATATTGTATCATGGACATGCAAATCAAGAACACTCGCCAACAGAAGATCCAACTGTATCGGGTTGTCAAAGCTGGCCAACTCCTGCACCAAGGAAAGTGGTTCACCAGGGACCAAGTTCAGCAGAAATTTCCTCATCTCATGGACGAGATTAACACAATGGGGACCATTGCTTCCTAACGGGGGAGGAATGATCTAGGTGTATATTGGTGGCCACCCGCCTATTCCACTTGGGCCCCCACCATTGTCTCTTTCAGTTTTTCAGTTTTGGCATAATTTACTATTTTTAGCAGTTTTTCGGGTCCTGAACTTCCGGAGCCGTTTTGAGGCCCTAAACGACGTTTTTTGGGCATCGCGCCTCCAGCGAATATCATTCCGTTTCGAAATGTTGAAATGATATTTGTGGTGAAAGTTGTAGTCCTCGGATAGAGCTTTCTAATGATGTATCATGTGCGTCAAACGGAGATAGTATGCCAAAGTTACGTCCCTGGGAAGTTGAAACACTAATTTACCCAAACGGGGCCCATAGTTTTGGCGCTTCATCTCCTAGGGTTAGGTTTTTGGATGTTTAGGATTCTCCATTGTTTCTCAATAATAAATAGGCCCTCGAGCCTCATTGTAACGGAGTTCAGAAGCCTGTAGCTGCCACATCTCTTCTCAGAGATAGCTACCAGCGCCCTAGCTAGTTTTATTTCCATTCTATCTGTAAGAAAATTTCAGTTCTTGATATTAATGAAATGAAGTGTTATTTCCGCTGCATCTCTGTATTTATGGTTATATGTTTATTCTGTTGCGTTCCTGCATTAATCCGGATCAACTATTCAATACATATTCCCCCATGGATAGCTTGATATTATGGCATTTTCCAGAGAAATTTATAGGTCCTCCATTTGCAACCATCACTTGACATTCTGGTTCTGGGTATAGGAAACAATTCAATTCCTTGGCTACCTTACAATGAGTAAAATTATGGGTACTACTCGAATCAATCAACACTATTACCTTTTTCTTCTTGATACGTCCTTCTATATTGAGAGTTTGAGTGGTAATTCCTGCCAATGCATTACACGATATGGTCGGACTCATTTCTTCTTCTTCTAGGGTTGGTTCCTAGTGTATATCCTCTTCTTTTGAAGTTTCTAGTTCATTTTCTTCCTCCTCTTCACAATCTATGTAAAATAATTTCTTCTCAACACACTTATCACCTTTAGTGTATTTGCTATCACAACTGTAGCAAAGCCCTTTTCCTCTTTTTTCTTCCAATTATTGTGGTGTCAACCTTGTAGGTTGTGGAAGAGTAAGAGTAGCAACACTTCCATCTTTATAGATGTGAGTGGTAGTCTTCCTTGTTGCCATAATTTTACATTCAATTTTTCTTTCCAACCTGAATGCCTTCTCCAATGAATCAGGTTCCCAAACATGAAATTTATGTTGGATGTTATCCTTTAAAGTCCCTATGAAGACATCAATCATGTGTTCCTCTGGAATATCAGTTAGCCTTATATTCAATTTTGGGAAGTCCTCAATGTGCTCCACCACTGAACCCTTCGGTTTGAGATTTATCAATTGGCTAAAGAAGGTGTTTCTCTTTGTATCCTCATAATGTGCTATCATTTCCTCCATAAAAATTGACCAACTGAAATTTTTTTGTACGGGAGGAAAGCCATCGATACCATACAAATGTGTTTTGTTCAAAATGTAAACTTGCAATGTGTACCTTTTGTGTGTTTTGCACATTATTGACATCAAAATATTGCTCCATCTGTAGTATCCATGTTACAAGATCCTTGCCATAAAACTTCCTCATATCCATATTTGGAATATGGTGGTTCTTCAATCCAACTTTGGAGTTTATGAAATCACTATTAACATTTATTTTTTTCTCATCATGATTTTCCTCTACTATCTTTTCACCATTAGGAATCATTTCTTGTATCAACTTTGACAAACCTTCCATGTCTTCCTTCAAACCTTCCATTTTTTCTTCCATACCATTCTTCAAACCATTCATATGCTTTTCTTCAAAACATCCATTTCATTTTTTTTTCTCTTTGCGAGAGCGAAATTTGGTGCACTTGCTCTTGTAATTTTGATATGTCATGTTGCCTTTCTTCATATTCATGAGCCATAGTAGAGCCTTCTAAAGGATTTATGGGTATTGAATTCTTTTTAGGGGGAAGTTTAAAACCCAATACGGATATCTATTCTACAATATGCCCTTGGAATCAATTCAAATTGATTCTTCAAACAAGACTTATGTAATTTGGAAAAAAATAAACACCTTTTTCTTGCTTTTGAGGAGCTTGATATTGAAATTGAATTATCTTTGTGATTGCGAATCTTCAATATTTGAAATTCGGCCCTGTAATATCACTCCCAATCTTCTTTCGAATGCCACAGTTCTGACCTGATTTGGATTCTTCAAGGAAAATGTATGCCTACTCTCCCACAATGACCTAAATATGGACTGGTTCAGTAGAGAAAGCTTGTACAAAATGCCACGTGTCACTGCTTCCTCCTTCGGCTCTGAAATTGATACACAGGAAATTAAATTCCATGTAATTGTGGCCACTTTTTACATAATTCCAATCCAACGCTCAGAGAGAGATTTATGACGACTTTCCCACGGTCACCTCTTTGAGATGAAATTTGGGAGCCTGAAAAAAACCTAACTTCCACAGATCATATCTCCACAAATATTGTGAACCAAGATCTAAAAAAAATTTCAGGCGGTTCTTCAAGATTTCGGCTTCGCTTTGTAAAAATTTCAGCTTCTGAGCCTATGTAGAAAAAAATTTATAGCGCAAATTCCACGATGACCTTTTTAAGGTGAAATTCGGGAGCCTAAACAAACACTAACTTCCACAGATCATATATCCGAAAATATTTCGAACCACGATATGAAATTTTTACAGAGGGTTCCACAAGATTTCGGCTTCTCTTTGTAAAAATTTCAGCTTCTGAACCTTCGTAGAAAAAAATTTATAGCGCAAATTCCACGATGACCTGTTTGGAGCAGCGAAACACATAATCCAAAGCTCTGATGCCAAATGTTATGAAACCAGCTCCAAAATTAGAAGAAAATAGAGATCAACGCCTTATAAATAAGCCACTTTGAAGGGGAAACCTCCTTTACATTACATAAATGAACAATTCTTGGATGATACAAATGAAAAAACCTCCCTTCTATATATAGGAGTTCATGGGGCCACAATTTAATCCTAGCCGACCTAACAATAATAATGTAAAGGCACAATAATAACAATATGGGGGTTACAGGGGTACAAAAATAACAATAAGGGGGTTACACTAACAACAATAAGGGACTATACTAGTAATATAGGAACCTAACAGTGTCTCATGACTTGTTAAAACTCACTCTTGAATGCATTTCAGTAGGTTAGGTGTTAGTTTTAAAATTTTCAACTTTATTTTCGGAAAGTAAACACATAGCTTGACTGCATTTCAATAAGTTAGGTGTTAGTTTTTAAAATTTCAATTTTATTTTCGGAAAGTAAACACATAGTTTAAGTATAACTTGCATTCTGAAATAATTTATGTTTTGCGAATTTAGGCACCAAAAAACACATAGGTAACTAGCCAAAGTAAGTGGCCCCAATCCACGCATGATTGGCTAAATCTTTTTCATTTTCCTAGTTTAAAAGTCATTAATTTTAGTTCAATTTTTGGCACTAGGATTCGAAACTAGGATCCAACTATCCTTAGAGAGAAAGTAATATTTGTTGCCTTTGCACCCTTGGGTGATCCTAGGCAAGCATATGAACACTCTCTGTTGATAATTCACCATCTCCCTATAGTTGATCATTTAGATTAGCTAGGAAACATTGTAAGCAGCCCACATCCGCACATGTTTTGCTTTTGAGAAAGGAACAACCAAACGTAGTTTAATAGGGGATTTTGAAAAGGATCACCACATATCCACATGTTCGAACTATTTGCTTGTTCACCTCTTCCTCACACACATTCACACCTTAAGTGAATCAAAGCCACCTAAAACTAACTTAACTAAACTCATTAAACTCTCACCACAGGGGCCACAAAATAATTTATAGTTTAAGTTAAGACCAAGGGGGTAAGCATCCAATAAGTTGCCTTGGTCGGTTTACATCTTGAAACATAGAATTTGAATTTTTAGGGAAATTTTAATTCTATTTATCTGCCCACGGCAAAGAAAACTCGAGTGCCACAGAGACCCAATTCAGAGGGGGTTAAGCTTAGGCCCAGTGCGTGATGTATTATTCAAGGCTACCTAACCCGTTTAATACTCGGTACTGGTAGTTGAATTACCAAGAATCTCAAGACTCAGATGCTCATGTGGGATGACGGTACTTAGTGATCAAAACTAGGGCATCCGTCCTTATAGGTGACAGTGTAGGCAGCACTAGTTCCTCTACCCTTACCTTGGTCGACCTTCTTCGGTTGACTGGGGGCGTCGCCAGTTCTTTCGGGACGTTGTGCCAGCATTCGCAAGATATCTTCTCAAGGCCCAGTTACATTTGAGTGTGTGAGGACGATTAGGTTTTCTAGGATTTGAGTATCATACGCAAAAAACAACAAAAAACCATATTTTTGATTGATTGGTCACATAGGATTAATCTAAAGGGAAAATTCATATTTTATTTTTGCTTTGTTTTATGTATGCGATCATATTTTTTCTTTGATTTTAAGGTCTATCCTCTCAAATATTTCCAAAACCATACATAGTCGATGCCAAAACAGACTCAACGAAACCTCGTCGATCTAGATGTATTTTGGACCTCCCCCCATTACCGGGATGGGTTACAGATCTTTCACCATGTAGGCGTTAAAGACGGAACACTGCCACCCTTATTGGTTCATCCTTTATTGGGGCATCATTAGTTGGGAACCCTCGTCGGTCACCCAATGCCACACCAGTGAACACCCCCATAGGTTCACCGCATACCACTCCTCCAACAACCCCTAGGGGACAGAGGAGCGCTACCCTTTCGGGAAGCCAAGTGAACTCACAGTAGGGTACATCGCAAACAAACCCTACACCTAACTAGAACTTTGTGCTTTCACAAGGTGCAATGGCTACCAACTCACAATCACCTTTTTAGCTTCATTAAATTTACCAGATTTAACCAAGTTAACAAACGACCCTATTGCACACAACCCTACATGGCCATCCATGCCCACGAAGCTCCCATCAGACATTCCAAAGTTCGAATGGAAGCAAGAGGAAGACCTCGGAAATCATGCTATGACTTTTCACCTATGGTGTTCGTCGAACAGCATCATTGACGATACTATTCGACTGAGATTGTTCGACTAAGACTATTTTAATGCACCCTAACTGGAATAGCCACGAAATGGTATGTGGAGCAACCATTTGCTACACATGAAACCTTTAGATCCCTCGCTGCTACATTCTCGACCTATTTCCAGTTACCCATCCACCACGATTTTGGAATGGAATTACTGACCCACTTTAGGCAAACACCTGTCGTTCATATCTCGAACCATCTCCACGAATGGTGGCGGTGTCGTCGTTTGTGCAAAGCCAAACTCGACGATCGATTTTTGTTAGACTTGTTCCTAAAAACTCTCACTACAGAGATATCAAAGGATGTGGCATGAAAAAAAACCATATTCGAAGAGGACGCCATCAGTAAGGCCCAACTGCTCGAGCTGATCTATATTCAGTTAGGATATATTTACAATATCCTATCCAGCACTCCACGCCTGCAAACTTACAAATAATTTCCAGGCGCATCGGACTCCGCACACAGTTTGATTGGGTCATTGACCCAAAATCACCTAAGTAGCAGTGTTCCATACCCCGGTTATGCATATGACTCTACCTAGAACATACTACAACCCAGCTTCCAAAGTCATCATGCACCTTCGCAAAACATGACTAATAAGTCGTCATCGTACCACCATCAGTAGGGAGGTCCATATCCTCCGACTCAAGGGACCCAGTACACAGCTAGACATGTTGACGGAAGAGATCCCTCCCCAACAACCATTCATAAACCATGGATAAGGACCGTAGTATTCCCAGTCCCCAACACAAAACCCACCCATGAAGAATAACGCACAAGTGATTTTATGCAACCTTCCCAAGCCCAACTTCGCCAACCATGCAATTAGGAGAATCCAAATTATCCTCCTAATGCGGTTAAGAAAAAATAAAAAAACAAGCTTAAAGGAAATCCTGGACAGGGGGGAAACAATCAACAATTCCCTCTGCAATCTTAGGCTGGAGGAAACTCCAACCAAAATCAAAACCAGGAGCCAAGAATCTCCTAAAGGCAGAACAAGAGGGCGAATCTTCGCACGAACCACTCTTGTTCAATCTATGGTGAGTACGGCCATTACAATCACCACTGCCCTGACCTCCCTGAGCTAAAGAAGCTACAAGGTAACCATGGGCAAGGGGGATCCTCACAGCAGACAACAGTCATGCAGGAGACTTTCCCCATCAAGGGACAGTTAGCACTCACCAATAGCAAAAAACTCCCGACGACTCTGGAAAAAAAAACCATCAAATCTACATGACTGGTGAAAAAATGTTTTTTCAGACACGGAACTAAAATTACGATACCCCACCAGACACCAATTCATCAGGGGTTAGTACAAGTGAACAGAAAACACCCTTGACCATATCAAAGATGCCCATTGAACCTTTGCCAAAAATGGCTAAGGGGCCAACTAAGGGAGTAGGAAACCATTCCAAAGTGGCCCATAACTATAGCATTGTGGATGATCTAGCTCAATCTCCCAATTCCATGACATATTTTGAGGCATTACAAACATGCCCAAAGTAAAGGAAAGCCTTACTTTCTACATTAGGCACCATCGACCCTGTTGATTCGCGCCTAATGGCTTTTGATTTAGACAAAGCCACCCCTAGGCTTCCCTCGATGGTCGCCTTTCAGATACTGGTGTCAGTTCAAAACATCACCATTCACCAATGTATCATTGACGAGGGTGCATCCACATGCATCATGTTAAAGAGCGTCTGGCAGAAGTTAGGGTCTCCCAAACTAAAGCCATCAAACATCACGCTTAGACCATACGATGGACGCCCTTCAACTCGCGTCAGCCTCTACCAGAACGTTCCAGTTTTCTTAGCTGGCACGACGGTTCTTACAGAAATAGAAGTCTTGTATGCTCAACTGGATTACAATATACTCCTTGGCTAGATTTATATGTACACCATGTCAGGCATAGCCTCCTCCCTCTCCCGAACTATGATGTTCCCCCATGAAGGCCGCATCATTACTGTCGACCAATTGACACACAGCGAAAAGCGACCCCTAACAAATATGGATGTCATTTTACCCTATGTAGACACATCTTCCAAGATGCTTACACAGTACCAATAATATGGCCCCGGCTGGTTTAAATCGTCATCCTAGGGTCATTCCTAGGAGATCCCCTTGTTATACCCGAGTCATCACCTGATGTCACAGAGGCCTCGGTGTGCATGATGTCCTCATCAAGCACCGAAGCCATTCAAGACATAGAGACGAGTAGTAATGACACCGATTATTTAGCTACGCCGGCCTCTCTAGCTTACACTGCCTCCCAAACTCCTTTTCTCTACCCTCCAGCTAGTTTTGTATCCCAGCAGGTCTTGGCCACCATGGTATTACCAAACATATCCTTTGCAATCACAGTTTGGTACCTAGTCCCACCTACTGGGACAGGAGCAACGCACATCATCTCTACAGGGTTAATCCCCCTTAATCCTGAGTAGGCCCCAAATTTTCAGGAAACTATTGCAAACATCCCTTCGAAGGAAATTCCCATCTCAAAGACGATGGTGACGACCAAGAACACCAATAGAAGAGGAAATAAGGTGGAGAATCCCACCACGCAACGGGAATCACCACCCTGCACCATATGTGACCTAGTAGGCCACCCTACCCACATATGCCCAGAGATGGACGAATTAAAACTGCTCCTTAGCTCTGCGGTAGAGATCACGGCAAAAAGTTCCCGTAAAAAGGAACCTCCCACCAAAATTCAAGGCAAGGCGTTGCATACAAATCACGCATGCACTATCTGTATAAATTATGGACACTATACCCATCATTGCCCAAACATCCCACGATATAGGGACGCTTTACACGCCATTGAGAAATCCTATCAAGAGGATCCCTCCATCCAGTCATCTGGAGATGAACCTCATGTCATTCTATACCTGCAGGAGGAACGACAGTCACCTGAAAGACTCCCAGCCATTCCCCCTCCCCCTATCTAGCACTGCGTACTATGTGATGAACTTGATCATTTCATCGCCGATTTCCCAGCTCTGGAAATGCTTCAGCGATGGTATCTGGTCCATGCAGTATACCGCACTGACCCAAACACCCAGTATTCATGTCAAATATGTGGTGGAAATCATCCTTTACGCCAATGTCACTATATCCCTAGATTATGTGCAGTGCTAGCTATTACGCGTTCAACTATAGCTTGCCACTCCCAAGAAGATGGCTCTAAATCTGAATCCATGAATAGCTCAACAACTAAAGAAGACGTGATGAGTATATCCATCCTCTTTCTGTAAGCTGAAAAACGACCAATCGGGGAATCCTTAGTCACCCCCAACTACCCTCCGCAAAGAAGACCAACATGTGCCTTGTGTAAAACGCCCAATCATGTGGTCGCCACTTGCCCTGACTTAGAAGCGTTACACCGTTGGTACCCAATCACGCCATCAAATGAGCAATACGGGAACCCCATCTCTAGGATATTTTTCCTAGTATGTCGCGGTAATCACCATGAGAAAAGATGTACCTATATCCCACGAGTACGTCCTCTAATAAATATGATACATCTATTAGAGAAAAAATGTCGGGACCTTATCAGCCCGAAACCTAGCAACCAAAATGGAAGGCAGAACACCCTCAGGCAATCTACTCCATACCCATGTCCACGTAATGGGAAAGTTGGGAAGGCGCGCCAACCAAACATGACTCAGGTTCAACCTAGGATAACATGCGGACTATGCGAACTGATCGTCATCAAAACACCAGGACAATCAAGCACTCGGCAGTCAGCTTTTCACGATGTCTCTCTTCTTCGCAAATTTATCGTATTTGATCACACTTCCATCATACAATAAAATGTGATCATCTCTCGAAGATTAGAGGGGAAAGAGTAGCGATAAGTCTACACTCCTCAAGAGAGTGAGACATACCTAAGCCAAAAACTCAGAAATGGAAGCATAGGACCTCCTCCTCTACATCTGATCCCTTCTGAGCATCCACTTCTAGGACGAAGAGTAGTGTTGATTCCCACACAATATACTCAGTTGGCACAATGGCAATGTGTACCATTTGCACCAGCCATAACCACAAGCTATAGGCATTCCCACTAATGGAAACATTCAGGCATCTATGTACCAGGCACCATTTCCACTTGCTGAAATTTTCCCATCCTAATGAGGGATCTAGCCTTGCGCTTACGCAAGCTCCCATCACGGAAATTCTTCCAGCACCAAACGCCGAGGATATGATACACCATATACAATTCATATCATCATGTATCAGAACTATTACTTGGTTTTTCTGCTCATCTTCCATAGGTGTCGAGTCAGCTGCAACTATAAGAGTAGTTGTACCTACGACAGTGCAAACCCAATCTGTCTGCACTCTGTCGAGCACGTCTGGTTCCACCACATCGACGATGGAATCCTTTACATGTCTATCAACCAACTCCGTGTGGACTGAACCTATTCTACAAAACCTTCCGAAGAATCAATCCCCCTTAGGATATATATTCCATTTGGATGAGGAAATCATAGAGGCCATGACTAAACCATATTATCCAAGGGATGCAATGCATCACCGCTCGATTTTTCTCCCGCAAAAAGTGTTTAGCCTTGACAAGAAAAAAGAACAAGAGATTTATGCGATTGAATTGAAATATTTCCTCCCCTTAGGGAAATTTGGTTGGTTCAAGAACCCCATCCCGATTCTCAATGTGTTTGAGGAAGGAAAAATGTCAAACATCTCACCTGCCATCAAGGTGAACATATCCAAAAATCCTGGAAAGGTCGAAGAAATGTTGTTGGGGGCAGCATGTTCTCTAGAAGAAATAACCTCTTATACCCAATTTCTACAAGAGAATAGAGATATCTTCGCATGGGACTACTTAGAAATGCTTGGGCTTAGTATTACACAACATTTTTTCACTGTCCCTACAATCCCCATCTCACCCATTGGAGGTTCATTTCCATGATCAATAAGTAGTGTCATGCCTTGAAAATACCATCATTGTATCCCTTTGCATGAGAGTAATATTCCTTCTGTTGACAATTCCTTGAGCAGAGACTCAAAAACCCATGTTTTTTCCTGGGCGCAAGTAGTCAGTTATGCCCTCACGCCGAAGAGGAAGATTAACACTGGGCCCCTCACCAGCTGGTGCTCTGTCTCAGTTAGCCACCCGCGCCAAGCTATTTATGGAATGTTTTTTAAAAATAGAGGTGGAGATTCCATTCCAACAACTTTGAGGATGAGTCATTGGGAGTGGTTGAACTGATAAACCATGGACTTCTTCCTTTGGTTTATGGTTTCCACCTCTTATGGGAACCTCTTAAAGGATAGGCCTCCCTCCCACCTTTGTAGGGATCCTAACCTCCTCCTTTTCCTCTATAAAAAGAAGTTATCTCTCTTTGCATAAGCTAGCTGAACTTGCAGAATTGAACATACTATAGCAAAATTTTTGAAGAGATAGAATAAGAAGGAATTACGTTGAGAGAGCTTAATTCCATGCCTTCTGAGAGAGCTTGAGTCCATGCCTTCACCCCATCCGAATTCCCTGACAAACATCTGAGATGCGCTTCGGCTGAACCTCGCTGGAGAATACCACGACGTCAAAGCTTTGGTTGTATCTCTTCCTTTCATTAATACATATACATGACTATTGTTTGGTTCCACTTTTGTGTTATGACATTTGTTTAATGCAATATGTTTATCCCTCTTTGACTGGCTAATAGTTATGAATGAAGTGTTATTATGTCGTATGCTATTCTTGTTTTCCGATTCTATGTGCAGGTATCCGAACATGATTGTGGAAGGATTGTGACTTGCCAAGGCAGGAGCGAGAGGTCGCCACCACTACAGCAACGACGACAACGTTGGACTCTAGGTAAGTCGATCTACCGTGTCCTCTTTCATTCAATAAATAAGAATCAACACTCTAGCATGTCTCTTTGTTTCTATACCCACTCTAGGGCTAGAGGGATCATCTCTGTCCGTAGAAAGGATTTACATGCTTAACAAATTGGCGACTCCACTAGGGATTAGTGTGAGTTTGTTGTTTCTTCTCGTTGGGTCAGCTTCAATCATTAATTTTTTTATCTGACTTTTTCTAGTTTTCTTGCTTAGTTTACCTCCTCTGTTCAGCTCCAGAGTGTCAAGATTGACCTCTGCTCATTGTTGGTTTTTCCCTTTTTCCCATATTTAACTGGCTTGGCACGTTTTTCGTTTGAACAGTCGTGCTGATTGGCACAGGTTGCTTTTGTTGTAGTCGCGCCAACCCCTGTTTCGCGCTGAATACAGCCTTATAGTCGCGGCGACTCCTGTAGGATTTGGTTTGATCTACTTAATGAGTCTTTTGGTCAATTGTGCTTGCTTCTGGGTTATTTGTTATGTATAATTATGCCTTTGGGACTATTTTGACTGTTGTCGACTTGTTTTTCTCACTCGTTTGTCCATTTTCTTATCAGTGTAAATTGAGGCCTTAAGGTTTCTAAGTGTTTTGGTGCACTGAGCCTTCTGTTTGGAAACCAAGTCATTTTGATTATTGTCGGTCTCATTCTTGGGTCGATTTCACTAAGTTTTCATAATTCCTTTGAGTGATTGCTTTGGTTGAATGATCATTTCGTTTTTCGATTGATTCTTCTCCTTGTTGCTCCAAGCATAGATTACATTGCTTGTTTTAGGTTGTTTTGAAAAAAATTTCTTGATTTGGAAGATTGCAGCATTACTTTGAAGTGCTTTCTTGTGATTGTTTTGAATTGATTGAGTCATTCAATTTCGATCCTTACATTCGCAATACTAAAGCTAGTGTTTTTTTTCATTTTTCATGTAATTAGTGCATCATGTACTTCTTTTCATTGAAAAAAAAAAAAAAACATATTTTTCATTCTTTCTTTGCATCGAAAGTGAAATATTCTTTTGCATAACTAGCGTCTGATTGTCTAGGAAAGAGTTTCATTTTCGTTTGATTGTGTTAGATGAATTTGTGGATTTCTTCGCATACTGTCATTGTTTTATTTTGTTTGAAAGATCTCTATACTTCTCATAACTATCATTCATTGAATCAGAAATGATATTCATTTTACGTATAGCTTGCATTTAGGAAATTTGAGATCCAAATTTGATAGGGCCTTAAAACTCAAACATAATCCAAGAACAACTTTAAAATTCACTCAATTAACCTAAGGAAGCATTGAAACCTAACGAAACATTTTTAGTGGTCTAGGCTAGAGACGTGTTCCGGCGTCTTAAAACCTAGTAGCTTTTGTTCACCATCTGGCCTTAGACAGCACTAGTACGGACTAGTGCTCCTCGTACCGTCGAGTATATAAAGGGAGACCCCTCTAGGTTGAAATCCTTTATCCATAGGAAGCTGCGTCTGCCGCCTTGTAATCGTGATACACCGAACACATCATTCGGGGAGACTACCTGCACGTACGTTAAGTCCTTGGTCATTTCTCTTTAATTTGATCACCAAGGTGTATATGGTAGTTCACAGGAACCTAGTACACCCTCTTGTTTAGAGTACCTAAGTAGTCATTTTGATATTTTCATGACTCATTAAAAAGAGAAGAGATCGTCGAGCACTTGTCCTTTCATGCTCGTTTAAAATTGAAAGTGACTAGAGTCATCTTTTGCTTGTTTCTTAACTCTTGAAATATGAAACAGCACAATATGGTTTCAGTATTATAAAATTAACTACCTACGATCACACGCCCGTTAAAAGTTTTATTACTTGGCCTGTTTTTTTCCTTATTTTTGATCTTGGAGCCCTCGATTGGTTATGTTTTCTTTTCCTGTTTTGAAATACAGTCATAGTGGCGGAACAACCAATTTTTTTGTCCTCACTGCCTCCTAGTGGTAGTTCTTTCCGAAACGTTTCTTTTGAAACACCTTAATCCATTAGTTTTGCCGAGTTTGCGCATCCCTTTCTCCTGTCTGTCCTGCCTCTTGCTACTCGATCTCCTCCTGAAGGGTCAGTTGAATTAAATTGGCCTCCTTTTGGTACTTAGTCTGGCTTTTGGGAAGAAGGAGATTTTCCTCCTCTTACGTCGGGCTCACCATTTTTTTCTACTACTGTGCCTCCTAGTCCCCGTAGTCTTTTCGAAGATCTTACGACAGAGTCGGACATGGATTCATCCAGTCCTGTTGGTAGTGAAGGAATGCTTGTTTCTACAAGTGAATATCAAATTTTTCCGGAATATGTCCCTCATTTTTCTACTCAGTCTTCTCCACCATCGGTGTCATTTCCACCTACATATAGGTCATTGAGTCAGATTATGTCTAGTGTTGCTTCCATCACACAATCCAGTACATTTACTCCTCCTCAGAGTTCAGTCCTACCTTCGTTAGGACTGTCACCTTCGACACCTAGATCGTCGGTTACTGTTACATCTGTTCCAGTCCAACCGACTGTCTGTGTGGCTTCATCCACACCAGTTGTTACCACTCAATCGCCAGGATGTTTTCACACTCGTAGGTATATTTTTCTCAATCCAACATGGCATGTTAATCC
Organism: Pinus albicaulis; assembly: GCA_034641835.2. Classification (NCBI taxonomy): domain Eukaryota; kingdom Viridiplantae; phylum Streptophyta; class Pinopsida; order Pinales; family Pinaceae; genus Pinus; species Pinus albicaulis. The sequence goes on from CM076575.1 coordinate 370,189,918, forward strand.
CTGTCCTAGTATATCACAATCTAGTGTTGCGAAGGCCCTAGCTGCTTCTAGTGTCGTTTCCACTACTCCTGTGATTCTTGGCGGCCTTAATTTTGAAGAGTATCTTTTGGTTGTTCAACAGCAGAGCTCTCAGGGTTCTCAACCCCTCCAATATCTTTGTAATCCTCAATTCCATCACTATGATTCTGTTGGTAATCCCGTTTATTCATTTCCACATCATTATGATGTGTATGTTAATCTTTTTTATTTGCCTTCTATTGATCCTTATCAAGTTTTCTATGATCCTAATAAGACCGTTACTCATTTTAGACCTACCTTGCCTATGCAAACCTCTGGCTTGCAAGGACAACCCTCATCGGGACAACCTTTAGCTCAGTAGGACCCTGCCTCTGGTCCACAGGGACAACCATACGGTCCACAAGGCCAACCTTCACAAGTTCAACCTTTGGTCCCAGATGGCCAACCCTACGGTCCGTCTGGTCAACCTCATAATCAACCAGGGTCATCTTATGCTCCTGGGGGGAAAAACTATCCGCTACAGGGACAACCTTTGGCACCACAACCGTCGCCACACGTTTCGTATCGCCAAAAATTTTTGTCACAAGGACAATCCTACACTCCTCCTTAGAGAAAACCTGGTTCGTCATAACCATTGGGCCAACCTTTCCCACAAGGCCAACCTTGTGGCCCTCAAAAACCAATTCAACATGCTCCTTAGTCGGTTCCATCGTTTCAACAGCTAGTTATACCAACTTATAGTCAGCCAAGTTTACCTGCTCAACCTGCTCAGCCAGGTCCGCCTGCTCAACCGTAAAGCGCTTATTATCCTGAAGGTTCATATCAATTGATGTATAGTGTGCCACAAGTTCTTACCCTCAAAATCAACCTGTATATCATCAACCTAAAATCCATGCTTACATTCCACAACAGACTCCATACGTTGTTCAGCAGGGACCTCAGTGGTCTACTCTGACTCAATATCTTGGTCCTCAACCCCAGTATCAACCGAATTATCCTGCTTCTAACCCCTACTGTCAGAATCCTCTGGGACAGAATGCATGGGGACATAATCCCCCTCGTATTGGGTGGAATGTAAACACGGGTCTTTATAAAAGACCTCCGATGACTTTCAACACTTAATTATTGTTTCTTGCTACGTTGGAATTGCATGATCTGTCAAAGTTAACGAACGATCCCATTCTTCATAACCTGTATTGGCCTCTGGTTCTAACCAAGATTCCTGGTGATTATCCCAAATTTTAGATAAAATATGGTGAAGACCCCCAAGTGCATGCTATGACTTACCACTTGTGGTGTTAATCTAACTCTTGGGTTCATGATTCTGTTTGACTCTGTCTTTTCCAGCAAACTCTTACTGGTGCCACTACAAAGTGGTACATTGAGCTATCTTGTGGCATCTTCCAAAACTTCAATTCTTTAGCCATGGAATTCCTTACACATTTTCAGTTACCAGTCTACTATGAGACTGGAACACACCTCCTCGCTTCATTGAAATAGGACCGAGCTACTCATATCTTGGATCATATTCATGAGTGGAGGCGTCATCGTCTCATGATAAAATTTGAAATTCCTGATCAGCTTCTGACTCATGGTTCACCACCTCCTTTGTCAATCAAATTTCCAAAGACATAGCTATGGGGGCATGTGTAGCCGAGGAACAAGCCATTGCTTATGCCCAGTACCTTGATCTTATGTATTCTAAGTCTGGCGCATTATATGATATCTTGCCCGATGCTCCTTGACCTGGAACTTCTAAACCACCAGCTACTCCATTCGTCGATGGTATTATTAGTTTTGTATCCCAGACTTCTCAAAAGTCTTCTTCATCAAATTCTGGGAAGCCGAAGTTCGCTTCTTCCAATAATTTTGCTTCTTAGTCCACTTTGAATTCTGGCAAACCCGCAGAAGTTCGCTTCTTCCAATAATGTTGCTTCTCAGTACACTTCGAATTCTAGCAAACCCGCCGAAGTTAATGTCGTTCAGGCCAATCCTACAGATAATGCTTCTAAAGGTAAAAAGAAGGGTAAAGGTAAGGCCAAAGTCGATACCTCGAAACAGGATTCTCAGAAACCTCGTGCTGGCGATGGTTCTCAACGTAAACTGAAGTATCCTTGCTTGATTTGTGACGATGAGCACTTCACCAAGGATTGTCCTAGATGATACAAAGTGATCCGCTTGCTCAAAGGCACCCAGCGAACTCCTACCATTCTTAAAGAACCTTTCCCATCTCAACAAACTCAGATGGTAGAGAAACCTCATTCCTATGCCCCATTTGGCTCTCAGGTGTTCATGATGAATGGTTTTGTCATCGTTTCTATTGCTAGACAGTTTACAGATTATACTGGATCTCGTCAAGCTATGGGGAAGCAGATCGCTGATGGTCCTCCTCCTCCACCTATTACTAGCCCTCTTGAAATTGAAAGGCCCAATGCTAAATCTATTGTGTGACCACCTTCCAAAGGTGTACTCCACAAATCTTCTTATAATCCCAACGCCCATGTCGCTCACCATTACAATATTATTGAGGATTTGGCTCAAGCGTCATCTGCGATGTCCGCGTTAGAAGTACTTCAGAGTTGTCCATCCCAGTGAAGAGCTTTGTTATCTACAATTGGCGGAATTGATCCTGTCGATACTAGCCTTCTTTCTTTCGATTTAGAGAATTTATTTCCACAACTTCCGCATCAAATTGCGCTCATTATTCAAGTTGTTATTAATGGTCTCGACATTCATCGAGTAGCTGTGGACGAAGGTGCATCAACCTGTTTCATGTCATATTCGTGTTGGAAAGCTATTGGCTCTCCAGCCCTGAATTCATCACCAAATTCCCTTGAAGCATTTGATGGAAGAGAATTAAAACCTTTAGGTGTTCTCACTAGTTTACCGATTACTCTAAAAGGGAAGACAGTCAATGTTGAGGTAGAAGTCATTGATGCTAAACTCAATTATAATCTTCTCCTCGGTCACAGTTGGACTCACGCCATGTTATGTGTTCCATCCACACTCTTTCGTGTTTTGAAATTTCCACACTAAGGAAAGATTGTTACTGTTGATCAATTGTCATTATTCACCTCTTCTTCCGAGAACAACGTCCCGTATGTGGACAAGATTCCTACTCCCTATGAGAGCGTAGGGCTAGGTCTTTTTAAAGATCCTGCCCTCCTAGGTATTTTTCCTCTTCCTCCACCAAATACTGTTCAGATCCATATGATCTCTTGGTCTGATGACCCATGGATTATTCCTTCTCCTGAACAGATCGATTCATTCGGAAATTTGATGCCTTTGAGTCTGATTGAGATTGATTATTGTGAACTCATCACGGCTTCGAAAGCTCCATCCTCTGATCGTGCTTCTTTGAGCATGTCTCTTGTCGTTTTTTCTAAATCCCCCTGCCTTGGTGATTCAGATTCGCCTGATCCTTTGAAATAAGTGTTTCCTTCCGATGAAGCCATAGTGGAAACCATGTCTCTTGAGGATATGCCATGGGACGATGGTCACATCGTTCCTCGTTCATGCCTGGCCTCAGGGCCATGTCTACTTGTCTTGAGCGTTTTGCATCTCAGGTTCCTTCTCCTCCGCTTCAGCTACCTGTTTTGATACATGACATTTTTACGGAAGGTAACTTGAGTAATATTACACAGACGATGCCTATTGACATTTACGTTAAACCCTGGATCGTCAAGAACATCCATATCAGGGTTACTTGTTCTTCTGATGAAGTACAAGTTTATACTAGCCTTTTTTCGCGAATTTTGTGATGTCTTTGCATGGTCATACAAAGAAATGCCTGGCATCAACCCTAGTATAGTGGTGCATGAAATACCTACTTACCCTGGCTCGAAGCCTTTTCTCCGGCATCTTCGTCTAGTGCACCCTAGAAAAAGTTGTTTCCATTAAAGGTGAAGTTGAAAAAATTCTCAGAGCTGGTTTTATTTATCTGATTCCTTTGACAGAATGGGTCTCTAATATTGTTCATGTAGATAAGAAACAGGGAACTATTCACGTCTGCATTGATTATCGTGATATTAATCGAGCATGTCCTAAGGATAATTATCCTACTCCCTTTATCGATCAAATCATTAATGACTGTGTCAGGAATGAGATTTTTTCCCTCATGGATGGTTTTTCTGGTTACAATCAGATTAACATTCTCCTAACTGATCAACATAAGACTGCCTTTATCTGTCCTTGGGGTACTTTTGCCTATAAAAAGCTCCCTTTTGGCTTAAATGATGTTGGGGCTACAGTTCAGCGAGCGATGTCGTATGCTTTTCACGATATTTGTCACATCGTTCAGCCTTATTTGGATGATCTTCCCACTCATTCAGCTAAGCATATCAACCATCCTGACCATCTTCATCAGATTTTTCTTCGTTGTCGACGCTACAATATTCGGCTTAATCCGCACAAGTGTGTCTTCTGTGTTGATTCCGGTAGACTCTTAGGGTTTATCTTGACCAAAGACAGAATTCGCCTCGATTCGCTCAAGGTTGAGGCTATTATTAATCTTCCCTCTCCCTCCTCATTACATTAGTTGTAGAGTTTGCAAGGTAAGGCTAATTTTCTACGTTGTTTTATACCTAACTATGCAGAAGTGGCTAGAGGATACACACGACTATTAAAGCAAGGCATCCCATTCTATTGGGATGAGATTTCTTAGAAGTCTTTTGAGGCCCTGAAGACGTTTCTTGTCAATGCTCCTATGTTGCGTCCTCCTAACTATCATCGTGATTTTTCCCTTTATTTAGCCATTGCTTTCAGCACGACTGCCATGGTTCTAGTACAAGACGATAATGACGGTAATGAGCATGTTATTTATTACTTGTCTCGAAACCTTCTCGATCCTGAGATGCGCTATGCACATGTCGAGAAGTTAGCGTTAACTGCGGTTGAAGCAATTCATCATTTTCGTCATTATATTCTTTTGCGTACAATGAATTTTATTTCTAATTGCAACCCCATGACCTATATATTGTCTCAAAATTTGCTGGGGGGCGAATACTCGAAATGGATTGTCATCCTCCAAGAGTTCGATTTGGAATTTATTGCTGCCAAGTCGACGAAATCGCTCGTCTTTTCTTACTTGATCTGTTCCCTCCCTTCAGACTCTCCTTTGTCTCGTTCTGAGGAATACATTCCAAACCATACGCTTTTCTTGATTAGCACCCTCAATCTATGGTACGGTGATATCATCGTTTATCTCCAGAATTCTAATTTCAGATCTAAGTTGACAAAGGATGCTCGCTGACGCATCCATCATCAGTCACAACCTTATCGTTTAGTCGGAGATACACTCTATCGTGTCAAAGTGGATTCCATTCTACATGGATGTTTGACTCTTGAGGAAGCTGAGAAAGCCCTCAATGATTGTCACAGTGGCACCTGTGGCGGTCACATGTCTGGTTATGCCACTGCACAAAATATTCTTCATGCTGGTTATTTTTGGCCTTCTATCTTCAAAGCCTGCATTGTCGCGGTTCGTAAATTTCATGATTGCCAAATTTATCAATGCAAGATGCGTGCGCTGCCTATACCTCTTCATCCTGTCATCACCGTTGGTCCCTTTGCGAAGTGGGGCATCGATTTTATGATGTATAACCCTCACTCGACTGGGGGGCATGCTTATATTATCGTAGCCGTGGACTACTTCACCAAATGGGCTGAAGCAATGCCTACACTTACCGCTGACGGTAAGACAGCTGCTCAATTCATATTCAATCACATCATTTCTAGGTTTAGTGTCCCTCAAGCCATCGTTATCGATCATGGTTCCCATTTTTGACATTACATTGTGGCAGAGTTGATTTCTAAGTTGGGTCCTCGTCATGACAGTTCAATGCCATACTATCCTCAGGCCAATGGCCAGGTTGAAGCTGTGAACAAAGTGCTTGTTACCATGCTTCAACGTACGATTGGGATCCAAAAATCCAATTGGCATATCATGTTATTTTTGGCTCTTTGGGCACACTGAACCTCGGTTACGAATGCGACCAGATTTACTATGTTTCAGTTGGTTTATGGTCTAGAAGCTACTCTCTCGATTGAGTTTGAAATACCTTCACTCAAGTTGGCTGTCGAATTACTGCTGAACACTTCACCAGAATAAGAGCTTCTCCTTTACCTAGAAATGCTATATGAAACTCGTTGCTTTGCTACTCTCGTTATCGAAGCACAAAAGAAGTGGGTCAAAGCTCATTTTGACCAATCGATTTCCCCTCGTTCCTTCGTTGAAGGAGCTCTCGTCCTCCTATACGACCAAGCTCATGATAAGCTGGGGGCAGGAAAATTTCAACCCATGTGGCATCGGCCCTACATTATTAAACTTGTGTTACAGAATGGGGCCTATGAGCTTATTGATTACGAAGGTCATCCTCTAGAACAACCCAGAAATGGGTTGTATCTCAAAAAATATTATGCATGAGTCATTCATGCATGATTTATGTACATAGGTGTTTTTTTCATTTTTACATGTTTTGATTTGGTGTGCTTTGCGAGCATTTTCCTACTTATTGGGTCTTGCTTATTTGTGCAGATTTCTATTACCCCTTATGTCGGTTTTGCGGATGGTGCTTCCCGCAGTACTAGGAATTTGTCTTCAGCAGCCTGGGTAATCTATGATCCTGCTGGTGAGTTGATAGAACTGCAAGGTATTTGTCTAGGATGGACTACAAACAATGTCGTTGAATATAGTGTTGTCCTTGAACTATCAACTGAGGCAATCAATCTCAGCATACGCACATTGCTTGTAAATCTATATTCACAGCTTGTTGTTCTGCAACTCAATGGTCATTATTCAGTCAGAAACCCGTACATTTTGAGATTTTATTTACATATTCGTTTGTTGGAAAGACATTTTGATTTTATCACATATCAACATATTCCTAGATGAATGAATGCATTAACTGATACAGTGGCTAACATTGTATTAGATAGACATTTTCTTAATTTTTAAAATCATCATCATATGTAAAATATTCATGGAGGGAAATAGATGTGTGTGTATATATATATATATCGCGTGTTTGCATCAGTGTGCATCATAAATTCAAAAAATATGTGTGTTTCTCTTACATCCTGAGACACAATGTCTCTCAAAATACGCAGATATAAAGCTTAATGTGTCTAATCGGCGTGATGCTCATGGTAGCATGTCACTGCCCATACAAGCCGCCTCAGTAAGCGGTGAATGCGGCTTGGTACCCCTACAGTATGCCTCTGGTAGGCACAAGGACCATTGTCAAATCATGCATAGTCTGGGATTCCATGTGTGATCCCCTCTAGGTTGCGCATGATTTCCTCCTCCTCGCCTCCCTCACCATGAGGGTTAAAATCACGAGGGATTCGCCTCGCTATCGGAGGCATGCCCGCGGGTCTCTCTGGGCCAACATCTACAAATGTATGGATTTAATGTTAGAACATACATAGTAAAAAAAAATCATAACATTCATGCAAGTTAAAAATGAGTCTTACCCAAATCTTCATCCCAATTCTCTCCCTCTGGGAGTGGGAGGTCTGGATCACCATTAAAATATGTACCAAAGCAGGGCCAGTCCTCCATGACGATCAATTGTCGGCGGATCCAATCAAAAAGTTCCGGTCTCCAGGACATATGTTGACTGCCCCCTGCCCTTGGCATCAGAGTTGCCCATCGGGCCATCCGTGGTTCTCTCACTGGTGGTGTTGGGAATATGACCTCCTAACACTGAAAAATTGGTAGTCGTTCCAAGAAAAATGATACCAGGATAGACCCATAACCGAATTGCTTCAATTTGGTCTTCTTGCATTTTGTTAGCTGGCGTTTCACGTTTATTGTCACGGCTTCTACCTAGTTGTAGATGTTCGGTGTCAAGCAGTCTATAGAAAGAAGAAATTGTGTCTTTGTTGCTTCATGCAGTGCATGCGATCCCGTAGCTCGTGTGATGGTATGTAGCACTAATTTTAGTGCCAAGTCTGGGATAGTCTGGATATCAACTTTCCCACTTCTTGTTCCCTTCCGTGCCCCTGGACATACCCTTTCAATCTCCATGGACATGCTCTCCATGCAAGGCTGGGTGCCGGTTAGGATCGGTGCTGCTCCCCTCCGCGATAATCCTATTATGAAATATGTGTCAGAAACATCAATCTCAAGTTGTTGATCTCGAAGGATGAACTTATCCTGGTTCTTATCCCATATGCTAATCAAATACTGTAACAAATCCGGTTGAGCACGGAGACACGATGTGAAGAAAAACTTCTTCAGTCCACAGTCTCTAAGAGCTTCCATGCATCTCTCATTTCCCATGGCAAGCTCGTCCTCTTTGTTGTGTTCCCGTTCTTTCCATTCGATTACCATTTTGCTGCCTTCTACCTGCAAACACATTCACATGAATAGTATTAGCCCTTTTTTGAATCTTGGATTTGTCAAAAATTGGGTATTTAACTTGCATTTTTTCACAAGAATGGTCCGCACGGTTGGCACAAATGTTTCCCAAACAGTCGCGCCAACGGGCGCGCCCTAGTTCATAAAAATGGGCGATTGGCGCGAGTCCGTGCCCGAAACCCGCGCCAACTGTTGTGCCCTAATATTTGCATTTCCTCCCCCATAAATCAAAATTGGAAATTGCAAGTAGTAAAAGATGACTTAAAATGAAGGAAAGGATGTTGGCTCTTACCTGGAACAGACGGATTCAAGATTGGTCTGTCGAATTGCCCGGTATCATCACCGCAAAATCGCAGTATACAATGGGTAAATATTGCTCCACAAGAGGTAAAAAGTTAAAAATAATTATTTTTACCATTTTTGGAATTTTATAACTTTTTCACAACCCTAATTAGGTTTTAAGACATATTTTTTTATTATTTTATTATATTATTTTCGATAAATGGGTTTTACACATGTCTTTTGTGCAGCAACAGGTTTTCAGACCATAATGATGAAGTAACGAGTTGAATTTTATACATTTTCGGACTTGGTAAAAACACAAAAAAGTCACTACTGGTGTCATCTTTCAGTTCTTTTCTGACTCTCTAAAATTGAAAAGATTGTCGAGACTCTTATCGTTTCGAGCTTGTTAAATGGCTACAAAGTGATATCTACTCAGTATACGTTTACCCCTTTTTCGAGTTGGGATAGATTCTTTACGAAAAAGGAATACCTTAGCCTATCGCAACTAAGAGGTTCTTTCAGATATTGTTTTCTACCTTTTCGGATCTGAGAGAATATTTACGAAAAGGGCCATGATGGAGTTTTCTTTTCTGCCTTCTTTTCAAACTCTCTAAACATGAAAAGATGTCGAGTTCTTCCTTTGTCAGACTCGTTAAAACCTTATGAAATTGGACTTCGTCACCATGACATTATTTGAGTTCCTCCTTCCTAGGGCTCGTAAAATGTACTAGGTTGGATTTTTTCGAAAGAGAAACTTACAGCACAAGCATATGTTATCCCCTTCAAGCTTGTTCTAAAAAATAATTGGGGTACTCGCCAGAAATGGTGGGGGAAAATGGAACCAAGTTTTGGTTATGTTGGCAGTATGTTGCTCTTGAACATGGCACTTTTCTGCATTCGTGTCGGGTTGGGACATCTCATTTCGTCACTTTTGCCTCCATGGGTTTGGGTAATATATTTTGACCTCTCATCTGATATTTTCCACGTCACCATGAACTCGGATCCCTTGATGTCAAATACTACCAAATCCAGAGTCGTGTCGCTTATATGTTCAAGAGAATTTTTTCCTGTGTAGTTTTCAACCTCCCCCTGATTCTCTGCAGGTCCTGATTCACTATCATTATGTTACTTTATCTCATGTCGATGATGTGAGAAACATTATGGCCCACCTTCGATCAAGTCACTTCCTGTCGAATTCATCTCATTATCCAAGAATCTAATCTAGAGACTCCCTTCTGGTACCTTGGAGCATGCATGCATCAATGGCAGGTTCTTCACATTCGACACAAGGTTCACCTCATTGGCATTCAATCGAGTGATTCTACGGGTGTTCGATGCCAGATCATTGTTCACATTTCGTGGATTGTACCGGTTGTACCTTGAGAGCCATTTTCATTATTAGTGGTTTCTCTCGTGCCTGTTAACAGCTTTCATCATTGGCTAGTAATCAGGTGATTTTCTTGCATGTTCGACTTCAACTCATATATTCGCATGCTTTAATCTATACTTTTTCAGGTCGAGATGGAGTGCAAGACCCTGGGTTTTGTCTGATAAAATCTAGGCTGCAGATTTTTGTGGATTATCATGACTTATCGCATGACTTTTTTTATTGGATGGTTGCGACCATACCTGAGTCTATTTTTTGATCCTTACTGTTGGATGGCTGCGTCCATACCTCAGATCACAGTTTTTATACACTCTATTATGGATGGTTGTGCCCATACCACATGTTCATGTATCAAAGACATCAGTTGTCTTCATAATTGCAAGTTTTCCAACAGCGATGTTTGGTTCGAACGCATTCTCATAAAGCATTTCACCCCTCCCTCTCCCTCAAAACTCATGCTTTAGGGGACATCTGTTACACAGCATTTTTTCACTGTCCTTGAAATCCCCATCTCGCCCATTGGAGGGTCATTTCCATCATCAATAAGCAGTGCCATGCCTTGAAAATACCATCATTGTATCCCTTTGCATGAGAGTAATATTCCTTCTGTTGACAATTCCTTGAGCAGAGACTCAAAAACCCTTGTTTTTTCCTGAGCGCGACTAGTCAGTTATGACCTCGCGCCGAAGAGGAAGATTAACACTGGGCCCCACACCAGCTAGTGCTCTGTCTTAGTTAGCCACCCGCGCTGAGCTATTTATGGAATGTTTTTTAAAAATAGAGGTGGAGATTCCATTCCAACAACTTCGAGGATGGGTCATTGGGAGTGGTTGAACTGATAAACCATGGACTTCCTCTTTTGGTTTACGGTTTCCACCTCTTATGGTAACTTCCTAAAGGATAGGCCTCCCTCCCACCTTTTTAGGGATCCTAACCTCCTCCTTTTCCTCTATAAAAAGAAGTTATCTCTCTTTGCATAAGCTAGCTGAACTTGGAGAATTGAACATACTATAGAAGAATTTCTGAAGAGATAGAATAAGAAGGAATTACATTGAGAGAGCTTGAGTCCATGCCTTCTGAGAGAGCTTGAGTCCATCCCTTCACCCCGTCCGAATTCCCTGACGAACATCTAAGACGCGCTTCGGTTGAACCCTGCTAGAGGAGACCACGATGTCAAAGCTTTGGTTGTATCTCTTCCTTTCATTAATACATATACGTGACTATTGTTTGGTTCCACTTTTGGGTTATGACATTTTTTTAATGCAATATGTTTAGCCCTCTTTGACTCGCTATTAGTTATGAATGAAGTGTTATTATGTCATATGCTATTCTTGTTTTCTGATTCTATGTGTAGGTATCTGAACATGATCGTGGAAGTATTGTGACTTGCCAAGGCAGGAGTGAGAGGCCACCACCACTACAGCAATGAAGAAAGCGTTGGACTCTAGGTAGGTCGATCTACCATGTCCTCTTTCATTCAATAATTAGGAATCAACACTCTACCGTGTCTCTTTGTTTCTAGACCCACTCTAGGGCTAGAGGGATCGTCTCTGTCTGCAAAGAGGATTTACCTGCTTAACACTTAGTCCCAATATTGTAAAGCACCATATTGACACCTGGCCTGATGTACCTCCAATGCACCAAAAACAACATCAACTACACCCATCAAAGGCAGAAGCAATAAAACGATAAATCGACAAGCTTCAAAAAGTCAGGTTTATCTACCCCATTTCTTACACATCTTGGGTTTCCAACCCTGTTCCTGTCATGAAAAAAAGGGCACCATGCGTGTTTGCACTGATTTTCGAGATTTGAACAAAGCATGTCCTAAGGACAATTATCCTACCCCATTCATCGACCAATTCATCGATGCTTGTGCGGGTCATGAGGCCTTCTCCTTCATGGATGGATTATCTGAGTACAATCAAATTCAAATCCATCACACTAACTGGTACAAAACCGCGTTCACTACCCCCTGGGGCACATTCGCATATAAGGTAATTCCATTCGGCCTAAAAAATGCAGGAGCCACCTTCTAGAGGGCCATGAATTACATCTTTCATGACTTCGCACACCTTATCCTCGCCTATTTGGATGACCTAACCGTCTAATCCAAGAAGCGTTCAGACCATCTCGAGGATCTGCGACTGGTATTCCAATGATGTCGGCAATACAACCTACGCTTGAAACCCTCAAGTGTGTCTTTTGCGTCACAAAAATAAGACTTCTAGGTTTTATTGTGTCCCAGCAAGGAATTCTAGTGGACCCCCTCAAGGTCCAAGCCTTCAAAGAGGTACCTCCACCTCGAACCCTCAGGAAAATAAAAATATTGCAGGGGAAGGCCAATTTTCTGAGATGTTTTGTCCCAGATTACACCACTTGCACTCAAGGGTTCCTGAGCCTCCTTCACCAGGACATACCATTCAAATGGGATGATCATGCCCAACAAGTGTTTGACGTGCTGACAGACACATTGTCTTCAGCACCGCTCATCAGTCCCCCAGACTATGAAAAATATTACATCCTATATCTATCAGCATCCAAGACTGCTTTGGCTGGAGTGTTGATCTAGGAATGCCCACATGGGAAGAAGCACATAATCTACTACATCAGCAAAACTTTATCAGGCCCAACATTAAGATATGAACCCAAAGAAAATATTGCCTTAGCGTTGATTCATGCAGTCCAAAAGCTTCACCACTACATCATCTTAAAGACCACTACGGTCATCACGGATATTAACCCCATCAAATATCTACTCACGTGTTGCTTAATGAACCAAAAATATGCACGTTGGATAGTCATTCTCCAAGAATACGACTTACATTTTCGCTCCCCCAAGATAAAAAATGTGCTAATCCTAGAAGAGTTCATTACAGACCTCTTAATTCATACCAAAGGATCACCAGTAAGCGATTCGCTACCAAACAAACATCTCTTCTTCATAGCAACTGACGACCCTTGGTATGGAGATATCCTCCTCTTCTTACGAACCCAAAAGTTCAGACTCCACCTCACTCAAGAAAACCATCGGTGCATTTGCCATCAGGACCCCCTATACCTCCTTATGGGAGATGTCTTATACCGACGGGGCATCGACAACATTTTACGTCGATGCCTTACTAACGACCAAGAGGAACAAGCCTTAGTGACTGCCATGGCAGAGCTTATGGCAGCCATCTCTCTAGAATGGCCACCGCCCAAAAAATCCTACGAGCAGGATATTTATGGCCCACTTTGTTTTGTGACTATATCACAGCAGTCAAGAGGTGCAAGCAATGTAAAATCTTCGCTCATAAGTCAAGAGCCCCTCCCGCTCCCCTGCACCCAGTCATCATTGCTGGTCCCTTTTAAAAATGGGGGATCGACTTCATGACTTCCAACCGAGCATCATTAGGCAATCACAAATACATCATTGTGGTTGTCGATTATTTCACCAAGTGGGCAGAAGCTATGACCACATACGACAACACCGCAGAAACTGTCACACGATTTTTGTTTAACCATGTCATTGCTTGGTTCGGCATTCCCAAGGAGTTAGTCTCCGACCATGGGAAACACTTTGAGAATGAATTTTTCCGGGAGCTATCTCACCACCTCGGATTCACCCATGAATTCACATCACCATACTACCCCCAATCCAATGGACAAGTACAAGCTGTGAATAAATTCCTCAAAACTATGTTACAGTGCATGCTAAATAACCATAAAACCAACTGGAACCATATTCTTTTCTCCACCCTGTGGGCGTACTGCACGGTCGTAAAAATATCCACTCGTTTCAACCCCTTTAACTTGGTATACAGAGTCGAAGTCGTGATTCCCATAGCACCAAGATCCTGAATTTACATGCTGCCATCGAACTCCTCGATGATAGCCAGCCTCTAGAACATCGTCTAGTACAACTAGAGTTTGTCGAAGGTAGCTGACGAGAGTCACTGCAACACAACAAGGACCACAAAAAACAGGTAAAATCATCATTTTACCACCACATCAACCCTTGTTCATTCACTAAGGCAGAGCTAGTCCTCCGCTACGATGTTGCAAAAGAAACCCTAGGGCCAGGAAAGTTCGAAACTTTGTGGAAGGACCCTACATCATAAAACATTGCCTCCTCAAGGGGGCAAACATCTTCCTTGAGCCAAACGGAACATGTATCAGCAACCCCGTCAACAGCCTTTGCCTCAAGAAATTCTACCCATGAGGGTCGAGAAGGCCCACTCCTAGAGTCAACACACATTGACCCAAAAACTTTAAATTTTTGACCAAAAGACTTGTCACAAAATACACTCTAGTGTCACAATGGATTATCAACCCGACCATTACATTGGATTTTTTGAAAAGGCATCGCGATGGTCTCAAAGTTTAGCAGCAGTCGCCTGGGTCATCTACCATCCTAACTGATCGCCAGTCTGCACTAATGGTGTATGCATTGGTTCAGAGACAAACAATCAGGAAGAATATGAGGCTGTCATCGGACTTATGTGCGACGCCCTCAATCAGGGCATACGCCATATGCATATCTGCCTCGATTCCCAGTTACTAGTGTTGCAGTTAAACTAAGCATTTGAGCTACGAGATTCACAATTGTTTAGAAAATACTTGCGTGAAAAAAGATTAAGTCGACAGTTTGACCACATTACATTCACATGTGTACCAAGAAATCAAAACCAAACAACTAATCGCATAGCTAATAATATTCTAAACTGGAATGCATCTCGGATAAACCATCATACATAAAAAAACAAAAAACATAGAAAACATAGATGTCCATCACCATAACATAATCCATAAACAAAATAGGCGACACACCATGTAGATCCGAAAAAAAATATCTCTCTCATATATACCAAAAAATATATGTGTCTGAGTACAAAAAATAGTGTCTCTCACCCGTAATTCAACCCAAAAGATACAAATATACAATTCGGAAAAAATGGAAGCCTCCTCACAATGGATTATTTCCCTGTGTACAACCAAAATCTCAGGCGATGCTCCCCCAGGAGCAGCACCTGGACCCACAGCCGCTCCCGGTACCAACACTGGAGCCACTGTCAAAATAAAGATCGCTACCCGGGGCAAAGTCGGCTGATAGCCCCTCTCCTGGGCCATCAGTGCCTCTAACCATACATCCTTGAGGTCATCCACGAAGCCTCAAGTAGGCATCCCCTGGGTCAAGCGGTCCACTCGACCCCATGCATCATCTAGCACCCGAGCTCTCACCTCCAGAGCAGCCATCTGCTCTGCCAACTCGGTAACACGAGCCTCTGCCGCCTTGGCATGAGCTAGCTCAGCAGCAGTCTCGGAAATAGCCGAGCTGCTACCCTCCCCTGAGGGACCAACCCCCCTGCCAATTGCTTCACCCAAAGGCTGCACCGGAGCACCTCCCTATCCCCCACCTGCGCAAGGAGAACCTCGAGGCCACTGAATCGGATGGTGCCCCACCAACCGAGCCACGGGATGTCTGACCTCACCAACATCTGAAAGAGTAACAAAAATATGTCAGTGTCACCATAGCACATACAAAAATCATAAATACTCAAGTAAATGCATAATAAAACACAAAAACATACATGTTGTCCCCCAAGCATACTGAGCAGGAAGACCCATGTTTGGGTCTCCCCAGAAGTCCATCCTCGCATAAGGAAACGAAAAAAACATCTGAGGATTGGCCTCAAACAAAGCCTTCATGATGGTGTTCCAATAACACCCCACCCTACCTCCACCTCCCCGAGGCATCACAGGGGCCCACCTCCTCATGCGAGGCTCCCGAGGCCCCGCAGCAGGCACATCCACCGTAGGTCTCAGCAGCACCACCCACTCATACATAATGCTACATAGAATGCTAGCATATCTGAACAACTTTGACCCATCTCGGACCTTGGAAAGCTGAGCTAGCATATCGTCATAGCAAAAATGATCAAAATCGAAGAAATATTCGGCCCTCAGCTAGTGTAAAACACTTATATGTGGCCCCGACACCTGGTGGGGTGCAGACAACCCCACCAGTCGTATAATAGTAGCCATAGCACACCGCTCGGTTTGGTCAGTCACAGAAGAAATCGCTATGCACCCCTCTGTGAGGGGCGCCCTTCCGCAATGGCCCATTGAAAACCACTCAAGATCAACTCTCCCAGGGGGAAGTGGATAAGGAAGCACCTCACCCTGAGGTAGCAACCTGGCCACAAAATAGATATCCGTCTGGGGACAGATAACAAGGTCGCACCCCCGTAGCACCATCACCTTATGTCGTATGTTCTAACATTGGATCAGGTAACGCAGAATATGATCCTGTGATCGTAAGAGGTCATTATCCATAAATTTAAGAAGACCTCAACGTGCCAATTGTTGGTGCGCATGACCATCAGTAGCCAAAGCGGCCCGGAGATCAGACCAATCCCTCTCCCTCCACAACATCCTGTCATCAAACATGCACACATCAGTCACACTAAAAGCACTAAAATAAATACAAAATTAGCCTCGGCCCTCGGCGCCTATTCCTAAGAGAGGCGCGAGGAGAGTGTGTATGTTTTTCTCACGGACGCGACAAAGACGCGCCCAAAGCTAGTACATGCACGATAAGTTCATGCAAAACTAGGGTTTTGTGCAAAAATTGCGTGCATGTGCCTGAATCGCGTGGTCAAGGAAAAAAACTAACCTGGAATCCATTCAAGCCTTTCCTGTATAGACCCTAACACCGAAAAACTGAAAAAAAATAAAAATAAAATGCAGGACGTCATGGGGCTTACTTGGCTAAACAATTTCTAGTCTTAGGTACTCAGGTTGACCGCAATGGAAAGAATAGCTCCGTAGAAGCCTCTAACCTCTCAAAACCTCAATTTCTCAACTAACACAAATGAACTAAATTGAGCAATATTCACCTATATGTCACCCATTTCGACAACTTTGGAGGACGATAACGAGAGCTCAAAAGGCCCAATTACAAGACCAGAAGCAACACTATGATCAACACTCCAAAACGCCCAAGGGCGGTGCCTCACATTTGCACCTCCGAAAAAATAAATTTTCAGTGCCAACGGGTATGCCCTCTCTCATCTTCTTCTTTAGCACATGTATTTCAATAATGTTTGAATAAAGGAGATGCTTTCACTTGGGGTATTTATTTATTTTTTTGCAGATATTGTGCAAACCATCCATCACTCCATCCACTAAAAGTTCCAGAGTAGGTATCATTCTACCCTCAGCATGATAGAGTCCCAGAAAAAATCCGCATATCCTGACATCATTTCTTCATAATAAATTAACCATAGGTTCCAACCACCCGACCATGTTTATCATCACCCCATCTTGCACATGATAAACATCCTCGTTGGTCAGTAGAGCCTCCCCTCCATGGCACCTGTTACTCAAAAGCAGGCCATGTATCACAAAAATCATGACGCCATGGCCATAACACTTTAGTTCAGGAAGCACCTCATGCCCATTTCACTCACCATGCATCGGGTCAATTTTTACCATATCAAAATAAAACCCCTTTCCCGAACTACCAGGTTTGCAAGCAGATCAAAATCGCACCACCGCACCTCACATTTGGCCTCCTATACCTCCATCGGCATAACCCATCTACGACATTTTCCATCCGCTTCATCAACCCCATACATGAGACCAACCAATAGGGCCCCCACCCTCAGCAAAATACCTTCCTCACATCATTAGTGAGCGATCACTTTCATATTTTGGGGCACTCGACTCTGTGTTTTGTACAAACCAAACCCTATTATTTCATTATTTTGGTAAGTGTACAAAGACCGCAAACAGTGCATTATGTCCCCCATTCACCCATCCATTTTTTATCCCATAGCAGCAGTCCCTGGACACCCTTGGTTGAAGTATCACCCCCTTCACGTATAATCCACCATGACATTCATAACCAATACATACCCACCCTGGACGTCCTACCGACTCCAGGGATTTCCCCATTAGAAATAGTTATGACTACCACCAAGCTTCTTTTTATACTCTGACCTTGGGCCACTGAATACCCATCATCAAATTTCAGTCACCCCTTTCCATCATGCCTTGTTAAACCTATCACATCCAGGATCCTGATCCCTTGCATCATTGACTCTCTATTTCAGTTGAGGCTTCCTATTTGTCGACATCAACAACCATTTTCCAAAAAGAAAGTGATACCTTGGATCACCCCTCGCCACAAAAGGGACATCCTCGTGTGGCACTATGGGAGACATCATTTCCCACAGATGTCATCAATCCTCCTGACATTCGACTACAACACAATCTTTCATGTCAAGATGGTATCACACTGTACAACCATTGCAATTTGATCAAATTCATCGAATACCCATGCCTTTATAAGCATCACGTTCATTCATGCTTACACGGGAAGGTCCCATTCATACACCCATGCGTACAATGCACATTTATATTCCATGCCAAGTTTACGCATTTGGGTACCACATTCCACCTATTGTCAAAGAAAAAACACACTTGAGGACGTCAGCAATCGTCATCATCAACCAGCAGATCACTACCATTCTATTGACACAGACAGAATCTATATCTGTCAAATAGATTTGTTTAGCTAGCCAAAGCATCACGAGCATGGGACATGCCTGCCTCGTAGAAAAATTGTGTTTATTTTATTATACCATTTCTTTCAAGGTTCCCACAGGACATGGTCTCTCTTCGACCTGGTGCGATATGTTTCCAACTCCGTGCTACATGAGAGTCTCTCTCTCTCTCTCTCTCTCTCTCTCCGCACGGTACACGGAAACGAAACTCTAATGTATTTTGGCTATACATTTCTTCCTAGACCTCACACATTAGGGGGAAATTGTTATCATTGGAAAATTGGACAAGCAAAGATGACATTATTAAATGTCAAGCAGAGGGATTTACAGGGCTGAAGCACATTAGAGAATCTGAAAAATTTTAAAAATCTCTAAGGTCCAGGAGAAAAGTCAAATTGCGCACTCCATACCATAGCAGAATGCACCTATGTGCGTATTTTTCTTTGATAGGTGTGCCTTTGTGTGACTTTCCATAAAAAATCAGCACATACCTGAGAGTGGCAGAAGTCACTTTTCGGGACCACGAGACACACTCCAGGAAATTGATCCCACACTTGAGGCCACCTAAGGACAGCCGCCCAAGCCTCCTTAGGACCTCAAGGTAGCACACAATGGAATCACCCTCCTATCTTGGGTCACCATCCATCAATGTACCAAGAGAGGGAAGGAGAGTTTTAATTCTCCTATAAAAGGCCACCAAGAGATGAACAAAGGGAGAAAACATTGTCATGCTAGCCAAAATTACCTCAAGCAATCCATTAGTGTGTGATCTAGAGCAGAGATAGAGGGGATTCATTTGTTGTCCATCCAACAACTCCAATCCTTCGGAGTAGAGAGAGAGACTTTGCGCCAAGGTAGCTCGGAGGTAAATACATCCTTGCATTGGGTCTTAGAACTCCCTATTTCTAAGGGCCCCTTGGAAAGTGGGTAAACGTTTCAACCTTTATTCCTACTAGCACTCAATAAGAAGGGACGTAAGCGCCAGCATTTGGATTATTGAAGTTGTTTGACTCTATTTAGAACTTTTGTGTTATGTGTTTTAGTTTAGTTTTTATTTTCTCTCTATATATGCATGCTATTTTATTATATAGTATGTTTTATGTTGGCATGTTCACTAACTTGTTGACTCCCTTAATTATCTGCTTGACCAAGAACTTAAGAGGAAACAACCACTCCTCTTAAGCAGGTATAGTTTGGTACACCTGTGCACCAAATACACCTACACAGCAAGGAAGATCATATTGGAGGGAGTATGATACCATATTGGCTCTAATATCCACCGGAAAGAGACTTCATATGAAATGTGGCAAGCAATGACAGATCTATGCTGGAAAATAAGTGACCACAGGAAGCTGACACTCAAGGAAAAGCTTCGGAAAATAAAGATGCAGAAGGGTGACACAATACCACAATACCTGAGAAAGTTCACGCAATGTCGTGATAAACTTGGGAGTGTTGGTGTTACAGTTGTAGAAGATGATCTGGTAAGCCTAGCACTTCTAGGCCTTCCCAAGAGCTGGCACAACTACCTTGATTTGATAAATGGGAGGGAAACGCTACCAAATTGGGAATGATTGTGGTCTGAATTGGTGCAAGAAGAAACAAGGTAGAGCACCAGAGATGGAACCCCATCCAAGTGTGATGATGAGGATAATTTTGCCTTGGATGGAAAGGCAAAGAATGGGAAATGGAAGAAATCCCAATCCAAATGGGATTCCAGTCAAGGGGCAAGAAGAAATACTTTACAAAAATCAAGTGCTTTCATTGTCATGAGCTGGGACAGTATTCCACAAAGTGTCCACACAAGAAGGCAAGCAAGAAGCCCTTAGGAGGAGCGACATGTGAAGCTTCAGCTTCAAAATTTGAGCTGGAATTAACCCTCAGTGCATGCATGGCAAGCACAGTGATGGGTAGTGTGTGGTATTTGGATAGTGGTGTCTCATTCCATATGATGGAAAACAAAGAATTTTTCAGTGACTTGGAGGAGAAGGATCTCTGGATGCACATAGAGATGGGAGATGATGGAAATTATAGCACGACCAATATTGGTACAGTTACTTTTAAGAGGGAGTCGGGCTCCCCTTGCAGGCTCAAGGATGTGATGTATCTACCGGGTCTCAATAAGAATCTAGTTTATGTAGTGGTGTTAGAAGATCGTGGCTACGATGTGATATTCAACAAATGGAAGGCTTTCCTGCGACACATCACCATGGGACAAGTGAATAAGATTGGGTTTCGAATGAATAACCTCTACAAATTAGTGCAAGATTGTGCAACATTGAGAACAAAATCACATAAGGTGCAGAGCTGATACATCGACGAATGATGGCCGCTAGAAGACTTTGCCATTTTTACCATGGCGTTGTGAATATCATGCAACATATTTCTACAGGCCTTCCCAAAGGTGCACTAGAGCAATGAGATACATGAAAAGGGTGTACATTGAGGAAGTACTCAAAATCCACCTTTAATGGTCAGGATATTAAAGCGCAAACAGTCCTTGAAAGGATTCACTAGGATGTGTGTGGACCTTTTTCGACAGCCTCCACTGCCAAGCATAGGTATCATGTTATATTTGTAGAGGATTTCTCACATAAGTGTTGAATATTATTCATGCAGAAGAAAGACCAGAAATTCTCCAAGTTTTTTGAATTTAAAGCAATTGTTGAGTGGTAGGAAAGTGAAGCCTCTCAGTACCGATAATAGTGGGGAATATGTGTCGAATGAGTTTAAGAAATTATGTGCAAAAGAAGGCATTCGATGGGAGTTGACAACACCTCATAACCCACAATAGAATGGGTGGTTGAAAGGAAGAACATGAGTATTGTGGGAGCATCAAGGGCAATGTTGCATGACCAAGGCCTACCACTGCACTTGTGGGTTGAAGCATGCAACACAATGGTCTATTTGCAAAACAGGAGTCCTCACAAGATTCTTGGCATGAGTACAGCAGAGGAAGATTTTTTAGGGAAGAAAAAAAATGTGTCGCACTTCAGGATATTTGGATCGTTATTTTATTGACATGTTTCTAAGGATGGAAGCAAAAATCTAGAGCCTACAATAGATTTGGGGATATTTGTGGGGTACACAGAAACACCTCACAAATATTGTGTGTACTTTCCATCTCTTAGGATAATACTAGTCAAAAGAGATGTAAAATTTTATGAGGAGAAGAAAATTATGTGTTCTCTTGAGCGAGAGCTTCAGTTGCATTCATATAAGGAGATTTTGGTTCCAAATGTAGAACCTCATGAAGTTGTGGAGCATCCACAAGAAGAGGAGCAGAGAGTGGATACATCCACTTAGGAAGAGACATCTAGGGAAGAAAGGAAGCAAACCAAGGAAACTGACATATTATTGCATGATGCTAGAGATAATGTGGGAGCACCCACATCACAGTGTAGGTGGAGGAGGTCACTATATTGGTACACTGGCTACATGGCTCTGATGAGTGAGCTTGTAGAGACTGAGCCATACTCATTCGAGGAAGTAGTGCATAAACCAGTATGGGTTGATGCCATGGTAGAGGAATATGATTCCATTACCACAAATAGTGTTTTTGAAGTGGTCCCAAGACCATAGGACAAATCAGTGGTAGGTTACAAATGGATCTACAAGGTGAACCAAGCAACATATGGAAGCATCAAGAAACACAAGGCCCGATTTGTGGCCAAGGGGTTCTCTCAAGTGGAGGGAATTGAATATGAGGATACATTTGCTCTAGTAGCAAGGTACTCTTCCATCAAATAAATTTTAGAACTTGCAGAACATATGGGATGGAAGATTCATCAGATGGTTGTGAACACAACATTCCTCAATGGAGTGATTGAGGAGGAGGTGTACATTGAACAACCAGAAGTATTTAAGACCTTTGACAGAGAGTCACATGTGTGTAACCTCAAGTGAGCGATGTATGTATTAAAGCAAGCACCACATGCTTGGTACACTAGGAACGAAAACTATCTCACCGGGTTGGGCTTCACCAAAATTGAAGCAAATTAAAACCTTTACCATATTGTTGTTGAAGGTAAGTTATATATTATAGTATTATATGTCGATGATTTAATTTTAACCGGTGATGAGAAGTTAATCAAATCTTGCAAAGAGGATCTTGTAAAAGAATTCGAGATGAAGGACATGGGGCTCATGCATTAATTTCTCAGTTTGGAAGTATTGCAAGGAGATGGGGAACTGTTTGTTCGTAAGGGAAAGTATGTCAACGAGATATTGAATAAGTTCCACATGGAAAGTAGCAAACCCATGGAGACTCCTCTAGCAGGGAATTAGAGGAAGGAAGGTGTTACTTCAGGTGAAGTAATGGAGGATACCATCTATAGGTAGCTTGTGGGTTCACTTATGTATTTGGTGAACACATTACCAAACATGTGTTATGCAGTTAACCATTTTAGTCAAGTAATGGTTAAGCCAACCAAACTGTATTGGAAGGCATCAAATCATGTGTTGAGATACCTCAAAGGCACTACTCAGTTTGGTCTTTGGTACAAACGGATAGATGGAGTGAAGTTGTAAGGCTTCACAGATGTAGATTTGGCATGGAGTCTAATAGACAAGAAGAAAACATCAGGAGGAATATTTAGTGTTGGGTCAGTGGTGGTTTCTTAGTACAGTAGGAAGCATAGATCTGTTGCACTCAACTCAACATAAGTAGAGTACATGGATGTAAGTCAAGCAACATGTGGGGCTATTTGGATGAGAAATATTCTTGTTGGGTTATTTTTTCAAAAGATAGATCCTGTTTTGATTTACTGTGACAATTAGAGTTGTATCGAAATCTCCGAGAATCTAGTATTTCATGATTGATCCAAGCATATCGACATTTAGTATCACCATGTATGAGATTGTGTGTAGAGGTGAATCATGTCGTTGGAATACATTCCTTAAGAGGAACAAGATGCATATATTTTAACCAAGGGCTTTTCAAGAGGAAAATTTGAGTTCCATAGAGGTAGGATCAGGGTATCATATAATCCCTTTCTTGTTGAGAAGGAGTGCTGAAAATGCAGCAAGAAAATCTAGTTTTGACTTTTCCTTGGTCAAACTAGATTAAAGTTCGAATTTCAATTTCAGTAACATACTTAGAGGTATTTAACTGAGGTGACGTGTCACTTGTCACTCGGTTAACTCAGTTAATTTGAGTTGGAGACACTTGAGTTATGTTTAATATGGTTGATTGATAATTTCTAGCAATCTATTTCAGTTAATTGGAGTAATTATGAGTTAAACTAGTTCTAACTAATTGAGAACTAGTGAAGGGTCGAGTAGTAGGGTGTGTACTTCAGTGATCATTCAGTTATCTCAGCAATAAAACCAAAATAATTGATGCATGCAGATAACTCAAGTTACCTAGTTGAGATTGGAGTTCAAGGACAATGTACTACCAGTTGCAGAATTTTCCAAGTTGTACAAATGGTGCATGCAATTAGAGAATGGCCTACGGGAATTATGCAATTCCCAATGATAAATTTCCCTAATTAATAGGGCTAATTCCTTATTGAACAGTGCAAGGAAATATGAGCTTGGGTAGGTGGTAAATTGGCTAAGTATTGGCCATAGTCGGTCAATGAGGCAGTGGGATAGATTATACTAGTGTAGAGGTTTCTCAGGCTTGAGAAAGCATTGTATTTATTCTCTATTTTATGATTAATACAATACATATAGGAATGGGTTTTGACAAGTTGTTAAAATTTTGAGTATGTGTGTTGAATATTGTCTCATTTTTATGTTGTGACTTATGGATCGATTAATTGCTTTCCACTGATGAGTAGAGTAGATTCAAGTCTTCTGTTTTAGTAAATTACATAAGTAGTTTTGAATCTACAATGAATTTATACACATACGATGATGATGTACTTGGACCATGTTTCCTAGCCAACCACACATTTGCACCTGACACTAGGCAACTGATCCAGGGCCCGGAAGGGGTTTTGTCTCGTCTGGAGAGACACGAGAGGGCACATTTCATCATTCTAGCCCTTATGATGGGTCATCGACATGTTTGATCCAGTTGGAGACCCATTAGACCATGGATTGTGCCCCAGAACCACTTGGGAGCACCATACGATTTTTTGCTTGTAAATCAAAGGGCCACCCCCTTGATCATCATTTTGGGAGCCCTCATATTCATTATGGCACATTGAGGACTCATTTTGGCCTTTCAATGACCCTTTGCACCATTATTTTATCCTTTCGGCCTCATTAGGAAGGCATATTTTACACTCATGGAGCTATTTGGCACGCTTATTACCAATAGGATTGTTATTTGCACATTAAAACATTTTTAGAGGCTTCATTAGCCTAATTATTCCATTCGAACTTATGAGAGGCTCATTTAAATTGAAGGAGAGCTTCATTTGTAAATAATCATCATTTGGATTAGGATTTCTCTTGAAAATGGATTCAGACCTGTAACTGATGGACAAAATTGGTAGTTATTGTTACATTTTGATGTTTGGATATTCATTATCTTATCTTGGAGCTTCTATTTGAAAATGTGATGGATGGATATACTCACATTATGTTGTAGGTGTTGTTTTGATGTTATATCTTTACCTTGTTACATGTTTAATGTATGGAATGTCTTGCAATAAACTTACATGTGCCCTAATTAAATTTGAATTCAATAAAACATTGAGATTTTGAAGTATTTCATGCATTACATGTTAGATTATGTGAATAAATGTTCCTAGAGGATCGTTTTTCTTGTTGCATCCTCAAATATCCATCATCCTTTTCCAAACGAAGTAGAAATGCCTCTTGTAATCGAGTTGTTACGTCTTTAGGGTTAAAAAAAGATGCATAAGTCTCCTTGATAGAGTGAAATTATTTCATCAAAGGGGATCTTGACTCCATTTCTCCCAATTGATAAGGCACTAGTTCTAATCCTAGTTGATCAACCTAGAACATCTTTTTTTCTCACCTTTTTTCGATTTTCTGCACTAACCCTAGAAGGTCATCTAGGTCGTAGTGTGAATTGCATCAGAGAAGTCAATTTGTGGAGAGATTAGGTAGGATTTTGCACTGGTTTTTCCTCTAGTTCCCCTCAAAATTTGAAGCAATTCTCGTTGCTAGTTTGAGATAAATCTCAAGCCCTAGCTCTAATCCTAATTCTACCCTTAAACTTATTTGGTTAGTGTCTTTTCTAAGGTCATTCGATCTTGAAAACTCAAAGGAAGTTAATCATTTTTTGACCTCTCTCATCCTTGCTTGACCCAGTAATTACATTGAATATCACCTTCTCAAACCCCAAGGGCTTTCTTGGATCCTCCCCTAGGTTTCTCTTGTGGTCTCAAACCTTTATTTGGTTATTATCTTACAAATCCATTAGAGAGGTCTTGCCTCCTTAGGAAGCCTTAGATCTGGGAGCATCATTACATTTGAATGACCTTTCCTCTTAGGTCTAGGTTTCCTCATTAAGCCTTTCTTAGAGATCCATTAACTTATCTTTGAAGCTATTGAGCCACTATTTGAATCTCTCCTTTGAATGGGTTGTTGGTGCATAGATTATTCTCAAATTTTCCTGGTAGCTAAGGAAAATCTAAGGCGACATCACTGAGGACTAATAAGTCCTCCCACTCTAGGTGCCAAGGGCTAGCGTCTCTTTCACCACAGGGGATAATCCCTGTTGGTAATAAAATGACTATTCATTGTAGAATAGTGTGAAATAAATATATTTTCTAATTAAAAAATTAAATAGGCAAGTTTATTGTTATAATGAAAAGAGGTACAAAGTGTGAAGGTCCACGGGGAGAAGCCTATACAACATATAGTGAATCATATCAAGTTGTAATTTTGATTATACGACGAGAAAAAAAAATGATATTCCACAAACAAGATAAAACGAAAGAAATAATAGAACAAAAAATTAAATAAAAATACTGAAGGGTTAGCTATACTTGTATCTTTTTATTAATAACTCATCTTAATGAAAAATGTGAAAGGTGTAATATCAAGTATTATACTTTTCTAGTCACTTTACAAAAAGACAAGTATTGATATCAAATCATCATCTCATAATATAGATATCAAGAAATGAGCAAATCTCTTGATTACTGCTACAAAATAATGTCAATCAAGTAAACTAGTATCCCGCTTACAAATATAAGATACAAACATATAAAATAAATGAAAAGTTAATGACAAAGGAAACAAGAAGAACATGAAACTTCTGTAAATAATATTGACATGATTGTAGCAGAATAGAAATGCTGAGCATTTGGAAATTCTATCAACAATAAAATCTGTAAATAATTCTATCTATTTTCCTCTGACATCATGTATATATCAGAGGCAAACATATTAAATAATGCAAAAATTTTAGATAGTTGATCATGAAAACTATTTAAAGTAATGTTGCAAACGAGCACATATTCAGAAATTGAAAACAAAAAGAAACTGAAGAATTATCAAATTCCGACCATATAATCAAATGTTACAAAATATGTTCAAATCCTGGCCTATGCATCTAGTACAATTAGGTGTATAACATGTAAGTGTCTTCTCTCTCCTCATCACCAAGCCTCCCCCTCTAGAATGAGAAAATAAAAGTTTTATTTAGTGGTTTCAATAATTGTTCGAATAATTATTCATTAGATTCTTAATATATAAAAAAACAAATATGTATTTCAAAAATATTTATTTGAAAATAGTTTATCATCTCTCATAAATGGTTTTTAATTATTTTCTTTAACTTTGAACTTAAAACTGTTGAGATAATGCCTCAATTATTATGCTTACTTAGTTTGGATTGGGTTGTTGAGGAAGTTGAGAGATTCTCTCAACTTCTCTCTCTAAGATTAGAATTAGATCAACTATATATATTTGATGTATCTTTGATTATTGGAATATAGAAATTAATTATTTGTGTGTGAATTATGTGTTCAATGGCTCTCTCCAATTTCTAATATGGTATCAAAGCCTCTACTGGCTTAAATCCCTCACGAGATGGCCAGGAAGAAGTGAGAGCAATGATTGAAATACGTTTTATGTGAATTTCTGTGTGTATGTATTGTTTATAGGTTCAGATTTATGAATTATTTTCTATGTTTGTAATTACGTTGATTTTAAGGGTTGAGACAGTGCGTGTTCAGGATCTATAATATCGCAGAGAATTTGAATTTCGATGGCATCACTGCCAAGTTTAAGGGTGAAGCGTTGTGTGTCTACTTGCCTCTCGTTCATATTTTGGATCAGCATAATCATGCACCATCTACATACGAAGGTCATTGCAGTGGAGCACCTCATGTTGTAGATACGTCTATGAATTCAAAAGACAAGGGGTCGAATCCCGTGGAACAAGAAGACTCGTTTTAGGAGCCAGAGGTGACTCCACCGGGTAATCGTAAAGCCAATGCAATTGCAGCTCTGCGAGAATCAACGAAATTGCTCAAAGGCCGAGAACCAAAATTGCCAGTAGGCTTGGTTATGGAGTCACCATTATCAACTCAAACTTCGGCAGAATTTGCAGAGCCAGGCACTCCGCTCCAATCTGAAGCTATACAATCGAAATCTAAGGAAAAGAATTCTGGGCGGTAAAAATGAACCAGGCGAGAGTATTTGCAATTAAAGTTATATATATTTTGAAATATAATTTTAAATTGGGAATTGTATCTGCGGATTTGTGAGCATCAGCAAGAAAATTGCGTAGAAGTCCAATGTTTATCACTGTTGCTGATTTGTGGAGGCTTCTTTATGGCATTAACGTTCTATTCGAGCTTCCCATTTGACACTGGTGGAATGCTGAGGAGGAAAACGCCGAGCTGAGAGACAATGGAGCTATTCATGAGAAGAAAATTGAATTATTTCTTCTCAACTGCGTCTTCAAAGATAGCTGGGACGGATCTTAGGGTTTATTGTGTGGAATATAGTGTGGAGTTTAAGCATATATTTATTGCTATGAAATTTGTGTAGTAGAGAACCAATTATTGAACAAATTAGCATTATTTAAATTAGTCGTTCTCTACGTTCTACAGGGACGAGAGAACAATTGGCTAATTTGATTGTGTGAATTTGTTATATGCTGATCTTGTTGTGCTACAGGCCAAGAGCATCAGTTACAGGTTACAGTATGAGATCCATTTGTGTGAAACAGGTCAAGTTGTTAGATTAGCTCTTGAACACATTCAGTATTCAGACCATTTGCCTAGCCACTGATGGATAGCCGAAAGCGAAATATTTGACAGATGGTGATTGGTCCATAGGATGGTTCATCACTTGTCAGCTCTTATCGCGGAAGCCCCGACGAGCCGAGTTGTCAATATTGTTGATCTTGCAAAGTTCATTATTGCTGGTCAGAAACAAATGTATTTTAAATGGGTTGAATGGTAGCTCGAAAATGGTTGAGAAAAGAGCGTTGTCTATGAGATCTCAGAGTGGGTACAAATGTTAATGAAGACCAGGGCAGACAAATGTTTGTATTAATTTAGTGTGTTCTCCATTTCTGTAATGTAGGCATTAAGGGGGGGTGTTGAGATAATGCCTCAATTATTATGCTTACTTAGTTTGGATTGGGTTGTTGAGGAAGTTGAGAGATTCTCTCAACTTCTCTCTCTAAGATTAGAATTAGTTCAACTATATATATTTGATGTATCTCTGATTATTGGAATATAGAAATTAATTATTTGTGTGTGAATTCTGTGTTCAATGGCTCTCTCCAATTTCTAATAAAACTTCACACACATCGTAAATGGTTTTTAATTATTTTCTTTAACTTTGAACTTAGGACTCCACGCACATTAGTCTTCTGTTTATCCATATTATAATCCTTCCTTAATGAATAAGGTGTATAACATAAAACATGAGTTATTTTCTTAAATAATGAAACAAATCATAAATAAAATAAACATATTTCTCGTATGTTATTTCCAAAATTCCTTTCCATAATAATGTAGAAAAATTTAGGGAAAAAAGCATTACGTCCCTAGTATTATTCACCGTGATAAACCTCAGTTAAGTTCTTTAAATATAACTAAACCCTACATAAATTCTCATAAATCTTGTGAACATTATTTGTAACAATTTCCAACCCAAAAGAAGTGATTAATTTTAACATTCATATTGCTTTTCAATTCAATTATTCATAACAAAATTCTAAAATTAATTTATCGTGTGGTCTTCACAGTAAACCACCGTAAATCCTTCCAAAATTTTAACATAAAAAATTATCAAGTACATTCTCGCCTCCACTGTAAATATCTTCAAACTATATAGAGTGACTAAATCCTACATAAATTCTCATAAATCTTGTGAATACAATTTGTAACAATTTCCAACCCAAAGGAATTGATTAATTTTAATATTCATATTGCTTTTTAATTCAATTATTCATAACAAAATTTTAAAATTAATTTATCATGTGGCCTTCACAGTAAACCACCGTAAATTTTTCAAAAATTTCAACAACATCATAAATTGTCTAGTACATTCTCGCCTTCACAGTGAAACACTGTAAATACCTTCAAACTATATGAACATCTCAAGTACTGTGAATTAGATATGAAATGATATTTTAACATCCACGAGACTAAAATTAGTCTATTGGACCATCAATTCCCTATTTTTTTCCTTTTGCAATTTAGTCCTTTTCTTATTCAAATTGATTATGAGTTGGCCCAACCTTCCAACAATCCCCTTGCTGAAAAGACAATGCCAAGAAATTGATGCTAACATATTCCCATAGCTTTCTCATGTCCTTGAATGCATCACATTCCAAAATGAAATGTTTTTCCGATTCCACTGCCCCAAACCTAAAAAATGTACACACCCTGTAACAGACGGTCTTATGTGCTTTTAAATGGTAAATATATTTTACCTTAATTATTCAAATCAAGAAAAGAAAGAATTAGTTCCTGGGAATGGATTCTTGAATCGGTTGAAATGAATAACAGTGATGCATTATCTGGGGAATCTTTCTTTCAATCTATAAGGCAAGGTATGCCGCAGGCGCAACAGAGAAAAAAGAAAGAAAGGAGGATACGTCCAATATCGACCATGGGAAATTGTCTAACTGCTGCTGATGGAAATAATTAGAAAAAGAGAACGAGCAGAAGGTCCACCAGGAAGTTTGTGCATCTAATTACAACAGCGGATGAACCTATTGTATTGCACAGAGCTTCGGAATCTGAAGAGGCGAAGGAATCCATTGCAAATGCAATTGCTAAGCAAAAAGAAAAAGTTGTTCAGCATGTCAAGATCGTGGTATCGGTGAAGGATCCAACTTTGCTATGAGCTTGTGTGGGAGCTAGAGTCAGTGTGGAATGAGACCGCCTGCAACTTCTGCCAGAAAAGAAATATATTAAAATCTACGCCTACAAATAGTAAGTAATGCCATTATTTTTCTTTGATAATAGTCGACTAGATAAGAGCATTACATTAAACCAAATCAACGTTGAAATCTAACATGGTGTGGGCGTATATATATAATATGAAATTACAAACTATATGGCATTCACATTGTCATATATTTAAATATACGTTGGCATGGTTGTTAACATATCGTGACAAAACCGAGGAACGGTATTGAAGTCCGGGGTTGAACCCTTGACCTCAGACACACTACAAAGTGCCTCCACCATTGGGACTGCCAAGATAAGTATTTTGGCTAAATTTATTTATTATATAATCTCTTTCTTTGTGAACTAAAAGATCTAAGAAAAGATTATATATAGATGGTGTTAATTCCTTTTCTTTGATAAGAGTCGACTGGAATGAGATTCGACTGCCAAGATAAGTGAATTTGGCTTACTTCCTTTATTAAATAGTCTTTCTCTTTGTGATTTAAAAGATATAACAAAAGATTATATATATCATATTGTTTTTCTGCAAAAATATTATTAGAAAATAGAAATACTAATGATCTTTCTCATATTTCTTGAGATAAGTTACATATACCAAGAAAATGGTATTTCATTAGTTTATTGGGATTTGATCGAAACAAATATACTGCTGACTATTTTCATAAGAATGTATTTATCTTGGGAGTAGAAGATAAGTCCATTGCGTTAATTCTTTGCAAGGGTTTGCAAATGATACATGTTAAATTTGTTATTATTTTAAAGGGCTATCTAGCTCTTATGTCCAAATAAGGGTTAGTTATGGTATTTTATTTTTAAAAAAGATTTTCTTGATTAGATTAAAGAGGGTAACTCTTTAATATAAATATTTACATAATATTATATAAGCAAGAAAATAGAAGAGGAAAGCTCTTATTTTAAAAGAGATTTTGTACTCATTTAAATTATGAAGTGATAACAAGTCCAAAGTATTTTTCTTGAATATATTAAAGAGAGTGACTCTTGAAATATTTTCATGTGCAATGAAGAAGAAAAGAGAAGTTTCTCACATTAATATTCTATACATTAACCATGCTGTAAATAGTAATTATTTAATAGATCCATGGATAGTTTACCATGGTAATGGTAAAGATTAATTAATAAATCCATGGATAGTTTCATAAAACCATGGGTAGTTTTTCCATGGTGTTGATAGAGATTAATTATTTCATAAAACCATGGATAGTTTTTCCATGGTGTTGATGGAGATTAATTGTTTCATAAAAACATGGGTAGATTACCATGGTGTTTGCAAATATTGGTTATTTAATAAATCCATGAATAAATTACCATGGTGTTGGTAAAGTCAAGTTATTTAATAAATTCATGGTTAAAGGAACTAATCAGTTTTACTCCTTAGATGAATAAAATAAGTGATTATTTTATATTATCATGATCATGATGTTAAATTCCTTTTGGAGGAAGATTTTGCATATACATGCAACATATGTATTAACTTTTATTGAAAAATAATATACATATTTGCATGTAGAAAGATAGCTTGTAGTATTAAACTACATTGAATATGATTGCTTAGTATAATCTTTGGAAAAAGACATGTATTTATTTTCTTAATTGCATATTTTTACAAAAAGAAAACATATGTTTACATGTTCACTAGCATTGAGATTTTCTTTGGGAAGACTCGTTAAGGAGGTTATGTGCTTCGTTGTGTAAGCACTCCTTATAAAAATACAAAATAACTCTGTCCATAACTCTGTCTCTCTACATCTGTTTGAAGAGCATATAATGCTTTCCACCCTCCTAAAATTCTTTTCTTTCTGTAGTTCTCCCAATTAATTTTTTTTTTCTAAATCAATCCCGAGGTACTTGTACTCATTTACTTCTTCAAGAATGACGCCTTCAAAGAAGAATGTATGTTGACTTTGCTTCCTTTTATTAGGGAAAAACATTATTTTGGTCTTGATAGTATTGACTTGCATCCCCACTTCTCTACAAAAATGCTCAAGGGAATATAGGTGCATCCCCAATCCATGGGCCGATTTAGAAATCATAACAAGATCATCAATAAGTAAAATAAGTTTTATCACAAACTTCTCCAACCGAACACCATCTCCACCTTGCATATTTAGCCACTCTTCCAGTTATCAATATATAAACCAAAAAGAGTAGGAGATAGAGGGAAAACTTGCTTGACTCCAATGTCACTTCTAAAGCTTTCTGAAATACCCGTTGAGGTTCTAATTTTGGCTTTTACCTCTTCATAAAGTCTATGGACAACAACTCTATAATGCAAATAAATTTCAACTTCTTCCATTCTATGCCACAACTTATCTTTAGGGATTGTGTCAAATGCCTTTTTGAAGTCAACAAAACAACATAATACTTCTTCTTTGTCTTCCCAAACATTTTCAATAATGTGTCTCAACACGATACCATGATCCACTGTAGAATGTTTCGGCCTAAAACCCGCTTGTCCTTTTGCCCTCTTTTCTTTTACTTCTGCCCACTTACTGTTTCTATTTTCTACCATGCTTCCAAAAAGATTTGCAAACAAAGGATTGATCATAATGGTTCTATAATTGGAAGGATTATTAATGTCTCCACTTTTAAATAGGGGTATTGCTAGGCTAGTTGTCCAGTCTCTTGGGAATCCTTGTTGAATGATGTTGTTGAATATTTCCATGATGTACGGTACAATAGTGTTCATTCCCTATTTTAGATACTCTGCTTGAAGCTCAACCAAGTCCTTTGCCTTTCCCGTTTTCAACTTCTTAATTCCAATCTCCACCTCATATAACGTGAGATATTTGTAGTTGTATCGACTCTCGTGAAAGGCTCCACCTCTAATTCTTAGATGAAAGTAGGTAAAATTTGAAACCTGTAGGTGGCTTTATAAACTTTTTCCAAAGTTGAATGCAATTTAGAATTACATTTATGAAGGCTTCGAACTTTCCAGCAAACATGTAGTAGTCTAGATATGATAGCCATCTTTAAACGATACTTATACTCCCATCGGGTGAAGAGTTGGAAGGAGTTTAATGACCCTCCTCACACCAGATGGAACTTATTCGTTGATCTAATTCTTGATGAAGGGTCCTCACTTCAGACCGGGGGGTTATTTATGAGTGAATTAATCCTCCTACGTTGACCCGACGACACCTTTATGAATGATTTGAGGTCAATGGACCCTAAGCATTAAATTAATCACGTGGTTTCGTAGAACTCCATTTTATGTATGATAATTTAATAACCAGAAGTTGTCCGTAAAGGTGAAAGAATACACCGAAGGTAGTTCTTAGAAAATGAGAAAAGAAAAGTAAAAATATAGAAAAGAAAATGAAAAATCATAATGGAATAAGAAAGTGTACCATTTTCTAATTTCATTTTTACTTCCAAATAATAATAAAAATTTAGAAAATGGGAAAGGGAAAGTAAAAAAATAGAAAAGAAAATGAAAAATGGTATTGGAATAAGAAAGTTTACCATTTTCTAATTTCATTTTTTCATTCAAAGACTTGAAAAGTTTAGAAAATGGGAAAGAGAAAGTAAGAAAATACACAGAAAATGGAAAATCATAATGGAATAAAAGTGATGATGATTGTTTTGTTATTTTCCTTGAATAAAAGTAATGATAATGGTGTGGTTTTCATTTAATAAAAATGATTATCACTGTTTTGTGATTAATAAAAGTGATGATATGATGTGGTTTTCCTTTAATAAAAGTGATGATAAATGTCTTCTGATTTTTTTAAAATAAAAGTAATGATAATAGTGTGGTTTTCCTTTAATAAAAGTGATGATAAATGTCTTGTGATTTTTCTTAAATAAAAATAATGATAAGAGTCTTTAAAGCTGCTTTAACAATTTAATTCTGATAAATTTTCTCTCCTATTTAAAATAAAAATATGATTTTCCTTTAATAAAAATGACCAAACCATCTTGACTGCTAATTTATCTATTTAATTATGATAAATTTTCCCTCTCATTTAAAATAAAAATAAAAAAATACAAGCACAATGGTACTAATTTAATTATCATTAACCAGAATGTTGAATGCCACCTGGAAGAAGAAGAGTAGTCATTTGATGATACGGCATTCCTGAAATGAAAAAGTAAGTCACCTTGTCACTGTGTGAGTCGTGGCCTATTTAATTAAAAATTTAAAAATTTAAAACAAAAAATAATAATAAACTACAATTAAATTACACTAAATACAATAACATTAATCTAAAATACTAAGACAAAAATATAAAAATTACAATCTAAATTACAACAATAAATAATAAAATAGAATTGAACTCAAACAAAATAATAAATCAAATTAAACAAAAATAAATAAATATAAAAATACTAATATAGAACTAAATCAAGATAATAATTCAAATAAAGTTTTTAAAACATAGAATTAAAACTCATATAACCAAATCTAAAAACAACTATGAACTAAAATAAAGAAAATAAAACTAAACTACAACTCATGTAATTCAAAGAAAGAATAAAAATGATAAAACTATAAACATTAAACTATTCCCATGAACTACTATTTAATTCTAAGGTATCATAAGGTATCAATGCCCGTTATGCGAAATTTCGAGAAGAAATTAGGCTAGTAATTGATTCACATGCGTGTGACCATGGCTGGCCCACACCGCTATGGTTTAATGACAGTTGAGCGCGCATTTGGTTTATTGACAGCTGTTTCTTCGGTGTAAAAAGTGTTGACAATGGTCGGTGGTGAACTCTTTTAAAAAAATACACCTTCAGTGTAAATATATTAGCGTAAACTCTAGCTTAATACAAGGAGGCTTAATTTCACGAACATTAAATTAATCACGTGGTTTCGTAGAACTCCATTTTATGTATGATAACTTAATAAATATATTAGCATAAACTCTAGCTTAATACAAGGAGGCTTAATTTCACGAGGTTTAATGTTTTAGCTATGGTTGAATATAAAAGGATTTCACTCACGTATTTTTAATAAACCTCAATAAAATTTTAATAAATGATTGCTAATGTTTCTAGAACCATCATTTTAATAAACTACTTTATATATTGCATGTGGTTCTTAGGGTTAATAACTTAATTATTTTTATTATTTTTATATTTTCAATATTTATGGCTTTAAAATAGTTAAAATTCAAATAAATGATTTCTGAATTTGTTTTGTAACTAGGGTTTAGATATTGGAAGTAAAGGTAAAAGTTAAATTTTGGCAATTAATTCATGATAAAATCAATGGTAATATTATGTGAAGTAAAAATAGAGATTTAATATTCACTAAAAAAATATTCTCAATATTCATTATATACATTCTTTAGGAAATTTAACCCTCCCAAATATATGGAAATTAAAGGATTTGCATAATAAATAATTCTTTGTATGAAAAATTCCTCCATTTTGTTGAATATGTTTCCCCATTTTTAGGAGCTCTCAGTTATAGTAATAATATATCAATTATGTTTAGTTAGTACGTGATATTAATATTTTAATTGTTTGTTTGTTTATATATGATTAGTTTAGATATTGAGACCATACAAAAATAATGCATATGGGTATTTTATGAATTTGTGACCGTCCTTAGAAAACATCAATTAATTATTAACCCTACTTAGGTTTGTTTAAATCCCTTTTGTTGATTTGTCTTTGTTATTTCAGAGAGTCGAACTAAGCGAGACATAACAAGAAAAGGTTGGTAGTGAGAAAGTACTAACCTGGAATGAAGGATGTTAAGACCTACTTTAGATTTTTAATCACAGCGTAAAGGCGACAATTGATGTGGAGAAAATGGTCCAAAACGACAAGCAAGGAAAATATGAAGTAAATGAACTTGAAAGCTTGTAGATAGGTGTATTTAATTTTATAAATGTCCTGCTAAATACGGATAGAACACCCATCACGATTTTAATTAAATAGAGATTAAATATTCTCCAACATCGATGCAACGTCCCATCCACCAGGTTGGTCAGATGGATTAAATATCGCACAAGTGACAGCCTGACAGGCAATGATGCAGATATGTAAGATGGGCAGTCGAGATTACATCGGGTTAGAGATAGGTGTTATCATCCATTCAATTCAAGCAAGATGGTAAATATTCACATATTAAGCTCCTCGGATAAACAATCCGACAAACATGAATATTCTAAGGAGTAATTTGGATCTCAATAATATAAAAGGGAGTCATATAATGAGGGAGGTGCATGGAGAAACCCATAGGAGCCAATATCTAAGTGGGATTGAATTGACGATAACATGGGCTATGGAAATCACACCATACCTTGCCATTGATCCTAACATTCACGTGATTTACCTCATATTAGGACTCCTCCCATCGGTGAAAGTTCATAAATATGAGGGGACACTAACTGAGGTGACAGTGATTCTTTGTCCCATCGTTGTCATTTGGTCTAGTATTCATCCCTTAGGTACTCCTCCTAGGACCCTTGCTAGATTTTGTAGCAACAACTTCCATATAACATATGGCTGCATGACATGCTACCTCTTCCGATATGGCTCAAAATTTCCCCCTTTTGGAGGTATTTGTTTGAATGGATGCCTCCACTCGATGTCCTCTCTGCTTCTCCAATTATGGTTGCTCCACAACCTTCTGAGATTGATTCTGAGGTTGCAAGTTGAGAGGTAATTTATGCTCCCTCTCAACCGTTGTTGGCCTTCAATTTTGGTCAATTTTGCTTACTAAAAATCCACCTAATTTCCATAATATTCCACATTTTATCATCCACATATGCCTTATTTTGAACTTATTATGCATATTCAGGTAAATAAATTATGTTTTCTAATTTTTACACATTTTTTGTAAAAATTAGGTTTTAAGAGTATTTTTGGACAGAACTGGAAATTCTTGTAATTGCTTCATGGAAGTCATATGTGCAGGACACCTGGGTACGATCTGAGCATAGATTTGGAAATATTGGGAACCGCAGATGAA
Organism: Pinus albicaulis; assembly: GCA_034641835.2. Lineage (NCBI taxonomy): Eukaryota > Viridiplantae > Streptophyta > Pinopsida > Pinales > Pinaceae > Pinus > Pinus albicaulis. The sequence goes on from CM076575.1 coordinate 370,227,785, forward strand.
AAATCATCTATTGTTTCGGTCAAACTGAGCTAAAATAGGCTCGGTCAACGTTGGTCAAACATGACCTGTTTTTCAGAAATCCCTAGGAAAAAGGGCAGAATTAGTATTTTTTGGGGGATTTTTCCAGATTTTTTGTAACTGAATGGATGAGTTCAGCCTAGATGGATGGTATTAGGATGGATAAGGTTTTTACAGACATTGTAGCTTAGTTTGTTTATCATTTGTCCATTTAAACCAAGCATATGAACCATTCAAGCATGGAGAATTTGTATAATTTCATATTGAGACTTTTGAATATTGTGAGTTAATTTGAGGAACCAATTCCACCTTTTTGTTGTTCAATGTTGTAGATGATTGATTGAATTTGCAGTAGCTGAGAAGTTCTTGAAGTGTGCAAGGCAAGGGTGGAGGGCCCCCACACCAAGGTAAGTACACTTTGTGGTTAATTTAGCTTAATTTTCATGAACTTCTTTTGATTCATATTTATTCAGTTATTTAGATGTGCGAATATTTCTTATTTATGTTGATGATTATTGGTTTAATTCTAACCTGCATATGAAGGGACAAACAAGAGTTTAATTTAAATTCTACTTCTATCTTATCAAAGAACAATAACTAAAATTCATCTTATTTTCCTTGTTTGAGTTATTTTCTGAATTTCTAGTTTTAATGCAATGGTAACAATGATGAATAGAATTGTAAAGAAGGACAACATGGACCTCCTCAATTAGGAGCCTCTTCTCCTACTTTTTATGCATCATAAACTATTGTCCATCATTTATTTGGTTTCTCTTCATGAAAGTAGTACTGTGGAGAAGGACAAACATGATATCCTAAGTTAGGAGCCTCTTCCCTCACTTATTACATATTGAATCAGAAATCACTTAGTTAGATTTTATATTTGTAATATGCATTTCTTTCAGTTTATGTATTTGGTCTTCTAAAATTGACTACATCTTAGATCCATATATTTTGGACATGCTTCCAAGTTTAAAAACTCGGATTGATAATTAAATACTTGTGTTAGTTTACCCAATAAATTGACCCAACATTTTTGGCGTCGTTGTCGGGGAAGCACACATCAACATAGTCAATTAGGAGGAAAAACAACAACAACAAAATTTAGTTTTTCTTTCAATTATGTTTCTTTATGCCTAGAGAAAGAGATCAGAAAGGTAGATTTACTAAACAAAACCCCCCAAAAATTCAACCATCCATAGGAGCAGGACCATCAGAACTAACTACACTGGTTGCTGGGAGACCAACTCTAGAGGAATTAGAAGAACAACAAAGATCACGACAAAGATTGACTCTTATTGAAAGACAAACCTTGTTAGCCTATGATGTGAAAAGAAAAAGAAAAAAACACCAAAAGAAACCCCTTTCATAGAAAAACAAAAGGAATCAAGGAGACCAATTGTTAAACAATTAGAGCAACCAGTTCTTGAAAAAATCAAGATAGTTGAGGAAACAACAATGCAGCCTCATGTTGAAACATTACAAACAGTTAAAGAGAAAATTACTGAGGAAGGAGAAGGATCTAATGTACCAATTATGACTCTGGAATAAAGACTTCAGTATGAGAGGCAACAAAAAGAATGGTAGAGAAAAAGAAAGGAAGACAGGAGAATAGAAGCGGAGATAAAGAGAGAAGAAGATGCAAAAAGAGAGTATGATAACAAAAGACAAAATGATATAGAATCAAACAATGGTCAGGAAGCTAAATTTGGCTTCCAATACTAGACACAAGAGCAATCCTACAAGAAGAAGTGAAAATGAAAAACATTCCACCTTTTTTTTGCCCAATTTTTATGGAATGCCAACCGAAGATCCTGATTCATTTATGTTTGAGTTTGACATCTTATGTCATAATTATGGCTACACAGATGACACACATAAACTTCGTCTCTTTCCTGCTACTTTGAAAGCAGCAGCACTAAAATGGTTTATGGGATTAGGAGAACATAACATTGCTTTTGGGATGACATGAAGAGAATTTTTCTCAAAAAGTATCAAGCCCATTGCAGGCCTAAAGACTCAAAAGAAGATATTTTCAAATGAAACAACAAGAAGATGAAAGTTTGGAGGAGTACTTGGAGAGATTCCTTTATAATTTACAAAAATCCAAACAACACTCTCTGAATCCTAATACTATCTGCACAAATTTTCTTAAAGGTATAAGAGATGAATACCTTGATATTCTCAAAGTGGTGGGCAAAGGAGATATCTCAAACTTTCCATTTGATGAGATTGATAAATTATGTCAAAAATATTATAGGGGAAGAGAAAAAGGTGGAAAAAGAGATGTTACATCAAGAAATTCTAAATCTGCAACAGGTGGAGTAACAAGAGCATAAATAGGTAGTTTGTTAGAAAATTTTAAAATTGATCTTTTGAGCACTTTAGGAACACAAGTTGATGTTTTGAAAGCAAAGAAAAGAAAGAAGAACAATATCAAATCTTATCAATCTTTTGTCCTAAGTGTAGGAAGAAACATCCACTAAGATAATGTCCTATGGATAGTATTCAAGTGTGTGGGTTGTGTATAGAGAATCATTCAACTGAAAAATGTCCAAAGCTTAAAGAATTGAAAACAGAAGAAGTACAAGGGGCAGATTCTCTTTACTGTATGGCACCAAGGAGACCTTGGCAACCAAGGATTCCTCAACAAATCCCTTAACAAATCCCGCAAAATTATCAGTATCCTCCTCAAAATTCATGGAATACTCTGAGGCCATGGCAAGTTTGGCCTCCACAACAATACCAAAACCAAATTGCACAAGGTTGGAGAGGATATAGTTATGGAAACCAACCACCTCAACAAATGTATCTTAAACAATACCAACAAACACATCAACAACCATATCAACTACCATTTCAATATCAAAAATTCCAGCAACATCCTCAACCAATGCCATTTCCACAACAAAATCCTGCACCATTACTAACTCAACCACAACAGCTTTAGCTGCCTTATAACCAACCCCCACCTAGACCAACTCAATTACCAGCATACATGTGGAAGAAGCAACATATTTTACTACATACTCTATTCTTCATATACAAGATTTCCACTTAAGGTATGGGAAAGTATTACACAAAGATTCTCCATCTATCATAGAAGAACAAAGTGAACAAGGAGAACAATCTAAAAAATCTCATCCAGGAAATCAAATTCAGAAAGGAAAAGCTATTATGACTCAAACACCACCTTACCCAGAGAGGTTAATAGAGCAGAAAATTCCAATGTCTCTTCCAGAATTTGATACTTTAGATGAATTGAAGAATGCTTATGTCAAAATTTCTTTTTTGTAAGTTATCAAAGATATTCCAATTTATGCAAAAGAAATAGAGGAGTTATGTATTAAGAAAACTGGCAGAAAGAAAAGAGATCCACCCAAAATCCAGGTCATTGGAAAATTAGATTGTCTCATGTCTGCAAAAACAACAATTGAAAAATATATTGATCCTGGGATACATATGGTTACCATTTCAATCAATAATTTTTCAGTTTCAAATACTATAATAAATTTGGGAGCAAATATAAATTTCATGACAACAGAAACTATGAAATATTTGAAATTGCCCAATATTTGACCTACTACTACAATTTTGGAGCTAGTTGATAGATATACAGTTGTACTAGAGGGAATATTATGAAGATACCATTGTTTCTTTGGATTCATGGGAATATCCTGTAGACTTTCTAATCTTGTAGCCAAAAACAACTCTAGGAGGCCATCCTTTGATTCTAGGCAGACCATGGTTAGCCACAACAGATGCCGTCATTGGATACAGATCAAGAAGTATGATCATAGCACATGGGGATGAAAGGAAACATGTTACACCCTATCCTCCAGCACAATCTTCTTCTTTATTATCATGGCTTGATGAACAAAAAAATAAGAAACTCAATCTGTTCTCAGTATTAATCAAGTCTTTAATTTTAGAGAAGAGGAAGAAAATGAGGATCTATTAGATCATTTCATCTCAGAACCTGATATTTCGGAGCAGCTAAGAATAACACGATATGAAGTTGCAAATCATCTTTTAAATCAATGTTTTCAAGAAAATTGTAAAATTTAATCATTGCAAAATTCATTTGAATCCTGGAAGGAGTTTGAATATTGGTAATAATTTACAATCATCATAGGAACAACATGTAATTGCATTATTACATAAATGTTCAAAAGCTTTTGCCTGGGATTATACATACATGAAATGAATTCATCCAAAGACATGTATTCACCACATTTATACTGATGATCATATCAAACCAGTGAGACAACCACAAAGAAGAATGAATCCTATGATGAAATAAATAGTGAAAGAGGAACTGCAGAAATTGTTACAAGTTGGATTCATCTATCCTATTTCTGATAGTCAATGGGTTTCTCCCTTGGTTGTGATGCCAAATAAAAATGGAAAGTGGAGAATATGTGTAGACTATAGGGAACTGAATAAATCCACATTGAAAGATCATTTCCCATTACCATTTATTGACCAAGTACTAGATTCATTAGATGGAAATAAATTATTTTCTTTTCTTGATGGATTTAGTGGATACAATCAGATTAAAATAGCATTAGAAGACCAGGATAAAACCACATTTACTTGTCCATGGGGAACATATGCATATAATGTTTTTCCCTTAGGGTTATGTAATGCACCTCCTACTTTTCAAAGAGCAATCCTTGCAATATTTGTTGATCTAATTCATGAATGTGTAGAGGTCTACATGGATGATTTCACTATTTATGGAGGAACATTTGATGATTGTTTGAATAATCTTGAAAAAGTTTTGAAAATATGCATAGAGACAAACCTATCCCTCAGCAATGAAATTTTTTTATGATGTTAACTGAAGGGATAGTGTTGGGAGACCATATTTATTCTGCAAGAATCAAGGTGGACCCAACAAAAATACAAGTCATTGTGAATTTAATGCCACCAACAACACATAAATAAGTAAGAAGTTTCTTGGGATATGTAAGCTATTACAGAAGATTCGTTGAAAAATTTAGTAAAATAGCTCTACCACTATTCAAGTTACTTGCAAAATATGTTGAGTTCCAATGGACAATAAATTCTCAAAATGCATTTTAAATATTACAAGAAAAATTGTCAGTTGCACCCATTCTTCGAGGACCAAACTGTTTATTGTCATTTCATATATCTACTAATGCATCTGACACAGCTATAGGAGCATCACTTGGACAGAAAGAAGATCAGTTTAATTATGAAATATACTTAATAAGAAAAAATTTAACACTGGCAGAATTGAACTATACAATCATCGAAAAAAAATGTTAGCTGTTGTGCATGTAGTTAATAAGTTTAGGCATTATATAACAAGTTATCAAGTATTCATTCATATAGATCATTCAACCATTAGATACTTAATGAACAATGCAATTACAAAAGGAAGAATTACTAAATGGTTGTTATTAATGCAAGAATTTAATAACATTGTTCAAGATCGACCAGGTAAATATAATCAAGTAGCAGATTTTCTATCATGGCTTCATTCACCTGGTGATCCAAATCCCATTTCAAACAATTTTCCTGATGAACATTTATTTTCTATAATAGCTAAAACCCCATGGTTTTTAGATATAGACAACTATTTATCATCTGGAATATTACCATCCCATTTTACCAATAAATAGAAAAGAAAAATAATCAGAGAAAGTGCTAGATATAGTTGGGTAAATGGTGACCCCTTTTATAATAGTTATGATCTATTAATAAGAAAATGTGTTAGAGAAGATGAAATTCTAGATATTTTGAAATCGTGTCATGATGAGCCATGTGGTGGCCATTTTGCAGACAAGTGGACTGCATACAAGGTACTTAAACTTGGCTACTATTGGCCAGCAATCTTCAATTCGAAAGCCTATGTTAAAAGATGTGACAACTGCCAAACAAATGGAAGACCTGTAATATCAGATGAAATGCCATTAAATCCACAAGTACTCATAGAGCCATTTGAGCAATGGGATCTGGACTTTGTGGGACCAATTAACCCGCCTTCAAATGGGAAGAAGTACATTCTAGTGTGTACAGATTATGTAACAAAGTGGGTATAAGAAAAGGCAGTGGCAAGAGAAACAGAAGAAACAATGGTTTCATTCCTCTTTGAGGAAATCTTTGTCATATTTGGAGTTCCGAGACAGATTGTTACAAACTAGGGAGCACATTTCACCTCCAAACTTGTTCGGGATCTTACGGAAAAGTATAAAATCAAACATAGAAAATATACTCCATACCATTCCCAAGAAAATAGACAAGTAGAGTCCACTAAAAAAGTCCTAGAAAATGTCATGATGAAAACAATGCAAATGAACAGAAAGGATTGGTCAGAAAATTTAAGAGATGCACTATGGGCATACAAAATTACATGGAAGAATACAACTAAATTCAATCCATATTAGTTGGTATATGGTAAAGAAGTTTTTCTACCAATTGAATTTAAAATTCATACATATAAACTTGCAGCAGAATTGGGATTGGAACTATCTGAAGCACAAAAATAGAGAGTCGTGCAATTAAATGAACTAGATGAAATAAGACAGCAAGCAGTGGAGCATACAACACTAGTGCAACATCAGATAATCAAATCGCATGACAGATTCATTAAAAATAATTTTTTCATAAAGGAGACTCGGCTTTACTTTTTGACTCCAAGTTCAAATATTTCAAAGCAAAGTTTACCACTCATTGGCTGGGACCATATGAGATAGAAGATTTTTTTGACAATGGAGCAATTAAAATAAAAACAATTGATGAAGCGACAATTTCATTTTTAGTCAACGGACATAGGCTTAAGGTCTATAATAAGCCTATCAGTAAAGAGGACTTTCTGAAAAGAGTCTCAACAGAAAATAACATGGAAATAATGGAAAAACATAGTGATATGCCTTCCTTACTTCCAAAAAATAATAAAACACACACACACACACACATATATATATATAAAGGACTTTGGTTGTGAAAATCCAGAAAACTGGCACAATACAAATTCGAGTTCATATCGGAAAACCAACTTGTTTGGCCAATATGAATTCTCAATTTTGTTTTACTTTTACTTCAATTTGATTTTGTAGAAATAATCCTCCAGAATTTCAAGACTTGAGGACAATTCTTAACATAAGCAAGGGGGAGGTTCATAATAAAACTATGCAAATAGTTTGAGCAGATGTATTGCAGGACCTAAAACGTTATTCAAAATAGTTTTGCAGAAGGGACCTGAAACATAATTCAAAATATCATTGCAGAAGGGACCTGAAACATCATTCAAAATATCATTGCAGAAGGGACCCGAACAACATCAATATTCATTAGAAGGGACCTGAATCAATATCAAATGCAAAAAGAACATGAAACAACATAATCTATATCAAGAGGTTCAAATAAGCAGTTACAAGCGTCTATATTCCACCTGAATTCATCTTTGAAAAACCATTATAATTAAAATGAGTCAAGTATGGACGAACCAACAAAGGTCATCATCAGCTAGTATTGACATCAAGCTATTTTACAAAAGGAAAAGTACAATAAGTGTAAAAAAAAATGTTCTTAGAACCTTTGATTTTGAAAAAAATCTAGAATTGTTAAAACTAATTTAACTTGGATATGCATCCTATTACATTTATCATCCTACATTCTACATTTATCATCTTACATCCTACATTTATCCTACCTATATTCCACTAACCTCATCCTACCCTCATCATAATGGTATTACACTCATTATCCTACCCTCATCGTAATCCTATTATAATCCATTACCCTACCATACATTCTACATTAAAAATTTCATCATTAATCCCATATAATTATCCTACATTATTTCCATATACCCCTACATTATCCTCCAATATAAGCATAAGCATTTTTTATCAAAGATTGAGGCTCAAAATTTTTGCCCATAAGAATTTTTGCTTGCCTACAAAACCACAAAGAGTTAGTGTCATTATAAGAAAATTTGGTTTTGAAATGACCTATCATATGGTTATTTCAAAAACAAATTAAGAAATGAGCATTTAAAATGACAGACTAATGTATGAAATGCAACATAAGAGTCGAAAGGAAAAACTATATGAAATGCAATATACAACATACAAACGTGCGGAAAGGATGAAAAAATATATGTATCATTGCAAATACAAACAAAAGTGGGCATGCAAAAAAATGAATGAAGCCATGAACAAAAGATGAAATTCATAGAACGTGGGTAATGCAAAGTTACGGTGATAAGACATGCATATACACCGTGGAAGGAGGATTGTGTATGAGGCAGAAGAACAAAGTCAAAATTGAGACAATTGGGCAACCACGGGTACGCAAGTCTGAGTGTGAGTTGGAGTGGTAAAACAGTCAAAACGCATTCAAACAAACTCTGTGTAATGCTATTTCTATATTTCACCATTACAGCAAATTAAGAAATGAGCATATAAAATGGCAGACTAATGTATGAAATGCAACATAAGAGTCGAAAGGAAAAACTATATGAAATGCAATAGACAACATGCAAACATGCGGAGAGGATGAAAAGACATACGTATCATTGCAAATACAAACAAAAGTGGGCATGCAAAAAAATGAATGAAGCCATGAACGAAGGATGAACTTCATAGAATGTGGGTAATGAAAAGTTGCGGTGATAAGACGTGCATATACACCGTGGAAGGAGGATTGTACATGAGGCAGAAGAACACAGTCGAGACACTTGGGCAACCATGGGTACGCAAGTCAAAGTGTGAGTTGGAGTGGTAAAACAGTCAAAATGCATTCAAACAAACTTCGTTTAACGCTATTTCTATATTTCACCATTACAACGCAAACCAAGCTCTGTGTTAAGCCTTTATTCCACCATCGCATCCACAATTAAGCTCATAAAGAGGAGAATAACATTGTGTACTCACATGCACGCATACAACACCCTCTTGGAAGAAGGAAACAAGTAAGAAAAACACAAACACTGAAGAGAGGGTTGCGTAAAATAGAGAAGCCCCGAACAGAGAAGAAGCTGCATAAGAAATAGGCGAGGAGATCAAAGAAGTTTGTGGAGAAATAAGGAAGGAATGCATCGGTTTAACGAGAGGATTGAAGGCTGAGATCTCCCCTTTGCCAAGTTGACTGAGCTTACCAAAAAACTCCAAAAATTCCGCAAAGAGAAGAGGTAAGAAATCACTCTCGGATTTCTATTAGTAGTTGAACGTATTTCAGGAGTAGTTAAGCTCGAGATATTAGTTGAAGATGTGTCATTTTATAAGGAGTTGAAATTTAGTTATGAATTTGAAACCTTGTCTCCATTAAACTGACTTTTCCACCTGTGTAATGAATGAATCCTCAGATATGTTGAAGAGGAGTTATAATTAAAATGACTTTGTTTAAACATAGGAACACGAGTTATTAACTCAGAGACATCCACAAGATTTCTTCTAGATCAGGTAATCGAGCTCGAATCATGAATTCCCTCATGCATAATTGTGAAATTAATATATATGAAAAAAACAGAGTCCTATTCTCATATACAATGAGCAAATTTGTCCTATTTTCATATGCACAAGGAGAATTTTTAAAACAGAGAAGGGATTTTTGAGAAATTTTTTGGCAAAACAGAGATTGAAGCATAAGTTACGGAGCAGTAAAAACATTGTTAAGGTGTTTTTATGGTATTTGTACACAGAGAGAAAATTCTTTATCAGTTTTGAAGAGCAGTGGATTCCTTTTTGCAACAAAACAGAGGATTGAAGAAGACTCAAGCAAGGTAATAATTTCATTTCTTTTAAGGAGCTTCAAAGAACAGGTAAGCCTAATTGCCATGATGATTATCCGTGAATGAAAATTGCATGAATAAAAAGACAGAGGTATATATATACATGTATTTTTGTTTATGATGAGGATGTTAACTGTCTAAGGGTACATTAATTGGCATACGGAGCACATGGCAAACAAAATAAATCCAAAGGAATTCAAGAGAGAGAACCGGGGCAAAGAAACCATAGAGGAATTATATCAAACATGATTGATAGGGTTCCTTCATAAATTTAATGGGCATAATGACAAGATTACACAAGAATTCATAAATCATTATGATCAGGGACAAATAATAGTGGGTGACCTCTCAATACCACTAAACGCATAATTCCTTTCACAAGCTCTGGACCTTCCATTACCAGGAGAAGAATACCACAAAGGCTTACATTTCAAAGAAAAAGGTTGGACATTATTTTTAGAAAAACAGAGAAAAGGGTCTTTTGATAGAGCAAAAGGAATCCCAAGGGACTAGTTGAGTGAACCATGATCTGAACTAGTATTGATCATCCAAATATATTTTACATGTGACAACTGGTTTAGTGTAGTCTATCTCTACCACATTAGGCTACTTCAACACATGAAAGGGGAATCCAAGATTAATCTACCCTATTTATTCTCAAATATTTTGATCAAAATGATAGAGGGTGTTAAAAATAAAGCTGAAACAAAATAAGCACACATATATCATCAATGGCTCATCCCTAGGAAAAAGGGCAGAATTAGTATTATTTTGTTGGGATTTTTCAGAAATCCCTAGGAAAAAGGGCAGAATTAGTGTTTGTTTTTGGGATTTTTCTAGATTTTGTGTAACAGAATGGATGAGTTCGACCTAGATGGATGAGATTAGGATGGATAAAGTTGTTAGAGACATTATAAATTAGTTTGTTTATCATTTGTCGATTTAAACCAAGATTATGAACCATTCAAGCATGGAGAATTTGAATAATTTCATATTGAGACTTCTTAATATTGTGAATTAATTTGAGGAACTAGTTCCACCTTCTTTTTGTTGTTCAATGTTGTGGATGATTGATTGAATTTGCAGTAGCTAATAAGTTCTTCAAGTGTGGGTGAAGGGCCCCCACACCAAGCTAAGTACACTTTGTGGTTAATTTAGCTTAATTTTCATGAAGTAGTTTTGCTTCATATTTATTCAGTTATTTAGATGTGTGAAGATTTCTTATTTATGTTGATGATTATTGGTTTATTCCAATCTGCATATGAAGGGACAAACAAGAGTTTAAGTTAAATTCTACTTCTATATGATCAAAAAACATTAACTAAAATTCATCTTATTTTCCTTGTTTGAGTTACTTTCTCAATTTCTAGTTTTAATGCAATGGTAACAATGATGAATAGAATTGTAAAGAAAGACAACATGGACCTCCTCAGTTAGGAGCCTCTTCTCCTAATTTTTATGCATCATAAACTATTTTCCATCAATTATTTGGTTTCTCTTCATGAAAGTAGTACTATGGGGAAGGACAAACATGATATCCTAAGTTAGGAGCCTCTTCCCTCACTTATTAGATATTGAATCAGAAATCACTTAGTTAGATTTTATATTTGTAATATGCATTTCTTTCAGTTTATGTATTTTGTCTTCTAAAATTGACTACATTTGAGATCCATATATTTTGGACATGCTTCCAAGTTTACAAACCCAGATTGATAATTAAATACTTGTGTTAGTTTACCCAGTAAATTGACCCAACAACCACCAAGTCACTAACCTCTGATTTTTCTCCTCAAAGCTTTGCATGCATCTCTGACCTCGATAGCATACATGTTCTTGACTCGTACACTGATCTGTTTCACCCGTCTCCTGGTGACGTGCCTACGGAACATATTTCATTTTCTAAATATGACATCATAACCACAGACTTCCAATATCGCTACAAAAAGAAGATTATTCTTTAGTCCTGGAACATAAAAAAAAAAATATTTTAGTCTGAGAGGGGAGTTAGTCTCCAAATGAAAGGTAATTGTACGTATGTCAGTAACGTTATACCTCTCGCCATCTCCAAACTCTATGTTATGCTGGAGGTCTGTTACACAGCAATTTGTCACCGTCCCTGCAATCCCCGTCTCGCACATTGGAGGGCTCATTTTGTGACCTGTGAGCAGTGACATAACTTGAAAATACTTTCATGGCATTCCCCTGGACATGTACTTTCATCCCCCTGAAGACATCTCCTGCTGAAAAACCCTAAAAACACCCATTTTTTCATTGGCGCGGACATCTAGTTCAGTACTCGCACCAATGGGGAAAATCCTTCAAAGAGGTTGCGCCAATTGGCGCTCTGTCCCAGAGTCACACTCACGCCAGCCAATTTAAGGAGTGTTTTTAAAAAAATAAATGGCGGAAGTTTCGTCCTAACTGATCCAGGAACTGATATCTATCTTGAGTTGGGAGGTTTGGCTACGAATTTCCATAGAGAGGAAGTGGTTTGCCACCTCTCATGGAAGCTTCCTTGATGATAGGCCCAATCCCATGATTATAGGGATCCCAACTCCCTTCCTCCATCTAAAAAATCTTTCTCATCTCCTTTGCAAGCTAGTCTTCAAGTTCCCAAATTCCCAAGAGCCTCCATAACTCCCTTAAGGCCAAATCCAAGCAAGGAGACTATTGTCAAGATCTGAAGAGAGAGGTTTGTCCCATCCTTGACAGGATTTTCGAGACGTGTTCTGTTGGTGACCCTCTGAAGGAGAATTCAGCGTCAGAACGATGGTTGTATTCTTCCTTTGATTGATTAATAATAAATGACTATTGGTTATGGCTCCACTCTTGTCGTTGTTTATAATGATGAGTTATGTCCTTTCTGACTGACATATAATTGCATCTACTGGATTTTACGCTTGCGTTTGTTTCATTTCTCGCATGTGCAGGTGTCCATCATGGAGATCATGGGGATCGTGATCTGCCAAGGCTAAGGAACGAGAGCGCTACCTCTTCTACAAGAAACAGCGTTGGATTCCAGGTAAGGCTTCATCGCTAGTTGGTTTATTTGTAAATAGGAACCTGCACCATAGCGTGAATGATTGTTGCTAGACCCGGTCTGGGCTAGTAGGGATCGCCTCTATCCGCAGAGGGGATTTACCTCCACAACAAATTGGCGACTCCGCTGGGGATTTGTAGCTTATTGTCGTTCGTTTTATGAGCTATAGATGGAGCCTGAAGTTGGCCAGATAGCCTTCGAAACGCTTTTGTTCTGCAATTGTGAAGTAGATCAAAGCTACTTCAGTCAATCTCCGGTTTAGTTTGTAAACTGAACACTTGCAGCACTGTCTTGTCTCTTCGGTTGATTCTTGATTCTGCTTGCTTCATCAGCTCTTTTGGGCCTGTTCTTTCTGTGAATTTGGGTTTTTGAAAACTCCAAACATCACTGGTCTGATCTTGGATTGCTTATTTTTTATTTTAGCATAGAAAACTTGACTGGCGCGTTTTTTAGCGTGACATTCGCGCCAATTGGCGCTAGTTGTCAATGTATTACCCGCGCCAATTCTGATATTGAGTCAGTTTCAGCCTGATAGTCGCGCCAGTGCTGGGGACTGCTAGGATTTGCTTGATTTTGAGCTTTCTGAGCCTGATCTCTGATTTTGGTTTCATTTTTTCGACTACTTGAGTGTTTTGGAGCCTTGATTGACTGACTGTTACCTTCATCCTTTGGTTGTTTGTACATTTCCATCGATTTTTGCATTCTAGCCATAGGTCATCTAGGTGCTATGGTGTGTCGAGCCTTCCTTGGGAGTTTTTGGTTTCTATCGGTTTAGTCAACCCTGTGATTGCTTCCCTGCATTAGTTTGATAGTTGTTTATCATTTTATTGCGCTATTTGAGTGATTGACTCCTCCTTCATTCGAATTCCGCTTTGTCTCGTTTTGGGCCTAGATTACACGGCTCATTTGTGTCTTTGGGATTTTCTTGGTTTTTGAGGGACTTTTGATCGATTTGAGGTCTGATTGTGATTGCTATTGAGTGAAATTTGTTTGTTTTTTCTCTCTTATCATCATTTCTCGAATCGCTTTTGCATTAGTTTTCATTTTTAGCGCACTTTGCTCTGAAATATTGAAAATATATAATAATAAAAAAAAAATTCTTTTGCTTTTCATTAGTTAATGTGAATTAGATCTTTTCGGTGTTATTAGTGATTGGTAACCTTGAACGAAAAGCTTTTTAGTTTTCATTAGCTGCATTAGAGACGTCATTGGTTGTTTTCTGTTCATTTAGTTATTGTGTGAAAAGCTCTTCACTCTCTCATAAATAGCTTTCATCGAATGAAATGATATACTGTGGCATATAGAGTGCATTTAGGAGATTTTGAAACATTACATTCGCTAGGGCCTAAAATTGAAACGTAATTAAAGATAAACTTTAAAATTTACTCAATTTACACTAAGCCAGCATTGAAATCTAACGAAACACATTTAGAGGTCTAGGCTAGAGACGTGTTCTGGCGTCTTAAAACCTAGTAGCTGTCGTTCGCCTCTTGGCTTTAGACAGCGTTAGTATGGACATGTGCTCCCTGTAACGTCGAGTATATAAAGGGAGACCCCACTAGGTTTCAATCCTTTATCCATAGGAAGCCGAGTTTGTCGCCCTATACCCGTGACACACCGAACACAACATTCGGGGAGATTGCCTGCACGTACGAAAAGTCCTTGGTTGATTTCTCTTTCATTTTGAAACCAAGGTGTATATTGTAGTTCACGGTTATTTGGTACACCCTTTGCCTAGTATCCCTGAGTAGTCATTTGATCTTTTCAGACTCTTTAAATTTGAAAGGATCACCAAGCGCTTGTCCTTTCACGCTTGCTTCAAAACTGAAAGAGATAGAGTCACCTTTCAGCCATTTCTTGACTCTTAAAACATGAAACGGTGAAGTTTCCTATTTTTCAATGTGGTAAAAAATTAATCACCCGCGATCACACGCCCTGTTAGATTCTGCTTGTTGGCCGTTTGATTGTGTATCTTGACTCTTTTTCAGCCCGTGTGTGTGTTTGATCTCTTTCTCTTATCGTTACTACCACAGTGGCGGAACCCTCGGTTTCGTCTACTGGTAGCCCTTATACGGACGATTCATCAAAGGCTTCGCAACCCTCTGTTGAACCTCAGTAGCCCATTGTTTCCGAGTTTCCTGACGGGGGACCGGTTCTTGCTGAGAAGCCCTTTGGGGGACCAGTTGAGTTCAATTGGCCCTTTTCCGACCCTTGGTCTGAATTAAGATTAGGGGCAGAGTTCCTTTCTCTTACATCGGGTTCGCTTTTTATAGCTACTGTTTTCCTCCTAGTCCTCGCCGTCTATTACGAGATCTAGCGGCAGGCTCAATCATGAGTGAATCCAGTGAGGAAATCCCCACGTCCGGTGAGGATTACCAGTTATTTCCTTGGAGATTATTTCCAGGAGACAACCCTGAACCAGCTGTTATGTCATCACCCAGTCCCTCATTACCAGCAGGGTATAGATCCTTGGGTCAGATTATCGTTGTCGCAGCCTCTATGGGGGTATCAGCTCCTTCTACGAGGCCGGTGGTTCCTTCATTAGGGATTTCTACTCAGACTCTTGTCACCTCTATACCCGTTCGGCCCACTATCTGTGTGGCCGCGTTTGCACCCGCTGTTACGGCACCCTCCGCGAGGGCTGTGCCGCCTCCCGAAGACGTCTACATAGCGACTGCTATGCCGGAGAACATATCTCCAGAGGAGTATCGGTTGTCCCTACAACAGCCGAACCCCGAGGTTGGAAAAACCTCTCAAGACCCCAACCGCTCTTATTTTTCGCATTATGCACAGGATGGTACACCCGTGTATGCTTTTCCAGATCAATACGATGAGCACGGGAACATGTTACGTTTACCCACTCCAGAAGCTCACCTTCATGCTCAAGGTTTACCGTATGGCCAGGCTGGGCAGTATTACAACCCGCAAGGGCAAACTTTCCAAGGCCAACCTTTGGGCTAGCCTGGCTATCCTTATAACCCGCAAGGCCAGCCCATTCAAGGATATCCTGTAGGCCAGCAAGGGCCATCGTACAGTCTGCAAGGATAGTATTACAACCCTTCCGGTCAATCTATGCAGCCTCAGCCGAGGTACCAACCAGGGCCAGTATACGGTCCTGGGGGGCAATTCCAACCTTCCCAACCCATGCAACGTCAGTATCTTGTTAATCCAAACGTTGTACACCAGCCCGGACCATCTTATGGTCCTGCTGCAGGTCAAACCGGTTACCAGCCACCACCTGGCTCTTTTCCTCCACCGAGACAACCGGTTTATCCGGCATAGCCTAGTGTACCTCCACCAGGCCAACCAGTCTATCCGGCACAACCTGGTGTTCCACCTCCAGGCCAACCAGTTCATCCGGTGCAACCTGGTGTCTCTCAACAGCCAGTTCAACCTGTGCAACCGGCACAACCTGTTAACCCAGGGAAACCCGCTCAGCCAGGTCAGCCTGCTCAACCAGGCCAGCCTGCACATCCTATCAACCCTGCCCAGCAACCGACTCATTCGATCCCGTAGCTAAATCAACCGCTGCACCCAAATTATCAGGCTCCGTAGGGTTCCACCTATCAGCAGCCCACTCAACTTCAAGGCGGCTACTATTCTCATGGTCAATACCGACCGAATTATAGCCACCCCCAAGGTTCTAACTATCGTCCTCAACAGCCCGGCTACACCTATACTTAGTAGCCAAATCCAAATGCTGGTTACTCAGAGCCGACTGGACCAGCGTGGAGTACAGGTACTGGTCCTCACCCAGGGCTAGGTATGTCGTCCAATCCGCCATTGTCGTTTTTGGCTACCTTGGAGTTACCGGATGTTTCGAAATTAACGAATGACCCAATTATGCATAATCCTTATTGGCCTCCGGTTCCTACCAAAGTGCCCAGTGATTGCCCTAAGTTTGAGGGAAAAGATGGAGAGGATCCCCAAGCTCATGTGATGACTTACCATCTTTGGTGTTCATCCAACTCTTGGGTGGATGATTCAATCCGTCTGCGCCTCTTCCAGCGCACTTTGACTGGCGCTGCTGCTAAGTGGTATATCGAATTATCCCTTGGCATCTTTCAAGATTTCAATACGTTAGCCATGGCTTTTCTGACTCATTTTCAGTTACCGGTTCTCTACGAAGCTGGGACGCACCTCCTGACTTCTTTGAAGCAGGACAAAGCCATCCACATTTTTTATCACATTCATGAGTGGCAACGTCGTCGTACGCTGATAAAGTTTCATATACCTGATCAGATACTAACTCATTGGTTCACCACCTCCTTCGTTAACAAAATCGCCCAAGATATTGCTATGGGAGCGTGTGTGACTGAAGAACAAGCCATATCGCGTGCTCAATATCTGGATTTGGTATATTCACAATCCGGCACGCTGTATGATATCTTGCCTAATGCTCCACGATCTGGAACCTCTAAAGCTCCACCTACCCTGGCGGTGGATGGTGTTATTAGTTCTGTGTCTCAGAATTCGAAGAAATCTTCGAATGGGAAGCAGAAGTCTAACGCATCCAATAATTCTGCTCCTCCCGCCCCTACCGATTCTGGAAAAACTGCGGAGGTTAATGATGTTCAGGCCAATCCTATGGAGAAAGCCTCCAAAGGGAAGAAGAAGGGCAAAGGTAAATCCAAATCCGATGCCCCAAAGCCAGATTCCAAACCTCGGACCGAGGATGGTTCCCAACGCAAACCGAAGTACCCCTGCCTCATTTGTGAAGGATATCATTATACTAAGGATTTTCCTTGACGATCTGAAGTTAGTCAAATTCTAAAAGGCTCCAAAGGGACTCTGGCAGTTCTTAAAGAACCGTTCCCCTCTCAGCAGACCCAGATGGTTGAACAGCCCTCACCATCTGCACCATTTGGGTCCCAGGTCTTTATGATGAATGGTGTTGCACCTATTTCTATCACCACGCGTTCGAAGGATTACAACGAATCGCGTCAGGCACCGGGGAAGGCAGTTGCGGATGGTCCACCTCCCCCACTTGTCTCCGGTTCGTTGGAAATTGAGAAGCCTACTGTTGAACCCGTTGTGAGGCCACCTTCTAAATGTGTTCTACGAAAGTCTTCCTACAATCCGAATGCCCGTGCCGCTCAGCACTACAGTATTGTTGAGGATCTGGCACAGGCACCTTCTGCCATGTCTGCTTTGGAAGTTCTTCAAAGTTGTCCTTCACAACGGAAAGCTTTATTATCTGCAATCGGTGGAATCGATCCCGCCGATTCTAGTCTTCTCACCTTTGACTTAGAAAATTTCACCCCCCGACTTCCACATCAGATCGCTCTTGTTATTCAAGTCGGGATCAACGGTCTTAATATCCATAGGGCCGTTGTGGATGAAGGTGCTTCTACCTACGTCATGCCGTCCGCTTGCTGGAAGGCCATTGGCTCTCCGGCCCTTTCATCCTCTCCCAATGCCCTAGAGGCATTCGATGGTCGGGAATCCAAACCCTGGGTGTTCTCGAGAGTTTAGCGATTACTTTACAGGGGAAGACTGTGAACGTAGAATTAGAAGTGGTTGATGCTAAGCTCAACTACAATATACTTCTTGGCCGCAGGTGGACTCATGCCATGCTATGTGTGCCATCCACCCTCTTTCGACTCATTAAGTTCCCTCACGAGGGCAAAATCGTTACGGTGGATCAGTTGTCCTTCTTCACCTCCACCTTCGAGAAAAACGTTCCATACGTGGATCAGATCCCAAATCCCCCTGACAGTGTAGGGCCCGATCTCTTCAAAGACCCCATCCTCATGGGTATTTTTCCAGCACCACCACCGCACACCGCTCAAGTTAACATGATCTCTAGGTCTGAAGACCCATGGCTCATCCCTACGCCTGAGCAGGTGACTGAGTTTGGAGAATCGATGCCCTTAACTCCAGTAGAGATTAGCTACTGTGAAATCGTCGCCGCATCCGATCCTCCCCCTCCTCAGCATGCTCCTTTGAGCATGGCTTTAGACATCTATTCTCAATACCCCTAACTCGGTCAGGTCGATTCGCCCGATCCTCTCAAAGAGATTTTTCCTTCTGATGAAGCCATTGTAGAAACAATGTCTCTTGAGGAGCTGCCTTGGAGTGATGGGAATCATCGTTCCTCCTTCATGCCCTGCCTGTGGGCAATGTCAGATTGTCTAGAGCGTTTTGCATCTCAGGTTCCCACTCCACCTCTCCAAACACCCATTTTGCGCACGAGGTTCTTTCGGAAGGAAACCTGAGTAATATCACGCAAACCATCCCGATCAACATCTCCGTTAAACTGGGGATCGTTGAGAACATACACGTGGGGGTGACTTGTTCTCCTGATGAGATACAAGTCTATACTGATCTTTTTAAAGAATTCAGAGATGTGTTCGCTTGGTCCTACGAGGAAATGCCTGGGATTGATCCCAGTATCGTAGTGCATCAGTTTCCAACCTATCCTAGTGCGAAGCCCGTGCGCCAACGCTTACGCCCGGTGCATCCTCGCAAATCCGCTGCAATTAAGGCAGAAGTTGAAAAACTTCTGAACGCGGGCTTTATTTACCCCATCCCCCTCACAGAGTGGGTTTCAAACATTGTCCCTGTCGATAAAAATCAGGGCACTATTAGAGTCTGTGTTGATTACCGCGATATTAATCGCGCCTGTCCGAAGGATAACTATCCCACTCCGTTCATAGACCAAATCATCGACGAATGTGCCGGAAGTGAGATTTATTCCTTGATGGACGGCTTCTCTGGGTACAATCAGATAAACATTCTACCTGCTGATCAACACAAGACTGCATTCATCTGTCCGTGGGGTACTTTTTCTTATAAAAAGCTCCAGTTCGGCTTAAAGAACGCTGGAGCCACTTTCCAGCGGGCGATGTCTTACGCTTTTCACGACATACGCCATATCGTTCAGCCTTATCTGGACGACTTGCTAGCTCACTCAGCTAGGCGAGAGGACCACCCTGAACACCTCCGCCAGATTTTCCTTTGCTGTAGGCGCTACAATATTAGGCTTAATCCTCATAAATGTGTCTTTTGCGTGGATTTTGGCCGTCTTTTGGGATTCATAGTCTCCAAAGACAGAATTAGCCTTGACCCTTTAAAGGTCGAGGCTATCATCAATCTCCCATCACCCTCCTCGTTATATCAGTTGCAGAGTCTGCAAGGAAAAGCTAACTTCCTTCGACGCTTTATCCCGAACTACGCGGAGGTGGCCAAAGGATTCACGTGTCTTCTAAAGCAGAACGTTCCCTTCCATTGGGATGACATTGCTCAATAATCCTTTGAGAAGCTTAAGACTTTACTGGTTAATGCTCCTTTGCTTCATCCTCCTAATTATCACCGTCATTTCACTTTGTATCTCACCGCCGCATTTAGCACCATAGTTATGGTTCTGGTGCAGGATGACGATGATGGAAATGAACACGTCGTTTATTATCTGTCACGGAACCTTCTCGACACAGAAACACGTTATGCTCATGTCGAGAAGCTAGCGTTAGCCGCAGTACACGCGGTGCAGCGTTTTCGCCACTACATCCTGTTGCGTATGATAACAGTGGTTTCAGATTGCAACCCCATGACATATATTCTCTCTCGACAATTACTGGGGGGGAAATACTCCAAATGGATCGTTATCTTGTAGGAGTTTGACTTAGAGTTCACTACTGCTAAGTCAACCAAATCACTAGTTTTCGCGGATCTTATATGCTCACTCCCAACAGACTCCACTCCTTCACACTCCGAAGATCATATCCCGGACGAAACTCTTTTCCTTATTAGTACTCGTGACCCTTGGTACGGCGACATAATTGTGTATCTTCAGACCTCCACATTTCGGTCTGAGTTGACTAAAGATGTTCGATGTCGGATTCGGCATCAGTCTCAACCCTACCGCATTGTAGGAGATACCTTATACCGCGTTGGAGTAGATTCGGTGCTCCGTCGGTGCCTAACCTTGGAAGAGGCTGAAAGGGTCCTAAATGACTGCCAAAGTGGCGCCTGTGGTGGTCATATGTCCGGATATGCCACTGCCCAGAAAATTCTGTGAGCAGGTTACTTCTGGCTGTCAATATTCAAAGAATGTATCGTCGTAGTCCGTAAATGTCACACGTCTTTCAGCGCAATATGCGCGCGCCGCCTCTCCCGTTGCATCCTGTTATTACCATTGGCCCTTTTGCGAAATGGGGCGTAGATTTTATGACGTGTAACCCTCATTCGGCCAGGGGGCATGCGTATATAATCATCGTCGTAGACTACTTTACGAAGTGGGCCGAAGAGATGCCTACACTTTCTGCTGATGGTAAGACAGCTGCCCAATTCATCTTCAACCACATCATTGCACATTTCGGGGTCCCTCAGGCCATCGTTACCGACCATGGTACTCATTTCCGAGATTATATGATGGCCGAACTGACTTCAAGATTGGGCTTACGCCACGATAGCTCAACGCCATATTACCCTCACGCAAATGGCCAGGTTGAAGCTGTGAACAAGGTTCTGGTCACTATGCTTCAACGAACAGTTGGTATTCACAAATCCAATTGGCACCTCCAACTGTTCTCAGCTCTATGGGCCTACCGGACGTCTGCAAAGAGTGCAACTGGATTCACACCATTTCAATTGGTGTATGGTCTGGAAGCAACTCTTCCAATTGAATGCGAGATTCCTTCTTTGAAATTAGCTGTGGAACTTCTACCTGATACTTCTGCTGAGGAAGAGCGTCTTTTGTATTTGGAACGATTAGATGAAACCCGCCGTTTGGCTACTTTAGTCATTGAAGCACAAAAGAAGCGGGTCAAAGCTCACTTTGATCAATCAGTTTCTCCACGTTCCTTTGTCAAAGGGGACCTCGTCCTCTTATATGATCAAGCGCATGACAAGCTTGGGTCCGGCAAGTTCCAACCTATGTGGCATGGGCCCTACATAGTAAAACGTGTTTTGAAGAATGGGGCTTATGAGCTTATAGATTATGAAGGAGTTCCGCTGGCGCAGCCCAGGAATGGGCTGTACCTGAAAAAATACTACGCTTAAAGTCATTTTTGGTGTGGTGTGTGTACATAAGTGTGTGTTTTTTCATTTGTGTGCATGTGTGGTGTGGTGTGCGATGTAAACATATTTCTGCTGATCGGGTCTTCCTGATTGTGCAGATGTCCATTCATCCGTTTGTTGGTTTCGCGGATGGTGCCTCCCGCAGTACCAGGAATCTGTCTTCGGCAGCCTGGGTAATCTACGATCCTGCTGGTGAGTTGGTCAACCTGCAAGGTGTGTGTCTGGGACGTGCTACAAATAACATCGCGGAATATAGTGTTGTGTTAGAATTATTAACCGAGGTTGTAAACCTTGGTATCCGTGAATTACTTGTGTATCTAGACTCACAACTTGTAGTATTACAGCTCAACGGGCATTATTCAGTCAGAAATCCATCCATTTTACGTCTGTATCTGTGTATTCGTCTACTGGAAAGAAACTTTGACTATATTACATATCAACATATACCTAGACATATGAATACATTAACGGATGCAGTAGCTAATTTGGTTTTAGATAGACATTTGCGCAATTTATAAACAAAACATCATCACATGTGAAGAGATCCATCTAGAAATAGGTATGTATATATATATCGAAATGTTTACATAGTGTGCATTACATAAATAAAAAATATACATGTTCATCTTAATACATCCGGAGACGACATGTCTCTCAAAAAATATGCATGAAATAAAGCCCTAGGTGTCTAATCTGCGTGGTGCTCGTGATAACAAGCCACAACACGCACTAAGCGTCTCAGAAGACGATGGAGGCGACTAGGCACTCCCACCGTATGTCTCTGGTATGCTAGTGGAACATCTGCCAGCTGGGCGTAGTCTGGAATCCCCTGGGCAATCCCCTCGAGGTTCTGGACCAACTCTCCTCCCTCGGCACCCTCTGCCTGAGGGTCAGCTGCGGGATGAGTTCTCCGTGAAATGGGAGACATACCGGCTGGTCTCTCTGGGCCGACATCTGCATATGCATATAACTGCTGTCAGAACGGACATGTATTAACAAAAAATCATAAAACACAAAAATCAAAAAGACGATCTTACCCAACTCCTCGTCCCAGTCATCTCCCTCTGGGAGTGGAAGATCTGGATCACCAGTGAAATCGGTCCCTGCATATGGACAGTCTTTGACTATGATCAACTGACGTCGTAGCCACCCAAAAAACTCCGGCCTCCAGGACATCTGTTGGCCCCCTCCTGCTCTGGGCATCAGTGCTGCCCAGCGAGCCATTCTCGGCTCTCATGGTACCGGCTCAGCTACTATGGCCCCTTGGCCCTGGAAGATTGGTAGTCATTCCAGAATGAACGATACCAGGATAGAACCGTAGCCAAACTGCTTCAGTTTGGCCTGCTTGCACTTCGTGAGCTGTCTCTTCATGTTGACTGTCACCACTGTAGCCCAGTCAAACAGTGTAGGACTCATACACTCTAAGGCTAGTATGAGTTGGGCCTTGGTCGCCTCATGTGGAGCTTGCGATCCTGCAGCTCGTGTAATGGTGTGTAGCACTACTCTGAGTGCTAGATCCTCGACGGTGTGAATGTCTACCTTTCCGCTTCCTGATCCGGTTCGTGCCCTTGGGCACACCCTCGCTATTACCTGCTCCATCTTTTCACCAGATGGTCTGCTCCCTGTCAATATGGGCACTGTACCTCTGCGCAACATTCTGGTTATGAAGTATACGTCAGAAACCTCCAGTTCTAATACTTGATCCCGCAGCTTGAACACTTGTTCATTTTCATCCCAAATACTGATCAGGTATTGTAGAAGCTCAGGTTGAGCTCGTAAGAAAGGTGTCAGGAAGAAATTTTTAAGCCCACAGTTCTTGAGAACATTCATACAAGTTTCATTCTCCATGGCTAGTTCGTCCTCTTCCCCATGCTCCCTCTCTTTCCATTCGATCACCATTGTACTCGGTTGCCTGCATCAACATGGTCAAAAACCCTTGATTAGATCTCTGGTATACTTGGAAATCCATTTAAATCACTATCTATTTGGAATTTTTAAACGGAAAGTCGCGCTGCGCCATTGGCGCGGCTGTTTCCTTAAGCGCGGGTCCGTGCCCGATACCCGCGCCAATGGGCGGAGCCCTAAAATTACAAAAATCTTCCACAGAAATCTAATGAGCAATGGAAAACTATAAAAAAATGGATTAAAATGGAGTACAGGGAAGCGCCTCTTACCTGGAATGAACGGGAATCTGAATGGTAGCCCGGATCTGTCGCAATCGCCGTCAGAAGGTTTGCACAAAATGGACCATTGCTGCTCTCCAAATGAGGTAAATAGTAAAAGTAATTTTGTTTTTACCATTTGAGACTATTTATAATCTAAAATAGGTTTTAAAAGGAATTTTCATTAATATTTTGATATATTTTGTCAAAAATGGATTTTACACTTGCCTCTGTGTGCAATAACAGGTTTCTACGCGACTTCAACAGTGAAACAAGTTGTATTTTATACTTTTTCGGACTCGGTAAAAACACGAAAAAGTCATTTTGGAGTCATCTTTCAGCTCTTTTCTGACTCTCTAAACATGAAAAGATTGTCGAGGCCCTTGTTGTTTCGATCTCGTTAAAGTGGCTTCGAAACGACATCTACCCAGTATACGTTTACCCCTTTTTCGGGCTGGGATAGATTATTTACGAAAAAGGAATACCCTAGCCTATCGCAACTAGGAGGTTTTCTCAGACATAGTTTTCTACCTTTTCGGATCTGAGGAACTATTTACGAAAAGGGAACATTGGACTTTACTTTTCAGCTGTCTTTTCAAACTCTCTAAACATGAAAAGACGTCGAGTTCTTCCTTTGTCAGACTCGTTAAAACCTGATGACATCGGATTCAGTCGTGATGGCGCTATTTGAGTCGCTCCTTCCTAGGGCTCGTTAAATGTACTAGGATGGATTCGTCCGAAGGATGGACTTATATTACAAGCATATGCTATCCCCTTCAAGCTTGTTATCAAAAATAATTGGGGTACTCGCCAAAAATGGTGGGGAAAAAATGGAACCAGCATCATTGTTGTGTCGGCAGTATATCGCTCTTGAACATGGCACTTGTCTGCATTCGTGTCGGGTTGGGGACATCTCATCTCGTTTTCACTTGCCTCTGTGGGTTTGGGTAATCCCTTTTGACCTCTCATCAGCTCTTTGCCTCGTCACCATGACCTCTGATCTTTTGATGTCAAATACTGCCAAGTCCACTGTCGTGTCGTTCATATGTTCAAGAGAAGTTGACCTTTGCAAGTACCAACCTTCCTCTGATTCTCATCTGATCGTGATTCACAAAAACAGTATGTTCCTCTGTCTCGCGTCGATGATGTGGGAAACACTATGGCCCACCTTCGATCAAGGTCGCTTCCTGTCGAATTAAGCTCATTATCCAGGAAGCTGATCTAGAGACTCCCTTATGGTGCCTTAGAGCCTGCATGCCTCAATGGCAGGTTCTTTGCATTCGACGCGAGGTTTTCATCATTGGCCTCCGATCGAGTGATTCTATGGGTGTTCGACACCAGCTCATTGATTCACATGCCGTAGATTTTACCTGTAGTAACTTGAGGGCCATTGTCATTATTGGTGGTACCTCTCGCATCTGTTAACAGCTTTCATCATTGGCTAGTAATCAGACAATGTTATTGCATGTTCGACTTCAGCTCATTTCTTCACATGCTTGGACTTGTACTATGTTCGGATTGAGATGGAGCACAAGACCCTGGATTGTGTCTGTTGTAATCCAGGCTGCGAGTTTGTGGATTATTATGATTATTTACATGACTCACTTACTGTATGGCTGCGACCATACCTAAGTCTATTTATCGATCCTCACTGGATGGCTGCGTCCATGCCTTGGATCTGGATTATTGTATACTATGTTATGGATGGTTGCACCCATACCACATATATATCATGTATTTGAGACATCAGTTGTACTTTTTCACGCAGGTTTTCCGACGACAAAGTTCTCAGTTGGACACGTTCTCGTAAAGCATTTCACCCCTCTCTCTCTCGGGCCTCATGCTTTAGGGGGCATCTGTTACACAACAAATTGTCACCGTCCCTGCAATCCCCGTCTCTCACATTGGAGGGCTCATTTTGTGACCTGTGAGCAGTGACATAACTTGAAAATACTTTCATGGCATTCCCCTGAACATGTACTTTCATCCCCCTGAAGACATCTCCTACTGAAAAACCCTAAAAACACCCCTTTTTGCATTGGCGCGGGCATCCAATTCAGTACTCGTGCCAATGAGGAAAATCCTTCAAAGAGGTTGCGCCAATTGGCGCTCTGTCCCAGAATCGCACTCGCGCCAGCCAATTTAAGGAGTGTATTAAAAAAAAAATAGCGGAAGTTTCGTCCTAACTGATCCAGGAACTGATATCTATCTTGAGTTGGGAGGTTTGGCTACGGATTTCCATAGAGAGGAAGTGGTTTGCCACCTCTCATGGAAGCTTCCTTGATGATAGGGCCAATCCCATGATTATAGGGATCCAAACTCCCCTTCCTCCATCTATAAAAGCTTGCTCATCTCCTTTGCAAGCTAGTCTTCAAGTTACCAAATTCCCAAGAGCCTTATGTTGCAAGAGCCTCCATAACTCCCTTAAGGCCAAATCCAAGCAAGGAGACTATTGTCAAGATCCGAAGAGAGAGGTTTGTCCCATCCTTGATAGGCTTTTCGAGACGTGTTCTACTGGCGACCCTCCGAAGGAGAATTCAGCATCAGAACTATGGTTGTATTCTTCCTTTGATTGATTAATAATAAATGACTATTGGTTATGGCTCCACTCTTGTCGTTGTTTATAATGATGAGTTATGTCCTTTCTGACTGACATATAGTTGCATCTACTGGATTTTACGCTTGCGTTTGTTTCATTTCTCGCATGTGCAGGTGTCCATCACGGAGATCGTGGGGATCGTGATCTGCCAGGGCTAAGGAACGGGAGCGCTACCTCTTCTACAAGCAATAGCATTGGATTCTAGGTAAGCCTTCATCGCTAGTTGGTTTATTTGTAATTAGGAACCTACAACATAGCGTGAATTATTGTTGCTAGACCCGGTCTGGGCTAGTAGGGATCGCCTTTATCCGCAGAGGGGATTTACCTCCACAACAAGGTCCTTCTCCTCCAAGTCACTGAAGAGATCTCTATTCCCTGTCATATGGAACGAGGGATCACTGTCGAGATACCACATGCAACCCATTACAGTGCTGACCATGCATGGAATGAGAGTAAAATGAAGATCGAATTGTGAAGTTAGTGCTTCACTTGCTGTTGCAATTGTTGGCTCCTTTTGCTTTCCTTTTGTGGACAAATTGAGGCATAGTGTTTGTGCTCATGACAGTGAAAGCACTTGATCTTGGTGTCGAGCCCTAAAAATGTCTTTTATTTTCACCAAACTCCACTTCATTCCATCAATCCTTTATCATTTATAGGCCTAAAAGATCAATAAGAATGATTAAAATCACTTTAAGAATACATGCAATGACTAACTTGTTATACTTTTGTGATTTTGTTATCCTAATGGTTTCTGAGCAGCTTTAGCTACAGAATGCAGTCATTCGGTAGCTAATGATATGTTCAGTAGCCATCTTAGTGTTTAAATAGGTTACAGGTGTTATCTGAGGGAAATACGTATATGGTTAGACTCCAAAACTCTCCTGCATCATTCCTTGTCATCCATGAACACTGAGTAAAAAAACTGAAAGTGATTATGCATGTGGACAAAGCTAAAAACTAAGAAGCAGATTTCTATAAGGATAAGGACTCTTGATTTGCCTTCAGCAAATCACGAGTCCTCAACAGGAGTTTTAGTTTGATTTTGTTTGTAGAAGACACCTATGCCTATTTTTACTCAATATTAGTTATGTAATTGCTTATAAAAATAACTCGGTGAACCGAGAAAGAAAGTTGATGTTTTGAGTTTTCAAATACTGTGACACTCTGTTTCTGAGCGTTTTTAATTAAAGGAGTATAACGTTGATACTATTCTGAAGGCAACTTTAAGAAGTTAAAGATTTGTGTGCCAATTTGATAGTAGAGGGCCCCTGCTATCTGAAGAGGCTTTTACATATTTTCTAGATAAGTAACCTTTAATTCTGTTTTGTTCTTACTTAGGCAGTTTTCTGAGTTCATCTTTTTGCATCATGTTTTATGTCGTTTACTTACGTCGAAGAACCTCATAATATTACAATCAATCTTGTTCTCATAAGCTGTTCCAATATATATCTAATACATGAATGAGATCTAACTGTAGTACTTTGAATTAATTGCATTTTAGTTATGTTAGTTAGATTTAGAAGATCCTCATTATTTTATAAGCTATTCTTGTTCTCAAACTCTTCTAACACATCACTATTATATGGACGATAATTAGTTATATTATTTTGAGTTATTGACATTTTCTGCTCTACAATTAGGTAAGAGATTCTCATGATATTATAAACAGTCTTTTTCTCAAGTTGTTCCAAGAAATCTCTAATTCCTGAATAAGACTTAATAGTAATATTGTGAGTTGCAGGATGAGCTAGTTCTAGTGTCATAAGTTATTTTAGCATAGGGATCCTTACTATGTTACAGATGATCTTTTTCTCAATTTGTTCCAACAAATCTCTAACAATGAATAAGATTTCTCTATGATGTTTTAAGTTATTGTTTTCTAAGAGATTCTCATCACATCAGAACTAATCATTTTCTCAGTTTGTTCCAATATATCTCTAATGAAACAAATTGGACTAAATTTAATGTTATGAGTTTGTTCCAATATATCTCTAATGAAACAAATTGGACTAAGTTTAATGTTATGAGTTACTTTCTTAGCAGCTTTACAATTTGTGGATTAGCATTCTCTGTTCTTTTTATCATTTATGGTTTAGAGTAGAGCATTCTCTGTTCTTTTTATCATTTCTAGTTAAGAGTAGATCTTGCAACTAAATTTTGTTTTAGTGCATTCAGTAACATTTCCTTTTCTTCCTCTTTGCTATTAATTTAGTTTTTCCCCTTAGCAAAAAAAAAAAAAACACACACACAATGAAGTAGGAAGATGATACTTAGGCACATATGGTGCACTTCACTTCAACAGTTTACTAACCCTGGTTGATAATTTCTGTTATCAATTTAGGAACACTAAATTGACTAAAAATTTTGGCGTCGTTGCCGGGGAAGTGTAGCTAGGTAGCCTTACTTCCTACCTTCCAAAAAAACAATGATATGTGTAGAGTGTTATCACTCATGTTTTCCTTGAAGTTGTGGAAAAGGAAAGTATACCCGAGGTAACCACAAACCAACCTTCAGATGCAGAATCTAGCCAATCTGCATCCAGAGAGGGCTCTCTCTTTATAATTTATCTTTATTCTTATAAAGTTTTAGGCTAGTTATAAATCCAAGAGTTTGTTTGAAAATGGTGGAATCTGCCAACTAAGGGCAAGGTTGGAGATTTTCAGTCCATTGGGCTATGGAGTCAAAGGATGACTTTATTGGATTAATCTTCTACACACAAGATGGCTTTGCAGGGCAAGATAGCCAAACATAGAACAATTTTTAGGAATTAAAGTGGATGGAATGGGTTTTGAAGGGATGAAAGGCACTCAAGAATCTTTCAACATGTTCAAAAGAAAGAAATGGAATGATTACAAATAAAGAGCAGTGAATAATTATTTACTATAGTAATCAATATGCTTAAATTAGCGAAGCAAGAGCAATTAAGAATTCGTTGCTTATAACCAATTTAGAAGAAAACATTTTAGAATAATCACAACTGAACTCAGAGTACAATTAAGTAAATTTTGAGTTATCCTTTTATGTCAATTATTCAGAAATGGACACAATGGTATTATAAACAGATATAAAACTTAAAACATAGGATAGAAAGACTTATTGAACTGCAATTCGACGCATGAATCCTGCAAAAAGTCCTGAGCTTCAAATATTCATCCAGCAAGCCACAAATGAGTTTCTCCAAAGCAATTTTATTCCAAAAACATCAATGTCACAACAAAGTAGTAGAATCCACCCCAAATGCTTCCAAGAGTGGAGTATTTATACAAATTCTAAACTAAAATATCTTGAAACAAATATCAAAATTGGTTCACAAATCTCTCCAACTATTTTACATAAATAGAACTTAATTAAAGGACACTCAAACTAATGCATATATTTGGCACTATTTTGTATGGATAGGTGATGACAAAGAGAATAATTCGAATTTGATCCAACTCTTAGTTGATGATGAGGCATCCAAGTCACTAACTGCTTCCTTTCTTTGTGCAATTTGCTCCAACAATTCTGCAAACTTGGGGTCCAATGATATCTTTTTATTTCTCAATACGTAATAGATATGTAAAAAGTGAAAGAGGTTATTGTAGATAAATATGTTGGTGAGATAAACCTCTTTCAGTTTCCCAAAATTCCTCTCCAGCTATGCATAATAGTCTCTATAAAAAATATGTGTAAAACAGAGTTTTACAGAGTCTGAAAAATGGCCTATAACGATGCGCATGTATCTCTCATTATAAAACCACTGTGAAAAAAATGAGATAGGTTTTTGTATATGGGTCTCTTAGGAACAAAAACCTCCTTCAGTTTTGTATGAATTATTTTTGATTTGCCAAAATCCTCTCTGCAAAATGATGACTTAAACTAGAATTCTCTGTAAAAAGTGCTTTCCCACATTGTTTAATATTTCCAAAACCATAATGGCTGTTAGCAAAGTGAGAGAGGTTTTTATAAATGGTCCTCCTAAGAACATAAACCTCCTTCAGTTTTGTAAAATTCATCTTTGATTGATCACAATAGTTTCTGCAAAACTATGACTAAAATATGCAATTTCTGCAAAAATGTTCCTTCTTGTTATGTTTTTTCATCTTTTTACTTTCTTGCTCTTTTGACTATTTTACTTTCACTTTAGACAAACCTCACTATTGGTGAAAGTATTCTCATATCTTTTTACATTTTACTGCCTTCTGTATTTACTTTTACTGTTTACCTTTGACTGCTATGTAACTTCATTTTAACTTTCACTGACTTTTACCTGATACACTTTAACCACTGATACTCTTTAGCTGTTATGCTTTCTAACCTCTGTTTTAATAGATTTGATAACAATATTGGAGTAAACAAATCTTATGACTATTATTAATACTGTTTATCCAAGGATGTGATCTTCTAATCACCTCTTCAGGGGACAACCGAGTAGATTTTTCAAGCAATTCCCCAATGGACAAGGGAGTGAGGTTTTGACTAGGTTCAAAATGTAGCATTGCATTGATAGCTTGGGGAGTAATGGGGAAAAGAACATTCTGGTCAGGGGAAATTACTG
Organism: Pinus albicaulis; assembly: GCA_034641835.2. Classification (NCBI taxonomy): domain Eukaryota; kingdom Viridiplantae; phylum Streptophyta; class Pinopsida; order Pinales; family Pinaceae; genus Pinus; species Pinus albicaulis. The sequence goes on from CM076575.1 coordinate 370,258,928, forward strand.
CTCTTTGAGTTGGATCATAGTTAGAATGGCAGTAGTGGATAATTTCTGGGAAAATAAGGACTGAGGGGATGAGATATCTCGGGAAATTGGATTCCCACAACCCAATGACATCCAATCCCTTCGAATAATCATCTCTGCAGTGAAAATAACTTCGAAGGGGGCTTTCATCAAATACTAAGTCTTTAATTTGGAAGTCTTTATCCACTAAGGGCAAATATTCTAACTCTCTGTGGGGGGCATTCAATGGGGTTACATTCAGGGCTGCCGGAGCTTCCATTTTGGTTCTTGTGTATTCAAAACTGAAGTTTCTGGGTTTTCTTCACAGGACGGGCGCGATTTCAGTCTAAATGAAGGAAATTATCACAATTGCAGTTTCAGGGGAACAATTCACAGTTTTAAACCTCAGGGAATGATCTTCGCAATAAGATTTTAACACTAATCCAGTGAAAAAACACGGAACACAGAGTTTCTTTTGAATTTTCGGAGCGCAATAGAATAAATACCTGTTTTCGGAGGCAAGCTGGGATTTAACAGGTATCAAGTGGTGGCAAGAGGATGCTCCAACACTGGTCCAGCGGAATTCTGGAGCGAAATCGGATAGAACAGTAGATTTCAGTGAAAATTTGAATTTCGTAGCGGAAGGCGCAGTCGCTTTCAAATAATGAAAATGACATAAAAAACACGAAAATTTGTTTTATTTCCAAAGTCAAAAAAGGAGTTTTTTTTTAATCGAGGAATGACGTCATGGAAGTACGGGATGACGTGTGGCAGGGGTCGAGCGGTAAGCGGTAATTCCCGCACCGCTTATGAGCAATGGTGGTATTGAATGGGGAGGCAGCGATTCCACTCGGGAAGTGACACGTGGTCGGAGGACGATTTCAAAACCACCGTGCCCCCGCGCATTAAAGCTCTGACAAGGGACGGCTAGCGGAATTGCTGTGGAGCGTTGATCTTTGGAGGGGCGATCCAACGGTTGAAAGGACGGGGAGATGGTGGGAAGTTAAACAGTGCGGGCCCGATATATTTATCGTTAATTAATCACCCCAGGCGGGATTTGATTGGTGGAGGTAGTTGGTTATTAATTAACTTTGATAATTAATTAATCCCATGGTATAATGGAAATTGGGGTTGCAGCGGGGTTTGATTATAGTTAAAGTGTCGGGTGGGATGCCAAGTGGATAGGCCACGGTGGCATGGGGGTTTTTTCTGAAGTTTTTGTTTAAAATAGAACCTCGGGTTTATTTATTTTTTTTGTGTTAAACATATATATCATATGTTTAAAGCTTTTCTCATATATGTTTTTTATTATATGATAAATTAACCAATGTAATTAACTTATCATAAGGGCGGGAATATTACATAATGATATATTTAACCAAAGGGCGCATAATGTGGGTTTTTAGTGTTTAATTGGGAAATAAATACTTTGGTTAAACTTTATAATAAGATGGGTTTTTTGGATATTTTATGTAAAAGGAGTTATATACTTAGCATAAGGCATTTTCACTAGGGATTTAGTAAATAGAGTTAAATGTTAATATGACAAAGGGACAAGGACAACTCAAAATACTTTGCACATCTAAGAAAGTGAAGATTTCTAAAGTAAATCACATTATCTTAATTTCAACACTTCAACATAGAGTAGTAAGTGATTTTGAGGGATTATTGTGGAATTTTGTATGATTTTCCTAAGTAAAATAGGATTTTACTTCGGAAAAGGTTAAAAGTGAATGATTAATAATCTCAAGTACTTAGGTCTTTTTGATCATTAGGCCGAGGGTCCGGTCCCTCCAAAAGTCAAGGAAATGCCTTGAGCCCCTTTGATCTCCAAATACCTTAGCACTTTGGGGAAATTAGTAAAAACTTAGGGAAAAAGTGATGTGGGAAGTTAATGATTTTGACTTTGCTTTCTGTGATTTCTTCAGTGCATTTTCTGCTTGAGTACTTGTGATGAAGGTAAAAGATTAAACATATTCAGCACCATCATTCATCACATAAAACTTTGCAACACCATCTACCTACCCTATCTACTTGACACTACCATTTTCTCTTCTTTATTAGGGTGCCTTTGGACTTGCAAACCCTCATCAGTCTTTTCCTTTTACATGAAAAATCTATCTAATTCTACTCTTATTACATCCAAGGGCTCAGATTAAACTGTTCAGCACCTTTTATTAACTCTACCTATCTACTTATCTGCCAAGATTAAACTGTTTGGTTAGATATTTATTCTCTATTATACAACATGAAATTGAAATATGAATAAGTCAAGTTTAAACAGTTTGACTCTTCATAAATTGTGGCAAAAGTTTGACAAGCTGCACACAATTGCTTATTTACAAAAAATGAAATAGTAGTGGCATTTGGATTTGCACACTTTCCTTGGTCTATTTTTTGCTTGGGGTTCATTTCTTTCATTTTCTTGACCAATTTATTTGTCTTACCCTTTGATCTTTCTTTTAGGGTATACCCTCTTTACATTTTTTAAATTTTTTGATTTTTTGGTTTTTCAAGAATATGGAACACCTTTGCTTAAGAAAAAAGGTTTGAACATAATCCATAGTTCAATCAAGAGCATCATGAAAAATGACACCTATTGGTATAGGAGACTAACATAGAGAAAGAGACTCAAGGGGTAGATTTATAAGAAGAAGAAGCTTGATTCCCAGAACACCACTCGTTCTACGAAGACCAAGAGGCAGCACACATCCAACTCAAACCTACATTCCATAATATACTGGTCATAGACTTCCAGAATTCCTAAGATCAAATATTCCATCAGAGAGATCTCCCACTTCATCTACTGAACCTGTCATAGAAGAAGATCCAAGGACCCCTGTTGGAGACATAACCTTTTTCACTTCCACAGAAGAATCTACCATGGCAGAAGAAGGGGGAGGAGGAGTCTTTAATGGAGAACATACACTATTTGGAGGAGTTAGAGGTAGAGGTAGAGGAGAAGGAGGTAGAGGTGCAAAAGGAGAAGGAGGTAGAGGTGAAGAAGGAGGCAGAGGAAGAGGTAGAAGGGAAATGGGAAGCTCTTTTGGGTTCCATATAATAGATGAAGAAACCAATGCAACTATGAAAAATATTTCACCCTCTGTCCTTCCAAACTTTTATGGACTCAAAAGTGAAGATCCCGAAACCTTCCTATTTGAATTTGAAGTCCTATGTAGAACCTATGATTACTTACAAGATGCCCAAAAACTTAAACTATTCCCTTCAACATTGAAAGGAGCAGCATTAAAATGGTTTATGAGTTTAATCAATAGTTCTATTAGGACATGGGAAGATATGAAACAAGAATTTCTAGAGAGGTATTTGGATTACTGTATGCCAATCAACCATAAGGAGGAAGTGTTTAAAATGGTACAAAAAGAGGATTAAAATCTGGAAGATTTGTTGGAAAGATTTAACTATAACATCAAGAGAGCAAAAATGGAAAACTTAGACCAATATACTTTGAAAGCTCTCTTGTTAAAGACAATTAGAGATGAATGGCTGGATATCCTTAATATGATGGGAAAAGGGGATATATCTCAGCTCACATTACCTGAAATAGATGAATTATGTATCAACCTTTCAAGAGGGAAATCTAAAACTCTAAAAGGACCAAGAAACCTTGCTCTTGCAAGGGCAAGTAAGTCTGCTTCTGGAATAGTAAGTAGCACAGAAATAGGACATATGCTTGATGAATTCAAATCTGACATTTTAGGGAGTCTTAGTGAACAAATAGACACCCTTAAGTTACAAAACAAGCAAAAAGATGAATATGATGCCTTAGCAATCTTTTGTCCCAAATGTAGAAAGAAGCATGCCTTGAGAGAGTGCCCTTTGGATGAAAAAATAGTAGAGACTTGTGCAATTTGTTCAGAAAAAAAATGAGACCAAGAGTTTTCCTTCACTTCCTGGTCTTAGAGCTGTCTTTCAAGAAGAAACCCCTACAAATTCCACAGAATCTCTCAATTTTGTCTCTAGGAGACCTTGGTAGGGACCTCAAGTACAAGGATTCAATGATCAAATGTATAATCCACCCCCACCAAATTGGAAATCTTGGCAGCAATCTTGGCCCCAATTCCAAAATCAATCTCAAAATTGAGCACAAGGAGCACAAAATCCTTATGGAAGATACTCCCAGTATTATCAATATCCACCATCTTATCCACCATATCCAAATTTCCCTCCTCAACAAAACCCTCAACAAAATCCACAACATCAAAATCCACCACTTCCATTACCATTTCCTCAGAAAGAAAATCAGTTACCTGCCCAACCTATACCAAACCCCAACAACACAAATCCTCAGAACACATACATGATAGAAGGTCAACAGTTCCCAACCTATTTAATCACTCCTTTAGACTTTAATGATGTTCAACTTAGGTCTGGAAGAATACTTGAAAAGAAGAAACCTTTTGTAATCATACAAGAGCAAAACAACTCTAAGGAAGATTCTCTACGGGTAAATAAAAGTCTTAAAGAGAGCACATCTTTTCAAGACCCAAATATTGAAAAATCAAAACAAAAAGAACCAATAATTTCAACTCCTATATTAGAGCAGCCATCAACATTCACCTCTACACCTCCCTTTCGAGAAAGATTACAAATTGATAAGGGTGTAGAAGAAACAAATTATGGTGCCTAATTATGAATTCCTAGATGAGCCAAGGAATGTTTGTATTAAGATCCCATTATTACAGGCTATCAAGGAAATTCCAGTCTTAGCAAAGACAATAAAGGAGTTGAGCATGAAAAAAAAAAAAAAGAGACAAAGAAAATTCAAATGGTAGGAAAAATAGCAGACATCATGATGGGTAAGATTCCTATTCCAAAGTATCTAGACCCAGGGAATCCAGTTGTTAAAATACACATCAATGGAACTGAGATCAATACACTTATTGATTTAGGAGCAACAATTAATATCATGAGTAGACAAATCATGGATAAACTAAAACTTCCTAATCTTCTTACACCCACATTATTACAATTAGCAGATAGATCTGTGATTAAACCTGATGGGGTAATAGAAGACATTTCAGTGTCCTTAGATTCTTGGGAGTATCCTGTGGATTTTATGATCCTAACTCCTAAAAATAATATAGGAGGACATCATATTATATTAGGAAGACCTTGGTTAGCTACAGCTGATGCCTTTATTAGCTGTAGATCCGGTGATATGTACATCTCTGATGGTAGTTCAACCAATAAATTTACCTTGTATCCTCCAGCAAGAACAATTACAGAGTTAGATGATACTCAATGGATTAAGGATGAAGAAGACATACAACCTCTCTTCACTATTTCAGAAATTAGTGAAGATAGCCAGATTCTAAATACCTTAGAAAATTTTGAATCCTCTTCAGAATACAAACCTGAAAAATTTCAAGAAGAATCCAACATTGAGTTCTTATCATCAAGACAGATGTCTCTTTACTCCATGGATAAATTTGGCAGCTCTACAATTGAGATATTTCGAGGTAAAACTTTAAACATAAATAAGAACCTAGAGAAATTTCAACAAGAAAAGCTAGTCAAAATATTACAGAGACATTCTTCCGCATATGCATGGGAGTACACTGATATGAAAGAGATAAACCCTAAGACTTGCACTCATCACATCTACATAGAGGAAAATTGTAGACCAATCAGACAACCTCAGAGAAGAATGAATCCAAACCTTAGGGAGATTGTTAAAGAAGAATTGCAGAAATTGTTAAATGTCAACTTTATTTATCCCATTTCAGATAGTCAGTGGGTTTCTCCTTTGGTAATTATACCAAAGAAAAATGGTAAATGGAGGGTATGTATTGACTACCAGGAATTAAACAAAGCCACTCTTAAAGATCATTTTCCCCTACCTTTCATAGATCAGGTGTTAGATACATTAGCTGGCAAAAAGTACTTTTCATTTTTAGATGGGTTCAGTGGTTATAATCAAATTCAAGTAGCACTTGAAGATCAAGACAAAACCACATTTACTTGTCCTTGGGGTACCTATGCCTACCGAGTATTTCCATTTGGACTATGCAATGCACGTGCAACATTTCAAAGGGCAGTATTAGGAATCTTTTCAGACCTAATACATGACTGTGTAGAGGTATATATGGATGACTTCACAGTCTATGGAAACACATTTGAAGAAGCCTTAGCAAACTTGGAAAAAGTTTTAAAGAGATGTAAAGAAGCAAATCTTTCATTAAGTCATGAGAAGTGTTTCATGATGTTTACTGAAGGGATTTTTTTGGGGCATCACAAATTAGGAGATGGGATCAGAGTTGATGAGTCAAAAGTTGAAGTCATCTCTAGCTTATCTGTTCCAAGTTGTCAAAAAGATGTTAAGAGTTTTCTAGGATTTACAGGGTATTATAGAAGATTTATAGAAAACTTCACCAAGATAGCATCTCCACTTTTCAAACTACTTACCAAGGATTGTGAATTCAAGTGGAATCTTGACTGCCAGTTAGCCTTTGAGACCCTGAAAACAAAAATATCTGAAGCACCTATTTTTAGGGGACCTAACTGGAAATTACCTTTTCATATTTTGACAGATGCCTCAGATACAACTTTAGGAGTTGTATTAGGACAAAAAGACCTGATTCCTTATGCCATCTACTATACAAGTAAAAATTTGACCCCTTCGGAATTAAATTATACTGTAACTGAAAAAGATTTCTTAGTTGTTGTTCATGCCATAAATAAATTCAGACACTATATAACAAGCTATGAAACTTTTGTTCACACATATCACTCTACAATTAAATATTTAATGAACAAATCAATTACTAATGGTAGAGTCATAAGGTGGTTATTTCTTTTACAGGAATTTAAAATCACCATTCTAGATAGGCCTGGAAAACAAAATACAATAGTTGATTTCCTATCTAGACTCCAAAACATTAAAGACAATACTCCAGTGGAAGATCAATTCCCTGATGAATATCTTTTTGCAATTTCTACTCAAACTCCTTGGTTTGCTGACATTGCTAATTATCTGGTTTCAAGAAAATTTCCTTCAATTATGAATGCAAAAGATAAAAGAAAGATTATTTATGATAGTGCAAAATATTCATGGGTTGCTTATGAGTTATACAAAACAGGTCCAGACTTTATTATTAGGAGATGTGTTCGAGAAGACGAGATGCCTGAGATTCTCAAGGCATGTCATGATGAACCTTCTGGTGGACACTTTGCTGATAAAAGGACAGCTTATAAGATCCTTCATTTAGGATATTATTTGTCGTCCCTCTTTAAAGATGCTAAAGAGTATGTCAAAAGGTGTGACAGCTGCCAAAGGGTAGGGAAACCTTCTCCTTCAAGTGAGATGCCATTACAGCCTCAGGTACATATTGAACCTTTTGAGAAATGGGCTTTAGATTTTGTAGGACCCATTAATGCTCCATCAAAACAAAAGAAATTGATTATGTTACCAAATGGGTAGAGGCCAAGCCATTACTTTCTACTACTGAAGCATCCGTAGTTAATTTTCTTTTTGAGGATATTTTTACTCGTTTTGGTGTCCCAAGAGAAATTGTTACAAATCAAGGAGCTCAATTCACATCGAAGTTGGTGGAACAAATGGTAGAGAAGTACAAAATCAGACACAGAAAATCCACTCCCTATCATCCACAAGCAAATGGCCAAGTGCAATCTACCAATTGTTGAAAATGCAGCAAGATGATGGAGCTTAGTGAAATGAAGTCGCCTTCACTAAGTGGGCCCGCAGGCAAATTCTGGTGCAAAATCTATTTGTAGACATATGGAGCATGGTTCGGGGATTCCAGTTTGAGATTCTTGAAGCATTGGTCATGTTGGTAAAAATAGATGAGACTCTATTTTTTAGGTCAAAGAGGTCGAAGGCTATTTTTAGACTGCCTCTCCTAAAAATAGGGAAGTCAAATATTATTTACCCTTAATAATATTTAGACTATAAACTTCAGTTTACTCTCTTGGAGCACTTCAGTTCGAGCTACAGAAATGGCTCATGCATCTGACAGAGGAATCACGTGGTTCCCAAGGGTTTGATGGCATCATGCATGGTTGACTTCAGTTGGACTTCAATGGCAGAAGTTTGGAGGAGTTAATGAGACAGATAGTGGAGTTGTGTTCTGTTTATTTTAGTTGAACCGATTGAGATTAGTTTAACTAGCTAATCAATTAGTTATGAGTGGAGTGAATTAAATATTATTTAATTCATTAATTAGTAACTCATTATTCAACTCAAGAACACATCAGTTCACTACAGTGCAGGATCAGTTCAGTGGAGACCAGTGAAAGAGGTAGATGAAAGGGTGGAGTTAGCTATCAGTTGTGACTATACTGTTGCTATTTGCAACACACAGATAGGTGGAGTAATCCCATGAGGATTGCGCAGTTCAGGCTGGTGGTTTATCTATATAAAGAGGCCATCCCATAGCATTGAAACATGCAATAGAGGCAAGGCAATTGGCGGTGAGTTTTGAACCAGTAACCTGTTCAAAACTGAGCTAGATTGTGGGTAACTGTATGAGAAAGTACTGAATACTTGTGAGGAGTATTGTACTGAGTTTGTTACTTGATTTCTCCATTATAATATACACAATAGCTGCGGGGTTTTCAGCTATAAGCTTTCCCCATACATACTGTGTTAATGTGTATGATGATTTGATGTGTTATCACTTGATTTTATTTCCGCATGTTTGATGATCTGAGTTGATCTGAGTGGAAGAGATTATGTGTTGCATATAAATTCGAATTGTATGTGATCAGGATAGTCTCGATGGATAATTAATCATTATTCAGCAAATTTCTACATGGTATCGGAGCTATTGAAGTTCAGATTGATCATCACAGTGATTACAAACTTATTTCGGTAGACAGAGTCTGCATGCGGGCCAGGTAGCCTCCGGATTCATCTTTCTTCGGAAAGTGAAAGGTCTGGTAAACGCCCCTTGCAGTCGATCTCTGTGCTAGGAATAATTTGTTCTCACAATCTAGAGCAGTTGAGCTTTGAGGTGGAATTCGAAGTTTTGCAGCAGTGTTGTTTTCTTGGTGCCAGTGTTGAAAATGTCTTTCAACGGTTTGCGACTCGAATATGCTCTTGAAGGCAGTTCGAATTATGTTGCATGGAAGGATCGCATGGAGGCAGTATTAGAAGATAATGGTCTGAAGGAGTTCGTAGATACGGATGTCCAAAAGCCCACCGATCCCGCCGGTCGGCGATGGCAAAAGAAGATAAGTATGTCGAAGGATCCGTTAAGGGCATCAAGGATCATATTGTATCCACCACGGAAAGGTTACTCCATATTTAATGTGAGTTTGACTGGCACAATTCCAGAAAAGAGTGACCAAAGGAAGTCAGCGGAAAAGATAAGCTCGTGGAACAAAAAAATGGAGAAGGGCGACAAGATTTCCACAACACTTTCACGAAGTTCATCATAAGGTGAGATGTGAGCTAGTTGGTGGGGGTGGACTGTCAAAGTTTCACTAATCGCATGCTTGGCTCTGCGGTGATGGGATCTGTGGTTCTTGAACGCTACAAGGCTATTTCATATGACTCGAGATCGGGAGTTGTTTCGTATCCGAGGACAAAGATTTGGGTGCACATCGAGATGGGCGATGACGGTAGATACAGTGCGACTGGTATCGGTACCGTATCCTTTCAGAGGGAGTCTGGTAAACCCTTTGTCTTAAAGGATGTCATGCATGTACCGGGATTGAAGAAGAACCTGATTTCAGTAGCGATGTTGGAGGATAAGGGTTATGATGTGGTCTTCAGCGAAGGAAAAGCTTTCCTGCGCAGTAAGACTACTGGAGAGACCCTGAAGATAGGGGTTCGAACTCAGAACCTTTATCAGTTGCAGGTAGATGACTGCGCAGCTATGGCATGCAAGGCTGGAGATGTGGTGAGTCAGATGATGAGGGCGAACCGTGGCACGTGAGAGATTGGGCCACCTTCACCATGGAGCTCAAGATTCTCCGGGTGCACGTATACCTACCGGACTTCCCAAGGGCACACGCAATGATCACAAGGCAAGGGGTGTACTTTAGGGAAGTATGTGAAAGCCACCTTTCACGAGAAGGATAGTCGCGCCACGACGATCCTTGAGAGAGTTCACACAGACGTGTGTGGTCCTTTCTCAGTTGCTTCGACAGCAAAGCACAGGTATTATGTGATCCTTGTTGATGATTTCTCTCGAAAGTGCTGGATCTTCTTCATGCAGAAGAAGAGCGATACATTCGCGAAGTTCTGTGAGTTTAAAGCACTGGTCGAGAAGGAATCGGGGAAGAAGGTGATTGCTCTAAGGAGTGATAACGGTGGTGAATTCATCTCGGCTGAATTCAAGGAGTTCTGCAGCGCAGAAGGGATTCAGAGAGAGCTCATCGCACCCCATAACCCACAGCAGAACGGGGTGGCTGAGCGGAAGAACAGAACGATCGTGGGTGCTGCACGGGCGATGTTGCATGATCGGGGCCTACCCCTTCACTTGTGGGCTGAGGCATGCAATACAGCAGTGTATGTGCAGAACCGTTGTCCTCACAAGGTTCTTGGCATGAGTACACCAGAGGAGGCTTATTCTGGCAAGAGGCCTGATATTTCCCATTTGCGGATTTTTGGTTCTCCTGTCTACATGCATGTGACGAAGGATGCGAGAAGGAAGCTGGATCCAACTGCTGAGGTTGGAATATTTGTGGGGTACACTGATACACCTCACAACTATCGGGTGTATTTGTCAAACAGTCGAAAGACTGTTGTGCGACGGGATATAAAATTTCAGGAGGAGAAAGCCATGCAGTGTTCGCTTGAGAGGGAGCTACACTTGCATGCAGATGAGGAGCTGTTAGTTCCTAAGGAGGAGCTTCCGGATGTGGATCAGCCACAAGAGGAGGTTTAGGAGGTGGAAGAAACCACCCATGCAGCACCAACCATCAGAGGGCACATGCGCACTACAGAAGCTGAGCGACTAGCTCGGGATGCAGAGAAGGTTGTAGGACCACCTACAGCACAGCGCAGACAGAGACAGTCACCGGATCGGTACACTGGATACATGGCTCTTGTGAGTCAATGTGTTGTGACTGAGCCATCCTCTTTTGAGGAAGCTGTGGAGGAACCCGCATGGGTTGATGCCATGATCGAAGAATATGATTCGATCGTCAGGAACAGTGCATGGGAGATTGTCCCAAGACCGATGGGAAAATCAGTGGTGGGTTCGCGATGGATCTACAAAGTGAAGCAGGCAGCTGACGGAAGTGTGGAGAAGTACAAGGGGAGATTTGTCGCCCGTGGCTTTTCACAGATCGAGGGAATCGATTATGAGGAGACTTTTGCACCTGTCGTAAGGTACTCTTCCATACGGACGATCCTTGCTCTCAGCGCAGGTGGGGTGGCGCATTCATCAGATGGATGTGAAGACTGTGTTCCTCAATGGAGTTATTGAGGAAGAGGTGTACATAGAGCAGCCTGAAGGTTTTGAGATCTTCAGCAGTGAGTCGCATGTGTTCCGACTCAAGAGAGAATTATACGGGCTCAAGCAAGCACCTCGTGCTTGGTACACTCGGATAGACAGCTACTTCACCGGGCTTGGATTCTCCAAGAGTGAGGCAGATCCAAACCTGTACCAGATTGTGGTGGAGGGGAAGCTGTTGATCATCGTACTGTATGTAGATGATCTGATTTTGACCATGAGCAGTTGATACTTTCATGCAAGGAGGATCTTGCACGAGAGTTTGAGATGAAGGACTTGGGCATCCTTCATTATTTCCTGGGATTGGAGATTTGGTACAAGTAATGGAGAATCATGAGATGTTTTCATGTCTTCACTGAGGATCAGATGCCGACATCCTGACGAAGGCGCTCACCAGGAGCAAGTTCGAATTCCACAAAGGCAGGATAGGGGTTGCAGATAATCCATATCTTGCTAAGAGGGAGTGTTGAAAATGCAGCAAGATGATGGAGCTTAGTGAAATGAAGTCGCCTTCACAAAGTGGGCCCGCAGGAAAATTCTGGCGCAAAATCTATTTTTAGACTATGTTTATTTTTAGACATATGGAGCATGGTTCGGGGATTCCAGTTTGAGATTCTTGAAGTATGTGTCATGTTGGTAAAAATAGATGAGACTCTATTTTTTAGGTCAAATAGGTCGAATTCTATTTTTAGACTGCCTCTCCTTAAAACAGGGAAGTCAAATATTATTTACCCTTAATAATATTTAGACTATAAACATTAGTTTATTCTCTTGGAGCACTTCAGTTCGAGCTACAGAAGTGGCCCATGCATCTGACAGAGGAATTACGCTATTCCTAGGGTTTAATGGCATCATGCATGGTTGACTTCAGTTGGACTTCAGTGGCAGAAGTTTGGAGGAGTTAATGAGACAGATAGTGGAGTTGTGTTCTGTTTATTTTAGTTGAACTGATTGAGATTAGTTTAACTAGCTAATCAATTAGTTATGAGGGGAGTGAATTAAATATTATTTAATTCATTAATTAGTAACTCATTATTCAACTCAAGAACACATCAGTTCACTACAGTGTATGATCAGTTCAGTGGAGACCAGGGAAAGAGGTAGATGAAAGGGTGGAGTTAGCTATCAGTTGTGACTATACTGTTGCTATTTGCAACACACAGATAGGTGGAGTAAGCCCATGAGGATTGTGTAGTTCAGGCTGGTGGTTTATCTATATAAAGAGGCCATCCCATAGCATTGAAACACGCAATAGAGGCAAGGAAATTGGCGGTGAGTTTTGAACCAGTAACCTGTTCAAAACTGAGCTAGATTGTGTGTAACTTCATGAGAAAGTACTGAGTACTTGTGAGGAGTATTGTACTGAGTTTGTTACATGATTTCTCCATTATAATATACACAATAGTTGCGGGGTTTTCAGCTATAAGCTTTCCCCATACATACTGTGTTAATGTGTATGATGATTTGATGTGTTATCGCTTGATTTTATTTCCGCATGTGTGATGATCTGAGTTGAGTTGAGTGGAAGAGATTATGTGTTGCATATAAATTCGAATTGTATGTGACCAGGATAGTCTCGGTGGATAATTAATCATTATTCAGCAAATTTCTACACCAATAAGGTCATTGAAGGGATCCTAACAAAGACTGTTCATTTACATAGAAGAGATTGGGCAGAAAGGCTTCCTGAAGCCTTGTGGACCTACAGGACTACATGGAGAAGCACAACAGGTCATACCCCTTATGTACTTGTTTATGGAAAATAAGTCTTGTTTCCCATAGAGTTTCAGATTCAAACTTTCAAAATGGTAGTCCAACTAGGACTTGATTTAACAGAGGCACAAAAGCACAGATTGGAGCAGATTAATAAATTGGATGAGATCAGACAGGATGCAATCCAGAGAACAAATATAGTCCAACAACAAAGGACTAGATGGCATGATAAGTACATTAAGGAAAAGAAATTTAAAGAAGGTGACTGGGCCCTCCTGTTTGATTCAAATTTCAAAGATTTTCAAGGTAAATTCCAAACTCAATGGCTTGGGCCATATGAAATTGTGAAAATATTTGACAATGGAGAAATAAAAATCAAGACAATAGATGAAGATAAGGTGGTTTTTCTTGTAAATGGTCACAGATTGAAATTGTATCATAAGCCACTTTCAAGAGAAGAATTTGTCAAGAAATTCCAAGAAATCAGTGATGTGAAGTTAATGAAGAAGAATCCTTCTTCTTCTTCATTAACTTAATTGTATTTTCTTTAATCAGATTAAAAAAGAAAAGAAAAGGTATAAACATGAAAACTAATCATTGATTGGCATGTTTATACAGAAAAGATGAGGTGAAAATCATAATTTTTCTGACACTTTAGATTTTCAAAATTGTTCTTTTTCTGCAATCAAGTATCATAAAATTATAAGTTGCAGACTCACTTTTCATATTTCATTCCATTCCAAATTTATGATCCATCTCATTCCATCATATTTCACTTCATTCATACTTTATTCCACTCCATTTCATGATCCATCTCATTTCATTCCATCCATATTTCATTCCATGTCTCAAAGTTTTTACAGGTACATTCTGCAGCGATCTATTCAGCAGCCATCTGTTCTGCAGCCAACTATTCAGCAGCCACTTGTTTTGCAGCCAATTGATCCTGCAAACCTACTTCAGCAAACAAAATATGAATCAAAAGGATTATGGAGTCTAAAAGATCAATAATTTTCAGATGAAAGACAAAGCATATCAAAGCAGCAAAGATAAAAAAGGGCTAAGGTAAAACTGTGTGAAATTATTTTTGATAGCAAATTATGAAAGATATAATATGGTTAAGTCATATGTATATTTCATAAAGTTATTTTATTATTCGAATTGATCAAAGCCTATCATAAATTCCTTGAACAAATCCCTTCCATCCCGCTCCATATCAAATCATTATTAATTAGAAGTTAACGGTCAGAACCTATAAGTGACCTATTAGGTCACGTCATCAGACCGAAACATTCATTGATGAGTTCGAAAATCTTCATGGAATTTCTTCGTGGTCTTTTACTCCATAAAAAACTATTAAACACGATCATTCTTTTGATTTACCCTTACCATGTTTCACTCATTTCGTATCCACTCAATGCCATTATATTCCGTAGCCAATTCCTGTCTACAGAAACAAAGAAGCCATTTTTAGGGTGAGACAACCCTCTATAGCCATTTTTACCTCAACCAGGAGAGCAGAAACAGAGCAGTGAATTGAAGTTGAGGAAAGGAAGCAATGGGACTTATTGTAAGGTCAGACCCAATCAGAACTAAATATCTAGAAGGTTACCCTCAGATTAAAGAGTTATTACAGCAAGTTGGATGACTAAATTTTATGGAGAAGTTCAATGGATTTCACAAGGAGGTCACCAAGTCATTTGCCTAGTCATTCAAAGGGTTAGAGGTCGAAATTGGTGATATCAAGTTCATCATCACGGAGTCATTCATAGCAGAAGCAATAGAGTTGTTGAGGCAAGGGGAGCGTTGGTTTAAAAACAAAGAATTTCACAATGAAGCCTGGAGATAGATGTTAAAAGCACCAGGTATGGACATTTCAGTATTTAAGAAAGACATTCCTAGTTCAGCCTTGAAAAATAAATGGAGAAATATGTTGTTGATTCTACAAAATTTTATAACCTGTGAGGGGAGATTTGACACTTTATATGTTTATCACATTCGACTCACGATGAATTTTTTAGATGAAGAGATAAATTTACCCTTTTTCCTGCTCAATAGTTTAAAAATGATGGCTTCTAATGTCCAGAAAAGGGTTCAGTTCTTAGAAACTACCTTATATCACCATGGCTTAATTAAAATTTTAATTGAGTATCATTTGAATAAGGTAAGAGATAGTTGGGATGAATTCCTCTTGAGAAATCATTTTGAAGAACCTAAAGAAACTCTGTCTAAAGAAAAACCTGTAAGGAGAAGCAGGAGGGGAAAAGTTGCTGAAAACAAAACTGACATATCAACACAAGAAGACAGTGAGGAAATAATCTCTGAAAAATTGGCCAAAATCAAGAAACAACTCATAAAGGAAAAGGTAACAAGAAAGGATGCTAAAGAGAAAAATGAGGGACCATCTAAACTTAGAAGAAGTCATAGGCTTAAAGGCATAATGAAAAATACATGAGTCAAGCAAGCAGGAATCATAGATATTGAAGATGAAGAGACACCAATTGATAGATCTCATGAATATTAGTATGAAGAAGATCCTGATAGAGGAACTCCAGATGTAGAACAAGCCCAACAACAGATCTATGATTATGTTGAATCATTAGAAAGAAGAGCCTCAGAAAACAGAGAAAGAACTCCCAGTCCACAAGAACCTCCAATTGAAGTGCTGAAAAGAGACAAATATGAATTGGAGGTACTGAATAGGCATATAAAAATGAAAATGAAATTTTAAGGGAACAAGTCAAACTGAAAAGTGACATGAACACAACTCTATCTCTGCAAATGAAAAAATTGTATAAGGCTAGTAGGAAGCTGAAGAAGAAAAACAAGAAATTAAACAGGGCACTTATAGATATAAGGTTCAAATTGTTTATGAGGAAGCCTAGAATGCCATTGAACACCAAGCAAAGCAGAAAAAGGAAGCTAGATGTCCTTGCTGAAGTTTCAGAATACATGGATTGATTGCATGAGGACATGAAAAAGTTTTGCAATGGGGGTATGTTGAGCCCTAAAAATTTCTTTTCTTTTCACCAAACTCCACTTCATTCCATCAATCCTTTATCATTTATAGGCCTAAAAGATCAATAAGAATGATTAAAATCGCTTTAAGAATACATGCAATGACTAACTTGTTATACTTTTGTGATTTTGTTATCTTAATGGTTTCTGAGCAGCTTTAGCTACATAATGCAGTCATTCTATAGCTAATCATATGTTCCGTAGCCATCTTAGTGTTTAAACAGGTTACAAGTGTCATCTGAGGGAAAGACGTATATGGTTAGACTCCAAAACTCTCCTGCATCATTCCTTGTCATCCACGAAGACTGAGTAAAAAAACTGAAAGTGATTATGCACGTGGACAAAGCTAAAAACCAATAAGCATATTTCTATAAGGATAAGGACTCTTGATTTGCCTTCAGCAAATCACGAGTCCTCAACAAGAGTTTTAGTTTGATTTTGATTGTAGAAGACACCTATGCCTATTTTTACTCAATATCAGTTATGTAATTGCTTATAAAAATAACTCGGTGAACTGAGAAAGACAGTTGATGTTTTTAGTTTTCAAATACTGTGACACTCTGTTTCTGAGCATTTTTAATTAAAGGAGTATAATGTTGATGCTGTTTTGAAGACAACTTTAAGGAGTTAAATATTCGTGTGCAAATCTGATAGTAGAGGGCCCCTGCTATCCGAAGATGCTTTTACATACTTTCTAGATAAGTAACCTTTAATTCTGTTTTGTTCTTACTTAGGCAGTTTTCTGAGTTCATATTTTTGCATCATATTTTATGTCGTTTACTTACGTCGAAGAACCTCATAATATTACAGTCAATCTTGTTCTCATAAGCTATTCCAATATATCTCTAATACATGAATGAGATCTAGCTGTAGTACTTTGAGTTAATTGCATTTCAGTTCTGTTAGTTAGATTTAGAAGATCCTCATTATTTTATAAGCTATTCTTGTTCTCAAACTCTTCTAACACATCACTATTATATGGACGAGAATTAGTTATATTATTTTGAGTTATTGACATTTTCTGCTCTACAATTAGGTAAGAGATTCTCATGATATTATAAACAGTCTTTTTCTCAAGTTGTTCCAAGAAATCTCTAATTCCTAAATAAGACTTAATAGTAATATTGTGAGTTGCAGGATGAGCTAGTTCTAGTGTCATAAGTTATTTTAGCATAGGGATCCTTACTATGTTACAGATGATCTTTTTCTCAAGTTGTTCCAACAAATCTCTAACAATGAATAAGATTTCTCTGTGATGTTTTAAGTTATTGTTTTCTAAGAGATCGTCATCACATCAGAACTAATAGTTTTCTCAGTTTATTCCAATATATCTCTAATGAAACGAATTGGACTAAGTTTAATGTTATGAGTTACTTTCTTTGCAGCTTTACAATCTGTAGATTAGCATTCTCTGTTCTTTTTATCATTTCTAGTTTAGAGTAGATCTTGCAACTAAATTATGTTTTAGTGCATTTATTAACATTTCATTTTCTTCCTCTTTGCTATTAATTTAGTTTTTCCCCTTAGCATAAAAAATAAAAATAAAAAATGAAGTAGGAAGAGGATACTTAGGCACATATGGTGCACTTCACTTCAACAATTTACTAGCCCTGGTTGATAATTTCTGTTATCAATTTAGGAACACTAAATTGACTAAACACTTGGACAAATATATCTTTTCCTCTTCACCTTGGGACTTCTTTCCCTTGGATTTCTTGCCTTTTCCAACTAATGCAAAATATTCTTCTTTGTTTGTGGAAGAGGTTTCATCTCTGGTGCTCCACCTTTCTCTTCTTGTACCAAGTCGAACCACAATTGCTTCTAATTTGGTAGCTTCTCCCTCCCATTCACCAAGTCTTGGCAGTTATACCAGATCTTGGGAAGGCCTAAAAGTGATAGGCTCACCAAATCATCCTGGACTACTGTCACACCAACACTTCCAAGCTCATCTCGACATTGAGTGAACTTCATCAAGTATTTTGGTATCGTGTCACCCTCCTCCAACTTGATCTTTTTGAGATTGTCTTTCAGCGCCAACTTCTTGTGTCGTTGCTATTCTGAAACAAATTTGTTAGGGCCTTCCACATAGCATATTGATTCGACTTTCCATGGATATTCGAGACAATATGATCTCAAACTCCTTCTAACAATATCCTTCTTGCATTTTCTACATTCTTCTTCCATGCATCAAGATTTTGAGCATTTGTTGTTGTGAGCTTGGGAAGATCAATATCTATGAATTCCTTCAACCCGTTGTCCTCCAACACCGCCTCCATCATGTCCTTCCATGCTATGTAATTCAAATTTTCTTAAGGGCATATTCGAGTCTCAAGTCATTGAAATACATCTTGATCTATTGTTGGGTCTCGAAAAATAAATATGCAAATTCGATGTACTTGTTCAAAACAAACTCCGATTCTTCTCTTCTATAGCGATTCTTGCTCTGATACCATGTAGAAAATATAACAATGGGATTGAATATGATCTTTTAATGTATTAAAACAAAATATTGAATCCTTCTACAACTTGCAGAAACCAAATACGATCGCACAATCACAAAACAAGTAAGAGAAAAAATTTATCAATTGCACAACACAAGATGTATCTAGGGAAAGGAACTCCTCAAAACCCCATTATCTGTATATTTTATAAAGTAAAGACCATGAAACAATACAATGCTTTTCTATAATTGAGAAACTTTTGCACTCTGTTGACTGTCTCACTCTGATCTAGCTTGAATATGGCTATGATCTAAGCAATTTTGGTCCAATATTTTACCTTTTTGTTTCCTCTGCCTAGCCAGCCTTGCTTACGCATTCCTAGGCTAATTGAGCCCCTATTAATTAGGTAATTCCCAATTAATGATTGCACAATACCTTCAAGGCTTCCTCATGACCTCATGCATGACTTGTACAATTTTCTAATTATACAACTGATATCTATCTTCCCTTTAATCCCAATCTCAACTAGGTCTTCCTTATAACTGACATGCAACAACTATTTATACCAAATTATCAGTTAACTGATTGATCACGACTTGTGAATTAAATCAGTTTTAATTCATTGGACCTCTCACCAGCTCATCTATCAATTAGAACTGGTTAAACTAGTTTTAACTCAAATAATTGAGTTAAATAATTACAACTCTCAAATAACTATAACTGGACCCCCTAAAATCATGGGATAAATCTACATGCCTCTGAACCTCAACTCGAATTTCCCGAGCTGACTAAGTATTTATGACTTAGTTAACTAATACAAGTTGTCATTCGATGAAATTACAATTTCTCTTCCAATTTAATTAAGGGAAAATTGATTCATAAGCCCCGTATGGTGCCATTGTTGGGTGCCATTTTCAATGTTT
Organism: Pinus albicaulis; assembly: GCA_034641835.2. Lineage (NCBI taxonomy): Eukaryota > Viridiplantae > Streptophyta > Pinopsida > Pinales > Pinaceae > Pinus > Pinus albicaulis. The sequence goes on from CM076575.1 coordinate 370,278,464, forward strand.
CTTGTTCCTAATTTCAACAACACTCACTCCCTGAAAAGAATGACCAGTATCGTCCATTTATTTGAATTTTTAGAAGCAATTGAACTAATTTCTCCACTGTTCACTTCACTTTTAGAAATTGTGAAAGGAAAATGTGGCGACGTTGTTTACAAATGCACTCAATTAACTTAATTATGAACTTGATCTTGATTGATTCTTCAGCCAAGTTGGTGCTATTACACCCAAGATAGGACAATGGAACCTATTGAATATCCAATGATGCATTCAACAACTTTGCGTGCATTCTCGACTCTCACTCCTCCCAGAATCTTGATTATCATCGATGCTCTTTCCTTACATGCCGCATCCATTTTTTCCATTTTCATTTGCAACTCATCATCCACCAAGGGCGCAAGCCGCGCAACCCATTATCCATAGAGGGAAATTTACTTCCACGGTCTGACGCTAGACTGTTTCTGGGTTTTAATTAGTAGCAAAGGCAAAGATAGGGCCACTTGATCTGATTTTCAAATCAATTGCTTGAGATCAAGATGGAAACCTAGTAGCATAGGAGGTGAGAGTAGTACAAATTTCAATATCATCGCGAGTAGCATTTGTCTAGTTTCTATCCATTCAAATACAATCATATAGGACTTGTCAAGGTGAGAGCTTCTATTTAATCCAACAAGCCAATTAGTCCCTGCAGATTCAGTTCCCCTTTTGAAGTATTCTCACTACTCCTCCATAACATTGGTCTTTAGTCGGAAGACATTCTTCATTACCCTTCTATTAAGAAAATTTTGTTTGCTTCAATTTTTAATTTCCAAGTTTAGCTTGGCCTGCAAATGCCACTGTGACAAATGTTTTGATTTCTTTCGCATGATGGAAAATCAAGAGTTTCTTTGTTGCTCGCATTTCCTTATTCCAAATAACATGTATTGTGCATCTTCTTTGGCTTCTAATGAATAACCTGAATAAATGAAACTTATTTATTTTTCCATGAATTGTTTGATGGGATGACAAATTTATGCCTTTAAAAGAAAAAAATTGTAAAATAACTAATTTGTGAATTTAAAAAAAAAAAAATACCATTTCAATTTGACATATTTATTTATTTATTTTAATAAAAAAATTATTTAATATACACCAATACAATTTTTTTATAACCTTTCATTCTTGAAAAGTTAGATATATATATACCCTTCCAAATGAAATTAAAACCCACCCTTCAAATTAGGGTGCTCACGTTTTAAAATAAATTTAAACGGTGATCACATTTTAAAATAAAAGTATAAATGCTAATTCCTAATTCACACTCTTTAATGAATAAAAAAATATCAACGCATAAACAATTATAAATATAAAATGTGAAAATTGAACTTTTTATTAATTATGTGGAGAAGTGTTTTTCAATTAAACTTTGGTGTAATGATTAAGTTTTGTTTTGATACTAAAACAAATCGAAAACATGGACACCCGTAGGAGATGCCCACCACATACGATATAATAAGTCGTCGGTGGTCTTCTGCAATAAACTTTTACAATTTGGAGTGAAAGGATTTAATGGTGGTCGGTCTCTTTGACGTCGATTCCATGAATATCGGACTTGACAACTAACCAGCTGTCGGTTGTTCCGGTACATTTACAGCGGCGATTTTTCTTCGTACTAAAAACGAAGACATAGTTGGCTGTCAGATTTAGTTCCTAGTTTCTCGTCGTATACAAAACCACGACATAGTTGGCTGTACAATTAAGTGTGACACAATTCTCTTGGTTTGGAAAGAACTGGAACGTGCAATAAAACCTCGGGTGTCTTTCGGTTGGGTTGTTGAGGTCAACATGAAAAAGTGAACAGTGTATGACAATCGAGGGAAGTCTGCCGTTTCCATAGGGTAAGGCCAAGGCGGTGGGGGACGATGTGGTACAACTGGCTAACGAGAAGGAGAGGCGACTTTCGTGAATAACAAATGATATGATGTTTAGTAATAGTATGCCAATGTAGTCAAATCCTTTCCAATCATGAAAAAGAATAGTCAAATCCTTTCCAATCACGAAGAAGAATAGTAAATAGTATGCCAATATAGTCAAAACATTTCCAATCATGAAGAAGAATCCATTCAAATATAAAATTGAAAGAAACTCCTTTATGGGAAGATGCCAATAACTTGCAATACAATACAAAATTATTAAAGCTTTTTCCAATGTAAATAACTTATTTTAAAATTATAAAAGAAAATATTTTTAATGCTTATAAGATTAAAAATAGTTTATGAGACAGATTGCTTTTTTATCTCATTCTTGTATTTAGGTATTTTCTTGTGGAGTTTTATAATAAAGGTTCTCAACTTCTCGACAAACTCTTTGCTATCCCAAGAGCTACTTGCCACAATACTTGCATAATTTTCCCTGTTGTCTTTGAAGGCCTAGCATTCTAAAATGAAATGTCTTTCTATTTCCACTTTTCTATAAGAACAAAAAATACATACTTTTTCCTCCCACATTTCTTTTGGCCTTTTTTAGCCCCAAATGTTTGGAGTACACCAAATTGGTTTAGTTGGTTCTGGGGTATGACTGAAAACTGTTTTTGTTTGGCTAAGAGCTAGTCTTTTTCGGAAGTAAGGAAATATGTTAACCTCCCAAGACTCAGAGACATTTGGTGGGAGTAAAAGTCTGCCCTTGTAGGGACCACCACCCAGTCCACCACCGATAAGTCAACCTGCATTAACTTATAGCAGTGAGAGATGGTTGTCCTCACTGCTAGTTTGACAACTAAGTTATGATAGATTTTCCCACTGTATGAAAAAAAACACAAATTGGTTCCTCACTTGGATTTCCACCTCAAATTTAAATGAAAAGTTTATAAGTTTATTTATTATTTTTATTGTAATAATTATATATATAATTGAAATGGATATGATTTGTATTAATATAACATTATAGAATATAAAAAATGAATTATTAATGATAGATTTATTTTTTAATCAATTTAATTATAAACACTATAAATACAAAATCAAATAATTTAATAATAAGACATTATGAGAATATTAAATTATTTAATAATATTTTTAAAAATTATATTAAGAAAATGTTTTGTGTACAGAGACCACAATTTGGTCTTAAGATGTCTAGTCACAATCTAGCAAAGTGTTTTTGAATAAATCTGGTTGTTGTAGTGTTTAAATTGTTTTTTTACGGCATAAATGGATTCAACACCATTAAACCACCCAAAATCCTTAACAATGGTAAATTGAATTTTCAAAAATTTCTATTGGATTTTCTCAAAATCATGTGAGGACCTCTATTGTTTTCTAGGTGAAATTTTGGTTAGTTTAGACTACTAATTGATAAAATGAATGTACATTAGAGATTGGTATTTTAAAAAAATATGTACATTATTATTATTTTTTTACTTATTAAGGTTGTTTTTTATTTATTTGCTTCATTTTTATATCTTTTTGGTTTTTATGCATTGTTTGTCCATTTCTTAAAAATTTCTTTTAGTTTGTTGTTGCACAGAGAGGCGCATTTTACAGCCCAGTCTGACCTCGATGTGTAAGTATGTCCAAAGCCAAAATAAAAAATTAAATATTTTTTTAAATAAAATATAAATAATGTTGGCTTTAAAATAGTTTATATAACCATATAAATAAAAAATAAAAAATAAATTTAAACAATATAAATTTAAAACATGAAGAGGTTTAGGAAGACTAAAAAATGAGATATGGTATGGTAAATAAATAAAACCTCTTTTTATACTTACTCATGGTAAATAAATAAAAATATAAATAAACTAGAGGTATAGTAAATAAATAAAACCTATTTTTATATTTACTCCATAAACCTTTTTATATTTACAAAAATTCAACAAGGAGTTTTATTTAAGTGAAGCCTATGGGCCAAATACCATGAGACACATTATTATTAATACCATGCCGTGAATACCATGGGCCAAATACCATATTTATAAAAGAGTTATAAAAAGGTAAGGGAAATAAATAAAAATATATCAAATAGGAGTAGAAATCAACATCTAATTATATTTGAAGCCTATGGACCAAATACCATGGACCAAATTAATAATAATAACATGAAAAAAAAAAAAAACATTATTGACTCTAACATTAACATTAAAATATTAATATCAATATTATTATTGTTGTTATTATTATTACTAAATATAATATTGATATTAATATATGTAATATTTAAATTATTAAATTTAATAACTTTATATTAATACAATATTAAATTTGTTATATATATTAACTCTATAAATATATGGGAGAGAAGAACAACGACATATGATGGAGGTGGAGAACTATAGGGAGTAACAAGGGAGAGATGAGGGGAGAGGAGGAATGAAGAGAGAGAGGGAGAGGGGAGAGAGAGGTAGAGAAGGGTAAGAGAGGGAGAGGGAGACATAAAGATGGAGGTGGGAGAGAGAGAGAAGGAGAGAGGGAGGGAGAAGGAGAAAGGATTGGAGGAGAAAGAGAGAGAGAGAGAAAGAGCGAGAGAGCGAGGAGGGAGGGAGGCATAGAGAGACAAAGTTGGAGGGGGAGAGAAGAAAAAATACATAGAGAGTGAGAAGTGGAGAGAGAGGGAGTGACAAGGGAGAGATGAAGAGAGAGCGTGTATGTTTAGGGGTGAGATAAAGAGACATAGACAGAGTGATGGAGACAAGGGGGGAGAGAAGGAGAGAGAAGAAGAAAATGAGTGATATAGTAACATAGTTGGAGAGAGAGATAGAGTGATGGGGAAGAGAGAGGCTTTGAGGGTAGAGAGAGAGAGAGAGAGAGAGAGGGAGGGTGAATATATAGAGAGAGAGGTGATAAAGGGAGAGAGAGGAAGAGAATGATGGGGGAATATAGAGGATTGTAGGGGAAAGAGAGAGAGAGAGGGAGAGTGAGTGATGGGGGAAGAGAGAGGGAGGTATGAGAGAAAGGGAGAGGGAGGAAGGAAAAGAGAGGGGACTTGAGAGAGAGGAGGAGAGAGGGAGGGATAGAGACATGGATCTGGATGGGGAGAGATGGAGGGATAGAGACATGGAGTTGGAGGGGGAGAGAGAGATGGATATAGAGACGTATATGGATGGGGAGAGAGGGAGGGAAGAAGAAATACATAGAGAGTAACAAGTGGAGAGAGAGAGGGAGTGACAAATGAGATATGGAGAGAGTGTGTGTGTGTTTGGGGGTGAGATAAAGAGACAAATAAGAAGAGATGGAGAGAATGGGGAGAGAAGGAGAGAGAGAGGCATATAGTGACAATGTTAGAAGGTGAAGAGAGAGAGAGAGAGGTGGGAGAGAAAGGAAGAGAAAGAGTGGAGAGAGGTAGGGAAAGAGAGATGGAGGGGGAGAGAGAGGAAGGTAACAAGAAACACATAGAGATTGAAAGTTGGAGAGAGAGAAGGAAGATGGAGGGAGATCGAGAAAGGATAGAAGGAGGGAAGAGAGATAGAAGCAGGGGAGAGGGAGGGAAGGGGAAGAGAGAGAGAGGGAGGGAAGGGGAAGAGAGAGAGAGGGAGGGAGAGGAGGAGGGAGTGATAGATAGATAGATTGGAGAAAGATAGTATATGTTTTTGGTTTGATATAGAGAGACAAAGGGAGATAAAGATATAGATGTAAGGTGAAGAGAAAGAAGAGATAGATGGAGACAGGGAGGGAGGGACAAAGAGATTGATAAATATGGAGTGAGAGTGTGTGTGTGTTTGTGGGGGTGAGATAAAGAGACAATGAAGGAGAGATGAAGCTACATATAGATATATATGGAGGGGGGGAGATGGAATAATATTTCTTACAATAGATGCATTGATTTTAGTGTAGATGGTGATTTCTAATCATATTTGATTGCTTGCACTAGATGCATTGATTTTAGTGTAGATTTTGATATCTAATGATATTTGATTACTTGCAGTAGATATTCATTGATTTCAATGTAGATGATTTCTAATTCTATTTTATTTCTTGCACTAAATGCATTGATTTCAATGTAGATGGTGATTTCTAATCCTATTTGATTGCTTGCACTAGATGCATTAATTTCAATGTAGATGTTGATTTATAATTATATTTAATTGCTTACACTATATGCATTTATTTCAATATAAATGTTTTCTAATCCTATTTGATTGCTTTCACTAAATCCATTCATTTCAGTGTAGATGGTGATTTATAATCCTATTTGATTGCTTGCACTAGATGTATTGATTTCAGTGTATATGTTGGTTTCTAATCCTATTTTCTTACTTGCATTACATGCATTGATTTGAGTGTAGATGTTGATTTTTAATTTTATTTGATTACTTGCATTAGATGCATTGATTTCTATGTAGATGTTTTCTAATCTTATTTGATTTCTTGCATTAGATGCATTGATTTCAATGTATATGTTGATTTCAGATTTGATGTAATTGGATGTATGATGATACATTAGTTTTAAAGCTATTGGATTAATAGTGTGCATGTGCATTGATTTCAGTGTAACCACAAAAAATCATTGACAATGTAGAACGATTTTTGTGTTATAGTAATTAAACGTAATAATATTGGAGAGCAAGAGAGACAAAGTATGATGTTTACTACAACAACTCGAGCTAAATATTTAAATCGTTTATGATTTATGATTTCTATTGTATTTTTCATATAATCGATATGGAAAGATGACAAAACTAACAAGGGTAACAATAAGAATAGTAGAAGAAAATACTTTTAGATTGATCACAATGAAGGCTATTTGTAATTGGCTACATTCTTATTATTCATATTTTTTATCATTCAATATTATTACATTGTCACTTTGCATTCAAAAAATATTTTTCATCATTTTTCATCATTAAAATTATTTTACAATATTTATCATCTCAACAAACTGAGGTAACTAAGAAAATTTAAAATTAAAATTAATCGATAAATCTCAAACATATTTAGCATATTTAAAATGGTTATATTAATATTAGATGTATTTACATATTATTGATAAAATTATCCATATGTTCCTCATATTATCGATAGATTTTCCTTGGTCTCACACTATTGAAACCAGTCTAGATCCATCTCAACTATGGATCTATCAAGCGCCTAGAGGGATCAAATCTCTCAAGGTGCAAACCTTTTCTCAAGTTTTTCACTCAAAACAGAGGTTTGCACCTCGAGATATTTGATCCCTCTCGGCGCTTGATAGATCCGTAGTTGAGATGGATCTAGGCTGGTATTATTTCTTTCTTTACTGGGATAGTTGAAGTTAAGTTAATGGACAACTTTGGATGCCAAATTGTGAGTTTTTAGTCTTGATGATGAACCACACTGACTGGTTCGAAACATGTCGGGAAAATATTCTTACATGTGATTATTACCGAAAGGCTTTATATACATTTTATGGATCACAGAAGCAAAATTCCTAATAATTGTTACTATATTTTATATTGAGCTTCTCATTTTTTTATTTGTTTTCTATATCATGAACTATTATTTCCATTGTATCTCCATGTTTGGATTTTTTTAATTCCTCTTAATTAGATAAATTATTGTTTAAATTGAAAGCTACTATCCAAGTCACTCACCCTTTATACACTCTTGGTTTCAAAGTGTACTTATTTTTTCCATGTATTACACATCCCAAGAAAATTTTCTAGGTACTTCCCCTCATTTTGAGGATGGTACCCAGGATAAACTAGTTGGTTACAATTTTGGCAACATAAGTAGATGAACACATTGACTGATGCCCAATAATATCCACAAAGGTAGGCAACCCGATGACTTGACCTTGTGATCGTTTGTAATTCACAACATTTAACCTCTCAAACTCATTGATTGAGCTTCTTGGTATATTAATATACAACTCATAAGGATTAACAAGAGAAGCATACGAGTTTATGTCCCTCCATGCTACTGTACCTCCAATTAACTCAAATGAATGAAATACTAGAGATAAATTTGCAAAGAACACAACTCATCGTATGCCATAAGTCCCAATATAGAAGAGTCCTTTATGGCCCAGTGAACATGAAGAGCCTAGAGTGTTGAATTTGCATTCTCCCTCGAGGTAAGCCAAGAATTAAGGATTAAATGTTAGGTAGAGAACTAAAATCATATCGCTTATGAAATCCATCGATTGTTTGTCACCCTTAAGACTCTAGATAGCCATTAAGGTTAAGTGTCTGGAAGTACCAAAGGATGGTCAAGTTTTAATGCTTGCCGATTCACATTAATTTCCTGCAACCAATTGTTTAGATTAACACCTATATGATTTTATTTGATGATTTTCCATGTACTTTGAATTTAAACCTATGGACTAGGGGATGCGAGAAATTGACAAAGACACCCTTTTTTTCCTTAGTATCCCCATACCAAGTTGCTTTGCTCCATTGATTAGCTTATTTGCATGGTTATCTTGGTCTTCAAGCAATTTAAAATATTCGACCTCTTCAAAATTTCTTGTATCTTTTTGAAATTTGGGAAGAAGCCTTTGTAGAGAGCAATTGTTTGAACAAGAGAAGTGACACATAATGTTAATGATGGAAGTTGAATCCCTAACAACAAAACATTTTATATTTCTTCTTAAGTGCAGGCACTTCCATCCTTGATAAATAACGAACATTTGCCTAGATTATTAGTGACTTCCCCTAATCCCCATTGGAAACTTCATTTATGACTTCCTTTGGGATAAAAAATACCCCACTAGATTTGTCACCCATCATCATTTTCTTATATATTATTGTGCAAAATTTATAATAATAAATAGATATAACAACTTGTTTGTTGCATGATGGTTTAATGGAAAATTCAAGTTGTCATTTATTTTTCAAGGAAAATCTAATCAGAAAACTCAAGAGATGCTTAAGGGATGTTTCTTTATATTTGTAGATGACATTCCTGATAAACCTCAGCTAGGAGGATGGAAAACCTCAATTGAAAACTCAAAGGATGCATACCCACATTGGACGATAACATTCCTAATGCATCTCACTTAGCGATATTTGAACTAGATAAGGCTAGAAGGGTGGGTGCCTCTAAGAAGGGGTCCACCTCTACTATAGGTTTGCCTTTAGATTCTCGACCATTACTAAGTCATAGGTTTTTGTTAGTATTAACGAGTACCTTGTTAGTGCAAAATTGAGTGGGCTTAATGGTTAAAAGAATGTGTTTCCTCCTTCGAGGTCACAAGTTCAAAACTAAATGGGGGTAGAGTTTGTACATGTCGAGTAATTAATACTGGCATGGTGTATGACACCCAAAGGGAATGCCTCTCGACATCTCTTGCCTTGGGAGATGTCGATACTAGCTTCACCCCATTTACCCTCAAAGGGAATGCTTCTTGACGTCTCTTGGCTTGGGAGATGTCGATACTAGCTTCACTCCATTTACCCCTAAAGTGAATGCCTTCCAACATCTTTTGGCTTGGGTGATGTGGGTACTATCTTTCACCCCATTTTTGTTGTTTAAGAAGGAAAACTTGTGCGCTATTAACCCTAGCATATTGTTAAAACACAAACATTGTTTAACTATTATATGTTTTGGAGAAAATTTGCCACTAAAATATATACCTATCATGATTATTAATATTGATATTTAAAATAAAGCAATATAATTAATTGACAAAATAATTTTTTTAAGAGATTGTGATTTTTGTTGTTATTTAAAATATGTTTTTGAACCTACTTTTTGATAACTTTAACAAATTAAACAACTTATTTAAAAAACAAATCTATACCATATTTTGATAAAAAATACATTGGAAAAAAACATTTTCTTTATCTAGTTGTCTTTAGTGTTATTTTTGGAGTTTCTAATGCAAGTTGTCTTTAGTAAGACTAAAAACAATTCATTTTCTTTTTATAAGTTTGGTACCACCTTTCATTTTTCACTTTTTAACTTTTTATTTTTTTTAATACTCTAGTTTCATTAACATGTCCAGATACATCACCCCGGGGAAGAGAATTGAACCTATAATGAGTGCTAGAACAGTCTCATCACCATTTAATTAAAACCCCACAGAGCTAAAAACAACTCATTTCATGAAACTATCATTTTAAAAATTAATAAATATATATAATTTATATATCTGATCGGTTTTCAAATATTTAATAATGAAACGAGTTAAAAAAATTTAAATTACAATGAAACTTTAACATCCTTAACAAATACGGGACAAACTGAATTAAATTAATTTAATTTTTTTATAAAAGTAAATTATAATTTAGAGTTAAGTCTCCGCGAGCGCTGAGGAAGCCTCAATTTTCCATCAAAATCAGTGACTTCCACTAAAAAATACAACACTGGAGTTAGTGGAGAACAAAAGGGAACCAAAAACCAATGGATGGGGTTTGGGTGCTGCAATCTGCAACAGGGAACAAACACGTATGGAAATGCATGAAGCCTTGAAATTCGCGTCAAAGGAGGCCCAGCCTTTACAGAATAGAGGAAAAACTATTGGCGGGGAAATGGCGGTTCTAAATCAGTCCGTCATTTCTGAGCATGAGGTTTGAAGAATCCAGATAGAGGCAGTCAGACAGTCAGGACTTGTCATAATTTGGCATCATTTTTGGCAGTTTCTCTTTTCCTGGGAAAGAAATTGATACTTACAGTTCAACGTCAATGGCCGCCACTAATTCTAGAGGTCCGAGCTCCAACACTCGAGACGTCAGGAGTTCGAATGCTACTCGTCTGGTCTCCTCCGTCTCCGGCCCTCATTCGCAAATTCTGGAGCCGAGTTGTGTCCATTGCACAGATGTTTTGTTCGGCTTAAGGCTACGCCGTCGACGGAGGCTTCAAAGTCATCATCATGGTAATCGTCGTCTACAGGCGTCATCGAGTTCTAACCAAGACAACGATATTAACGTTCAATTGAATGCTGCTGCTCCGTTGACGCCCGATCGTCTTGCGACACCTGTGCCGGCTCAGCGGAGTCCGACAGAAAATGAAATTTCCGCGACAGACGGCCGTGAAAATGATGGCCGGACAGCGAGTCTTCCGGTTTTCATCGAACACCGCAGGTCGGCGCAGCTGAATGCGGAAGCGCTGGTAAGTGATACAGACGACAAGCGGGTTGCGACTGCCGAGACTGGAAGTTCCGGCAGGATTGTCTTCAGGACTGGCGATGAACGGAGTCTTCCTGCAACCGGAAGCGAGATTTCTTCCAGTATAGCCGAAATCTTTAAATGCTTTATCTGCTTTGGCAAGGTAAACAAATCTATTCTGTAGGCATTGTTTTCAATATTTTTATCTGGGAAAAGTTAAGCGCAGAAAATTCTTACCGTATTTTAATGCAATTTTTTTGCTTAAATATTGTTTGTAAAATCTTCTGTACAATTCTGAATTATTGGCGTAAACAAGGTAACCGCTGCAAATTCTGACTGTAGTCAATTGCAAAGTTTTATTCCTCGAATATTGTTGTAAAACCTTTTATAAAGTAGCAAATTATTAGAACAAAAATGCAAGGGCAGTAAATTCTTACTCTATTTAATGGCACAACCTTTTTCCGCAAGTATTATTCGTAAAATCCTCCGAAGAGTTTCAAACTATTACCCGGAAAAAGACAATCATAGCAAATGCCTACCATGTTTGATTGCAAGGTTTATTCCTTAGGTAGAGAAAGGCAAGCTCAGCTACCGTATTTGATTGTATATTTTATCGATAAAATATTTGTAAAATCTTCCGAAGAGTTTCAAATTTATTATCCATTGAAAGGTAAGCTAAGGAAATTATCACTATTTAATTGCAAATTCCTAGAGTTCAAAGCTTCATCAAGACGGGAAGTAAGTTTTTGTGGCGCCGACGTGTGACTTGGAGGGTCAGCCCTACAAAAACTCACTCATACAGTCTTCATGAAGCCTTGAACTCAAATTTTCCGAAGAGTTTCAAATTATTTAGCTAAAAAGAGTTCAGAGCAGCAAATTGTTGCTATATTTAATTGCATTGTGCCTCTGTTTTTATTTTGTTAAAATATTAGGATCGACAAGAGAAAACAAACTAAAATGCTTCGTTTTTCGTTCATGTAAAATGAGATGAACGATTTTTTCCTTGGGAGAGAATAATGTTTTTTCCCCGAAATTAGAGGAACTCATTGCGTGTAAAGTTAGATTACGGTTAAATGCTGGCATTTTCTTGTATCTTTTGTTGTTAATTGTAGAAGGAAGGTTATTAGTTCCAGTTACGCAGTTTTATGGTCAAACCAGATCATCTACAAGAGGCCAATGCAAAGCTACAAATAAATCATTATACGCTAATTGCACTCATCTTACTTTACTCCCTAGTGGAATAACCCTACTTTGTGTAATGCCCTGTTGTGCTATCTCTATTGTGGACATAGACGGTATGTAAATAGACTAGTATAGATTCATTTTAATTTTAGATCTACTAGACACCAAGAAGGATAAATAAGAAATTGAGATCAAGAAGGATAAATAAGAAATTGAGATGCAAATCTATTGGTGCTTAAAAGATCTAGAGTTAAGATCTATATAATTTTTCCAAAGAAAAACTCGTGGTATCCTCCACTCTTCCCCAAAATATATGGATGGGGAGTGGCACAACTGTCAACCAAAATAGTAGTTGATAACCTACTGGGACTTTTTCTTTTCAGACGAAAAAAACAGAACTTTCATTCCAAATAGAGAAAGTTTTACAATGTCATGAGGCAATCTCTGTCAGAAAAAAACAAGGAAGCCAAAATATGTCTGTAATCCGATTACACAGGACAATCTCTGTCTGAAGATCAGAAAAATCAATCCAAATACTAATAAGAGCCGAAATCAAAGAACACACCCCAACATGACAGAATGAGTGGGACTTGTTATAACAAAATCTAGCGTTGTAGTGCAAAGAGATCTCTAAATTGCCGTGGATATTTCACAGGATAGTTCGTCACAACAAATCTGATAAAAATAGACCGAAATCTGAAATCTATACTATGAGGGTTAATTTTCCTTAGATTTTTGGATCTATTAATTACTATTTTTCTGCTTATGCATGTAATAGATAAAATGCGAAAACCTTTCAGGAGAAAACCTTGCTGGAACGTGAGGTTAGTATGCTCTATTTTGTATAGAATGGAAGTGATATAAATACAAAGGAGAAGGCACTCTCTATGGAGTTGCATGAAACCTGTGTCCCATGGGCTAATACAGAACACAAAACCCTCTGTTATGCTCTCTCCTAAGAAACCGGATTCGTCCTAAAGCCTTCTCTTGTCTCGAATCCTACGAATCAAACACGATTTGATGGGACATGTGTCCTATGATTGTGTTCGTCATGTCCTAAATCGTGGGGTTCAATACACACGTGAACCTTGAAATCATGTTCATCATGTCTCGATTTCAGGACACGTGTCCCCTAAAAAAGCGTGTCGTGTGGCCAATAAAGCTCGATTTGGGCTCATTTGGCACTCATTCTTGAGTGTGTTTTCTGCTGTGAGTGTGTGGGAGCTTCTAGCAAAGGGTTTGGGAGCATTTTGGAGGCGATTCAAGCAACAGGTAAGTGCATTTTGCTTCTATTTTTTTGCATTTTTATTACAACAGTTTGCATGTGCATTTTTTTTACAACGGTTTGCAGGTGTATTTTTTCTTTATTTTTTTAGAGTATTTATGGCTCAATCAAGAGCAACGGGGAAGGAGCAAGGGAAGGGGAAGAATGCCCCCATTAGTGATGCCCTTCCTGTTCCAATTTCATTAGGGTTTGCAAGTGTTCCCTCTATTGGAAGTGGCGCTGCAACAACAACTTCAAATGTTGAGGGTAGAATGAGTTTAGAAAGACAACAGGCTCAAGAAAACAAATATCTCTTTTGGAAGTATGTCACAAGAGAGCAAGGGCCAGGCAACAAGTTGAAGGGAGGAGGCAATGTTGCTTGGAAATGCAACTATTGCAACAATCATTTCAATAGCATATATTAGCGTGTGAAAGCTCATTTGTTGGCCTTACCAAGTTGTGGAATTGTAGCATGTACACATGTGTCTTTAACCAGGAGGAAAGAAATGGAAAAAGAGGCCAATGTTAGTGTGGCAAGGGTGACTGCATCATCTAAAAAAACAAGAATGATGATCGCCTTCCATTCTTCAGGAAAAACAACAAATTTCCATTTGAGAGTTTTGGTGGGGGTGCGAGTCAAACAACAAAAAGAAATGCAGTGGCACTTGGTCCAAGGGACAAGATTTTTCAGAAAGAGAGACAGGAAGAGTTTGATCTCACCATCGCATTCCCTTTTTATCAAAACTTCATATCCTTTAATGTTGCACGCTCACCTTTACTTCTTGAGATGTGCTGAGCTCTAACTCAAGGGGCTCCATTAGGGTATGTGCCTCCTGGGTCAGAGAAGCTTAGAACCACATTGTTGACTAAGGCAAAGAAAGGGGTGGAAAAAATGCTTGAGACTATTGAATCAGCATGGCCAACATCTAGGGTTAGTATTGTTTCTGATGGATGGACAAATCCAGCATGCCACCCACTCATTAACTTCACGGTGTCTTCCTTGAATGGACCGATTTTCTTGAAATCAATGGATGCACTTGGACAATACAAGGATGCACAATATATTGGTGAATTGTTCATTAAATTTATTGAAGATGTAGGTCTTGTAATTGTGTGCAAATCATTACAGATAATGCACTTGTTTGCAAGGTTGTTGGCATGATTGCAGAAGCTAAATATCCACAAGTATTTTGGACACCTTGCATTGTCCATTCTTTGAATTTAGCACTTAAATCTATTGCTTCTGATGTCCCTTGGATTGGAAGTATTATTGAGGATGCACGACATATCCGCAACTTTGTATAAAATCATACAAATGCCCTCACAATCTACAAAGAGTACACCAATCTATGTTTGTTGAAGATTGCAGATACACGATTTTCCTCTTCATTCATCATGTTGAAGAGGTTGAGGGAGGTCAAGACTGCTGTTGGGGCCATGGTTATTTCAGAGTTTTGGTATTTTTGGAGAAAGATAGATCAAGCATCTCAAAAAGAGTCAAGGACACAGTGCTAGATGATGCTTGGTGGGAGAGGGTAGATCTCACTATTAAGATCATGGATCGTATCATTGTTTTGTTACGATTTGTAGATACAGACCAACCCATCTTATGAAAGGTTTATGAGGGATGGGATTCCATGATTGAGCCCGTGAGGACCATTATTCTAGAGAGTGAGTGCCCTGAGCATTGTTGCAGGAAACATCCCCCCCGGCTCCAAGCCCAAAACGCGGCCCGTACGGGATCCGTACACCGAAACGCGTTTCGCAAAAAAATTTGCGTTTCCTGGAAAGTCGGATTCGTACGGCGGGATCCGCGTTTCCGTACAGTGGATCCACGGATCGCCGTACAGAAACGCCGCGTTTCTTGTACGGATCGCCAGCGGTTCCGTACAGCGCCGTACGGATCCGACTAATGCAGGTTAGAAAAACGATTTTTTAAATTTTTTTTGTCTTTGGTTGGGTTAGTACGTGAGTTAGTGCTGAGTTAGGGATAGGATGAATAAAATATAAGCTCTCTTTTACCTCCTTAGATGTTTCTTAGATGCTCCCTCATGGTAATGTTAAATTCTTAAAGTAAAAGTGACATTCTCATTTATTTTTCATTTTCATCCTTTTACTTAAATTTTTAACATTACCATGAAATGACTCAGGATGTTTGAGAGTGGTTCCACCCTGATCGGACTTCATATGGAGAAAATAGAATTTCATATCCTCTTCAAAATTCAGCAGACTTAACAGTTTTCAGGAATTCAGGATCAGTGGTATGGTGGCATGTCATTAGATTATATCATGTATGAGGGTATGTGATTAGCATTTAATCAAGAGCACCAAGCCTTATATGTACCCTAGTGTTGGTGGTGTTAATTGTTGAACTCCTTTGTCATGTCGTTAGCAAAAAATTACATTTCAATCAAGTCAAAATAATCGATCAAGCATGTTAAGTTCTTTCTACCATATTTTAAGGCTTGCATTAGGGTTTGATTAAAATTGGACAATTTTGACTAATGTCCCTAGATAATCGAGGTAGAGGCAAAGGCTAGACAAAAGGAGAAGAATCTAGATTATAGATGGTTGATGCTCAAATAATTAATCATTAATGTACAATGGATGTCATATCTATCTTGATTTATGTACAAATATGCATGCTTCCATATCTTCTACAATTAATTTGGTATTTTGGATATTTTTTTTAATATAAATGCAATAAAATAAAAATAAAAAAATATATATATATATATATATATATATATATATATATATATATAAGAGACGCTTATATTTTCTCGTTCTGATTTTGAATACGCTGTGTCCCTGCTTCCAAATAACATCCCCGCTTCGTGCAACGTTGGCCCTGAGTATGAGACATCATCAGAGGCCTTCTTCACCATCATATAGGATATTCTTGTGAGAAAATGGGACAGGAATTGCACACCTTTGCATTGTTTGGCGCATTCATTGAACCCAAAATAATACAACCATGAGTTGCTGAATGGTGGACCTTCCTGCAAATTCCCTCCTCACATGGATGGTGAAATTTCACAAGGGAGGGAGGATGCATTAAGGCAGATTTTTCAGGATAGAGCATCCCTTGATGAGGTGGAGGATTCCTTTGCAGAGTTTTCCACTAGCACTGGGTGATTTGGAGGCTATGATGTGATTAGAGACAGGGGGCTAAGAAGCCCTATTCTTGGTGGGCAACTCATGGGGCAACAAGCCCTCCTCTACCACAGTTAACCATGAGGCTCCTCTCTCAGGTGACTTCATCCTCTTCTTGCGAGAGGAGTTGGAGCACATATGGGAATTTGTAGTGTCAAGAAGAGTAGGCTTGAGTAGTCCAGGGCAATGTTATTAGAACCGAACCGGTCGGTCCGACCGGTTTGGAGGCAAAACCGGTTTGAACCGGCCCTCCGATCTGGAAATGACAGGTTCGGTACCTGACCGATTCTGCATGGGCCCAGCTGCGCAGCCAAGGCTAATAAAAATCAATTATTTATTTATTTATTTTTAATTTTTTTTTTTTTTATTTAATTTTAACTAACCTAGCCCCCCCCTAATGCTTTTTAAAGAGCCCCACCCCCTGAAACAAGCAACATTGTCTCAAGTGACTTCGATCCAACATCAGAATGGGTTGTGGAGAGTCAAGCACCAACATTTGACAATGAAGACCTTTCTTGGTTGGACTTGCACCCACCTCCACAGGGTGTAGAAGCAAATATATCAGAAGCACCAGTAGCAGCTTCAGGGCCAGGGGAATCAAGCCATAATCCCATTGCAGACTTGGATGCTCGTGCTACTCATTCTTCAGATGCAAATGATGATGATGATGATTGATGATTTGATCATATGTTATTTTGGACTATAAAGGCCCATTAGAGCCTGCTTCTTGATTTTTGTAACATTTTTGGTTCAACGATGTTTTGCACTAAGTGCTATTTTGGCTATCCGCACCTATATAAATGAGAACTTTTGCATATTTGTGTTTAAATGGTTTGGATTAATATGGATGTACATGAATATATCTGGTTTTTCTTTAAAATGATAATATTTTATGTATTTTTGGTAAACTGATTTTTTTTTGTTGTTGTAATAAATATATTTATTTATTATTTTATTATTTTATTTTTATTTTTTTCGGTTCCTGGTCCACAAGGTTTTCCAGTTTGATAATAGGTTCGGTTCCGATAACATTGGTCCAGGGCAAAGACAATGATGTATGTGCACACCAACCTTCGTCTTATTACAGGAAGAGGGATGAGTGGTTGAAGGGAAAGACAAAGATGTGTGATGTCTTTCCTGATGATATGGGTTTGGACAACAGTGTTGAGTTGGCATTGACCAACTTGGATCTTAACGACCCAGTGCTAGAGCCTGTCATTTTTTATGATGGTGATATTGTTGAGGGGTCATCCTCCACACCAGAAGATGCAAATATGACATTGCATACAGAGGAGGAGGATGCAACAGAGGAGAGAAGTGGTGACCATGACAATGATGCTGATTTTGATGATGATGATTGATGACTCATGAGCTACCTACTACCTTGAGGCTTGTAGTTGTTTTGTATTTGCTATTTCTAGTTGCCATTGACATTGGTACTACCTATGTAACACATTTTGATTTTGATGACTTATTGGGAAAACTGCAATTTGTTGTCTTTCTCCTATTGGATCATTCATGAATCTGTCACAACTGTATTTGTATCTATAATGTTACTTTGTAAAACTTACAAATTTTAAATTACAATGTAGAATCTAGATCTATGTCTGAATTTGTATTGTGAATGAGAATGTATAAGAAATATCTATTTAGTATTAATTTTTAATATATATATATATATATATATTTTAATAAAAATAATATATAAGGTGTCCTGTTCCGGGGGGTCAACGTGCTTGTGTCGTGTGAAAATTTCATGTATGACAACAATTGGAAATTGTTCTCCTAATTGTTAATTTATTGAACAATTTATTTGCAGTTTGCTACAACAAATACCAAATAATTCACACAGTGATTTTCACAAATAAATACTGCAGAAGAAAAATAGCGCTGGAAATTGAGAAAATACTAGCACACACACATAAAAATGACACCGTTGTTTTGGACAATTGTCCCCAAAAAAACCCAACTTGGGAAAACCAGTGCAACAACTGATGGTTTTATTATTAAGCAACAATGAATTTATAAGAACAATCTATGGATGCCCAACTGGCAATCCAAACAACAAGAAAATCTGGCCAAAATTATCTAAGGGAGTTACCCTTCTTCCACAAGCAACCCCGACACAACTTCCCTTCAAAAACTCGTCCTCCTAGACCCTTTGCGTCAACCTCTGCGATGGATCTGCACAGACCCTATGACGTCTAGCCTCTAAACAACCTTTGATGAAGTCGTTTTGCCTATCTCTGCTGAGGAAATTGCCTCTCTGACACTTTGGACTCCCTGCCCAGCCTCTGGAATTCAAAATTAATTTTCCTCCAGGTAAATTGAGTTGCTCTTCTGAAGCAACTGCGCAGTCCTTTGTGCTGCCTCATTGGGAATAACTTGACCTCCTTGCTGTTGCCTCTCTGGATTTGGAAAACTTCGTTTGGGTCATTGTCTCTGCCCCTCACTGACTCTGCTTCGATCTCTGCTCTCTTGCAACTGCTGCTTCTCTCTGGAAATCGATTTGCCAAGGAAATCGAACTGCTGGTGTATTTTCTCCAAGTGCCCATCGACTTCCTCTTATAATCCACTGTTGGAGCACTAACGACCAAGATTAAAACTTAATCAATGGCTAGGATCATCTTGGAGTTGATCAATGTGAGTTTCTAGATGATTCACACCTTAACTTAATTAATTCTGATTAATTAGCCAATTTTGCTAAGTTTAGACTTAGGAAACATTTAAAAATGGGTTAATAATCTAATTAAGTCATCTCTAGGTGGATTTCCCAGAAATGATTTCTGGGTTTTGGAGATCTCATGTATTCTAGCCTCTCCACCAAATTTCGTGGCTAGAACACATTCGATGCTAAAAAAACTAACGCTCCGTCTTGGCGAGGACTGCGTTTTAGTGTTGCACATCCCGCTACAACATTGTCTTTGTATCATCCCTTTGTTACGCTGCTGAAGTCTGGCCATTGTGACTGCCTGCCATTGCCCACCAACCACTGCGCAACTTTGATCCTACATCTGTTCTATTGCTGGTCTTGTGTGTTGCTGCCAAAACTGCATCTGCGCCACAACTCCCTCTCATCTGTTGCTGCTGCAACTGCAACTACTACAATTGAGAAGAATTTGATATATTGAATCAACTGTGTTCAGTATGATGCATATGTCTCTCGAGTCTTCGACTGCTACTAGCCTCTGCACTGTCACTGAAGAATCTGTGCTGTTGTTGACTTTGCACTGTACCACCTGCACTGTTGCCAACTCTGCACTGCGCTCCGCGGCATCTGAATGCTACTAGTTTGTGTTGATTTTTGGGTAGCATCGGATGTGCTCTAGCTCCAAAATTTTGTGGAGCAGCTAGAACACATGAGATCTCCAAGACCCAGAAATCGTTTGGAGAAATTCCACTCGGAGTAAAAGTTATTCAAATAATTAATTATTTTAAATGGACCCTAAGTTAAAACTTGGGGAATTTAAATAATTAAAGTGAATTAATTTAACATGTGGGTGAGAAGCTTCTAAGTGATGAGGATCAAGTCTAATTTAATCTTAACCATTGATTAAGGATTCGATCACGACCATTGATTTCTCAACAGGAAAAGTATAAAGGAAGGTTTGCGGGTCAGTTGGAGAACACACACACAGTGAATCAAGAGATCGAATTATTTTGACGGAGTAGTGCTCAGACGAAGATAAGATCTAAGTGATTTAGTTGCAGCGAGGGGCAGAAGCAGTTATTGGTCGGAGGACCAAGAGTACATAGCAGAGCAAGGGGAACAGAGATAGCATAAGAAGTAGCACAACCACCAGGAGAGGTGATGTAGTCCCCAGAGAGGGTGACACAGGCCTCACGCAGGGGCAACGCAGAACATCCAAGAGACAATCCTGAGCTGGGAGGACTGAAACTTGATTTTTTGACAGGCAGATTAGCGCAGAGAAGGGGTGACGCAATCCTCAGCTGGACCCACGCAGGCCTACGCATCTACTGCGTAGAGGCAACGCAGAGGCAACTGGGGTTTTCACCAGTTTCTTATCTGGATCAGCGGGGACTTGCAGTGTGGAGTAAAACTCACTATTTTATCTGTTTGCCGAGGATTTTTTTTGTTGGGTGAGCTGGATTTTGGCACCCTAGTTGTACTCATAATACTGTTGCTTAATAATACAAACCCTCAGATCTGGTGCACCGGTTTTCCCGCAATGGGTTTTTCCCAGGACAATTGTCCAAAAATAAGTGTCCTTTGTGTGATTGTCTCATTTATTTTTCAGTTCTTGATTTGTGTATTGGTGTAGGCTGCAGTGTATTTACATTAAAATTTTACTGAAGTATTCAGAAAAATAACTTATTAATATAAACACAAGTAGATAATGTAAATCAGTTTTTTTTGTAGTAATATTTCTGGTTTAGATTCAGAAATTTTCACATGGTATCAGAGCGATTGCAAACTAAGAAGGATTGAAGCCATCGGAAAAAGGACAAAAGAAAGTCTGCAGCGGGAAAGTAGCTGTCCCGAGAGACAACGCAGTCCTAGGCCGGAGAGGCAGAGGAAGGGTGATGCAGTCACCTAGTAAGGCTCACGCAGAGCTTGTGTCAACCTGGTAGGGTGACGTTGTAGCTGCAGAAGGAAGCGCAATGCTTGCTGGGTCAGCGCAGAGGTTGTTAAGTCTCAATTTTCTAGATTGCCGCGACTGGACGTCCAGTACAGTTTCTTGATGGAGTTACTGGTGGGGCACTGATTATGTTGGTGCAAAATAGTGTCTAATCGGGTAGAAGCAAAGTAGAGGGAAGTAGTTCCTCGGAAGATTTCTTGCCAAGAAGTCTAGATCTAGTGCTGAGCAGCAGTAAAGCAACATTAGAGAGGAGTGTTTCGACATCTATTGGCAGAAGGGTTTTCGTGAAGGAAATCGAGGTTTAGAGGGAGCTTGTTCCTTAGAGGGTTTCTATCGCCAAAGAAACCAGGATCCGAGTTTTCCTGGGGCAACAACAGAAGAGGGTGAAAAGGACTTGTTTGACACTTAGTTGAGTAGAGATGGTCGTGAATGGACTGAGGGATCAGGATAGGTTGGATGGAGCATCCAACTTTGTCATCTGGAAGGCCAGGATCCTGACAATTTTGGATGAACATCACATCAAGGATCATGCCTTGAACACTGTTGTTGTTTCGGTTGATGCTGATCCTCTGAAGAAGTACGAGGAGGCTCAGGCAAAAGCAAAACGCATGATCATGGACGGAGTCAAGGATCATGTGATCCCACATATTGCTGAGAAGAACACAACAAGAGAATTGTGGGAGGCCTTGACCACTATGTACCAGGTATCTTCCATTCAGCGGAAGATGTTGCTTGAGAACCAGCTGAGATTATTTCAAAAGGGAGAAGAGATCGACCCCTCCCTCATTAGATTGCAAGGGATCCGAGATCAGCTAGCTTCCGTAGGGGCTACACCAGATGTTGGACTTATGGTCAGGACTGCCCTGAATGCAGTCACTGAAGACTGAGAGACCTTTGTCCAAGGCATTTTGGGCAGGGTAGCTCTTCCAAGCTGGGAAGAGATGTCGGCAACTCTTTGACAAGAAGAGCTCAGACGGTGGACCAAGGCAGGAAGCAATAGCAGAAGGATCAAAGTCAAGAAGGAGGAAGAGGAAGATGTGGCTCTTGCATCTAAGGGACAACAAGGGTAGCAGAGAAGTAAAAAGAAGGACATCTCGAAGGTCAGATGCTTCAGATGTGGGGAACTAGGACATTTCGCCATGCAGTGCCCTCTGAAGAAGAAGGGCAAGGAAGAATCTGACTCGAAGGCTGCTTCAGCTCAAGATGATGAGGATGATGATGATGGATGTGCTATGAGTGCTCATGCACCTAAGAAGTGGGGCGATATGGAGCTGTAGATCAGCTACATGAAGAGGGGCAGGATCCTTGAGGTGCCCAAACTCTTGGATCACATACGACTACAAGAGCCCTTAATGATAGTAGCAGAATGACGGGTGTCAGTTGATGCAAGGGATGGTGGAGCAACAGCGGCAGAGTTAAAGTGTCGGAGTTTGAAGCAGCGCAGAGCAGAGGCAACAACAACGTAGCAGCAACAACGCAGCGCACAGTGGTGCAGTGCAGTGCAGAGCAGCAACAATACAGTGGCATCAGAGGGTCAGCGCAGATTAGCTGCATAGGTAGTTCCAGCATCAAGGAGTATTCAAACTGACCAATATGTTAGTTTTAGGAGGTTTTTCAGTTGCTTAACTCTCAACAATTGAGTTGCAGTGAAGCAATTAGCCGTGGCAGTGCTATGGGCAGCATGATGCAACATTTTGAGAGGGAGTTGCAGTATAGATACAACAGTGACAGTGGCAGAATCATGGGTAGCAGTACAAATTGCAACAACACAGTGGATGAGGGACAACAGGACAAGCATTAGCAACACAAAGGACCGATGCTGTGGACCAGGGTGATGCTTTTGGTGAAGAAGTATTGCTAGAGCACATTCCTTGCTAAGAGGGAGTGTTGATTTTTGGGTAGCATCCGATGTGCTCTAGCTCCGAAATTTTGTGGATGGGCTAGAACACATGACATCTCCAAGACCCATAAATCGTTTGGAAAATTCCACCCGGAGTAAAAGTTATTCAAATAATTAATTATTTTAAATGGAGCCTAAGTTAAAACTTAGGGAATTTAAATAATTAAAGTGAATTAATTTAACATGTGGGTGAGAAGCTTCTAAGTGACGAGGATCAAGTCTAATTTAATCTTTAGCTGTTGATTAAGGATTAGATCACGACCGTTGATTTTTCAACAGGAAAAGTATAAAGGAAGGCTTGATTTCTCAACACAAGATGCCAACAACAATTACTAAAGATATTCTTATGCTAATATCACAATGCAATTAGATTTCAAATGCCCAAATTGACTTATACTTAATTCATCAACAATATTGGAGCTCAGATATTCGAGTGTTTGAAGTTACATGTTAACATATTCTCGAATGTAGCTCAAGACAAACAATTGTTAGAGCTTAACAACATAAATCAGTATGAAACAAATAAACCATGAAAGAACTACTTAAAATGAATTTATGACAACAAGTAAATCAGTTTTTGTTAATTTTGGGCAACTAGGTCCAAACTCCATGTTGCATTGCTCATATGATGATGATGATATTTTTTGTTGGATTCCTTTTTCGAAGAGCTGCAAGATTGATCTAAATATCATCTTGTTTGGATGAGCAAAACTTATGTTTTGATTTTATTTTCCACACATGTGCAATTTCTCAAGGTCGACCTGAATTGTAATGTAGGCTCACAAGCCCAATATATGTGTCACACAGCCTCATTGATGGATATAAATTGGAGAGAGATGATGTCCATTTCATCATCATCTCATCACACACATTCCTCATGATCTGATTGGTTCGTACAACCTAGAAGATGCTTCTCTCTCTCTCTCCCATGCGGGAATCTTGATGCCGGAAATTTGGATGCTAGAAATATGGATGATGCCGGAAATGGATGCCAGAAATCTCGATGATGGAAATGGATGCCGAAAATATGGATGCCAGAAATCCTTTTGTTGACTTGCATTGACTGTTTTGGGAGCTGTCTCATGAGGTGTGTGTGACACTGAAGGAAGGCTGATCTTGTATCTGTTTGACTGAACCTCCGGGGGGTTAAAAGAGCTGGTTTGACCAGCCAAAGTATTTGCTAGCTAGGGCATCCTCTTGACTGTTGTAACAAACATTTCTCTCTATCTTTGCTTGACAAGAAGAATTGTAAATTCTGATTTATTATATTGGTTTGTCTTCTGTCGATCTATTATTATGTTCTATCAACATTTACTTTCAATGATTATGTGATTGCTAATTTGAATTAGGCCTATAAGAAAGATTGAAGTAAACTGCTTTAAGCATAGAACATACCATGGTTATCTAAATTTAACATGGTATCAGAGCTACGGTGAAGACAAAGCCCAAGATAGTGTGAAAAGCAATCATCGAAGAATAAATCCTATTAAGGATCAACGACCTCCACATACAAGGGTTTCAAGTCTGATGATAAGTTGACTGACAAGTCTGATTATCATGCATGGAAGATGTCCTTGGATTTGGCTTTGGAAGACCAAGATGTCATGGACTATGTGCAGTGGAAGATCCATGAGCCTCCATCAAATGCACCGACTGCCTCAAAGACGAAGTATAGAAAAGGGGAAATCAAGAACAAGTTGAAGAATATCAAGAAGGGCAAAGAAGAATCCATTCAATCCTATTTTATGAGGCTCACAGAAATCAAGAATGATCTCTTAGCTATTGGAGAAGAAGTTGCTGATCGAGAGCTTGTTCTCATTGCTCTTGGAGGACTTCCCTGTGATTGGTATGTATTCAATATTACTATTCTTAATAATAATGTGATTCCTGATTTTGATGAATTATTGACGAGATGCACTCAAGAGGAGACAAGAATGATGGAGAGATACCATCCCTCAAATTGGAATGGAGGTGACCCTATTACCTTTACCGCTCATGCAAAGAAGAGGAAGGCTCCCTCTGATCGAAGTGGAAATGGTCAACCTTTCAAGAGGTTAAGGAATTCCAGGTATGATGAATCCAATGTTGTTGATAAAAATAAAAATGAATATATTCTTATATCTGCCCTCTCTATTGCATCTCCTCCCGACACCTTGGATGTCTGGTTGATTGATAGTGGTGCTTCAAGGCACCTCACTGGATATAAAGAAGCCCTTTCTGATTTGATTGAGAAGGATACTAATTTGGAGATTATCCTTGGAGACAATGCCACCTATCTTGTGAAAGGGACAGGGATTGTGGCCCTTCATCTAACTCAAGGTCAAGTCCTCCGCTTGCAATATGTGTTGTACATACTTGATTTGAAGAAGAATTTAGTTTCCATTTCAGCAATGGAACACAAAGGATTCAAGGTGGCATTCATCGATGGAAAGGTACACATTTGGAAGAAGAACTTCAATGAAGCTCTTACTATTGGTTTTAGAGTTGATGCGCTCTATCAGGTTGGTGGAAGTTCGTTAGGGGCCATGACATGTGACACAACTATTCAAACCGAGCTATGGCACCAGAGGTTTGCACACCTTCATTACAAATCGCTTCCCGAAGCAAGGAAGGTGGTGACAGGGATGCCCGAGTTTAAAGATGATCATGAAGGTATATGTCAAGGTTGTGCCGAAGGGAAGCATACAAAGGGACCATTACCATCAAGTGTCACAAAGACATCTGATATCTTATTTATTTGGTATGCTGCTCGTAACATCCTTGGGAGGATGTTCCTATTACATGACTTTTATAGATGACTTCTCCCGCAAGACCTAGATATATTTCTTGAAGAAGAAGGACGAAGCATTCAAATGGATTTGTACCTTCAAGGCCTTGGTGGAAAATCAAACCGGGAAGAAAATCAAAATTTTGAGGACCGACAATGGGACCAAATATGAGTCGAATGAGTTCAATGACTTTTGCAGGGAAGCTGGCATTACAGAGGGAGACCACAATTGTGTATACTCCTCAGCAAAATGGCGTTGCTGAAAGAAAGAACAAGACCATTATGGAAGTTGCCCGTGCCATGCTATATGACCAAGGTCTTCCGAAGTTTCTATGGGGAGAAGCTACAAACACTGCTGTGTATGTTCAAAGTAGATGCCTGCATTCCGCTTTGGACTCCAAAACTCTCGAAGAAGTCTTCTTTGGTAAGAAGCTTGATTCCCTTCTTGAGT
The DNA here is from genome assembly GCA_034641835.2 of Pinus albicaulis. NCBI lineage: Eukaryota > Viridiplantae > Streptophyta > Pinopsida > Pinales > Pinaceae > Pinus > Pinus albicaulis. Next base: position 370,304,778 of record CM076575.1, read on the forward strand.
CCTTCCAACATTCCCTTCTGTTCTTTGGCTAAATCATTTAGGGTCTTTAAGATGCTACCAAATGTTGAATCCCCTCTGCTCCTTGACTCCCCCATATTTTCCACCTCTACTGCCTACCCTCCTTGTTCATAGGAAAAGATCCCGACGACTGAGCCAAGAACGAAGCTTTTATACCACTGTAATATCCCAAATGGAAAAATAACAATAATTACAGGCTAAAAGATATTAAGGAGACGAAAAAACAAAAACTGATATCAAAACACCAACAGAGCCATAAAATATTGTTGATCCATTTTATTAATTTGCTAGAAATGAGTACAATGGAGCTGCTGGAATGAAGGCACTTGGGCTTGCTTAAGGCAAGCTAGAGAAACCCTCTGAATCATTGCTGAAATCCTCCACTGATGGTATGTTGTATGGCTATAGCTCTACGCTGCAATCTGCTAGAAATGCTGTTGTTGCTCTCGAAGAAACGCTGCTAGGCATGCTACACTGCTCAGAAAATTCCGGGATTTTAACCCCGGACTCTAATCAAGAAACCCACAAAAACCCACGAAGGAATTGGCCAAATGTTGAGCTCGGAATTTCGGCTCAATTTCCCCTAGCTCCTCTAGTTGCTGGCTAAGTTAGGATCTCTGTTTGACACCTCAAATCTTCCTAGGAAGTTTTTCCAAATTAATCTTGACTTCTCCTCAATAAACCCAAAAAAACCCAGAAAGAGTTCACCCAAAGCTTGACTCCAAAAATTGGCCCTCTTGGGCTTGGCTCACTACACTATTGGGTAAATCGATCCTCCAGTAAATCTTGCTGCTGTAAGTCTCCAAAATGCCACCAAAATCCCTGTTAGGAAGCTCCAAGCCTCCCCACCAAATCTCAATTGCAACTCCCTCTCTTCTCACCACCCAAAACATCCAAATCCTCTTTGCACTGCGTCCTCCCCTACGCAGTCTCCTCCTCCTCTGCGCAGTCCAGAATTGGCTACGCTTCCTCTTGATGTTGCTGATAGAAATTCTCCTCACAAGGTGTGGCAAGGTGTGGAACTCCTCTCTTGAGCGGACACTCGAAGTCTCTCGAGGTAGAGGTTGAGATCTCCACTTGAAGATCTCGTGTGCTAAACAACACTGCAGACTTGGGTCTCCAACTCAAGCGTGCTCTGTCAAAATGACAAGAAAAAAATAGTTGAATGAATGCCTTCACTTCTTCCTTTTATCCATTGAGGCCCAACATATGCCTTGGGTCCCACCTTGTCCTGCGCTGCCTATACTTGGCCAATCACGTGCTGCCTTCCTCTAGCCAATCCCACACTGTCATTTTCGTGCCTCTTCTACGCTGCCACCTAAGGCCAACTCGACCCCACCACTAGAGCCGCAATTTTCCCTTAGGGACTTTACGAAAAGACTTTATTTGGCCTAATTATTGTGAAATTTTCATATGAAAATTATTACTGCAGTGATTGATTTATTTTGCCTACTTATTAGATAAGTTATTTACAGATGCTTCAGTAAATTTTGAAATAAACACAGCTGTAGTACTTCACTTTAATCAAAAGCAGAAGAACAAAAATAACACATGTAGCACAATAGAAACAACCATATGAACACAATTATTTTTGGACAATTGTCCCCGGAAAAACCCAATGTGGGAAAACTGGTGTAGCAGATGATGGTTTGTATTTATCTTCAACAAAGAAAAGATCTTTTACAGGAGTCTTGGTGAGCAAAATAAAATAGCATACACCTGGCATGAATTTTCCGGACACTCTGGAAGTATTCCCAACTCTCGGGATGTCCTTCTACACCTTCTGCGTCATCTTATGTAGCTGCTCTGTGCAGTCCCTCCTTGTACTGCGTAATTCTGCGTGGAGGGCTTGATGCTGCTGCTCAACACTGCCTTCCCTTCACCCTTCTGCCTCCTGCTTCTCTGTTAGCTGACTTCTCGCTCTTCCTTCTGCCTCTGTAATCCTGCCTTTACAAAGTCACCCATTGAAATCGAATTCTCTTACTTCACAATCGATTTCCTTCGGGTACGAAGAATGTGCCCGGCTTGATTTCCAAATGACCCTCAAGCCTCTTCTTATAATCTTATCACTGATGAATCAACGACCAAGATTATAGCTTTAATCAATGGCTTAGATTAAAAGATGACTTGATCTCCGTTTTCTAGAAGATTCACACTTTGCTTTATTAATACCCTTTAATTATTTAATTTCCCTAAGTTTAGACTTAGGGTCTACATTAAAATAATTAATTATTTTAATAAAGCAAGGTCTGAGTGGAATTTCCACAAACGATTTCTGGGTTCTCTAGATAACTGCTGTCCAAGCCTCTCCACCAAATTTGAGACTTGGAACACTTCTCGATGCTATAAAATCAACAATTATTAATTGTGGGTCCCCTACCCACTTTATTTCCGCCCAACATTAGGATTTGCCAAAATTAATATCCCAATTCGCTGACTGCTAATTTGGGGATATTACATTATTAGCCGTAATTCCAAAACAGAATATTACAACCTCCAACCCTATTGAAAAGTGTAACTAGGATCAGCCTTCATATTGACTATGTAATTATGAATTTATGTAAAGAAGAAGACAAAGATAATAAAATGTATTTTTTGTACTTGCTTCATGGGTTTCATGAGCAAGATTTTATTATAGGTCAATAGACTTCTTCTTGATGTCTATTAGGGATTGTCTTTTGTTTAGAAGTGTAATTAAGGGTCATGAATATGAAGTGTCTAGTCTGAAGAATGTACTCCAAGACCTTGTGGAAGAATGGCTCATAACAAGCCCTCAAGACCGCCCACATTCAACGTTGAAGATAAGCTTATTTTACAATGAGGAAGTCGGCCTATTTGCAGTGAGTAAGTCGGCCTACAAACTTGATGTATGGTCGGCCTAAAAGCATGACAAAGCACAATATATATAAAGTGACCCACGACTCATTTGACACACTGAAGAATGCGGATCTCTCTGTAATTTCCACAGTGAAAAGTGCGGATATATCTGAGTTAGAAGTGCGGTCTTCTGATTGGAAGAAGTACGGGTTTCTCTAAGATAGCTACAACGTAAAGGAAATATGGAACATGTGCTAACAATTCTGAAGAAAGGGTGCGGATCAGTCACTAGAAGCTGCGGACTTCAGGAACAAGTAAAATCTGATATATGTACACATGGATCAGGGTCTAAAAGTATAAAATGAATTGCGGTCAAGCTTTGTGAAGACTTCGGATCAGTACAACGATAAGGATTGAAGATAAAAAGAAGTCCATATATCATAACTTGAAAATCAGAGAATAAAAGAAAGATAAATGAGAGATTTTCCTTTAGTACACATAAGGAAAGCAATATATCTCAAGTGATCATGAAACAATAAGAAGTATAACCAAAGACTAAGTCAAGGAAGATATAATTAGAGACCGACCTTCTCCATCCCTTCTGCATCCCAACGCTTCAACTTCCGTTGACTGGGATGACAGAGAGGAAGGAAAACAAGGACCCAGGGGGGGCCGAATTTCCTCCTTCCCCGAATTTCAATGACAGGGGGCCACTTAAGTATCTCTAGCAGTGCCACAACGAGACCATAACTGTGTATAGCCCCATCGACATCGCATTGGAAACTGACTTCATATTCTGGACTTCCCAAATCAAGCAATTATTGAGGAAAATGGAATTCCTTGGAGCGGAAAACTGCAAGCTTCGCTTCGAGATTGGCACTTTGTCCAACAGAGTCGGGGCGATTGAGGAAGATAACTTGTCCCTAAAGAAAAAGTTGCAGGAGTGCAGAGAACTTATCACGGTACGCCCGCCGGATGAGGTCTTACAAGCAGAAATTCAGTTTCTCAAGGATAAACAAGAAGAAATCAGATCACAATAGGTATATTTCAAACAAGAAACATAATCACGTATAAGTTCATGGGTATAGGTGGTCAGAGGAAAAGAAAAGGCCCCACCCCTTACAACGGTGGAAGAGGTTGTGCAAGCTAAACTAGTGGAGGAAAGAATCCGGCGAGCAAGAGAACTAAACCTCAAGGTAAGGGGACTTCCCCTACCCACTCCTTCATCAGACACATTGGAGCTAGGCAACAGGTTCCTTCATGACATGCTTGACAGACCCGATATAACGCTGGATAGGGCATGGTTGGGGCAGGACTCTACTCTTTTCCTCAAATTCCGCAACTCCACAAATAGGCTTCGAGCGCTTCGGGCAAAGCGGAAATTGTTCTCCCTTCCAGACAAGGTATTCCTGGATGAGGACCTCACAAAAACACAGGTGGTCGAACTTAAACAAGCCAGAGAACAGGTTGCGGCAGCAAGACAGGCAGGAAAGTGGGCAGTCATCAGAAATCTTTGAGCGATTGTTCGAGATTCCTTCCCCCCGGGATGGGTACCTCGAATTGGTAGCCCTAAATGACGGGCCTGAGCGGAGAGGAGACATGGTACTAGTATTTTGGACCACTGCTGGAATGGAAATGGCTCTTTCTGGTCATCACCTGGCCTACTTCATGACGCCCTTACTTCAACAGACATCCTACTTGTTACCGAAACACACGCGAGCCCAGTCTGCCCTCTCCTTGACATCACAGGATACCAGTGGACCTCGACTTGCAGACAGGAGACACTGAGTTCAGGAGGAGTTAGAGGTTTAGGAGGAGTAGCATGCCTCGCCAGAGATGATCTCATAAATAGAATCTCTGTTATGGCGACTGATGATCACGCCAGATTCATGTGGATTCAGATCAGAGCCAAAGTCTCCCCTCCGAGAGACATTTACATTGCGGTGTGTTACTTTCCCCCTGTCTCGTCATCTTTTGCTATCCATAACAGTGACGGAGACCCCTTCACAGACTTGTACTCTGACATTACCAAGTACTCAGCAGTGGGAGACATCATTCTCATGGGGGACTTTAATGCCCGCACCAGAGACCTCCAGATACCCATTCATGATTGTACAGAGGACATGTTCTGCACTCGAGGGGTCGATCTGACTTCGGTGAGCATGCACCGGACATCAGAGGATAGCTTGGGCCCCACCACAGCCTACGGAAAACACCTTCTGCAGTTGGGGGAGTCTCACGAGTTGATAATCTTGAACGACCTCCCTTGATTTCCATCCTCCCACTTCTTTACTTGCCTACCACATGGGGGGGGAGCGAGTGTGGTAGACTACGCTCTTGCCAGCCCAGATCTCCTCCCACACATCAAAAACTTTTCTATCACACCCATCCCCCTGGCTGATCATGCACTTCTCTCACTTTCACTTCAGTTTGATATCCCTCGCACATCCCCCCCATTCCGCATAGTCCACCCCATAGCATCTTCCGTTTCGAGGAAGGCGACCCTGACGTCTTCTCTTCTACCCTCAAGCAAGCACTTCCACCTGAAGTCCAGTTCGCCTCTCTTGAATCCGTCAATGACAAATACCAGTGCCTCTCATCTGCAATCTGGGAAGTCGCGCTCCAGTCCTTCCCTTCCTCCACCTGCTCCATCGCCGCCCCCCCCCAAACCGAGAGGATGTCCTATGAATAAGTGGTATGACCAAGAGTGCAAATCTCTGCACCAAGATCTTCGGCACGCCTTCAGACATTCCCTACCGTCATACCCCAGCATTCGTTCTGCCTACCGCCACCTCCTTCGCCGCAAGAAACGTCATTTTATTTCCCACAAAAGATAGGTTCTTTCTGCTCTCCTTCTCCGCTCCCCTAAAGAATTCTGGGGCACCATTCTTTCTAGGTGATCCCCCACCCCCATCGACCTTGACCCCACCTCCATGTTCTCCCACACTTCCAAGTTGTATGACATCCCTGGGCAACCCCTCATTCAGGTTGTATCCCCCCCAGCCACCTGTCACTTCTCTCCGACAAAGATATTAGAGAGGCGATCTGGGCGATGAACAATAGCAAAGCCGCAGACGAAGAAGGCTTCCAGGCAGAATTCTTCAAACTTGGGCTTCGTCCTCTAGTTGGTTACCTAGTGGATCTCTTCAACCATGTCATTCGAGAAGGCTTCCCTGATGGATGGTCCCACCGCATTATCTACCCCATCCATAAGGCAAGACCTACCTCCGATTCGAACAATTACAGAATGATCATGGTCGGACACACATTCTCCAAGCTTTATGCTACTGCCCTCCACAGGGAACTCTCCAGCTTCCTAGAGCAGAGACATCTTAGGGCCAGGGGGCAAGCTGGTTTCAGACCGGATCATCAGACCATTGACCATATATTCACCCTTCAAGCGACGATCAAGGAGGCCCAACATTGGTCCTCCAAGGTGTACTGTTGCTTTGTGGATTTCAGGAAGGCCTTCGATTCGATCTCGAGGGAGGACCTTTTTCAGAGGCTGAGAGAGATTGGCATCTCGTCGACTCTTCTGACTGTTATTATGTGCCTCTACGAGTCCGTCCTTGGCCGTCTCCGCACGGTTGGAGGGATGTTGGAGTTTATCCGTAGCACTATTGGAGTCAAGCAAGGGTGCCCGCTTTCCCCCACTCTTTTCGGGATCTACATTGATGAGCTGGAATCTTTCCTCCGAGGGCATATCCAAGAATCTGATGGGTGACTTCTCCACCATGTCTTGATCTCGATCCTATTCTTTGCCGATGATATTGCCCTCCTAGCCTCCTCCCCGGAAGGCTTATAGAGACAATTGGATGCCCTAGCAGCCTTTTGTGATCTTCGGCACGTGATGGTGAACCTGAGAAAAACCAAAGTCATAATTTTCAATGGGGTGAAGAAGACCTCGAATTTTCGCTTCCTATTCAAAGGAGAAGAAATCGAAGTCATCAACAATTACACTTACTTGGGAGTGCAGTTTATAGGTCCCCGTTCAGCCTACGGTCGGCTCTTCAGCCCAGGATAAACAAGGGATATGGTTCCCTGGCCCTTCTTGAGAGACACTGCTTCCGTCACCACTTCCAGGACATTCCATCCAAGATGAGCATCATGGATACCTTGATCCGCCCCACTGTTCTTTATGGATCAGAGGTTTGGGGCCCCTCGTTACTGGAGTCAGATTGGGCCTCGGCAAAGCGAGCCAGACCCTTCTCTTGCGCTGCTTCATTCGGTGCAAGTAGACAGTTCCTCAGAACATCATCCTAGTAGAGTTTGGGGCTAAGCCCTTCCGTCTTGAGGCGATCTTCAGGATAGTCTCATTTCTTCATTAGATCCGTGGGCTGGCAAACACGAGAGAGGGTAGAGACAGGTACCCATACTTGGCCTATTGCTCCTCGGAGAGCATCGCTCATATGCAGCAGGCTGAACCAAATGTTGGTTCACTGGTGTGACAGAACTCCTAGGTCTTACAGGTATCCAGATGGATCATCTTCCCCCGTTCCAGTATTCACTGAACGCCCCGAGGCACCTTCTCCGAAACCAGCAAGAACTCAACAAAATCATCAAGGAGGACATCTACATGTAGTACATTCAGACTACATGGATCAATCCTCTGGGTGGACTGCGCCCAAAGATGGCCTTCCTACACTGAGCACCTTCTGGAGATCAGAGGTGGACTCATTGTTCGACCCCAGTATACCCTCCAGCATGGGATGCACGCTATTAGGATCCCTCTCGGGCAGCTCAGGGTTGGATCGCACAGGCTTTGAGTGGAGACAGACCATCACATTGACAGGATAGATAGGATTTGTCAGCTTTGTCACTTACAGGAGTTGGAGACTAAGTTACATTTCTTCTTCAGATGCCCAGTCTACTATGAGATCCGAGGATGTTTTCATTGCTTATTCAAGGGCCCCCAGAGCCTGGCCAACTTCCTTAGATACACTGACCAGAGATACTTGGCACTTTACCTTTAGGAGACCTTCAGGCATCTTTGCTTCTTGTCCAACCTCCCATCGTTTTGGACACCACACAGAGGGTCACAGCTTTCTTCAGGGTACTCCCTTCATCGTGGGGCACCAAGAGAACCACCGATTAATTCGTAGATCATGATTCAAGATCAGTGCGGATCTGGGGGTCTCGTCCCACTGGACCCCATCAGCACTTCAGGACCAAACCCTCGCCTAGGAGACGCCCCAAATCCTCCAGACGACAGCAGCAGCAGTAGTCCAGTTCCTCCTCGAGTCAACAAACATTGACAAGTTTCCTTCAGTCCTCTTCTATCGGCCTCAGATGCTAGGAGTAGGAGTCTCCTCTCCTTCAGGAGGCTCCTCTTTCTCCTCCAGGACTTCTTCATCGCAGCTCATTGTCAAGACGCTTTAGTCATCTAGCCTTTACTTTGCATGCTTTGCACTCTTTGTAGTTTGTATTTCCCGCTTTTATAAAGGAAGGGGACTGTTTGGTCCAACGGCTAGGGATGTTGTAATCATTGTAACTAGCAGTCCCGTTGACCTTTTTGTGGTCATTCGTTGGACATTAATAAAATTATATTATCTTATCTATTGGTGGTGTAGGTCAGTGCAAGTTGGTGCAGAAGAGAAAGATCAGTGTTGTGAGCATACAAAGAAGCAATGTTGGAGACATTCCTAGGTCAAGGGTCTGAGTCTTAGTCATGGTACTTGTCATTTGAAGATCTATAAGAAGAATTCCTTACGGGTTTTCCTCTCCAAGAGGGAGAGGTTTTGCCTTGGCTCTAGGAGCCTAATTTGTGTGTCTCTTTTATTTTGATAATTGACTTGATCAAAGACTAAATAAACTAAAGAAGAGAAGAGATAAGTAACTCAAGTAAGCTCACAAGTATTATCAAGAAAAGAATTTGAATTAATCTTCAGCCCTACGAATTCTCAACATGGTATTAGAGCTGAGGTGCTAAAGACAAGGGCTACTTAGCAAGGAGACACTCAAGGAAGCAAGAATCAAAGTCAAAGTCAAAGTTTGCATTGAAGAGCCAAATCAATTTGCAAGGAAGACATTGTTAGAAGAGGACATCATCTTTTGAAGATATCCTTTATCATCAAGGATCCAAATTCACCTACATTGGAGATTTCAATCTTAGAAGAAGCTCTTGACTTCATCTTCATCATCAAGGAAGCTGCAAGCCACTCTACTCAAGTAAGTATCTATGACCTTACTTAAATCTGTCAAGATGACTTATTGTAAAGAGAGCAACAAGCTGGTTGTGTAATAAAACTTTAGTGCATGGAAGAAGAGGTCAGATTTGAATTTCATTGAAGACGAAGTTATGGAATACATCGAAGGATCTACAATTCAACCACCAAAAGAAGATGCTCCAGCTCATGCCAAGTAGATGAAGGGAGAAATCAAAGGCCAGAGGATTCTCATAGAATCCATTAAGGACCCTCTCATATTCCCTATGTATCAAAACTAAAGTCTGCAAAAGAAATATATGAGAAACTGGTGGAGCTATTCTCTGTGAGTACTGAAGGAGAAGCAATCTCTCTGAGACAAGAACTATACAATATGAAATTGTCAAGAGAAGAAGGAATCACTTCATACTTCATGAGGATTTCTGAAATAAGAGGTCAATTGCAGGAACTGGGAGAAGTAATATCTGACACTGAGATGAGTACAGTGGTGCTGAATGCTCTACCAGAGGAATGGGGAAACTTGACTTCAAGTTTATACGGGAATAAAGAAGCCACACCATTCCATGATTTATGGTCTCTATGTAAAATCGAGGAAACAAGAGTGAAAGCCAAAACTGATACAGGATCAAGTGATGGGAATCAAGCCTTTGCAACCATATACAGGAAGAAAGGAAGATTCGGAAAATTTGGTCCTCAGAATAAAAGAAGAAATATGGACAAAGTACAATGCTTTGGATGTAATGAACTTGGGCATTATAAAAGAGATTGTCCTAAATCTGAAAAGGACAAGAGGAAAAGGGAAGAAGCCCATATCTCAGATATGAGAGTAGAACCTGATGCAAAGAAATCTAAGAAAGAAGAAGCGAGGGATCTCTTCTATGATTGAGATCATCTTCTCCTTTAAGTGATTTCTGTTGGTTGTAAAATAGTATAATAGGAAGAAATGTATATTAATAGCATCATGATAGAAGCATGGCAGGAGCTCTTGGTAAAGCAACTCTTGAAAAACCTTACTGATAACAATATTGATGGAAGGTAGTCATAAAGATCAAGGGTCATCATGGAAATAGGTGCTGACATTTTCTAATGGAATTCTCTATGAATTCACTAATTAGAAAGAAAGCAGAATGGTTTCATCAAGAATTCTATGCTACAGAATTCTGGGATGTGATGACATATTGATGAAGCGGGTCAAGGGAATGAAGCTCCTCATTATAGTGAAATTGCTACAAGATGACTCAAAGGAAAAAGGTATATATATATATATGCTAACACTGGATGTTGTGAAGTCATGTCATATGGTTGCAGGTAATGGACTTCTATATTTAGAAGTATGATCTATGGAGGAGGATCTCTCGGTGCACTGACAAATGAAATCAACATAATATATCCTCATATGTAATATGAGGTGGTTGTATATGAACAAGGAACTGTAAATTGGAAGTTCCTGGGAATGAAGATGTGCATAAAGGAAGAGATCATGAAGTGCAACCATGTCAAGAGGCAGTTATCATCCGGAAGCCAAGAATATGTGACTAGAATATCTCCTGGGAGGATATGTAGACTCTGATAGAAGTCTGGTAAAGAAGAAGACCCCTGACAAAACATATCATTAGGAGATGTGTCAATCTGAATAAAGGATGTCGATGCCTACAAGAAGATGTCATGGTGAAAGATCATCACTGAGGTAACTTTTGTTTTAAAAGTTCATACGTATATGTTTATCTGGATGAATTTGTGCAGGGCTACTAATCATGAGAAAGGATGTAAGATCCTTGGAGATGATTCGAAAGAAAGAAGCATGGCATAAAAGGTGGACCAAATAAGAAAGACAGATGAATCACTTCCTGGTAGATGACATGACTCATGAATGAAAGTGATGGATTATTTGTGCCCTATGGAGCTAAAGTTGAAGATTCCTCAATATCAAAATCCATGACATCGAGGGAAGGAATTCTTCATGAGCAACTGGGTGTCTCACCATTGCTGCTACAGGTCTCGGATTGAGAGGGAGTCTGGTGATAAGTTTCTTACTTGGAAGAAACTAGGTAATTCCTAAGAATGAGCTTAGGTACATTCCTTATACAGGAATGAGTACATTCGCTTGTGGAATAGGTCCTCCTTGGCTGAGAGGGAGAGATAGACACATCATTCTGGTCTTCACTTGGGAAGACAGAATGGAGGATTGGGTAATCATCTGGCATTCGATACTCTTTGAGAATGTGTTAGGGCATTCAAGATAAGAGTAGTCGGGGACCGATATTCTTTGAGGGCTAGCTACCCAAGAGAAGAATAGTCCATGAAGGTCATACTTTGGGAACACTCAGGAGGAGTATGTACCTTGGAAAGACAATGACTATGGTGTCTATAAGTCATGTGTCTCGCCAACATTGTAGCCCATTGTCTCGTTGAGAGATGGAGCTGTTAGTCAAGGCCTTGCACTAGGTCAATGCTGGTTGATATGATGCTATACAGATGCGATTACCAATCCGATTCTTCTTATGAGATTCTTTAGTTTGAAAGTGACCATGTACCTGTATGAATACCTCTCTAGTTAAGAGGGAGTGTTGAAAAGTGTAACTAGGATCGGTCTTCATATTGACTATTTAATTATGAATTTATGTAAAGAAGAAGACAAAGATAATAAAATGTATTTTTTGTACTTGCTTGAGCAAGATTTTATTATAGGTCAATAGACTTCTTCTTGATGTCTATTAGGGATTGTCTTCTGTTTAGAAGTGTAATTAAGAGTCATGAATATGAACTGTCTAGTCTGAAGAATGTACTGCAAGACCTTGTGGAAGAATGGCTCATAACAAGCCCTCAAGACTGCCCACATTCAACATTGAAGATAAGCTTATTTTACAGTGAGGAAGTCAGCCTATTTGCAGTGAGTAAGTCGGCCTACAAACTTGGTGTATGGTCGGCCTAAAAGCATGACAAAGCACAGTATATATAAAGTGACCCGCGGCTCATTTGACACACTGAAGAATGCGGATCTTTCTGTAATTTCCACAGTGAAAAGTGCGGATATATCTGAGTTAGAAGTGCGGTCTTCTGACTGGAAGAAGTACGGGTTTCTCTAAGATAGCTACAGTGTAAAGGAAATCTGGAACATGTGCTGACAGTTCTGAAGAAAGGGTGCGGATCAGCCAGTAGAAGCTGCGGACTTTAGGAACAAGTAAAATCTGATATATATACATTTGGATCAGGGTCTAGAAGTATAAAAATAACTGCGGTCAAGCTTAGTGAAGACTTCAGATCAGTACAACAGTAAGGATTGAGGATAAAAAGAAGTGCAGATATCATAGCTTGAAAATGAGAGAATAAAAGAAAGGTAAATCAGAGATTTACCTTCAGTACACATAAGGAAAGCAATATATCTCAAGTGATCATGAAACAAGAAGAAGTATAACCGAAGACTAAGTCAAGGACGATAGAATTAGTGACTGAGTTCTCTAGTGGTGGTGCAGGTCAGTGCAAGTTGGTGCAGAAGAGAAAGATCAGTGTTGTGAGCATACAAAGAAGCATTGACAAGGTCTTGGAGACATTCCTAGGTCAAGGGTTTGAGTCTTGGTCATGGTACTTGTCATTTGAAGATCTACAAGAAGAATTCCTTACGGGTTTTCCTCTCCAAGAGGGAGAGGAGAGGTTTTTCCCTGGCTCTAGGAGCTTAATTTGTGTGTCTCTTGTATTTTGATAATTGACTTGATGAAAGACTAAATAAACTAACGAAGAGAGGACATAAGTAACTCAAGTAAGCTCACAAGTAATTATCAAGAAGAGAATTTGAATTAATCTTCAGCCCTACAAATTCTCAACACAGCCTTCAAAGGGCCTTCATATGTTAATGCATTGCATGCAATCTTCAAATGATCCTTTGCCATGTGGACAGCGGGCTACAATGTGGGCATCCTTACCTCTGAAGGCCACTAAAATGCTCACCTTCTTCTATAAGCAATGATTCTAAATCTTTTTCCATGGGAGGATGTAGACAAAAAAAGGGATTGTTCACACAAATATCCTTCAATCCTTGGTTTAAAACTATCCAAAGGGTGCCCCGAACAGTCATAAATCAATTTCACCTGTAACTTATTTAAGCCTTAAGGTCGCCCAAGTTAAGTCTGCATGTTCAACATAGATAATTTTTAGAACCTTACATGGTTTGGAATCTTCTGGGCAAAGCCATCCCTGTGTTGTCTTGAATGTGGATCTCGCTAGAGTCCCTTTCCTTTTAATTTGTAATATTTAACCATTAAATTTAGGGCTGTTGTTGCACGTCTTTGGCTGTACAACCAGCTCTTATTTCATAGAATTTTCCTCTAAAGTGGCATTCTTGACTCCATAGCCCATGCAAAATAAGGCACTGATATTTCCTTTCAACCACCACCACAAAATTATAAAAAATATCCAAATCTATTTGTTTTCTCAGCTCCTTTGCTCCCATTTGATCTACAACATCTTGAGCCTGGTTAACTATAAGGATTCCCCTTTAGGCTGGAATTCATCTTGTTTAAAGAGAGAAAGAGAAGACTACTAAGGTGACAATGGGTAGATTGTCTATGTTGCCCTTGGGTTTTCAGTGTTCACAACATGTGTTTAGGACTTTTACACCAAGTGATATCCTGGAAGGTAACTTGATTTATAAAATCGTCATTTAATTTTCTAAATATTTCTTTCTTAATTAACTGTTTGACTTAGGAATTGTCATTCTGAATTCATTAATTTCCCATGACTTAAAGGTTTAGATGTGTTCACCTGAAAGTGCATGACATGTGACCAATTCAAACATTCATATAACTCTAACATTTTTTCTTATTAAGGTCCACCACTTCTCACATTGAAGTGAATGACAAACCTTAGATGATCGGATGTAATCAAGAGTTAAAAGCCTCACTGAACACTTGAAAAAGGATAACTCAAACTCTTGTTAAAGGGATACTCTAGCCTGTATCCAAAGTCATACATGGAAAATGTCTGAATGACAATGATGAAATTAGAGAGAATAAGGCCGAGGATCTGGACTAGGGTAAGCAGCACGGGGAATGGTAATGTGGTAGGTCACAGTGAATGAAAAATAGTTCTTTAAGAGTCAACTATGAAATTGGTGAATAAAATAACTTATTGTAAGGCATCATGAAAGGAGCCTAGAGTTTCTTGCTTCGATGTAAATAATGGAATAAAATAAGAGTGTGCTAAGCTGTATGGCAGTGATTATATATCAACTTTGAAAGGAGACCTCACACACAGATAGAGACTTTATTATGTCGTTAAAGATGACTGAACAACTTGAATGGTGCTATTAGAGGAACAAATAGAAGCATCATCTGAAATAATCAGCCCTGATGTTAGAAGTTGTATGTATGATGGCATTATGGATATTAGACAGTTATGATACTAGATCAGGAAGGTGTAATATCTGGATAAAATAGATACTATAATGTTTAGTAATATGGTGCAATTGTGAAGACAACAATGTTCCAACCCTTCTATTCTTTTCCACCAGAAACAGGAAGATGAGTGTTGAAGGATCTATTAAGATTGTCTTTGGATTTCAAGGACCTTTTCACTTATGCAAGTATAACAAATCATTGTTGTGATTTTGTAGGTTACTGATGCGCAACTGTGTCCTTGCTGCTCGAAGCTGGTTTGTCTAACATGTATCCAGGTTTGTCCAAAATTATTGATATTTCTTTATAACCTTCTTGTTGATGCATTTATTTGATTTTTATTCTGTTGACTTTTCTCATTATGCAAAGAATTTTGTTAGTATGTTCCTTATTGTTTTTAGCTTCTAAATTGGAGGATGATAATAATGATATTATTTCCTTATTTCTACAGCGTTGGCTTTTGGAGCAAAAACCAGAGTGTCCCCACTGTCGTACACCTTTATTGGTTTCACAACTTGTCAGCTGCAAATTTATCTCAGAAATAACAGAAGTGAGATCATTTGTTTAAATATTACTCTATTGTATGGGCTTCTCATAACTGGTGTAATCTCTAGTCCCGTCGATCTATTCAGTCTTCAGTGGAAATTAACATAAAATTCATTTCATTTGATTTCAATAGTATATACTTGCTGTATATTTTGTTGGAAGGACTTGCATCTTTGTTTGAAGAACCTTCATGGATGGATATAATTGACAGTATTGAATAATTCCACCGCATTTCCCTTTCCTTTTGCATAAACATTTGATCTTTTTGATGAATATGAGTTTCATTTCAGTCGTCATTTTTCTCTTTACTAGGGAGGATTGGTTTGGAATTTTTAACCACCCAAGTGGGTAACCCCTAGGAGAAAATTTTTCTCCTCTTCGGTCAGCCATCCAGCCAGCAGCTGTAATATTCCTAATTAGCACCGCTAATTGGAATATTTCATTTTTTTATAGTTTTGCCGCCTATAGTGAAATTAATAAATAAAAGTGAGAAATAGGGGGTCAACTCACTTTAATAAAATAAAGTGCTTCCTAGTAGAGGAACGTTGTAACTTAAAGGGGAAAGCCTTGGGGGTCCACACGTTACATGAGAGAGGCCTCACGTAGGCTCCAAAGGCAACTGCGCAGGCATAGGAGGAGCTCAAGGACGCAGTTAGGGTTTTGAGGGAGCTAGCACTATAAAAGGTGGGGGTTTCACTCCATTTGGCATGATTGATATGTTGATGATATTGTGAGCTAGACTTCTGTCTACTTGAGCACGCCGGTTGTTTAGTCGGTCTGCAGCACTGTTTAGTGCGACTGAGTGTCTCCGGTCGGAGATCTCGCCCTTGGTCCCGGGGGACTTCGAGTGCCTGCTCGGGCAAGGTATTCCTTCAGTTTCAGCAGTTGATTTGCAGGAGATTTTGGTGGACGTTTTGCAGAGGAGCTGGTCTCATAGAGTGACTGTGCAGTCCAGGAGGGAGGACGCAGTTCAGGAGGGAGGACGCAGTTGGTGTTGGTGCAGTGCTGTTGTGGGGGATTTTCGTGGAGTCCTCAGCGTATTTCAGCTTGGAGGGATTGTTGATTCAGTTGGAGAGTTTTGCAGGGGAATTTGTGGCCCTTTTCCAGCATTCTTCTTGAGCCTCTGCGCTGTGCTTGGGAGAGACAGCGTTTTTCTTGAGGAGGGCTTCAGTGGTGGTTTTTCGGAGGTGGTGCATTTGCTTCATGGTTTCTGGGTTTTATCCGGAGCAGTGAGTACAGGCAGCGTACCGATTTTCAGCTCATTCCGGTTTGGGGATCAGCCCCTAGTTCCAGTACATTGCAGCAGCAGCTTTCTACGACAGATTTCTCCAGCAGCTCGGACGCAGTCTCTATTGTAGCCATTTCCTATTCTGAGAGGGTTCTTCACTTGCCTTGTGCAAGGATAGGTGCACTTATTCTGATTATCTCTTATACCCATATATGTATTCTCAGATTAATAAAATGGCTTAGCGTTCTGGTATTTTATGTGTACTTGCTCCATATTCTAGTTCCGGCATTTTTTCTATATAGTTGCATGTTTGTTTTTTTGTGTATTACTGTCTATTCCCCGTTGGGGATATTACAGCAGCCCTATGATGGTCCACAAATAGCTTTGCTTCAGCGTTCTCCACTTATGCACCGGTCAGTGCTGTCTCCCACCTAGCTTACTTCTTAAAGGAAGGTGGGTCATCTATCAAAAGGTACTCTAACCATTTCTGTAATCATGTGCTTTCATTTAATGTTAAGGGCATTCTAATATGGAACATAGGTTGAGTTGGATGATTGACTACTTTTGATTATATTCTTGTACCCACACTACACTTGGGAGGTTATCCTTTGCCCTTAGTCCAGTGTGACAATCCCCAAGGCCTATTCTTTCCACTATTCAGAAGGGGCACGAATAGGTGATCCAGGGTAAATTCTTGATACCCTTAACCAAGACCTTTTTCTTCGGCTGATAAATTAGAATTGCATTAATTTAAGCGTTAATGAACATAATGACAACTGCATTTTGTAAAGAAGAGGAACATAACATGTCAAGATCAACATTCATAAGAACACGTCGTTCGATAACGGAGTTCGTCTAGGATGGAGTACATCTCCGGGCCTCGGTATCAAGATGGTGTGTGCTGTTGCATTAAGTGCTGTATGAAGAAGATGTACATGGATGTGTTTTCTCTGACATACAAGGAAAATGCCCTCACGCAGTTGTGGCTAGACCTCTCTATGAGCTATTTCACTGTGGAACTCTCATGCATAAAAAGGACTCCTATCAGTATGACAATAGTTCACACATAAAGACTATGAGTATCTCGCCAATCCTGGCAAACAAGGGATCTCAAATGACATACATGTGACATTGAATATCCTGCGAACATGGCATCAAAGGGATCTCAAACATAATACAAATGCATGACAGAAAGTACATCAATAACAAAACAAGACAAGATCCCACAACTCATACATCAATAGGGATCTGTACAACACTATGCATCTCAGGGACAAAGTACATGAAATCAACTCATCATATACCTCATGCCGAAGATGACTGAAGAATGGACTGCTGCGCTGCTGGATCTGAAATCACCATCACAATTGTGGCGTCGAAAGGTGTGAAATCGACTGCTCACTCGTTGAAAGCTGACACTTGCAACTTCACTTCAAAAAGTGACCGAAAAGTATAAAGCTCAGATGGAAAATTTGAATTGGCCATCAGATTCGTGACGTCGAATAGTGAAAAATCGACTGTCCATTTGCTGAATTTTGATGAAGTGAAAATCTGGGGCAAAAAGGAATATTTTAGATTCCCCCTAGATTCCTCCACGATGCTGCTCCATGGGTGTACTGGAAATCTGCAACTCAAAAGGCTAATCTGACCTCACCATTGTGTTCCTTGCGAAAAAACGTGAAAAATGACTGTAAACTTGACTATATTTCGACATGGAGAAAAATTACCTTCCTGGGGAAATTTCAAGGCTCATGGTTTTGCTCCCTGTTTTTGGGCCTGCTCATGGTTCCACCTGCATCGAAATCTGTGCCTGCCTCGAACTGTGTATGCGCTCTCCTCTGGTCTGGCCTGGGCGCACTTGTAAAAAGACAAGTTTATATGCATTTCGTGGGCGGAATTACCCAAGTGCCACCATTGGCGTGTTGGTTTAGATCCTAATTAGGTGGGAGGAGGTCGGGTGGTCAAACCCCGACCCCTCTGGAATAACTCGGAATAACTGCATATTTACTTTAAAAAACCGCGCATATTTTTTTTACTCGTTGCATTAAATTGAAAAGCCAAGTTATGGGGGGTCGGACACGCATGGGGCAGCCCGCCCCACCATTTCCACCGGCTCTGTGGTGGATGTGGCGCGAAGGTTGGTTGGCGGTGGGTTAATAACCCCCGCAACTATTTAATATGTTTGGCCACCGTGATCCAGGGCGGGGTTTCCGACCAACGGAACCCCCCTGCCCCGCCCCCCCACCATATGTATTATAACGGTGCCGTGGGGTCTGGCGGGGTCATGGCCGCCAACCCCTTTTAATACATTTCATTTGTTTCCACTGTGCAGTGGGGCACCCTTTTTTTGAATAATTTTTTGTTTAATTAAAACAAGATGGACATTTTTGAAAATTATGATTTTGATTGTAGGAGTGAATTTAAATAGGCCACGATTTCGCCCAGGATTTGGTCGGAATTGGCCGGAATTCAGTGGCCAGGTTTTGTCCAAATTGTGCCTTACTTAAGGCTGCCCAGTCACCAAGTCAACCCAAACTCGGTTTGACGAATCGTTCGCACCGTTGCGATCAAGGTGACGAGCTCTTCAACCTGAACCTGGTTCGAAAGAAATCCAATCACTTCGATTTTTGAGCCCTCTTTGTCCAGTGTGTGTCTCTTTGGAGCCACCTGGATCAATCCTCCCCACTGAGGAGCTTTTGGTCCTCCAAAAGCATCAACAAGGATCTGCACTGCTGTGTACTATGTCTGCACCGCAAGTTTCCTGAAAAGTCACCCTTCCTTCTCCTTCACCCGCGTCCTTCTGAGCCATAAGTGATGAACTGACACCTGCACCTTCTGCAAACCTGTAGTACAATCCCCTGCAAATACATGCTCAAATTGACCAACTATGACCCAAAACATCTCCCATACTTGCCATGAGTTTATAACATGTACTCGGTGGTCAAGCTTACATCGAGATGGAAATCATACCCCAGCTATCATTACAAGACAAGACATCATTGTCGCATTTCGAAGTGATGGCAAACACCTCATCACTTTTACATGGAAGAAATACATCACACGACTCATAAAACAATGCCAACAACATCATCGTCGCATTTCGAAGTGATGGCAAACACATCATCACTTTTATATGAAGGAAATGCAATACACGACTCATAAAACAAGGCCAAAAAAAAATATATCATTGTCGCTTAAACAAGTGATGGAAAACACATCATCACTTTCACAATTAAAAATGCGACAAATGATTTACAAACATGGCCATGACAAACTAACATATCTAGAAAAAACAATCTAAAAGAACCATCTCTCACTTATCAAAGTGAGTGGATCATTTCCCTGTGGTGAACTTGCTTGTCGATTAGCTCTTTCGACTGGTGTATGCATGGGCGCTTTATCTTTAAGGCGCTGCTCTGGATGGAGTCTCCAGCATGTGGCTCTTTGGTGGCCTCTTCGGTCGTAATGGGTGCAAAAGGTCTTTTTCCTCCAAACCTGCTTAACCGATTTCTTTTCCTGTTGGGGAGAAGGCTTTTCATGCCTTATCCTCCTTTGTGCTGCCATCCTTTTGCAACACTTAGAAAACACATGGTTATGTAAACCACAAAAATTGCACGTTTTGCGATGCCATGATTTATGACCGTGGTTATCAATATTTTTATAATCAAAATGCACTCTGGAATAATGAGACTTATTATACCTTCTCTGGTGATATTTGGTGCGATCATGGTGATGGGAGCTCGCCTCAGCTCTTTCACTGTAACATGCATTACCATGGAACGATGGCGGAGTGTCCCCATCATTCCTCTTCCCTGGAGAGTTCATCAATGTCTGTTTGCCCTTGATGTCCTTCAAACATCCTTCTTCAGTGTACCCCAAACTTGCATAGCGAGGTCGCTGCACAACCTCCAATGGTTGGGTTATGCCTTGACCACGAACGCCAAGTCCTCCTCCTTTGTACCCATATTGGTGAGGAGTCTCATGCTGGTTCCTGCAATGGGTATCTCCACACTCCCAACTGAAATGATATCATGTGAAGAAACTGAAGAGAAATCAACATTGTTTACCTTAGCTTTCGATTGCGAAACAAGTGAAGAAGGTTGCTGTAAGCCTTCATTGCGCTTCACTTCCTCCAAGGCCTCTGTCGCGGCTTGTAGCTGTAGCTACAACTGCTGCTTCTCCTCCTTCTCTTCTTGGAGGAATGCCTTCAATGCATCATGATCTGCTTGAAGAATTTCGTTGTTGCGCTTCAATTCTTCCCACGCCTCTGTCATGGCTTGCAACTGAAGCTGCAATCGATGTTTGTCCTCCTTCTCTTCCTATAGGAGTGTCGTCAATTCGACATTCTCTGTGACTTGTTTTTCATAAGCCTCGTACAACATGTTTGCTTTCTCGGACACCCTGAGCATGGTCTTGTACATGTCCTTTACATTCTCCATGGCTCAACTCAGCCAACATTCAACAGTTCACGCCTGCAATCCAATCAGCAAGAAGACCTGCTCTGATACCACTTGATCCAGGGTAAATTCTTGATACCCTTAACCAAGACTTTTTACTTCAGCTGATAAATTAGAATTGCATTAATTTAAGCGTTAATGAACATAATGACAACTGCATGCTGTAAAGAAGAGGAACATAACATGTCAAGATCAACAATCATAAGAACATGTCGTTTGATAATGGAGTTCGTCCAGGAGGGACTACATCTCCGGGCCTCGGTGTCAAGATGGTGTAGGCCGCTGCATTAAGTGCTGTAAGAATAAGATGTACATGGATGTGTTTTCTTTGACATACAAGGAAAATGCCCTCACGCAGGAGTGGTTAGACCTCTCTACGAGATATTCCACTGCGAAACTCTCATGCATAAAAAGGACTCCTATCAGTATGGCAATAGTTCACACTTAAAGACTATGAGTATCTCACCAATCCTGGCAAACAAGGGATCTCAAATGACATACGTGTGACACTGAGTATTCCGCCAACATGGCATCAAAGGGATCTCAAACATAATACAAATCCATGACAGAAAGTACATCAATAACAAAATAAGGCAAGATCCCACGACTCATACATCAACAGGGATCTGTACAACACTATGCATCTCAGGGACAAAGAAGTACATGAAATCAACTCATCATATACCTCACGTTGAAGATGACTAAAGAATGGGCTGTTGCGCTACTGGATTTGAATTCACCATCACAATCGTGGCATCGAAAGGTGTGAAGTCGACTGCTCAGTCGCTGAAAGCTGACCCCTGCAACTTCACTTCAAAAAGTGACCGAAAAATATAAAGTTCAGATGGAAAATTTGAATGCGGCATCAGATTCGTAACGTCGAATAGTGCAAAATCGACTGTCCATTTGTTGAATTCTGATGAAGTGAAAATCTGGGGCAAAAAGGAATATTTTAGATTCCCCCTAGATTCCTCCACAACGTTGCTCCATAGGTGGACTGGAAATCTGCAACTCAAAAGGCAAATCCGACCTGGCCATTGCGTTCCTTGCGAAAAACCGTGAAAAATGACTGTAAACTTGACTATATTCCGACATGGAGAAAAATTACCTCCCTAGGAAAATTTCAAGGCTCATGGTTCCGCTCCTTGTTTTTGGGCCTGCTCATGGTTCCACCTGCATCGAAATCTGTGCCTGCCTCGAATTGCGTGCACACTCTCCTCTGGTCTGGCTTGGCGCACTTGTAAAAGACGGGTTTATATGCATTTCGTGGGTGAAATTACCCAAGTGCCACCGTTGGTGTGTTGGTTTAGAACCTAATTAGGTGGGAGGAGGTCGGGTGGTCAAACCCCAACCCCTCCCAAATAACTGCATATTTACTTTTAAAAACCCCCGCATATTTTTTTTACTCGTAGCATTAAATTGAAAAGCCAAGTTATGGGGGGCCAAACCTGCATGGGGCGGCCCACCCCACCATTTCCACCGGCTCCGTGGTGGATGTGGCGCGAAGGTTGGTTGGCAGTGGGTTAATAACCCCCAACACCATTTAATATGTTTGGCCTCCGTGATCCGGGGTGGGGTCTCCGGTCAACAGAACCCGCCCCCACCATATGTATTATAACGGTGTTGTGGGGTCCGGTGGGGTCATGGCCGCCAGCCCCTTTTAATATATTTCATTTGTTTCGACTGTGCGGTGGGGTGGCGGGGTTGGTGGCCTGCCACCCTTTTTTTAATATTTTTTTGTTTTATTAAAACAATATGCACATCTTTGAAAATTATGATTTTGATTGTAGGAGTGAATTTAAACAGGCCACAATTTCGCTCGGGATTTGGTCGGAACTGGCTGGAATCTGGTGGCTGGGTTTCGTCCAAATTGCGTCTTCCTTAAGGCTACCTAGTCACCAAGTCAACCCAGAACTTTGACTGCTCCTAACTTTCGCATACGGGCTCGGTTTGATGAACCGTTCGCACTGTTGCGATCAGGGTGACGAGCTCTTCAACCTGAACCTAGTTTGAGAGCAATCCAAACACTTTGATTTTTGAGTCCTCTTTGTCCTGTGTGTGTCTCTAGAGCCACCTGGATCAATAGGAGGCATCGATTGATGTGTTGTGGCCAACGTAATCGATACTTGTCACTTTCCATCTGTCATTGTAACCACTTGCATTCTTTGGGTTGATTGTCATTTGTCACTGGTATTGGCAACCCTTTATTCATTTGTAGAGGAGGTCGAATGAGCTAGTGCGAGTTAGCTAGTTTACCTAGTGTGAGTTGCAAGAGAGACATCATTTCAGTGTGCCGATGCTGGAACTATTTCGCTCAGGCAGAGTGAGTCGGCCTAGCAACTACTAGAGGCAGAACGACTTGTAGGGAAGGGTTCCCAGAGGCTGTGTGAATTTCCAGAAGCAGGCAATGCACATTCTAGTAGGTAGTGCGAGTAGCCAAAGAGAGTGCGAGTTTGCTCAGGGATGCCAAATCGAGTTGCAGACGGAGACAGTGAGCCTCTAGACTATTTTGCTAGTTGAGATTATTATTTGTCGAAGCTTTTCCAGTATCAGGCAAGAAGATCATTGTACTCTTAAATTGCTGAAGATTAATAATAATAAAACCCTCATATGCTGCATTGGTTTTCCCTTCGGGGTTTTTCTAGGGACCTTTGTCCAAAAATATTGGTGTCAAATTTATTTGTGCGTGTGCATTATTTTCTCAGTTCCAGTATTTTATTTTCTACAACATTTTTATTTGTGAAGATTGCAATAGTGGATTGTTCGTTATTTGCTGTAAGCTAATTACATAGGACAACTAAATTGCATAATTTAGGGGAATAAACCCAGTAGCTGCAATCGTGGAAATTTCACATACCCCCACCAAAGACCTCATTGTGACGATAACTAATGGACAAAAAGTCAAAGAAACAAAATTTTTTTCATAATATTTCAATTGAGATATAAGGGCTGAAACTACAAACAAAACTCTATGCTCTACCACTTGAACTAGTGCTAGGTATGGAATGGTTGATGCAACTGGGAAGTTATACCACAAACCTTGAAGAAAAATTTATGGAGTTTAATTGGAAAGGACAACACTACAAATTATATGGTGTTAAGCCTTCCACTCTTAAGAAGATGCAAACAACACACAGGAACTTCACCAATACTCAAAGCGTGAACAATGTCAAACCTGTAAAAATAGATAAACTTCATTTCACCATGGAGATGTGCCCTGTTGCTGCACAAAACAGCAAGGCCTAATTGTTAGGCTAGAGCTCGAAGGCACAACAACGATTTGGGACGAAGGCCCACTATCACCACAACCTAAGTCCCCTTCTCTTCCCGGATTTTCACTGACGGGAGGAGTCCTAGTATGGATAAAATCACTTAGATATGATATGATTTCCAATGCCCATTCAAAGAGAGGCTCAATTAATGGTTCAAATGCGTCAAAAGGAAGTTGAAAGGCTCCCCAAGAAGGATCTATGAAGGATGACTAGACCTCGGGCTCAGGAATGATCAATAATGATGAGTGCCTAAGATCAAGACTTCCAATATTCCTCACTTGCGAATAATATGCCTATACCGGGGTCCAAAGTGAGGCAAGGATGGCTCATTCAATGGAAAGATTCAGTCAAAATGTGAGCTTTGGGAGAAGCTAGGATGACTTTCCCGAAAAACCCCTTGAGAGAAACACTATAAGAGACCTAGGGTTGAGAGATATACCAAGGTAAATGCTCATCAAATGGTAAACTATAGTTAAAAGAAAAGGTTTTGAATGATGAACTACAAATTGCGAAACTTCAAGAAATCCCCAAGTTAAAAGGAGTTTCAAGGATTCCCACTTGGTGTGGTATCTAGGACATCAATTTATTTGAAATTCCACCGTCAGAATTCTTTCAAAATTGGAGGATGCCTAGAGGAGACACAAATGAAGAATTTTGTTTGGAAGGAATCCCAAAATTCCTCCTCCCAAAAATTTGGCACCAAGCCCTAGAAAATCTCCTTATCCTTAGAGGGACAAAGAAAAGAGGTGAAAGAATGATATTTTGTTAAGTGTGAGTGATCACCAAGGATCTAGGGCCATTGCGTAGCTATTGGGAAGATTGGAGTCAAAGTGATCAATATTTTTGAACTTCGCTCTTCAAGGAGGCCTAAAGAAGCAGCTTCATGTTAGTTTTTGTAGCATTAGATGGTGTTCTAGTCTCAAACTTTTTGGAGAGGCTAAAACACATGAGTTCTCCAAAACCCAGAAATCGTTTCTGGAAATTCCACCTAGAGATAGCTCAATTAAATTAATTTACCATCATTTAAATTTTTCCTCTGTCTAACTTCGGAAAATTGGTTAATTAATAGTAATTAATTGAGAAAGGTGAGAATTCTCTAGAAACTCACACAAATTGACTTGGAGATGATCTCATCCATCGATTATGTTTTAATCTTTGCCGTTGAAGTCTCAACTGGAGGTTATGAGAAGAGGTTGATGGGTAGATACATAATACATCAATGATCACCAGTATAGATACTCAGTGATCTAAACCAGTGTTGCGAACATCTTGATAACATCCCGATTTTATCTCGAAATCACGATTTTTTGGCCTAGCCGATGTTTTCCGATTTTTACAAATATTTTTATGGTATCTTAATTTTGCCAATGTTTGTTGATTTTTATCCGATATTTTCCCGATTTTCAAGACCCTTGGTGATTTTATTCCGATGCCGATGTTCGTAACATTGATCTAAAAAATTTGATTTTCTAGTGCACGTGATTCAGTAGGAGAGATCGAGTCAGATATTGAGTAGCAGGTGGTAGAGGCACAAAGTAGCAAAATTCCGGAGGAGATTCTAGTTCCTGAGAAGTCAGGAGAGGAGGCCATATTTTTTCTCTAGGAGGCTACGCAGAGCCTTAGGAGGGGTAGTTCGATTTGGCTATGGAGCAGGTCATTTCAGGTGCCGTAGGCTGGGAAAATTTCCAGAGGGTCTAGCCAGAGACTTCTAGTAGCAAAGACAGGCAGGACGTCAGATTCAGAGGGAGTTCCATGTTGAGTGTACAAGGGACTGCGTAGGGGTGGACGCAGATCATTCAGGGGGTCAGTTTCTGAAGCTAGATTGAGATAGGATTGCTTGGAGAGGAGGGCAATTCACCTCGATTGATTTTTGTCAGTATTTCTCTTAGATAGAAACGTTAAGTCATTATTTTGCCATAAACAAAATAAACTCCATAATTAATTTCTTAGTTAGAAGAATTATTTCCAGTTGCTGTATTTCATGGAATTTTCTCACGGTTTCAGAGCACAGTTGACAGAAAGGAAGCTCAGAGTCGAAGAAAGGAAAATTTCGCTATTCAGAGGGAGCAGTAGGACAAATTTATCTAGGGGTTGCGTAGTGCCTAGCCATGCAGTGCGAATTGTCGGACAGTGTTCGATTTTCCAGTTGCGGGTGGAAGGAAGGATCGATTTGTCTGGGAAGTGATTCCTGTAGGCAGGGGTGAGCAACACAGTATTTTTCGCAGAGCATATTTCTTGTTTGGGTGCAAAAGAGTTTTGCAGTGGTTTGCTCGAGTAGAATCAATGTCGAGTGGAAGCGAAATTGCACACACAGAGGAAGACTTCTCTTAGAGGTTTTCTAGTTTAGAAATCCAAAATTTCCAATTGCAGTAGGTAGATTTTATCACTCTGGGAAGGAGTGCGAATAACAGAGCTAGCAACCGAGCAAGTGAAAGAGTGGAATTTCAAGCCAGGTTGAGTTTTTGCAGAGATGGCTTCAACAGGACTTAGAGATCAGAACAAATTAAAGGGTCCATCAAACTATTGTATTTAGAAGGCCAGGATGTCCTTCCTGCTAGACGAGTATTGTCTAAAGATGTATGCAGAGCGAGTTGTAGTTGTGCCTACAAATGTGAACCAACTAGATAATTACAATAAAGAGATGGCTAGGTCAAAGCGACTGATTCTCGATGGTGATAGAGATCATATTGTTTCACATGTGGTGACCAAGAATACGACCAAAAAGATGTGGGACGCTATTGCCTCACTATATTAGAATCCTTTCGAGCAGCGAAAGATGTTCCTGAAGGAAAAGCTAAGGAATGTTCGTATGCAGAAGGGTGAAGGCATTAACCCTTTTCTCACCAGAATTGGACATATCTGGGATGACATTGCAACTGTAGGAGAAGTGCCTGAAGCTACTAAACTTGTGCATTTGGCCCTCAACAGTGTCACCAAGGGATGGGAGATCTTCGTCCAGGGCATTTTGGGACGAGATTAATTACCTGGGTGGGAGCGGATGTGGGCAGATTGTCAGCAAGAGCAGATGAGGCGAACTGTAGTAAAGAGCTCCATTAGTGGCACTGGCAGTAGCAACAAAGGATCGAATGGTGTGGAGGAGGAAGAAAATGTGGCCATTGCATCGAAAGGGAAAGGAAAAGGTCCTAGTCAGGGACAAGGCTTGTAGGGAGAGAAGAAGAAGAAGAAGAAGGATCTATGAAAGATAAAATGCTTCAAGTGTGGCGAGTTTGGCCATTACAGTATCTAGTGTCCTCAGAGAAAGATAAACAAGAAGAAGTAGGATCAAGCTGTTATCACTCTAATAATTCCAAAGTTGTGAGATTTTAGTTTATAGTCTAAGAACATTAGAGGTAACCACAGACCAACTTTTAAACTCTAGGATCTAGCCTTCCTAGTGTTCAGAGAGGGCTTTCTCTTTAAGATTTAACTTTGTTTTAATTATAACATATTAGGCTAGTTATGACTGTGCAAATAGGTTTTGATTTGGTTTGGTTTGGTGAGAAAAAATCACTTAGTGAGATGGATAGTGATAGATCTGTTTGTCCATTGGGCTAAGGAGTCAAAAGTCAAGCAGATAGGACTAGGATCAAGATCAAAAAGTCAAATATTTTCAGGGCAAGATAGATAAGTCTTTGAAGATCTTGGAAGGCGGATTTGTGAAGTGGTTTGAATTGGGATAAAGAGCAATGAAGGATTCTTTGATTCGGATAAGAAAGGAGTAGACAGAGGTCATTCGAAAGAGGGAGCAATTAAGGGTTCCCTACTCTGGAAATCAGTAGAAAACATAGAAATGATAAACAGTAAAGACAGGGTGCTTTTAACAAATCCTGAAATAATACTCATGATTTATCATTCAAATTTGGAACACATATATGGATACATGTAAAACATAAGAAGATAAACAATGACAAGTAGAAAATACTTCACTTCAATGGCTCATCACATGAATCTTGAAATATGATGCTAGATGATTTGATCCAGTCTGCCACTCGAACTTACAACACAAAAGCCTTCAAGTACAAAAATATTGACTATAGAAATCTTCAGCAATTTATTCCACAAGAAGACTTCAAAAGATGAAGTATATATACAAAAATGTTTACAAAATATACTAGAATAATCATAGGATTTTTCTAAGGAAAATAAAATATCTATTACAACAAAATAGAGACAACTGCTTAACAACTTAGCAAGCTGTCCTATTTATCCAAATAAAATAGAAAACTGTTTGTGGATTAGGTGCAACTCGCTGCCTTGTTGTTCTCTTTGTTGGCAAAGATATTTCAAATCTGTTTTGAAATATTATCTTCTGATCTTATACTCTTTCATCTGATACACTTTACCTCTGATACTCTTTAAACTCTGTCAAAACTGCCTTACTGTTGTAATTTTCTGTTTTGACTGTAAAAATCAGCAAACTGTTTTTGTCTTTCTCTCTGCAATTTGACTTTCATAGTAAGTCAGTGAGTGATTCCCAAGACTCTTCATCATGAATTTTTAACTTCTTCAGCGTCCTAAAATTCTCATCTGCCTCAGTGTATCTGGCAAATGTTGTTTTTATGACAAATAAGTGTTTTATCTCATGTTGTAGATAAAACAAATCTTCAAAACTTCTGTGTAAAACCTTCCCTGTGGGAATTCCTTGTCCTTCTGTCTTGTTCACCTGCTCTTTTGCATAATCTCTGATTTTCTTGTTGTATTCCTCCTGTGGCATGAGTTTATCATTTATAACCAAAATGTTAGGCAAATCTCTTTGCCTCAAAATTTCAAATTTAACCATAAACTTGGTTATGGCTATGTTCATGTTGTGTAATATTCCTAATTAGCACCGCTAATTGGAATATTTGATTTTTGTATAGTTTTGCCGACTATAGTTAATTAATAAATAAAAGTGAGAAAAGGGGTCTAACTCACTTAAATAAAATAAAGTGTTTCCCTAGTAGAGGCAACGCAACTTAAAGGGGAAAAGCCTTGGGGGTTCACACACACATGAGAGAGGCTCCCACGTGAACCCTAAGGTAACTGCGTTACAGTCAAGGAGGAACTCAAGGACGCAGCTTAGGGTTTTGAGGGAGCTAGCAATCGTAAAGGTTGGTTTCACTCATTTGGTATCATTGATATGATATTGATATTGAGAGCTAGACTTCTGTCTACTTCAGCACGCCGGTTGTTTAGTCGGTCTGCAGCACTGTTTAGTGCAAACTGAGTGTCTCCGGTCGGAGATCTCGCCCTGGGCTCCGGGGGACTTCGAGTGCCTGCTCGAGCAAGGCTTTTCCTTCAGTTTCAGTTGGTGATTTGCAGTGGATTTCTGGTGGACGTTTTGCAGAGGAGCTGCCCCTTGAGTGATTGCACAGTCTAGGAGAGAGGACGCAGGGCTGGTGAGGAGGACGCAAATTCTTGTTGTGCGTGATTGTTGGGAGGTAATGGTCGGTGGTTTCGGCCGTTTTCCACTTCCGGATTGGTTTGTCTCAAATGCTGGAGGTCGAAGAGAGTTTGGGCCCTCTTTCCAACGCTTGGCTTCGGCACAGCATCGAGAGACAAATGCTTTCTCTCGGGAGAGGGGGTTTATTTGGTGGATTTTCGGAGGTGGAGCATTTGCTTCACGATTTCTGGGTTTTGTCCGGAGGGTTGAGTTCAGCTAGCCTTTCAGTTTTCAGCTCATTCCGGTGAGGGGATCAGCCCCTAGTTCCAGCATATCAAGAATGCTCTACTTCAGCTTTCTCCAAATTTTGGCCTAGACGCAGTCTCTGTTGTAGCCATTTCTTATTCTGAGAGGGTCTCCACTTGCCTAGAGCAAGGATAGGTGCACTCATTCTGATTATCTCTTGTACCCATATATCTATATTCTAAGATTAATAAAATGGCTTAGCGTTCTGGTATTTTATGTGTATTTGTTCCATATTCTAGTTCCGACATTTTGTTCTATATAGCTGCTTGTTATTTTGCTGTGTATTACTGTTTATTTCCCATTGGGGATATTACAGTGGTATCAGAGCATAATTTTGACTCAGCCTGTGGTCTATGACATTGGGAAAGAGATCATACAGAGGTTTTCTGGAATTTTGGAGAGCAATAGCAGTTGCAGTACCAAAAACGCAATTGGAAAAAGGGCCAAAATATAAAGGGTCAAATTTTGAAGGTTGGAATTAGAAGAAACGTCGGGTTTTGGGCAAGGATCACCTTCCCAAATTCCTGAATTTTCTCGAAAGAAGCCAAAGGTAACCCGAGAATGGGTTAAGTAGTGCGTATGAGCTTTGAAAGAAATGCAGGCTGGGAGGAGCCTCATCACTCTAGCAGAAAATGCCAATGGCAGGGGGTGATGATTCGAGGAGATGGGAGACACTCCTCCAATACATGCAGGTGATGTCACAGAAACTCACTGCGTTGGAGGTTAGTTTTCAGATCGGTGAGGGATCAGGCACTTCCCACCATTTGTCGGAGCATGATGCCACTCAGCATATGGCATCACATACACCCACACGTCCTCCCATGCCCACATTCTTGCCAGAGGACACAGGGACAGTAGTACAGCGAGAGATAGATCCGGCTCGGATGGCTGGCCTTTTTGCAGAATATCAGGCTTTTGGACCGGCATTCATGGATTCTATCACCTTCAGAGACTATATCCAGGTCCAGTATGACATTAGACCCCGTGATCATCATCGAGGGCACAGGCACCACCGTGATGACCACCGCGCAGCTAGTAGATTTCATTTTCCCATGTTTGATGGCTCATCAAACAGTTTGGCAAAAGCTTGGGTGGACAAGTTGGATACCTCTTTCTAGCTTGACCGAGTATCGGAGAGGGAAACCATTAAAATGGTTACCTCGCACTTGGAGGATGAGGGAACACAGGGTTGCAGGGAGTCCGAGGTTACACCTAGTGTGACACAAGATTCACCCTCATTGGAGACCTCCTTGGCCATGTCGGTTGATGTGGTAGTGGAGAAGGTAGAGCCTACCTCAGTAGAGCCATCCATTGAGGTGATGACCGGAGTCGTGTCCGAGTCTTCAGGTGGTAGCAGCACACGACAGATGGGTGAGGCGTTAGGGGATATATCCACCTTCGATGAGGCACTAGCAGGTACAGAGGTATTGGATGATGGTCGCAGACAGCGGTATCATCGGCTTCGGACGGACCTTCGAGTTTTGAGAGAGAAGGCCACGTCAGTCCGGGAGGCCATTTTGTTGCAGGACCAGGAGCTGGAGGGTATGAGAGTGACTTGTGCCAAGTCGGCGGCCAAGTTGGTCCGCATTGGGGAACGACTGGATTCCCTAATGGTACAATCA
Organism: Pinus albicaulis; assembly: GCA_034641835.2. Classification (NCBI taxonomy): domain Eukaryota; kingdom Viridiplantae; phylum Streptophyta; class Pinopsida; order Pinales; family Pinaceae; genus Pinus; species Pinus albicaulis. The sequence goes on from CM076575.1 coordinate 370,335,960, forward strand.
GAGGGCACATTGGAGCGTCAGATCATTCCCCTCCAGGCATGCATGGATGGGACTAGCAGTGTTGTTGGGTCATCTCTTCCCATCAGAGAGAGAGAGGCAGAGCCACCTAGTCAGGTCTCATATGTTAACTTGGATAGCGGTATGAGACGATCAGAGTTGCACAGGGTACAGCATCCACATGTTGAGGTTGGATGGAGGGAGATTTTGAGTTGGTACTCGGTGGAGCAGGCTATGGAGATAGTGATGGATCCGAGTGTAGCTCAGTAGGATTTTCTATGCATGGGGAATACAGGAACCCCAGATTGGCATTGGGATCCAGGTGGGATCACCTATCGTTTCCCAAGCAGGTCGGCTGACTATGTCTTGGAGAGTACAGTTGGCCTAGTAGTAGAGCATGTGCAGTTTCGGTCAGCTCCAGTGGCCAACCAGTTTATGGGCAGACTTCCTAGGTTGTCTTGGCATGACATTCATACACGGGATCACGGGGTGGTCAGCACACCTTGGCAGGAGCTTGTCGGAGGAGGTGGCATTGGCAGGCCACCAGATGGCACCTTGTATGGGGCCAAGGATTCTTCACCCTTGTGTGGGGCACAGAGGACGCAGCGGAGCCGAGCAGTGGTGGTAACACTACTGACACGCAGGGAGATTCACTTCTTGGACCCCTTGAGGAGTATTTGGAGTGATGATCCTTTCGTCGGCAGGTATAGTGATGCGACGGTGGAGACGATGTTACCGATTGGTGGTAGTCGGACATGTAGAGGCACAGCTCTAGGACATCACATCCAGGGATGTGTGGGAGCCTCTAGCATTGAGCGGTGGATTGTCGGTGGACATGGAGTAGCATGGTGGTGTACCATAGTGTGTGGGACTGCATTGTGGAGTAGGAGTATCCTACATCACATTGAGAGCATGCGGAGAGTGACCGATGCCTGGACACAGTCAGGGCACGAGACGGTACAGGGTGCTACAACAGTAGCACACGAGGTATGCCTCAGTGTGCAGTGGCATGTTGAGGAGTGTATGGATGATCAGTGGTATGCGAGGGCATACGGTGCTACACAGCAGGGTCTTAGAGCATTGCTTCCAGAGAGACTCATGGACAGGGACTTCGGGCTTACCTTTGGGATTAGTTCACCCAGGATCGATGGAGAGACAGAGGAGCGATACTTGGCAGTATCTGTGGGGACTCACACACCTGACTCGCTTCGACATCACTCACAGGTGCAGTTGATTATGTTTTCGATCTTTGGCACTTTGGGCGTGGGCAGCAGGGTATGCGAGGTTCACCCAAGATATTTGGATGACACTCAGTACACTAGGCGAGAGACTTCTCAGCAGTGGCACTGGGTTGGTGTGCTAGTTGACAGCCACAGGTTGGGGGATGAGATGATCCTTTGTAGAGGTGGTGCATCAGTCATCACTGAGCCTACGCTTGGGGAGCAGGTCATGAGGGAGACATGCATCATTTTTTCCTCAGGGCATGTTGAGATCATGCATGAGCAGAGGATACGGGGTATAGCAGAGGTAGTATCCCAGTATGTGTCTGGGCTCCAGACACTGTATCGACACTTTGTTGAGAGGATGGATGGCATGTTCGATGCAGATGAGATGGCGGAAGTAGAACAGGAGGGCATTCCTTCTGTATGCCAGGGTGAGGACTCCTTTTCACATGAGTCCATAGGATCAGTTGAGGTCGCTTCTGGGGAGCGAGGGCAGTCATGCATGGATGGTGATAGTAGACCGGAGCTATATTCTAGTGTCCAGGGTGAGCAGTCATCGGACTCTGCGAGAGATACTCTGGGTGAAGAGTCACTTGTGACAATTCAGCTAGAGCAGCAGGTGATGGAGCCCGAGTCGACAGAGGAGGACACTACTCACATCAGGCATGATATTCCTTTGAGAGAGAGCCAGATGGGCACTCACATCGAGTCTGTGGTGGATATGCAGCTAACCGCGGGGTCAGCCATTGAGGAGGAGCAGTCGGCTGCATTGACATCGAGTACGGTGACAGCTGTTGCAGATCCATATCCTCTGGAGATGTTGGAGGTTGATGGGATTGTTTTGCAGGGGACTAGTAGACAGCAGGAGCTGTTGGATATGTTGGAGCATCCATCTTTGGGTCGACGCTGGGATGAGGCGCAGATAGATGTACTTGCAGTCAGCAGAGCTGCAACGTCTTTAGTGGGTAGCTCTCTCCAGGAGTACATCGATGGAGTTTGCAGCATACCTTGCCCACTTTTGCCCATTATAGAGAGAGGGGCTTCCTTCTACAGGCAGCTTCCATTGACAGACAGGGTAGAGCAATGGGAGTTGATTACAGGCTGGCGGCAACATCCCAGGCATGTTCCATATACCGTTGTTGTTGCTACATCAGATTCTTCTTCTAGGATGGACTGGCGGGAGATCATGAGTTGGTACCCTCTAGATGGTACGGTAGTCTTCGTAGGGAGAACAGCCGAGCAGGAGCCCGAGAGCATCAATGCTTGTTGGTGGTCTTCACCTCTTAGAGCATTGGTCATAGCCAGAGGCAGTGCACAGTCCGAGCCGTGGGACTTGTGCGATTATTGGCCACAGTGGCGATGGGATCCGGGAGGACTATTGGTTGGCTGGTACCGTGAGAGGCCAGTTTGGGATCCTGGCGTTGAGATATCCCTTCGTATCAGGGTGATGCAGGAGACAGAGAGGTTTCAGTGGGACCCAGGCACATTTTGCAGTATCGGCAGGGAGCATCAGCTAGAGAGTAGGCTTGTTCAAGCATTGCTTGAGAACAAGCATTTTTTGCCGGATGAGGATGCCACTTGGGAGAGCGAGCAGACTTTACAGCATCCATCACTTCAGTTGCTTGAGGACAAGCAACGTTTTGCCGGGGGAGACTGTAATATTCCTAATTAGCACCGCTAATTGGAATATTTGATTTTTTTGTATAGTTTTGCCGACTATAGTTAATTAATAAATAAAAGTGAGAAAATGGGTCTAACTCACTTAAATAAAATAAAGTGTTTCCCTAGTAGAGGCAACGTTGTAACTTAAAGGGGAAAGCCTTGGGGGTCCACACACACATGAGAGAGGCCTCACGTAAACTCCTAAGGTAACTGCGTAGGTCAAGGAGGAACTCAAGGACGCAGTTAGGGTTTTGAGGGAGCTAGCACTATAAAAGGTGGGGGTTTCACTCCATTTGGCATTGTTGATATGATATTGATATTGAGAGCTAGACTTCTGTCTACTTCACCATGCCGGTTGTTTAGTCGGTCTGCAGCACTGTTTAGTGCGAACTGAGTGTCTCCGGTCGGAGATCTCACCCTTGGCTCCGGGGGACTTCGAGTGCCTGCTCGAGCAAGGTTTTTCCTTCAGTTTCAGTTGGTGATTTGCAGTGGATTTCTGGTGGACGTTTTACAGAAGAGCTGCCCCTTGAGTGACTGCGCAGTCTAGGAGAGAGGACGCAGTTTCAGTAGGGAGGACGCAGTCCTTGTTGTGCAGCATTGTTGGGAGGTGATTTGCTGGTGGTTTCAGCGTTTTTCCAGCTCTGGGAGGGTGTTGTCTTAGCTGGAGGTTTTGCAGGAGAGTTTGGGCCCCTCTTCCCAGCGTTTTCTTGGGCTTCTGCGCTGTTACTGGGAGAGACAGCGTTTTCTCTGGAGAGGGTTTATTTGGTGGATTTTCGGAGGTGGAGCATTTGCTTCACGGTTTCTGGGTTTTGTCCGGAGGGTTGAGTACAGCTAGTCTTCCAGTTTTCAGCTCATTCCGGCGTGGGGGATCAGCCCCTAGTTCCAGTACATTGCAGCAGCAGTTTTCTACGACAGTTTCTCCAGTCAGCTAGGACGCAGTCTCTGTTGCAGCCATTTCTTATTCTGAGAGGGTCTCCACTTGCCTAGAGCAAGGATAGGTGCACTCATTCTGATTATCTTTGTACCCATATACATGTATTCTCAGATTAATAAAATGGCTTAGTGTTCTGGCATTTTATGTGTATTTGTTCCATATTCTAGTTCCGGCATTTTGTTCTATATAGCTGCTTGTTATTTTGCTGTGTATTACTGTTTATTTCCCGTTGGGGATATTACATGTTGGCACACTTTTCTTCAAGTTGCTTCATCAGATTCTTCTTTGAAATGACTTTCCTTATTTCAAGGATTGTTTCTGTCCTATCAGTGACTTCAATTTCTTCCAACTCTTGTTTGTTCTTGCTATTAAGAAATTTGATTAGTTCTAGGGCCTGCTCAGGTTTGGCAGCTAGCTCATCTTTTGTTTTCTGAATCTTTGCTTGTGCTGCTTTTAGCAAATCTTTTTGCTCATATATTACTTGGATTGATGGCCACACATCATTGATGGCTTCAATGATTTTGTTCCATAACTAATTCTTCACATAAGACATTGGCTCCTTCAAGGTTAAATCTTTTTGTAGATTCTTCAGTTCAATATTTAACCTATTAACCCTTTGCTCATGAGTTTTGGCATTGATTTGGGCTAACGTTTTTGTGTCTTCAAGATTTTCAATCAATTTCTTCAATCTGTTAATCTCATTGGTTTGTAATGTGTCATTGGCTTTAACTAATTTATTAGCCTCATCAGAATGTTGAGCTGCTATAGTAGATGATTTTGTAGCTGAAGTTGTGGATGATGTCACTGGTACTATAGTAGCCAGTGGTACTTTTGGTGCCAACTCTTCTGTCAGAGTTGAAGGCACAACTGTAGTAACCATGGGAATTACTGTAGGAGCTTCCTGTGCTTTTGTAGTCTCTCTTTCATGGACAAGCTTGTCCATTTGGATTTCCATCTCTTTTATCTGTCCGGTTAATTGAAAAATTAAGGTCATCATGTCATCTTTCTGAATTTGTTTTTGTACAATTTCTTTGGCTTGAGGATGTTCAGTTGGTGGAAACTTGAGCTGTTTCCTTAATGCTACAATATCAACATTCTTTTTCTTCACTAACTCCTTTGCAACTTTGACATTTGCAGGATCATATCCAACTTGAATAACCAACTCTTTTAAAGACTTAATCCTAAGATCTTTAGCGTATGAGGAAGCTTTGTTAACTTTCATTTGATCTCTTATGTTTATGATTGTATTCTGAAGTTTTTGGACACTCATAGCCTTGGTAGTTATGGTAGAATATAACATCTTTGAAATTTGCCTATGAAACTCAATTTGATCTAGTGCATGAATACTTTCCGTAGGTACTTCAAGATCAACTTTCTTGTAATCTACAACTGTCTTGGGAGTCTTAACTGTTGGTTGGAGCACTGACATAATCAAATTTTTATTTGAATTGTCAAAAGCTGATAAAACTCTGTTCTAGACACTTGGTGTTTGTTTCAAATATTGAGAATATATCTCATTTTTTATTTCTTCATTCTTTGTCTTGATCTGCTTATATTTTTCCTTGATATCAAGATCTTTTTATTTTGCTGTCTGTGAGGAGGATGCCTTCATATTCTGTTGTTTCTCTACTACCTGTGTATTTGAATTATCAAGATTTTCTTCATTTAAATTCTCTGAGGTTGGCTCATTTGTAATGACTGTAGCAGCATCTGTATTTGTCACTGGAACATCTGTATCTTCTACCTCTATTGTCACTTTCTCTTTATCAACTGGATTGATCTTAGGCTTTTTATTGTATCTTAATTTAAACCTAGTTTCAGTTGTTGTCTCAGCAATGTAAGTACCTTCTTCTCTGACTCTTTTAGTAGCTTTCTCTTCTTGATTTGCAGTTTGCAAAGTGTGACTAGTATCACCCTGTTTAACTGCATCTACCAAAGTGTTTTCTAGCCACTCAATTTGATTGACATATTGTTCAATCTTTGGTTTTTTCTCATGAATATAAGGTGTTAGTTTGCATTTAACCCTCATTTTGCTTAATATTCCTTGTGGATCATAGTTCCATGAGAAGCTTTCTTCAAATCTCTACTCAAGTAACTGTTTGGATGCTTTTTGTCCTGCATCTCTGTGATTACAAATAAAAGGTCCCACCTGATTCTTCAACTTAAATTGGGATTTATTTTTAGCTGCTAGGAAGTTGATAGAATCTGAATTTAAGATTTGCCTGATGTACTCCAAGGCAAAAACTCTCATTGGCACATATTTAGGTAGTTTGCAGGGTAATAGATTAGACCCAAAAACTCTGATTTATATATGTTTTTCATATAAGTACCAATCTCTAGTTCTAGTCTGCTCTGATAGCTATAGAACTTTCTTCATTTCATCACTGATTCTTGGCTGTTTTGTATTTGTCAACATCTTTATCAATGGATGAACAAAGTAATCTGTAAACTCTGCATAAGTGAACTCTGTGGACTCTTTTTTGATCAAAGATGTCCAAAAGATGACTGAAAGTGGATTTTCTTCTATATCAAGCTTCTTGAGGGTTATAGGGAATTTGTCTACTTGAAAATATAAGAACATATGGAAAAGAAAGGATGTATGTCTAAATACTCCTTCAGTTGGAAATTTGACAAGCTGATCATAGATATTATCAGCTATGTATTCAACATAATTGAAAATCATAGAAGGAGGCTGTCCTAGTGCAAAGGTAGACAAAAAACCTAGGATTGACTCATCTATATGCTCATATGTAAAGTATCCTAGGATAAATGACAACATGGAAATGACATGCCTAGACCCTTTTGGAAATTTTGAAGCAGAATAAGGAGGGTTGATTTGTGGAATTTCAACATGTAAAGGCATGAACACTTGAAAAATATGAAACCTTTTAGGAAAGTCAAGACCAATGTACAACTTTGTAAGTGCTTCTATTGACAAAGGAACAACTTTAGGATTAGGTTTGAGCTGTAGCATCTGGTTTATTGACTCAACAGTAATTGTAAACAGTACTTCTTTGTTTGCATTCACCATTGCTCTTTGTTCAGGTGAATAATAGCTCTGACACAACCTAATAACCTGTGGGCATTGATGAGTGAGTGGAACAACATATTTGGGTAGGTTTGACTCCCAAATTTGGACTTCTTCAACCTGATCTAAGGACTTTTCAAGACTCCAGCAGTGGAGGCCTAACAAGTTAAATTCTACCACTGGGTCTGCTATTTTATAGTCCACATCTGCTAAAGGTGTATGTTCAATGTTTACAATAGGAGGTTGTAGAGGATTTACAATGATTGCAGTCCTGGAGGACATAGCTGTATTGGATTTTGACATTTTTTAGGCTTTCTGGATAGCTGAAAATTCTGTATTTGGACTTTTTTTAGACTCTTCTGTAAGTTTAAATTGTTTACAGAAGTGTTTTTGATTCTAATAGAGGTTCTTTTGATAAAATAGGTACAACTTGGTTTTTTTCTTGGATTTCAACCTTTAAATTTGGCTTTTAACTGTTCTTCAGACTTGCAAGTTTATGAAATGAGAAGCAAGGGTTTCTTATGCTTTTTTCAGTGAATATTGGGCTGAAACTGGTTAAAATTGGGTACTGAAAGGTTGAGGTTACTTGCAAAGGATTTCTGGGCAGATTCAGAGTCTTATAAGGTCTACAAAGGTTGAAAATAAATCAAATTTTCTTTAAAAACCAGTTTGCAGTATTGCAATAGGGGTTTATCAAAGAATTTATAGTTAATTCGTTCTTTTTTGGGTAATTACAAGCTTTCTGGGTTTAATTCTTTCAGAAATTCCTTCTCAAATGATAACAGATCGTTTTTATCGGAAAATACCTGTTTGTGCAGGTATTAGGTCTTTCAAATAGGTTTTGAGGCATAAAACAAGTTCTTGGTGGCTTTTGAAGGTTTCTAGAAACAAGCTGGAAGCTTTATGCAGTCTTTAACAACAAATGCGGGGCTTTCTCAGATTCTCTGGGCGTAAAGCACTGTATAGGGTCTTCTTTTCTCAGTTGGAATGAACGCACAAAAATAACGCAGAAAAGGCTTGATGGGCGCAATAAGAAGGTTTATATAACGTTTAGGTTAAATGAGCCTGCATTTAATGGCGGTCATGTCGAAAACAGAGGGCGGTTTTGGTCTTCAAAGGTGAAAAACAGGTGGTGGTTATCGCATGGGAATTGGGCGGTATATGGTATTCTTGGATTGAATGCGCTCCAATAAAATTTGGCCATGTGGAGGAGAGAGAAAGGTGGAAAACCACCTATTTCGCATAGTTTGAAATAGGTTTTATTCACGCAGTTTGAAATGCGATATATCCTTTTGGTCGTCGGATCTAATAGTATAATGCGAACGACCGAGGTTAGTATCTGGAGTTGCTCGGCATTGGGGTATGGGGCCCAAGGTTTGTATTATGTGGCGGGGTAGTTTTAAACGTTACAAATATATATTTATAACGTAAAAACATTATATTATTTGATTGGTAGGGTAATGTTATAACGTGGCATATAAAACATTAACAAATGTTTTATGTCTATTGGGAGCGGGATTAATTCATAAGATATGTTTAAACCTATGGGGAGAAGGGCAGGGATTTATATTAGCACATGGGAATATGAAACCATAGGTTTAACATTAAATATGTGGGTTTTGGGGATATTTATATAAATAAATTAGTTAATATATACGGGAGGGGTATTATAAGGGATTTAATACTTTAAGTTAGAAATTAATATGAAATAAGATATAATGAAATGAAAACACATAAAGTTAAACTAAGTAATTGTAAAAATAGGCATTTTAGCACGAAATTATTCCATTTTGATTTTTACACATAAACTTAGGATAAAATGTATTTGTAGGTTTTTGAGTGATTTTTGGATGAAAATGAAATTAACTAAGGGGGATTTTACTTTTTCTAAGCAAAGAAGTGTTTTACTTAGGAAAAGGGTTTGTATTTTTGGAAAAGGGTGAATATGTTGATGAAATGGGTTTTCATGTAGGGAATCCAATATTTTTAACCAATCAGTTATCAAGCCTTGAGCCCAGTCTCAATAGAAGTCAGAGAAATGCTCTGAGCCTTTTTAACTGAAGGTTTAGATTACTAGATCATTGTGGGGGAGGGGAAATTAGTAATTTTTGCCCGATGATGCTTTATTAAATGCTTTGTGCAACTGCTTTCTACCTACCCATCATTATTCTAACATTTTTTACTTCATTTGCATGGGTGCATTTAAGCTTGCAATCCTAAATCCATTTTTCTTTCAAAGCATAAAAACTATCTAAGTCTAACCTTATTTCATCCGAGGGCTTAGATTAAACTGTTGAGCTTCTCATTTATTCTCTAATTATCTACTGATTTGTCAAGTTTAAATTGTTTGACATATCTTTATTCTCTATCTAAAACATGAAATTCAAAACATGAAAAGTTAAGATTAAACTATTTAACTGATCATGGATTATGGCATTATTGACAATCTGCACATAATCATTATTCTTGCAATAAAAGTAAATAGTAGTGGCATTTTGACTTGCTCACTTTCATGTCTTATTTTATCTCTTTTTTCTTTTGGGGTCCTTTATTATTCTTTTTTGATCTTTTCTTTTCTAAGTCCTTTGATATTTCTTTTAGGACTTTACCCTCTTTTCATTTTTTATTATTTTCAAATATGGGAAAACAACTTGTAGAAAACAAGGTATGTACATATTTACAAGACTATCAAATTTAATTCAAAAATTATTAATCCTATTATTATAGGACCCTAACACAAGCGACATCATTCGTAGAGATAGACCAGGTGTCCTCCAAGTTGGAGGAAAAATTTGCTTTGTATGCAGCGATACCTCTAGGAGAGAGGTGGGGTGACATCGAGTTCTAGACTCTAGAGTTGCGCAAAGTTGAGCAAGGTCCATTAAGAAATAGTGGTTTGTGAAAATTCGAAAATCCTAAATCTTATTGCAGCAACTGATATTATTTCTTCTATTTGTTAAATAAATTAAACAAATTATTTGCTGTGTGCTACGAAAAATATCAAAATAAATACACTACAACCTTCACAAAACAACTACTACTGGAAGAAATAGATGCACACACACAATATGACACAGTTATTTTTGGACTAAGTCTCTGGAAAAACCCAAGTTGAAAAAACTGGTGCAACAACTGAGAGTTTTAATATTATGCAGTAGTGAAATCTGAGTACAAAACTATGGATGCCCAAACTAGCAATCCAAACAGAGATAAACTGGTAAATAATAACTATAGGTGAATAATTTTATCACATGATTCAACACTGACTTAACTTGAATTAGCTGCTCTGCTTCCTCTGCAACAAGGTTTCAACTTAATAAGATTATTCCAAGCTTTAACCGCTTCTTCCTCACCGTCTCGTCAATTGCCTGTCTGGAAACTGAGCATTTTTAAGTTCGTGCCTTCCCGGCTCGTAATTCCCGCTTTCTCCCCAAAGAAGATGACCCACCCATTGAAGCTGTTTGCTACCATTAAAGCCACTCACCGTGGCAATCATCGCTCTCACATGTACACGAACTGAAAAAGATTCCTCCGGCTCACTATCTCTCGCCTCTCTCTCACTCGTTTCAATTTACTCAGAATGGCACTTCACAACCTAATGTCGCTACTGAGACTTGTACTTCTGGCAAAAATTCCAATGCTCAATCCATTTATGCAGTTTTCCTCTAAGCCCCATCGATCTTATAATTCCCTCCGTGAGATTTCAATCATCACACTATTAAATCTTAATTGAGTGGCTAGGATTAATTAGAGGTCACCATCCATACACTTTTCTAGAACATTCCTCACCATGGAATAGAACAATTTTTTAATTAATCATATTTACACATAAAAAACCACTTATAATTAATTTAATTAAGTCGTCTCTATGTGGAATTTCTAGAAACGATTTCTTTGTATTGGAGAATACATGTATTCTATTCTCTCTGCCAAATCTCATGGATAGAAAACATCCGATGCTACAAAAACTAACATAGTTGCAGTTTACTCCTCACATGGATCATTAGACTTGCTACAAGTGCCCACAATATTCAGTAGCATGAAGATCAGTGTTAGTTAATGCAGTGAAATTCCAGAGTGAAAGTTGTAGACTAGTTGTAGTTTGATGCTAAGGAGCACAAAGCAGTTTTGATAGTAGTGCAGGAGGCACAGTGCAGAGTCAACAATAGTGCAAATTTCTTAGTGGAAAGTGCAGAGGCTAGTAGCAGTCAACGACTTAGGAGACAGTTGTAGCACAAAGACACAGTTGATTCGGTATTTTGGATGCTTCTCAATTGTAGTAGTTGCAGTAGTAGCAACAATAGTGAGAGGGAGTGTTAGTTGGATTGAAGTGCAGATGCATAATTGGCAGCAGTACAAGATGTACAGTGCAGTGCCAGCAACAACACAGATGCAACATGGTTCAACTACAATCAGTGGCAGATGAATCAGAGTTAGCATTGTGGTTGATGGATAATGGTAGGTAGTTGCAGTCGTCAGACATCAACATCCCGTATGGAGGAGGATGTAGATACATGGTGTTGTAGTAGTGCATTGCTATAGAGAATACCTTGCTCGCTAAGAGGGAGTGTTAGTTTTTGTAGCATCGGATGGTGTTCTAGTCTCAAACTTTGTGGAGAGGCTAAAACACGAGTTCTCCAAAACCCATAAATCATTTATGGAAATTCCACCTAGAGATAGCTCAATTAAATTAATTGACTATCATTTAAATTTTTCCAAACTCTTAACTTAGGAAAACTGATTAATTACTAGTAATTAATTGAGAAAGGTGAAAATTCTCTAGAAACTTACACGGATTGACTTGGAGATGATCTCAACCATCGATTAAGTTTTAATCTTTCCCGTTGAATTCTCAACTGGAGATTATAAGAAGAGGTTGATGGGTAGATGGAGAATACACTAGTGATCTAGACAGTTCAATTTTCCAGTGCAGGTGATTCAAAAGGAGAGATAGAGTAGCGGGTGGTAGAGGGGTAGAGTAGCAGAATTTCGGAGGAGATTCTAGTTCCTGAAGAGTTAGTAGAGGAGGCCGTATTATTTCTCCAGGAGGCTGTGCAGGGGTTGCATAAAGCCTTAAGAGGGGCAGTTCGATTTGGCTATGGAGCAGGTCGTTTCAGGTGTCGGAGGCCGAGAAAATTTCCAGAGGGCTTGACCAGAGACTTCCAGCAGCAGAGACAAGCAGGACATTTGATTCAGAGGGAGTTCCGGGCTGAGCATATATCATGTCCCCATTTTTATATTCCTCTATAGTACAACTAGGGTGGATTTCCAGGGCACAGAATGGCCAGGTCATGGGAGCAAGTTTATGTCATCAAGGGTTTAAGGGGAGTTTTGAGGAGTTTTTATGGGATCCGCTGGCATTCACTTAGCATATTCTATCATCCACACAACTTGCTTTTCGTTCTGTTGCACTCCGACAACTTTCAAAAAACAGGGTTATTATTGAGCTTGACTTAATTAATTTCGCTTGAGGTGGCATTCCGAGAGAAATATTTGATGGAATACCTCAGTGTAATAGCTCGTTGGAACCAGAATGAGAAGATCTACAGGATGAGATGCTGAGAAGTTACTTCCAGTGGCCGAAGAGAGTATGGTGGGAGATTACCATTTTCTTTGATTAAAAATAGCTTTAATTAGTCATTTAATTAAGAAAAAATAATTAATTGGAGGAAAAAGGCCAAAAGTGACTTAAGTGAAATAAAATAAAACTAAAAGTCACCTAAGATAAAGTTAATGGAGGAGCTTCTATAAAAAATAATGAAATAATAAAATTAGATGCTTCTAGAGGCTTGGAGATCTATCCATCAAATCTATAAAAGAGCAGGAGATCATTTGGAGACATTTTGGATTTGAGTATTTTCTGTGGAGAGGTTTTGGGAATGAGGTTCTCAACATCAGTAGCCGCAGGACGAAGACTCTTAGGTGATTCAGCGAGGGTGGGTGAGCACCCATCTCTCTCCTTGGTCAATTCATCCAGAATTCACAGGTTGCAACTATTGTTTTCAGTTTAGATTTTGGAGGCCCAGTTTCAGCTTGTAGCAGATATTTGTGGGAGGCCATTCTCTCAATCATTTCTAGAATTATATGGACTCTTCTATTTAATAAAATAAGGTTGAGTTTTCTGCATGATTATCTTGTCAAATCTTCAGTCTCAGATTTTATTTCATGTTTTTTTCATTGATTTTGTGGTTCAAATTGTGCAAATGGTTTAAGGAATTGATGTTTTAAATTTTTAAGCAATTGTCTGCAAAATTTTATATTTGAGATATTACAGTGGTATTAGAGCATGATTTTGGCCAACCGTGGGTTAAAATCAAAGTTGCCATATTGTTCCTAAAGAAGAAAGGAACAAAGTTTGTGGGTTAAATTTCTTAATCTATTTGCTGGAGAATAATTGTTGCAGGTGATTTCTCAAGTGCCGAAGATAACATATTGGATGGATTAATATTGGTTTGTAGGGCCAAAATTGATGATGTTGTTGGGAAAAAAATATTTTATTGCGCTGAAATTATTTTGTTGGGCCGAATTTATATTTCTGGATCGAGATTATTTTGCTGGGAGAAAATTATATTGTCGGCCAAATTTCTCTTGCCGCGCTGAATTTCATGTTGGACATTGTATAAACAAACGCTCTACGTGTGTTTCATGACATGGACTAACTGCCTCTCGTGGATCCTTATCTCCGACGATGCGATCGTTGACTAACGCCTGCGGTTTTTGGTCTAACGACAATCATGATTACCAATAAGTGGTATCAGAGTGCGAGTCATGAGTTCGATACACACTCGACTCGCGTTGGGGGGGGAGATTGTTGGAAATTGGATAAACCAACGCTCCCCGTGTGTTTTGTGACATGGACTAACCGCCTCTCATGGATCCTTATCTCTGGCGGTGGATCGTTGACTAACACCTACGGGTTTTGGTCTAACGGCAATTGTGATTCCCAACATTTCTCTTGTTGGTTTGAATTATTTTGCAGCAATTGAATTTATTGGTGAAGAGGTTCTTTCTCAGTAATATTAATAAATTTGGTCGAGTTTCCTGTTGTGCCATTTTTCAATAAAAAATTGTGATTCACCGGTTGTCCAATTTTTGCTGGAATTTATTAAAATTTCAACAAAATTACTTCTAGATATTTTTTGAAGAAATTTTATTTGTTGAGGTTGTTGCTGTATTATTGTTCCATTTATTATAATTATTTTCCGGATCCAGATTTGTCTATTAGGGCCGAGTTTATTTGTTGGGCTCAGTTTGTTTGTCGAAGTCCAGTTTATATGTCGGAGCCAAATTTATTATCGGGGCCGAATTTATTTGTTGGGTTGAGTTTATTTGCTAGAACCCAATTTATTTGTCAGAGGTTTTTAGGACATTTCTCTCATTTGAGCCGTTGATTTTGCAGTGGGTTTGTAAGACTGAAGAGTTGGAGCATTGTGGTTCTAATTTATCTTATGTGGAGCAGTGCACAAAGCTGGGAATCTAGGGAAATTTGCACTAATTGGGGCTTGCCCGGTTAGCTAGAATTTATCTAAGATTAGTCTGGGTTTTGTGTGAGGAGTTCATGGTTAAAATTTCAGAAATTTCCAGGCAGTATTTGGGCTGTAATTCAGCATTCATTCAACAATGAGTTTTATTGGTAAATTGATTAATTCACACCACTTGGTGGGCTTGATCTTGGCTTGGAGTTAAGCCAAACCATTTTTGGGTTTTTATGGGTTTGGTGTTAGGAGCTCTAGGTTAAATTTTCAAAATTTTCTTAGCAGTTTTGAGGGCAGAAACTCCAATTCTTCTTTAGTAGCAACAACAACATTTTCTGGGCAATGCATAGTACTTGTTTGGGTCATTTCCAACACTTGGGTCTACTTCATGTCACCTGGGTTTTGCATGCATGCGATGTGGTATCAAACTCATTTGAGCATTGTAATTCTCTCAAGCATTTGCCTCTCATAGTTATTTATGTTACAAGTATTTCCACTTTATCTGCAAAGTGTTTGATAAAAGTACTGCTTGCTAAATATTTGTTAAAATTTGTTTTTGAATTTTTTTTAATATTTGTTGAAACTTGAGTTAGTGAGAGAGTATGGTGAGTCTACATAGGCTGTTCATATTATATTTGGACCTCTATGTAATTGTTGAATATGTCTTGATGTGATAGGTCTATGTATTGAGTCAGTTGGCCATGTAATCAAAAGTTTATTTCCGCCCAGTTAAGTCGATAAGGTTTGCCAACTTGATGTCCTTGTCATCATTGAACTAAAACATGGATAAGACCTTCATCAATTCCCTTTATAAATTAGCAGCAAAAATCATTAGAACCTTTTCCAAGGAGATACTCACTATGCTACAACAAGAGAAAACACAGGAGGAACATGAGTTGGGACCCAAAATCTTTGCACTTGGGACAATTTGAGATTCATGGGGTTTACAATAAAAGCCCTTCTCAAATTGGAAGAACTTGCTTCACTCCTCTCAAATGGGAAGAGCTTGGTTTGGGCTCTACAACCAACCATGCTCACCTTAGAACAACACAAGTATTTGGAGCACCCTTGTATAGGAGTCAAACTTTCAATTACCTTTTGTCTCAGTAGTATCATGATGCTGACCGCACTTATAGCCCCTTACAATGATAACATTATGGGGAGAGTCTTTAGATAGGCAGTGGAGACCTTTCAAGATTTGGATAACAGTGAGGGCCCTACCTTTGGGAAGAGGCTAGAGATTCTAGAAGTCATGGCTTTGGTTAGATTTTATGACCTCATGTTTGAGTTGGAGTGTGACGACTTGATCCTGCAAATATTCCAATGCTTCTTCAACATTAGTACACATCATCCCGACACAGTGATAACACACATGTAGTCCATTTTGTCCACATGTATGGGAGGCCATGATTCCATTTGCAGGACGTTGCAGTCTAGATTGTTGGCCATTTGGAGGAGAGAACAATTGGTCTCACCTACTTCTTATGAACTAGCTGAAAGGTTGGTTAAAAAGAACATTGGTTTGTTTAGGAGACGATTGACCCAGGAGGAGTTGCTGGGGATTGGTGGTGTGACCAACCATGCTGCAAGAATGAGTTGAGGAGGAAGGGTCTTTGTTGCAAGAATGAGATGAGGAGGAAGGGTCTTTGCTTCATTTTCAAGGGACCTTGGGGACCTGACGACTCATGCTTCAATGATACCAAGGAGACGACAAGGGTAGAGTAGGAGGAGATTCTTTTTGACTTTCAGGATGAGGATTCTTATTTGGATGAGTCCATGGGTTCATACAAGGATGATTTTGAGGAGCATGAATAGTCATGTGGAGTTGTTGACAATAGGCTAGATTTATATTCCGGTGTGTTGACCACATTTTGTCAACGACCCCATAGCAGTACACCCCCATTTTTTCAAATGGGATTCTTCATGTTCGACGTGGTTGCGCCATTCAGATTCCATCATCAATCATCAGTCGACAGTTTTGCAAATGATGTAAACCCATTCTGCATGTTATGATGTCAATGATCTAAGTAAGACCGTCAATGTATGTAACAACCTAGGTAAGCCTAGTATGTTGTTGATGATCTCTATCCTAGGAGGTTTTTTGTCTCACTGATTCACGAAAGTGATCGGCAGAGTTTTTCCCTCCAGCCTCACCCCAAAGCTAGGGTGGAATTTGTCATCAGCATGCTAAGTGAGTCCTAGTGTTCTATCGAGTCCTTGTAAAAGTAGTTTCAACTACTTGGTCTACTAGATCATATTTGAGTCGCAGAATTGGGTATTTATTTGAGGGTCTATACAAATGGGTTTTCCCCCTTCATGTATGTAAATGTATTATCTCATGTAAAAGAGGGTTGGAAAAATAATTATAATCCCCTCTCAGTCAATTAATTAAATTTTCTGGTCAATTAATTAATAAAATCTTAAACCAGAAATTTAATTAATTTAGAGTCCTAAATTAGGATTAAATCTTTAAAGGCAAAATTTGTGGGTCCTTGGAAAATGATTTTGACAGCCCCAGGCCAAGGGAATATTGAGAATTTTAAGAAATATTGGACCCTTGGGCCTTGGTGGTTAAGTCAAGGTCAAAATTTTGGGTAATTAACTCAAAAATAATATTTTTGAGTTAATTAAAATTGAATTAAATGATAAATTCGTTTTTTCCCCAAAATTTTAATTTCAACGCTCTGGATTAAAAGATAATTAAATCTTTTGGACGGTTGAGATTATTTTGACGAGGATCATCCAAACTAGCCATTAGAGATCTTGTCCTATAAATCTAGAGGTCTTTGTCATTCTTGAGTCATCCGATCTTAGGATCGTGCACTTGCTCTTAGAAGCTCTTGTAAACTTTTTGAGGAATAAAGCATAAAGACTTTGGGGTTACAAATCTGGATGTTCTTTCTCAGATCTATGTGGTGAATTGTCTCTAAACTCGGCTACTTTGTTTCTTGTATTTTATGGTTGATGGCCTTCATGGATTAATCTGCATATAGGTATCTTATGCAGTTTTTTGGGTTTATAAAATAACATTCTGATTTTTCTGCAAAGGTCTCATGTTGTTTTCTTAAATCTCTATCGATCTAAGATTCAGATCTAAGTGTGCAGGGAATATTTTTTAAGATTGGGCGTCTGGGGAAGTCTTCGGTTGGACCAGCCGACTCTCAATAGACATAAATCTGATAAGCTCTTTATTTGTTAAATTCCAGGTCTATTTTACGATATTTGTGATTTTGCAGGGTTTCGAAGGCTTGTGCCTCTCGCTAAAACTTTAAATCTCTGAAAATTGTGCTAAAATGGATTCGGATCTGACCATGAGGGTTTAAAATTTGTAAATTAGTTGTAAATTTGTAATTTTTTTAGGACTGTGAGGGTTTTAATCGTTTCTTGGTGTGTCTTCAGATCAGGTTGGTTTATTGCAGGCTATAGGTTCAAATCGGAAATTTTTTTTTAGATCTAAGGCAGATCTAGCCTCCAAAGGCCAGATCTGGCCTTAGAACCCCCACTGTGGGAAAATCTGGGCGTTATTTTTAAGAAGCATGAGATCTGGGCATAAATGAAGAAATTTTAAAATCTGAGGTTAATGTATTTGTGTGCACTGGGTTTTCTTCTGCAAACTGCTGTCATTTCACTTCAGATTATCTGCCTGCCCTTCACCATCGATTTGCAAATAAAAGGGCAAACGCATACATTCAATCTCTGCGTCTTATGCTGTCTTTTCCAAATCGATCTGCATCAACCCTCGATACCCTTGCATCATTCAGCATCGAAATTTCTCATTTCCGTCCGATACGTCTCTGCATCGAGCCTTCCTCACGGTTTCCGAGCTAATGCTCCCTCACATGGTCATTTTCTTTTACGTCGTCATCTTCAACCCGCATCTCCATTCCTCTGCCATCGTTTCATCCCTTTGTTGTCCATTATCGAGTTTCTTCACGCCATGCTTTCACTGCGTTCAAACTTTCAGTCCAACCCTCGTCCCTCTACCGTCGTCCAGCTCCGTCGACTTCAACCTGCAAAACGAGACTAAACAAAATACACGCGCACACATAAAAACTTAACGCATACACACTATTAAAATGATAAAGCCCACGTTTAAATTTCTTTTGATTCGACGTCTTTCTTTGTTGAGCGTTTCATTTTTATTTTTCATAAGTTTAGACATTAGATTTTAGTTTTAATAGCGTTGAATTTTAGTTTTTATTTATTTTGTTGGTTTTCATTTTTTTTTTAGATTTCGATTTAGTTTTAGCGTTAATTCTAGAATTTAGTTTAGGTTGTAATTTTTAATTTCGATTTTTTTTGGTTAACTTTTAGATGTTATTTTTAGATTGTAATTTTATAATGTTGTTTTGACTTTAGCATAGTTGAAGTTTAGAATTATATTTAGATTTTAATTTTTAGATTTAATTTAGATTTAGATTTTTAATTTGTTTTAGATTTAAAAAAATAAATAAAAAATAATAAAAAATTTCAAAAATCCTAAAAATTAAAAAAAAAATTACAAAACATAAAATTTTTTCAAATTTTCTATGGTCAAATGAGCTTTGAAATTTTATCTTAAAAGTGACTATATAAAATCTTTGATTTGTCTAGATCGAAATTAATTGAAGCATTTTAAATCTTGGCATTTTCATCGTATTGTTGCATGGTTGTAGTCTTTTCAATCGAATATCATTGATCAATCGTGTTTTAATAAGCAGCAGTTAGTCATCATTTACTGGTTTATAATTGCATAATGGGATTTTGTATGACTCCATAAGGCACTGATCATAAGCGTGAAATCTAATCTAGATCTGTGAAATCCTGTTAATTTTATCAAGTATTTGGTGTTTTAGCTGTGTCTCCTGGATTTAGCATCCTCATTTATAATAGGGTCTACCTCCCTTAACTTGCAAGGAGACAGTTTAAATAGAGAGATTGGGGATAAAGGTGACAGCCCCCAATCTGAGCCGTTGTCGCGGTGCCTGGACAATCTGTGTGACAACACGGTGTATGGTGAGCAGTCAGTGGACCCTATGGGAGACATTCAGGGTGATGAGTCACCGATGACGATTCAACATAAGAAACATATGGTGGAGCATGAGTCAGTGGAGGAGGATGATATGCACAATATGCATGATGAGCTTTTTGTGGATAGTCAGTTGGAGGTTCATGTTGAGCCCATCACAAAGGCTTATGAGCAACCATCTTTTGGACCAACCATTGATGAGGAGCCGACAGATGCATAAACAACTAACATGGTTGTAGTTCTAGCAGACACTTGTCGTCAGGGGGTGCTGGAGTCAGAAAGAATAGATTTGCAAGAGGTTGGTAGATTGGAGGAGCATGGAGCTCTCCGTTAGACGAGGGAGATGGTGGTGCATCCATATTTGGGTCTACTCATTGATGAGGTGCAAATAGATGCAACGACAACCAACAAAGTTGTATCATTTTTAGGCAGCAACCCTCTCCAGGAGTACATAAACAGGGCTTGAAACACAACTTGCCCCCTTTTTCCCATCGTAGGGAGAAGGGCAAGATTTCTTGGACAGATCTTGTCGGTAGACTGGACAGAGCAACATAAGTTAAGCATGGATCAACAATAGCTTAATAGACTTGTTCCATACATAGGTGTCCATGCATTCGATTCTTTCCACAGGATAGATTGGTGGGACATCATGAGTTGGTATCATATTGATGGAGCAATATTTTTATTCAGGGACAGTGCAGCGAGAGCCCTTTTGTGTGAGGGATACTCCATGTTTCAGTTGGAAGTGGGATGTAGGTCGTCAGCTCATTAGCATTCTAGCACAACATCAACATAGTGGGATTGAACTTGGTTTATGCCAGGGGTTGGACTAGAGAGAGGTGATGAGTTGGTATTCTATTGGTGGAGCAACATCTACGGTCAAAGACAGAGCACAACTCGAGCCATGGGGGATGAAAGAGGATGATTGGTTATGGTGGTTTTGGGATCTAGGTGCATCCATGGATGGCGGATTGAGTCAGTGGTTTGTTTAGGATCCGAGCATTGAGGGACCCACTCATGTTTGGTTAGCTTGGAGGCGTGGCATGGTATAGTGGTTCATTTGGGATCTTGGTATCGGTTTACAGATGCCTCTGCAGTGGATAAATAGGGATTGCTTGAGGGCAAGCAATCTTGGGGCGGGAGGATTTGTAATGTCCCCATTTTTATTTCCCTCTATAGTACAACCAAGGTGGATTGCTAGGGCATGGGATGGCAAGGTCATGCGAGCAGGTTTATGTCATCAAGGGTTCTGGGGGAGTTTTGAGGAGTTTTTATGGGATCCAATGGTATTTCCATGGCATATTCTATCATCTGCACAAGTTGCATTTTGATCTGTTGCATTTCGACAACTTTCAGAAAACGAGGTTATTATTGAGGCCGACTTAATTAATTTCGCTTGAGGTGGCATTCCGAGAGAAATATTTGATGGAATACCTTAGTGTAGTAGCTTGTTGGAACTAGAATGAGAAGCTCTATAGGATGTGATGTTGAGAAGTGACTTCCAGTGGCTGGAGATAGTATGGTGGGAGATTTACCATTTTCTTTGATTAAAAATGGCTTTAATTAGTCATTTAATTAAGAAAAAATAATTAATTGGAGGAAAAAGGCCAAAAGTGACTTAAGTGAAATATAATAAAACTAAAAGTCACTTAAGATAAAGTCAATGGAGGAGTTTCTAGAATAATAATAAAATAATAAAATAAGATGCTTCAGGAGGCTTGGAGATCTATCCATCAAATCTATAAAAGAGGAGGAGATCATTTGGAGACATTTGGGATTTGAGTATTTTTTGTGGAGAGGTTTTGGGAACAAGGTTCTCAACTTTAGTAGCCCCAGGATGGAAACCCTCAGGTGATTCAATGAGAGGGGGCGAGCATCCATCTCTCTCCTTGGCAAATTCATCCAGAATTCACAGGTTGCAGCTATTGTTTTCAGTTCAGATTTTGAAGGCCCAGTTTCAAATTGTAGCATATATTTTTGGGAGGCTATTCTCTCAGCCATTTCCGAGATTATATGTACTCTTTTATTTAATAAAATAAGGCTGAGTTTTCTGCATGATTATCTTGTCAAATCTTCAGTTGGAAATTTTATTTATTTATTTATTTTTTTTGCCGTTGATTTTGTGGTTCATTTTGTGCAAATGGTTTAAGGAATCGTCGATTTAAATTTTTAAGCAATTGGCTGCAAAATTTTATATTTGGGGTATTACAACGTACAAGGGACTGCGCTGGGACTACGTAGGGGTGGACGTAGATCATTCGGGGGTCAGTTTTTGACTCTGTTTTAAAAAACGGCCGGCTCAACTTCGACCAAGCCTGGTCAACCGAGCCTTTAGGCTGGCTGGTCCGACCAGGTACAAAACCAGCTAGGTTGGCCGGTTTGTTACCGAGCCGGCCGGTTTTTGTACCGGCTCGGCCGGCTCGGTAACAAGTCGGTCAACCAGGCCTGGCCCGAGTTAACCAGGCCGAGCCAAAACAGTCGGCCGGTGGGCCCAAAAAAAGCGGTTTTGTGGACTTCAAACCGGATTTTAATCCACTGTTAGGATTGTTTTAGGTTGTCTAAGCCCTCCCCATGCTATTTAACTAACCCAACCCCTCTATTGAGCTCACATCTTTCTCATTCAATTTGCTTGAGCATTTGTGTCAAGAACTGCTCCTAGAGCAGCAAATGACAAAAGTTTCAGGACGGTATATAAAAAAATTGTAGAACAAGGCACCATATGCAAATGATATATATACATAACTGCCCAAAAGTATCTCATGCCCTACAAAAACTTCACCGCTGCTTCAGAAAAGACTCAAATATGTGTCAAGAGTGCATGCGCAATAGTTACAGTGAGCAGGTCTGTGACATCCAGTTAGGTTGGTTACAGTGCTAAGCTTTACTTCTGCTGGTAATGTTATTGGCTTACTGGTGATGAGACCACCTTCATATCAATGATTTTTGCACAGTCTCTAACCATCAAACAAACATATGCTAATATCAACCAATTTTGGATAGTTTGCTTTCTTATGATATTTGAGAGTACTTCATTTAGTCGATCCGTTAAATACAGGAGGATCGCTTGTTTGTCAAGATCTAATTGCAGTTCTTATTCAAAACAAAGTGGGCGAAGATATTAAGGCCAGACTTAGCACATATATACTCAAATTGATACTACAACGTCTCTACTTCTTGCAAGTACATAAGTCTTCTGTAGTAATATATTGTGGGTTCTTACCTTACACGGAGCTTGGCAAACTTACCGGATTTGTCTGTTGTCTACTACTTGAAGCCAAATCTCTACAATAAATTGTCGATTAGCTAAAGTATGGTGTGTACAATATTGCAAAACCTAACGATGAAAATGCTTAATCTAATAAAGCCATTACTTGAAAGAATCAGGATGAATTTGGATGTTTATGCTATATCCAGCCAATACCAACCAGCTTCCCACCAGGGACAAATTTTTCAGAATAGTTGCTCAGCTTGAGATCAGAAAATTGTTCGGCAGTCTTCTTCTAAATTTATGTTTGTACAAAAAAATTAATATTTAATGTATTTTTTACAAAAACCGAGTCATTGAAACCGAGTCGACCGAGTCATTACCGATTCCGAGTCATTACCGAGTCATTACCTCGGCCTGGTAGCTGACCGATTCCGTTTTTTAAAACATTGGTTTTTGAGGCTAGATTGAGCCGAGATTGCTTGGAGAGGAGGGTAATTTCCCTCAGTGGATTTTTGCCAGTATTTCTCTCAGATAGAAATACCAATTTGGTGTCATTTTATTGTACTCCAAATTTTTGTTGCTGCATAATAATAAAACCCTCAATGCTGCACTGATTTTCCCACATTGGGTTTTTCCGGGGACAATTATCCAAAAATAATAGTGTCATATTTTATGTGTGTGTGCTAGCATTTCTTAGTTTCCAACATTTTTTTATTTCTGTAATGTAATCTTTATTTGTGAAGAAATTGCAGTGTGAATAATTCGTTATTTTTCTGCAAACAAAATAAACTGCATAATTAATTTCTCAGTTAGAGGAATTATTTCCAGTTGCTGCATTTCAAGGAATTTTCACACCACTATCTATGGATGCAACTACACGACAACTTTAGACTTTTACAGTTCGATGTGAATTATTATGGAGTTTCAAGGATGCAATTACAAATTATCCCTTGGGAACATTCATTCATTCTTTGTCTAACGAGTAACAAATGCAAAAATCTCTAATAGTTTCAATGATTCCACTAATTTGCATTAATTAGGGCACATTATTTTACTATAAGAAAATAATGCTATACATTAGACATCCATTAAAACATAAATATAACATTATATTTCACTTACAAGAAAAAGAAGAATATATCCATCCATGATCTTGCCAACAAGAAGCTCCAAGGGAGGCAACGAAAATTTTCCACATATCAAAATGCATTTATTCATCCAAAGCATTCCACAATTGCTGGTCCAAATTCTTTAGAGAGAGATATCCCAAATCCAAGTGATGATGAGAAATTACAAATGAGGTCTCTTCAATTTATATGAGCTTCTCACAAGTTTGAATGGTCTAATTTGCCTCATTAAGCCCCTAATACTATTTTAATATGCAAATAACAATAACTTTGGTGACAAGCCCACCAAATCAATGTTGTACGAAGTGGGGACAATGCGGGGACGTTTTTTGGAATTAGATCCGCGGAAGCGTCATTTCCCAAAAATCTAAGAAGCAAAGCGTCTACTACATATGCATTTTTTTACATATTGTTTTTGCATTTATATTAAAAAGACATCCAAAATACCAAATTAGTTGTAGAAGACATGAAAACATGCAGATATGGCATCCATTGTAAATCAATGATTAATTATTCCAGCATCAGCCATCTAGAATCTAGATTCCTCTTCTTTTGTCTAGCCTTTGCCTCTACTTCGATTCTCTAGGGATATTAGTGATCAATGATTTTGCCTTGAGTGAAGGGTACATTTTTGCTAAGGCCATGACAAAGGAGTTCAACAATCAACAACACCAACACTGGGCTACATATAGGGCTTGGTGCTCTTGATTAAATGCCAATCACATGCCCTAATACATAATATAATCCAATGAAACGCCACAATCCCATTGATCTTGAAAACTGTTAAGTCTGTTGAATTTTGAATGGGATATGAAATTCTATTTTCTCCATTTGAAGTCTGATGAGGTTGGAACCACTCTAAAACATCCGAGTCATTTCATGGTAATGTTAAAAATTTAAGTAAAAGGATGAAAATGGAAGACTATCCACTGATTTCTTCTTATAATCTCACTGTGGGACTCACCCAACCAAGATTAAATCTTAATCAATGGATGAGATTATTTCCTAGTCGATCCATGTGAGTTTCTAGAGAAATCTCACCTTCCTCAATTAATTACTGTTAATCAATCATTTTCCCTAAGTTAGATTTGGGAAAAATTTAATTACTGATTAATTAACTTAATTAAGGCATTTCTAGGTGGATTTTGCTGAAACCTTTTTTGGGTTATGGAGTCCTAGTGTTTCTTAGCCTCTTTCACAACTGTCGAGGCTAGAACACTATCCGATGCTACAAAAACTAACAATAAATACTAAAACCAAGTTGATCATTATTGAAGAACACAAATTAGAGTTTTGAACTATGTTGCAGGAAACACAGGGCCTGAGCCCGTTTCTGGGCAGAAACGGTACGGAAAAGCGGAAACGTGTTTAGTACATCCTGGAAACGCGTTTCAGACCGTCCGCCATGTTTCATTTGGGGGAAATGTGGCCCAATACGACTTGAAATGTGTTTCTAGGTCGTATGACCACGTTTCCTCTTTTAAGTGGTGTTTTTTTTCTTCTTTTTGTTATTATTTTATTTGGAAAATAAAATATATTTTGGAGGAGAGAAGCACCATGAATGCAGTTAGGTGGTGGATTTGTGATGGAGCAAATGGTGTACATTTGCAAAACCTCGCCGTTCGTGTTCTTTCACAAGTGGCAAGCTCTTCATCAACAGAAAGGAATTGGAGCACCTATCGTTTTATTCATTCTGTGAAGGGCAACAGGTTGGGCTCACAGAAGGCAGAGGATCTTGTTTATGTGCACTCCAACCTTTGCCTTGCATCACATAGGGGTCCAGAATATAGCTGTGGTCGTTCTAAAGAATGGGATGCGGATCCAGAAAGTCCCAAGTTGGAGCCCTCTCTTGTTGCCTTGAATAATGAGGACTGGGAGCCTAAAAGTGGAATTGACCAATCATCTTCTTCAACTCTACCATCCAATGTTGAGCATGCTTTTGCTTCTATTTTTGATGAGGATTATTATGATGAGGATTAGTCTTTAGTCTTTATAGTACTTGCAGCTTCATAGTCTTTATTGTACTTGCAACCTCATATACATAATAAAGGGTGATTTTGAGATTTGGATATACAATAAAGGCTCATTTTGAGATTTAGATATATAATAAAGGCTGATTTTAAATATTCTGATATTGCTATTTTCATTATGTGATCATTCATGAGTAAATGTGATGTAAATATAGAGACTTATAGTTTATGCATTGACATTGGACAATTTAAACATAATGTTTAAACTCTAAATGTAATAAATTATAATGTATCATGTATGCTTTATGATTGCACAAAACATTTATTAAATGTCCTAGTATATATATATATATATATATATATATATTTCCCCGTTTCCAAAATTTAGGGGGGTCACGTTTCATACCTGTACCCATATATATATATATATTTCCCCGTTTCCAAAATTTGGGGGGGTCACGTTTCATACCTGTACCCATTTCGGAAACTCGTATCCGTTTTCCTGTATCGTGCAACTTAGGTTTTGAAGAAGCAATTCCTGGGATAAGCAAGATTTCATTCAAGGACTGAGGGAATATAACTGTTTAGAAGGAGCCTCTAACTTCTGCTCATGGAATGAGCGGATATCAATAGTATTGGAAGACCATGGGGTGCTCGATTTCATAAAGCAGGCTCAAGTGCCACCTCAAGATCCCCAACCGTTGGCCCAACATATCAAGAATGATACCAAGGCGAGGAGGATCATTCTAGAAGGGGTCAAGGACCATATCATTCCTCATCTCCATGTGGAGAAGACAACATTTGAGATGTTTAATCTCTAGGTGTGAGGATGAAGAATCTCTACAAGTTGCAGGTTGAGACATGTGCAGCCTTGAGCAACAAGGCAGCAAGTGGGCAAAGTTGTCATGTCCCCAATTAATAATTTTGCTAGGAAATCCTCTAATTTTCAATTTTGGTTATTAATATAATATTTGATAAATAAAACTTAGGAGAAATAAGTTGTGGAGGCTCAAATTAAATTTTGATAAGAAGTAAAGGTTAAGCTTAGGAGAAAAAGGGAAAATTAAGTGATGATAAGTTGTGGGGGTCACATAAGAAGGGAAATCGAACTCCATAGGAGAAATTGAACCACATGAAAGACGGTTAAGCAAGGGAGTCGAATTGCTGGAGCCCACAAGGAAGGTTGAACAACAATTATAAAAGGAAGGGAAGAGCCTCATTTTTTCATCTTCTTGGCATTTCATTTTCAGAATTGGAGAGTTTGCTTGAGCTGCTTGGCCAAGTCAACTAGTATTGTTTAGCACAAGGGATTTCCAAGCGGAATTCCAGCGCTTCTTCAGGGGACTTTGAGTGCCACTCAAGGAGAGAGATTGTTGGCAGATTTTAGTATCTTGTGTGGGATTTTGCAGTATTTCTTCAACATATGCGAGTTTCTGGAGGATGCAGTGGAGGAATTCGTTGGTGTTTCTGGAGCTAGCATTTGTTGTTCTCCAGGCTGTCTATTTTGGAGAAATTTTCCTTGGAGGAGGACAAGTTGTTTGTGGGAAATTTCCGGGCTGAAAGTGCTGGATATTTGTGGGCAGAAATTCCCTTTCTTTGGACTTGTGATGGGGTTTACTGGCTATTCTCTGCGCAGAGGTTGAGCAGCAGTGTTGTGCTGAATATTGGAGCTGATTTTGGCAGGGAGTTTGAGGAAGGAATTTCGCTGGGGTTTGGACAAGTTTCCCTTTGGGGAAATAGTGCATTTTTACTGCAGATCGATTCCTGTAGCTCACTGGCAGACTGAGAAGGGATACACAGTTTTTGGGGCTTTAGTGACCGCTGGATTCAGGTTGAGATTTTTTGGGTTTTGTTGGATTGGGTGTGAGGAGCCTTCTCCTAATTTTGCAAAATTTTTGGAGCAATTTTGAGGGTTCATTTCAGAGTTTGCCTCCAACATCAGCAACAACAACAATAATTTTCTGGGTAGTTCGTTTGGACAGATTGGGCCTTTTTCAGTTGGAGTTTGCTTAGATATTAACCTGGGTATTGCATGCTTGCAGTAGCAAGCCCAGGATCTATCATTCTACTGTATTGTATTCAGCTCCAAGAAATATTTAATAAAATGGCTTAGATTTGTTGCTGCTATTCTATGGTTTACTGGTCTATTTCTGCTTGTTTAAAATTGTGCCTGCATGGTTGGATTTTCTTGCTGTAGCTTAGTGCATGTTTTTGATATTCATTGAATTTCCTTGTTTGGGATATTACAAGCTAACCGTAGATCACATAGAGCGATTGTTTGGAAAGTTGAACAGAATAGGAGAAAATTTTTCTTGTAAGGATCACCCACTTGCGTGGGTAATAGGTACGACCTTGTTCTCCTCTTGACCTCCTCTCCAAATGTTCAACCGACCACCTCTTCAAGTCCCATGATAGTTGTTGTTTTAGGTCACAATATGTCACTAATAGGCCAACAAACATACTAGTTCTAGGAGATTCTAGAGTTGAACTCCCCTCGCCCGACATATTACTTCCTAGGTTCAAATTAGTAGGTAGGTTTTTACGTTAAGATTCTCCCCCATGGGCTCGAATGTTGGGAGAGTTAGGCTTCCTCACTCTTGTGCTCCTTGCAAAATCTTATAGTCGGGTCCCCTCCAACCTCAATCACTCTAGTGCATTGATCTTTTCACAGTGCTTGATGACTTTGACATTGAGCCCATATCTTGTTACCTCACTTGTCCTTGGCTGCTAGCTCCAGTTGTCTTTGAAATCCCCTCTCTCTTTTGTTTGGCTTCAAAATTTTCAGTTTCTAGTGTTTTTTTAATTGTATTTGTACCTTATTTTATAGTATACACTCTTTGCTAGACAGTTAAAATCTAGTTTCTAGCTTGTTTTTTGATCCTAATATTTTCGACTTCTAGCATTGATCTAGGAAATTGTTTTGCACTCCCACTTTGTAGTTAACAGTAGATGTCCTATCTAGTCCAATTGACATATTTTTCTGGTTATGTGATGGACACTAATAAAATTATATTTTCCATCGTATCAATGTAGTTATAAAACCATGTTTCAAAAAATTACTCTATAGGAAAGTTCTGAAGTTAGTTTTCCTTTATGTGATGTTGTATATTGTGAACTATTGCTGATCTTTCATTGAGTTTTATGACATGCAGAATACAGTTGATGAGGAAATATTGATTTATGAAAAACTAATGATGCATTCTTTGCAGGAATTGGATAAAGTACAAGGCAAAGAAACTACTAACGATACTGAGAAGGTATGCTATTTTAGTTGTAGGATTTTTCTCGTTATTTATCGTACGTTTGATAACTGGTGAGAAGAAAAAGTTTGTGTTTATTGCATATAGCTGGAAATTTTTGATGACTTAATAAAAATGTCTTGGATATTTTTATTTTCGATTTATTTTAATATCATGAATTTATTTTCTTGGAATCTGTTTAATTTATATCTTGATGTTATTCATGTCCTTTTAACTCTGTTCATACTAAAATTGATTTGTGTAGAGCCACACTTACTGGGGTTTATAAAAGTATTTTCTTTTCATGTAGAGGATGCACAGTTTACACAGTTCTTACTTTCTGAGTTGCTTTTATTTCTCCTTAAAATGAATCACATTATCCAACTTTCATATTCTCAAGGATGTAGTGGGCTTGAGCAACGTTGCACGAAGCGGGGACGTTTTTTGGAAGTGGGGACACGGACACATCATTTCCAAAAAATCTAGGAAGCGAAGCGTCTACTATATATATATTTTTTTATTTTTATTTTTTTGCATTTATATTAAAAAAACATCCAAAATACGAAATTAATTGTAGAAGATATGGAAGCATGCATATTTGTACATAAATCAAGATAGATATGAACATCCATTGTACATTAATGATTAATTATTTGAGCATCAACCATTTAGATGCACCAACCATCTATAATCTAGATTCTTCTCCTCTTAGCCTTTGCCTCTACCTCGATTATCTAGGGACATTAATCAAAATTGCCCAATTGTGATCAAACTACCTAATGCAAGCCTTAAAATATGGTAGAAAGAACTTAACATGCTTGATCGATGATTTTGACTTGATTGAAATGTAATGTTTTGCTAACAACATGACAAAGGAGTTCAACAATTAACACCACCAACACTAGGGTACATATAGGGCTTGGTGCTCTTGATTAAATGCTAATCACATACCCTCATACACGATATAATCTAATGAAATGCCACCATACCATTGATCCTGAATTCTTGAAAACTGTTAAGTCTGCTGAATTTTGAATAGGATATGAAATTCTGTTTTCTCCATATGAAGTCCGATCAGGCTGGAACCACTCTCAAACATCCTGAATCATTTCATGGTAATGTTAAAATTTTAAGTAAAAGGATGACTTTTACTTCAAGAATTTAACATTACCATGAGGGTCTAAGGAGGTGAAAGAGAGCTTATATCTTTTTCATCCTATCCCTAACTCAACACTAACCACCCTCTAACCCAACTACAGTTAAAAATTAAAAATTAAAAATAAAAAAGTCATTTTTTTGCTGCGTTAGTCGGATCCGTACAGCACTGTACGGAACTGCACGCGATCCGTACTGGAAGCGCAGCGCTTCCGTATGGTGATCCACCGTACAGAAACGCGGATCCGGCCGTACGGTTCGGAAAATCCAGGAAACACAAATTTTTTTACGAAACGCGTTTCGAGGGTTGTAGCCGGGGGGGGGGGACGTTTCCTGCAACATTGGGCCCAAGGTTTTGAAACTAATCTATACTATCCAATCTAAATATGGGTTGAAGTATCTAGCATAGATTTGGTGCCTGATGTCTTTCTAAAAAGAAGCGGTGCTTGCTTATGGGCATATCAAGAAATACAATGACCACTGGCATTTTGTATTCTTTTTGGTGCCTGCTTCTTTACTTTTAATTATGTCATAGATGAGTGGTTGAATAGGAATGATATTGTTTTCTTCTTCTTTCACCATTTGGTAGTTCTAAGTCCTATGGAAATTTGTATACATTTTTTGTTTTGTTTTGTTGCAAGATGTACTCAATGAGTGTGGTTTCTAAGCTAATGTGGAATAGTACATCCTTCAATATGGGCTTGAATTTACAATCTATTTAGTTTTCTAAATTACAACAGCTTGGACTTTGATAGAATGTTAAGAACCCATCAAAAGGGACATCTTTTTGGAACTTTATGTTGTGAAGATTGTAATGTCCCTTTCCAAGAAGATTGATTCTAATTGTTAATTTTTCACTTGGAGAGAAAAAGCCACATCAAAAAATGAAATGAATAATTAAATTAAAATGGGTTATAAACACAAAATCCCTGATCTTTGTGAAAATTCTATTGCAGTTACTGGTTATTAATCTTCAACCTTTGCTAATTATTTGTCTCTTGAAAAATTAATTCACGACACAAACAAAAAATAACAAAACTGCAACTTCACAAATAAATAATCACAGGAATGGAGAAAATAACACACATACAAATTTGACACTGGTATTTTTGGACAAATTTTCTCTGGAAAAACCGTGAAGGGAAAACTAGTACTGCAAATGAGGGATTTTGATTATTCTTCAACAATTGAGAATCAAGGTTACTTGGGAGTGGGAGTGGAAGTGGGGAGCCGGAGCAGGGAGCGACATTTTCAAAAGCTCCCGGTTCAAGAGCGAATCGGGTACAAATTTTTATATAATATATATATTTTTTATATTTTGATGCATATACGTCAACAAAAGTATGTAGAATGATGAATTAGATATACAAAGCATAAAAACATGGATTGAACCATATAACATCAATCATCTAGAAGTTATAATCTTCATCAACCACGTCCACAAGTTAGTAACATACAACATATCGAGTGTAATATTCCTAATTAGCAACAGCGAATTGGAATATTCGCTTTTGCATAGTTTTGCCGTTTATAGTTTTTAAATAAATAAAAAGTGAGTAAAAAGTGCCTAACTCACTTTAGTGGAATAAAACACCTTCCTAGTAGCACAATGTTGCGACTTAAGGGGGAGCCAAGGGGGGCCACACACTACGTTGGTTTTGGAGGGAAACCAATGCTATAAAAGATGGAGGAGCCTCCTCATTTGGGCATTCTTGTTGTTGATGATATTGGAGCTAGACTTTTGTCTTCTTGAGCACGCTGGCTGTTTAGCTTGTCTGCAGCATTGTTTAGTGCGTTGAGTGTTTCCGGTCGGAGATCTCGCCCTTAGCCCCGGGGGACTTCGAGTGCCTGCTCGGGCAAGGTTTTTCCTTCAGTCTTTTACGGGAGATTTGGTTGTTTGTTTTGCGGGGGAGCTGGGCTTCTTTTGGTGATTGCGCAGTCCCTGGGAGAGAGGACGCAGTTCTTGTTGGAGGTGTTCCGGTGCAGGGTTTTCTGCAGGAGTTTCAATGAGATCTGGTGTGGAGGCTCAGTCTTTACCAGTTGGAGATTTTCTGGGGAGTTTGTGGCTCTGTTTTAGCATCTATCATTTGGCATCTGCGCTGGGCCTGGAGGGACAGCGTAATTCCTTGAGGGTTTCCTTGGTGATTTTCGGAGGTGGTCCATTTTTGTTATGGTTTCTGGGTTTGGTCCGGGTTGGCGAGTACAGGTGATTTGCAGATTTTCAGCCCATTCCGGCAAGGGGATCAGCCCCTAGTTTCAATTCATTCCCGCAGCAGCAGCAGTTTACGGCAGTTTCCTAGCAGCTGGGACGCAGTTTCTTGTGGCAGCCATTTCCTATCTTTCTGAAAGAGTTGTTCACTTGCCTTGAGCAAGAATAGGTGTTATCATTCTGATTATCCATTGTATTTCATTATATTCTCAGATTAATAAAATGGCTTAGCATTCCCAACATTTTTATTTGCTTTATGTTCTATTTCTGGCATTTTCCATATTGTCATATGCTTGTATTGCTGTCTATTTCCCTTTCGGGATATTACAGTGGTATCAGAGCATAGTTCTGGCTCAGCCTGTGGTCTATGACATCGGGAAGGAGATCATACAGAGGTTTGCTGGAATTTTGGAGAGTAATAGCAGTTGCAGTACCAAAAACGAAATTGGAAAAAGGGCCAAAATACAAAGGGTCAAATTTTGAAGTTTGGAATTAGAAGAAACCCTTTTGAGGTTTTTCTGGGTTTTGGGCAAGGATCACCTTCCCAAGTTCCTAGAATTTTCTGAGTAGTTTTCAGTGGGTAAATTAGAGGCCGAATACAAGTCGCAGTATAGTTTTGGAGCAACAGTGCCATTTCATGAGGAGCCGATGGCAGGGGATGATGGTGCAAAGAGATTTTGGGAGATGCTCCTCAAATCAGTACAGGATTTGTCGAGACAGATGGAGACGATGGGGCAGAGGATCGCTACGATAGAGGTTAGGCAGCGTGAAACCCCAAGGGGTTTTCAGACTGGTGAGAGATTGGGCACATCCCACCATATGCCGGAGCGTGAGGCTACCCCCCTTATGGCATCGCATGCACCCACGCGATCCACTATGCCTACCTTCCTAGGAGAGGACACAGGGGCAGGAGCACAGCAGGAGCCCGAACCGGGCCACATGGGAGACTACCTTGCAGAGTACCGGGCATACGGGCCGGAGTTCAGAGATCTTATCTCATTCAGAGATTTTGTTCAGCTCCAGTGGGACAGCAGACCCCACAACTTTCACAGAGGGAACAGGCGCTCACATGACGGAGGCTTACAGCGCACCATGGACAGACTCCATTTACCGACATTTGACGGGTCGTCCAAGCATTCAGAAAAAGCTTGGGTGGAGAAGTTGGATACCTCTTTCCAGCTTGACCGAGTATCGGAGGGGGAAACCATCAAAATGGTTACCTCGCACTTGGAGGATGAGGGCACACAGGATTGCAGGGAGTTTGAGGATACACCTAGTGTGACACAGGACTCACCCTCATTGGAGACCTCCTTGACCGTGTCGGTTGATATCGTAGTGGAGAAGGTAGAGCCTACCCCAGTAGAGCCATCCATTGAGGTGATGACCGAAGTCATGTCCGAGTCTTTGGGTGGTAGCAGCACACGACAGATGGGTGAGGTGTCAGGAGATGTACCCACATTCGATGAGGCACTAGGGGATACAGAGGTATTGGATGATGGTCGCAGACAGCGGTATCATCGGCTTCGGACGGACCTTCGAGTTTTGAAAGGGAAGGCCACATCAGTACGGGAGGCCATCTTGTTGCAGGACAAGGAGCTTGAGGGCATGAGAGTGGCTTGTGCCGAGTCGGCGGCCAAGTTGGTCCGCATTGGGGAACGACTGGATTCCCTGATGGTACAACTAGAGGACACGTTGGAGCGTCAGATCATTCCCCTTCAGTCATGCATGGATGGGACTAGCAGCATTGTTGGGTCACCTCTTCCCATTGGAGAGAGAGAGACAGAGCCACCTAGTCAGATCTCATACATCGACTTGGATAGTGGTATGAGACAATCAGAGTTGCACAGGGTATAGCATCCACATGTTGAGGTTGGATGGTGAGAGATTTTGAGTTGGTACTCGGTGGAGCGGGCTATGGAGATAGTGATGGATCCGAGTGTAGCTCAGCAGGAGTTTCTATGAATGGGGAATACAGGAAGCCCAGATTGGCGTTGGGATCCAGGTGGGATCACCTATCGTTTCCCAGGCAGGTCGGTTGACTATGTCTTGGAGAGTACAGAGTGCCTAGCAGTAGAGCATGTGCAGTTTCGGTCAGCTCCAGTGGCCAACCAGTTTATGGGCAGACTCACTAGGTTGTCTTGGCATGACATTCATACACGGGATCACGGGGTGGTCAGCACACCTTGGCAAGAGCTTGTCGGAGGAGATGGCATTGGCAAGCCACTAGATGGCACCTTGTATGGGGCCAAGGATTCTTCACCTTTGTGTGGGGCACAGGGGACGCAACGGAGCCGAGCAGTGGTGGTAACACTATTGGCACATAGGGAGATTCACTTCTCGGACCCCTCGAGGAGGATTTGGAGTGATGATCCATTCGTCGGCGGATATAGCGATGCGACGGTGGAGATGATGATACCGGTTGTGGGTAGTCCGACATGTAGAGGCACAGCTCCAGGTCATCACATCCAGGGATGTGTGGGAGCCTCTAGCATTGAGCAGTGGACTACTAGTGGACATGGAGTTGCATGGTGGTGTACCGTAGTGTGTGGGACTGCATTGTGGAGTAGGAGTGTTCTACATCACATTGAGAGAATGCGGGGAGTGACTGATGCCTGGACACAGTCAGGGCACGAGACGGTACAGGATGGTACAACAGGAGCTTGGGGTATCCTACAGTATACAAGGGTATGCCTCAATGTGCAGTGGCATGTCGAGGAGTACAGGGATGATCGGTGGTATGCGAGGGCGTATGGTGCTGCACAGCAGGGTCTTAGAGCATTGCTTCCAGGGAGGCTCACGGACAGGGACATTGGGCTTACCTTTTGGAGTAGTTCACCCAGGATCGATGGGGAGACAGATGAGCGATACTTGACGGTATCTGTGGGGACTCACACACCTGAACCTCTTCTACATCACTCACGGGCACAACCGATTTTGTTGTTGTCCTTCGGCACTTTGGGCATGAGCAGCAGGGTATGCGAGGCACAGCCAATATGCTTGGATGGCCCTCAGCACACTAGGCGAGAGACTTCTCAGCAGTGGCACTGGGTTAGTGTGCTAGTTGATAGCCATAGGTTAGGGGATGAGATGATCCTCTGCAAGGGTGGCCCATTAGTCACCGCTGAACCTACGCTTGGGGAGTAGGTCATGAGGGAGACATGCATCATTTTTTCGTCAGGGCATGTCGAGATCATGCATGAGCAGAGGATACGGGGTACAGCAGAGGTAGTATCCCAGTGTGTGTCTGGGCTCCAGACACTGTATCGACACTTTGTCGAGAGGGTGGATGGCATGTTCGATGCAGATGCGATGGCGGAGGTAGAACAGGAGGGCATTCCTTCTGTATGCCAGGGTGAGGACTCTTTTTCACATGAGTCCATAGGATCAGTTGAGGTCGCTTCTGGGGAGCGAGGGCAGTCATGCATGGATGGTGACAGTAGACCGGAGCTATATTCTAGTGTCCGGGGTGAGCAGTCATGGGACTCTGCGAGAGATACTCTGGGTGAAGAGTCACTTGTGACAATTCAGCTAGAGCAGCAGGTGATGGAGCCTAAGTCGACAGAGGAGGACACTACTCACATCAGGCATGATATTCCTTTGAGAGAGAGCCAGATGGGCACTCACATCGAGTCTGTGGTGGATATGCAGCTAACCGCGGGGTCAGCCATTGAGGAGGAGCAGTCAGCTGCATTGACATCGAGTACGGTGACAGCTGTTGCAGATCCATATCCTCTGGATGTGTTGGAGGTTGATGGGATTGTTATGCAGGGGGCTAGTAGACAGCAGGAGCTGTTGGATATGTTGGAGCATCCATCTTTGGGTCGACACTGGGATGAGGCGCAGATAGATGTACTCGCAGTCAGCAGAGCTGCAGCGTTTTTAGTGGGTAGCACTCTCCAGGAGTATATCGATGGAGCTTGCAGCATACCTTGTCCACTTTCTCCCATTATAGAGAGAGGGGCTTCCTTCTACAGGCAGCTTCCATTGACAGACAGGGTAGAGCAGTGGGAGTTGATTACAGGCTGGCGACAACATCCCAGGCATGTTCCATATACCGTTGTTGTTGCTACATCAGATTCTTCTTCTAGGATGGACTGGCGGGAGATCATGAGTTGGTACCCTCTTGATGGTATGGTATTCTTCGTAGGGAGCACAGCGGAGCAGGGGCCCTTGGACATAGTAGATGTTACAGATCCCAGTTGGCAGGAGGGCACCGGTTGTCATTACTTCAAGACTCCTTCCCGATTTCAGGAGAGCAGGATCAACATGGGATGGAGTCAGGACTTGGATTGGATAGAGGTGATGAGCTGGTATGCAGTTGGAGGGGCAGTATATGCAGTTACAAGTACAACACTGCAGGAGCCCGAGAGCATTGATGCTTATCTGTTGTCTTCACCTCTTAGAGCATCAGCTATAGCTAGAGATAGTGCACAGTCCGAACCGTGGGACTTGGGCGATGATTGGCCATGGTGGCATTGGGATCCGAGAGGACTATTGATTGGTGAGAGATCAATTCGGGATCCTAGCATTGAGTGGTCCCTTCATATCAGGATGGTGCAGAGGTCAGAGAGGGTTCAGTGGCACATCTGGGACCCAGGCACATTTTGCAGTGTTAGTGGGAAGCATCAGCTAGAGAGGAGGCTTGTTCAGGCATTGCTGGAGGACAAGCAGTTTTTATCGGATGAGGATGCCACTTGGGAGAGCGAGAAGATTTTGCAGCATCCATCACTTCAGTTGCTTGAGGGCAAGCAACATTTTGTCGGGGGGGACTGTAATATTCCTAATTAGCAACAACTAATTGGAATATTTGCTTTTGTATAGTTTTGCCGTTTATGGTTTTTAAATAAATAAAAAGTGAGTAAAAAGGGCCTAACTCACTTTAGTGGAATAAAACACCTTCCTAGTAGCACAACGTTGCGACTTAAGGGGGAGCTAAGGTGGGCCACACACTACGTTGGTTTTGGAGGGAAACCAATGCTATAAAAGATGGAGGAGCCTCCTCATTTTGGCATTCTTGTTGTTGATGATATTGGAGCTAGACTTTTGTCTTCTTGAGCACGTTGGCTGTTTAGCTTGTCTGCAGCACTGTTTAGTGCGTTGAGTGTCTACGGTCGGAGGTCTCGCCCTTAGCCCCGGGGGACTTCGAGTGCTTGCTCGGGCAAGGTTTTTCCTTCAGTCTTTTACGGGAGATTTGGTTGTTTGTTTTGCGGGGGAGCTGGGCTTCTTTTGGTGACTACGCAGTCCCTGGGAGAGAGGACGCAGTTCTTGTTGGAGGTGTTCCGGTGCGGGGTTTTCTGCAGGAGTTTTAGTGAGATCTGGTGTGGAGGCTCAGTCTTTACCAGTTGGAGATTTTCCGGGGAGTTTGTGGCTCTGTTTCAGTATCTATCATTTGGCATTTGCGCTGGGCTTGGAGGGACAACGTAATTCCTTGAGGAGGGTTTCCTTGGTGATTTTCGGATGTGGTCCATTTTTGTTATGGTTTTTGGGTTTGGTCCGGGTTGGCGAGTACAGGTGATTTGTAGATTTTCAGCCCATTCCGGCAAGGGGATCAGCCCCTAGTTTTAGTTCATTCCCGCAGCAGCAGCAGTTTACGACAGTTTCCTAGCAGCTGGGACGCAGTTTCTTGTGGCAGCCATTTCCTATCTTTCTGAAAGAGTTCTTCACTTGCCTTGAGCAAGAATAGGTGCTATCATTCTGATTATCCATTGTATTTCATTATATTCTCATATTAATAAAATGGCTTAGCATTCCCGGCATTTTTATGAGTATTTGCTTTATGTTCTATTTCTGGCATTTTCCATATTGTCGTATGCTTGTATTGCTGTCTATTTCCCTTTCGGGATATTACATCGAGTCTCTTGATTCATCAATCTTAAAGTTTCAAGCTTTCAAAATTCGATATATAATATTTATCATCATTGATCGCAAAAGTTGTAACTTGTACTTGTAACCATTACCATTACCAAGTAAGCAAACGATAACAAAGAATATCTAACATGAAATGAAATGTTTCAACTTTCAACTTTCACGAACCATCATTTTCATAATTCATTACCAATGAGTTATAAGTGTCAACTTCAAACTTCAAACTTAAATTGTCATATATTGTTTACAAAAAATACCATAATAAATATGAAAGAGTCAGTAGTCATAAAAAGTACCAGAAACTAGAAAAGACAAGTAAATCTATTATCTACAGCTTGACCCTCTTGCCACAAGATATTTCTAATTTCTTGTCTTGTGCTTTATTGGGACTCCCCTCATGCATAGTCGAACGACCTTGTTGCTCCTGATTAAATACAAGTTCCATACCCTAGTACCCTAGGTGCTCTTGATTATTGGGAGTCTCTCCCGCAGAGAGGGCTTGGTGCTCTTGATTAAATACAATATCCAGTGGAAATATTTCAATCACCCTACTCCTGAAATCTTTAAAAAATGACAAGTTTGCTGTGTTGGTTCTTAAGAGACAATCCCTTGGTTGTGAAAAGGAATCAATGCTTAAGAAATTTTAACAATATTTTATAGAAAAAATCTTTATCATTTGTTCTTTGTTTGATTCCTTTGGAAATTTGTTTGTAAAAACCCTTAATGCTCTGGAGTAATAAAGATTACACAATGCCTTTAATTGCTGAAAGTGAATGGATAAGAAGAATTGTAAGGAAGCTTAAGATAATACGCTGTAAACACAAGATCTATTAACTTAAGTTTCAGAGAGAATTTATGAATAGAAAGGAGTTGGAGTGAAGGAGCGCATTTAAGGATATTTAACTCTTACTTAAAAATGTAATTCAGAGACCTGCAACTTCATTACTTCACTTCATTCATTAGAAGAAATAACACAAGATGACACGGAAAAACAAACCAACATCAACAATTACAGGAAACTTGAGACTTCTTTCATTAATTTTTCAGAGAAATAAGTACAAAAATCTAGTCTTCCAGAGGTTCCAAAACTACGATCCTCTCTTCTTCATTTTTGTCTGTCTTAAATACATTCAAAAGCAGTTTGTAATTGCCAAAACTTTTTTAAACTACCTAAACTACTTATTTCCTCTATCAACTACTTTCATTACAATTGAGGGTAACATTACAACCTCGTTCTAAAAATAAAAAGAAAATGCAATAATAGATAGAAAGATTATGATGTCTTCTAAGTATCCTTCACCGCTGATGTGGTTCACTTTGCCGCTGATGTAGTTCCCTTCATTGTTGATGTGGTCTTCTGAATATCATTTGCTGCTGATGTGTCTTAAGGAAGTTTGGTCATCCATTTTCTGCACTTTTTCCAGAGTTAAACATTTGTCCTTGGGGCATTAACTAACTTATG
This sequence comes from Pinus albicaulis, assembly GCA_034641835.2. Lineage (NCBI taxonomy): Eukaryota > Viridiplantae > Streptophyta > Pinopsida > Pinales > Pinaceae > Pinus > Pinus albicaulis. The sequence goes on from CM076575.1 coordinate 370,375,522, forward strand.
ATGTTCCAAACTATGGAACATGTGTCCATTACGTCCTACTTTGTATCCATGAGAGGAATGTGACTAGACGAACTGGACAGGGATGACTTGGCCATGTTTACACTTGGGATGGTGACTGAACTAACTCAAAATCGAGGAGCAAGGTGATTAGGATGACTAGGACAATTTAAACTGAAACCTACAAGTGAAAAGAACAAGGTTTTGACTCGGTATTTATAGGCGCAACGGGAATTTGGTTGTGAAAACAGTAATTAACTGCATGACAAGACAAGTACGGGAATGACACAGACGGTGAGCTGGCTCGATTGTTGATGCTATCTCTGGCTGCTTACATCACCGCGGGGGCACCTTTGGGTATAATGAGCACTTTGGAGGTGTGCTACCGCAGTGATCACGGGCCATTGATTTGAGTTAAGGAGCCTCCGTCATGGTCAATTGTGGAGGCACCCCATAACTTATCTATCGGGTTGTTTGTGCCCCTGGGTTTCTCCTGATCAATTCTCAACTGATATTCTTTTAATCCCGCCCAACAAGTTGCATGCCCTTCAAAAGGAATGACCGGACCTTACACATCTTCCAAAAACATAATGTTAACGCTTTAACATATAAATTATTTTCGGCATATGGAATTTTGGTTCATTTTTCTTTTTTAACAAACATTATATAATTTTTATTTTATTTTGAGATACATTTAAAAACGAAATTTCAAATGAGCCACAACATTCTGGATTTTGAGTGAGATCTAAAATTCTACATTCTCCGTATGAAATCCAATCAGGTCGAAACCACTCTCAAACATCTTGAGTCATTTCATGGTAATGTTAAAAATTTAAGTAAAAGGATGAAAATGAAATAATTTAACATTACCTTGAACTACATATCAACACTAGGGCCAAATTCTTGTTTCCAATCTTCAATAGCTCCCTCTATCACTCCTGAATTGGCAGGGAGTGATTTTTTTTTAGGGAATGCGCTCTCGGGGTTGCTCCTGATGCGCTCTCATCTGAAGCGCTCTTCGGGAGTAGGTTCGGGGGGGTGGGGTGCTCCCCCCCAACCCTATTGAGAATTACATAAACTGCTTGGTGTTTACTAGAAAAGCTTCGACAAATTTATTTTTTCACTTTTGCAAGTTGACTCGAACTTATGGAAGTAACTCGACCCCTTTAAGTCAATTCGGCCTCTCACTGTGACCCTGAATTGATCCAACTAGTGTGTTTCGACAAATAACTCGGCCTCTCTGGAAATTGGCACCTACTGGGAAAATAACTTTGCCTCCATTGGAATTTCATCCTTCACTGACAAACTTATTTCTCTTGTGCAAATCTATCTTTCTGGAAAATTCACACTTGCCCCAAAAATTCGACCTCTTATGCACTTGGACTTATTTCCCATCTAAATCTGTGTAATATCCTGGTTCGGGGATATCCATAAAAACACGGCAAACTCCAACCAGAGATGGATTGGGAGGGCATTTACCAGATATGCCGCCTCTGAAAAAGAGGACGAAATCTGGAGGCTACCTGGCCGTTTACAGACTCTGTCTAAGAGTGTGAGATAAACACACCAAGTGGTATAGAACTAGAATGCCCGAAAATATATAAAGATAACAATGCAGCAGACATACAATAGCATAGAAAGAATGTACGACAAATCATCCAGAAATATAGAGAGAGAATGCTAAGCCATTTTATTAAACTGAGAAATATAATGAAGTACAATAGGTGATCAGAGTGATGGGACCTAAACTTGCCCAAGGCAAGTGAAGAAATACTCTCAGAATACACAGGAAATGGCTGCTCTCTGAGCTGCGTTGCAGTTGCTGGAAAACTGTCGTGTAGCTGCTACTGTTGAAATGAACTGATGTCTAGGTGCTGTTCCCATTGTCGGAATGAGCTGAAAATTTGGAATCCTCCTCTACTCACCAATCTCGGCAAAACCCAGAAACCATGTCAGGAATGGCTGACCCTCGAAAAACACCCCCCTTGGGGAATTACGCTGGCCTCCAAGGCTCTGCGCAGAGGCTGAATAGGAATGAATAAAATATGGCCTCAAACTCCACCAAAATCCTCCCAAAGGCAAAGGCTGATCCTCTGCTCAATCTCCCAGCTCAAAACCCCTGCAGAAATCCCAATCCGGAGCTCCTCCTAGATGGACTGCGTCCTCCCTCTCAATGACTGCGCAATCTCTCTGAATGCTCGGCTCTGCAACAAAAACCAAACTCCAAACCTCCCGCAAAATGCTGAAGAAACTACCTTGCCCGAGCAAGCACTCGAAGTCCCCCGGAGCTAAGGGCGAGATCTCCGATCGGAGACACTCAACGCACTAAACAGTGCTGCAGACAGGCTAAACAACCAGCGTGCTCAAGAAGTCAAAACGACGAGCTCAATATCATCAACCACGAATGAATGAAATGAGGAGGCTCCTCCCTCTTTTATAACGTTGGCCTTCCTCCAAACCCTAAGGCCTATCTCCTCAACGTATCCTCCCTCTTGCCACGTGCTCATCCTCATCTGCGCAGTCTCTTCTAGTGCATATGTGGCCCCCCTTGGCGCCCTTTAAGTCACAATGTTGTGCTACTAGGGAGTGGGTTTTATTTCACTAAGTGAGTTAGACCCTCTCTACTCACCTTTTTATTTATTAATAAACTATAGATGGAAAAATTGAGCAAAATCGAATATTCCAATTAGCCACTGCTAATTAGGAATATTATAGTCTCCCCCGGCAAAATGTCGCTTGTCCTCAAGCAATTGAAGTGATGGATGCTGCAAAATCTTCTCACTCTCCCAAGTGGCATCCTCATCCGGCAAATTCTTCCACCTCACCAAGAATTCCCGGACTGTCCTGCTCCGTAGCTGCCTCTCCCTGGTATCAATAATAGCCTCTGGCTGCAACACCAAATGCCCCTCATCATTCGTGGGTGGTAGCTCATCTGTCACTGTCACCTGCTGCCCCAGTGCCTTCTTCAGGCATGATACATGAAAAACGTTATGGATCTTGCTGCCTTGGGGCAGCTCCAACTCATACACAACCTGTCCAATCCTGCGCATCACCCTGTATGGCCTGTAAAAGTGGGGCTTGAGCTTTTCAGCTCCCTTCTGCTTCAGTGACGACTGTCGGTATGGCTGTAATCGTAGGTAGACCAAGTCCCCTACCTCAAACTGTCTCTCCACCCGACCTCTGTCAGCATACAACTTCTGCTGGTTCTGCACTGTGGCCATATTATCCTTGAGAGCTCGGAGGATATCCTGACTCTCTTGGATCCAAATTTTGGCTCTCGGAGCCTTGCTAGCACCAAACATCACGTCAGCAAAAGACAAAGAGTGATATCCATATAAAGCGTAGAATGGAGACATACCAATGGACATGTGATGTGTAGTGTTGTAGCAGTACTCCCCCAAATGTAGCCACTTCAGCCATGCTCGCTGCTGCCCACTTACATAGTTACACAAGTAGCCCTCCAGCCACTTGTTAACTATCTCCGTCTGTCCATCCGTCTGTGGGTGATAACTAGTACTCGGTGTCAACTCTGTCCCCACCATCCGGAAAAGCTCCTGCCAAAATCCGCCCATGAAGCGGCTGGCCTTGTCACTGATGATGGTCTTAGGAAGACCATGTAGCCTGAAAACCTCTCTGAAGAACAGCTTGGCCACCTGTGCTGCTGTGTAGTGCGCGGATATGGCGAAAAAATGAGCATACTTTGTCAGCCGATCAACGACGACTAAGATACAATCCTTGCCCTGCACCATGGGCAACCTTGTGATGAAGTCCATCGATATACTCTCCCATTTCTCCTCCGGGATGGGAAGAGGCTGCAATAATCCTGCGGGATGGCTCATCTCCCCCTTGTTCCTCTGGCAAACATCGCACTCCCTGATGTGCTGGAGTATGTCCTCCTTGAGGCCCTTCCATGAGAACCTCTCTCTAATGGCCTTGTAGGTTTTGGTAAACCCCTGATGGCCGGCCAATGGTGAATCATGTGATGCCTGAAGTATCTTCTTCTTGAGCTGAGATCCCTCAGTCAAGAAGATCTTGTCCCTGTAGTAGATGATCTCATCGACCACCCTGTACCTGTCATTCGCCACCTGTCCATCCAAAACCTCACATGCAAATCTGTCCTTGGAGTACTCCACTAAAAGTTGAGCCCTCCAATCTGTATCCAAGCTCATAAGAGATAACGTGACTGGTCTATGTGAAAGAGCATCTGCTACCACGTTATTCTTACCCTTGACATACTCAATGTCAAAGTCATTTGCTTGGATCTTACTGATCCACTTCTCTGCCTCTCCTGTAGCTGCTTCTGCTCCAAAAAGAACCTGAGGCTGTTGTGATCAGTCCTCACCCTGAACCTGTTCCCCACCAAGTACTGCCAGAATTTGGCCAATGCATGCATAATGGCCAACATCTCCTTATTGTATATAGAATACAACCTCTCGTGTGGAAGGAGCTTCCGGCTCTCAAAGGCTATAGGGTGTCCTCCCTGCATCAATACTGCGCCGATCCCCTCTCCCGACGCATCACACTCTAAAACAAATGGCTGCGTAAAATCTGGCAATGCAAGCACTGGGCAGCTACTCATCACCTCCTTGAGCCTGTCAAAGGCTCGCTGCGCTGTATCTGACCAACTGAATGCCCCCTTCTTCGTCAAATTTGTAAGGGGTGAAGCAAACTGTGAGAAACTCTTGATGAACTTCTTGTAATAAGTACATATGCCAATGAATCCTCGAAGTTCCGTCATGTTCCTCGACTCCGGCCAATCTCTGATGGCCCTGATCTTCTCCTCATGGACTTTCACTTCGTCCACTCCAATAATGTGACCTAAATACAACATCTCCGTCATCCCAAACTCACACTTGGAGAGCTTAGCATAGAACTGTTGCTCTTCCAAGATATGTAGTACTACCTCTATATGTTGGAGATGCTCCTCCCAAGTCCTGCTATATATGAGTATGTCATCGAAAAAGACCAATACAAACTTCCTCAAATGACTGTGGAAGATATGGTTCATGCAAGATTGAAAAGTAGCTGGAGCATTGGTTAGCCCGAAAGGCATAACCTAAAACTCAAAGTGCCCATAATGACACCTGAAGGCGGTCTTGGGAATGTCCTGTTCCCTCACGCGAATCTGATGGTACCCTGATCTCAAATCAATCTTTGAAAAGAACTTGGCTCCTCTTAGCTCATCCATCAACTCATTGATCCTGGGTATAGGATACCTGTTCTTCAGGGTCTTCTTGTTCAGGGCCCTGTAGTCAATACACATCCTCAAGGTGCCGTCCTTCTTCTTCACCAACACCACGGAAGAAGCAAACGGACTCGTGCTCGGTCTGATGTGCCCAAGAGCCAGCAACTCCTGGATGGCTCGCTCAATCTCATCCCGATAGGCTTTGGGATGCCTATAGGGGGTAGTAATCACTGCCTGAATGCCCTACTCAAGCTCAATGGTGTGTTCGAACCCTCGGTCCGGTGGCCGACCTGGTGGTATATCCCCAAACACTGCATTGTACCTATCAAGGATGGCCTGTATATCAGGATGAACTGCCTGACCCGTGGTCTCTGCCTCTGATGCCCGCAACTCAACCGCCCACTCTATGTCTCCCTTCCGGAAATCTGCCTCCATCTGGTGTGCCGAAACAGTCTGAGGTGGGTAAGTGTGCATCCCATGGATCTTCTCGTGCTTCCCAGTCTTCTTATCATCCCACTCCATCTCCAAGGCCTCCCAATCTGTGGTGATCTTCCCCAAAGTAATCAACCACTGAACACCCAATACCACATTGGTGTCCGGTATGTTGACCACGAAAAAGTGGTCGGTCACGGTGTAGGTACCCATCGTCACTGCTAACTTTGGAACATACCGGGCACACTGCATCGTCTGAGCTCCTGGGACTAGAACTGAAAATCCATCGAAGCTCTCGGTCGGTATACCTCTCCGCTCGACCATCTATGCGTCGATGAAGTTGTGGGTTGCCCCACTGTCAACCAAAACTGATACTCGCTGGCCACGTACTGTACCTCGTACGCGCAGCATCAAATACTTGGGAACTCCTCACAATGCTGCACGGGTCCCTCCTGTGGGTGCAAAAGCTGCACCTCCTGTTCCTGGAGGTGGGGGTGGCAACTGATCCTGGGTTGTCTGACTATATCTTGCCTCCTCGTCATCCTCCTCATCCTCTCCCCCGCTATCCTCGGAGAAGACCTCAATGAAGTGTGCTTTGCCAGTAGCACACCTATGTCCTGGTGCCCATTGCTCCTGACAAGTAAAGCACAGCCGCTTCTTCTTCAGCTCCCTCCTGGCATCATCATCTGTCTGTGCCCGTCTTGGATTCCCCTTTGGAGGCGAAATCCTCACATCCTTCCCCTTGGGCTGGAAGCCCTATCTCTGGGGGTAAGGTGTCCGAGTCTTGGGTTATGCATCTTGTAAGTCCCGGGTCTTGCTAATAGCATCCTGGAGTGTAGCTGGTCTAGTAGATCTGACTAGACCCCGAAGTGGCTTTGCTAACCCCTCCAAAAACATATAGATCATCCGTGCTGCGGATAGATTTGGCACCATCACTGAAACCCTCAAGAAATCTGTAATGTATGTCTCGGGGTTCCCAGTCTGCTTGAGCCTTGTCAGCTCAACAAAGTGTTGTTCCGGATCCCTTCGGTCAAATCGCTCCATCAACCTCCCAGTGAACTCGGCATATGTCGTCACTGTAGAATGTCCGAGTGTAACCATCCCATGGAACCACCAGTCTTGGGCCTCACCATCCAAATGCAATGTCGCCACCTTGATGGCCTCCGTCTCCGACATCTGGTTAAGTTGGAAATAGATGTCCAGCTTCTCCATCCAAGACTTTGCTGAACTGTTTGATGAACCATCAAACGTAGGCAAATGGAATCTGCTAGATGTGCGGTGGGTATCTCCATCATGATAATGCCGATGCCCTCTATGATGGTCGTGGGGTCTACTGTCCCGCTGGAGCTGAACAAAATCTCTGAATGAGAGAGCATCCCTGAACTCCTGCCCATAGGCCTGATACTCTGCAAAATAATTGCCCATGTGTCCGGGCTCTGCCCCCTGCTGGGCTCCTGCCCCTGTGTCTACTCCCAAGAAAGTGGGCATGGTAGAGCATGTAGGTGCATGTGAAGCCATTGGTTGAGTAGTATCACGCTGAGTAGCACCATGCTCCAGCAAATGGTGGGATGTACCCGATCCCTCACTTATCTGGAATATCCGTGGGGTCTCACGCTGTCTAGCCTCTACAGCGGTGAATCTCTGACCCATCACCTCAATCTGCCTCGCTAAATCTTGCACCGATTTGAGGAGTGCCTCCCCAAACTGTTTGGCCTCAGTGTCATCTGCCATCGACTCTCTCTGCTCTGAATCTAACACCGGCTCCTCCTGCTCTGCGTCTGTCACAGGCTCCTCCTGCTCTGTGTCCACCACCCGAACACAGTCTCCCTCTCCGTAGGTGTTCTCCAACCTGCGCTCACGATCTTTGTACTTCCTGCCTCTGTAACAAATATATGGCCTCTTCCCCGGTGTCATAGACAACTAGTTCCACAGGCTGAGCCAAAACTATGCTTTGATACCATTGTAATATCCTGGTTCGGGGATATCCCTAAAACACGGCAAACTCCAACCAGAGATGGACTGGGAGGGCATTTACCAGATATGCCGCCTCTGGAAAAGAGGACGAAATCTGGAGGCTACCTGGCCCTTTCCAAACTCTGTCTAAGAGTGTGAGATAAACACACCAAGTGGTATAGAACTAGAATGCCCGAAAATATATAAAGATAACAGTGCAGCAGACATACAATAGCATAAAAAGAATGTACGACAAATCATCTAGAAATATAGGGAGAATGCTAAGCCATTTTATTAAACTGAGAAATATAATGAAGTACAATAGGTGATTAGAGTGATGGCACCTAAACTTGCCTAAGGCAAGTGAAGAAATACTCTCAGAATACACAGGAAATGGCTGTTCTCTGAACTGCCTCCCAGCTGCTGGAAAATTGCCGTGTAGTTGCTATTGCTGAAATGAATTGTTGTCTAGGGGCTGTTCCCCTTGTCGGAATGAGCTGAAAATCTGGAATCCTCCTCTACTCACCAATCTCTGCAAAACCCATAAATCATATCAGGAATGGCTGACCCTCGAAAAACACCCCCCTTGGGGAATTACGCTGGCCTCCAAGGCTCTGCGCAGAGGCTGAATAGGAATGAATAAAATACGGCCTCAAACTCCACCAAAATCCTCCCAAAGGCAAAGGCTGATCCTCTGCTCAATCTCCCAGCTCAAAACCCCTGCAGAAATCCCAATCCGAAGCTCCTCCTAGATGGACTGTGTCCTCCCTCTCAATGACTCTGCAGTCTCTCTGAATGCTCGGCTTTGCAACAAAAACCAAACTCCAAACCTCCCGCAAAATGCTGAAGAAACTACCTTGCCCGAGCAGGCACTCGAAGTCCCCCGGGGCTAAGGGCGAGATCTCCGATTGGAGACACTCAACGCACTAAACAGTGCTGTAGACAGGCTAAACAGCCAGCGTGCTCAAGAAGTCAAAACGACCAGCTCAATATCATCAACCATGAATGAATGAAATGAGGAGGCTCCTCCCTCTTTTATAACGTTGGCCTTCCTCCAAACCCTAAGGCCTATCTCCTCAACGTAGCCTCCCTCTTGCCACGTGCTCATCCTCATCTGCGTAGTCTTTCCTATTGCATACGTGGGCCCCCTCTCTACGTGGTGCCTGGCCCCCCTTGGCTCCCTTTAAGTCACAACGTTGTGCTACTAGGGAGTGGGTTTTATTCCACTAAGTGAGTTAGACCCTCTCTACTCACCTTTTTATTTATTAATAAACTATAGACGACAAAATTGAGCAAAATCGAATATTCCAATTAGCCACTGCTAATTAGGAATATTACAATCTGGAATCCAATCTCCTCTTTTTGATGTTGGAAATACTGAGAGGGTGGGGGGAGGGGGGGTCAATCAGTATTTCGTAAATTTCAACAATTTAAGTATCGAAACAATTAACCAATAACATCACATCAAATGAACACAAGTGATGCAAGAGCATCTACCCTGGGTTAGTCATTTACTAAATGAGTTAGTTTGTAAGTTAAGATATAATTAATTAATGTATTTTTCCTATGGTTTTTAGGAGAGAATTGAAATTATTGTAATTAGGAGAATATTTGAGAGGATTATGGAAGCTTGAGAAGATCATGGATTAGTTAAGGATAAGGGATTGAAAAGAGAGATTTTAGAGATTAGATGAGAGATGTTAGGGATTAGGAGAGATATTTGGGAGTTAGTTTAGGGATTTAGAACCTACCTTGGGTTCTAATCCATTTGTATAAATAGGTGAGCTCTTGAGGCATGTAGGCAGGTAGAAGAGTGTGAGAGTGTGAGGAGAGGCCAAGCATGTGGCCAAGTTCTCTGTAAATATTCTGTCTATTAATTAATTGCTAAAGAGATTGATTTTGCATTTGTTTGCAGTTTATGCGTGTTTAATTATTCAGGCCTATGACCTTTGTGGCATCATTTGGTATCAGAGCCCAGACTTCATTTGCGTGTTGCTGCGATTGCAAAATATGCAAGAAGTCGAGTTGGTTTTCCAGCAACTCTAGAGAATTTCGAATGATGGTCAGACTCATCTCGGCAAATAGGACTTCCTCCTGTAAGAAATCAACGCACTGAGCACCATCTTTCTGTAGCGCATTCTCAAGGTTAGTTGTGATAACATTCTCGTGTGACATTGGTAGCATTGATAGATTGGCAGAGTTTTGGACTAAGATTTTGGTGGTGAACAATCTAGAGCAATCCGAACTTCCAAGGCAGGATGAGCATCGATAGGAGGGTGGACTGCGAATTGTAGATGCGTTCGGCTTCAGTTCCACGGAAAAACTGCTGTGCGTAGGCATATCTATTTTTCAGAGGCTTCGGCATTTGACGAAATTCAAATGGTGGAATAGAAATTCCGTTGGTTGTTAATGTGGTGTATCTGTGTGAATTGGCTGCAAACAGTGGTGGCGATTTGCACCACGCTTGGGTTTGCATGCCATCGATTTTGGCTCTACGATTTCTGAAATGATGTTTGCTTGGAGGCTAGCATTCTATGAAGAGGCTAGCATTTTGTTTTTTTTGCTCACAGGTTAGCGGTATTGGGAGATGGTTGGTTTGTCTTATGTGAAGGCACTGATTCATTAAAATTTATCATTTCGATGCCATAATAATAAAATCTATACTAAGCACAAGATGACATGTATAAATCTGTTCTAGTACAATTTTATGCTTTTACATACTTTAAAAACCAAGGGTGGATCACTTTAAAGTGCTTTTGTTATTTTTATTAAAATATTTTAATGGAATCATAAAATAAAGGGTATCGTAAAGCACTTTATGGAGATTTTACGAAGATGAATGCATGGAAATTATGGAAATTTGAAGTAAAATTCTATATTTAATTAGAGTCTAGTAAATAATGTTAAAGTCAAATTCAAATGTTTTTTCTTTTGGGAAAATTTTTGATAAATTCAAAGTTGAAGAGTTTATCAAGTGAGTCCTTGCACAAGTGAGAGAGTTTTTTTAAAATTCAAGTCGAAGTTCATTAAAAGTTGGTCAAGTCAGATTAAAGTGAATAAGTATTTTGAGAAGTCATAAAGATATTTTGTAAAGGGTGCATTTTCGGTTGTACCCGACACCCAGAATCCATTTGATGTCAAGTCTGGAGTTAAGAGTCATAAGTCAAGTCAAGGGTTTGAGTCCTTGAATGTAATTGGGTGCATGATCGACAGAGCCTGACACCCAAGAGTTTGGTCATTGCAAGACAAGAAATACTGCAATTGTTGTTTGCAGCAAAGATGAGCAAGGAGTGCATCCATCTTTGGGTCTACCCATTGATGAGGTGCAAGCAAATGTAGTGGCGACCAACAGAGTTGTAGCATTTTTAGGCAGCAACCCTCTCCAGGAGTACATAGACAGGGCTTGCAGCACAACTTGCCCACTTGGGTCCATTATAAGGAGAGAGGCAGGATTTCTTGGACAAATTTTGTTGGTTGATCGGGCAGAGCATCAGGAGTTGAGCATGGACTAGTATCAACCTAGTAGACATACTCCTTGCATAGGTGTCCATACATTAGATTGGTGGGAGATCATGAGTTGGTATCCTATTGAGGGTACGATCTTCTTAGTCAGGGGCATAGTGGAGCGAGGACGCTTAGACATGACGGGTGCTACAGGTTTCAGTTGGCAGTGGGATACAGATCGACAACTCTTTAGCATTCTATCCCGACATCATAAGTCAGGGGTTGGACTAGAGAGAGGTGATGAGTTGGTACGCAGTCAGTGGGCCAACATTTGCAGCTAGAGTTATAGCGCAACAAGAGCCGTGGAGCACTGATGCTTGTTCTTGGTGGCATTGGGATCCAGGAGGATTTGTTGATGACATGCTCAGTCAGAGATTGGTCTGGGATCCAGGCAATGAGGCGTCTGTTCCTGGTGGGTTGACACAGAGGCATAGCATCACCCAATGGTTTGTATGGGATTCGAGCATTGGGTCTCAGTTGCATCAGGCCAACAAACAGGTCCACATATTTGGATTTCTTGAGGGCAAGCAATCTTGGGGTGGAGGATTTGTAATGTTCCTTTTTTCTAGTAATCCTTATGACGTGGTTAGGATGGACTTTCAGAATTGGGGGCAGATAGGTTACAGGTACAAGTTGCTGTCATTGGCGGGCCTTGGGGGGTTTTGAGGAGTTCTTATGAGGTTTGATGGCATTCGCTTGGTATATTCCACCATCCACATATTTTGCCTTTCGTTCCAATGCATTTCGAAAACTTTCAGAAAATTGAGTTATTAATGGGCCTAACTCAATTAATTACGCCTAAGGTGGCATTTTGGGAGGAATTCTTGACAAAACACCTTAGTGTAATAGCTCGTTGGAACCGAAACGAGAATATCTATAGGATGCGATGGCTAGGAGTGATTTTCAGTGACCTGAGGAGGCATGGTGGCCAATTGACCGTTTTGCCACATTAAAAAGAATATTTTAATTAAGGGAAATGTGCTCACTGATTAAAATAATAATAAAATAGGAGCTTCTAGAGGAGTCCATCAAATCTATAAAAGCAGGAGGAAAGGCCATTAGAGAACATCTTGGATTTGGTATTGCTTCTTGTATGTGAGGTTGAGAACCCGATTCTGTACTCCATTGGTAGCCCGAGGATGGAAACCCTCGGGTGATTTAGAGATATCGAGTAAGCACCCATCTCTCCTTGGTGAATTCATCAATAATTCACAGGAGAGCTTAGCAGTGACAGTTTAGTTTAGTTTTGGTGGAGGGCCCATGCAACATTGCAGCAGATCCTTGAGGCTAGTTCTATCTCAGCTATCTCAACTATTTTCTCATTTCAGCATGTAAACCTTAGTTTCTATATATTATAATAAAGTTGAGATTGTTTTGGCACCTTGTATAGTTGTATTGCATGTATTCACTTGTTTGATTTTACATGGCAATCTTCTGTAAATTGAATGGTAATTTTATGAAGAAATTTTGGTTGAATTAGTTTTCCGGCAAAATATGTAAAATATTCACAAAGGGATATTGCATTTTCCCTCCAACCTCACCCCAAAGCTAGGGTGGATTTTGTGGTCAAGATATTAGGTGAGACCTAGTGTTTTTAATTGAGTCTTTGTAAAAGTAATTTGGGAATAATCCTAGCTAATTGGCTAGATTATTTTATTACGAATTACTTGGTCTACTAGATCATATTTTGAGTCGCAGAATTGGTTAGATATTTGAGGGTCTATAATGAATGGGTGTTCCCTTTTCATGGGTTAAACGTATTTATCTTATGTAAAAAGGGTTGGAAAAAATTATTAATCCCCTCATGAGTCAATTAATTAAATTTTTTGGCAAAAATAAATTAAAATCACAAGCCATAAATTTAATTAATTTGAGGTCTTATGAAAATTTTATTCTCCAAATTAAAAAATTCGTGGGTTCTAGAAGAATTAATTTTTGGAGGTCCCCAACCAAGGGAATATTGAAAATTTCAGGATATTTTGGAACCTTGGGCATTGGTAGTTAAGTCAAAGTCAATAATTAACTTTGAGTTGATTAAAATTCAATTAAATGAAAAAATCAAATTTCCTCAAAAATAAAATAATTTCGACAGAGGAGATTAAATGATAATTAAATTTTTTTTCAGCGGTCGAGATTACTTTAACGGGGATTGAGCCGACTTGCCATTGGAGAATTAATCTATAAATTGGAAGTCACTTGTCAAGCAAAGGATCCGATCTTTTAGATCGTGTACTAGCTATTGAAGTTCTTGTAAAATTTTATGGAATAATACAACGTAAAATCGTTGGGGTTTTACTTGATGGCAGTGTTCCTCTCCTGTATTTTATGGTAACTTGTGTTTAACATCTTGCTGATCTTATTTATAAGCAGGTAGTTAATAGCTCTTGTAGACCAATTATTTGCACAAATATCTTGCTTAAATTGTTGGGTTTTAAGATAGCATTAAGATTTTTATTTGATTGGCAAGTATCTCTGATCTTTGAAGATTTAATCGTTATTTTAAACATCTATTAATTTGACGAATTATATTCTAAGTGTGCAAATCATCTTTATTCAGAAATTTTGGACATTTGGGGAAGTCCTTGGTTGGACCAACCGTCCCCCGAAACTTAAGATTTGGAGAGCCTTCCATATTTAAAACTTCGAGATTATCTAACGAAATATATATTGCCAGGATTTTTTGGGCTAGTACTCGAATTAAAAAACTATTTATCTTCAATAAATTGTGCTAAATAGCTAGATCTGGATAGTAAGAGCCTAAATCTTTAGATCTAGGAGCGAAGTTGGACTCATTCTCCACAGATTTGAAATATTTGTAATATGTTGTATAGATCTGAGGTTTGTGTAAATATTTTTTGTAATTTCTAACTTGGGATTGGGGTTTTATTTTCAGATTTTAGTATATGTATTTGGATTCTGGGTTTTTGTCTGTTGTTTGTGCAAGTGTGGATCTGAAGGTTATCAAAGGAAATTCCAAGATATGAGCAAGATCTAGGCCCTGGAGGGCAAGATCTTGTCTCAGAATACAAAATTTTGCAGGAAATTTAATTAAAATTCGTTTTTCAGATCTAGAATTTTTTATAAAAATTTCTAGGGTGATTTGGAATAAAAAAAATTGGAAGTAGAAATTTTTTCAAGGGTTTTGATTTTGCCTCAACCCTCCTGTCTGCGTCCTTTTTCATCCCTCCGTAGCAGGCACCCTCTGCGTTTTTCCTCCTCAACTGCTCCTCCTTGTTGATGCTGTTGATTTTTGGGTAGAATCAGATGTGCTCTAGATACGAAACTTTGTGGAGGGGCTAGAACACATGAGGTCTCCAAGACCTAGAAATCGTTTGGAGAAATTCCACCCGGAGCTTAAGTTATTCAAATAATTAATTATTTTAATGGAGACCCTAAGTCTAACTTAGGGAAATTAAATAATTAAAGTGAATTAATTTAACATGTGGGTGAGAAGGTTCTAAGTGACGAGGATAAAGTCTTTTCTAATTTTAGCCGTCGATTAGAGATTAGATTATGATCGTTGATTCTTCAACTGGAAAAATATTAAAGGAAGGCTTGGGGTCAGTTGGAGAAGACACACAGAGTGGCAGCACTTGAGCTAAGTCGAAATTCTGGGGCGCGGTTTGCTGAGAATTTTCAAGTGAGCTTGCAGTGCGGCGAGGAGTAGTTCGACATTGGGATTTCTGATCCAAGGCCGAGAATACAATAGCAGAGAGGCAGATCAACACCAGAGAGACAGTGCATGCCTAGGAGGGGTGACGTAGGCCCAGGAAGAGTGTTGCAAGCCCAGCCCGACTCAGGCAGGCCTAGAGGGGTGACGAAGGCCTAGAGGAGCTAACGTAGAGCCATCAGTGGTAGCACTGGGGTTTCAGTGGGCCAGATCGAGTTCGTATTTAGCAGATCCAGAAGGGCGATGCTGTCTCAGCGCAGAGCTTGTTGGGGACTGTGTAGGCACCTGTGGGGTTCTTCATTCTCACGCTAAATCAGCTATAATATCTGTCTCCAGAGATAGAGGTACTTCTGTCGGGATTTTCTCTATTGGGTAAACCACTAATGGTACCCTTTTTGTATTCAGAATTTAGCATAATAATAAAAACCCTCAAGAGCTGCTGCACCGGTTTTCCCGCATTGGGTTTTTCTGGGGACATTTGTCCGAAAAATCTTGCGTGTCCTTTGTCGAATGTGCTTATTTTTTAATACTTGATCTGTATATTTGTGTAGGCAACAATGTATTTACTTCGATGTTTTTCATGTATTATTTAGAAAAAATAACTTGTTAAGTTAGTAAAACAAGTAGGAGAAGTAAATCAGATTATTGCTGTAGGATTTCTGTTTAGTAAATTTAGAAATTTTCACATTGTAATATCCCCAAAGGGAAATAACCAGTAATACACAGAAATATGCCAGACAGATATAGAAAATACAATGCTGGAACCAGATCATGGAACAAGTACACATAGAATGCCAGAAAACTAAGCCATTTTATTAATCTGAAAGTACATAGAGAGGAGTACAAGATAATCAGAATGAGTGCACCTATCCTTGCCCTAGGCAAGTGGAGACCCTCTCAGAACAAATGATGGCTGCAAATAAGGACAGCGTCCTAGCTGGCTGAAGAGCTGCTGATGGAATGCAATGGAACCATGAGCTGAAGACTAGAAGATGGCTGATATCAGTCCTCCAAACCCTCACCAATAAAAACGCTGTCCCTGCTAGTGACAGCGCAGGAACAGATGGAGTGCTGGTCACAAAACCTCCAGATGAATGGATCAGCTCCTCAAGACTAGGAATGCTGGAAAACGCTGTCAAGCCCCACTCACATGATCCTGCTCATCAGATCAGCGTCCTCCCTGATGGATCTGCGTCCTATATGCTCAGATCTACTGGATCTGAAGCCTCCAATCCAGATCTGCGTCCTATCCCTCCAGATCTGCGTCCTCCTAGGTCAGATCTACTGTTATCTCTTCAGATCTATGCTGGATCTGCCAATATCTCCTCAGATCTGCAACCTCCAAGGCTGGATCTGATGTTATCTCTTCAGATCTAGGCTGGATCTGCCAATATCTCCTCAGATCTGCAATCTCCCAAGCTGGATCTAATGCTATTTCTCCAGATCTGCACCCTACAGAACTAGATCTGCAAATATCTCTCCGACACCTAAGGCCGGATCTCGCTACCGTGCCTTCCGATCTGAGCCTTCCCCGTGAACAACGCCAAAATTTCCCTTCGTATCTCGAACTCAAGGTCCTTCCTTCCCCGAAATGCCTGTAGAAATGTAGATCTCTAAGGCAATTTTAAAAGAAGGCTTTTCCTTCCAAATCTCCACCAAACCGGCTACCAATTCCCACGAAATCAGATGTGTTACTCGTAAAAGAACCTAGACCATAAGGCACGAAGTCCCCCGAAGCTAAGGGTGAAACCAGAAATAACCTTACCAGGGCAGGCACTCGAAGTCCCCCGAGGCTAAGGGTGAGATCTCCCACCGGAGACACTCGGTTGCACTAAACAGTGCTGCAGACCGACTAAACAACCGGCGTGCTGAAGCAGACAGAAGTCTAGCTCTCAATATCAATATCAAATCATGCATACCCAAATGAGGTGAGAACCCCACCTTTTATAGTGCTAAACTCCCTCCAAAACCTTGACTGCGTCCTTCACTCTCCTTAGCCTGCACAGTTAACCTTGGGTCAGCGTGAGGCCTCTCCTCATACACATGTGGACCCCCAAGGCCTCCTTTCTAAGTTATAACGTCAATCAACTAGGAAAAACACTTTATTTTATAAAGTGAGGTGGCTAAAGTGAGGTGACCCCTCTTATTTCTCACTTTATTTATTATTTCTAGCTAAAGCGGCAAAATTAAACAAAAAATGAAATATTCCAATTAGCAAATCTAATTGGGAATATTACAGTCTCCCCCGGCAAAACGTTGCTTGTCCTCAAGCAACTGAAGTGATGGATGCTGTAAAGTCTGCTCGCTCTCCCAAGTGGCATCCTCGTCCGGCAACAATTGCTTGTTCTCAAGCAGTGCTTGAACAAGCCTACTCTCTAGCTGATGCTCCTCACCGATACTGCAAAATGTGCCTGGGTCCCACTGAAACCTCTCTATCTCCTGCATCACCCTGATACGAAGGGATATCTCAATGCCAGGATCCCAAACTGATTTCTCATGATACCAGCCAACCAACAATCCGCCCGTGTCCCATCGCCACCATGGCCAATAATAGCCCAAGTCCCATGGCTCGGACTGCTCACTGCCTCTGGCTATGACTGAAGACCATGACCGCTGCTGCTCTGCATCTATGACTGTGTAAGCTGGCCCATCAACTGTGAACCAACTCGTCACCTCCCTCCAATCAAGGCATGGAGTCGAAAATATAATGAGGAATATCTCCCCCCTGTGGATCCTCCATCTCCAAGCAATCATCCAGACAAAATGAGCCACCTCCCAACAAGGCAACTCCTGAAAATCTCCTTCCACCTCAAGCTCTGGTAATGGAGGTGGGCTGAAAATATGAACTTGGCAAGCATCATAGCTTACCCCATGTTGTCCTTCTCTCCACTCATGACAAGTGTAGAGTCTATGCTGATCCTGGGCTGCAAAATCATTGCCCTCCAATGGCAAAGTGAAAAACAATCCACCATAGAAGGTTCCTCTATCAATGAAGAACAAGCTGGCCCAAAACAACCCATCCATGAAGAATATGACATGGTCATCATGGATCACCCTAATGAGATGTTTGCTGAAGGTTCTACATGAGGATACATAATGCAAACAATCTCTCACAAGGATACAATGTAGTCTCATCCACTGCAACTTCAGAAAATTACATGGCAAGCAATGTACAAGATTCATCACATCTACTACTGGATAGTAAATGGCTGAATATGACAACAACATAAGGCCAAACACTTGCCCATAGCCGTACAATGGATGTATATCAATCTCATGGCCCACCTCAAAAGAGAACACATATGTAGTAGTGGTGGCCATGCCTCCTCCCATGCTCCTATTAGAACATGTAGTGCAGAAAATACTCAAAGGCACATTCAGCTCATGTGTCTCTCTCATAATCAAGCCTCCCATACAAATCTGACCATATGCTGGAAGTAAGATGGCACATGGATCCATAAATGAGTCCTCTATAGTGTTTTGGCATGCTATGAAGAAGAATGAACCATGTGCTGCAAGAAGATAATCCTCCTCATGCTTGGAAGCCCAAGTCAAGAAGAATATGCCATAGATGTCTCTATCATCATTACCTCCTCTTTGTGCAACAAATATGAAGTGATCCTGGGACCTATGGGTTATAGATCCACCATATCTCTGCTGCGCACACTTCATCCATAATGTTCTGCTCCAAAGTGACAACGCCGGGAGCTCATGCAAATAAGCTCCTGTCAATACCAGACTCTGCTCTTTGACATGCTCCTTGTCAAAGACTCCTCTAATACTGCTGCAACAAGTGTGGAATACTCCCCAAGATGGAAGTGCTTCCCCGTCATCATCAAAGATCAAGGAGATAGTGCCATCTCCTCTTCCTGCAACATCATGCAAAGTGTGAGAGCAAATCTGCCCTTGCTCTCCCAGAAACAAACCAAGCAACCAAGCAATTTACTGCCTCCCCATACTTCCATCATACAACTCATGTGATGAAGACATAACGAGTGTCATAGCAACACCATGCATACATACTCTATGCTGCTCCATGATGCAAGTATCCAGCCATCTTTCCTCCACCCTCCGACTCTTAGGAAGAGTGTTTGCCAAGAGATGGCCAAACTCTTTCAAGAGTAACCAGCGCAGCCAAGCCTCCTGCTGCCTGGTAGCACAGATCTGCAAGTAACCTCCTAGCTCCTTGCTCATCATCCCCATCCACTCAATCACTTGTGGATGCCTCCTTCTCCTCATCCTGGTACTCCTCCCATGAGGGCTACCATCCTCCCAAATCAAATTTCTGATTTTTCACTTCATGGGATTTTGAAGTATAAACTTCTCAAGGATCAATGAGACCCTATCAAGAGTCAAATAGGTGGTAGGCAAAAACCTCCCATCATGATGTGTATGGCTCAAGGGATGTCCAACACAAGCATGAGAGATGTTATCCATCCGAAGATGTCCCCCATTTTCTATCTGTTCTTGTGAGAAGGGACGAACGTCATCGCACCCCATGGTGTGTCGAAGTGCATCTCCAGTGAGATCTCTCCTTGAGACCTCCTCTTCATCCATAGTCTGCTCCATCGAGTACCAACTCAAAATCTCTCGCCATCCAACCTCAACACGTGGCTGATGTACCCTGTGCAACTCTAATCGTCTCATCCCATTATCCAAGTCAATATATGAGACCTGACTAGGTGGCTCTGCCTCTCTCTCTCTAATGGAAAGAGATGACCCAACAATACTGCTAGTCCCGTCCATGCATGCCCGAAGGGGAATGATCTGACGCTCCCTCGTGCCCTCTGGTTGTACCATCAGGGAATCCAGCTGTTCCCCAATGCGGACCAACTTGGCCGCCGACTTGGCACAAGTCACTCTCATACCCTCCAGCTCCTGGTCCTGCAACAAAATGGTCTCCCGTACTGACGCGGCCTTCTCCCTCAAAACTCGAAGATCCGTCCGAAGCCGATGATACCGCTGTCTGCGACCATCATCCAATACCTCTGTATCTCCTAGTGCCTCATCGATAGTGGATATATCTCCTGATACCTCACCCATCTGTCGTGTGCTGCTACCACCCGAAGACTCAAACATGGCTCCAGTCATCACCTCAGTGGATGGATCTACCGGGGTAGGCTCTACCTCCTCCACTACGATATCAACCGGCACGGTCAAGGAGGTCTCTAATGATGGTGAGTCCTGTGTCTCACTAGGTGTGTCACACTAGGTGTATCCTCGAACTCCCTGCAATCCTGTGTGTCCTCATCCTCTTCTCCTTGCTCTCGGAGAAGACCTCAATGAATTGTGCCTTCCTACACTTTTGTGTCCGCAGTGCCCATGGCTCTGGCAGAGTGAAGCTTCTTGCTTCTCCTCGTCTCTCTCTGGCCTCATCATCAAGCGCCGCAGCCAGGATTAGCCTCAGGAGCGGAGGAGCCTCGTGTCCTGCCAGCAGGGTGGAAGGCGATCTGCAGGGATAAGGTGTAGAGTCTGTGTGGAACATCCTGGCAAGTCTGAGTCCTGGCGATGGCATCTGAAGGAGTAGCGGTGTTCGAAGCCAGGACTAGGCCACGAAGTGGCTACGGCAGCCCTCCACAAACATGCAGGCCATCAAGGCTGAGATAAATCAGGTACCATCACCGAAATCCTCAAGAAGTCTGAAATGTATGTCTCTGCACTCCCAGTCTGTTTGAGCTTGGTCAGCTCACCAAAATGCTGCTCCGGATCCCTCCTGTCAAAGCGCTCTACCACCCTCCGAGTAAACTCGTCATATGTCGTCACTGTAGAATGCCCGAGTGTCACCATCCCTTGGAACCACCAATCCTGGGCCTCACCATCCAGATGCAATGTTGCCACGTTAATGGCCTCTGACTGCGTCATCTGGTTAAGCTGGAAATAGATGTCCAGCTTCTCCACCCAGGACTTTGCCGAACTGTTTGATGAGCCATCAAACGTGGCCAATGAAATCTGCTAGCTGCGCGGTGGTCATCACGGTGGTGCCCGTGCCCCTGGTGATGATCACGGAATCTAATGCCATACTGGGCCCGAACATAATCTCTGAATGAGAGAGCCTTCATGAACGCCGGTCCGAAAGCCTGATACTCTGCAAAAATGCCAACCATCCGAGCCAGATCTATCTCTCGCTGTACTGCTGGCCCCCATCTCCTCGAATCATCACCACCTGCCATTGGCATTTTCTGTTAGGTGCCTACAGGCTCCTCAGAAACTGCACGGCTGCTGCAAAACCATACTGCTGCTTAACTTCGACCTCCGATTTACCCATTGAAAACTACTCAGAAAATTCCAGGAATTTGGGAAGGTGATCCTTGTCCAAAACCCAGAAAAACCCAGAAAACGTTTCTTCTAATTCCAAACTTCAAAATTTGACCCTTTTTATTTTGGCCCCTTTTCCAACTGCGTTTCTGGTATTGCACTGCTATTGCTTTCCAAAATTCCAGCAACCCTCTGTATGATCTCTCTCCCAATGTCATAGACCACAGGCTGAGCCAGAATTATGCTCTGATACCACTGTAATATCCCCAAAGGGAAATAACCAGTAATACACAGAAATATGCCAGACAGATATAGAAAATACAATGCTGGAACCAGATCATGGAACAAGTACACATAGAATGCCAGAAAACTAAGCCATTTTATTAATCTGAAAGTACATAGAGAGGAGTGCAAAATAATCAGAATGAGTGCACCTATCCTTGCCCTAGGCAAGTGGAGACCCTCTCAGAACAAATGAGGGCTGCAAACAAGGACAGCGTCCTGGCTGACTGAAGAGCTGCTATGAAGAACTGCAACTATGAGCTGAAGACTAGAAGATGGCTGATTTCAGTCCTCCAAACCCTCACCAATAAAAACGCTGTCTCTGCTAGTGACAGCGCAGGAACAGATGGAATGCTGGCCACAAAAACCTCCAGATGAATGGATTAGCTCCTCAAGACTAGTAATGCTGGAAAACGCTGTCAAGCCCCACTCACATGATCCTGCTCACCAGATCAGCGTCCTCCCTGATGGATCTGCGTCCTATATGCTCAGATCTACTGGATCTGAAGCCTCCAATCCAGATCTGCGTCCTAGGCCTCCCGAATCTGCGTCCTGGAGGTCGAGATCACATTATCTCTTTATCTCTTGAATCTATCTTTCCGATCTTGGATCTGCCAATATCTCCTCAGATCTGCAACCTCCAAGGCTGGATCTGATGTTATCTCTTCAGATCTAGGCTGGATCTGCCAATATCTCCTCAGATCTTGTAATATTCCCAATTAGCCTTGCTAATTGGAATATTTCATTTTTGTTTAATTTTGCCGCTTTAGTCAGAAATAATAAATAAAGTGAGAAATAAGAGGGGTCACCTCACTTTAGTCATCTCACTTTATAAAATAAAGTGCTTTCCTAGTTGATTGACCTTGTAACTTAAAGAGGGGGCCTTGGGGGTCCACACGTATATGAGGGGAGGCCTCACGCTGACCCAAGGGTAACTGCAAGGTGAAGGACGCAGTTAAGGCTTTGGAGGGAGTTTAGCATTATAAAAGGAGGGGTTCCCACTTCATTTTGAGTATTCTTGATTTGATATTATTATTGAGAGCTAGACTTCTGTCTGCTTCCGCACGCCGGTTGTTTAGTCGGTCTGCAGCACTGTTTAGTGCAACCGAGTGTCTCCGGTCGGAGATCTCACCCTTAGCCTCGGGGGACTTCGAGTGCCTGCCCTGGTAAGGTTATTTCTGGTTTCACCCTTAGCTTCGGGGGACTTCGAGTGCCCGCCCTAGTAAGGTTCTGTTCTGAGTACACCTTTCAGTTTCAGTAGCAAGTAGCAGCAGTTTCTGGTGCAGATTTGCAGAAGAAGAAGCCCTCTTGTGGCTGCGCAGTTCAGAAGAGGAAGGACGCTGTTCCAGGAGGAGAGAGGACGCTGATCAGTCTGGGAGAGAGGACGCTGTCCATTTTCTGAAGAGGAGGGTGCAGATCTGAAGGCATATTGCTAGATCCAGCCCAGGAGAGGGTAGATCTGAGCTGATACTTGCAGATCTAGTTCTGTATGGTGCAGATCTGAAGGACTAGCACTAGATCCAGCTTGGGAGATTGCAGATCTGAGGAGATATTGGCAGATCTAGTCTAGATCTGAAGAGATAACATCAGATCCAGCCTTGGAGGTTGCAGATCTGAAGAGATATTGACAGATCCAGCATAGATCTGAGGAGTTAGCAGCAGATCTGACTTAGGAGGACGCAGATCAGGAGGGGAAGGACGCAGATCTGGTTTGGAGGCTTCAGATCCAGCAGATCTGAGCTCTCAGGAGGCAGATCCACCTGGTAGGACGCTGATCTGATGAGCAGGCTTGTGTGAGAGGGCTCAACAACGTTTTCTAGCATTCAGTGGCTGATCTATCTATCTGGAGGTTTTGGTGATTGGTACTTCATCTGCTTCTGCGCTGTCACTAGCAGAGACAACGTTTTCCATTGGTGAGGGTTTGGGAGTCAGCTATTTCCCAGTCTTCAGCCCCTAGCTTCAGCGCAGTCCAGCTTCAGTCTTCAGAGCAGCTAGGACGCTGTCCTTGTTGCAGCTATTATCTGTTGAGAGGGTTTCCACTTGCCTAGGGCAAGGATAGGTGCACTTACTCTGATTTTCTTGTACTCCTCTCTATGTACTTTCAGATTAATAAGATGGCTCAGTTTTCTGGTATCCTATGTGTAATTATTCAGTGATCTGGTTCAGCATTGTATTTTCTATATCTGTCTGGCATATTTCTGTTTATTACTGGTTATTTCCCTTTGGGGATATTACAGTGGTATCAGAGCATAATTCTGGCTCAGCCTGTGGTCTATGACATCAGAAAAGAGATCATACAGAGCAATAACAGTTGCAATTCCAGAAACGCAGTTGGAAAAAGGGCCAAAATAAAAAGGGTCAAATTTTGAAGTTTGGAATTAGGAAAAACGTTTTCTGGGTTTTTCTGGGTTTTGGGCGAGGATCACTTTCCCAAATTCCTAGAATTTTCCGAGTAGTTTTCAGTGGGTAAATCGGAGGTCGAAGTTAAGCAACGGTATGGTTTCTGAGGAACCTATCGATACATAGCAGAAAGAGCTGATGGCAGGTGATGTGAATGAGAGGAGGTTGAAAGAGGCGGTCCTCCGTCGCATACAGGAGGCATCACAGATGGTGCAGGATCTGTCACAGAGACTCACTGCTGCAGAGGTTAGGCAGCGGGAGACCCTGAGGGAATTTCGGATTGGTGAGGGATCAGGCACATCCCACCATCTGCCGGAGTATGACGCCACTCAGCATATGGCATCACGTACACCCACACGCCCCACTATGCCCACATTCTTGCCCGAGGACACAGGGCCAGCAGTGCAGCGAGAGATAGATCCGGGTCGGATGGTTGACATTTTTGCAGAGTACCAGGCTTTGGGACCAGCGTTCATGGAGGCTCTCTCGTTCAGAAAATATGTCCAGATCTGTTATGGCATTAGACTCCATGATCAACACCAGGGGCACCGGCATCATCATGGTGGAGACTACCACCGCACAGCTAGTAGAGATTATGTTCAGCTCCAGCGTGATAATAAACCTCTCAACTCTCACAGAGGGAACCAGCACTCACATGATAGGGGCTTACAGCGCACAGTGGACAAGTTGGATACCTCTTTCCAGCTTGACCGAGTATTGGAGAGGGAAACCATTAAAGTGGTTACCTCGCACTTGGAGGAGGAGGGCACACAGGAGTGCAGGGAGCCTGAGGTTACACCTAGTGTGACACAGGACTCACCATCATTGGAGGCCTCCTTGACCGTGCCGGTTGATATCATAGTGGAGGTAGAGCCTACCCCGGTAGAGCCATCCACTGAGGAGATGACTGGAGCCATGTCCGAGTCTTCGGGTGGTAGCAGCACACAACAGATGGGTGAGGTGTCAGGAGGTGTATCCACCTTCGATGAGGTAATAGCAGGTACAGAGGTATTGGAGGATGGTCGCAGACAGCGGTATCATCGGCTTCGGACGGACCTTCGAGTTTTGAGAGAGAAGGCCGCGTCAGTACGGGAGACCATTTTGTTGCAGGACCAGGAGCTGGAGGGTATGAGAGTGACTTGTGCCAAGTCGGCGGCCAAGTTGGTCCACATTGGGGAACAGCTGGATTCCCTGATGGTACAACCAGAGGGCACATCGGAGCGTCAGATCATTCCCCTTCAGGTATGCATGGATGGGACTGGCGGTGCTGTTGAGTCCTCTCTTCTCGATGGAGAGAGAGAGGCAGAGCCACCTAGTTAGATCTCATATGTTGACTTGGATAGCAGTATGAGACGATCAGAGTTGTACAGGGTACAACATCCATATGTTGAGATTGGATGGAGAGAGATTTTGAGTTGGTACTCGGTGGAGCGGGCTATGGAACACAATGATTTGGTTCCCTTCTCACAAGAGCAGATAGAAGATGGAGGACATCTTCGGATGGATAACGTCTCTCATGCTTGTGTTGGACATCCCTTGAGCCATACACATCATGATGGGAAGTTTTTGCCTACCACCTATTTGATTCTTGATAGGGTCTCATTGATCCTTGAGAAGTTTATATTCCAAAATCCCATGAAGTGCAAAATTAGAAATTTGATTTGGGAGGATGGTAGCCCTCATGGGAGGAGTACCAGGATGAGGAGAAGGAGGCATCCACAAGTGATTGAGTGGATGGGGATGATGAGCAAGGGGCTAGGAGGCTACTTGCAGATCTATGACACAAGGCAGCAGGAGGCTTGGCTGCGTTGGTTACTCTTGAAAGAGTTTGGCCATCACTTGGCAAACACTCTTCCTAAGAGTAGGAGGTTGGGGAAGAGATGGATGGATACTTGCATCATTGAGCAGCATAGAGTAGGGATGCATGGTGTTGAAGTGTTACTCATATCATTCACTGTGTCTTCATCACATGAGTTGTTTGATGGAGGTATGGAGAGGCAACACAATTTCTTGTTGCTTTGCTTGGGAGAGCAAGGGCAGATTTGCTCCCACACTTTGCATGATGTTGCAGGAGGAGGAGATGGCACTATCTCCTTGGTCTTTGATTGGGAAGCACTTCCATCTTGGGAGGTATCCCATATTTGTTGCAGCATTATTAGAGGAGTCTTTGACAAGGAGCATGTCAAAGAACAGAGTCTTGTATTGACAGGAGCTTATTTGCATGAGCTCACAGCGTTGTCACCTTGGAGCAGAACATTATGGATGAAGTGTGCGCAGCAGAGATATGGTAGATCTATAACCCATAGGTCCCAGGATCACTTCATATTTGTTGCACAAAGAGGAGGTAATGATGATAGAGACATCTATGGCATATTCTTCTTGACTTGGGTTTCCAAGCATGAGGAGGATTATCTCCTTACAGCACATGGTTCATTCTTCTTCATAGCACGCCAAAACACTATGGAGGGCTCATTTATGGATCCATGTACCATCTTACTTCCAGCATATGGTGAGGGTTTTGTCTATACATTCATTGATTTGCACACTCTTGCCATTCCTATGCAGTGCATTGCTTCACAAGAGGGCAAGCTTGTCACATTGCTCCATGAGTTGTATTGGGCCAATCTACATGATGGAGGCAGCCATCTCTTTTATGGCCTTGGGCAAATGTTTTATCATCACATGTATGTTCATTTGCAGCACTATATCATGTATCATATGAAGACATGCAGGGGTAACATAAACATTTTGCCTTGTACTCTTATCAAGCAGCAACTTGTAAAACTGCGCTGTACTTGTTGGGGAAGCTGTTGGTACCTCTTTTCATCACATGTAACCTTCAGCGTTTCCTTCATTTTGCTGCTGATCATGTCTTCATTTGCTGATAGATATCAGATTTGTATGGGAGGCTTGATTATGAGGGAGACACGTGAGCTGGATGTGTCCGTGAGTGGGGAAAATTCTCACAATTTCTGCACTACATGTTCTAATGGGAGCATGGGAGGAGGCATGGCCACCACTACTATGTATGCGTTCTCTTTTGATGTGGGCCATGAGATTGATATTCATCCATTGTACAGCCATGGGCAAGTGTTCGGCCCTATGTTGTCGTCATATTCAGCCATTTACTATCCATTAGTAGATGTGATGGATCTTGTACATTGCTTGCCATGTGATTTCCTGAGGTTGCAGTGGATGAGACTGCACTGTATCCTTGTGAGGGATTGTTTGCATTATGTATCCTCATGTAACACCTTCAGCACACATCTCATTAGGATGATCCATGAAGCACATATCCTATTCTTCATGGATGAATTGTTTTGGGCCAGCTTGTTCTTCGTTGTTGGAGGGACCTTCCTTGGAGGATTGTTCTTCACTTTGCCATTGGAGGGCAATGATTTTGCAGCCCAAGATCAGACTTTCAGCCCACCTTCATTACCGGAGCTTGAAGTGGAAGGAGATTTTCAGGAGTTGCCTTGTCGGGAGGTGGCTCATTTGGTTTGGATGATTGCTTGGGGTTGGAAGATCCACATGAGAGAGATGTCCCTCACTTCATGCCTTGAGTGGAGAGAGATGATGAGCTGGTACACAGTCGATGGGACAACTTACACATTCATAGATGCAGAGCAGCAGCAGTCATGGTCTTTAGTCATAGCCAGAGGCAGTGAGCAGTCCGAGTCATGGGACTTGGGCGATTATTGGCCACAGTGGCGATGGGATCCGGGAGGACTATTGATTGGTTGGTACCATGAGAGGCCAGTTTGGGATCCCGGCATTGAGATATCCCTTCATATCAGGGTGATGCAGGAGACAGAGAGGTTTCAGTGGGACCCAGGCACATTTGGCAGTATCGGCGGGGAGCATCAGCTAGAGAGTAGGCTTGTTCAAGCATTGCTTGAGAACAAGCAATTTTTGCCGGATGGGGATGCCACTTGGGAGAGCAAGCAGACTTTACAGCATCCATCACTTCAGTTGCTTGAGGACAAGCAACGTTTTGCCGGGGGAGACTGTAATATTCCCAATTAGCCTTGCTAATTGGAATATTTCATTTTTGTTTAATTTTGCCGCTTTAGTTGGAAATAATAAATAAAGTGAGAAATAAGAGGGGTCACCTCACTTTAGTCATCTCACTTTATAAAATAAAGTGCTTTCCTAGTTGATTGACGTTGTAACTTAAAGAGGGGGCCTTGGGGGTCCACACATATATGAGGGGAGGCCTCATGCTGACCCAAGGGTAACTGCAAGGTGAAGAACGCAGTTAAGGTTTTGGAGGGAGTTTTAGCATTATAAAAGGAGGGGTTTCCACTTCATTTGGATCATCCATGATTTGATATTCTTATTGAGAGCTAGACTTCTGTCTGCTTCAGCACGCCGGTTGTTTAGTCGGTCTGCAGCACTGTTTAGTGCAACCGAGTGTCTCCGGTCGGAGATCTCACCCTTAGCCTGGGGGGACTTCGAGTGCCTGCCCTGGTAAGGTTATTTCTGGTTTCACCCTTAGCTTCGGGGGACTTCGAGTGCCTGCCCTAGTAAGGTTCTGTGCGAGTACACCTTTCGATTTCGTATGAGCGCGACGATTTGGGTGCGGTTGCAGAAGAAGAAGCCCTCTTGTCATTGTGATTCGGAGAAGGAGACGACTGTTCCGGGAGGAGAGAGGACGCGTCGATGCAGGAGAGGGAGCCTTTGTCCATTTTTACGAAGAGGAGGACGCAGATCTGAAGGCACATTGATAGATCCAGCCTTGGAGAGGGTAGATCTGAGCAGATACTTGCAGATCTAGTTCTGTATGGTGCAGATCTGAAGATATAGCACTAGATCCAGCTTGGGAGATTGTAGATCTGAGGAGATATTGGCAGATCTAGCCTAGATCTGAAGAGATAACATCAGATCCAGCCTTGGAGGTTGCAGATCTGAAGAGATATTGCCAGATCCAGCATAGATCTGAAGGGTTGGTAGCAGATCTGACCTAGGAGGACGCAGATCAGGAGGGATAGGACGCAGGTCTGGTTTGGAGGCTCCAGATCCAGCAGATCTGAGCATTCAGGAGGCAGATCCACCAGGTAGGACGCTGATCTGAGGAGCAGGCTTGTGTGAGATGGGCTCAACAGCGTTTTCTAGCATTCAGTAGCTGATCCATCTATCTGGAGGGTTTGGTGATTAGTGCTTCATCTTCCAGCCTCGATTTCATCACTAGCGAAACCAGCGTTTCCGATAGTGAGGGTTTGGGGGATCGGCTATTTCCCAGGTCTTCGGCCCCTAGCTTCGTGATCCCAGCTTCATTCTTAGACAGTAGAATATTGTCCTTAATGAAACTGTTATACGTTGAGAGGGTTTCCACTTGCCTAGGGCAAGGATAGGTGCACTTACTCTGATTTTCTTGTACTCCTCTCTATGTGCTTTCAGATTAATAAGATGGCTCAGTTTTCTGGTATCCTATGTGTAATTATTCAGTGATCTGGTTCAGCATTGTATTTTCTATATCTGTCTGGCATATTTCTGTTTATTACTGGTTATTTCCCTTTGGGGATATTACAGATCTGCAACCTCCCAAGCTGGATCTAATGTTATTTCTCCAGATCTGCACCCTACAGAACTAGATCTGCAAATATCTCCTCAGATCTGCAATCTCCAAGGCTGGATCTGCCAATGTGCCTTCCGATCTGCGTCCTTCCTTCCCCAGGAACAGCGTCCTTCCTCTCAGATCTGAACTGCGTCCTTCCTTCCCCTGAAACAGCGTCCTGCCTGCTAGATCTGCGCAGCCAAAAGAAGGGCTTCTTCCTCTCCAAATCTCCACCTGAAACTGCTACCAATTCCCACTGAAACTGAAGGATGTTACTCAGAAAATAACCTTACTAGGGCAGGCACTCGAAGTCCCCCAAAGCTAAGGGTGAAACCAGAAATAACCTTACCAGGGCAGGCACTCGAAGTCCCCCGAGGCTAAGGGTGAGATCTCCGACCGGAGACACTCGGTTGCACTAAACAGTGCTGCAGACCGACTAAACAACAGGCGTGCTGAAGCAGACAGAAGTCTAGCTCTCAATATCAATATCAAATCATGCATACCCAAATGAGGTGAGAACCCCACCTTTTATAGTGCTAAACTCCCTCCAAAACCTTGACTGCGTCCTTCACTCTCCTTAGCCTGCGCAGTTAACCTTGGGTCAGCGTGAGGCCTCCCCTCATACACATGTGGACCCCCAAGGCCTCCTTTCTAAGTTATAACGTCAATCAACTAGGAAAAGCACTTTATTTTATAAAGTGAGGTGGCTAAAGTGAGGTGACCCCTCTTATTTCTCACTTTATTTATTATTTCTAGCTAAAGCGGCAAAATTAAACAAAGATGAAATATTCCAATTAGCAAAGCTAATTGGGAATATTACACACATGGTATTAGAGTGATTGCAGATCAGGGAGAGATGAAGCTGTCCACGAAGAGACGAAGTTTTTTTTTTGTAGTTTTTATTTTAATCTATAGGAAGGTGGTTGTCTCGAGTGACAACCATAGTATTAAAAATCGGTCGGGTCAAACCGGAAATCGGACAAACTGGCCGGTTAGAGGCCTGGCCGGTCAAAAAACCTGGTTAATCACCCTCTTTCGCACGAAATTCTGGTCAAACTGGTGCTGACTGGTCGGTTAAGGGCGAAACCGACCGATTTATCCATAAACCGGCCGGTTCCATCCTTAACCGGCTGGTCAGCTGCTAAACCGTTGTTGGGACCCACGCAAGGAAAGTTTGCCGGTTTAGGGTTGATTTGGAGGGAAGGGGAGGGTTGTTTCCCTCCAAAAACACCGTCCCCAATCCTTTATAAGTAGGGGAAACCTCTCATTTGTCTCACACCATCTCATTTGCAGCTTTTGTGAGTTTGATTGAGAGCTTGGAGAGTGTTGAGTGTTTGCTGGAGCAGTGATCTTGGAGGCTTGGAGTTGGTGCTATTTTGGAGATAGTTTTGAGCTGTCAGTAGAGTTGACATCTTCAAGAGGAGGCTAAGGAAGTTAGTTTGCATTGCCAGGTAGGGATTTTCACTTGAAAAATCCCTCATTTCATTATTGTTCATGTATTTATTTTCTTATGTGTTTCACTATGCTATTGCTATCAAATCTCTAGTCCTATGGTATCAAATTTTGTATGTTTGAATGTGCATTTTGTTTTGTAAATTTAGCTTTGATTGTCCATTTATCTTAGCTGCAATTTTTTTTTAAATGGTAGATTTATTTCCATATTTCAATTATTTCAAGTCAAGATGGCTCCTAAAGCCAAGGACAGTGCATGGACCCATTGTGATGTGGTTGATGGAAAGATGATATGCAAATTTTGTGAAAAATCTATTGGAGGTGGGGGTATTCTTAGATTGAAACAACACTTGGCTGGGATAAGAGGCCAAGTAAAGCCATGTGATGCACCTAATGAAGTGATAGGTCCTGTTAGGGCAGAATACCTTGCCAAGTTTGAAAAGTTTGAGGAGACTAAGGCTAGGGAGAAGGCCATCCAAGTTGAAATTGCAAAGAAGAGGGAATTAATAGAAACCATGAGACAGAGTGGGTATGATGATTATGAGATTCAAGTATCCACTTCTATCCCTTCCACTGATGACCCCTTTCACTATGTTCCTCCTGTTGGCCAAAAATCAAAACCAACAAAGAGACCCAACATCCAGAGTTATTTGTCATCCACTGCTAATCCCACAACCACTTCCTCTGAGCCAAGTTGTCAACCCACTTTGGATCAACATTGGAAAAACAATGCAAAGAAACTTCTTATCAGTACATTGCTAGATGGTGGTATGATGCAGATATCCCATTTAATGCTGCTCGCTCGCCTTATTACCAAGCTATGTGGGACTCTGTTTTAGCTACAGGAAAGGGCTTCAAAGGCCCTACTATGTGTGACTTGAGAGGATCTCTTTTGCAAAAAGAGATTTGTTCCATTGATGACTATTTGGTTGACTATAGAGAGTCATGGCTCAAAAAAGGTTGTTCCATCATGTCAGATGGATGGATTGATGGAAAGAACCGCGCTATCATTAACTTCCTTGTTTCTTGCCCTCAAGGAACAATGTTTCTGAGATCAGTTGATGCATCTGATAAGGTGAAGGATGCAACCCTTCTATTTGAGCTTTTGGATGAGATTATTTAGGAAGTGGGGGAGCAGAATGTTGTGTAGGTCATCACAGATAATGCCTCAAACTATGTTCTTGCTGGAAAGATGCTTGAGTCCAAATATAGGACCATATTTTGGACTCCATGTGCTGTACATTGCATAGAACTCATGCTTGAGGACATAGGCAAAGTGGAGTGGGTAAAAAACACTGTAGAGCATGGCAAGTGCATTACAAAATACATTTACAACCACTCATGGTTATTGAGCCTAATGAGGAAAAACACTGGAGGCAAAGAGCTTGTTAGGCCTGCAATTATGAGATTTTCAATTCACTTCCTCATGTTGCATTGTCTCAATTCTCAACAGAAAAAATTGCAGAAAATGTTTTCTTTTGATGATTGGACTGAATCTCGGTGAGCTCGTAGACAAGATGGAAAAGACACCAAAAAGAAAGTCTTTGACAATTATTTTTGGAGAAGGACTTCAGAGCTTGTAA
Source organism: Pinus albicaulis (assembly GCA_034641835.2). Taxonomy (NCBI): domain Eukaryota; kingdom Viridiplantae; phylum Streptophyta; class Pinopsida; order Pinales; family Pinaceae; genus Pinus; species Pinus albicaulis. The sequence goes on from CM076575.1 coordinate 370,407,792, forward strand.
AAATTACTAAGCCCCTCGTTAAGGTGCTAAGGTTGGTGGATGGGGATACATTTATGAGGCTATGGATTAGGCAAAGGAGCAGATACGGGCAGTTTACAGGGACAGGTTAGCTAAATATGGTCGTATATGGGAGATCATTGATAACATATGGAACAATTAACTCCATCGTTCTATAATTGCAGTTGGGTATTTTATGAACCCAAAGTATCATTATAAAGTTCGGCTAGGAGATCAGTAGGATGAGGAGGTCAGATCTGGATTGATTGATTGCTTGGAGCGCATGTTCCCTATCCGTGCAGGCCTGTTGGAAACACATAAACAACTTACTCTTTTTAGTATGGCAGTTGGTACGTTTGGAAAGAACTTAGCAAAAATGGCAAGGGATGTGGATCAACCAGGTAAGCAATTCCAATTTGTTTTTCCTTTCAAGTTAAATTGTTTGTAAATAAGTAATGAAATGAACTATGTTACTAATTAATGTCTTTTTATTTACAGCACATTGGTGGGAGTCATTTGGCTGCCAATGTCCTTAATTGGAAAAGTTTGCAATTAGAATCCTCAACCAGACTTGCAGTGCTTCAGGTTGTGAGCACAATTGGTCTGTTTTTGAGCGCATACACACAAAGAAGAGAAACTGTTTGGAACAGAAACGGTTAAATGATCTTGTGTTTGTGCAATACAACCTTCACTTGAGGCGGAACCAACTGATGAACAAAACACCTGATCTAGATCCCATTGTGTTGGACGATATTGATCCAACATCAGAATGAATGGAGGAGATTGAAGATCTAGTGTTTGAGGCAGATTTTGATTTTGATGCAGCATTAGCGGGGGATGAACTTGAAGCAGATTTGGTGGCGCCATCAGATGGAGACGCAGGATTGGTAGCTGCATCAAAGAAAGGAAAACAACCAACAGAAGACACTAGTCATGCAGCTCGAGTAACTCGTGCTTCCATTAGGTCCACTTATATTGTTATTGGTGCCAGTGGTATTGAGGTTGCAGATGAGGCTGAGGCATCCTCAGACTCTAATCTAGATGATGTCTATGCAGCGACCGATGTTGATCCTGTGTCTAGTAGTGGTGATGAATTTGATGATTGATCATGATTCATATGTACACTGTAGAGTCTAGACTCTAAACTTTTAGTCTTGTATTAGGCCAATGGCCTCATAGCTTGTAGCATTGTTTTTGGACTTTATGGGCCATTTGGAGCCTCATTGCTTATGTATTTTTCGATGATATGTATTTCACTTGGTGCCATTTCGATATATTCACCTTTACATGGTATATAAATGAGAAAAATTTGCATATTTTCTCTCTATTGGCTTGGAATCATGGTTGCAAATCTTAAAAATAGTTTTTTTTATTAAAAAATAATTGTTTAATATATTTTTTTAAAAACCGGTTATTTTAGACCTGACCAATACTGGTTAGACCGGTTCCGGTCAGAAACCCGATTCATTAGGTCCACTGGTCCGGTCACCTGTTCCGGTTTTTAATACTATGGTAACAACGTAGATCCAGGAAGAGGCAGTGTAAGCACTAGAGGGACAACACAGGCCCAGGAGGGGTGACGCAGAGCCAGTTTAGCTCATGCAGAGCTATCGAAGAGGCTCATGTAAACCCAGAAGGGTGACGTAGTCCGAGAGGAAGTGACGCAGAGCCAACGCAGAGGATTCGATTCTTCGTCCTTCCAGTTGCTGTGGCTGGAAGTGCAATTTGTTCTTCGGAAGTTGCTGGTGGGGCATTGTTTCTGTCGATGCAGAACAATATCTAGCAGTGTGTGACAAAGTAAGGGGAAGTAGTTCCTCAACAGAATTTCTCACCAAGAAGTCTGAGATCTGATCAGCGGAGTGATTGGAGAGGGCTGATTCGACAACAGTTGGTGGAGGATTTCTGGGAGAGAAATCATTTGTCAGAGGGAGCATATTCTCTAGAGGGTTTCTAGCGCCAAGAAACCCAAATCTTAGTCTTTTGCTGAGGGCAGCAGCAGAAGAAGGGAGAAGAGTATTAGCTTCGACATCTTTTGAGCAGAGATGGCCGCACATGGATTGAGGGATCATGACAGGTTGGATGGAGCATCCAACTTCGTCGTCTGGAAGGCCAGAATCCTGTGAGTTCTTGATGAATATCGCATCAAAGATCACGCCGAGAAATTTTGCGTTGTTCTTGTTGATGCTGATCCGTTGAAGAAGTATGAGGAAGCGCAAGCAAGGGCCAAGCACTTGATTATGGACGGGGTCAAGTATCATGTGGTCCCACACATTGCTGAAAAGAACACAACAAATGAGATGTGGATGACGTTGACCACATTGTATCAGGGGACTTCTGTGCAGAGAAGAATGCTTCTGGAGAATCAACTTCGACTGTTTCAGATGCATAAGGGAGAGGAAATCGACCCCTTCCTCATCAGATTGAAGGCGATTTGTGATCAACTGGTTGCTATGGGGGACACTCTTGATGAGTGTCTGAAGAGTGGGAGACCTTTGTCCAAGGCATTTTGGGCTGAGCGACACTTCTAAATTGGGAAGACATGTGGGCAACTCTTCGACAAGAAGAGATCAGGAGGATGATCAAGGCAGGCAATAGCAGCGAAGGAATCAAGATCAAGAAGAAGGAGGAGGAAGATGCGACTCTCGCATCTATAAGGGACAACAGGGGCAACGAGGGAAGAAGAAGAAAGACCTTTCAAAGGTCAGGTGCTTCAGATGTGGTGAACTAGGACATTTTGCCACAACTTGCCCTTAGAAAAAGAAGGGCAAAAAAGATTCTGATTCAAAGGATGCAACAACTAAGGGCGATGATGGGAGTGATGACGATGTGGCTATGAGTGCTCATGTGCCTCTAGAGAAGAGTTGGGGCGACAAAGATATGTAGTTCTCTTGAATTGCAGATGATGGGGCATGATCCTTGAGGTGCCCAAACTTTTGGATCACATACGAGCTACGAGAGCCCTTAATGACAGTAGAAGGATGACTGGAGTCAGTTGGTGCTCTAAGTCTCAAATTTTGTGTAGAGGCTTAGGCATTGGTATTCCAAAGACCCTAGAAATCGTTTGTGAAAATTCCACTCGGATTATATTTTATTGTAAAAATTAATTATTTAAAAGGGGACCCTAAGTCTAACCTACTGTTGAGTCCCAAACTTGCATCTTTCTTATACACCTTTCTAGACCTTTTTCATTCACCTGGACCTTCTAAGTCATCAATATCATTGCATATTAATTGTAAAAGAGCATTTAAAATGGTTTTTAACTATGTTTTGTGTCTGCTGTTTGAATTAGATTTTTGCTCATTAAGCTGCGGAATCTTGTCACTTTCCGCAGTTGCTGCAACTTTCCGCAGCCATTTTGTTAAAGTCTATATTGTAGGTGTCTTCAGGCAAATTGAGCCACATGGGCAAGTTAGAAATGACATGGACATGGATCGTGTCCTATTGGCTCAGTCGAATTCACTTAAGAACGCTGTGGTCAAAGGTAGCCAAGTGGTGGTCAACCGAAGAGTCCCACGGTGACAGAACTCTGTTTCTCATCACGTGAAGATTTGCGTGGCCGTTTCTAAATCACGGGAGACACATCAACACCTGTAAACGGCTCCATAAGCCGAATCCAACAGCCACTCTCCATAGATTTAATCCTCACGGCGGCCATAATGCTAGATCTCTGGACGTGGTGGTTCACGTGTCTTCTATCAGCACAGACTTTAGGGAATTAGTTATGTCACCCTCTGTTATAAATAATGCGTTTTCATACGCATAATAGTTAGCTCTGTAATGTAATTGCGTCGCCATTGTGCTGTGACATTATTTCTCTGTTATGACCGCATTTTAAATATATGAGAAGACTCTGTTCATAAGCGTAATTCGTATTTGATAGCTGCTTCCCGAGGATTGTGCAGAGGGCCCCTGCACACGCCGAGGTTTTGTGTATTACTGTATAGTTTCATGCTTCATTTTTTTCCTTATGTTCATTGTGCCATAGTCACTCACATGTATATATACATTACATCTTTCATGGTATTTACGTTTCATCTTTGTCCATAATCTTTCATGCTTTACATTTTACTTCTATTCATAGTCTTTCATGCTTTATATTGTTGTTAACTGATCAATGTTTCTATTCCAGATTACAATAGACAGCCCGGGCATTTGCACATAGTTTTTGTAATGACTAATGACATGGAATTAATTTTGTCCTTCTGTTGATTTATTTCTCTTAGTTTTTAATTCCAGCATTGTTTTATTCATTTCAGTTTTGTACATTTGTTTTACTAGTTAGATTAGATATTAAACTGCTCATGTCATTATCAGTTACCTCCGAAAGCCATAGCGAGACTAATGGTGAGGGATTGAAGTATGAGTGTGTAGTTTGATATTAGTTTATTTTTTTGCAAGTTAGATATTAAATTTCTCATGTCATTATCAGTTACCTCCGAAAGCCATAGCGAGACTAATGGTGAGGGATTGAAGTATGAATGTGTAGTTTGATATTAGTTTATTTTTCTGCAAGTTAGATATTAAATTTCTCATGTCATTATCAGTTACCTCCGAAAGCCATAGCGAGACTAATGGTGAGGGATTGAATTATGAATGTGTAGTTTGATATTAGTTCATTTTCTTTCTGCAAATTAGATATTAGATTGCTCAAGTTGTTTATGATTACCTCCGAAAGCCATAGCGAGACTAATGGTGAGGGGTCAGAATATGAATTGATGTAATTTGATTTTAGCTTTACTTTACTTGCAGATCTTTGGATTTCTTTGAGTACAGTTTCTTTTGTGTTTACACAGCAGTAAGGGTAATGGTTTCATGAGCCGTGGGATCCACCCCAACTGCGACAACTATGGTGAGGCTAGCCCTTAACACAGTCACGGAGGAGTGGCAAGTATTTGTCCAAAGTATTTTGGGTAGGGCTACGGTTCCTAGTTGGGAGCAGATGTGACAACACTTCAGGAGGAGGAGATGAGGAGAGATCTAGTCAAGTGCAAGCTTGACGACAACATCGGAAGCGGATCTAAGAATCCAGAGGAGGAGGAGAATGCAGCCCTTGCATCGAAGGGACAACAAGGGCAATAAAGACAGAAGAGAGATGTCTCAAAGGTGAAGTGTTTCAAATATGTTGAGATGGGCCACTTTGCATCACAGTGTCCTTTGAAGAAAAAGGACAAGGATGAAAAACACGATCCTAAAGTTGCAGCCACAAATATCGAGCAGGATGAGCTTGCCATGAGTGTCCACGCTTCTCCAGGAGAGAAATGGGGCGACATAGAACTGTAGTTCTCCTGGAACTTAAGTTGGGCAGGATCATTAAAGAGCCCACCTCTTGGATTAGAACCTTGCTTCGGGTGCCCATAATTAGAAGTAGCGAGATGGAGGAGTTTTCAGCGAGAGCCAAGGAGTGATGGAGACGACAGTGCAGTAGGTAGAAGTGCCTACTTCTGGAGCAGCGCAGAGCAGAGTAGCAACAATGTAGCAGTAGCAGTGCAGTGCACTGGAGTGCTACGTAGTGTAGAATAACAACAACGCAGTGCATCAGAGGGACAACACAATAGTTATCAGCAGTTAGGGTCTTCAGCACCGAGGTGCATCCACTGAACACTTGTTCAGTTTTTGGGTGATTTCAGTTGCTTCTCTCAGCAACTGAGTTGCAGTGTTAGCAGTGGCAGTGCTAGCAGCATAGCAGATGCAACACTTGAGAGGGAGCTGTAGTACAGATGCAGCAGTGGTAGTGGCATGGGCAACAGTATAGTTGCAGAAGCAGTGCAGTCGCTGATGGACAGCTTGTCAGGCTTCAGTAGCGCAGAGGATGCTTTAGGGTCAGAGCAGTATGCAACATACATGTTGTTAGAGAACTTTCCTTGCTAAGAGGGAGTGTTGATTTTTGGTAGCATTGGAAGTGGTCTAAGTCTCAAATTTGGTGGAGAGGCTTAGGCACTTATATTCCAAAGAACCTAGAAACTGTTTGTGAAAATTCCACTTGGATTATGTTTTATTGAAAAAATTAATTATTTTAATGGGGACTCTAAGTCTAAATGTGATATTCTAAATTAGCAGTTAACGAATTGGAATATTAATTTTTGTTTATTTTTTCCTTTTCTAATGTTCAGCAGTAATAAAGTGGGAAAGAGGGACCCACAAATAATTATGTAGCTAATTTACTTTCCTAAAGTCACTTGAGGCGAATATTGAGGCTGAAGTGGGGTCCATGTGGCCACCCACTCAAATTAGGCAGCGTGGGAGAGGCAACATAGTAGGCAGCGCAGTGGCAGCGCAAAGATAGGTTGGAAGAGGGGCAACATAGACTAGTTGGGCCCAAGGGAATGTTGGAGGCTCAACTTAGCTAAAATAGGATGAGAGCAACTCATTCCTCATTCATTCATCACCTATTTTTTTGTCTGATTGATTGTAGTCCGCTTGAGCTGTTTAGCCAAGTTTGCAAGTGCTATTTAGCACAGAGATTTCGAGCGGAGATCTCAACCTCTACCTCAGGGGACTTCGAGTGCCCGCTCAAGAGAGGAGTTCCATCTAGTTTGTGGAGGAGTTTTGCAGCATAGCTTTCCAAGCATACGCAGTCCCTTTAGGACAATGTAGAGGCCACACTGACTGCGTGGGGAGTACGCAGTCCAGTTGAGGAGAAGAGTTGGGAAGCTGGGAGGAAGAGTAGATTGCATCTGGAGATTTGGAAGGGAGGTTAGCCACCTCCTACCAGGGATTTGGAGTAGGATTTTAGGGGCACTTTCCAGCATTCTAGCCAGAATACTAATTCACCCAGTAGAGCAGCGTGCCAAGCCCAAAGGAGATATTTTCCGGGGTCGGGATTTATGGAAACCCTTCGAGGGTTTTTGTGTGTCTTGTGAGTAGGGCTCGAGGTTTTAATCCCGGATGTAATATTCCCAATTAGCCTTGCTAATTGGAATATTGCATTTTTGCTTTATTTTGCCGCTTTAGCTAGAAATAATAAATAAAGTGAGAAATAAGAGGGGTCACCTCACTTTAGTCACCTCACTTTATAATAAAGTGTTCTTTTCCCTAGACTGACTTTGTAACCTAGGGAGAGGGGGCCTTGGGGTCCACATGGGTATGATGGGGGAGGAACAGTCGACCCAAGGAATCATACTGGGTCAAAGGAGAGCAGTGCCTCAGGAGCCAGACACAGAGGGTGAGAGGTTCTCACCTCATTTGGACCATTCATGATTTGATATGAACATGATAGTCGACTTCACCGTTTCAAAGACGCTGTTGTTTAGTTCTGCCTCACAGCATCGTTAGTGCACGAGTGTCTCCGGTCGAAGATCTCACCCTTAGCCTCGGGGGACTTCGAGTGCCTGCCCTAGTAAGGTTCTAGTTTCACCCTTAGCTTCGGGGGACTTCGAGTGCCCGCCCTAGTAAGGTTCGTTCTGAGTACATCTTTCAGTTTCAGTAGCAGAGTAGCAGCAGATTCTGGTGCAAATCTGGAGAGGGAGAAGCCCTCTTGTGGCTGCGCAGTTCAGAGAAGGAAGGACGCTGCCTCATCAGGAGAAAGGACGCTGATCAATTCAGGAGGGTGAGGACGCTGTCCCAGGGAGGACGCAGTCCAGATCTGAGCAGAGAAAACGCTGTCCAGGAGGAGGAAGAACGCTGATCAGCCTGGAAGTGAGGACGCTGTCCATTTCTGAAGAGAGGGTTGCAGATCTGAAGGCACATTGATAGATCCAGCCTTGGAGAGGGTAGATCTGAGCAGATATTTGCAGATCTAGTTTGGTATGTTGCAGATCTGGAGGTTTAGCACTAGATCCAGCTTGGGAGATTGCAGATCTGAGGAGATATTGGCAGATCTAGTCCAGATCTGAAGAGATAACATCAGATCCAGCCTTAGAGGCTGCAGATCTGAAGAGATATTATCAGATCCAGCATAGGTCTGAAGGTTTGGTAGCAGATCTGATATAGGAGGACGCAGATCAGGAGGGATAGGACGCAGATCTGATTGGAGGCTTCAGATCCAGCAGATCTGAGCATTCAGGAGGCAGATCCATCAGGTAGGACGCAGATCTGAAGAGCAAAGCCAGGTGAGGCTCAACAAATGCTCCTCAGCATTCCGCAGGGCCGATCTATTTGTCCTGGAGGTTGAAAGATCGTGCCTCATCTATTTCTCGCGTTGTCACTTCAGCGAGACATGCATTTTGGGGAGGGTTTGCGCTTTGAGATCACCATTTTCCGTGGCTTCAAAGACATTACGCTCGTCTGCTGGGTACCATTATTCTTATTTTGAGAGGGTTCCACTTCTACCAAGGGCAAAAGATAGCATAAGACATCTTTCTTGGGCTTCTTTTCAAGGGTCAGACACAAAATGGCTCAAATAATTTGTATGGTTGCTATTCAAAGATTCTGGGTTCAAAGATTGTATTTTCTATATCTGTCTGGCATATTTCTGTTTATTACTGGTTATTTCCCTTTGGGGATATTACACCGGAATTTTCTGAGCATTGGAGCAGGGCCAACTAGTAGATCATTTCCAGCGAGCAGTAGTAGTTCCAACCCTGGCAGCATAGAGGGAGAGCCACGCAGAGCCTAGTTCCAACAAATTATTGGCTAGTTTCATAACTGATCTTCAGCATGCCTATAGAAGGCCCATGTGCTACCTTTCTTGGCACCTCTATTGTATTATTTCCGACCGATTAATAAAATGGCTCAGCATCTATTTCTTGCTCAAATCTGTGTGTTCTAATGTTATTTCTATTTTGCTGTAGTTTCTAGTCTTGTGTGCTTTATATTACTGCCTGTTCCCAATTTGGGATATTACAGTGGTATCAGAGCTCATAGACTTGGCTCAGCCTCTGGAGCACGCGATCTATGACAGTGGAGGGTAGGTAGAATACCACTTATCGAAGACAGAGGTATAGGAGTAGATAAAGGAGGCTCAAGATTACACCAGATCAGGTAGACAACATTCCGGTGGAAGAAGAGGGAGGAAAGGCACCCATGGCAGAGGAAAGAGATGATGGAAAGGAGTTTGCTCAATTCCTTCTAAAGTCAATGCAGGAACTCACTAAGAGGATAAAGGAGATGGGGCAGAAGATTGTCGGAGATAACTAGCAGAAGGGAATTCTAGGGGAATTCCAGATCGGAGAAGGATCCGACACTTCCCCTCACTCACCTGAGCCTAACGCTACGTAGCAAGTGGTGCCACGCTGTAATGTTCCCATTTTTGGTATCACCCGTGACAGGGCTAGGAGGGACTTCCAGAGTTAGGAGCAGACAGGTCACATGTACAGATTGGTGCTATCAGTGGGCTCAGGAGCTTTTCAGAGGAGTTTTGAGGAGTTTTCATGGTGTCTGGAGGCATTCGCTTGATATACTCCATCATCCGAGCAGTTTGGCTTTCGTTCCGATGCATTCCGATAACTTTCGGAATTTTGAGTTATTTATGGGCTTAACTCAGTTGATTATGCTCAAGGTGGCATTCCGGGAGGAATATACGATGGAATACCTTAGTGTAATAGCTCATCGGAACCGGGATGAGGAGACCTACACGATGGAACAGTTAGACAGAGATTTCAGTGACTGGAGGAGGCGTGGTAGCCGATATACCCTTTTCTGCATTAAAAAGGAATATTTTTTAATATTTTAATAAAAGGGAAAAGTGCTCCATAAATAAAATAATAATAAAATAATGCTCTAGAAGGCTCCGAGGGATCTATAAAAGAAAGGGAGGAGGCCATTGGGAGACATCTTTGGAGTAGATCATTTGCTTGTGTATGAGAGGTTTGAGGACGTGGTTCTCTACTTCTGCCGTAGCCCCAGGACGGAAACCCTCGGGTGATTTGTGAGTGTTGGACGAAAACCCAACTCTCTTGAGGAGACTTCACTTAGGAGTTTCACAGAGCTTCAGAGTTTGGTGTGAGGATCATTCAGATCTTCAACTTGGGCTTCATCATTTTCAGTGGGTTCAGTTTCGGCTGTTGCCGGAGGGAGAGTGCAGTAGTTCAGTTTGTGGCCAGCGCCGTTCAGCAGCTTATCTTGGTGGCCAGTTCCCTATCTCAGCTCTTTCTGGGTCAGATCTATATGTAAACCCCTTTATTTATCTATAATAAAAGCTGAGATTTTCCTTCTGATCTATATGGTATTGGATTGCAGTGTTTCCTGTCTTTTATTTTACATGGCAATCTTCTGTTGAATAAATGTTTATTTTACGGAAAAGTGTGGTATTCAGTATTTTTCTGCATTTTAGTTAAAATATCCCATCCGGGATATTACACACGCACTCCTCCTCGTTCTACCATGCCCACGTTCCTGGCTTCGGGAGCAGGAACAAGAGGACAACAAGAGCCAAAGGTGGCTCACTATGGAGAATACTTTGCGAAGTATCAGTCTTATGGGCCGAAGTTTGGAGGTGTTCTCACCTTCAATGAGTTTTTCCGGCGGAAAAGCAACAACAAACCCAAAGGCTAGACCAAAGGAGGGTACACACAGGGCAATGACTTGCAACGTACCGTGGGCAGGATTTTCCTGCCAACTTTCGATGGGTCATCGAAATGTTCAGCGAAAGCTTGGGTGGAGAAGCTGGACATTTATTTCCAGTTAAATCAGATGGCAGAGGTAGAGGCCATCAAGGTGGTTGCGCTGCATCTAGAGGGGGAAGCCCATGACTGGTGGTTCCACGGTATGACTACGCTGGGTCACTCAGGAGTGACAAAGTATGATGAGTTCACCCAGAGATTGATAGAGAGGTTTGATTAGAAAGATCCGGAGGAGCATTTTGTTGAGCTAACCAAGCTCAAGCAGACAGGGAGCCCAAAGACATACATCTCTGAGTTCTTGAGACTCTAAGTGATGGTTCCAGACTTATCCGTGCCTAGGAGGATCTACATGCATATTGATGGTCTAGCAAAACCTTTGCGTGGGCTAGTGAGGTGTACTCGGCCCACTGCGCTGCAGGACGCAGTTGGGAGAACCAGAGACTTACAGGATGCTTTGCCAAGGACAAGGGCTCCCATGCCCAGTAGATCAACGTTCTCGCAGAGAGGGAGGGGCGTGAGAGCCCCACCCCCGAAAGGGAACCAGGGCTGAGGGCCTTTGGATGATGATACCCGGAGGGATTTGTGACAGAGGAAGCTCTGCTTCACTTGTCAGGAGCCATGGGCACCTAGTCACAGGTGTGCCGAAGGGAAGGCACATTACATTGAGGCCTTCTCTGACAGTGACAGAGAGGAGGAGACATGTTATGAGATGGGAGGAGATGCCGACACCGGAGCACCGAGAGAGGATCCTCCACCCTCACCTCCTCCATCAGCAGGAGGATCAATGATTGCACCTGCCGGAGGGGTCCTTTCATCTTTGTGGGGAGTGCCCAAGTACCTAACGTTGAGGGTTTGGGGAACAGTTCATCAGTGGCAATGTGTCTCAGTGTTGGTAGACAGCAGGGCTATGCACAACTTCATTGAAGCCCAGTTGGTGCAGAGGAGAGGCATACAGACAAAGGGCTTTGATGGGTTTTCTGTGTTGCTTCCAAGAGCTAGGACCATGTAGTGCATGCGTTATGTCCCGACATTGTCAGTAACCATAGGGGCATACACCATGACTGATCACTTCTTCGTGGTTGATATTCCAGACACCAACTTAGTGTTGGGAGTTCAATGGCTCATCACCCTTAGGAAGGTCACCACAGATTGGCAGCCACTAGAGATGGAGTTCGTGGACAAGAAGAGTGGGAAGCCAGTGATGCTCAGGGGCATGCACACGTATCTGCCTCAGATAGTTTCTACGCATTGGGTGGAGGCAGATTTCTGGAAGGGAGACGCAAAATTGGTCGTGGAGTTGAGGATTTTGGATGCAGGTGTCTAGGGCCAGCCTACGCACCCAGATGTGCAGGTGATCCTAGACCGTTACTCTACGGTTTTGGGGACATTCCACTAGGGAAACCAATGGATCGGGGGTTTGAGCACACTGTTGAGCTGCAGTCTGACATTCAGGCTGTGATCACCACCCCCTACAAGCATCCCAATGCCTATAGGGATGAGATTGAGAGAGATATTCATGAGCTCTTATCATTGGGGCACATCAGGCCCAACACGAGTCCATTTGCTTCTTCAGTGGTTTTGGTGAAGAAGGATGGCACACTGTAGATGTGCATAGACTACAGGGCCCTGGACAAAAAGACCATGAAGAACTGCTACCCTATCCCCAGGATCGATGAGTTGATGGATGAGCTGAGGGGAGCGAAGTTCTTCTCCAAGATTGATTTGAGGTCTGGGTACCACCAAATCAGGGTGAGGGACTAGGATGTCCTAAAGATTGCATTTCATTGTTACTATGACCATTTCAAGTTCTTGGTGATGCCCTTCGAACTGACCATTGCTCCGGCTACTTTCTAGTCTTGCATGAACCACATCTTTCGTGGTCAGTTGAGGAAGTTCGTGCTAGTGTATTTTGACGATATCCTCATATACAACCACACATGGGAGGAGCATTTGCAGCACATAGAGACAATGTTGTGTACCTTGGAGCAGCAACATTTCTATGCCAAGCTGTCCAAATGCGAGTTTGGGTTGACGAAGATGCTCTATTTAGGGCATTATCATTGGGGTGGATGGAGTGAGAGTTCACGAGGAAAAGATTAGGGCCATCAAAGTTTGGCCGGAGCCAAAGAATGTGACGGAGCTTCGGGGGTTTGTGGATATTTGTACCTACTATAGGAAGTTCGTCAAAGGATTTCGTTGCTTGCAACACCCCTCACAGACCTCACCAAAAAGGGGGCTTTTAATTGGATTGATATTGCGCAGAGGGCCTTTGACAGGCTCAAGGAGGTGATGAGAAGTTGTCTGGTACTAGCCTTGCCAGTTTTCACGCAACCATTTGTGCTGGAATGCGATGCTTCAGGGGAAGGGGTAGGCGCAGTACTGATGCAGGGAGGACACCCCATAGCTTTCAAGAGTTGGAAGCTATTGTCGCATGAGAGGCTATACCCCATTTATGACAAGGAGATGCTGGCCATTATGCATGCATTGGCCAAGTTTTGACAGTATCTCGTGGGGAACAAGTTCCGGGTGAGGACAGATCACAACAACCTTAGATTTTTCCTTGAACAGAAGCAACTACAGTAGAGGCAGTAGAAATGGGTCAGCAATATCTAAGCATACGACTTTGACATTGAGCATGTTAAAGGGAAGAACAATGTAGTGGCAGATGCATTGTCCCGGAGACCAGCGTCTCTATCCTTGATGAGCATTAACTCAGATTGGAGGGCTTAGTTGTTGGTGGAGTATTCCAAAGATCAGTTTGCATGAGGTACTAGATGGACAGGTGATAGATGACAGGTACAGGGTGATGGATGAGGTCATTTATTACTGTGACCGGATCTTTCTAACGCCTAACTCCCGGCTGTAGGAGAAGATTTTACATGCAGTGCATGACTCACCGCTCTCAAGGCACTAGGGGTTCACCAAGACATACAGGGCCATCAGAGAGAGGTTCTCATGGAAGGGTCTCAAGGAGGACGTACTTAGACATGTCAGGGAGTGCGTAGTCTGCCAGAAGAACAAGGGCGAGCTCAGCCATTCGACGGGGTTATTGCAACCGCTTCCCATTCCGGAGGGGAAATGGGAAAACATTTCTATGGACTTCATCACAAGGTTGCCCATGGTACATGGCAAGGACTGCATCTTCGTGGTGGTTGACCGGTTGACAAAGTATCCCCATTTCTTTGCCATCTCAGCTTGGTACACTGCTTCACAAGTGGCTGAGCTATTTTTCAAGGACATCTTCTGACTCCATGGTCTTCCAAAGACCATAGTCAGTGACAGGGACAACTGGTTCATGGGAAGTTTTTGGCAGGAGCTGTTCCGTTTGGTGGGTATAGAGCTAACACCCAACACAAGCTAACACCCACAAACTGATGTGCAGGCCGAGATAGTGAACAAGTGGCTAGAGGGCTACTTGAAGAACTATGTCACAGGGCAGCAGAAGGGTTGGTTGCGTTGGCTGCACTTGGGGGAATACTGCTACAACACGACATTCCACATGTTTATAGGTATGTCTCCATTTTATGCTTTGTATGGTTATAATGCACTGATTTTTGCTAATGTGATGTTTGGAGCTAGCAAGGCCCCCAGGGCCAAAGACTGGATCCAAGAGAGCCAAGACATTCTCAGGGCTATCAAGGATAACTTGGCAACAACCCAAAATCAATAGAAGATGTACACAAACAAAATTCGCGTGGAGAGGCAATTTGAGGTGGATGACTTAGTGTACCTTCGACTTCAGCCATACAGGTAGTCCACGCTGAAGCAGAAGGAAGCTGAGAAGCTCAAGCCACGCTTTTATGGGCCCTACAGACTGATCCGACGGGTTAGAGAAGTGGCATATGAGCTGGAATTGCCACAGGGGATTGGATTCACAACATTTTCCACGTCTCATGCCTGAAGAAGGCTTTGGGACAACAGGTGACTGCAACCACAGAGCTCCCACCAACTGATGACGAGGGGCATTTGGTGCTACAGCCAGGTCATCTTAGATACTAGGGAAAGACACTTGAGGAGCAGGGTGGTAACGAAGTATCTGAAGGTGGAGAAACCTTCCAGATGAGGATGCCACTTGGGGGGGGGGAAAGATCTTGCAACATCCATCTTTGTAGTTTCTTGAGGACAAACAACGTTTTGGCGGGGAGGACTGTAATTTTCCAAATTAGCAGTCAACTAATTGGAATATTAATTTTTGTTAATTTTTGCCTTTTCTAATGTTCAGCAGTACTAAAGTGGGAAAGAGGGACCCACAAATAATTATGCAGCTAATTTAGTTTCCTAAAGTCACTTAAGGTGAATATTGAGGCTAAAGTGGGGCCCATGTGGTCACCCACTCGAATTAGACAACGTCCCAATGGTAGCATGGGAGAGGCAGCACAAAGATAGGCTGGAAGAGGGGCAACACAGACTAGGTGGGCCCAAGCGAACGTTTGAGGCTCAACTTAATTAAAAGAGGATGTGAGCAACTCATTCCTCATTCATTCATCACCTATTTTTCTGTCCGATTGACTGTAGCACGCTTGAGCTATTTAGCCGAGTCTACCAGTGTTGTTTAGCACAAAGATTTCCGAGCAGAGATCTCAACCTCTACCTCGGGGGACTTTGAGTGCTCGCTCAGGAGAGGAGTTCCATCTAGTTTTAGGAGGAGTTTTGCAGCATAGCATTCCAGGCATAATCAGTCCCTTCAGGACAACGTAGAGGCCACACTGACTGCGTGGGGAGTACGCAGTCTAGTTGAAGCGAAGAGTTGGGAAGTCAGGGGGAAGAGAAGATTGCATCCAGAGATTTGGAGGGGAGGTTAGCCACCTCCTACCAGGGATTTGGAGCAGGATTTTAAAGGCACTTTCCAGCATTCCAACCAGAATACCGATTCACCCAGTAGAGCAGCGTGCCAAGCCTAAAGGGGCTATTTTCGGGGGAGGGGATTTCTGAAAACCCTTCGCGGTTTTTTGTGGGTCTTGTGAGTAGAGGTCAGGGTTTTAATCCCGAAATTTTTTGAGCACTGGAGCAAGCCCAACCAGCAGATCATTTCCAGCTAGCAGCAATAGTTCTAGCCCTGGCCTAGTTCCAACAGAGTTATTGGCCGGTTTCATAGTCGATCTTCAGCCTGCCTATAGCAAGCCAGGTGCTACCTTTCTTGGCATCTCTATTGTACTATTTCCGACTGATTAATAAAATGGCTGAACATCTATTTCTGGCTCAAATTTGTGTGTTCTGATGTTATTTCTATTTTGTTGTAGTTTCTAGTCTTGTGTGCTTTATATCACTGTTTATTCCCAATTTGGGATATTACACTAACTTAGGGAAATTAAATAATTAAAGGGTATTAATAAAACAGAGTGAGAATGATCTAGAAAAAGCGAAGATCAAGGCATGTTATAATCTAGCCATTGATTGGAGATCTAATCTCGGTCATTGATTTCTCAAGGAGAAGACTATGAAGGAAGGTTTGAGGGTCATTTGGAAAGACACACCGAGTGAATCTAGAGATCAAAATCTTTTGACAGAGCAAGTGCTCGGAGAAAGATCAAATCTAAGTGATTCCAGTTGCAGTGAGGGGCAAAGATAATTATTGGTCGTAGGATCTTCTCCGAGACCAAGGATACATAGCAGAGAGGTAGAAGGACCAACAAAGGAAACAACGCAGCCTCCAGAGGGTGTGACGCAGGCCCTAGAAGGGGTGACGTAGGCCCACACAGGGCTCATGCAGAGACTACGCACTGCTTTCGAGAGATAGTTCGAGATTTGCTGGAGATCGGGGTTTCTGAGCTAGGAGGGTTGAAACTCGACTTTCCAAGAGGTAGATCGTTTTAGAGAGGAGGTGACGCAGTCCACAGAAGTCCCCACGTAGGCTTACTTGTCTATTGCACAAAGGCAGCGCAGAGGGTGCTGGGGTTTCGTTAGTTCAGATCTGGATCAGTTAGGACTTGCAGTGTGAGGTAAAACTCACTGTATTTTTGTCTGCTGTGATTTCTTTGTACTGGATAGCCAACAAGGCATCCAAAGATTGTATTCAGAAACTGCTGCTTAATAATATCAAACCCTCAGATCCACTGCATTGGGATTCCCGCATTGGGTTTTTCCGTGGGCTTAGTCCAAAATAAATGTGTCCTATGTGTGATTTACTTCTAGCTCAGTTTCCTTGTTTCAGAATCATAAAGTATAAGTGTAGGCTGCTTCAGTAATTTACTTCAATAATTCATGAAGAAATATGAATTAATTTTGTAATGTAATTTACATAATAGGAGAAGTAAATTCAGTTAGTTGCAATAGGATTCCAAAGATTATCAGATCTAGGAATTTTCACATAGAGGTCGAGTTTCTTCAGTCAGTGCAAATTATTTTAGTTGGGCCAAGTGCGAATTTGCTAGTGTGATTGATTTGTAGAGAAGACAAGTTGGCCATTGAAGTTCGAAATTCTAGTGGAGGCCGAGTTATTTTCCTAGATAGTGTGGGCTTTCAGAGAGGCTGAGTTATTTGCCAGAAACACACCAGTTGGATTGATTCAAGGTCATAGAGAGAGGCCAGATTGATTCAGAGGGGTTGAGTTGCTTCCAAGAGGTCGAGTCAACTTGCAAAAGTGAAGAAATTAGTTTGTCACAACTTTTATAGTGTCAGGAAAGAAATTTATGTAGTTCTCAATTTGCTGAAGATTAATAAAATAAACCCTCATTTGTAGAACTTGTTTTGCCCACACTTGGGTTTTTCCGAGGACTATTTGGTCTAAAATATTGGTGTCAAATTTTATGTATGTGTCAGTTGCTGTGATTATTTTTTGGTGAAATTGCAGTTGTGTTTTTATTCAGTATTTTCTATAACTAATTTACAAAAGACAAATAATATGAAAATATAGAAGAATAATTACCAGTAACAACAATAGAATTTTCACAAAAGCAGCCTCCTCCGACAATTTGACCTTCCTGCAAATTGACCTCTCTGGAAAATTGACCTTTCTCTGGCAAATCATGTTACTTATAGCAACTTGCTTTGACCACTCGCACTACCTCTAGCAATTTGCATTGGCCACTGGTAATTTGATCTGGCCTTCTGGCAACTTGCATTGGTAAACTGGCAAACTTGGTCTCATTTGCAGGAAATATTTGGCCCCTGCAGAACCTCTTTTTGAAACTCAGATGCTGAAAGTCTCTCGGATGAAGAATATGCTCTAGAAAATTTCCTACATGCTCAATTACTGCTGAAACCCTTGCTGGTGTCAAACCACATGCTATCACTGCGCATCACTTCCAAGATCTCCAAGATGCCCATTGATTTCCTTTTATAATCTTGCGTTGAGAATTCAATGGCCAATATCTAATCTCGATAGATGGCTACGATCATCTTGACTCTGTCAAATACCTTTTCTAGAAGTCACTAGAGAGAAATCGACTTGCCTCAGTTAACACTGATTAATTAACCTGTTTTCTCAAGTTAGACTGAGGAAAATTATTAAAAACTGGTTAATAATATAATTAAGATATTTTTCCTTAGAAAAATTTCCTGGGCTTGGAGATATTTATTTCTCATGTGCTCCTAGCCTCATTGACACCTCCTGAGAATAGAACACCCGTTTGAGCTACAAAATCTAACAATTTTTGTTGGTGTTAATAACCTTCAAAAAGAGGCATTGAATTGCTTTACAACTATATCCCTTCAATGAGGTTGTGAAATGACATGTTTGACTGAAATTGTTGCATGTCACAAATTAGTTACGAAGTTTGGAATGCTCCTCAGAGTGCAGTGTAATGGGTGGTGATTAGTCACGTTTCTGAATATTATCTTCAAGCGTAAATGTTTAATGTACACAACATACTGAGCTTTATATCATCAGAGACCTGCTTTCACACAGACACTCAGACAACACTATTGATTTATGTGGTCTCAACATCCAATCACTTGCTGTCTGTTTCGTGATCCTCTGCTAAGTTGGGCTCAGTGATTCTGGTTGTTTGTGCTTGTTCCTTCCCTACTTATGAAAATATGATATCGTCCATAGATTTACAAATGCCATGTACATTTTCTTCGACTTAATATATTTGAATCTTCAATTTTTATTCTGGCAGAGAGATTGTGCATCTCTGTTTCATCCTTTTCATAGACATATAATGTCGGTAATGAGGCACTGTATTGACAGTTGTAAATGTATAAACCAAAACATACCAACTCTCATGTGAGGTGGTTTTGTCTACATGGAACTGTTTCAAAGGATATGCTTTCTTAGGAGAGTACATAAATGTTGTATACATGAGCTGACCTTACATGAGAAAACAAACTATAAACTGAAATAGCAAAGCTTTGCATAAAACAATTTTGCTTTGTTAAACAACAGGAACTAAGCTGCTTCACTGCTCTTCTTTCTGTAAATACATTAATACTCCTTAAGCAGCAGTCGTACTATCTATGCTGGTAGTGTTCACTGTCTGATCTTTGGATATAGCCACCATAGGCTTATCTGAAAGATCCGAAAGATCAAATAGAGAGGCATGTACAGCAATAGGATACTAGATTCCATCAAAGCAGAGATGCCATCTACAACTTGATGGTTGTCGTCAGTATCTGACTGTAGAACAATGTGTGGAATTAGGCATCGGCCACTTGTGTTTTTATCTATCAGAGAAAATGTATATTGTTCCCATAATCTATGATCTCCAGACGTAGGCCTCCATTGCTGTAATTTCTAATCACAAGTTGGGGTTTAATTGTATTTATCCAAATGCCCATATCTGTTCTTTTTGAACTGTTGAAAATTTTAGCTAAAGATATGATTAAAGCAGGCATTCTAACTATGAAGACACGGCTTACTAAAAATCTAAAAATTTTGCACCTAATGTTGGGATGGTTGTTATGATTAAAACTACTCTATCTTGTGATCTGTTAGTGTCATGACACCTTATAAATTGGATTCCTGCAACCTTCTTTATTTTGACTGATTCTTGAATGATGATGGCAGCTTTGTTCAGTTCATCAGAGTCCACTATCTTACTTCTGTTCAACATGCTGTATTCCAGTCTGTTCAGATTGTGCAATTTTGGATGAGGTATTGCAAAATATTGACCAAAGTTTCTTGTTTTAAGCCACATTCCTATTTTACATGTTCTTTGTATTCATTGTTTCATCATTGAAATGTATTTCAGGATCATCGCAATCATTCATTTGAGAGGCTGATTGTGATATATGGTCATCACAAAAAGAGAATACAGCAAGAAGCAGCCAGCTTGAGACAACGCTTAAAAGTAAGGGCATTTGAAAGTGCCACAACTATTGTTGTAGATGTATTTTAGAGTCTTTTCTCAATTGAAATTTCCAATTTCCTGAATCTGATTCATAACGCTATGTGTCTTATTAAGAATCAGTGTGTAATTATGTGATGTATCCTGGCACATGAGATCACTGTTATATTTTTTAGGTTTATCTCTTCTAGAATAAGACTATGTTGAAGAATGTTGATACATGGCCATTTATAGGAATCTTTTGATGGATACCTACTATTGGTTCTATCACTAAGATATACTGTTATTTTATTATTCAATTCATTATCATAACCTTTGTACATAAATTAACCAATTTGACTTTAGGTTGTAATAGAATATTTGACAAACATCTACTTGTTGATTTTGTAGCATTGGAAAGTGTTTCAAGTCTCATATTTAGTGAGGAGGCTTGGACATCAGTATTCCAAAGAACCCATAAACCGTTTGTGGAAATTCCACTCGGTTCATGTTTTCTTAAAATAATTAATTATTTTAATGTGGTCCCTAAGTCTAAACTTAGAGAAATTAAATAATTAAAGAATATTAATAAAACAGAGTGAGAATCTTCTAGAAAACGAAGATCAAGTCATGTTTTAATCTTAGCCATTGATTAGAGATCTAATTTGGGTCGTTGATTCATCAACGAGAAGATTATAAGAGAAGGCTTGAGGGTCATTTGGAAAGTAAGCCATGCACACACTCAGTACCTGAAGGAAATCGATTTTGAAGGAATAGAATTCGATTTCAGAGGGAGAGTTGCAGATCAGAGTTGCATAGGAAGAAGAAGGAAGGGGAAGTCAACAGAGGCACAGAAAGGCAAGAGGAGGACGCAGGGGGCCACAGAGGACATTGCTGAGTAGCAACAATGAGTCCCCACAGTGAGTGACGCAATCCAACGCAGAAGATCACGCAGAGTGACGTATAGGGAGCAAGGGTGGCTTCCGAGTGTTAGAAATTCTCCCAGAGGATTCGGGGAATTTATCTCCGGTGTATTCTAGAAGTTTGTGTTGAGATTTTTGAGTGTTTGGGTAGCATCGGATGTGCTTTAGCTCCCAAACTTTGTAGAGGGACTAGAGTACATGAGATCTCCAAGACCCTGAAAGGGATTTGAGAAATTCCATCCTGTTTAAGAGATATTTAATTAATTAATCTTTTTAATTAAGGACCCTAAATTTAACTTAGGAAAATTAAAATATTAAAGTTAATTAAATTAAACATGTGATGAAAATGACTTAAGTCACACACATCAAGTTTTCTTTTAATATTAGCTATCGATTCAAGATTAGATTACGACCGTTTGTTTCCCAACGAGAAAAGTATAAAGGAAAGGCTTGGGGTCAGTTGGAGAACACACACAGTGGTAGAGCACTGAGACTAAGTTGGAATTCTAGAGCGTGGTTTGCTAAGAATTTCCAGAAGTGTTTCAGTTGCTGCGAGGGGTAGTATTGGCGGAAGGGATGATCTGATCCCAGGCCAATAGTGCAACAAGAGGTAGAGAAGCAATAGACTGAGCAACGCAGAGGGAGTAGCAGCAGTGCAATGCAGATGCTTCAGGTGCTATGCAGAGGCTACGCAGGCCCAAAAAGGGCAGCGCAAAGGTAGCATGAGGCCAGCAGGGTTGACACAGGCCCAACTAGGGCAGTGCAGGGGCAACGTAACCCAGTCTGGGGTGACGCAGACCCTTCTCGAGCAGTGCAGGGTCTGACGCAGGCTAGTAGAGATGATGCAGAGGGCTTCAAAGCAGCGCTGGGGTTTCTGAAGACTGAAAAATGTTGAGTTCTGTAATTAGTCAGATTATCTGTCTCATGAATAGAGGTATAGTTGCAGTTTTATTTCTCTGTCGGGTTAACCAGTTGGTGCCCATATTTGTTGTACTTAGACTCTACTTAATAATAAAAACCCTCTAGTAGCCAGAAGACTAGTTTTCCTGCATTGGGTTTTTCCAGGGATGGTTGTCCTGAAAATCCTGTGTGTCACTTTGTCATTGTGCAAGTTATTCAGTTTTAGATCTGCATGTGTAGGTTGTTAATGTATTTACTTTGATGTTAATGCTAAATATTTCAGATTAATAACTTGTCTAAGTAGGAGAAGTAAATCAAGGTTTAACAGTAGGGTTTCTTCATAAGTATATTCAAAAATTTTCATAGTCTGCTTGTCAAATTCTTGTAAAAGATTTTTTTCCCTACTGAAGAATAATACAAACCCTCATCTGCTGCATCGGTTTTCCCGCATTGGGTTTTTCCGGGGACAATTGTCCAAAAACAATTGTGTTCATGTGATTGTTTCTATTGTGTTATATCTGTTCTGTTCTATTTTCTGCTTATGGATAAGTGAATACTGCAGTTGTGTTTATTTTAGAATTTACTGGAAGAAAATCTGTGAATAACTTATCATAAATAAGTAGGTGAAATAAATCTATCACTGCATTAGTATTTCAGTTTGAAAATTTCACATGGTATCAGAGAAACAGACGAGTAACAAAAGAGGAGGTTTTGTAATGGAACGAAGGTCCGACAATAATGCAGCTCGAAAGGGTTCACACAGTCCTCTGGAATGCATGGAGGAACAGAGAGATCATGGTGTTTCGGTTTTAGCATCCAGACTAGAAGAGGAATTTGCTTGTGTCAAGCATGGCCTCTCCAAAGATCTGGTATATTGATAGTGGAGCATTTGCTCACATGACGAGAGTTCGAGAATGCTTCTCAAGCTACCAGGAGGAGCAGATGAATTTTCAAATCAGTATAGGAAACAAGGCAAAATGTACCCCTGTTGGAAGAGGCACCATAAGATTTCAAACATAAGCTGGTAACAAGCTTCGGGCCACCAACGTACTGCATGTACCAGGATTAGGGATGAACTTGTTCTCAGTGTCTTAGCTTCAGAACAAAGGGTTATTGGCAACAAAATTTATATCAAAAACCCTAGTTGGAAAAAGAAGGCACAAATTGAAGTAAGGAGCCATAAACTGTACAAGTTACAACTCGAGTCCCCAATGGCACTGATAGGCAGTACAGATGAAAGAGATTTGAATGAATTATGGCATAGAAGCATGGGGCATCTACATCATGGAGCTTTGAGAATTCTTAAGAACACTGTCATAGGAGCTCTAGAACTTAGCACCAAGTGAGACGATGTTTGTAGAGGGTGCATATTAGGGAAGTATGCGAAGGCAACATATCCGAAAAGCAGCAATAGGGCCAAGAGTGTGTTGGGATTGATACACTCAGACATATGCGGATCAATGTCCACGAATGCTCTCAATGGTGCAAATTATTTTGACACCTTTATCGATGACCATTCCAAAAAGACATGGATCTACTTTCTGAAGGCCAAAGACGAGGTCGTTGAATGATTCAAAGAGTTTAAGGCTCTGGTAGAGAATCTAACAGTAAAGCGAATCAAGACATTGCGATCAGACAATGGTGGAGAGTACATTGACAAGGACTTCACATAGTTCTGCGCAAAGGAAGACATCAAGAGAGAATGGACTGCTCCATATAATCTCGAGCATAATGGGGTCGTAGAGAGGAAGAACAGGGCTATTGTGGAAGCTGCGAGGGAAATGCTGTATGATCAAGACATGCCCAAATTTCTATGGGTTGAAGCTTGTAATACAACTGTGTATGTGCAGAACAGGGTGTCGCATAACGCATTGGGTAAGGTTACTCCTGAGAGTGTGTTCACTGGAAGCAAGCTTGAAGTGAGCCACTTTAGGATATTTGGCAGTATAGCATATTGCCAGGTACCCGATGAGAAGAGGAATAGGTTGGATAAGACTGCTGAAAAAGGGTACTTTGTGGGATATAGCGAGAGTGCGAAGGCTTACTGCATCTATATTCCCGAGAGTAGGAAGATAGTAGTAAGACAAGACATGAAGTTCATGGAAGAGAGAGCCTTCAAGAAATCTCAAGAAATGTCTTCAGCTACGCAGTCTGAGGAGGATCCATTGGTAGAGCCACAAGACCTACGGATGATGGCTCTAGTGCCTCTCCAAGGCAGAAGGATCCTAAGGAAAGCTTTTCTGAGGAAGTGCAATAAGGAGAGTAGGTGAATCCACCCACCACCAGTGGAAGGACGAGCAGAGAACTACAACAGATTCTAAGGGATGCAAAGGAGTTTGTTGGAGCTCCTAGAAATGAGAAGAGGGAACGCAGGCAACTAGATAGGTACCAGGCATTGGTAGCACAAGTTGGAGAACCCTCTAGTTTTTAGGAAGCAGCTCAGCATTAGGTGTGGGTAGATGCTATGGTGGAGGAGTACAGCTCCATAATGACAAATGATGTCTGGGAAGTAGTTCCTAGACCTCCGAACAGATCGGTTGTATGTTCGAGATGGATCTACAAGATTAAATATGCTGCAGATGGCAGCGTAGAGAAATTCAAAGCCAGGTTTGTGGCTAAGGGGTATGCATAGAAGGAAGGGATGGACTATGTAGAAACCTTCGCCCCTGTAGCTCGGTAGACTTCAATCAGATTCGTCATCTCTCTTGCAGCGCAAATGGGATGGGAAATTCACTAGATGGATGTCAAGACAACGTTCTTGAATGGGGTGATAGAAGAGGAAGTGTAAATAGAACAAACATAGGGCTTTGAGATGCATGAGCAGAAAACTCGTGTGCAGGCTTAAGAAAGCCTTGTTCGGACTAAAGAAAGCCTCTAGAGCTTGGTATGGGAAAATTGACGGCTATTGCAGAAGATGGGATTTGTCAAGAGTGACACAGATCCCAACCTCTACTATTTGAGAGTAGGGGATGAACCTCTAATATTGGTGTTATATGTAGATGATCTATTTCTAATTGGATCATCTAGGCTCATTAAATACTGCAAGGAAAATCTGGCTATAGTATTCAACATGAAGGATCTAGGGCAGATGCACTATTTTCTGGGGTTGGAAGTTTCGCAACAAAAGGGAGAAATCTTCCTTGGGCAAGGAAGATATACTACAGAGATTCTGAAGAGATTTCAGATGGAGGAATGTAGACCCATAGCTACGCCAATGATCACAAACTAGAAGAAAATCGACACGTCTAAGGATGATGAGGCCAATCCTACCTTTTATAAGCAGCTCATAGGATCATTGATGTCTTGGTCAACACTAGACCAAACATCTCTTATGCCGTGAATACCCTCGGTCAGTTCATGGTAGAATCAAGGAGGGCTCACTGGGCAGCAGCCAAACATGTTCTCAGATTCTTGAAGGGGATAATCTAGTTTGGATTGAGGTACATCAAGGGAAATGAAATCCAGTTGGGTGGGTTCACTGATGCACACTGGGTTGGAAGTCTAGTAGATTGGAAAATTACCAGTGGGTTTTGTTTCAGTGTCGGATCAGGAATGACTTCCTGGTGTAGTAGGAAACAAAAATTCGTGGCGCTAAGCTCAGTTGAGGCTGAATATATGGCAGCTAGCACAACTTCGTGTGAGGCCATGTGGCTTCGTAAGTTGCTCATGAATTTAGTCAAAAAGAGGATGGAACCGACCAAAATTTTGTGTGATAATCAGAGTTGCATCAAGCTCTCTGAAAATCCTGTGTTTCATGATCGGTCGAAGCAGACATCGGGTGCCACTTATGTCCAATGGGGAGCTGTACAGTTGATGTACATTCCTACAGGGGAATAGGTGGCAGATATCCTCACAAAAGCTCCGGGCAAGATTAAGTTTACTTACTTCAGAGAAAAGATGGGGATGGTCAAGAATCCATTCCAGTAGAGGAATGGATGGGTTCGAAATTCAGAGGGAGCTGCAGTACAGATGAGGTAGTGACAAAGATGGTGTCATGGGCAGTAGTACAGAGATCAGCAACGGAGCGGATAAGGGGCAACAACCGAGATATCAACAGCGCAGTAGATGCTTCAGGTCAGAGCAGATGCAGTTGGTATTTTGCTTGAACACTTTCCTCGCTACGAGGGATTGTTGATTTTGTGGCATTGGAAAGTGTTCCGAGTCTCATATATTGTTAGGAGGCTTGGACATCAGTATTCCAAAGAACCCAAAAACTGTTTGCGGAAATTACACACGGTTGTTTTATTAAAATAATTAATTATTTTAATGTGGTCCCTAAGTCTAAACTTAGGGAAATTAAATAATTAAAGGGTATTAATAAAACAGAGTGAGAATCTTCTAGAAAACGAAGATCAAGTAATGTTTTAATCTTAGCCAGTGATTAGAGATCTAATCTGGGCCGTTGATTCATCAACGAGAAGATTATAAGAGAAGGCTTGAGCATCATTTGGAAAGTAAGTCGAGCACACACTCAGTGCCAGAAGGAAATTGATTCTGAAGGAATAGAATTCGATTTCAGAGGGAGAGTTGCAGAGGCTGAGTTGCATAGGTAGAAGAAGGAAGGGGGACTCAGCAGAGGCAGAGAAAGGCAAGTAGAGGACGCAGGGGGCCACCGATGATGGCACTGAGCAACACCATTGAGTCCCCACGTAGAGTGACACAGTCCAGCGCAGGGACTGCGCAGAAGATCACTCAGAGTGACGCAAAGGGAGCTAGGGTGGCTTCCAGGTGTCAGAAATTCTCCTAGAGGATTTAGGGAATTTATCTCAGGTGTATTATAGAAGTTTGCTCGTCAAATTCTTGTAAAAGATTTTTTTTCCTTGCTGAAGAATAATACAAACCCTCATCTGTTGCACTGATTTTCCTGCATTGGGTTTTTCTGCGCACAATTGTCCAAAAACAAATGTGTTCATATTGTTATCACTCATAAAATTTGAAACATCATTTGACATAGTCTTAGAAATTCATTTGTCAAAGGTATGGTCATAGAGTTCATTAGGAAAGTTTAAATTTTTCATATTAGCCTATCCTAAGGTCCAAACCCACCCCCATTCAAGTCATGTCATGTCCCATCAGTCATCATTTGCTGACATATTCCATTTCCAAAGATTTTAAATTCGAAAAGGTCACTTTAGCCAAGATTTCTTGTTTTTGTAGCGAAATACACAATAAAAAGGTAGTTTTCACTACGAAACTGTTGATAGTTTCGTAGCGAAACTGCCAGGAATTGAACTAACTACGCTACGAAAAGAGGTATTTCTGTCTGTCTTTCAAATTTGGTGCTAGGTGTCAGTCAGTGATTAGAAGTGTTAGGGTAGATGTCATTCAAGTCTCTTATGGTTAATTGAAACGTACATAGCCATGTTTGAGGTCACATTACCCTTTTTCGGCATGTATGTGTCATGATTAAAGCATGAGCTGTCATTTAAAACATAAAACCTTATCCTAAGCTGCTATTTGTCATTCAACTTTCATTCTTGTATGTGAAGCATCTCATTGTCATTGTTTGAGAGTTGCCTCACCACACCAAGCAGCTTGCTGTCCAATTTGTCTTTGCAAGTGTCACCTTTTTAAGAGGGCAGCTTGGTTATAAAAGGAGATGGTCATGCACAAGAAAGCATACAAAGGTGGCTCTGTGGATAAGATAGAAGTCCATGGACCTTAAGATATTCCCGAAGGACCCTAGCTTTGCTTAAGCATGCATCAGTTCAAGTTGTTTGAATTTGTGCTGGAGCTAACAAGGAAATTGTTGTGTTTTTGGACTATTTGAGCAGTAAGTTTAAAGAGAGGATTGTGGATGAACAGAGATGAACCTCTTTCACTTTTCTCACAGGTGCTATCAGTTGGGAGATACAGGGATCTCTTTGAGCCCTATTTTCAGAAAACAAAGTTTTCCTGTTTTACACATGTTTTTCAAATACAGATTATGGACAGCTGGAGATGGTATTTAAACAACTAGGAGAGGTTTTTCTTAAAAACATTATGATCTACAAAACCCTCCTCCATTTTTGCAAAATACATCATGGATTATGAGATATAAGCTCTGTTCTAAGACCTATTTTTTAGAAAAAATTGGAAAAATCTGCAAATATGTTTTAAATATGTAAGGTGATGGTGACTGTGTTCCTCATTAGTTTGATGAGGTCCATAACATGCAAAGAGGTTCATGGTATGCTGAAGGTCAAGTTTTAACAGCAGGAGTTCACTTTTTGAAGAAAATCTTGAAATTTAGAATTTCTGCACTTTTTCACAGTTTCGTAGCATTTCCTAGGCTTAAAGCCAAGAAAACGCTACGAAAATTTCTGTAGCAGCCTATTTGCTTCCAAAACCACTTTTTACAGCTTTCAAGAAGGGAGAATGGTAGTGATGATGTGTCATGACTAGGATGACTTCATGGAACAACAAAAGAGCAGAGTTTTCGGGTTTAAAAGCTATTTTTTGGACGCTACAAAAGCTCGCTATGAAATTGTCCTGTTTTCGTAGCGAACTGTTTTTGAAGGTTTTGAAGCATCCCAGTGGCAGTTTTGGATAGATGGACACATCCAACAGGTCGAGGGACCTTACCACCAAACATTTATGACTTGAAGACAATGCAGTGGAGACAGCTCATCAGCGAAAGCTTTCATTGAAGATAATGTCGTGTACTCCTGAAAAATAGGGTTTTGTTCCACATGATTAGGAGAGTTTTTAATATGTCAAGTAGTGATGAGCTATGTCATAGCCTATTTGAACATGTGATGCTTAGTTGTAACTGATATGTAACTGTTTTAAAGATAAGGTAGACTGATGTAATAAATAGGAGTTGAGTCCTATTAGGAGAAGTCATCTTTAGGGTGTAGCTGTCATTTTCTTGTTAAAAGACATGTTTTTCTGTTATATGAGGTGTCATAAGAAGAATTCGATGAATCTAGCCAAGAGGCAGATCATCCTTGCTGTAAGAATGTCTATTTAAAGGCAAATCATCGAATTAGTAAGGGGTTGGAGATTTTTTGCACCATACTACTGCTTTATGTAATTTGACTTATATTAGTAATACAGAGGACTTCTTCTTGACAGACTTGAGATTCTCATGGAGTTTTTAATGTCTTCCTCATCTATATCTTCATGTTTACCACTTGCAGTAGATTTCATCTTTATTACTCATAATTCATATGTTTGTGCTCTGACTTCCTTTATTGATGAAATCACTATGTTGCCCTATGTTCTATGTGTGATTTACCTTTGTTAAAGACTCTTACCTGCCTCAGCTTCCATGTCAAGAAACCTTACCATTGAATCTACTGATTTGTTGACTCCATAAGCCCAATGGTAGCAAGCCTGCACTCTTTTCAACCTACATACACAAAAATCAAATTACTTTTTCAAATAGAGTTAGCCATCTAGTACTATCATTATCTAATATTATAAACCCCTTTTGAGAGAGATCTCTTAGACTGAAGAGGCTAAGCTTCAGTCAAAAGCTGGTTTGAAACAGTTGCATAGAGTTGTGTAATATTCCTAATTAGCAATGGCTAATTGGAATATTCGATTTTGCTCAATTTTTATTTATAAATAAAAAGGCGAGTAGAAAGGACATAACTCACTTTTGGGAATAAAAGTCACTCCCTAGTAGCACAACGTTGTAACTTAAAGGGAGCCAAGGGGGGCCAAGGACCACGTAGAGAGGGGGCCCACGTATGCACTAGGAGAGACTGCGCAGATGGGGGAGGAGCACGTGGCAAGAGGAGGATACGTTGAGGAGATGGGCCTTAGGGTTTGGAGAGAGGCCAACGTTATAAAAGAGGGAGGAGCCTCCTCATTTCATTCATTCGAGTTTATGCATTTGAGCTAGTCACTTCGACTTCTTGAGCACGTTGGCTGTTTAGCCTGTCTGCAACACTGTTTAGTGCATTGAGTGTCTTCGATCGGAGATCTCGCCCTTAGCCCCGAGGGACTTTGAGTGCCTGCTCGGGCAAGGTACTGACTGCTGCTTTCGGCTGAACCATGACACCACTGCCGAACCCAACCCAAAACAACACCCTGAAGTGCTCTTCCTATCAGAAGCACAACCTGCCCAATCAGAATCTGTGTAACCTGCCAATCTCACTCCATCCCACGCACCGTAGTCAGGACCATAATCCACTGTCCCCTGCAAGTACTGCAAAATGTGTTTTGCAGCCACCCAGTGAACCTTCCTAGGCTCACACATAAACTGACTCATCGTGTTGACTGCAAAACAAATATCTGGCCTAGTGTTGACCAAATACATCAAGGATCCAATCAGCTGTCTATACAATGTGGGATCCACCAACTCGGAATCTGAAGCATGAAGCTTCTTCCAGTTGGTGATCATCGGTTGTAATATCCCCAAAGGGAGATAACCAGTAATACACAGAAATATGCCAGACAGATATACAAAATACAATGCTGGAACCAGATCATGGAACAAGTACACATAGAATGCCAGGAAACTAAGCCATTTTATTAATCTGAGAATACATATAGAGGAGTACAAGATAATCAGAATGAGTGCACCTATCCTTGCCCTAGGCAAGTGGAGACCCTCTCAGAACAAATAATGGCTGCAAATAAGGACAGCGTCCTAGCTGGCTGAAGAATCTGCTATGAAGAACTGCTGCTGCAATGCACTGGAATTATAGGCTGGAAACTAGTAAGATGGCTGATCTCAATCCTCCAGACAACCCCAGAATAGGTGAAACTGAAACTCCACCACCAATCAAGCCCTCACCAGTGAAAACGCTGTCTCTGCTAGTGACAGCGCAGAAGACAGATGAAACGCTGGCCACAAGTCCTCCAGATGAGATGATCAACTCCTCAAGGCTGGAAACACTGAAAAATGCTGCCAAACCCCACACACAAGACCCTGCTCATCAGATCAGCGTCCTCCCTGACTGGATCTGCGTCCTCTCTGCCCAGATCTGCTGGATCTGAGTCCTCCCTATCCAGATCTGCGTCCTATCACTCCAGATCTGCGTCCTCCAAGGCTAGATCTGCTGCTATCTCTCCAGATTTGCGTCCTATCTCCCCAGATCTGCGTCCTCCAAGGCTAGATCTGCTGCTATCTCTCCAGATCTGCGTCCTCCAAGGCTGGATCTGCTGCTATCTCTCCAGATCTGCGTCCTCCAAGGCTGGATCTGCTACTACCTCCCCAGATCTGCGTCCTCCAAGGCTGGATCTGCTACTATCTCCCCAGATCTGCGTCCTCCAAGGCTGGATCTGCCAATATCTTCTCAGATCTGCGTAGTCTCAAGAAGGGGTATCTCCTCTGCCAAATCTCCACCAGATACTACTGCAATTTACCACTGAAACTGAAGGATGATACTCAGAAAATAACCTTACTAGGGCAGGCACTCGAAGTCCCCCGAAGCTAAGGGTGAGATCTCCAACCGGAGACACTCAGTTTGCACTAAACAGTGCTGCAGACCGACTAAACAACCGGCGTGCTGAAGTAGACAGAAGTCTAGCTCTCAATATCAATATCAAATCATCAATGCCAAAATGAGGTGAGAACCCCACCTTTTATAATGCCAAACTCCCTCCAAAACCTTGACTGCGTCCTTCACTCTCCTTGGCCTGCGCAGTTAACCTTGGGTCAGCGTGAGGCCTCCCCTCATACTCATGTGGACCCCCCAAGGCCCCCTTTCTAAGTTATAACGTCAATCAACTAGGAAAAACACTTTATTTTATAAAGTGAGGTGACTAAAGTGAGGTGACCCCTCTTATTTCTCACTTTATTTATTATTTCTAGCTAAAGCGGAAAAATTAAACAAAAATGAAATATTCCAATTAGCAATGCTAATTAGGAATATTACATCGGTGTCGACATGGGTTTACAATCCTCCATGTGGAATCTCCCAAGGATATCCACAATATACTTCCCTTGCCCCAGGAAGAAATGCCCCTCCTCCTGCCACACCTCCAAACCCAAAAAGTAATGCATCAAGCCGATGTCCTTCATCTCAAACTCCGCCGCAAGATCTCTCTTGCAGTGCTCTATGAGTCTCTCTGCACCTGTAATGACTAAGTCATCCACATACAACACCAGAATGAGAGGCTCCTCACTTATCACAATATAGTAAAGGTTCGGATCTGCCTCACTCTTTGTGAAACCCATCTTCTGCAAGTATGTATCTATCCTGGAGTACCAAGCTCTGGGAGCTTGCTTCAGGCCATAAAGGGCCTTCTTCGGTCTGCACACATGGGACTCCTTCCCATGCACCTCAAAGCCCTGTGGCTGCTCAATGTACACCTCCTCCTGTATGAAGCCATTGAGAAATGCGGTCTTCACATCCATCTGGTGGATCTTCCAACCCATCTTTGCTGCTATCGATATAATGGAGCGGATCGAAGTATATCGAGCCACGGGAGCGAAGGTCTCGTCATAATCAACTCCCTCTACCTGGGAGAACCCTCTAGCCACAAACCTTTCTTTGAATTTCTCAATGCTGCCATCTGCAGCATGCTTTACCTTGTAAATCCATCTAGAAGTAACCACGGATTTGCCCTCAGGCCTCGGCACCACCTCCCAAACATCATTCTTCATGATAGAAGAATACTCCTCCTGCATGGCCTCTCTCCAGACCTGCTGGCTAGCTGCCTCCTCATAGCTAGAAGGCTGAGAGTCAAGGATGCTGGTAGCCATTGCCATATAGCTACAAAACCTCTCAGGTGGTCTGCTCTCTCTGACCGGCCTCTTAGGCCCAGCAACAGATGTGGCCTCTCTCAAGGTGTCCTGAAGCCACTTGGGCTTCCTCTTCCCTGAGCATACTTCTCCCATTGGAGAATGAAACTCCTCCTCCTCCTCATCATCAGGAGCCTGAACTCCTGACTGTTTGTCTGCTGTCCTCCTGCCTGCACCTGAACCTGTAGAAGCTGAGGTACCGTGTGAACTGTCCATCAGTGGACTCCCTAGTGAACTGCTCTGTGGACTGCTCTGCATGCTGCCCGAAGCACCACCCCTCTGACTCTGTGAGCCACTGCTCACTGACGGACTTGACATCGTCATAGATGTTCCTCCGGATCCTCCTGATCCCTGCCCACTGGATCCCTGTGACTGACTCAGCTGCTGCTGAGAGTCT
Organism: Pinus albicaulis; assembly: GCA_034641835.2. Taxonomy (NCBI): domain Eukaryota; kingdom Viridiplantae; phylum Streptophyta; class Pinopsida; order Pinales; family Pinaceae; genus Pinus; species Pinus albicaulis. Next base: position 370,440,395 of record CM076575.1, read on the forward strand.
GGCTGATCCAGATACTCTAACTCCCGTGACCTCCTAAAGGCCCTATCCTCCTCGAACTTCACATCCCGCCTGACAACAACTTTCCTCTGTGCAGGAATGTAAATCCGAAAGGCCTTTGAGGTCTCACTGAAGCCCACAAAGATACCCTTCTCTGCGGTGGGCTCTAGTTTGGTCCTCTTCTCCTTGGGTATGTAGGAGTATGTGATGCACCCAAAGATACGAAGATGACCAATATCAGGCTTCTTCCCAGAAAAAGCCTCCTCTAGAGTCATGTGCCCCAAGGCACGATGCGGACTCCTGTTCTGCAAATAAACAGCTGTGTTGCAGGCCTCTGCCCACAAAAACAATGGCAACCCCTGATCATGTAACATGGCTTTGGCAGCCCCTCCGATGGATCTGTTCTTCCTCTCCGCAACCCAGTTCTGCTGGGGGTTGTAAGGAACAGTGAGCTCCCTCCTAATGCCTGCCTCCGCACAATAGTCAACAAACTCTCCAAGGGTGTACTCTCCTCCATTGTCAGACCTCAGGGACTTGATCTTCCGACCTGTCTGTGTCTCCACAAGAGCTCTGAACTCCTGAAACCACTTGAAGACCTCACTCTTGGTCTTCAAGAAATAAATCTAGGTCCTCCTGGAGTGATCATCAATGAATAAAACATAGTACTCATATCCACTCAAGGAAACATGAGACATCCAACCGCTCACATCGGAATGAATCAAATCAAGTATCCCAGTCGCTCTGTTGTCACTGCTGGGAAAAGGGGATTTGGCAAACTTGCCCATCGCACATCCTCTGCAAGTATCAAAGTGATCGGTACTGAAATCTGGCACACCTGTAGTGATCTCCCGCAAAGTCCTCAAGGCTCCATGATGCATGTGCCCCATCCTGCGGTGCCAAATCTCACACTGCTCAGAACTGCTAGCTCTGCTGTCGGTACTACTGCTCAATGCCAAAAGGGACTGAAATGCAAACTTGTACACCTTTGCATAGCGTACACCTATCACTCTAGCTGAATCAGCTGGAGTGCCCCTGGGATACATCAACACCTGTCCTCCCCTGAATAGTATCTCATATCCTCTGTCCTCCAAAGCTGAGACGGATATGAGGTTCTTCCTCATCCTTGGCACATAAAGAACATCTGACACCTTCAAGGGAGGTTTGGACTCCCTCTGAAATGTCAATGTTCCCACACCGACTGCTCTAACAACTCTGTCATCACCGAGTACTACCTCTACATCAGTGCCACTCTCTGAAAGCTCTGAGAAGTACTCACAGACTCCTGTCATGTGACGTGAAGCCCCACTGTCCACATACCAGATACTCGAAGATGCTCCGCTAATCGAGGGAAATGCATGCTCCCTCTGAACCTCTATGGCAGATAATCCTGCACTAGAAGACTCACACGCAATGAACCCAAACTCCCGGTCAAAGCGATCTGCAAAGTCCTCAATCTCTGCTGAAGCTGCCATGCTCTGGTTCTTCCCCTTCTTCTTCTTCTTCTCCGGACACACAACTGCATAGTGTCCCATCTTCTGACAATTCCAACACTTCACTTTGGAATAGTCCTTCTGTGAGTTATCCTGTTTACCTTTACCTTTGCCTTTGCCCCCACCATTGCTTGTGGAAGCTTGCTTCTTCCCTTTGCCTGTCTTGCGTCCTGCCAACAGTGCTACATCCTCATCCTGCTCAACTGGCTTGGCTGCCCCAAGCTGACCTTTCCTGATCTCTGTCTGAATGCAATCATCCCAAACCTCTCCCATGTGGGAAGGGTCTCACGTGCACAAACTCCATCAGCAAAGTTCATCCATGAGCCCAGGGAGTCATTCTTTGCTATCGCACCAACTTCTAAATTGGATTGAATGACCTCTCAATTACTTAACTCATCTCTCACATTAGTAATCTTTGTGAGATATATCCAGCTGCACTATCGATCTTACCCATCTTAATGGTTTTGACTTCTCTTTGGGGACCATTTTCCGGTTCTCTCATTGGTACTTTGGTAGGGTTGGACATTTTCTTTGTAATATTCCCAATTAGCCTTGCTAATTGGAATATTGCATTTTTGCTTTATTTTGCCGCTTTAGATAGAAATAATAAATAAAGTGAGAAATAAGAGGGGCCACCTCACTTTAGTCACCTCACTTTATAATAAAGTGTTCTTTTTCCTAGTAGATTGACGTTGTAACTTAGAGAGGGGGCCTTGGGGGTCCACGTGAGTATGATGGGGGAGGCATCGGGGCGGCCCAAGGTTAGCTGCCTTGCCTTAGGCCAAGGAGAGTGAAGGACGCAGTTAAGGTTTTGGAGGGAGTTTAGCACTATAAAAGGTGGGGTTCTCACCTCATTTGGACAGGCTTGATTTGATATTGATATTGAGAGCTAGACTTCTGTCTGCTTCAGCACGCCGGTTGTTTAGTCGGTCTGCAGCACTGTTTAGTGCAACCGAGTGTCTCCTTTCGGAGATCTCACCCTTAGCCTCGGGGGACTTCGAGTCCCTGCCCTGGTAAGGTTATTTTCTGTATCACCCTTAGCTTCGGGGGACTTCGAGTGCCCGCCCTAGTAAGGTAATTTTCTGAGGAACATCCTTCAGTTTCGGTGGTAGTCAGCAGCAATTTCTTGGTGGAGATTTGGAGAGAAGGAAGCCCTTCTGGTGACTGCGCAGATCCAGGAGGGAGGACGCTGGTCAAGCAGAAGGAAGGACGCAGATCTAGCTAGCCAAAGCAGTGAGGACGCAGATCTGGGAAGGCATTGGCAGAATCAGTCTTGGAGGACGCAGATCTGAGAGATCTAGCCTTGGAGAGTACAGATCTGGAGGAGTAGCATTAGATCCAGCCTTGGAGGATTCAGATTTGAGGAGATATTGATAGATCCAGCCTTGGAGAGTGCAGATCTGGAGGGATAGCATCAGATCCAGCCTTGGAGGATTCAGATCTGAGGAGATATTGTCGGATCCAAGATCCGGCCTAGATCTGAAGAAACATTGTGAGATACGGCCTTGGGGACGCGGTCGGGTGATAGGACACGGATACGGAAAGGAGAGATTCGGATCTAGCAGATACGAGGAGAAAGCAGTCCGATCGGGAAGACGGCGATACGATGGCGGAGAGTACGGTGTGTGAGATTTGTGATTTTTTTTTTTAGAGTGTGGTTCCGACCTTGAGAGTTGATCTTGCCATACGGGATTGCAACCGACGTACATTTGTCTGTGACATCACTAGCAGAGACAGCGTTTTTATTGGTGAGGGTTTGGAGGATTGAAATCAGCCATCTTCTAGTCTTCAGTTCACTGTTCCATTGCATTCCAGCAGCAGCTCTTCATAGCAGATCTTCAGCCAGCTAGGACGCTGTCCTTATTTAGCCAGCCATTATGAATACGAGGGTCTCCACTTGCCTAGGGCAAGGATAGGTGCACTCATTCTGATTATTTTGTACTCCTCTCTATGTATTCTCAGATTAATAAAATGGCTTAGTTTTCTGGCATTCTATATGTACTTGTTCCATGATCTGGTTCTATCATTGTATTTTCTATATCTGTCTGGCATATTTCTGTGTATTACTGGTTATTTCCCTTTGGGGATATTACAGTGGTATCAGAGCATAATTCTGGCTCAGCCTGTGGTCTATGACATCAGAAAAGAGATCATACAGAGCAATAGCAGTTGCAATACAAGAAACGCAATTGGAAAAAGGGCCAAAATATAAAGGGTCAAATTTTGAAGTTTGGAATTAGAAGAAACGTTTTCTGGGTTTTTCTGGGTTTTTGGCAAGGATTACCTTCCCAAATTCTTGGAATTTTCTGAGTAGTTTCCAATGGGTAAATCGGAGGTCGAAGTTAAGCAGCAGTATGGTTTTGCAGCGGCCGTGCAGTTTCTGAGGAGCCTGTAGGCACCTAGCAGAAAATGCCAATGGCAGGTGGTGACGATTCGAGGAGATGGGGGACAGCAGTACAGCGAGAGATAGATCTGGCTCGGATGGTTGGCATTTTTGCAGAGTATCAGGCTTTCGGACCGGCGTTCATGAAGGCTCTCTCATTCAGAGATTATGTTCGGGTCCAGTATGGCATTAGATTCTGTGATCATCACCAGGGGCACAGGCACCACCGTGATGACCACCGCGCAGCTAGCAGATTTCATTTGCCCACGTTTGATGGCTCATCAAGCAGTTCGGAAAAATCCTGGGTGGAGAAGCTGGACATCTATTTCCAGCTTAACCGGATGACGCAGTCAGAGGCCATTAAGGTGGCAACATTGCATCTGGATGGTGAGGCCCGGGATTGGTGGTTCCATGGGATGGTGACACTCGGGCATTCTACAGTGACGACATATGTCGAGTTTACTCGGAGGGTGGTAGAGCGCTTTGACAGGAGGGATCCGGAGCAGCATTTTGTTGAGCTGACCAAGCTCAAACAGACTGGGAGTGCAGAGACATACATTTCAGACTTCTTGAGGGTTTCGGTGATGGTACCTGATTTATCTACAACTTGGATGGGTTGCATGTTTGTGGAGGGGCTGTCAGAGCCACTTCGTGGCCTAGTCCGGTCGAACAGACTGGCTACCCTTCAGGATGCCATCAGCAGGACTCGGGACTTACAGGATGTCTTACCCAGGACTCGGACACCCTATCCCCAGAGACAGGCTTTCCAACCTAAGGGTAAGGACACGAGGGCTCCGCCTCCCAAGGCGAATCCGGGACGAGGACAGATGGATGATGAGGCCAGGAGAGAGCTGAGGCGGAAACGATTATGCTTCACTTGCCAGGAGCCATGGGCACCGGGACACAAATGTGCGGCAGGAAAGGCACATTTCATAGAGGTCTTCTCCGAGAGCAGCGGGGAAGAGGATGAGGAGGATGATGAGGAGGCAGGAGGATGTTATGCAGCGCAGAGTACCTTACCACCTCCACCACCCGATGCAGGTGGGACATCATTCGCACCTACTGGGGGAGCTCTAGCAGCATTGCGAGGAGTCCCCAAGTATTTGACATTGCGCGTACGGGGGACAGTGCGCGGACAGCGGGTTTCGGTCTTAGTCGATAGTGGGGCCACCCACAACTTCATTGATGCCCAGATGGTTGAGCGGAGAGGCATACCGACGGAGGGCTTTGATGGGTTTTCTGTTTTGGTACCGGGAGATCAGACCATGGCATGTGCTCGATATGTACCAGAATTATCAGTGACGATGGGCACCTATACATTGACCGATCACTTCTTTGTGGTGGACATCCCGGACACCAATGTGATATTGGGAGTTCAGTGGCTTATTACTCTGGGGAAGGTCACAACGGATTGGAAGGCCTTAGAGATGGAGTGGGATGATCCCAAGACGGGGAAGCATGAGAAGATACGAGGGCAGAACACATATCCACCCCAGACAGTATCGGCACATAGCATGGAGGCGACTTTCCGCAAGGGAGATATAGAGTGGGCAGTAGAGTTGCGGGCTTCAGAGGCAGTAGATACAGGGTGGACAGTGCATCCTGATCTACAGTCTATTCTCGACAGATATGCAGTAGTTTTTGGGGACATTCCGCCAGGACAGCCACCGGATCGGGGGTTCGAGCACACGATCGAGCTTGAGCAGGGGATACAGGCTGTGATTACCACACCATATAGGCATCCCAAGGCCTATCGGGATGAGATAGAGCGGGCCATTCAGGAGTTGCTGGCCCTTGGTCACATTCGACCCAGCACCAGTCCTTTTGCTTCTTCAGTAGTGCTGGTGAAGAAGAAGGACGGCACATTACGCATGTGCATTGACTATAGGGCTCTGAACAAGAAGACCCTGAAGAACAGGTACCCCATTCCCAGGATCGACGAGCTGATGGATGAGTTGAGAGGAGCACGGTACTTCTCAAAGATTGATTTGAGATCCAGGTACCATCAGATAAGCATGAGGGAACAGGATATTCCCAAGACTGCTTTCAGGTGTCATTATGGGCACTTTGAGTTTTTGGTCATGCCATTTGGGTTGACCAATGCACCTGCTACTTTCCAGTCTTGTATGAACCACATTTTCAGGGATCATCTAAGGAAGTTTGTGCTGGTTTTCTTTGATGATATCCTTATATACAACAGGACTTGGGAGGAGCATCTCCAGCACATTGAGACGGTCTTGCACATTTTGGAGGAGCAGCAGTTCTTTGCCAAGCTCTCCAAGTGTGAGTTTGGATTGACGGAGATGCTGTATCTGGGACACATCATAGGAGTGGACGGGGTGAGAGTCCACGAGGAGAAGATCAGGGCTATCAGGGACTGGCCAGAGCCACGGAATGTGACAGAACTTCGAGGGTTTATTGGTATCTGCACCTACTACAGGAAGTTCGTCAAGGGCTTCTCTCAGCTTGTTGCACCCCTCACAGATCTGACGAGGAAGGGGGCATTCGGTTGGTCGGATACAGCACAGCGAGCTTTTGACAAGCTCAAGGAGGTGATGAGCAGTTGTCCCGTATTAGCGTTGCCAGATTTTACGCAGCCCTTTGTCCTAGAGTGCGATGCATCAGGAGAGGGGATTGGTGCAGTTTTGATGCAGGACGGTCATCCGATCGCTTTCGAGAGCCGGAAGCTCCTTTCACACGAGAGGCTATATCCCATATACGACAAGGAGATGCTGGCCATCATGCATGCATTGGCCAAATTCCGGCAGTACCTGGTGGGTGGCAGATTCAGGGTGAGGACAGATCATAACAGCCTGAGGTACTTTCTGGAGCAGAAGCAGTTGCAGGAGAGATAGCAGAAGTGGATCAGCAAGATCCAGGCCTACGACTTTGACATAGAGTATGTCAAAGGGAAGAATAACGTGGTAGCTGATGCCCTTTCTCGTAGACCGGCCACGTTATCACTCATGAGCTTGGACGCTGACTGGAAGGCTCGACTACTGGTTGAGTACTCCAAAGATAGATTTGCATGCGAGGTTCTGGATGGGCAGGTAGCGGATAGCAGATACAGGGTGGCCGATGAGGTCATCTATTACAGGGACAGGATCTTCTTGACTGAGGGATCTCAGCTCAAGGAAAAGATACTCCAGGCTTCACATGATTCACCATTGGCGGGCCATCAGGGGTTCACCAAGACGTACAGGGCCATCCGGGAGAGATTTGCATGGAAGGGCCTCAAGGAGGACGTACTCCAACATGTCAGGGAGTGCGAGGTGTGCCAGCGGAACAAGGGAGAGATGAGTCATCCTGCGGGGTTGTTGCAGCCTCTTCCCATTCCGGAGGGGAAGTGGGAGAGTATTTCGATGGACTTCATCACGGGGTTGCCCACAGTGCAGGGCAAGGACTGCATCTTCGTAGTGGTTGACAGACTGACAAAGTATGCTCACTTTTTCGCCATTTCTGCACATCACACAGCGGCACAGGTGGCAGAGTTGTTTTTCAGGGAGGTTTTCAGGTTGCATGGTCTACCCAAGACCATTGTCAGCGACAGGGACAGCCGTTTTATGGGTGGATTTTGGCGGGAGCTCTTTCGACTAGTGGGGACAGAATTGACACCGAGCACTAGTTATCATCCACAGACGGACGGGCAGACAGAAATAGTTAACAAGTGGCTGGAGGGCTACTTGCGTAACTACGTCAGTGGGCAGCAGAGAGCATGGCTGAAATGGCTACATTTGGGCGAGTACTGCTACAACACAACCCACCATATGTCCATCGGTATGACACCTTTCTATGCTTTGTATGGATATCATTCCCTATCTTTTGTGGATATGATGTTTGGTGTTAGCAGGGCTCCGCGAGCCAAGTTATGGATCCAAGAGAGCCAAGACATCCTCCGAGCTCTCAAGGACAACATAGCCACAGCACAGAATCAGCAGAAGTTGTATGCTGATAAGGGTTGGATGGAGAGACACTTTGAGGTAGGGGACCTGGTCTACCTACGGCTACAGCCATACCGACAGTCTTCGCTCAAGCAGAAGGGGGCGGAGAAGCTAAAGCCTCGTTTTTATGGACCATACAGGGTGATACGCAGGATCGGGCAGGTTGCGTATGAGTTGGAGCTGCCCCAAGGCAGCCGGGTTCATAACATCTTTCATGTATCATGCCTGAAAAAGGCACTGGGCCAGCATGTGAGGGTCACCGAGGAGCTACCGCCTACAGATGATGAGGGGCATCTGGTGTTACAGCCGGAGGCTATTATCGACACTAGGGAGAGACAGCTGCGGAGCAGGAGGATCAGAGAATTCCTGGTGAGATGGAAGAATTTGCCGGATGAGGATGCCACTTGGGAGGATGAGAGGATCTTACAGCATCCATCACTTCAGTTGCTTGAGGACAAGCAACGTTTTGCCGGGGGAGACTGTAATATTCTCAATTAGCTTTGCTAATTGGAATATTTCATTTTTGTTTAATTTTGCTGCTTTAGTTAGAAATAATAAATAAAGTGAGAAATAAGAGGGGCCACCTCACTTTAGTCACCTCACTTTATAAATAAAGTGTTTTTCCTAGTTGATTGACGTTATAACTTGGAGAGGGGGCCTTGGGGGTCCACATGAGTATGATGGGGAGGCATCAGGCTGACCCAAGGTTAACTGCGCAGGCCAAGGAGAGTGAAGGACGCAGTTAAGGTTTTGGAGGGAGTTTATCACTATAAAAGGTGGGGTTCTCACTTCATTTGGACATGCTTGATTTGATATTGATATTGAGAGCTAGACTTCTGTCTGCTTCAGCACGCCGGTTGTTTAGTCGGTCTGCAGCACTGTTTAGTGCAACCGAGTGTCTCAGTTCGGAGATCTCACCCTTAGCCTCGGGGGACTTCGAGTGCTTGCCCTGGTAAGGTTATTTTTTGTATCACCCTTAGCTTCGGGGGACTTCGAGTGCCTGCCCTAGTAAGGTAATTTTCTGAGTAACATCCTTCAGTTTCAGTGGGAGTCAGCAGTAGTTTCTTGGTGGAGATTTGGAGAGAAGGAAGCCCTTCTTGAGACTGCGCAGATCCAGGAGGGAGGACGCTGGTCTAGAGAAGGAAGGACGCAGATCCAGTTGAAAAGGCGAGAAAGGAGCCCGCGGATACGGGAGGCATTGGCGAAGGCTCGGTCCTTGGAGGGCCTTGAATCCCGAGAGGTCGGCCTTGGAGGGTGCGAGATCTGGGTGGAGGCATCGGATCCGGCCTTGGATCATCTGAATGCGAGGAGATATCTGCGAGATCTAGCCTTGGAGAGTGCGGATACGGAGAGATAGCATCGAATCCCGGCCTTGGAGGATACGAGTGCGAGGAGATATTGTCGAGATCCGGCCCTAGGCGGAAAACGGCCAGTCGGCCTTAGAGGACGCAGATCTGGAGTGATAGGACACAGATCTGGAAAAGGAGGATTCAGATCTAGCAGATCTGAGGAGAAAACGCGAATCTGGTCAGGAGAAGGGCATTTGATACGATGAGGCGATGCAGTGTGTGAATTTGGCGGGTTTTTCAGTGTTTTCAGCCTGGAGGAGTTGATCTTGCCATCTGGAGGTTCTGTGGCCGGTATTTCATCTGTCTTCTACGCTGTCACTAGCAGAGACAGCGTTTTTATTGGTGAGGGTTTAGAGGATTGAGATCAACCATCTTCCAGTCTCCAGTTTGTAGCTCCATTGCATTCAGCCGACTCTTCATAGCGAGATCTTCGGCCGGCTAGGGCTATTTGTCTTATTCTTCATTATGCGATCCCGAGAGGGTCTCCACTTGCCTAGGGCAAGGATAGGTGCACTCATTCTGATTATTTTGTACTCCTTCCTATGTATTCTCGGATTAATAAAATGGCTTAGTTTTCTGGCATTCTATATGTACTTGTTCCATGATCTGGTTCCATCATTGTATTTTCTATATCTGTCTGGCATATTTCTGTGTATTACTGGTTATTTCCCTTTGGGGATATTACAGCTATCCACATCTCATGAGCATTTCTCTTTCCTCTCACATGAGGAATGCAATGGTCTTTGATTCCGTCTAGGATCAGTCTCTTACCCTTGTTGTTCTTCCTATTATATGCTGCTAATTGAGTAGCATCAGTAGGCACATTAACAGGCTGTTGTGTGGTATGAACCATGATATCCCAGACTTCTGCCTCTTGAAAGATACTCTGCATTCTCTCCTTCCAAACGCTGTAATTGGTATGCCCATCCAACCTATCCTCCACCCTCAATCCCAATGACATCCTGCTGTCCTAAAACTGAAAAATAGCACTGCTGTAGTAAAGATAAAAATTCTGTTTGTGAAAAAATCCGCTCGCTGGAATTTTCTGAGTGAAAAATCAGCACACTGTATTTTTCTCCTTGCTGTCCCAAACTGCACTTTCAGCACCCAAGCTCTGATACCATTTAGAAATTTCTTTACTTTTCCCACCCCGGTTTTCAGTTTCACCTTATTTCTCCAAATAGTTAAATGCTCTTTCCCATATCCTTACATTCAACAAACTGGAAAATAAATTTTGCTGAAAACACAAATTCTGGAAAATTTACAGAATGCTGAAAAATACAGAAATAAATATCAGCAGATACAAACAGCCATTCAACACATTATAATACAAAGATTTTTGGTCAAGGTGACCCTGGAAAAACCCCCTACAACTCTTGGGGAAAACTAGTTTGAGAGCTCCTTCTTATTTCTGAAAAATGCTTCTTACAGTGAGAGAAATATTCAGAAAAAAATCAGCAAGTAAATTTATACAACTTATCTCGTTTTCCGTGCTTAACCACTGCCTCGAAAAATGTGCAAGCAGTAAAACTGAACCAGCAATAAATGCTGTGCGTATTTCCTTGAAAACTGTGCCCAAAAATTACAGCATTAATTTCTGCTGTACGGCCTCCTCTTTTTGCGTGCAGAACAACAATAAATGCTGCTGTACGACCTCCTTGGAATGCGTGCAGCTGTATTAAATGCTACTGTACGGAAATCTGCCTCAATTTTTGTGCCAGCAATCAGCTACAGGCTGTACGGCCTGCCTGGAAAAACGTGCAGCAAAAACAGCAACCTCTCCCTCGAAATCTGTGCCCAAAAAATGGTACGGCTGTCTAGGAAAACGTGCCACAAGCTGCTGTACGGATTATGCCTTGGAAATCGTGCCAAATCTGCCTTGAACTGTGTGCAAACTATGCTATACGGACTTGCTGAAAGACTGCGTTGGAATGTGTGCCAAGCTGCTGCCTCCTCCTCATTGCTCAGAAATCTCCCTTGCTCTCTTGCTCTCCTTCTCTCAATCTGCTCATGAAAGAATGAAATGACTTTTTCCTCCTTTCCCTCCTTTAACCTAACCCTAAGTGACTTCTGGGGAATCCCTAAATCCAATGGCTGAAATAGATTGAGATCTAGGGCCGAGATTTTATGCTCATTTAAATCTCACTTTCTATTTTTTAATTCACCCCACTTTAATAAAGACTCACTTAGTCATTTATTTCCAAAGTCACTTTTCCTTTCTAATTTTACATTGACTTTATTAAAGTCACTTTAAAATTAGACTTTAGTAACTTTATCACTTAAAGTCACTTTTAAATTAGATTTGACTTTATAACTTTATAAAGTCACTTTAGTAACTTTATCACTTAAAGTCACTTTAAAATTAGATTTGACTTTATAAAAAATTATAAAGTCACTTTAGGAGAAAAATTAAATTCTTTTGGACACTTTTCCCTAGGCCAAAGATCAAAGCCTTAGGGAACCCCCTGTCCTCCGGTACCAAATTTCACGGCCAGGCTATTGATACCCGGGGAGCGCGGCTACGGAGCGAGACGGTCAAAGGGAATTCTTGGTGAGGTGGAAGAATTCGCCGGATGAGGATGCCACTTGGGAGAGTGAGAAAATTTTGCAGCATCCATCACTTCAGTTGCTTGAGGACAAGCAACATTTTGCTGGGGGAGACTGTAATATTCCTAATTAGCAATGGCTAATTGGAATATTCGATTTTGCTCAATTTTTCCGTTTATAGTTTATTTATAAATAAAATGGTGAGTAGAAAGGACATAACTCACTTTTGGGAATAAAACATAACTCACTTTTGGGAATAAAAGTCACTCCCTAGTAGCACAACTTTGTAACTTAAAGGGAGCCAAGGGGGGCCAAGCACCACATAGAGAGGGGGCCCACGTATGCATTAGGAGAGACTGCGCAGATGCGGGAGGAGCACGTGGCAAGAGGAGGATACGTTGAGGAGATGGGCCTTAGGGTTTGGAGAGAGGACAACGTTATAAAAGAGGGAGGAGCCTCCTCTTTTCATTCATTCGAGTTTATGCATTTGAGCTAGTCACTTCGACTTCTTGAGCACGCTGGCTGTTTAGCTTGTCTGCAACACTGTTTAGTGCATCGAGTGTCTCCGATCGGAGATCTTGCCCTTAGCCCCGGGGGACTTCGAGTGCATGCTCGAGCAAGGTAGTTTCTTTAGCATTTTGTGGGAGGATTGATGTTTGGGTTTTCTTGCGGAGCTGGGCATTCAGAGACTACGCAGTCTTGAGAGGGAGGATGCAGTCCATTCTAGGGGAGCTCCGGATTGAGTTTCTTGCAGGGGTTTTGAGCTTGGAGATTGAGCAAAGGATCAACCTTTGCCTTTGGGAGGATTTTGGTGGAGTTTGAGGCTGCATTTCAGTGGTTCCTATTCAGCCTCTGCGCAGAGCCTTGGAAGACAATGAGCCTACAGTGGTTACAGGGATTAGATTTCCAGGATCCTGATTCAAAGTTTCGGCCGTCGTTGATAGTGAAATTGGATTCCATATTTTCAGCTCATTCCGGCAAGGGGATCAGCCCCAAATCATCAGTTCATTTCAGCAGTAGCAGCTACACGGCAATTTTCCAGCAGTTGGGACGCAGTTCAGAGAGCAACCATTTCTTGGACATTCTCAGAGTATTTCTTCACTTGCCTTGAGCAAGTCTAGGTGCCATCACTCTGATCACCTATTGTACTTCATTATATTTCTCAGTATAATAAAATGGCTTAGCATTCTCTCTATTTAGGATGATTTAGCAATTTTTATTTATATCTAATAACTGTGTATGTATGCCTTTTCTTTTGTTAAACATATATCTTGAACTGCATTCTAGTTCTATACCACTTGGTGTGTTTATCTCATACTCTTAGACAGAGTCTGGAAAGGGCCAAGTAGCCTCCAGATCTCACCCTCTTCTCAGAGGTGAAATATCTTGTAAACGCCCTCTCAGTCCATCTCTGGTTGGAGTTTTCTTGTGTTTTAGAGATATCCTCGAAACGGGATATTACAAGTTGTCCAATCAACAGCCAATCAAGTACAATTTTGTGATAACATTTTGGTGCGTCTGTTGGGAGTTTGAAGACTAATTTCCGGAATTTTTTGTGCAAAAAAGTGAAGCTGAACTCTTGGAGGTAGTTAGAATTTTTTGAGGCTGCAGAACTACCTTGGCGATTCCATTGTTGAAGAATTCAAAATTTCGTAGATTCATGGTGATTCCACTGGACTTATGAAGAACTCAGATGCTGCCATTCTTGTTTCAAGGTATGCATGTGTAGATTTTTCAAGAATTTATGGTTTCCCAAATCTTTTTCCCAAGGATGCATATTTTTTAAGGAATGGTCCAAAATTTACTGGAGAAGATTTAAGTTTGACCTTGAAGTATATATCAGATTCCCGTGACTTTACTGAGCTTCTTAGAGTGAAAGATGAAGAAATTTTCATCATATTGCTCTATGATTCATTTCAAGGGAAATGAAAACAGTGGATTGAAAGTTTTCCTGTCAGATCTGTTAAGTCATTTGCAGATTTTTGGCTTATTTTTTTGGAAACGTGGATGGAAAGAACAGAGTTGGTGGCAGACTCTGCTTCCACTGAAGGTTTTAAACAATGGAATGATGATCACACTAATGAGGAAGCGGATTAAAATTTTTCTTTGTCCTTGTCTTCTTATCTAAAGCCATTTGAGTGCAAGTCAGAAGATATGTTAAAATTGGACAACTAGGTCCAAACTCCATGTTGTGATGCTCAGATGAAGATTCCGATATTTTTATTGGATTCCTCTTTCGGAGAGGTGTAAGATCCATATAAAATTCATCTTAATCCGATGAGCATAACATTTGTTTTGAATTTATTATTTATAATAAATTATATGTGCAGGTCGGCCTTAAGGTTTTACACCCCCAACAGATGTGTCACACACCTCAATGATGGATATAAATACAGTCAAAGTTGGAGAGCATTTCACACTCACTCATCACACATCTTCTTCTCTTCTCTGATTTAGTACGAGCTCCTTGGAGGACGAATTCAGCTCACACGTGGGAAAAAGGACGAGTTTGTACAGCCAAGAAGAAGGACGCAGATTGCTGCAGCTAGGGTTTCCAAGGAAGTTTGACCAGCATTGACTTTGGTCAACTCATGGTCCAAAGAGGTTGAAATTTATTGGAGACTTCAATTTAGGAGGCCGTACACATTGGCACAAGAACCGAGGTCAAAAGGTTGACCGAAGTTGGAGCTACGTTGACTTTTATGTTGCTGCCCTGCGTTGACTTTTCTGGACAATGTTGACTTTTCTGGAGTTGACTTGTGTTGACTTGGTGACTGATTTGAGGATTGTTGTGACACATTCTGGGTTGGCTGATCAAGGAGACTTTGCTGGTTGAAGCATCCTGTTGACCGCCGTAACGCACCATCACATTCTTCTGTTTCTGGTTTGTCTTCTACAGATCCACTGGTATGTTCTATCAACATTTTACTTAACTGTTTGGGTGATTGCTGTAATAAAAGTAAAGTTGCATCAAACATAGAACATCTATAAAAGTTTACATGGTATCGGAGCTGAGGTGAAGACAAGCCCTAACTTTAGCAATCACCATCTAAGAAAATGGGTTCCACAAGTTATGAATTCAAGGAGAATGACAAGCTGACTGGAAGTGATGACTTCCATGCTTGGAAGATGATATTAGATCTCAAATTGGAAGACCATGATCTCATGGACCATGTACTGGGTAAGATACAAGAACCTCCATCCACTGCTTCTGCTGCTGCTAAAACCAAGTATAAGAAAGGGGAGATCAAAGCAAAGCTGATGATCAGGGAATCCATTCATAAAAGTCTGGTAGCCTACATCTCTGAGTTGGGCACATCCAAAGAGATGTATGATAAATTGATCCTAATGTTCAAAGTGAACCAAGTGCTATTCTTCAAGAATCAATTGAAGACTCTGAAGAATGGCCGGGATGAGTCTGTGCAAGCATACTTTCTAAAATTGACCGAGATTAGGAACAATCTGCTGGCTATTGGGGAGACAATAGCCGATCGTGAGATGGTACTCACCGCACTTGGAGGGCTCCCATATGAATGGCAAGTTTTCACTACTACCATTCTTAATAATAGTACAATTCCTAACTTTGACGAGCTACTGTCAAGATGTATGCAAGAAGAGACAAGAATGAAGGAATTCGAAAATGACAGAAATGCTTCCTATGCTGCTCATTCTAGAAAGAAGAACTCTGGTGGTCTTAAGAACAAAGGAAGAGCTAGGGCCCAAGGAAAGAAGGGCAAGTGTTTCACTTGTCATAGGCCTGGTCACTATGCTAGAGAATGTCCTTTCAAGAAGGATTCTCCTGATAGTGATGACAACAACAACAACCGGAGGAATGGAAATCAAAGAAACGACAGGTCCAAATGAAGGAGGAAGGCTCCCTCTGGCGGAAACAATCAACCTTTCAAAAGGTCTAGAAACTCCAGGTATGAGGAGTCTAATGCTGTTGATAAAAGAGATGAATACATTCTTGTATCTGCTCTCTCTGCTGCATCCCCGTCCGACACCTTGGATGTCTAGTTGATAGATAGTGGTGCCTCAAGACACATCACTGGGTTCAAGGAAGCACTCTCTGACATGGTTGAGAAGGATACCAATCTGGAAATTATCCTTGGAGATAATGCCACATATCCCGTGAGAGGGATAGGGACTGTGACCCTCCACTTGTCTCAAGGACAAGTCCTACATTTGCAAGATGTACTCTATGTACCAAAATTGAAGAACCTTGTGTCTATATCGGCAATTGAAGACAAAGGCTTCAATGTGTCATTTATTGATGGAAAGGTGCGCACGTGGAAGAAGAATCTCAAGGAAGCTATCGTGATTGGTTTTAGAGTTGGAACACTCTACCAGGTTGAAGGAAGTCCACTAGGAGCTATGACATGTGATACTATGCGACAAACTGAACTATGGCACTGAAGGTTTGGACACCTTCATTACAAGGCCCTTCCCGAATCAAGGAAGGTGGTGACAGGGATGCCCGACTTTGGAAATAATCATGAAGGTGTATGTAAGGGTTGTGTCGAAGGAAAGCATACAAGGGGACCTTTCCCCTCAAGTGTCACAAAGACATCTGATGTTTTGCAACTGGTCCATTCTGATCTATCTGGTATGCTACCCGTGACATCCCTGGGAGGATGTTCTTACTATATGACATTCACTGATGACTTCTCTCGCAAAACCTAGATATACTTCTTGAAGAAGAAGGATGAGGCTTTCATGTGGTTCCGTACCTTCAAAGCCTTGGTGGAAAATATGACAGGGAAGAAGATCAAGATTTTGAGGACCGACAATGGCATTGAATATGAGTCAAATGAGTTCAAGGACTTTTGCAGAGAAGCTGGCATTAAGAGGGAGACTACTACTGCCTATACTCCTGAGCAGAATGGTGTTGCTGAACGCAAGAACAAGACTATTGTGGAAGCTGCCCGTGCCATGCTATGTGACTAGGGTCTACCGAAGTTTCTGTGGGGAGAAGCTGCAAATACTGCTGTATACATTCAAAACCGATGCCCTCATTCCGCTCTGGACTCCAAAACTCCCGAAGAGGTTTTCAAGTGGCTTGATTTCACTTTCCACATTGCAGATTTTGGATGTCTTCATTTATTTTTAAATATGCCAAGAAAAGAGAAGTAAGTTTGGATGCTTCGGGAAGAAGGAATGTTTGTGGGCTACGGTGAAACTTCTAAGGGCCTATAGAGTCTATGTGTACCTGGTCAAAGGGAAGTAGAGATATGCCATGATGTCACTTTTGACGAAGATGCTTCCCTGAAGAAAGTAGTAGATCTTCCAAGATCTGAAGAAAATCATGAAGAAAGGCATGGAAATCAAGAAGAACCGTAGGATGAGACAATGCCTGATATTGAAGGACCAATGGACCCTATTGATCCATCTCCTTCACTGGGAAAGAGACCATCATGGCTCAGGGACACCCTCGAAGATGCTGAGGGTCATGCTGCCCCAAGGGGGACATTCCGAGAAAGCAAGAAGTTGTGTAGATACCAAGGGTATCTAGCTGCCATGAGTACTATTGTACAATCTGAACCTGGATCTTTTGAGGAAGCCGTAAAGCATCAAGTTTGGAAGGATGCTATGCACGAAGAATATGAGTCCATAATGAAGAATGATGTCTGGGATGTGGTCCCGAGACCGAAGGACAAATCAGTTGTCACGCAAAATGGCTCTACAGGATCAAACATGGATCTGATGGGAGTGCTGAAAAGTTCAAGGCAAGATTTGTTGCCCGTGGCTTCTCTCAAAAGGAAGGAATAGACTATGATGACATATTTGCACCTGTGGCACGATATACCACCATTCGATCAATCATAGCCCTTGCTGCTACGCAAGGTTGGAGTCTTCATCAGATGGATGTCAAGACCGCCTTTCTGCATGGTACAATAAAAGAAGAGGTGTATGTAGAACAACCTCTGGGATTTGAAGTTCAAGATCGAGACACTCATGTCTGCAGATTGAAGAAAGCCCTCTATGGGTTAAAGCAAGCACCCAGAGCTTGGTACGAGAGGATGGATAGTTACTTGATGAAGCTGGGCTTCACTCGAAGTAATGCTGATCCGAACCTTTACTTCAAGGTTATGCAGGGGAAGCCTCTCATTCTAGTGCTGTATGTGGATGACCTCTTCCTGACAGGTGCTGACCCTCTCATTCATCAATGTAAGAGGGAGCTCGCTGCTGAGTTCGAGATGAAGGACCTAGGACTGATGCACTACTTCCTAGGCCTGGAGGTCTGTCAGAGACCTGGAGAGATTTTCCTTTCTCAAGGAAAATACATTGTGAAACTTCTGGAAAGATTTGGTATGGTGGACTGCAAGACCGTGTCAACACCAATGGAACTCAACTTCAAGAAGTTGAGTGGCAGCGCTGCTGGGCCCGTATTGGCCAATCCTACTGAGTATCGTCAACTCGTAGGAGCTTTGATGTTCTTAGTGAACACTCGTCCAGATATATGTTTTGCAGTGAACACTTTGAGTCAACAGATGGTTGAGCCTCATCAGTTTCACTGGGTTGGTGCCAAGAATCTTCTGATATATCTTCAGGGCACGATAAACCATGGGCTGAGATACACTGCCGGGAGTGTGACACTCCGTGGATATACTGATGCCGATTGGGCTGGCAGTGTGGTGGATCGTAAGAGCACATCGGGATGCTGCTTCAATCTTGGTTCTGCTTCGATCTCATGGATGAGCAGGAAGCAGAAGTCGGTAGCTTTGAGCACCGCGGAGGCCGAATACATTGCTGCTAGTATGGCCTGTTGTGAAGCAGTTTGGTTGCGGAAGCTCTTTAGTGAGCTGTTTGGACATGTGCTAGATACCACTGTGATACTCTGTGATAATCAGAGTGGGATTCGTATGACTGAGAATCCTGTGTTCCACGACCGATCCAAGCATATTGATATCGGGTACCACTTTATCCGGGATATGGTACAGCGAGGCGCCGTAAGGCTCGATCATATAGGAACTGATGAGCAGGTCGCGGATATTCTCACTAAGCCCCTGGGGAAGGTCAAGTTCCTAACCTTCCGTGAGAATCTTGGTATCGTGGAACGACCCTATGATGTGGGTCTCGTTGGACGATGAGCTCTGGGAGCTCTGGGGGGCTTTGGGGATAGCTTCTCGGAGCTATAAGCACTCACGGGGCTAGGCTTGCCGAACCTTATGGTGCTTCTGCCCCACCGTTGTGATTATTGAGTTGGTTCACCTCTCATTTTTCTATGCCCCATATGCATCCTACCCATTGAGTTCAGGGCTCATGGGAAGTACCTCTCATTTGGCCAATGAGGTGGGAAAAGCTAGAGACTAGTAGCAAACACTGATGGACGCATCAGAGATTGCCGTACTCTCTATCTAGGATGGCACGGTCCAACCACTTGATCTGGGATCAAGTATAGTGAGGTTTCGGACCTCCGCCTGACTTCGGGTCAGATGAACCAACTTCGGGTTGGTTGGAGACTCTTTGAGTTTGATAGAGGTTTTGGACCTCTGGGCTGAATTTGTCAGCCGGGGGATGATGTCTTTGTGACTGACCCACTTCTGTTCTGAAATAAAGAGGCCAGCAAAGCAAGTTACGGCGGAATGATGCACGATGTTTGGCTGCACTGATGGATGGAGTTCTCGCTAGTTGAGAGGGAGTGTTAAAATTGGACAACTAGGTCCAAACTCCATGTTGTGATGCTCAGATGAAGATTCCGATATTTTTATTGGATTCCTCTTTCGGAGAGGTGTAAGATCCATATAAAATTTATCTTAATCCGATGAGCAGAACATTTATTTTGAATTTATTATTTATAATAAATTATATGTGCAGGTCGGCCTTAAGGTTTTACACCCCCAACAGATGTGTCACACACCTCAATGATGTATATAAATACAGTCAAAGTTGGAGAGCATTTTACACTCACTCATCACACATCTTCTTCTCTTCTCTGATTTAGTACGAGCTCCTTGGAGGACGAATTCAGCTCACACGTGGGAAAAAGGACGAGTTTGTACAGCCAAGAAGAAGGACGCAGATTGCTGCAGCTAGGGTTTCCTAGGAAGTTTGACCAGCGTTGACTTTGGTCAACGCATGGTCCAAAGAGGCCCAAAATTTGTGGAGACTTCGATTTTAGTAGGCCGTACACTTTGGCACAAGAACCGAGGTCAAAAGGTTGACCGAAGTTGGAGCTGTGTTGACTTTTATGTTGCTGCCCTGCGTTGACTTTTCTGGAGTTGACTTGTGTTGACTTGGTGACTGATTTGAGGATTGTTGTGACACATTCTGGGTTGGCTGATCAAGGAGACTTTGCTGGTTGAAGCATCCTGTTGACCGCCGTAATGCACCATCACATTCTTCTGTTTCTGGTTTGTCTTCTATAGATCCACTGGTATGTTCTATCAGCATTTTACTTCACTGTTTGGGTGATTGCTGTAATAAAAGTAAAGTTGCATCAAGCATAGAACATCTATAAAAATTTACAAGATAAGATTAAATTTTTGGATGAAGTTGCTAAGAGCATTGAGAGACAGTGAAGTTTTAGAAGATCAAATTCAATCCTATAGTCTTCATGATCAAGATCAGTCTTTTCAAAAGTTTTTCATGCCAGAACACAAAGAAAGGGTGATGCTACCTTTCTCTTTTGAGATTGAGGAAGAATACCCTGTTCTTGAAAATCAGTTTCATAGCACACAACTGAAATCTTATGTTTCTAAAGAAAGCATATATGAGCTGTCTAAAACTACAGAATGTCTTGAGGATTATCAAACAAACTATGTCTTCTATGATCCTATAGCTGACTACATGGAAGAGTTCTACAGTCCAAATTTCCAGTTATATTGTCATTGTGAAAATCAAATCCATTTTATGTTGCCTTGGTCATTTCAGTATCCTGTTTACTTTTGGTTCAAGTGCAGTCAAGAGGTCAAGTGTCAGATCAGCTCATTGACTGGCTTTATTGGAGGTTTCATGTTGCTTGAATTAAACATGAAGATTGCAGCTGTTAGGGTAGGTAGGAGTGTGTGAGAATAAGCTCAAAGCAGATTGAGCATCTTTTTAGTATGTATAGATTTGGTTTTTCAGTAGTAATCATCAAACTTGAGCTCGAGGTGAAGGCCATAAGAGTTTGAAGAAGGCTTGGCAAATTTCAGAGTTTTATTTCCGAAAGATGGATGGCACTGGAACTACAGGTTCTTTGGTGTACCAAAGGGGCACACCATCCCAAGTGGAGCCACTGTTATCACTCATAAAATTTAAAACATCATTTGACATAGTCTTAGAAGTTCATTTGTCAAAGGTATGGTCATAGAGTTCATTAGGAAAATTTAAATTTTTCATATTAGCCTATCCTAATGTCCAAACCCACCCCCATTCAACTCATATCATGTCCCATCAGTCATCATTTGCTGACATATTCCATTTCCCAAGCTTTTAAATTCGAAAAGGTCACTTTAGCCAAGATTTCTTGTTTTCGTTGCGAAATACACTATAAAAAGGTAGTTTTGTAGCGAAACTGCCAGGAATTGAACTAACTACGCTACGAAAAGAGGTATTTCTGTCTGTCTTTCAAATTCGGTGCTAGGTGTCAGTCAGTGATTAGAAGTGTTAGGGTAGATGTCATTCAAGTCTCTTATGGTTAATTCAAACGTACATAGCCATGTTTGAGGTCATCATTACCCTTTTTCGGCATGTATGTATCATGATTAAAGCATGAGTTGTCATTTAAAACATAAAACCTTAGCCTAAGCTGCTATTTGTAATTCAACATTCATTCTTGCATGTGAAGCATCTCACTGTCATTGTTTGAGAGCTCCCTCACCACACCAAGCAACTTGTTGTCCATTTTGTTTTTACAAGTGTCACCTTTTTAAGAGGGCAACTCCGTTATAAAAGGAGATGGTCATGCACAAGAAATCATACAAAGGTGGCTCTGTGGATAAGATAGAAGTCCATAGACCTTAAGATATTCCTGGAGGACCCTAGCTTTGCTGAAGCATGCATCAGTTCAAGTTGTTTGAATTTCTGCTGGACCTAACAAGGAAATTGCTGTGTTTTTGGACTGTATGAGCAGTAAGTTTAAAGAGAGGATTATGGATGAACAGAGATGAATTTGGCAATACTGAGAGAGATTATTGTCAAGCACAAAACAAAGAAAAATAACCTCTTTCACTTTTCTCATAGGTGCTATCAGTTGGGAGATACAGGGATTTCTTTGAGCTCTATTTTCAGAAAACAGAGTTTTCTTGTTTTACACATGTTGTTCAAACACAGATTCTGGACAGCTGGAGATGGTATTTAAGAAACCAAGAGATTTTTTTCTTAAAAACATTCTGATCTAAAAAAACCTCCTCCAGTTTTGCAAAATACATCATGGATTCGGAGATATAAGCTCTGTTATAAGACCTATGTTTCAAAAAAAACAGGAAAAACCTACAAAGATGTTTTAAATATCTAAGGTGATGGTGATTGTGTTCCTCATTAGTTTGATGAGGTCCATAACATGCAGAGAGGTTCATGGTATGCTGAAGGTCAAGTTTTAACAGCTGGAGGTCACTTTTTGAAGAAAATCTTGAAATCTGGAATTGTTGCACTTTTTCATAGTTTCGTAGCATTTCCTAGGCTTAAAGCCAAGAAAACGCTATGAAAATTTCTGTAGTAGCCAATTTGATTCCAAAGCCACATTTTGCAGCTTTCAAGAAGGGAGAATGGTAGTATGATGTG
This sequence comes from Pinus albicaulis, assembly GCA_034641835.2. Classification (NCBI taxonomy): domain Eukaryota; kingdom Viridiplantae; phylum Streptophyta; class Pinopsida; order Pinales; family Pinaceae; genus Pinus; species Pinus albicaulis. Next base: position 370,462,809 of record CM076575.1, read on the forward strand.
TCATGCCTAGGATGACATCATGGAATAGTAAAAGAGTAGAGTTTTTGGGTTTAAAAGCTATCTTTTGGACGCTACGAAAGCTCGCTACGAAACTGTCTTGTTTTCGTAGCAAACTGTTTTTGAAGATTTTGAAGCATCCCACTGGCAGTTTTGGATAGGTGGACACATCCAACAGGTCAAGGGACCTTACCACCAAACATTTATGACTTGAAGACAATGCAGTGGAGACAACGCATCAGCTAAAGCTTTCGTTGAAGATAATGTCTTGTACTCCTGAAAAATAGGGTTTTGTTCCACATGATTAGGAGAGTTTTTAATATGTCAAGTAGTGATAAGCTATGTCATAGCCTATTTGAACATGTGATGCTTAGTTGTAACTGATATGTAACTGTTTTAAATATAAGGTAGACTGATGTAATAAATAGGAGTTTGAGTCCTATTAGGAAAAGTCATCTTTAGGTTGTAGCTATCATTTTCTTGTTAAAAGACATGTTTTTCTGTTATATGAGGTGTCATAAGAAGAATTCGATGAATCTAGCCAAGAGGCAGATCATCCCTGCTGTAAGAATGTCTATTTAAAGGCAAATCATCGAATTAGTAAGGGGTTGGAGATTTTTTGCACCATACTGATGCTTTATGTAATTTGACTTATATTAGTAATACAGAGGACTTCTTCTTGACAGACCTAAGATTCTCATGGAGTTTTTAATGTCTTTCTGATCTATATCTTTGTGTCTACCACTTGCAGTAGATTTCATCTTTATTACTTAGAATTCATATGTTTATGCTCTGACTTCCTTTATTGATGAAATGACTGTGTTGCCCTATGTTCTATGTGTGATTTACCTTTGTTAAAGTCTCTTACCTGCCTTAGCTTCCATGTCAAGAAACCTTGCCACTGAATGTATTGATTTGTTGACTCCATAAGCCCAATGGTAGCAAGCCTGCACTCTTTTCAACCAACATACACAAAAATCAAATTACTTTTTCAAATAGAGTCAACCATCTAGTACTATCATTATCTAATATCATAAACCCCTTTTGAGAGAGCCCTCTCAGACTGAAGAGGCTAAGCTTCAGTCAAAAGCTGGTTTGAAACAATTACATAGAGTTCTCTGATCTGCAGTCAATCAAGTACAATTTTGTGATAACACAAATTATTGTTTCTATTGTGTGATATGTGTTCTGTTCTATTTTCTGCTTATGATTAAATGAATACTGCAGTTGTTTTTATTTCAGAATTTACTGGAAGAAAATCTATAAATAACTTATCATAAATAAGTAGGTGAAATAAAATTATCATTGCAGTAGTATTTTAGTTTGAAAATTTCACACTACTGTGTAATAGTACTATCACTCTAGTCCCCGGGGGGCAACCCAATTGGTAATCCGAGATATTTGAAATGGTTGAAACTCAAGAGACCCAGGTTCAAATCCCCCCTATTGCGGCCCAGGCTGCGGGGAAGAGGACAGATCATGGCCCCACAGAGGTTTACTGGTAGTTACGTGTCAGGCAGGCTGCTGGGTTCCTCTGGGTCACCAAAAAAAAAAAAAAATAGTACTGTCACTCTAGAGGAAGAAACGCTCAATGATTTTTTCTCTGACTTCTTGTTTCCTTACTTTTTCTATCCTCTTTGTGTATAAAACATACCATTTCAAAACATATGTACTGAGGGTGATGGACTGATAGTATTTGTCTTCTTTTACTCCAAATCCATGCATTCTAAGAAACTTCGAGCCATACAACTTATGTTGACACGGTTTCATAGCTCACATGGTGGAGAATCCTGGCTGCATTTATTGGGCATATAATTGGTTTTACAGTGAAATCTGACAAGTTTTCTCATGATATAGCTTGCGATCCCTATCTTTTACTGTCATAAGGTTTGATGGGGCCAAATGGCTGCCCCACCACTTAATATCACTGTGCAAAATGCTGCAAAGTTTTTTGGTAGGTGATATAGTTAGAGGTGGACTTCATAATTGGTGTCATAGTCTTATATATGGGCTATGTAAGACCATCATCCATGAGCAACTTTGTGCAGGGAGTTCTTTTTGTTTGATTTGCCCTTTTTCAGCGTTTGTTTTTCCACCCCTTAGCTTTTTACTTTTCTTTCATTAGCTTATTTTGCAAGCTTTATTGATTTTCATTTGAATCCCCTTTTTAGTATGGGAAATGTGTTGTTCATAGGCATGTGAATGTTCTTTAAGCCTGTTTTATTTTGATAATAATGATAAGCACGGGACCAAGGGTGATGGGCCTCATATGAGGGGGTATAGCTCAAGCTAACTTTGAATTTTGACTATGATTCATCCCTTGCCTTTATTTTGCATCTTAACATTTGGCACTTGCTCTTTTGTTATTTCTTGTAGCAACATCAACTTGTTAGCATTTCGAAGGCCCTACTTCTCATGGGACGGGGCAAACAGGTACCAATACGATAAACTGACAACAAAAAACTCAAAAGTGGGGATAATGGAGGAACGGGTGAACAAAAAGTGTCAGGGAAGGATATGAACACACTATCTATATTTGTGCCTTGTATTTGTAACCCTCTTGGAAAAAGAAAGAAAAGCTTCAAGGTGGTTACACTTGACCAGAAGGAATTGATGACCACCAGGTTGAAATAAGACAACAAGCATAACTTCCAAGCACCATGATACGTTATTGGTCTTTAGCCCATGATTCTTATATAAATGCCTATTACATTAAATGTAAACACTTCGTATGAAACAATGTCCAATGTGTTAAGCCATATATAAGCCCCATGTTAACCCTAAAACCCCTTAATAAGCCTTATATATTGAATGATTACATTTCTATTGTTCTATTGTTATGTAGGCTAGAATCCCCCATGGTCCCATTTTATTATAATTCTACCCTTACCTAGTCTTAGGATCATGAAATATTGTCTTATACGATGTATTCATTGTAAAAGGATGTTTCCCCCTTGAAGAGGACTATAATTATTGGTTTCTTATCATTTTTAAGGTGCGCCAGAGTTAAGATGGATCTAGGTCTGGTCAAAATTATTGGATATTTAATTTTAGAGTTTGATGTTTGTATCTAGGCTTTACGATAAGTAAGAGATTGATAGAAGGAAATAATAATGGAACCCTAGATATGAGATGCCAAAATGCTAACTTGATTGTTGATTTCCATGTTCTAGTTTTACTAATGAAATCTAGGGTTTGTGACAAAACCATAGTAGAGTTTGAGATGAAATACTAGGGCATGATATTGAAACCCCAAATGAAAAATTCTATGATTGAATTGCTAACTTGATATCTAATGCTTTAAGTCTCGATGATGGAATCTAAGGGTTTTGAAAAAACCCTAGCAAAATTGTTGAAGACTTGATTATGAAAAGATGTAACTCTTGTTGATTGTAAACCTAACTAGGTTTAGGTTTTAGATGTCTAAATCTTGATTGTTTTGATGCTTCCATTACAATGACATGCCAACCCTATTTTGATAAAGTTAACTTCATGCTCCTATATATTTGTACTTGTTGAAAGTTTTGCAGGTACATGATCTTCAAGATGTTAAAGGTGTTCATGACTTGATAAAGATGATGAGCATGATAGAAAGAGGTAGCTATAAGAATAATGATGACATCAAAGATAATTTTCTTGAAGGAATGAAGTTTTGAAAGGTTGAAGTTATTCAAATGATATGGTACAAATAAAAGAGGTTGTGTGGCTGGACGAAAGAAGTTTCTGATATAAAGAAGAAGCTTGGATATAAAGAAAGTGTATATCTCCCCAAGTTAAAGAGGGAGGGCATATTATGACAGCTATAGAGAATACCTTAAAGAAATAGTGAGATGAAAGAATTAATAAAAAGCAATATAGATGGATGTTCTTTATTCATGAAGTTGCAAACAAAGACTTGGTTGTGTTGAAATGTTGAGGTTAAGTTTGGTGCTGCTGAAGGAGTTAAAGAAGAAAGCTTCCAACAAGATGTGATTGGATAATATGATGGAGATCTAAGCAACATCAGATTGATTAAGAACCCCAAAGGTTTGTGCTATATATATATATATATATATATATTGAAAGTTTATTACTAATTGGGGTTGTGATTGTGCAGGAACTCTCCATAAGAAGGTTGAACATTTTGAAGCATACTTGGATTGGTGGATATATCTGATTTAGTTGATAGGGAGAGATGTAGCACTTGGGGTGACAAGATGCTTGGGATGTGTTGTTTGTCGCCTCACACACACACCTAAGTTAGTGAGAAAAACCCTTAACCCCACAAGGTGTGGTTGGTGGCAAAACTAAGAGATGGGGCTGTCACCTATTCCCAACTCTCTCCGTTTAAGCTCTCCTAGGTAAGCTAAGGGGGGTGGTCCCTAAATGAAAAGCTAAGTTAAAAGGTAAGGAGAGGTTTCTAGGAGATGTCAAGGTTAATTTGGATTACTTGAGATAATGAGCAAATATGATGAGCAATGTGAAATGAAATATACTTCAATAACCATCGACACATAAATCAAAGATAAGCATATAAGACTAGTGCCTTCAATATTGCTTCAAAGTAAATAACACTCTCTCTAAAAAGGTCAGGTGCTTCAGGTGTGGTGAACTAGGACATTTCGCCACACAATGCCCTCAGAAGAAGGAGGGTGAAGACAAGTCTGATTCAAAAGCTGCCACAACTAAGGACGATAGTGGAGATGATGATGATGTGGCCATGAGTGCTCATGTGCCTCAAGAGAAGAGGTGGGGCAACATTGATCTGTAGTTCTTTCAAACTATAGTGGTTGGGGCAGGATCCTTGAGGTGCTCAAACTCTTGGATCACATACGAGCTACGGGAGCCCTTAATGACAATAGCAAGATGACTGGAGCCAGTTGGTGCGAGGGATGATAGAGCAACGTTGGTAGAGCTAGGACACTGAAGTCTTGAGCAAGCGCAGGGCAAAGGCAACAACAACGCAAAGGTTGATGGATTTTATGTGAAAAATTCTCAACCAGTTGCAGTGATAGATTTATTTCTCCTACTTATTATTTCGATAATTTATTATTCAAAAATCTTCTGGTAAATATTGAAATAAATACTACTGCAACATTCACAATTATATATGTAGAGAAATAAGCAGTAGAGAACATAAGCACAAGAATCAATCACATATACACAGTTATTTTTGGACAAATGTCCTCGGAAAAACCCAATGTGGGAAAATTGGTGCAGCAGATGAGGGTTTTATTATTTCTTCAGAAAATGATATCTTTACAGGGAAATATTCAGCAGATAAATTCTGAACCACCTGAGACTGAATGCCTAGCTTTCTCGGACAAATATTTGACACCCAGATCAACCCCTGCAAGCCCCTGCATCAGTCTGCGCAGTCCCAGAGCTGGACTGTGTGAATCTGCGTGGAGACTACATGGGGTCTCTGCGCTGTAGCCTCAAGCTACCTTCAGTGACCCACTGCTGCTTTCCGACCCTGATCTCGATCACCCCTGACCTCCTCCTGCGTCTGTAACTTCTCGCCTTGCAACTCTCCTGCTGAAATCGAAATCTACAGCAGAATGGATCTCCTTCGGGTACTGAGTGTGTGCCCGACTTGTTTTCGAAGTGACCCTCAAGCCTTCTTTTATAATCTTCCTGTTGGAGAACCAACGGCCTAGATTAAAAGATTAATCAATGGCTGACTAAGTCACAAGACACGTCCTCCAGGGTCCCGTGTCCCGTATTTTATGTGTTGGACACGAAATACGACCTAAAACGTGTCCAATACGTTTTTTTTCGTGTCCTCCGAAACCGAATACGTGTCCTCCGTTTTAGCATTCGTGTCCTTAAATAGAATACTAGTGTCCTCCGTTTTAGCATTCGTGTCCTTAAATAGAATACTCGTGTCCTCCGTTTTAGCATTCGTGTCCTCCGTTTTAGGACGTCCCATGTACAGTTTGATGGCATGCCTTGATCCCTCAGTGCAACATGACTAATCTCATTTACAGTGTCTTGCTATACTGCCAGAAATGGTCAACATCATTGATAGGCTATAGCATTATTTTGGACTCTATTCCACAGTCCCGACTCCCAATCCATTACACACCATTATCATTGGGTTTTTTGCTAAACACTACCTGTTGCTTTTGGGTTCTATAATTCTATTTAGGGCACCCATAAAACCATTACTATGTATATCTGAGCCTACCTTTTATTTTGGTAATTCTCTCATTCTGCAGTTTAAGTGTTAACTTATTTTAGCTTATGCCTTACTTTTAGCGTTTAGCTTTTAGGAGTTGCTCAGGCACTCTTACAATTTTTACTATTAATTATACATCTGGTTCCCATTGACCTACCGTTTTGCTCATTTATGGATGTTAATAAAATTATTTTATCTATATTTTCTCTGGAATAGTTTTTTAAAGGGACAACTTCTAATAAAAATGGATCCTAAGACATTGAAATTTGCTTTCAGACTTCAGCACTATCCTTACTACCTATTTAATCGAGAATGATTATCTCTTCATCATGTTGACAATGGACTTGTGTGGGAAGTATAGCTAGTTCTTCTACTTCGTGGGCTGAGGAGGATCTGTTACAAGTCCTAACTGTTGTTCAAGGGAGGATACGTAAAACTTGTCAGTCAGAAGTCAAGAGGTAAAAGTTCATGAAATCACATAACTTTCATAGAAAACACCTACTCTGTCATTGTTATGCCACAGAATCCTTACACAATTACACTTACCATGCTTTCAGACACAGTTTACAGGATTATGGCCAAAACAAGAGAATGGAACAAAAGAATAAACAAACCAACTAGTACACATAGCAGCCCTGAGTCAAAATTATTTCACTGGGATCCCATTTAGAATTCATGTATGGGTTTATCAATTATATCAAAATGAACAAGGCTTTGCCCTCTTTACATGTCTAAATGCTATGCCAACTCTAAAGTCTAAGCTGAGGTGCTCTATAGAAAACATGGTATATGATTGCTAGCAATATTGCTTGTCCCTAGCAAGAGGATCATTTCTTTACCTTGCTGCATTAGCTTCATGAGACACTTTCACATCTATGTTGGATACTTATGCAACCTCTCCTAGCTTCAACAGAAGCAGTGATCCGAATCCTTGATGAAGTTCCATTTTAATGACTCATGAGTCACGAGTCATTGACTTATTGACTAATGACCATGGTTTTAATGACTATTTAGTATTTAGTATTTCTTATGTGCTTGTAGCCTTGAAGTTGTAAGTTGTAAGTTGTAACTTGTAAGTTGTATAATTGTAATTTACTAATGAGAGGGAATTTTGAATTTCAAAATTAAAATTTCAAGAAAGTATAATTGTGTGTGTGTATATATATATATATATATTTTAAATATAAATAAAACGTGTCCTTCGTGTCCTGTTTTCGAGGTCACGGTGTCTCGTGTCGAATACTCGTATTTACGTGTCCTCCGTGTCTCGTGTCCTCGTGTCATGTGACTTAGATGGCTGAGATTAAGTCTTGACTTGATCCATGTTTTCTAGAAGATTCACACTCTGAACTATTAATGCCTTTAATTATTTCCTTTTCCTAAGTTTGGACTTAGGGTCTTCATTAAAATAATTAATTATTTTAATAATTCTTAAACCGAGTGGAATTTCCACAAACTGTTTTTGGGTTCTTTGGAATGCTGCTGTCCAAGCCTCCCTGCAAAGTTTGAGACTTGGAATACTTCCGGATGCTACAAAAATCAACACTCCCTCTTAGCGAGGAAAGTGTTCCAACAATATGCCTGCTGCATACTACTCTGATTTTGAAGCACCCTCTCCGCTGTTGTTCCCTGTACTGCTGCCTTTGACATTGCCACTGTCACCTGCTGCATTTGTACTACAGCTCCCTTTGAATACTGAATCCTTCATTCACTCTACTGGAAGGGATTCTTCATCATCCCCATCTTTTCTCTGAAGTAGACAAACTTTGTCTTTCCCAGAGCCTTGGTGAGGATGTCTGCCACTTGTTCTCCTATTGGAGTGTACTGTAGCTGAACAGCTCCACGTTGTACCCAGTCCCTGATGAAGTGACACCGGATGTCAATATTTTTCGACCTATCATGAAACACAGGATTTTCAGAGAGCTTTATCCAACTCTGATTATCACATAAAATGCTGGTCGCTTCCATTTCCTCCTTGAGTAGATTTACTAATAGTTTCCTAAGCAATATGGCTTCACACGAAGATGTGCTAGCTGCCATATACTCTGCCTCTGCTGAGCTTAGTGCCACGGATTTCTGTTTCCTACTGCACCAGGAAGTCATTACCGATCCCAGATTGAAACATTACCCACTCGTACTCTTCCGATCAACTGAACTTCCAGCCCAATCTGCATTAGTAAAACCACTCAACCTGACATCATTGTCACGGGTGTACTTCAATCCAAGCTCGACTGTTCCTCGAAGGTACCTGAGAACATGCTTCGCTGCTGCTCAATGTGCCCTCTTTGGTTCCACCATGAACTGACTTAGGGTATTAACAGCATAACAGATGTCTGGCCTTGTATTTACCAAATACATCAATGACCCTATGAGTTGTTTGTACAGCGTAGGATCAACTTCATCATCATCGGACGTGTCGATTTTCTTCTAGTTGGTAATCATTGGAGTGGTCATGGGTCTACAATCTTCCATCTGGAATCTCTTCAGAATCTCTGTAGTGTATCTTCCTTGACCAAGGAAGATCTCCCCATCCTGTTGCCAAACTTCCAACCCCAGAAAATAGTGCATCTGTCCCAGATCCTTCATGTCAAACTCTTCAGCTAAATTCTTCTTGCAATTTGTGATGAGCCTTGATGATCTTGTCAAGAACAGATCATCCACATACAATACCAGTATCAATGGCTCACTCCCTACTCTTAGATAGTAGATATTGGGATCTGCATCACTCTTGACGAATCCCATCTTCTGTAGATAGCTGTCAATTTGACCATACTAGGCTCTAGGAGCTTGCTTCAGTCCATACAATGCTTTATTCAATCTGCACACATGAGTCCTCTCATCATGTGTCTCAAAGCCCTCCAGTTGTTCTATATACACTTCTTCTTCTATCACACCATTCAAGAATGCCGTCTTGACATCCATCTGGTGAACTTCCCATCCCATCTACGCAGCAGGGGATATCACGGATCTGATAGATGTGTATCTGGCTACTGGGGCAAAGGTTTCTTCATAGGCTATTCCTTCCTTCTAAGCATACCCCTTAGCCACGAACTTGGCTTTAAATTTCTCGATGCTGCCATCTGCAACATGCTTGATCTTTGTAATATCCCAATGGGGAAATAGATAGTAATATAAAGTACACAACAAGACATATAATACTGGAAACAAATCATGAAGCAGATAAACATAAAATAGAGAGTGCTAAGCCATTTTATTATACTGAGAAATATAAAGAAGTACAAGAGGTGATCAGAATGATGGCACCTCGACTTGCACCAGGCAAGTGTAGGAATACTCTCAGAATGTCAAAGGAGATGGCTGCTCTCTGCTCTAACTCCAACTGCTGAAATACTGCCGTGCTGCTGAAACTGTTGGGACCAAAATGAGTATTTGGGGCTGCTCCCCTACTCGGAAAATGCTGATACTCTGGAATCGACCTCTACTCACAATACCCAGAAAAGCCCAGAAAGTGTTTCTGAAATGCTCGACCTCCGAAAATGCCTCCCTTGAGGATCTACGCTATCCTCCCAAGGGCCACGCTGGTGCTGAATGATAAACTCCAAAATAGGGACTCCCTCTCTCCCAAATATCTCCAATAGGCAAGGGCTGGCCCCTTGCTCAATCCTCCGGCCCGAATCCTCCAAAATGGCACCAATCCGAAACTGCCCCAAGATGAACTGCGTCCTCCCTCTCAAGACTGCGCAGTCCCTAGATGCTCCCCTCCACAACGAAGGCAACAACAAATCCTCCTGCAAAATGATGGTAGAATACCTCACCCGAGCAAGCACTCGAAGTCTCTCGGGGCTGAGGGTGGGATCTCCGCACGGAGACACCCAGTGTACTAAACAGTACTACAGACAAGCTAACAACCAGCGTGCTCCAAGTCGAAATGACAAGCTCAAGATGCATAAACATGAATAATGAAATGAAGAGGCTCTCCTCCCTTTTATCACGATGGGCCTCTCTCAACCCTAGGCCCCACCATCTCCTACGTGCCCATTGGCCCACGCTGCCCCTCTCAACTGCGTGAGGTAGGCCCCACGCTGCCCACGTGGTCTGCGTCCCCCTCTCCCTGCGCTGTCCACTTGGCCACTAGGCCCCACTTCCTCAAATACGATGTGGACTTTAGGAAAACACTTTATCCTAAGTGAGTTATTTAATATTTCACTCATTTTATTCATGCTCCAACTATAATAAGCCAAAATTGGTCAAAATTAATATTTCCAATTAGCTATCGCTAATTGGGAATATTACAGTCTTCCCCGGCGAAATGTTGCTTGACCTCAAGCAACTGTAGTGATGGATGCTGCAAGATCTTCTCACTCTCCCAAGTGGCATCCTCATCCGACAAATTCTTCCACCTCACTAAGAATTCCCGGACTGTCCTACTCTGCAACTGTCTCTCCCGGGTATCAATAATGGCCTCTGGCTGTAGCACTAAGTGCCCCTCATCATCCGTAGGCGGAAGCTCCTCTGTCACTGTCACCTGCTGTCCTAGTGCCTTCTTCAGGCACGATACGTGAAAGATGTTATGAATCTTGCTGCCATGGGGTAGCTCCAACTCATAAGCAACTTGCCCAACTCTGCGTATCACCCTGTAAGGCCCATAAAAACGAGGATTGAGCTTCTCAGCTCCCTTCTGCTTCAGAGTAGACTGTTGGTATGGCTGAAACGTAGGTAGACCAAGTCCCCTACCTCAAAATGTCTCTCCACCCGACCCCTGTCGGCATACAACTTCTGCTGGTTCTACGCTGTAGCCATGTTATCCTTGAGAGCTCGGAGGATGTCCTGACTCTCTTGGATCCAGTCCTTGGCTCTCGGAGCCTTGCTGGCACCAAACATCTCATCAACAAAAGATAAAGCATGATAACCATACAATGCGTAAAATGGAGACATATCGATGGTCATGTGATGTGTGTTGTTGTAGCAGTACTCTCCTAGGTGCAGCCACTTCAGCCATGCTCTCTGCTGCCCACTGACATAGTTACGTAAGCCATATAGCCACTTGTTAACTATCTCTGTCTGTCCATCTGTCTGTGGGTGGTAGCTAGTGCTCGGTGTCAACTCTGTCCCCACCAACCGAAAAAGCTCCTGCCAAAACCCGCCCATGAAGCGGCTGTCCCTGTCACTGACAATGGTCTTGGGAAGACCAAGTAACTTGAAGATGTCCCTGAAGAATAGCTCCGCCACCTGTGTTGCTGTATAATGTGCGGATATGGCAAAAAAATGCGCATATTTCGTCAGTCGATCAACGACGACGAATATACAGTGTTTGCCCTATACCATGGGCAACCCTGTGATGAAATCCATCAAGATACTCTCCCATTTCCCCTTTGGAATGGGAAGAGGCTGCAACAAACCTGCCGGATGGTTCATCTCCCCCTTGTTGCGCTGACAAACCTCGCACTCCCTGACATGCTGGAGTACGTCCCCCTCGAGGCCCTTTCATGAGAACCTCTCCGTGATGGCCCTGTAGGTTTTGGTAAACCCCTGATGGCCAGACAATGGTGAATCGTGAGAAGCCTGCAATGTCTTCTTCTTGAGCTGAGAGCCCTCAGTCAAGAAGATCCTGTCCCTGTAGTAGATGATCTCATCCATCACCCTATATCTGTCATCTGTCACCTGTCCATCCAAAACCTCACAAGCAAACCTGTCCTTGGAGTACTCCACCAATAGTCGAGCCCTGCAATCTGCGTCCAAACTCATCAGAGACAACGTGGCTGGTTTGCGTGAAAGTGCATCAGCCACCACGTTGTTCTTCCCTTTGACATACTCGATGTCAAAGTCGTAGGCTTGGATCTTGCTGACCCACTTCTGCTGCCTCTCCTGTAGCTGTTTCTGCTCTAAGAAAAACCTGAGGCTGTTGTGGTCAGTCCTCACCCTAAACCTGTTACGTACCAGGTACTGCCGGAATTTGGCCAATGCATGCGTGATGGCCAGCATCTCCTTGTCGTATATGGCATACAACCGCTCATGTGGTAGGAGCTTCCGGCTCTCAAAAGCTATAGGGTGGCCTCCCTGCATCAACACTGCATCTATCCCCTCTCCTGATGCATCACACTCTAGAACGAATGGCTGCATGAAGTCTGGTAATGCTAGCACTGGACAGTTGCTCATCACCTCCTTGAGCCTGTCAAAGGCTCGCTGCGCTGTGTCTGTCCAACTGAATGCCCCCTTCTTCGTCAGATCTGTAAGGGGTGCAGCAAGCTGAGAGAAACTCTTGACGAACTTCCTGTAGTAGGTGCAGATACCCACAAACCCCCGAAGTTCCGTCACGTTTCTCGGCTCTGGCCAATCCCTGATGGCCCTGATCTTCTCCTCGTGGACCCTCACTCCGTCCACCCCTATGATGTGTCCCAAGTATAGCATCTCTGTCAACCCAAACTCACACTTGGAGAGCTTAGCATAAAACTGCTGCTCCTCCAAAATACGCAACAATGCCTCTATGTGCTGGAGATACTCCTCCCATGTCCTGCTATATATCAATATGTCATCAAAGAAGACCAACACACACTTCCTTAGGTGGCTGCGGAAAATGTGGTTCATACATGACTAGAAGGTGGCCGGTGCATTGGTTAGCCCGAAGGGCATCACCAAGAACTCAAAATGGCCATAGTGGCACCTGAAAGCAGTCTTGGGAATGTCCTGTTCCCTCATGCGAATTTGATGGTACCCGGATCTCAAATCAATCTTTGAGAAGAACTGTGCTCCTCTCAACTCATCCATCAGCTCATCAATCTGTGGTATGGGGTACCTGTTCTTGATGTTTTTCTTGTTCAAAGCCCTGTAATCAATGCACATCCGCAATGTGCTATCCTTCTTCTTCACCAACACTACTGAAGAAGTGAAAGGATTGGTGCTAGGCCGAATGTGTCCAAGAGCTAACAGCTCGTGGATAGCTTGCTCGATCTCGTCCCGATAGGCCTTGGGGTGCCTATAGGGTGTGGTAATGACGACCTGTATGCCCTGCTCTAGCTCAATCGTATGCTCAAATCCCCGATCCGGTGGCTGTCCTGGTGGTATCTCCCCAAACACCGCGGCATACCTGTCAAGGATGGTCTGTACCTCTGGATGAACTGTCTGCCCGGTAGTCTCTGCCTCTGATGCACGCAGCTCTACTGCCCACTCTTTGTCTCCCTTCCGGAAGTTTGCCTCCATCCGGTGAGCTGAAACTGTTTGAGGTGGGGAAGTGTGCATGCCCTGTATCTTCTCGTGCTTCCCGGTCTTCTTGTCATCCCACTCCATCTCCAAGGCCTCCTAATCTGTGGTGACCTTCCCTAGAGTGATCAGCCACTGTACACTTAATACCACATTGGTATCCGGTATGTTAACCACGAAAAAGTGGTCAGTCACTGTGTAGGTGCCCATCGTCACTGCCAGCGTTGGGACATAACTGGCGCACTGCATAGTCTGATCCCCTGGGACCAACACTAAAAACCCATTGAAGCTCTCTGTTTGTATCCTCTCCGCTCTACCATCTGTGCATCAATGAAGTTGTGGGTTACCCCCTTGTCCACCAGTACTGATACTCGCTGCCCCCGCACTGTACCTCGGACGCGCAGCGTCAGATACTCGAGAACTCCTCGCAATGCTGCAAGGGTCCCTCTGGTAGGTGCAAAGGCTGCACCTCCTGCTCCTGGTGGTGGAGGTGGTAAATGATCCTACGCTGCAAGGCTACCCCCTGCCCCCACGTCATCATACTCATCTTCCCCCCCACTGCTCTCGGAGAAGACCTCGATATAATGTGCTTTGCCAGCAACACATCTGTGTCTTGGTGCCCACGGCTCCTGACAGGTGAAACACAATCTCTTCTTCTTCAACTCCCTCCTGGCATCATCATCCAACTGTCCTCTACCCTGATTCCCCTTTGGAGGCAGAATCCTCACATCCTTCCCCTTAGGCTGGAAGGCCTGTCTCTGGGGGTAAGGCGTCCTGGTCCTGGGTAAGGCATCCTGCAAGTCCCGTGTCCTGCCAACTGTGTCATGGAGTGTGGTTGGTCTAGTATATCTGACCAATCCCCGAAGCTGCTCTGCTAGCCCATCAATGAACATGTAGATCATTCGTGCCGCGGATAGATTTGGTACCATCACCGAGAGTCTCAGGAAATCTGAGATGTATGTATTCGGACTCCCGGTCTGCTTGAGCTTCGTTAGCTCAACAAAGTGCTCCTCCGGATCCCTCCGATCAAACCTTTCTATCAACCTCCAGGTGAACTTGGCATAAGCTGTCATTGTCGAGTGCTCGAGTGTAACCATCTTGTGGAACCAGCAATCTTGGGCCTCGCCATCCAGATGCAGCGCTGCCACCTTGATGGCCTCCGTCTCTGCCATCTGGTTGAGTTGGAAGTATATGTCCAGCTTCTCCACCCAAACCTTCGCCGAACTGTTTGATGAACCATCAAACATAGGCAAATGGAACCTGCTCATCGTACGCTGAGTGTCTCCGTTGTGATAATGTTGGTGTCCCCTATGATGGTCGCGGGGTTTGCTGTCCTGCTTGAGTTGGACAAAATCACGAAATGAGAGGGCATCCCTGAACTCCTGCCTGTATGCGTGGTACTTAGCAAAGTAATCACCCATGTGGCCAGGTTCCTGCTCCTGCCCCTGTGTCTGCAGCCAAAAAAGTGGGCATAGTGGAATGTGTGGGTGCATGAGATGCCATGTGCTGAGTGGCATCGTGCTCCTGCAAATGGTGGGATGTGCCTGATCCCTCACCAATATGGAAACCCCTTGGGGTTTCACGCTGCCTAACCTCTACAACAGTGAATCTCTATCCTATCACCTCAATCTGCCTTGACAGATCCTGTACTGACTTGAGGAGCATTTCCCCAAACTCCTTCGCGGCATCTCTATCATCTGCCATCGGTGCTTCCTGCTCTGCGTCCACTACTGGAGCGCAATCACCCTCTCCGTAGGTGATTTGCAACCTACGCTCTCGGTCACGGTACTTCCTAACCCTGTAGCAAATATACGGCTTCTGTTCCGGTGTCATAGACAACTTGCTCCACAGGCTGAGCCAGGTCTATGAGCTCTGATACCACGAAGGCCGAACCACTACACCAAAAGCCTGAACTGTTAGTGAGGGCAGCATCCTAGGGTGTTAAGGGTGGGGTCTTAAGGCCCACCGGAGCATCTGAGGGCGGCAGTTAAACAACCCCTTAGTATGCATACCCCAGACACGTGGCAGGGCCCACCCTAAATAGCGCTGCCCTAAATAGGGATATTACAGCCAACCACTACACCAAAAGCCCGAATTGTTAGTGAGGGCGGCAACCCAGGGTGTTAAGGGTGGGGTTTTAAGGCCCACCGAAGCATCTGAGGGCGGCAGCTAAACAATCCCTCATTACGCAGACCCCAGACACGCGGTAGGGCCCACCCTAAACAAGGCTGCCCTAAACAGGGATATTACAGCCCACCATGCTCCACGAGTCTCGACCTCGAGACCTCTGCTCTGATACCACTGTAATATCCCAATGGGGAAATAGACAGTAATATAAAGCACACAACAAGACATATAGTACTGGAAACAAATCATGAAGCAGATACACATAAAATAGAGTGCTAAGCCATTTTATTATACTGAGAAATATAAAGAAGTACAAGAGGTGATTAGAATGATGGCACCTTGACTTGCCGCAGGCCAGTGTAGGAATACTCTCAGAATGTCAAAGGAGATGGCTGCTCTCTGCTCTAACTCCAACTGCTGAAATACTGCCGTGCTGCTGTAACAGTTGAGACCAAAATGAGTATTTGGGGTTTCTCCCCTACTCGGAAAATGTTGATACTCTGGAATCAGCCTCTACTCACAATACCCAGAAAAGCCCAGAAAGCTTTTCTGAAATGCTCGACCTCCGAAAATGCCTCCCTTGAGGATCTACGCTATCCTCCCAAGGGCCACGCTGGTGCTGAATGATAACCTCCAAAATAGGGACTCCCTCTCTCCCAAATGTCACCAATAGGAAAGGGCTGGCCCCTTGCTCAATCCTCAGGCCTGAATCATCCAAAATGGCACCAATTCGGAACTCCCCCAAGATGAACTGCGTCCTCCCTCTCAAGACTGCGCAATCCCTTGATGCTCCCCTCCACAATGAAGGCAACCACAAATCCTTCTGCAAAATTATGGTAGAATACCTCACCCGAGCAAGCACTCGAAGTCTCCTGGGGCTGAGGGTGGGATCTCCGCACGGAGACACCCGCTGTACTAAATAGTACTACAGACAAGCTAAACAGCCAGCGTGCTCCAAGTCGAAATGACAAGTTCAAGATGCATAAACATGAATAATGAAATGAAGAGGCTCTCCTCCCTTTTATCACGATGGGCCTCTCTCAACCCTAGGCCCCACCATCTCCTATGTGCCCCTTGGCCCACACTGCCCCTCTCAATTGCGTGAGGTAGGCCCCACACTGCCCACGTGGTCTGCGTCCCCCTCTCCCTCCGCTGTCCACTTGGCCACTAGGCCCCACTTCCTCAAATACGATGTGGACTTTAGGAAAACACTTTATCCTAAGTGAGTTGTTTAATATTTCACTCACTTTATTCATGCTCCAACTATAATAAGGCAAAATTGGTCTAAATTAATATTTCCAGTTAGCTATTGCTAATTGGGAATATTACAATCTTGTAGATCAACCTGGATCCTACAACAAATCTTTCCTGTGGTCTGGGTACTAATTCCCAGACATCATTTGTCATGATGGAACTGTACTCTTCCACCATTGCATCAACCCATACCTGGTGTTGAGCAGCTTCCCTGAAACTAGAAGGTTCTCCGACTTGAGCAATCACGGCTTGATACCTCTCAGGCTGCTTACGCTGTCTCTTCTCATTCCTAGGATTTCTGATAAAATCCTCCGCATCCTTCAGAATCTGTCGAAGTTCCCTGCTCGTTCTTCCACTGGTGGTGGGTGGATTTACTGGCTCTCCTTCTTGCAAATCCTCAGGAAACTGATCCTTTGGATCACTATGTCTTGGAGAGGCAACTGGATTTTCAGCTGTTGTTTGCTGGCGCTGGACCAGAGGCTCTTCCTCTGACTGTGTAGCAAAAGGCAGTTCTCGTGATCTTCTAAAGGCTTTCTCCTCCATAAATTTGATGTCTCTTCGCACCACTACTTTCTTGCTCTCGAGAACATAGATGCGATAAGCCTTTGCATTCTCACTGTATCCTACTAAATACCCACTTTCAGCAGTCATCTCCAACTTCTTCCTCTTCTCACTAGGTACATGACAGTAAGCTGTACTGTCGAAGATCCTAAAGTGACTCACTTCAGGCTTGCTACCAATGAAGACACTTACTGGCGTGATCTTTCCCAGTGCAGTATGAGGCATTTTGTTCTGAATGTAGACAACTGTATTACATGCCTCAGCCTGTAGGAATTTGGGTATGTCTTGGTCATACAACATAGCTCTGGTTGCTTCAACAATAGTCCGGTTCTTCCTTTTTGCCACTCCATTCTGTTCCGGATTGTATGGAGCTGTCCATTCTCTTTTGATGCCTTCCCTTGCATAGAACCCGATGAATTCTTTATCTATGTATTCACCTCCATTATTTGATCGCAATACCTTGATCCGCTTCCCTGTCAGATTCTCCCCCAGAGCTTTGAACTCTTTAAATCAACTGAAGACTTCATCCTTAGTCTTCAAGAAGTAGATCCAGGTTTTCTTAGAATGGTCATCAATGAAGGTAACGAAATATTCGGCACCACTAAGAGCTCTTGTAGACATCGGCCCGCAGATATCTAAGTGTATTAGATCTAACACACCCTTGGCCCTATTGTTGCTTCTTTGATATGCTGCGTTGGCATATTTCCCCTATACGCACCCCTTGCAGACATCATCCCGCTTGGTGCTTAATTTTGGAACACCTATGACAGTCTTTTGTAGAGTTATCAACGCCCCATGATGCAAATGCCCCATTCTCCTGTGCCATAGCTCATTCAGATCCATCTCATCTGCGCTGCCAACCAGTGCCATTGGGGAATCAAGCTGTAGTGTGTACAGCTTGTTGCTTCTTACCCTGATTTGTGCCTTCTTCTTTCAACTGGGCTGCTTGACATAGACTCTATTACCAATAAAGTAGATGTCATATCCTCGGTTTTGAAGCTGCGACACTAAGAGTAGATTCATCCACAAACCCGACACATGCAGTACATTAGTGGCCCGAATTTTGTTCCCTGCCTCGGTCTGAAAAACTACAGTATCTTTCCCAATGGGAGTGCACTTTGCTTTATTACCCATGGTCTAAGAAACCAGATTCATTGGGTGGGGCCCATGAACCCCGACTCCGCTTTCCCAATGGGAGTGCACTTTGCTTTATCACCCATGGTCTAAGAAACCAGATTCGTTGGGTGGGGCCCACGAATCCCGAATCCGTCGTATCCGATACGATACGTACGGATTCGTACCGAAATCACCGGATTTGATCGTATCCATACAGGATACGTCAAATCTCGATCGTATCCTGTACGGATACAATCGAATCCCGTACAGCCGGATTTGAGCAGCCGAAAAGTGTGATTTTGACTTATAAAAGTGAGATTTTGACTTATAAAAGTGCGATTTTGACTTATAAAATGTAATATTCCTAATTAGCAACAGCGAATTGGAATATTCGATTTTGTTCAGTTTTGCTGTCTATAGTTTATAAATAAATATAAAGTGAGTGGAGAGGGTCTAACTCACTTAAGTGGAATGAAACACCCTCCTAATAGCACAACGTTGTGACTTAAGGGGGAGCCAAGGGGGCCAAGCACCACGTAGAGAGGGGGCCCACGTATGCTCTAGAAGCTACTGCGCAGGAGAGGATGAGCACGTGGCAAGAGAGGGAGGCTACGTTGAGGAGATGGGCCTTAGGGTTGGAGGAAGGCCAACGTTATAAAAGAGGGAGGAGCTTTCTCATTTGATTCATTCTGTTGTTGATGATATTGAGCTAGTCATTCTGACTTCTTGAGCACGCTGGCTGTTTAGCCTGTCTGCAACACTGTTTAGTGCATTGAGTGTATCCGGTCGGAGATCTCGCCCTTAGCCCCGGGGGACTTCAAGTGCCTTCTCGGGCAAGGTTATTTCTTCAGTTTTTTGAGAGAGGTTTTGGTGTTTGGGTTTGTTGCGGAGCTGGGCATTCATAGAGACTGCGCAGTCATTGGGAGAGAGGATGCAGTTCATTTTGGAGGTGTTCCAGATCGGGATTTTTGCAGAAGATTGAGCCGAGATTTTAAGCAGAGGATCAGCCTATGCCTTTGGGAGGATTTTGGTGGAGTTTGAGGTGGTGTTTCAGTGATTCTCATTTAGCCTCTGTGTAGAGCCTTGGAGGCCAATGTAATTCCCCAAGGGGGTGTTTCTCGGTGTTTTTCGGAGGTCGACCATTCTTGATATGGTTTCTGGGTTTTGTCGGGATTGGTGAGTAGAGGAGGATTCCAGATTTTCAGCTCATTCCGGCAAGGGGAACAACCCCTAGTCTTCAGTTCATTCCAGCAGTAGTAGCTACACGGTTGTTTTCTAGCAGCTGGGACGCAGTTCAGAGAGCAGCCATTTCTTGTATATTCTAAGAGTATTTCTTCACTTGCCTTGAGCAAGATTAGGTGCCATCACTCTGATCACCTATTGTACTTCATTATATTTCTCAGATTAATAAAATGGCTTAGCATTCTCTCTCTCTATATCTCTGGATGATTTGTCGTATATTACTTCTATGTTATTATATGTCTGCTGCATTGTTATCTTTATACATTTCTAGGAATTCTAGTTCTATACCACTTGGTGTGTTTATCTTTTACTCTTAGACAAAGTCTGGAAAGGGCCAGGTAGCCTCCGGATTTCGTCCTCTTTCAGAGGCGACATATCCAGTAAAAGCCCTCCCAGTCCATCTCTGGTTGGAGTTTTCCGTTTTTTAGACATATCCCCGAAACGGGATATTACAGTGGTATCAGAGCATAGTTCTGGCTCAGCCTGTGGTCTATGACACCGGGGAAGAGTCCATATATTTGTTACAGAGGCAGGAAGTACAGAGACTGTGAGTGTAGGTTGGAGAACACCTACGGAGAGGGAGACTGTGTTCGGGTGGTGGACACAAAGCAGGAGAGAGAGCCTGTGACAGATGCAGAGCAGGAGGAGCCTCTATTAGATTCAGAGCAGAGAAGGCCGATGGCAGATGACACAAAGGCCAAACAGTTTGGGGAGGCACTCCTTAAATCAGTGCAGGATTTAGCCAGACAAATTGAGGTGATGGGTCAAAGATTCACCGCTGTAGAGGCTAGACAGCGTGAGGCCCCACGGATTTTCCAGGTAGGAGAGGGATCAGGTACATCCCATCATTTGCCGGAGCATGGTGCTGCTCAGCGTGATACTCCTCAGCTGATGGCTTCACGTGCACCTACCCGCTCTACCATGCCCACTTTCGTGGGAGCAGACACAGGGGCAAGAGCCCAGCAGGTGGCAGAGCCCAGACACATGGGCGAGTATTTTGCGGAGTATCAGGCTATGGGCAGGAGTTCAGGGATGCTCTCTCATTCCGGAATTTTGTTCAGCTCCAGCGGGATAGTAGACCCCGCGACCATCCTAGAGGGCATCGACATTATAATGATGGAGATACCCACCGCACATCTAGCAGATTCCATTTGCCTACGTTTGATGGCTCATCAAACAGTTCGGCAAAGTCTTGGGTGGAGAAGCTGGACATCTATTTCTAGCTTAACCAGATGTCGGAGATGGAGGCCATCAAGGTGGCGACATTACATTTGGATGGTGAGGCCCAGGACTGGTGGTTCCATGGGATGGTCACACTCGGACATTCTACAGTGACGACATATGCCGAGTTTACCAGGAGGTTGATGGAGCGATTTGACCGGAGGGATCCGGAATAACACTTTGTTGAGCTGACGAGGCTCAAGTAGACTGGGAGCCCAGAGACATATATTGTAGATTTCTTGAGGGTTTCAGTGATGGTGCCAGATCTATTCACAGCATGGATGATCTATATGTTTGTGGAGGGGTTAGCAGAGCCACTTCGGGGTCTAGTCCGGTCTACTAGACCAGCTACACTTCAGGATGCTATTAGCAGGACCCGAGACTTGCGGGATGCATTGCCCAGGACTAGGACACCTTACCCCCAGAGACAGGGTTTCCAGCCCAAGGGGAAGGATGTGAGGATTCCGCCTCCCAAGGGGAATTAGGGACGGGCATAGATAGATGATGATGCCAGGAGGGAGTTGCGGAAGAAGCGGCTGTGCTTCACTTGTCAGGAGCCGTGGGCACTAGGGCATAGGTGTGCTGCTGGCAAAGCACACTTCATTGAGGTCTTCTCCGATGATAGCGGGGAAGAGGATGAGGAGGAGGACGAGGAGGCAGGAGATAGTCAGACGGCCCAGGATCAGTTGCCACCTCCACCTCCAGGGATAGGAGGTGCAACTTTTGCACCCACAGGAGGGACCCTTGCAGCCTTGTGAGGAGTTCCCAAGTATTTGACGCTGCGCGTACGAGGGACAGTACGTGGCCAGTGAGTGTTAGTTTTAGTTGACAGTGGGGCAACCCACAACTTCATTGATGGACAGATGGTCGAGCGGAGGGATATACCGATCGAGAGCTTTGACAGATTTTAAGTGTTGGTCCTAGGAGCCCAGACGATGCAGTGTGCCCGATATGTTCCAGAGTTGGCAGAGACGATGGGTACCTACACCGTGACCGATAACTTTTTCGTGGTCAACATACCAGATACCAATATGGTATTGGGTGTTCAGTGGTTGATTACTCTGGGGAAGGTCACCACGGATTGGGAGGCCTTAGAGATGGAGTGGGATGATAAGAAGACCGGTAAGCATGAGAAGATCTGCGGGATGCACACTTACCCACCTCAGACAGTTTCGGCACACCGGATGGAGGCAGATTTCTGGAAGGGAGACATAGAGTGGGCGGTTGAGTTGCGGGCATCAGAGGCAGAGACCACCGGTCGAGCAGTTCATTCGGATATACAGGCCATCCTTGACAGGTATGATGCAGTGTTTGGGGATATACCACCAGGTCGGCCACCGGACCGAGGGTTTGAGCACACCATTGAGCTTGAGTAGGGCATTCAGGGGGTGATCACTACCCCCTATAGGCATCCCAAAGCCTATCGGGATGAGATTGAGCGGGCCATCCAAGAGTTGCTGGCCCTTGGGCACATCAGACCGAGCACGAGTCCGTTTGCTTCTTCCGTAGTGTTGGTAAAGAAGAAGGACGACACCTTGAGGATGTGCATTGATTACAGGGCCCTGAACAAGAAGACCCTAAAGAACAGGTATCCTATACCCAGGATCGATGAGTTGATGGATGAGCTGAGAGGAGCCAAGTTCTTCTCGAAGATTGATTTAAGGTCAGGATACCATCAGATTCGCGTGAGGGAACAAGACATTCCCAAGACTGCCTTCAGGTGTCATTATGGGCACATTGAGTTTTTGGTTATGCCTTTTGGGCTAACCAATGCACTAGCTACTTTTCAGTCTTGCATGAACCATATCTTCCACAGTCATCTGAGGAAGTTTGTATTGGTCTTCTTCGATGAAATACTCATATATAGCAGGACTTGGGAGGAGCATCTCCAGCATATAGAGGTAGTACTACGCATTTTGGAAGAGCAACAGTTCTATGCTAAGCTCTCCAAGTGTGAGTTTGGGATGACGGAGATGTTGTATTTGGGTCACATTATTGGAGTGGACGGAGTGAGGGTCCATGAGGAGAAGATTAGAACCCTCAGAGATTGGTCGGAGCTGAGGAACGTGACGAAACTTCGAGGGTTCATTGGTATATGTACTTATTACAGGAAGTTCGTCAGAGGTTTCTCATAGCTTGCTGCACCCCTTACATATTTGACGAAGAAGGGGGAATTCAGTTGGTCGGACACAGTGCAGTGAGCCTTTGATAGGCTCAAGGAGGTGATGAGTAGCTGCCCAGTGCTTGCATTGCCGGATTTTACGCAGCCATTTGTCTTGGAGTGTGATGTGTCAGGAGAGGGGATTGATGCAGTATTGATGCAGGGAGGACACCCTATAGCCTTTGAGAGTCGGAAGCTCCTTCCGCACGAGAGGTTGTATTCTATATACGACAAGGAGATGCTGGC
This sequence comes from Pinus albicaulis, assembly GCA_034641835.2. Taxonomy (NCBI): domain Eukaryota; kingdom Viridiplantae; phylum Streptophyta; class Pinopsida; order Pinales; family Pinaceae; genus Pinus; species Pinus albicaulis. The sequence goes on from CM076575.1 coordinate 370,486,052, forward strand.
CATTATGCATGCATTGGCCAAATTCTGGCAGTACTTGGTAGGGAACAGGTTTAGGGTGAGGACTGATCACAACAGCCTCAGGGTCTTTTGGAGCAAAAGCAGCTACAGGAGAGGCAGCAGAAGTGGATCAGTAAGATCCAAGCATATGACTTTGACATTGAGTATGTCAAGGGCAAGAATAACGTGGTAGCAGATGCCCTTTCACGTAGGCCAGCCACGTTATCTCTTATGAGCTTGGATACAGATTGGAGGGCTCGAATTTTAGTGGAGTACTCCAAGGACAAATTTGCATGTGAGGTTCTGGATGGACAGGTGGCGGATGACAGGTACAGGGTGGTCGATGAGATCATCTACTACAGGGACAGGATCTTCTTGACTGAGGGATCTCAGCTTAAGAAGAAGATACCCCAGGCGTCACATGATTCTCCATTGGCAGGCCATCAGGGGTTTACCAAAACCTACAGGGCCATTAGAGAGAGGTTCTCATGGAAGGGCCTCAAGGAGGACGTACTCCAGCACATCAGGGATTGCGATGTTTGTCAGAGGAACAAGGGGGAGATGAGCCATCCCACAGGATTGTTCCAGCCTCTTCCCATTCCGAAGGGGAAATGGGAGAGTATCTCGATGGACTTCATCACAAGGTTGCCCATGGTGCAGGGCAAGGATTGTATCTTTGTCGTCGTTGATCGGCTGACAAAGTATGCGCACTTTTTTGCCATATCCGCGCATTACACAACAGCACAGGTGGTTGAGCTGTTCTTCAGGGAGGTTTTCAGGCTGCATGGTCTTCTTAAGACCATCATCAGTGACAGGGACAACCGCTTCATGGGCGGATTTTGGCAGGAGCTTTTCCGGCTAGTGGGGACGGAGTTGACACCGAGTACCAGTTATCACCCACAGACGGATGGACAGATGGAGATAGTTAACAAGTGGCTGGAGGGCTACTTGCGTAACTATGTTAGCGAGCAACAGCGAGCATGGCTAAAGTGGTTGCATTTGGGGGAGTACTGCTACAACACGACACATCACATGTCCATTGGTATGTCACCATTTTATGCTTTGTATGGGTATCATTCCTTATCTTTTGCTGATGTGATGTTCGGTGCTAGCAAGGCTCCTAGAGCCAAGATTTGGATCCAATAGAGTTGGGACATTCTCCGAGCTCTCAAGGACAATATGGCTACAGCACAAAACCAGCAGAAGCTGTATGCCGACAGAGGTCGGGTGGAGAGACATTTTGAGGTAGGGGACTTGGTCTACCTACGATTACAGCAATACCGACAGTCGTCGCTGAAGCAGAAGGGAGCTGAGAAGCTCAAGCCTCACTTTTACGGGCCATACAGGGTGATACGCAGGATTGGGCAGGTTGCATATTAGTTGGAGCTGCCCCAAGGCAGCAAGATCCACAACGTTTTCCATGTATCATGCCTAAAGAAGGCTCTAGGGCAGCAGGTGATAGTGACAGAGGAGCTACCACCCACAAATGATGAGGGGCATTAGTGTGCGACGGGCGCTTACATTATTGATACCGGGGAGAAGGCTACGACCAGGGGACGGTCGGGAGCCTGGCCATGAGGTGGAAGAATTTGCCGGATGAGGATGCCACTTGGGAGAGTGAGAAGATTTTGCGGCACATCCATCGCCGATTTGCTTGAGGACAAACAACATTTTGTAAGGGCCTTAATATTCTAATTAGCGACGGCTAATTGGAATATTCGATTTTTGTTCGGTTTGCCGTCTATAGTTTATAAATAAATAAAAAGTGAGTGGAGAGGGTCTAACTCACTTAAGTGGAATAAAACACCCTCCTAGTTGCACAACGTTGTGACTTAAGGGGGAGCCAAGGGGGCCAAGCACCACGTAGAGAGGGGGCCCACGTATGCTCTAGAAGCTACTGCATAGGAGAGGATGAGCACGTGGCAAGAGAGGGAGGCTATGTTGAGGAGATGGGCCTTAGGGTTGGAGGAAGGCCAATGTTATAAAAGAGGGAGGAGCCTTCTCATTTGATTCATTCTGTTGTTGATGATATTGAGGTAGTCATTCTGATTTTGTAATATTCCCAATTAGCCTTGCTAATTGGAATATTCCATTTTTGTTTAATTTTGCCGCTTTAGTTGGAAGTAATAAATAAAGTGAGAAATAAGAGGGGTCACCTCACTTTAGTCACCTCACTTTATAATAAAGTGTTCTTTTCCTAGTAGATTGACGTTGTAACTTAAGAGAGGGGGCCTTGGGGGTCCACATGAGTATGATGGGGGGAGGCATCAGGCTGACCCAAGGTAAACTGCGCAGGTCAAAGGAGAGTTAAGTTTTGGAGGGAGTTTGGCATTATAAAAGGTGAGGTTCTCACCTCATTTGGATCATGCATATTTTGATATTGATATTGAGAGCTAGACTTTTGTCTGCTTCAGCACGCCGGTTGTTTAGTCGGTCTGCAGCACTGTTTAGTGCACGAGTGTCTCCGGTCGGAGATCTCACCCTTAGCCTCGGGGGACTTCGAGTGCCTGCCCTGGTAAGGTTTTTTTGGTTTCACCCTTAGCTTCGGGGGACTTCGAGTGCCCGCCTAGTAAGGTTTGTCCTGAGTATACTTTTCAGTTCCAGTAGGGTTTCGAGGTGGAGAGTCGGAGGAAGAAGCCCTCTGGTAGGCATTTGCCCGCCGGATCTAGCGGGAAAAAACGCGGTTTCGGCAACGGGAAGGACGCGGTCCGAGTTTGGAGTGAGGACGTTTGTTCCCGGTAGGAAGAGGAAGGACGCGGATCTGAAGGCACGGTGATAGATCCAGCCCTTGGAGATTGTAGATACGAGCGAATGTTGCGAATGCGGTTACGTAGGTTGCGAATGCAGAGGGTAGCACTAGATCCCGGCTTGGAGATGCCCGGATACGAGAGATATTGGCGAATCCCGGCCCTGCGTCCCGAGAAGAGATAACATCGGATCCGGCCTTTGAGGTTGCGGATGCGAGGGCCTGTTAGCGAATCCGCGCCGTCCCCGAAGAGCTGGCGACGCCCGCGCGCGTGGGACGCGGATGCGGAGAGATGGTAGCGAGATCCGATACCGTATGACTCGGATCCGGCAGATGCGGCGGCGAGACGCAGTCCGGTCGGGGGAGGGGCGCGGTCGATGAGTAGGGTCTTTATGTGGGGTTCTGGCAGCATTTTTCAGTGTTTTCAGCCTTGAGGAGTTGGTCATCTCATCTGGAGGATTTGTGGGTAGATCCGGCCCTTTTGCCAGCATATTTCTTGAGCTTCTGAGCTGTTCCTGAAGGCACAGCGTTTTTGTAGGAGGAGGGTTTCTGGGGGCGATTTTCGGAGGTGGTCCATTTGCTTCACAGTTTCTGGGTTTTGTCCGGAGCAGCGAGTATAGGTGATCTGTAGATTTTTAGCTCATTCCGGCAAGGGGATCAGCCCCTAGCTTCAGTTCACTCCAGCAACAGCAGTTTACGGCAGTTTCTTCCAGCAGCTGGGATGCAGTTTCTGTAGTAGCCATTTCCTATTTTCTGAGAGGATTCTTCACTTGCCTTGAGCAAGGATAGGTGCCCTCATTCTGATTTTCTTGTACTCCTCTCTATGTACTTTCAGATCAATAAAATGGCTTAGTTTTATGGCACACTATGTGTAATTGTTCAGTGATCTGGTTCAGCCTTATATTTTCTATATCTGTTTGGTGTATTTCTGTTTATTACTGGTTATTTCTTTTTGGGGATATTACAGTGGTATCAGAGCTTAATTCTGGCTCAGCCTGTGGTCTATGACATCAGAAAAAAAGATCATACAGAGCAATAGCAGTTGCAATAGCAGAAACGCAGTTGGAAAAAGGGCCAAAATAAAAGGGGTCAAATTTTGAAGTTTGGAATTAGGAAAAACGTTTTCTGGGTTTTTCTGGGTTTTGGACAAGGATCACCTTCCCAAATCCTTAGAATTTTCTGAGTAGTTTCCAATGGGTAAATCGGAGGTCAAAGTTAAGCAGCGGTATGGTTTTGCAGCAGCCGTGCAGTTTCTGTGGAGCCTGTGAGGAAGACAGAGCAGCGGAATCCAATGGAGGACATGATTGTGAAGTTGGTTGAGAAGATGGATACATTCATGCAGGATGTAACCAAGAGATTTGCAGCCGTAGAGGACAGTCAGAGAGAACTCCCTAGGGGTTTTCAGATCGTTCATCATAATGCCACTCGGCATATGGCATCGTGTACACCCACACGTCCCACTATGCCCACATTCTTGCCAGAGGACCCAGGAATAGCAGTACAGCGAGAGGTAGAACCAGCTCGGATGGCTGACCTTCTTGCACAGTATCAGGCTTTAGGACAGGCATTCATGGATGCTCTCCCCTTCGAGGAATATATCCTGATCTGTTATGGCATTAGACTCCATGATCAACACCAGGGGCACCGGCATCATCATGGTGGAGACTACCACCGCACAACTAGTAGAGATTATGTTCAGCTCCAGCGTGATAATAGACCTCACAACTCTCACAGAGGGAACCAGCACTCACATGATAGGGGCTTACAGCGCACAGTGGACAAGTTGGATACCTCTTTCCAGCTTGACCGAGTATCGGAGAGGGAAACCATTAAAGTGGTTACCTCGCACTTGGAGGATGAGGGCACACAGGATTGCAGGGAGCCTGAGGTTACACCTAGTGTGACACGGGACTCACCATCATTGGAGACCTCCTTGACCGTGCCGGTTGATATCATAGTGGAGGTAGAGCCTACCCCGGTAGAGCCGTCCACTGAGGTGATGACTGGAGCCATGTCCGAGTCTTCGGGTGGTAGTAGCACACAACAGATGGGTGAGGTGTCAAGAGATGTATCCACCTTCGATGAGGTAATAGCAGGTACAGAGGTATTGGATGATAGTCGCAGACAGCAGTATCATCGGCTTCGGACGGACCTTCGAGTTTTGAGAGAGAAGGCCGCGTCAGTACGGGAGACCATTTTGTTGCAGGACCAGGAGCTGGAGGGTATGAGAGCGACTTGTGCCAAGTCGGCGGCCAAGTTGGTCCACATTGGGGAACAGCTAGATTCCCTGATGGTACAACCAGAGGGCACATTGGAGCGTCAGATCATTCCCCTTCAGGTATGCATGGATGGGACTGGCGGTGTTGTTGAGTCATCTCTTCCCGTTGGAGAGAGAGAGGCAGAGCCACCTAGTCAGATCTCATATGTTGACTTGGATAGCGGTATGAGGCGATCAGAGTTGTACAGGGTACAGCATCCATATGTTGAGATTGGATGGCGAGAGATTTTGAGTTGGTACTCGGTGGAGCAGACTATGGATGAAGGGGAGGTCTCAAGGAGAGATCTTACTGGAGATGCACTTCGACACACCATGGGGTGCAATGACTTTCTTCCCTTCTCACAAGAGCAGATAGAAGATGGGGGACATCTTCGGATGGATAACATCTCTCATGCTTGTGTTGGACATCCCTTGAGCCATACACATCATGATGGGTGGTTTTTTCCTACCACCTATTTGATTCTTGATAGGGTCTCATTGATCCTTGAGAAGTTTATACTTCAAAATCCCATGAAGGGCAAAATCAGAAATTTGATTTGGGAGGATGATAGCCCTCATGGGAGGAGTACCAGGATGAGGAGAAGGAGGCATCCACAATGTATTGAGTGGATGTGGTTGATGAGCAAGGAGCTAGGAGGCTATTTGCAGATCTATGACACCAGGCAGCAGGAGGCTTGGCTGCGCTGGTTACTCTTGAAAGAGTTTGGCCATCCCTTGGCAAACACTCTTCCTAAGAGTAGGAGGATGGGGAAAAGATGGATGGATACTTGCATCATGGAGCAGCATAGAGTATGGATGCATGGTGTTGATGTGTTACTCATATCATTCATTGTGTCTTCGTCACATGAGTTGCATGATGGAGGTATGGGGAGGCAACACAATTTCGTGTTGCTTTGCTGGGGAGAGCAAGGGCAGATTTGCCCCCACACTTTGCATGATGTTGCAGGAGGAGGAGATGGCACTATCTCCATGGTCTTGGATGGGGAAGCACTTCCATCTTGGGAGGTATTCCATATTTATTGCAGCATTATTAGAGGAGTCTTTGACAAGGAGCATGTCAAAGAACAGAGTCTTGTACTAACAGGAACTCATTTGCATGAGCTCACAGCGTTGTCACCTTGGAGCAGAACATTATGGATGAAGTGTGCACAGCAAAGATATGGTGGATCTATAACCCATAGGTCTCAGGATCACGTCATATTTGTTGCACAAAGAGGAGGGAATGATGATAGAGACATCTATGGCATGTTCTTCTTGACTTGGGTTTCCAAGCATAAGGAGGATTACCTTCTTGCACCACATGAGACCTTCAGCATTTCCTTCATTTTGCTCTTGATCATGTCTTCACTTGCTGATATAGATCAGATCGGTATGGGAGGCTTGATTATGAGGGGGGCACATGAGCTGAATGTGCCTTTGAGCATCTTCTGCACTACATGTTCTAATAGGAGCATGGGAGGAGGCATGGCCACCACTACTACATATGTGTTCTCTTTTGAGGTGGGCCATGAGATTGATATTCATCCATTGTACAGCGATGGGCAAGTGTTTGGCCTTATGTTGTTGTCATATTCAGTCATTTACTATCCATTAGTAGATGTGAGGGATCTTGTACATTGCTTGCCATGTGATTTTCTGAGGTTGCAGTGGATGAGACTGCGTTGTATCCTTGTGAGATATTGTTTGCACTATGTATCCTCATGTAGAACCTTCAGCAAACATCTCTTTAGGGTGATCCATGATGACCATGTCATATTCTTTAGGGATGGTTTATTTTGGGCCAGTTTGTTCTTCATTGATGGAGGAACCTTCTATGGTGGATTGTTTTTCACTTTGCCATTGGAGGGCAATGATTTGGCAGCCCAGGATCAGCATAGACTCTACACTTTCCATGAGTGGAGGGAAGGACAGCATGGGGTAAGCTATGATGCTTGCCAAGTTCATATTCTCAGCCCACCTTCATTACCAGAGCTTGAGGTGGAAGGAGATTTTCAGGAGTTGTCTTGTTGGGAGGTGGCTCATTTTGGTTGGATGATTGCTTGGGGATGGAGGATCCACATGAGAGAGATGTTCCTCACTTCATGCCTTGAGTGGAGAGGGATGATGAGCTGGTACACAGTCGATGGGACAACTTACACATTCATAGATGCAGAGCAGCAGCAGTCATGGTCTTTAGTCATAGCCAGAGGCAGTGAGCAGTCCGAGTCATGGGACTTGGGCGATTATTGGCCACAGGGGCGATGGGATCAGGGAGGACTATTGATTGGCTGGTACCATGAGAGGCCAGTTTGGGATCCTGGCATTGAGATATCCCTTCATATCAGGGTGATGCAGGAGACAGAGAGGTTTCAGTGGGACCCAGGCACATTTTGCAGTATCGGCGGGGAGCATCAGCTAGAGAGTAGGCTTGTTCAAGCATTGCTTGAGAACAAGCCATTTTTGCCGGATGAGGATGCCACTGGGGAGAGTGAGCAGACTTTACAGCATCCATCACTTCAGTTGCTTGAGGACAAGCAACGTTTTGCCGGGGGAGACTGTAATATTCCCAATTAGCCTTGCTAATTGGAATATCTCATTTTGTTTAATTTTGCCGCTTTAGTTGGAAATAATAAATAAAGTGAGAAATAAGAGGGGTCACCTCACTTTAGTCACCTCAAATAAAGTGTTCTTTTCCTAGTAGATGGACGTTATAACTTAGAGAGGGGGCCTTGGGGGTCCACATGATTATGATGGGGGAGGCATCAGGCTGACCCAAGGTAAACTGCGCAGGTCAAAGGAGAGTTAAGTTTTGGAGGGAGTTTGGCATTATAAAAGGAGAGGTTCTCACCTCATTTGGATCATGCATATTTTGATATTGATATTGAGAGCTAGACTTTTGTCCGCTTCAGCACGCCGGTTGTTTAGTCGGTCTGCAGCACTGTTTAGTGCACGAGTGTCTCCGGTCGGAGATCTCACCCTTAGCCTCGGGGGACTTCGAGTGCCTGCCCTGGTAAGGTTATTTCTGGTTTCACCCTTAACTTCGGGGGACTTCGAGTGCCCGCCCTAGTAAGGTTAATTTCTGAGTTCTATCTTTCAGTTTCAGTAGCAGTTTCAGGTGGAAAGTCGGAGAGGAAGAAGCCCTCTAGTGGCTGCGCAGATCTATCAGGAAAAACGCAGTTTCAGCAGCAGGAAGGACGCAGATCAGCTTGGAGTGAGGACGCTGTTCCAGTAGGAAGAGGAAGGACGCAGATCTGAAGGCACAGTGATAGATCCAGCCTTGGAGATTGTAGATCTGAGCAGATATTTGCAGATCTGGTTCTGTAGGTTGCGAATCTGGAGGGGTAGCACGAGATCCAGCTTGGGAGATTGTAGATCTGAGGAGATATTGGCAGATCCAGCCTAGATCTGAAGAGATAACATCAGATCCAGCCTTTGAGGTTGCAGATCTGAGGAGACATTGGCAGATCTAGCATAGATCTGAAGAGCTAGCAGCAGATCTAGCCTTGTGGGACGCAGATCTGTAGAGATAGTAGCAGATCCAGCCTTGTATGACTCAGATCCAGCAGATCTGGGCAGAGAGGACGCAGATCCAGTCAGGGAGGACGCAGATCTGATGAGTAGGGTCTTTATGTGGGGTTCTGGCAGCATTTTTCAGTGTTTTCAGCCTTGAGGAGTTGGTCATCTCATCTGGAGGATTTGTGGGTAGATCCAGCCCTTTTGCCAGCATATTTCTTGAGCTTCTGAGCTGTTCCTGAAGGCACAGCGTTTTTGTAGGAGGAGGGTTTCTGGGGGCGATTTTCGGAGGTGGTCCATTTGCTTCACGGTTTCTGGGTTTTGTCCGGAGCGGCGAGTATAGGTGATCTGTAGATTTTTAGCTCATTCCGGCAAGGGGATCAGCCCCTAGCTTCAGTTCACTCCAGCAGCAGCAGTTTACGGCAGTTTCTTCCAGCAGCTGGGATGCAGTTTCTGTAGTAGCCATTTCCTATTTTCTGAGAGGATTCTTCACTTGCCGTGAGCAAGGATAGGTGCCCTCATTCTGATTTTCTTGTACTCCTCTCTATGTACTTTCAGATTAATAAAATGGCTCAGTTTTCTGGCATTCTATGTGTAATTGTTCCATGATCTGGTTCGGCATTGTATTTTCTATATACGTACGGCATGTTGTTCTATTGCGGTTGTTTCCCTTTGGGAATATTACACACACGACACCTTAAATCCTTGGAAATCGTGAATACTTTGCCAAGGAATATTGCACCAAAATAGGGAGAACCAGTCAAGATAGGTATCCCACATTAAAACAGTGAATTATGGAAGAAATAAATTTCATTTACTATAGATTAAGGATGTACAATGGAGCTTAGAAATTATAATGCCAATGTGGTAAATATTGGTTATTTAAATGGATGACCAACTATGAAGGTATTCCAAAGAGGGGAGGGGTTGTAGTTGCTACTGATAATATAATGTTTCATCTAAATTGTACTTTATAAGTGGAAAATTTAAGGAATTGGTTTGCTAGGCCCATTTGAAGGTTGAGTCCTAGTTTTTTACTTAGGATTAAAAACTTCCAAGGATGATTTTAGGCATACAATGACACCTTTTTTAATAAAAAAAAATACAATAATAAATCTCAACTCCTATAAAATATGTTCTACATACTAAATAGATTCCAACACTAAGGAAATCACTTAAATTAGTTATGCCCCATAAACTTTCACCCATCCTATTGAACATCATGACACTAAGTGGATGGCACATCAATTTTTTTGAGTGGGCTAGCCTTATGTTGACTTTTAGGGATATTCTAGATGATCCATAACCATAATATTGATTAAATATTGAGGCATGCAAAATCCCCAACCCTAACTATAGATTGCTACGAGCCATATTGTAATATCCCAAAATGGGAGCTATTAGCAAAACGAGCTTATCAACACATTTTCGAGGATGTGTATGCTTCAAAAACCAAAGTTCCTTAGATATGATAATCTAAGACCCAATTCCAAGAGGAGATTCGAAACCAAACAAACTAGTATGGCTTGATAAATGTCTAATGAGGGACTGCAACAATATATAAACATTGTATTGGAGTAGTAGCAGGCTAATAATGCATGGGATATGTTAATAGACACTTTATTAACATTAACATATGTCGCAGCAAGGAAAGTGATCTATCCCTTCAACCCAAAGTGGGGAAAAACAGTGATTTAAGCCCTAAAAAGGTTATTTTCAGACATTTGCATAAAAACAGAGGAAGGTGATGGTTGGATCTGTTAGCTTAGGTCATGAGGGACTCTCATACCTAATTTCAGCTTTAAAAAATCATTCTAGCTAAGTTAAATAGATCTCCCACTCCTAAAATGGCTTAAAAATGTTGATTTTCCATGACCTAGAGTATGCAAAATGTGACTGAAGCATATGCAGCGTAACTTTCTGAAGGAATTAGGTAAAAATAAGTATGGAAATCAATAAATCAGACCTATGATATGATTTATGAAATATATCAAAGAAAGAAAGAAGTTTTACATGGATCAAGGCTTCAAAATGAGATACTACAACACAAGAAAATGCAAAATGGGATTGACAGCGTAATTTTCAGGAGGTTGAAGCATTATTTCACTATATCTCAAATCTAGGGCAGATATTTACATAAAAATATAGATCTATTACAGATATATATGCCAAAGAGGCTCTTCTTTACACTCCCCTTGGGGATCTCAGCAAAAGATGGATATCAATGAATAGATCTGAGATCTAAGCCACAGATTTGCAATGATCTTCAGAAATTTATGAAGCATATGATACACAGCAGATCAGATCTGAAATGAACATGGATTGGTTGGCCAAGCCATGGATCACCACAGTGAAGGGAAGGGTCCCTTTCACCAGAGATCTTTCCTTCAAGCTGATACACAAAACCCCACTTCAACTCTGCCTACAGAAAGGACACAGTCTCTTCAAGGAACTGCACAGATGGTGATGTAGAGTACTTTGGCCTAATGCCAAGATCAAAACTGAAGCTCAAACAATGGTTTCACTCTTCTATGAGGTTAAAATACACACTCACTGAGAAAAGGCTCCAATACAAGCTAGATCTGAATAGATCTAGAGTTCCATTTGCTGCAACTTACAAAATCAAGCAAACCCTCACTGGATCTATGTTGTAGTTGGAAGTAGAAGCTTGGTCTCCAACCAGATAATGGACAAGCAATACAAGCTCTCCGAAGAGCACCTCTATGGGAAGAGATGGAACTCCTAAACAAGAAATCCCAATGCAATCTAGGCTAAGCAGCCAAGAAATTTGTTTGTTTAAACAGACAGCAATTCAGAAATCAAATCATCAACCCCTCAACATGTTGCCTTCCCTTCCTTTTATAAGATGAGAGCTTGCCAAAACCCTAAACCACCTTCATTCATTTAACCCTTTTCACATGGAGGACCTCCTTCTAGAACTGTGTTGATCATCCAGGAGGTTCAATGCATCTAGACTGTGTTGTGATTTGGTCCTATTGACCCAGTCAAATGGCTCAATCCTATTTCACACACAAGTGGATTTTATCAAGACAGCCCTAATTTACCTTTGTTCACATTGGGCATGTATTTATTCTTTAATTAGGAGTTTTTTTTTTTTTTTTACCCTCCTTTACATAATTATTCTTTGAGCAAAGAAAACAAAATGAAACTGAATATTCCTATTAAAATAGGAATATTACAGTCCTCCCTCCAAAATGTTTCTTGTCCTCAAGCAACTCACAAGGACTTTGTAAAATCTCCAATGGAGTTGTCTCCTCCCAAGAATGCAAGTCTGCCTTTGATGGATGAACCAAATAGTTGTCATCATGAAGTAATGGGAGATACATAAAAGAATCATATGTTGTCCATTGGTCCCTTCAAGGCATGAGAGATGGTAAACATTGGGCACTTCAATCCCTATGAGAAACTCCAATCTCCATGCTATCATCCAAACAGAGTGAGCCATCCTTGACAGCTCAAAGAAATAGTCACCAATCCCCACCATATGCAATGTGTAGGGGCTCCATGGCTGGAAATGAGAGATAAGAATACTCAACTCACGTTGTCTCTCTCTCCTTCTATGATAAATATGGAGTTGATGATCCTGGGCTGCAATAATATAGTCCTCATGAAGCCAAAAGAGACTTGGAACTTCATGATTCCCTTCATGGATTCTAGTGAGCCTTCTTGCCCAATCTTCCATGCATATAGTGAATAGAGTATCTTCACCATATGTGCTCCAAAAGAAACATGGACTAAGTGTCATATGATATATTGGATGGTGACAATAGTCCCTCCCTTGAGACCAGCGTTGTCCTTCATCTTGTTGCCTCAAATCATAGTACAATAAGTGGCCATCCCACCACCTTCTTGCTGCAAAAAGCTTCTTCAAAGCTTGGAAATAGTAGAGGGTAATAGGTGTTGGCTGAATATGATTCAAACAACACATGTCTTGCTGCAAATTATCCCAAGTGAGAGACTTCTTCCAATGACATAAGCCCAAAATATGGCTTCTAGCATAAGAAAACAAGTGATATAATGCAGCAGCCACACAATGTTCTATCCTCCTCTTGAAGTACAAGTTAATATGGGAGATTGCATTCCCAATGGACACATCCACACAATTTGTCATCCCTCCTCTCATGTTCATAACAAATATTGGAGCATTATTAACATCATGATACAAACAAGCTCCCTTATGCCACCTCATGAGAAGGTTACAATTTCTCCCAACCCAAAGTACATACATGATTATGATATCCCTCCTAAACAGAAATACATGTGCATACATCATAGACATAAGTAAAGGTATGGACATGGAATTCATCATGGGGTGTCCATACTTCCTTCTTGTCAACCAAAGCAACCATGCCTCCTCCTTATGCATTCTTTCCTTGAGATACAAGGCATGAGACAAGAAAATCAAAAACCTTGGGTGGTACCCATACTCACCCAATAAAAACCAGCGCAGGTCATCTCCTCCCTGCTTTCGATCTAGATGTGGTAAGTGGTTTACATGCCACTTACTTGCTGCCCTCATCATTCCACCAAGGCTGAAGGTGAAATGTATATTTGGTTCTTTGGGGAAGCACCCATAATGCTGCAAGACCTCCCTTAGCCTATCAAGGGAGTGGCCATATTTGGAAATAGTCTTGGCCTATAGTTGGCCATGAAGCTTATATGGTAAGACACTCCTTTTAGGTGTCATTGCCTACACATGTAAAGAAAAAGAATGCATGAAATCATAAAGTAAAATGTTCTTTGCATAAGCATGCTTCTTACCCAAAGTCTCCAGCATTGTGATAGTTCCTCTCTTGGCCAAATGTATCACCGTAAAAGGTTGAGGGAACACTTTGCGCTTTCCATCAAGGAGTTGCCCTAGAGGGCTTCCTCCAAATAAGGAGACATCAAGGCATAGATCATAATATAAATATATATGGACTGATGTGTCCTAGTTTTCCTTGCATAGATCTTCATGCCTTCTTAGTACATCACTCTTTTGAAATAAAGGGGGGTGAATTTTTCTTTTCCAATGAAGCTTTCCCTCCTCTTCTTCTTCTGCAATATTCAGGATCTCACAATCTGATAATGATGGCACACGCTGCTCATGAATTGTGCCATAATTTCTATATGTGAGACTCTTTGAAACTCCTTGCAAGAATGCAAGAGCTTCTCTTCTTGGAGCAGCTGCTTCTTCTTCTTCTTCATGAAATTCTAGAGATGCCTTTGTCATGACTACGCTGTCACCCCTAGCCTTTTCTCCAATGGTGGAAAATGCCTCATCATCAATAGGAGACCTTAGATCTTGGCCTACCCTTGAAAGAGGAATATTCATGCCCTTTCTTTGAGAAGAAGACTCTCCATCCAAAGGTGGATGCCTCCAATAATTTTCTCCTTTGGTATCTTCCCAATGAAGACTACCAATCTCCCAAAAGAAAGTATTCCTCCTTACACTACTGTAGGAAGTTGAGATGTATAGATGTAACCCCTTGGAAATATTTTAGAAAATACCTCTCATCAATGATCCTCTTGCTCCAAAGAAGATCCAAGTGTCTTTGAAGGCCCAACATCGAAAGTGGCACAGCACTCACCATGCCTCCCACCATCTTGCACCCTAACTCCTCATGTTGCATGAAACTCAAATAAGGTGCAAAGGAATGAATGTTTATCCTCTTGGATCAATCCCCAAAGCTGCCTGTTGTGCAAGCTTGTTAACAACATTACCAATGAAATAGGTAATGTTAAATATAAACAAATACATGTCTGAAGGGCTTATCATTTCGAACAATTTTCATCCATGTTGTTAAACATAAAATATCTTGACTTTAAACAACCCCAAAATTGTAATTATTGTCAACCATAACCTTAAAGATAAAATTTGGTAGCGCATAAAAACCCTAATGACAAGTTGTAAATCTAAAGTTTTTCAATCTTAAGTGTTCAACATACTTGAACAATGAAATTATGGAGAAATTATAAGACTTAACAATTTAAAAAAATGAACAAGTAAATAAAAAAATTATCATTGAACAGAAACAAGTAAGAGTAATTTTAATTTTAAAGGATAAAAACTTATCTTTTTTCAAATATTAGCATAAGACAAATTTAAATATAATTTCAACCAAAACCTAAAAATCAAGCATCAAAACAAAGTGTTATGTTTCAATGACGCATATAATTATTAAAACTTAAAAGTATCTTATACCAAATGGTAACAATACACAATATCATGGTAATATCATTGCATAATCTAAAAAATCAACATTAGTTTCTATTTTCTATTTTACTTATAATTAAAATATCAACATTGGTACATTGAATATAACATAAATTATTTTTGTAATTCATTGTTACATTGTCGATATTCTAAAGAAATGAATTCTTCATAATTAAAACATATAATCCAAAAAACATAGAAATGTCTCATAACTTCATGAAAAATGAGATGGAAGTCAAATTTTTTATTTCAAGTTACCATGCAAACATCAATTACATAAAAGTGTCTTAGATAGTTATTCAAAATCAGCCATAGGTTCTGGCACACCATCATAATCTACATCTTTAGATGAATGGCTCAATGCAGATGAAGATGATCCATATTATTCTCTTTCATCAACTAGTGCTCCATCTGAGTCAACATGCATGCCCACCATTTCAGAGTTCAAAAGTCTTGTAGATCTACGTCTACATTCTGCAGAGTCCCATTTCAACAGTAATTGTTCTGGTAGCAATTTCTTCAAAATATTTATGGTATGCAACCGAAGAGTTCCTCTCTTTGTCAAATTGAAGTCATACACAAGTATGTCAACATCCTCCAATTTTAAGACATCTGTGCGGCGACGATTTATATTTGTGCCCTTTATTTTTCTCTTTCTGCCAATTCTTTTTTCCACTACCATCTCTGGCTTTTACACACCATTGAAAGGTTGGGTACTTGTGGCATACCAATGTACATCAACAGCTGTAATCTCTTCATTTTCATTAATGACCTTTATAACCTTGGCAATCCAGAATGGATAGCCAAGTGGATCTTCATCTGCTAACACTGATATCATGCAACCCTCCTTAAGATCCTGCACAGAACCCCTGTAAAGGTCTTCCATGGCTTCACGTTGTGCACGTGATCTTCTAGAACCAATATAGATTTCTCTTTCCTCTACCTGTGGGAAATTAATAATAGCTTGAGGCTGTTGTTGTTCAACATTGTGTGTTTCTTGATGTTCATGTTAATTTGGCATATTTTGTGGCAAAAAAAAGGGAGTCTTCAAAAGCGTATCCTCCTTTACTGATCTTGAAATCATATCACTTTGATTACTGAAAAAAGACTCCCACCAAACTGAATCAACAACATCAAAGTATTCATATGTATCTCTAATACATCTTTTAATTTCCTCTAGACATTCAAAATAATTTATCTCTCTCTTCTGCCTTCGTGCATTATGGAGTTCGGAAACTGATTGTAATAACAATATCTTTGATGAAAACATTGGACGCTCTGGAATGAACTTCAAAAATGCTAAACCTGATGATGGTCCCCATTCTTCAATAGTTGAATACTTCTTGCCCCATATAAGTGTTATCCCATCAATTTTTTTGATAGGAAATTGATGCTGGAAGCTAATGTTGTTAAGTTGTTCAATGCATTTCTCCTCACCATGCGATCCAAAAATAAACCTTCGCATGTCAATAGTTTCTTCCAACACATGAAAAACAGGCTCTGGAATGTACGATTTCTTAATACATTCAATTAGTGATGGCAGGCTCCCAACACCTTTCCTCCTCAATGTTACTGAAAAACGACTGAAAATTTGATCAATATGATCATGAGTATGCCCAACAAGAAGGAAACCAACCTTTATCTTTTTAAAAATCCCCAATTCAACAAGGATGTTTAGATACCCAAAAAGAACTTGATTTTTGTTCTCACGACTTGTGTTGTCTAATTGTAAATACAAAACTTCAGGAAGAATCCCAGACCAATGAGTAACCACATCATGGATTGTAGTTATGGTCAGATTTGCATCATTGTGAATATTTGGAGTTGTGAAGAAAACTCTTGGAAACATCTTCTCATTAAATACCATACAACCAACCAAGTGAAACTGAATGAAATTTTCCTCCTGTAATTTTTTTAGCGTGCGGACAAAATGTGGAAGAAGTGTTTTCTTTTGGTCCATACCATCAATTATCAATCCCAGATATTTATTTGGATGATCATAACACTTCTTTCGATATTTATACAACTTTTGTCTTTCACTTGTTTGCTGATTGCGATGGTCTTGAAGTTCTTTGACAACGGAATCTGTACATAAAATAAAAGAAACATATGAATAAATATATTTTCATAGTTGATAAGTATCAAATTTTAAAAACCAATGTTTTGAACACATACCTCTTTCTGCCCCTCGACATTTATCTCTTTTTGCTTTAAGAGAAGCACATGTGCTGCAAATCCCCATCCTTGTCTTCTTAGGAATACAAACATTGTTGAATTCAGTTTTCCATATCCTTGTAAAATAAGAATATGTAATAAAATTACCAATTCCTTCAACAACTTTTGCATAATCTTTGTATAACATGAATATTTCTCGTCTCGAGAAATTATCTGGAATATGTATTGTGTCTTTATTTGGCATACACTCTCCATGATTTGAAAAAAAGTCTTTCATCCATGTCTTAGCAGTATTTGCAAACGGCCCCACCTCCCGTTTATAACGTGCTTCTGAATAATATGTGGGATCCCTTTCCAATCTATCCTGGATTCTTGACAAACGACAATTACCAATTGAATACAACATTTTGAACGCCTTTCTGCAAAGAAATACATTCCCAATATGATAATCATAACCTGCTAGTGTAGATTGCATGCAACCCACTAAATATGAATTTTGCATGATTTTATTCATTGACATATATGTTTTCCTTTTCTCCAAAGCAAAGTTGAAATCCATATTTTTCAAGCAATCCCTTCGACAACATTCACTTGAAATCAAATGAACGACAGAACTTTTTGTCGTGAGATATTTTGTCCTCGCCCTTGTATAACTGGAATTCTTTGGATTGATATGAAAAGGTCTACTCCTACTCCTAGTTGCAATATTTGCTTGCAACGGCTTCATCATTCCATCATCCTTTGTAAAAGTAGTTTCATCACCATTAGAAGGAATATTATCCCCACTATCATCATCTTCAACATAGTTAAGAAATTCATCAACATCATTGCGTGGAAAATTTTCTTTACCATCATCAGTTGAAGAAAACATTTCACAAGAATCATCGACACTTTTGTAACCCTGACTCAAAAGAAATTCTTCACCATATTGACCCATGCTTTCAAATTCTTCCCTGGGAGGATTCAATTCTTCATCACCATGAGTGTCTTTGAAATGGTCACTTGGAGAAAATGCAATATTCAGATCTGTGCCTCTAAAATTATCATTTTCAAGAAACTCTTCATCCTCCCCTTCCTCAGTGGTTCTCTCATAATCCTTGGGATTAGGCATAAGTGGAAGCTTTGAATTTGTATTCACTAGAATTTCTTCATCCTGCCCCTCCCCTTCCTCACTGAAGCTCTCATAATCCTTAGGATTAGGAATAAGTGAATGGCTTGAATCTATATTTATTGGAAATTCCTCATCCCCCCCTTCATCAGTGGTTAAATTATAATCATTATGATTAGGATGAAGTGAAAATTTTAGCTTTGGAAATTCATCCCCATCTTCATCAGTGGTGTTGGCATAATCCTTAGGATTAGGACGAAGTGGATATTTTGACGCTGCAAATTCTTCATTCCCCTCTTCCTCAGTGGTGCTGACATAATCCTTAGGATTAGGACAAAGTGCATATTTTGACTTTGCAAATTCTTCATTCCTCTCTTCATCTGTGGTGCTGACATAATCCTTAGGATTAAGACGAAGTGGAAATTTTGACTTTGGAATTTTTTCGTCCCCCTCTTCATCAGTGGTGCTTGCATAATCCTTAGGATTAGGATGGAGTGGAAATTTTGACGCTGCAAATTTTTCATTTCCCTCTTCATCAGTGGTGCTGGCATAATCCTTAGGATTGGGACGAAGTGGATGTTTTGACTCTGAAACATTATCATTCCCCTCTTCATCAATGGTGCTCGCATAATCCTTACGATTAGGACGAATTTGATATTTTGACTCTGGAAATTTTACATCCCCCTTTTCATCAGTGGTGCTGGCATACTCCTCGGGATTAGGACAGAGTGGATATTTATTTTGACTCTCTAACAAGTCATTTGATCTAGGTGGATATTGGTGGTCACTCGCCTATTCCACTTGGGGCTCCACCATTGTCTATTTCAGTTTTTCAGTTTCGGCACAGTTTACTATTTTTAGCAGTTTTTCGGGTCCTAAACTTCCGGAGCCGTTTTGAGGCCCTAAACGACGTTTTTTGGGAAAACGGAGAGCAACACGGGTCCATGGACCAATGTTCCTCGTTCCAAATTTGTAGTCCTCGGATAGATCTTTCTAACGAGGTATGGTACGCGTCAAACGGAGATCGTATGCCAAAGTTACGCCCCTGGGAAGTTGAAACACCAATTTACCCAAACGGGGCCCATAGTTTTGGCGCTTCATCTCCTAGGGTTAGGGTTTGGGTTGTTTAGGATTTCCCATTGTTTCTAAATAATAAATAGGCCCTCGAGCCTCATTGTAACTCAGTTCAGAGGCCTGTAGCCACCACATCTCTTCTCAGAGATAGGTACCAGCGCCCTAGCTAGTTTTATTTCCATTCTGTCTGTAAGCAAATTTCGGTTCTTTGATATTAATGAAATGAAGTGTTATTTCCGCTGCATCTCTGTATTTATGGTTATATGTTTATTCTGTTGCGTTCCTGCATAAATCCGGATCAGTGGTATCGGAGCGGTCTGCTTTTTCTCGATCCTTCTTTGCATGTCCCCAACGAGGTCGGGGTATAAGGAGCTAGGGCTTGATCTGGTGGAACCTTTGCAAGATCAGCCTCGCAAACCTCGACGAACACCCATGGGGGATGAAAAGAAAGATGAGGGAGCAGGAGATCCTATCAAAATATTGCTCGAGGAGGCCCTCGAAAGACAAAGGAACGTGATGATGGATAACTTTGCTCAAATCCTTCAACGGCTACCCACCGGCGGCGCATCTGCATCCAGCAGCCACTCTGGAGGCGCGACTCCTTTTAAGGTACAAGTAAATTTTGAAATTCCCATATTTGAGGGTCAAATAGACGTAGATGCCGTAGATAGATGGTTGAATTTGTTAGAAGGATATTTCTCGGTTCATGACTTTTCAGACCGGGAGAAGATTATTTTTGCACTCCTCAAAGCTACCCCCCATGTTAAGGACTGGTGGGAAACCTACTGTGAGAACAAGGACCAGACAGAACCCTCTCTGTTCTCGGCCCTACCAACTTGGAATTCTTTCCGAGACGCCGTCAAGGAACAGTACTATCCCGTGGGGAGCTATGAGGACAAGTACATACAATGGACCACGCTGCGACAACAAAGGGATCAAGATGTGCATGAGCTGACGAATCTGTTCCATACCCTGCGCACAAAGTTGGGTATCAAAGATTGAGAGAAACATCTGGTGCTAAAGTATCGCAGCTGTCTGCACAAATACATTCAGGAGGAAATGGAGTTCCTTGACATCTCCTCGCTTGGTACGGCATACCGGTATGCTGCCAAGATTGAGCAGAAATTCAAGCAGAAGAAGCGAGACTTTGGATATGCGAATCAAAAGCAAGGGAAAGGTGCTTCCAAACCGCAGAACAAAGGACCGAGCCAAGGCATGGCGGCTAAAGACAACTCATCGAAGCCACAAGAAAATAACAACACCGCAAAGCCAAAGAAGGACACGGGAAAGTGGTGTGAGTTTCATAAGAGCTCCACTCACAACACAAGTGAGTGTCGGGCCAAGCAGTCGCTAGTGGCCGAGATGAGGGCTTCTGAGTCAGATGCATGCTCTGACTCCGAATCAGAACCTGAAAAGGGGAATGAAAAAGGGAAACAGATTATTGATGCGGAGCCCAATGCCATTGTTGCCACTACAAAGATCCAGAAGGAGGAACCAGAAGATCCAGAGGAGGAGGAACGTCTCTTCCACTCCCAGATGTGGGTAAAGGGCTCCCCTGTACAGTTCATTGTCAACAATGGGAGCCAAAAGAACCTCATTTCAGCAGACGCCGTGAAGCGGTTGGGCTTGCCGACCACAGCTCACCCACATCCATACACCATCGGGTGGCTTCACCAAGGACGAGATCTCCGCGTCAGCCAACAGTGCCGCCTTCCCTATAGCATCAAGCCCTTCACATATGAGGTATTATGTGACGTTGCTCCTATTGATGTTTCTGATGTATTATTAGGACAACCATACTTGTGGAAGCGTCATGCTGTGTATGAGTCTCGGCCTCGTGCTGTTATTGTTACTTTGGGAAATAAGTTGTACAGGATACGAGAGGTACCACCTCCTGCTGCTATCTCTTTGGTTACTGCAAAACAATGCAGTAAGCTCATTTCCCAAACCAGGAAATTCGTTTTCCTGATGATCCGCCCCCAGGGCAAGAAGAAGACTGTGGCCACGACCTCCAGACAGGGCTCCTCTGCACAACAAAAACAAATGGATAAGGTTGTGGAGGAGTACGGGGACATATTCACCTCACCCACAGGGGTTCCTCTGCACTGTCAGGTCAAGCACCCGATTGATCTGACCCCCGGTGCGCCGTTACCTAATGGACCGATCTATCGGCGCTCTGTTATGGAGAATGATGAAATCAAGAGACAGATTCAGGAGCTGTTGCAGAAAGGTCACATCAGACCAAGTTCATCGCCCTGTGGGAGCCCGATCGTGTTGGTACAGAAGAAGGATGGGACGTGGAGACTATGTATTGACTATCGGGTGCTGAACAAGATCACTGTCCGGAATAGGTACCCAATCCCACGGATTGATGACCTTCTGGACCAACTCAAAGGTGCAAAATATTTCAACAAGATCGACCTGAAGTCTGGGTATCACCAGGTACCAATTGAACCCTCTGATGTGTGGAAGACTGCCTTCAAAGCCAAGGAAGGCCTTTTTGAATGGCTGGTCATGCCTTTCGGGTTAACGAATGCTCCCGCAACCTTCATGAGGATGATGGACGACATCTTGCGGCCATTCACCAACTCATTTGTAGTGGTGTACTTGGATGACATTCTTATCTTCAGCCAGACTTGGGAAGAGCACCTTCACCACATCTGACAAGTCCTCCAAACACTGCGGCAACACAAGTTGTGTGCCAATTTGGAGAAGTGCACTTTTGGCATGACCCAGGTTCAATATCTAGGATACATTATTGATGAAAGGGGGGTGCATGTGGATCCGGCCAAGATCCAAGTCATTCGGGATTGGCCAGCCCCAACCACTATAACAGAGCTTCGCAGCTTTCTGGGTCTTGCTAATTTCTATCGGAGGTTCGTGTTGGGATTCTCTCATATCACTTGGCCCTTGATTCAAGTCACCAAGGGAGGAGCGAGAGCAAATTTTTTTTGGTCGGAACCTCAACAGAAGGCGTTCACAGAACTGAAAAACCGCCTCTGTTCTGCCCCAGTGCTCACTTTACCAGACTTGCAACAGCCATTTGAGATCGAGGCAGATGCCTCTGACTATGCTATTGGGGCAGTTCTTACTCAACAGGGACATCCAGTGGCATTTCACAGTGAGACATTGTCTGACACAGTTCGCAAGTACCCCACATATGACAAAGAAATGTACTCCATTGTGCGAGCTTGTCGACAATGGAAGCATTACATTTTGGGGAAGGAAACAATCATCCACACAGACCACAGGCCCCTGCAGTTCATACAGACACAAGGGAAGTTGCAGAATGATCGCCATCAGAAGTGGTCTACATATCTGCAACAGTTTCATTTGAACATCAAGTGTAAGAAGGGTAGCACCAATCATGTTGCAGACTGCCTCAGCCGACCACCGATCGTGGCGCTCACCACTGTGCTCAACTCTTGTGGGCACGAGACTTCTGATTGGCAGCTTCTCTATGAGAGTGACCCAGAATTCGGCCAAACTTACAAGGCACTCTTGGGGGGTACGCAAGTTCCAAATTTTCACCTCCAAGATGCACTTTTATGTCACATGGGACATCTTTGTGTTCCTTCAAGCGAGCGTGCCAAGATGATATGGGAAGCACACTACAGTCGAGTCGCTGGGCATTTCGGGGTCGAGAAAACAGTAGCAATACTACAGAAGTATTTCTATTGGCCGAACCTTCGAAAAGATGTCGAGAAGCACATCAGATCCTGCACTGCTTGTGCCATTGCCAAACCGACCATCAAGAAGCAAGGCCTATATACTCCTCTACCTACCCCTAGTCGACCTTGGGAATCCATCTCCATGGATTACATGTCGGGCCTGCCTTCTACTAAGCAGGGAAATGACTGTGTTTTTGTGGTCGTCGACGGATTCTCGAAGATGGCCATTATGGCGGCCTGCAAGAAGAATATCACAGCAGAAGCCACTGCTAAACTCTTCTTTGAACGAGTGTGGGTGCACTTTGGGATCCCACAGTCTATCATATCAGATCGGGATAGCAGGTTCCTCAGCACATTTTGGTCCAGCCTCTGGTCGATGTTGGATACCAAGCTCACCAAGTCCACGGCTTTCCATCCCCAAACAGATGGCCAGACAGAGGTCGTCAACAGAATGATTGTACACATTCTGCGCATGTACAATTCAAAGCATCCACGCACATGGGACGAGAGCCTCCCTTATGTACAACATAGTTATAATCGGGCTCTCCACGGTTCAATCGGCCATAGCCCCTTTCAGGTGGGCTTGGGATTCCAGCCACTATGTCCCATTGACGTAGCCATGCCATTTGCAGCTGCTCAGGCCAATTCAGCTCATGTCCAGTCTGAAGTTGACAAAGCCAGTAGCTTCATCGAGCGCATTCAACACATCCGCCAACAGGTTCATGATATATTGGACAGAGCCAATGCTAAGTACAAGCAACGCCATGATCAACACCGGGTGCCACACAACTTCCAGGTGGGTGACAAAGTATGGCTACATTTGCAGAAGGAGCGCCTCACTGGACCCCACCGCAAGCTTCGCCCACTCCGATACGGGCCGTACACCATCACCAAGGCTGTAGGGAACAATGCATTCGAGCTCGGTATTCCACCATTCCTTGGTCTGCACCCAGTCTTCAATGTGGATCGCCTTCGTCCTTACTTCCCACCTCTACTGGACACCTCGGACATTGCAGAACAACTCACACCAACTGAGTTAAATCCAGACTGCATGGAACAGGCCACCACAGATTGCATCATGGACATGCAAATCAAGAAAACTCGCCAGCAGAAGATCCAACTATATCGGGTTGTCAAAGCTGGCCAACTCCTGCACCAAGGAAAGTGGTTCACCAGGGACCAAGTTCAGCAGAAATTTCCTCATCTCATGGAGGAACTTAACGCAATGGGGACCATTGCTTCCTAAGGGAGGAGGAATGATCCAAGTGGATATTGGTGGTCACCTTCCTATTCCACTTGGGGCCCCACCATTATCTCTTTCAGTTTTTTTAGTTTTGGCACAACTTACTATTTTTAGCAGTTTTAGGTTCTTTAATATTTCACCATACTTTCTATTCAAAATATCCACAAAATATTCCTTTCATGCATGTCTTCGAAATTAAAATAATTTTCTTATTTGAATGGTTTAAGATTGACTACATGTAAATATTTAAAATAACAACATATGTAATATTTGGATCTAATATATTGCTGTATATATTACTAGATTTTGTTTATCCATTTTAACTTCTGATAACTAAATGAAATATTAACTATTTTATCTATAATATTAAATATAATTAACTACATGTAAGTATTTCATATTTTAATTTTTAATCTGAGATTATATTTGAATTATTCAACATTCAGTACATGTAAAATATTAATTATGATAACTACATACAAATAATAAGTATTTTAACTATAATATGAACTATAATAAACTAAATGTAAATATTTTAAATTTGAAATTTTAATCCCACATTCGTTAAATAGTAAACCAATCAGACAATATATGCTATTTAAAAGGAATGATTGTTTCTATTCATCACATCACATCAAGTTTTTTGGTATTTGTTAGAGCAAATTTCTGGAGGTGTTGCGTTGGCATTGGTAACTTCGTGGAGGCATTGCATTGGCATTGGAAGCTTTGTGTCACTATTGGTAATTTTGTGGAGGTGTTGCATTGGCATTGGTAACTTCGTGAAGGCATTGCATTGGCATTGGAGGCATTGTGTTGCTATTCGTAATTTTGTGGAGGCGTTGTGTTGGCATTGGTGACAGCAGCTTTTTGCATTTCAAAGGTTAGTTTTCCTTCTATTCTGTCAATTTAAAGATGATTTTGGGGAAAATCTGTTTTTCTATAGTTTTTTTGTGTCCAAAAACTATTTTTTTAAGGTTTCTAGGTTCAAAAACCTTGATTTTTTTATATTTTTTTAGTGAAGAAAATGAAAAAAAAAAAAACCAATTTTACTAGGGTTTTAAGAACAAAAATTTAGATTTTTTTTCTTTTTTAAGACTTATAGGTTCATTTAGACAGAAAAATCCATAAAACAACCATGCACATAAAAAAAAAGTAGTATTATAACATTTTTATTTGTTTTTTTTTTAATCATAAATATATCAGTGATTTCATTATTTAAATTTTTTTTTTTATTTGAGAATTTTTTTATTTTATATTCTATTTTATTTTATTTTTTTAATTTTAAATCTTTGTTTTATTCTTTTTAATTTTAAATCTTTAATTTTTTTCATTATTGTTTTGTTATATATCTCACACACACACAGATATATATATATATATATATTTTAATTGTATTGTGATATAGTTTTTTTTTTTAAATTTATTATATTGTTTTTTTTTTTAATTATATGATGTTTAAAAACTAAACATTATTGTGATTTAATAAATTTTTTTTTTTTTATTTGTTATATTTTGATATTTTTAACATTTTTTTTATTAATAAATAATGTTTTAATAATTATATTTATATTATTAAAACATTATAAATATAAAAAGACATTATATATTAATATTATTTAACATTGATACAGCACGCGGTCTGCCTGTTGGGCGCCGGTGGCTAGTCGGGCGGCGCCACGAGGGCGGTCCAGCCTGCCTCCTGGCTCCCCCCCGGTCGAGGGTCGATTCCCGTGTTGCCGCCCCCGTGGCGCCGCCCAGCCGGCCCCCGGTGCCCAACGGGCGGGCCTGCTTAGGCCCTCGGCCGGGGGGGAGCTGGGAGGCGGGCTGGGCCGCCCCCGTGGCGCTGCCCGGCCGGCCCCCGGCGCCCAACGGGCGACCCGCGCGCCGCCCAATGGCCACGATTCATTTTTAATTTTTTTTTAATTTTTTTTTAATTTTTTTTAAATTTTTAAATTTTTGTTTTTTAAATTGTTTTTTTTTATTTTTTTTAACAATTTTTTTTTTAAAATTTTGGTTTTTTTTTTTTAAATTTTGTTTTTAAATTTTTTAAAATTTTTTTTTTTTAATAATTTGTTTTAACAAAACATTTTATAATTTTGATTTTTTATTTTATTTTTTTTGTTCTTAATTTTTTTTTTTAAATAATTTGTTTTAATAAAACAATTAAAAGTTTATAGAAACATTGTTATATATAAAAATAAAAAAAAATTGTTATATAATATAATAAAAACATTGTTAAATAATAATTGTTAAAAATTTCAAAATATAACAAAAATATATATATATATATATATATATAAACAACATTTATGTTTTGTTTTTAAACATTATATAATTAAAAAATATATATAATATAATAAATTTAAAAAAAAAAAACATTTGTTTTAATATAACAATATAATAAATTAATTAAAAAAAAACTATATAACAATACAATTAAAAAAATAAAATATATATATAATATTATAACATTTGTTATAAATAGTTAGTAACTTTTTTTTTTTTAAATATTAAACAAAAACTGAAGTTTGAAAATACTAGTTTATTTTTTTAAAATTATTTTATACAATTTAAACACATTTTTAAATTTTTTATAAAATGTATTCAAAACATATTATATAGATATATATACATATGATTTATAATATTTTGTTTTTAAATGAAAATTTTATAGTTAATTTTACTGCTTTAATTTCAAACTATTTAGTTTTAGAAATAAATTTTGTTTACTAAATTTATTTTATCCGCAATATTTTTCCATTAACTAATATATATATCAGGAAAATGGCATCAAAAAAGATTTCTGTGAATGTTTCTGCACCTAGGGCAGCAGCTCCCAAATCTACGGCAGCAGCTCCCAAATCTACAGCTGCAGCTCGACGCACTATGTATACAACTCCCAAATCTAAAGTTGCAGCTGGGCGCACTATGGACACTGTTGGACGCAATAAGGATATTGTTGCACACACTAATAAAAGTCAAGCAAGTGGGGCACCAGGTTCATTAAAGCTTATTTCTGATTGGAAGAACGCCGAGGAAATAGATAAAACCGATTTCTCATGGTATCTTGAAGACCGTGAAACGGAGGCTGATATACACATCTATCTAATTTGTGGTATGATTGACTTAAATGAGCCATATGATGTGATGGGCAGAGTACGAGACATATGTATGGTCCCAAAAACAAACACTATTTATGTTCTTGCAAGGAAGGCTCAGAAACGTGAGAAGGTTAGATATCGTCTATCAATCATCAAGTATGACACAGATGAAATAACTTCAAAATTTTCTGAAGAAATAGCAAGCAACATTGCAAATAACATTGTAAGTATGCTTATTTTTATTTCTTCTATGCATTATTGTAAGGATGATTCAATTTTTATAAATTATTGATCATTGACATGTTTTATTTTGTTTCATAGCATTTTGTTCCGAGTCTTTCAAACATGTTTGATGGTATTTATATGTTGGCGCCAAATGTTATGGATGTGATCAAAACTTTCCACAAAGACAAAGCAGAGGAAAGGAGATTGAAGCAAAGAGCAATAGCTCGTGACACTGCAACAGTACAAAGAGAGGATCAACCAAGAGTCACTAAGGTGGGTCAATCTAGTAAACTTAAACATGTTTCTTTTGAAGGTGTCGAACATGAAACATAAAATTATGATAGAATTAGTGAGGAGGAGATGAGAACTATTGTGCAAAAGGAGAAAACAGATCAGACACCAAAAAGAAAAATTGCCAAAGATGTCTCTCTTATACCTCATGAAGGAGAGCTTGTTTATAAAAAAACTGATATGTTATCCAATAAGACTAGGAAATCAAATATTGGTGAACCTGTAAAGGTCGTGAGCAGCAGTGAAGAACAAATTGAAAGCTCTCATGGAAGCAGAGAAATCATAACACCAGGTGCTGAGTTAGAGGATGGCATTATTAAAACAAAACAAAATGCTATTCAACAAGAGTTGAGGAAGAATAAATTAATTCTTGGTGGCCAAACATTTGAGCTTAATGTTAAACCAATTTTATAGCCTAGATGAAGGACAATCTCAATATTAAATTAGAAAGGCCCATCACCTACATGTATATAACTTGAAAACATTGTTCAGGTTCAATCCATATGTGCATGTGGTGGATTATGTGGTTCTTGTCGATCCACGTCAGGTTTCCAACAAACAAGCATTTGACAAGACAAAATGTTTTGATTATAAATATTATGTAATTGGAGGGAACCATTCAATAGAGGCTAAGAGACAATTGATTGCAGAATATCCCAATAACTATTTTTTTCAAACAGTGAAATGCATCATTTACGCTGGCTTAACAGAAATGGAATCAAAGTTATTGGCATGGGATCATAATGCAGATAATGAGTACAGAATGAAAATGAATTTCATCCAAAGGGTCAGATTTATTCATAATGAATTCATAGAAAAATGTCGTGGGGATAAGACACAAGTTAGTGTAGCATTTCAAAAGGAATGTTTAATGGAAATAGGTTATCAAATTGATGAAAAAAAACAAAAGATGGAAAATTGAATACAAATCTCTTCAGAGGCACAGATAACATTTTTCAGTTGGCATTTAGAACTGGGGAGGTATGGGATTTGATTGATGAGATTTTTGATCGATGGGAGAATATTTCCATAAAAAATCAGAAAGTTAGAAAGAGTAAAACCATAATATGTACCAACAGTAAGGGGGGTCCTGAAATGAAGCAGCTTCCAGAGGATATGACTATTACACCTTGGAGAACAATGCAAGGTGTGAAGGATGATAAATTAGTCAAATCAGTATTAGCCCGTGTGAAGTCGGGTGAATTATCAATGGAAGAAATGTGTGCAGAATTTCAAAAGTAATTTTCTTGAATTATTTCTTATTTTTCTTTCATTATAATTTTCTTTTAAATAAAACATAATGATGTTGGTAGAATTTGTTATACATGTCAATATATTAATGCTTTTAACTTGATTTATTCAGTCAGAAAATTTTTATGAAAATACAAGAACACATGGTTAAAATGTTGAATGAAGACTGTTGGGATGATGTTGTACGCAACTACCCAGAAGCAAGTTCTACATCAACACTAAAAGAGTTTTATATTGCATTCAATAAGGTATGTTGATTTATAAATTTATTTTATTCATATTTTAACTATTTTTATTTTATTACTTATATATATATATATATATATATATATATATCTGTGTGTGTGTGTGTGTGTGTATATGTCATTAAATATGTCGAAGAAGGATGGAAATGGAGTACCAAATACTTTCAAAAGCTTTATTGAAAAAATTAAGATGGAGAACATGAGAAGGAAGCGTCTTATGAATGTTGAACTAGATCCTACTCTTAATCATTACATTTGGAATGGGCTCGACAGTGTCCAATATCAAATAATACAAGGTGGCTGTGAAGACATTGCATCACTAATACCTAAAAGGGAATATGGCCTAGTTATTGCAGATATTCCTCATGGTTTCAATTTCCCAGACATTGAATATGATAGAGAACCATATACTTATCGAGCTTTTAGTAAAGTGGTTACGGGTTTTCAAGAAGTGACAACATCACCACTTTGGCGATTTGTGACATTTCATTCAGACACACAGTTTCCAATGTTATTAACAAGCTTCAAGAGTAAAGCAAACTCAAGGATGCAACTTACATGGTAAGACTTTGAAATTGTATGTTTGATTCCTCCTAAATTTTTTTATTCATGTAAAATTTAATTGAACTTTTACTATGTTATGTTACAGGCAAAAGTCAAATATTGTTTCTTCCAAAGATCAACCTATTATAAATGATTGTGAGTTCATCCATGTTGAATGTTGGACAAAAGACGATAGCTATAAGCATATTATTATGAATCGAGTAGATGGGAAGAGTCATAGTCAAGTATTGGTTTATGATGCAATGGTAAGAAAACTAACATATGAGGATAAAGATGCAAAAGGAGATATAGTTAACATTTATCAAAAACCACAAGCATTGATTAAATATCTTATAGATCTATGTTCAAATGAAGGAGAATGGGTTTTGGATTTATTCTCAGGTTCAGGCAAGTTTTATTATACAAATTTAAATTTAAATATTGTCTTTTTTACTTTTTATGTCTCCATACTAATTTTCTTACTTATTTTTTTTGTGCTTGATGATTAGGTACAACACTAGAATGTTGCCTACTAAAAGGAAGAAATTGCATTGCCATTGAGAAAGATCCAGTTCAATGCAAATTTATTCAACAAGGAATTAACGCTCTTAAATTCCTTCCAGATGCGAAGCAAGAAGTTGGTTTGAGGAAAGGAGATTTTAATGAATCACGTGTGGCAAAAAAAGCAAAGAAACCTCAACCACCATTATATGGAATGATTGGAAAGGGACACTTTGGAAAATTTGTTGACATGAAAGATCCATTAGAAGATGACAATGATCAAAATGAAGAAGAAAATGTTGCGGAAGAAGCCATCAATGTTGTTCTAGATGATGTTGAAGATGTATTAGTTGATATTGTTGATGAAGTTTAAGTTATGCTTGCAAACAAAGCTTATTTTTTAGAACTATTAATCAGTTTTACTTGTAATGTTTAGACTTTGATATTTTATGAGAACAACCCTTTTTTTTTTTTGCAAAAAACATGTGATTGCTATTATTTTTTGACATAAAATTCAATAAAAATGTTGTTTTCTTAAGTTTTTTGTTAAGATTCTCCCAAAAAATTAGTTTATTTAACATGTTTTTTCCAACAAAAACTCTGTAAAAGTGTATTTTTTGCATTGTATTTATATTGAAAAATTGTATTTTTTTGTCATATGGTTCAAAATATTGGTTTTTTAGCGACAATTTTTTGATGTGCATTGAAAAATTATTTAACAATACACAAACATGTAGAAAATATAAACTTTAGAATATTGACCCTTTTTCCATCTTTTATGTATGTGAAAAAGTGAAGATATCATTACAAGTTTTTATTTTAAAAAAAATATTTTTTTTATTTTTAAAACACAAGTACATAAATGCACTTAAAAATAAACATCTCACAAAAGAAGAAGACATTAGAAAATCTATAGTGTCAAAATCAATCCTATAAAAAAACGTTGGTGATGATACACCACCACTATTCAAAATCGACATAAAAAACATCACTTAAAA